>JAJFZO010000087.1:2985000-4477500 GCA_021397835.1 Moringa oleifera
GCTTTTGTACTAGAAAGTGCAACCATCTTTCGTAGTTTAGATATCTAATTGAAAACAGTACCACTCGATGTGTAAACATATCCACAATTTTTTTTTTGTTATTTATATCACCAGTCATATCAACATCAAGATAATCATACAAACCTAAGTTTGTTTTCTTGGAGCTAAATCTGTGGTGCATCTCAAATACTTGAAAACCATTTAATTGCTTCCCCTTGTTGCTTCTTTAAATTACTCACGTATTTACTAACAATTCCTACTGCATGTGCCATGTCTTGTCCTATACACACCATGACATACATTAGAATAGCATTGTTAGGTCGGTTACAAATGACTTTAGCTTACATTTTTCTTCTGCAGCATTGATAGATAGCATATCTAGATGCATTCATTTTGTAACGAACAGAGCATGCGTAAGAATGAAACTATATAATCATATAAACCCAATTTATTTTCTCAAAGTACAAAGCAAAATCTACAATAGATCTCAAATACTTGAAAACTATTTAATTGCTTCTCCTTATTGCTTCTTTACATGACTCATCTACTAATAACTTTCACTACATGTGTTATGTCTCATCTTGTACACACCATAATATATATTAGGCTCCTAATAGTATTGTTAGGTTGGTTACAAATGACATTGGCTTACATTTTCTTTCTATAACAGTGATGGATGACATATTTGGATGTATTCATTTTTTAATAGGTAGACCATTTATGAGAATGAAACTGCATTTTTTATTCAAAAAAGTGTGTGGACGTGAAGAAGTACTAAAAAATATTATCCCTTTAGTATGTCATGTTCAAGGCGCATTAGTTCTCTTCACCCTCTCGTGTCACTTAAGAGAAAGCTTATGGTTCATCAACACAACCTATTATCTTGCAAGCAGCAAATAAATAGAATCAATTTTAGGCATCTTCTACCAAAGGTTCTCGCATTAAATAAAGCTTTAAAAGATCAAAAAATTTAAAAGGTACCAGAGATGTAGAGACTCAACTTAGTCAGTGACATCTGAAAATTTTTGTTCAATTGAAAAATGCTTTCCATTGTGGTTTCACCTCATTGTGAAATGCCTTCTCTCATATTTTTTTCCCTTCTCTTTAGTTCAATTCACGAAGGTTTTAGCAACGATTTTGACATCATCCAACAGATTTAGAACTTTGTGTTTTTCACTGTGGAATACCTGTTAATTTAATTTAAAAAAAAAACATCAGTTAGTTTGAAAATTTTTATTTCATTACATGAGAGTTGGTTTTAATTGAACCATATGTATCTGGCAATTCTTTTCACTTTTGGTTGCAAATGCTAAGAATTTTGATTGTCTTTTAGCTTTCTCCTAAATAGTTGAGTAAAAAGTTCTTATTTTTGTGAGTTGGTTTTGCAACTTGAATGCTTTAGGTCATAAATTGGTCCATAATGGACTTCTTTTTGTTGACAAATACAAGATCAAAGTATATGATACTTACATGTTTAAGTTCAATTCGAAGTATAAAATGCTTGCGGTGTTTTGTGGAAAAGTAGTAAATTGAAGTATACTCAACATGTAAGAGTTGGGTGCATCATTAAGCCTCAATATCCAACAATGTCTGGGCTATTTGTATGTTCATTTTGATTCATTCCTCAACTAAAGAATATATCTGATTTTGTCGTGCGTGGTAATATTGTAATCTAAAAATAATTATGAGCAAAACATGCAAGAAGATGCTACGAAGAACTTAATTATTTGGTTCACTTTATATTTCCCTTCTACGATATTATTGGATGGAAAGTAGATAGGATTTGAAGAGAGATGATTTCAATCTAAAATTTAAGGTGTTATCTTTTTATTATGAAAAAAAGACAGAGTACAAATGAGTTAAAACGAAAGATTTTGTAAAAATATGATAATCAAATCGATAATGATATAAATTGGTATGAATAGAAGTTTTTTTTTTTGTGGCAAAATTTTATGGAAGATAATCTCTTGGGAAAGGCAGCAAAATAAAGTGTCCTCAACATCTAACAAAGTTGGATGCATCATTAAGTCTCAAAATTCAACAATGTTTAGATTTTTTATTGTGTTCAATTTGGGTCATCTCTAAACCAAAAAAATATATCAATTTTTATTATTATGTTTAGTAATGTCTTTTATAGCTTTATAAATAAAATATGTAAGAAATGATTTCAGTTTATATTTTCTTTTTTTGACAATGAGGGATCCAGAGTCGATAGAATTTATTGAGAAATGATTTCAATTTAAAAATGTAATATGTTATTTTTTTTATGATTAAAGAAAGGTGAAAAGTATAAATAAATTAAAAAAATTGATAAAAATATGATAATCAAATTGATAATAACATAAATTAATATATTATAAAATATTATAAAATATAAATTTGATAGAAAAAGTCAAATTTAGTATCAATGAGATGGCTGTTTGTGCAGTTCCCAGTCTTAAACATTGGATTTGACAATACATAATATTGACACAACATGATTATAGTAGATATTTTAAATTCTTAAAAAGTATAAATTTTTATTTGTAATAATGATAAAATAAATGTATCAAATATAAATCCAACCAAAATATTGATGTCTGAAAGCTCCAGTAAAAAATTTAAAATCTTGGTTGAATTCAATAGTTGGAATGCAACCAGAGCGACTGCACAATCCCGCTGTCACCGTTAGGCATGCTTGGCAGTCATCTCTTATATCAATGGCTTAGCCTGAACAATTTATCTTTCTCTAGAATTTCTCAGCTATTAATGAGACTGACCTGACTCTCATACACTTAAATCGTACTTAGGCCACCGTCACCCTCTCTTTTCTAGGGTTGGGATGCACTTGATGTTGTGGATTTTTGTTATGCCATTTGCTGAATTGGTCGTAACTATTACTTATCTAAGTAGTTTTCTTGGTCAAGTCTTTATCTAAGTAATATGTAGTCACTGTAACTGAGTTGATTAGGGTTCTTGTTTTTGTGTTTGCTTTAACATAATAGTCTTACAAGAAACTTCTCATCTTCATTGTCCTCTCATTTTCGGAATCTTGGTTGCGGAGCTATAAGTTCATAAAAATGAATGAGAACCACAAATGGGAAGAACATATCTACTGGGAAAAATTCCAGTCCTTCCATGCTGGTTTTAGGCAGCAGCTTGTAAGTTCACTCTTGCTTTGATAGGGTAATTGTTTAATTGTAGGTAGTAAACTGGAAAGTGGCATGCTGAAGCTTGTAGTGGAAATTTAGTGAAACCATTTTTTACCGGTGTGAATATTCTGAACTCCATGCAATTAGTTACAGTTTGGGTGTTTAAGATCTCTGACTTTGGATCCTTATGGACCAATTTAATCATAATGCATGTTTTCTCAGTCTTGTTTTTCCTAAAGAACACATTTTGAAGCAGAACAATTTATCGGAAGTAAAATGGTTGAGGTTTAGCCTTTTTGGTGAAAATTTTGAATGTCTGCAGTCACTTGGTTTCTCTCAGTTACTTAACTTACCATTGCCCCTGATTATTTACTGTTCTTTTAGTGGGTAGTTCCAGTTTTGTCCCAGTCAGGCAGCATCAGATTTCATAATATTCAATTTGTTAGCATTACTCCCAAATCTTGTTTTTGCAAGTGTGGGTGAATCAAATTACACATGGAATTGCAGGTTCTGCCCAAAAATTTGCTACAAATTTGGAAAGAAAGCTACTTTCTTCTGTTGAAGCTGCTTGCACTAGGCGGAGCTTGAGAAGATCAGAAAACTTAAACATTGCTGAAGATGTGGGCATTTCCTCTATTATTTTCAATGCACAGGTTTTATGATGATTTGACATCATATGGCAGATTAGAACTTCAGTTTTTCTGTTCATTTTCCCTCCCTGTTTGTTCAAATGTGTGGCAACATGTGGTATGTTAAGCGTCTTTCCTTAGTTGGTACACTAGAATTTTGTGGTTGATGTTGTTTTCTCTTGTTAATTTCTTTGATTAGCAATTTCTTCAGGTAGTGGGTGAATGTCTATCAGTAAAAATGTGGCGTTTACATTGCGGTATGCATCAAATAGAAGGCTTATAACCAAAGATGGAAAAAGGATGCCTTGAAGTTGGCAGAAGCAGCAAAAACTGATGTAGGTTTCTTAGTAGCTATGACATCAACATGTGTGTATTACAAGAACTTTCCAGTCGTAAAGGTTTTCATGCGCCTTAAATGTTTTTTCTGATCTAATTTTGCCGGTTGATGTTTTGTTCCCATTTGTTCCCTACAATCATCCAAAGTTTAAATATGCATGTTTTGAAGTATTAAAATTTTCTTGCTATCAGCATTAATGTATGGTTTGAACTTCGAAACTCAGCTCTTATTTGTTTTGTTTTTGTGTTGCTTCCACCAGTCAGCCCCTTAAGGATGAGTGAAGAAACATCTCTTCAAAATCCCAAGTTCTGGTTCTGCGCGTTTGCAGAACCACTTGATCAGACTCAATTATGACAAAACTCGCCCCAGGGGATGCATTGCAAATGGGTGGAAGAATTCCATTCTTGACAACAACCTCGATGAATTTTATGTATCTTTGAGCCAGCCAACTCTACCAGTAATCCTGTTATCCTTGATGTTAGCATCTTTCAGGTTGTGGAAGGAGCAACTCCACTGACTTGATCTAAGAGAGTGTTAAAGTATGTGCCAAGAGGCTGGGAGGAGGAGATCACTGGATGGCATCCTCGATATACTTGCAACTCTTCTCTTGACATCAACTCTTTTTTGCTTTTGATAAAGCTCACAGTGATATCAACTTTTTTTTGGGTATGAATCTCTCTTGATATCAACTATTTTGTTCTTTTGATAAAACTCACACCAATATTAACCTTTGTGGGAAGATTCTCCTGATATCAACCGTTTTGCTTGTTTTTTAGCTGGGATTGTGAAAATTTAGTCTGCAGTGGCAACTGCTATTATGTATGTTCAGATGTTTGTAGACATGGATATTACGTATTTGTGAAGAGACAAAGCTTGTTTGCAGGAAGGATTGAGGTGTTCCCTTCTCGACTGTGTTTTTTCTTTAGGTATTAAATTCCGCATAGCAAATTGAAAAGTATGTTTGTGAGCTAATGAAATGATTGGTTCTACATGAAGCCACACTTAAAAAGCAATTTGATGAAAGAGTGTCACCTGTTTGTTTGGAGTCTGTCCTCTGCGATTTCAAGTAAGGTTTTGCTTGCTCCTTTGTTGACATTTCTTTTCCAACAAAAATTTTCTGGAGAAACAAGTTAGCACCCATAATTGGGTTTATCATAAAGGGTTTATATTAATTGAGATAAACTTGTTTAAAGTAAATTGAAGTTAACATATATGGAATATGAAATATTAATTTAAATTGGTTTATTGTAATTGTTCTGGTCGTTTAACAATTAAGTGGAGTTAACTTGTGAAAGTTTATACCTTTAAAAAGGTTTTGGTGGGATGTAATTCCGCCAAAAAAGTCTACATCCACTCCAAGTTCAGTTCTTAATTTTGATTTTACTAACCAAAATCTCAAGAGTTTTTGACATTAACAAAAACCAAAACCTATACAGATGAATTCATGACTAAGAAAGCTTTCAAATGACATTACAATCTCGCATCTTGACAATATCTCCCAAGCTTGATCAAAAATTGAATGAACTGCATACTGTTTCATAAGAAGATATATGCTGATCAACTAATTTTGACCGGTGAGGCATAATTGTGTTACCAAATGGATCTTCATTAATCCAACTGCAAGCCTTTTATTGGTCTGCTAAACGGAACAGAATGCAGCTTCTGCTCTGCATCAAGTTGGGGTGTAGTTGGGTTGCTTCTCAACGTGATTTTTTTTTTTTTTTTTTGTGTTGTGTAACTCAATGCACCTGTCAAGACTTTGCTTTATTTCATTGTTTTATTTTCTGCAATTTGAAGAATTTGTTTTGCTGTGGCAAACTGGCACAAGGGACTTCGTTTTATTCTGCGATGCAAGATCAAAGTATGTGATACTTGAATGTTTGAGCCCGCTGGAAACAGTATAAAATGCTTTCTGCTATTTTATGAAGAAAAAGCTAAATAAAGTGTCTGTCACTTTAATTCCTCCCTGCAGCAAAGGAATATAAGTGTTCATGTTGTGCACGTTAATATAATTTGTAAAACACATGCAAGAAGGTGCCGTGGAAACACCTAGTTCCAGATGAGCTTTTTTTTTTTTTGAAGTATTTGGTGTCCTAAAAATGAACAGTATAAATGAGTTAAGATTTAATAAGAATATGATAATCCAAATTGATAAAAATTTATGAAGAAATTTGTTTCAGTGTAGGATTTAAAGATGTAAATTAGTGTTGACTATAAAACAGGAAAGAAATGTTATACCTTTGGCATACAAGATCAAGATATTAACAATATAAAATATTAATACAACAGTGATTATACAAAAAAAAAAAAAAGAAAAAGATACTTATATGACTTGAATATTTCTCAGTAAAAGGCTTGCAATCTGGTTGGATTTAGCAGTTGGAATGCAACCAGAGTGAATCTACTGGTCCCTCCTCCCACTAGGCATGTTTGCCAATTACCTCCTGCATATCCATGGCCTGGCACAAATGGCGTATCTTTTGCCATGATCGTATCTTTTGCCATGATTGCTTAGCTAGCCGCTCTAATCACTCCCTCTCTCTCTCTCTGTCTCTCTCAAACTCACAGTTAACGCATAATTAGACAGCACCGTCACTCTGTCTCTCTCATACACCGTGCCTGGTAAATTTTGAGGTTTTAGTTCCTTTTCTTTTCCTGCTTCAAAGTTTTGTTGTTTTCGTGGTCTTATTGACATGCGAAGATCCTAACATGAGTTTGTACCCATTTCCTTCTTTTATTTTGTTTCCTTTAGGTTTCTGCATGTCCATGCTTTTCATTGTCTTTTGATTCTGGGGATGTTGGATGCAGATCTGTAAATGGACGAGATTCGCAAATGGGAAGAACAAATCTACTGGGGAAAATTCCAGTGCATCCACTTTTTGAAGTCTCTCTCTGATGGTTTTGAGCGGCAGCTTGTAAGTTCACTGCCCTAGTTGTTTAAACTGGAAAGTTAGCATTCTGCAGCTTGTACTGGAAATTTACCGTCCAGGTTGACCAGCCTAGTTATTCTATACTCCATGCAATTAGTTACATTTTTGGTTTTTAAAGTGTAAGCTTATTATAAACATCCTGGTTGTTGATTTGACTCAAAGCCTTGATTTCTATGTTGTACCATGCTTCACATTCTTCTGATTGTCTCTTGGATCTCTGATCTTGGATATTTGTAGATCATAATGCATGGTCTTATCTGGCAGGAAGCACAAATTTTGAAACAGAACAATTTATCAAAAGTTTAATGCTTAAGAATTAATCTTTGGTCATTTGGGTTAATCTGTTTTACTGAATCCTGCCCCTGATTACTTACTGTCGTTTTTGGTGGGTAGTCTCAGTTTTGTCGGTACTACAAAGTTTCATCTTGGTGGGTAGTCTCAGTTTTGTCAGTACTATAAAGTTTCATCATATATTATTCAATGTGTTAGCAGTTCTTCCCAATCTTGTTCTTGAAGGTGTGAATTGAATGAAACTAAACATGAAATTGCAGGCTCTTCCCCAAAAATTTACTATGAATTTGAAAAGGAAGCTACCGGATGCTGTAACTCTCAAAGGTCCTAGTGGCTTTACATGGAACGATGAAAGATGATGGCTTGTTCTTCAATCATGGGTGGCAAGATTTTGTAGACGACCATCACCTGAAAGAGAATGATTTCTTGGTCTTTAACTACAATGGGGTGACCCATTTTGATGTATTAATTTTTGATGGGTTGAGCATGTGTGAAAAGGAAGCTGCATATTTTGTCAGAAAATGTGAGCTTGAGCGTGCAAAGCGTGAGAGTGAACCACATATAGAAGAAGCAGCCATGGAAAATACTATTTCTTCACCCTATCCTGTTCGAGGCATTCCACCTGAAGCTGCAGAGAAGGCTACCTGTTCACCCTGCCCTGTTCCAGGCAATCCACAGGAAGCTCCAAGAAGAGCTTCCTCTTCTCCATCTCATCAAGGTATCCCACAGGAAGCTACAAAAAATACTAACGCATCCCCTTGTCTTGTTCAAGGCACTTCACAGAAAGCTACAACTGGTGCAATTAATTCCAAATCATCAAGTCGGCCTGTTATCTCCCAATCTGCATATAAACGGAAGTGCAGTCCGGATTATTCTGATGAAGCTGCTCGCACTAAGCAGAGCTTTAGAAGATCAGAGAACTTGAATGACGCTGAAGATGTGGAGACTGAATCTGGTAGGTGACCTCTTCAAACTTTTGTTCTATTAGAAAATGGTTTTCATTGTATATCACCTTTTGTGAAACGCTGTCCCCCATTATTTCCTTCCTTTTGGTTCGATACACAGTTTTTAGTGCTGATTTGACATCATATGGTGGATATAGAACTTTGGTTTTTCTGTTAATTTTGTGTGGCAATATTGTCGTATATGAATTGCATTTTCTTTGTTGGTACACCGGGTGTTCTCGATTGATGTTGTTTTTACTTTCAAATTCTTTGATTAGCAAATGATTCCAGTGGGCGAATGTCTATCAGTAGAAAAGTGGCATTTAAGCCGTGGTATTCATCAAATAGAAGGCATGTAACTGAAGATGAGAAAAAGGATGCCTTGCAACTGGCAGAAGCAGCAAAAACTGATGAAGGTTTCTTAGTAGTTATGAAGCCAACATGTGTGTACAAGAGCTTTCTTATGGTAAAGACTTTCGTGAGCCTTCCATGTTTATTTTTTATTCTGCCAGTTGACATTTTGTCCCCATTTGTTCCCTTCAATCATCCAAAGTTTAAAAATTTATGTTTTGAAGTATTATATTTTACTTGAAATCACCATCGGACAGAGATTTATTGTTCGAACTTCAAAGCTCAGCCCTTTATTTTTTGTGTTTTTGTGTTGCTTCACTCAGTCCATCCCTTCGAAATGGGAAAAGAAACATCTCTCATCAAAATCCCAAGATCTAGTTCTGCGTGTTCATGGAAAAGGCACATGGGACATCTTTTTCAGTTATAACGAAACTTACCGGAGGGGATGGTTTGTAGGTGGGTGGAAGAAATTTGTTCTTGACAACAATCTCGATGAATTTGATGTGTGTGTGTTTGAGCCAGCCAGCCCTGCAGGCAACCCGGTTATCCTTGATGTTAGCATCTTTCGTGTTGTGGAAGAAGCAACTCCACTGACTGGACCTCATAGAGTGTTGAAGCATGTTCCAAAAGGCTGGGAGGAGGAGAATACAGGACAACATCGACAATGAGCTTGCAACGCGTCTCCTGATATGAACTTTTTCAGTAAGGTTCTCTTGATATCAACTCTTTTTGCCAGTTTCCTGGGTGGAATTGTGAAAAGTAAGTAGGGTTAGGTGACTTGTGTAATAGTATTAGCTGCTACAATACAAGTATGAGACTAGTTCTAGCTCTGATGTTTATAGACATGGATCGATATTATGTTATTGTAAAGAGTTACTTTTTGTTTATAGTAGGGATTATGGTGTGCTCTTATGATGTCTTGTTCCTCTTTGGTTATAACTTCTGCTTAGCAAATTGGAAAATTTGATCAGAGTATTCCCTGTTTGTTTGGAGACTGCTCTATGTGAGCTTCAAAGTGTCTACAGATTATTCGAATCTTCCTGAAGTTCCTTTTCAGACAAAAAAAAAAATTCCCTGGAAAGAGCAAATTAGAACCCACAATTCAATTTATCTTAATTGAGATAAATTTATTCAACATAAATGGAGGATGACATATATGAAATTTAAAATATTAATTCAATCAAATCACACCATATGGGATTAAATGATGAACTTAGAATCTGATTTTGATCCGCATTATTTAAATTTAATATGATAGATCTTATTAATACAAAAAATTATAAATTAAAAAATCAATAACATTGTCTGTCAATAATTTTTATCAAAGTTTTATTAATAAATTTATCAGGGACAACAAAATCAAAATTTATCAAATTCTATTTTGTTATCTTATTAAAAAGAAAATATTCTTTAATTTATATTTTTAATTTTTTAATATTTTAATATTTGTTATTTATACTGATATTTTCTTACAAATAAATTCATCTTATAAAAATGAATATAAATTTATTTAATTAATTTATTTTTATTAAAATTTTAAATGTTTATTAATATTATATATAATTTTATTTATTTTGATATTAAATATTACATATGTATTAAATTTATTATATACAATATTTTAAGTATAAAATGTTAATTTATTTTTAATCCATATTATTTTTAAAATAATAATGAATATTATTTATTAAGTTTAATTATTTATTAAATTGACCGTATGATTGATTAAAATAATCCATAAATATGATATGTATACGGAACTTTATATATCAAATGTGTGAGTGGAGCTATACCTGTATATTTTAAAACATGAATTATTTGATAACTTTAAAAATTTAATATCTTTTTTTTATAGCTAGATATATCTGTTGGACCCACTGTCAATTAAAGATCTGATTTTCCTTAAACACTTATTTAAAAATTATAATTTTTTTTTATAGGATCTATTTGTAATGAAGTAGATTTAAAGATTTAATTGTGAATGAAGTGGATCTTATGATTTTTGACATATTTTAAAGTGGGATGAATTGCGAAAAAGATTATATTTTCCTTTTTAACTTTAATCTAAATTTTATTCTCTTTAATTTTTTTATTTTACATAATTATATATATATTAAAAACAAAAAATTAAATTAAATTTAAATTAATCTCCAACCATAGTTAAATATATTTAAAATTTTATAAAAACTTTAACAATAAATGTAAATGTAAGAGAATATAATTTTTGAGATAAATATAAAAAACCTTAAATTTTTTTGAAATTTTAATTTAAATCTTATCATTTCAATTTAATTTAAATATTGACTCAAATAATTATATAAAATTAAAGATATATTTTATTGTTAAAATACATCAAAAATAACTTAAATAAGTTTTATACTTTATTTTAAGTTCATCTTTGAAATTTCAATAATTTTGTATTCATAAGTTATTTTCAATAACTTTTTATAATATAAAATAAAAATAAATATTTTTTAATACTTAAAATTTTTTATTTTTTGTGATGATAATTTAAATATTTTTTTATTTATATACAATTTCAAATTAAAATTTATTGAAATTATCTTATTTTTTATATGATAGAAGATACTAAAACGTAATAGATTTCTAAGAAATCTAATTTTATATATATGATACGTATATTTTTATATATGTGATATATATTATATTAAATTAATCATGTATATTAAAATTCAATAAAAAATATAAATAAATTATGTTATTAAATTTTTTGTTTGATAAATTGTTTATATCTATAAATATATCATGTAAAATTTTATTTAAATTTAAATTTAAATAAATCAAATGAGGTCGGCTCCTATGTGATTCAGACTCATATAATTTAAATAAATCAAATGAGGTCGGCTCCTATGTGATTCAGACTCATATGTCACTCATTAACCTATTTAATTGATCCTAGCAATCGATTTATTAAATAATTTCATTCAAAATTTAAAACTCATGATCCACTTGTTTTTTATATTGGTGATCTAATTCAATTCAAACTCAAAAATATTAAAATACATTGGACTAGATCACGAATCATGTGATAACATTATCTCATATCTACTAGAAGAATCAAAAATTATAATGAAAAAAATAATAAATTTATTGAAAGAAACTAGATAAAAATAAATATCATTCGATTACTTATGCAGAATGAAGAAAATTTAGTCTAACCAAAATTATTTTATATAAATATTATCATTTTTTAAGAATAACTTTGTTATTTTTCGTATGAGAATTTTTTTGCTCAGTTGTCCATGCAAAGGTTCATTTCAATATTTGGTGAACCAAAGATTGAAGAGCATAAATGGATTAAGGAGAACATTTTCTAGGAATATAATAATCAATCGATAGAAGATTTGAATGTAAAAATGAAATAACAAGTGATAATCAAATAAGGAAGATATAAATTAGTACCGACTCCAAAATGTGAAGAAATATAAAACATTTTGCATAGGGGATGAGATATTAAAACATTAAAGGATGATCATATATACACAATGGGTTTAACAAATATAATATTGATACAACTATGAATACAACTTATTTTTTTTACTTCCAGATTTTTGTTAGTATATTTTTCTATTGCAATAATAATAAATAATAAGGTAAACATCAAAATATTATTTACATTTTTTAATCAAGTTTTCAGTTTTTTTTAATATATAAACATTTTTAATTTGATACTTTTAATATTGAAACGAATAAAATTAAAAAATGATATATAATATTAATAAATATTGAAAATTATAAAAATATTTTAATAACAAATAAATTATTTAAATGTAATTTTTATACACTTGTATAAGATGATTATATTTATAAAAAATGTCAAATATGAAATATGTATAAATTAAAGAATAATTTTAACTCATCATTTATCAATAATAAAATATTTCTCCTTAAATTTAAATTTATTTTTGATAACATTTTAAATATATTTGAATTTAAATGGAGATTAATTAATTTAATTTTAATTTTAATTAAATTTAAAATTTAAATTTGATTTCTGAAATTTATATATATTATTTATAAAATAATAAAATAAAATCAAAATTGAAGTTTAAAAAAAAAAAAAAACTTAATCCTGTCCACATTTCATCCCACTTGAGAAGATATCCAAAATCATAAAATCAATTTCTTTTCATTTAAATCTTCATGCCCACTTCATTAAGAATGGACCTTCTTCTTACAGAAAAGATTGCCATTTCTAGTTAGAATTTACTATATGTTAGTGTCTCAAAAGAGAGTTATGGCGAGATATGTGGTTGACATGGGTTAGATTGATCTATCTAACCATAAAAAAAAAAAAAAAAAAATACTAAACTTTTTAAATTAATAGGTTTCGTCAAAATTTTGTGTTTTAAAATATATAACTTATTTTATTATTGGTAGGCTTTATATAGAGCTACATATATGTCATATTTATAAATTATTTATTAAATTTTAAATAAAATAATTTAATAAATTTTAAATGTATCATATTTGAATTATTGTTATAATAAATAAATAAATTTAATAAATAATAAGATAAAGGTGATTTGAAACTATGAATTTTCTCTTTCTCTCTTCAAATAAATCTTAACTTTCAAAAAGTCTCCAGATAAACTTATTTATCTAAATCAAATCTTGATTTAAATCTAATTATAAAAAATTAATCATATTATTTGAAATACCTAAAACTTGCTTAAATAAATTTTATATTCTATTTTGATTTCATCCCTCAAATTTGCATTTTTTTCAACAAGCAAGTTAGTTTTTATAATTTTTAAATTTTCAATAACATAATTTTTTAAAAAATATATTTTTCAACATTGAAATTTTTTTGAATATTTTGATGATAGTAATTTGAATATTTTTTATATTTATAAAAATTTTAAGTCAAAATCTATTATAAAATATATTTAATTTAAATATATTTAATTTTTAAATTTATCTAAATTAATAAATTAAAGTTTGTTTTGAGTCATTTTAAAAGTTATAATTTGTTTGAGAAAAAAAAGTAAATCACAAAGTTTTGTATAACTTTTACCTCAAATAATATTATTTAATATTTAAAAATATGATATAAATAAAAATAAGTTAAACCTATAAAATAAATAATAATAAACATAAAACAAAAACTTAATAATTAAAAAATCCAAACCTAAAATATTGCATATATAACAAATTTAGCGCACCTTTTAAATTCAATACTGAAATGAAGGGAATTAAAAAATAATATTTTCTTATAAACTATAAAATAGATTACAACATGCAAAATAAATTATATAATAAACATTAAAATTATATAAATATATTTTAATAAAATAAATTAATTAAAAATAAATTTACATTCACTTTTATGAGATGAATTTATTTATGACAAAATGTCAAATATGTATAAAAAATAAAAAATATATAACTTAAATATTTTTTTTCAATAGGATAATAAAATAGACTTTGGTAAATTTAAAAAAAAAATTAATTTTTTTATCAGTAATAAAATTATTGGTAAAAAATTTGATAAAAATTATGGATGAATAATGTTATCAATTTTTAATTTATAAATTTTTTATATTAATAAAATCCATCATATTAAATATAAATAAACCAGATAAACACAATCCTAAAATATAATTCATCATTTAATCCTATCAAGTGATTTGATTAAATTAATGTTTTAAATTAGATCTATTTGATCCTCAATTTACTTTGAACAAAGTTTGTCCCTTCATTTGGGAAAAAAACTTCAGGAAGACTTGAATCTGTAGACACTTGCTTTGAGGCTCACATAGAGCAATCTCCAAACTAACAAGGGATAGTGTTTCATCAAATTGCTCAAAGTGTTGTTTCTGTTTCATGTCATCTGCAGAACCAAAGATTTGATTTACTTGCAAATAAAAATTCCAATTTGCTCAGCAGAAGTTATAACCAAAAATAATATAAAATTTAATATAAAATCTTCAATTTAAATAGCTCGATTATGAAAAATTAACTACATGGTGTAAGTCAAATCAAATTTAAAATTTTTTAAAAATAAAATTTATTATAGAAGATCTTAATTTAAATAATTCATTAAAAATTAACAACAAAATCTAAATAACACCTTGGGTACTAATTTGTTCCTTCAAGAAATTTTTGTTAAAAAAATTTAAAAATATATACATAAATACTTATTTGATGTCACAGAGGTCACACTTCAAACAATCAGGTGATACTCTTTAATCAAAGTGCTTTCGATGATAGTCGTTGCAGGAACTTAATCCCATATTGGAGACATATGTTCTTTTTTTATGTCTTATAAGGCCTTGAACTCTCGCCTCTTCACATGTGATTCTTTGAAGTTCTTAGCAATGGCTTCTACTTCATGTTTACAAATATCTAACCTTAAAGAATAGTACAACAAGCAGTTTGCTACATATATTATAGTTAATCATCAAATTCCACAAAGTCCAAGAAATATCTTCTGCCATCCACAATCAAAGATCAGAGTAACTAGCTAAACATCAAAAATCATCCACAACCAAGATCAGAGCAACTAGCTAAACATCAAGAACAAGCCACTACCCATCAAAAATAACAGCAAATCATCGTGGATTCAACTTTTGATAAATTGTATCTTTTTCAAAATGACCTCTAAATATCTTAGATTGGAGATCTAATGGCCACGAGACAATCAGAACAACGTGAAGCAAAATCAACAACCAGAATGTTTATGGCTTTAACACTTTAAAACCCCAAGATGTTACTAATTGCATGGAGCATAGAATAACTACTCTGGTCAACATTGGCGGTAAATTTCCACTACACGCTGCAGCATGCTAACTTTCCAATTCGAACAACTAGAATACTGACCTTACAAGCCGCTGCTCCAAACCATTCCCATTTGGAATTGGCAAGCATTTTCTTGAACTTACAGCTCTGCATCAAAGATTCCAAAATGAGAAGACAATGAAGAGCATGGACATGGAGAAAACAAATGGTTAGAAACAAGCCTGAACTCTGTAAAGGGTTACAATATGAACTGGATCAGAACAAGATTGAAGGAGTACTACGTTAAAGCAAATACAGAAACAAAGAACCCTAATGAACTCGGCCACAGTGACTTCATATTACTTAGATACCTGAAAAACTGCATAAATAAGTGCCAATTACGGCCAATTGAATAAATGGAATAAGAAGAACCTGCAAGACTATGTGCATCCCACCCAGGAAGGAAGAAGAAAGGGGAAGAAGGTTTGGAAAAAATCAATAAAATTCAATGCAAATTGTTAACAACAACAAGTTCAGGAACGTTTATAATTAACCCTTTATCCTCAGTCTGCTACATATTACTTTGATAAAGACTTGAAAAGAAAAAGGAAAACAAGACTGGAAATGGATACAAACTCACGCATTATGATTAACTCTAAGCAGGAAAAGAAAACAAACTAAAACCACAATAGAGCTTGAGCATATGAGAGAAAAGAGAGAGAGAGAGCTTGCGTGACTCTTAAGCAGGAAAAGAAGATGAAAGGGACGCTTGCATTCCCTGTCTCGGTCTACGTGGGTGAAAAAGGGGGGTTGACGTGCGGTGTTCTAATTACAGAGTTAAGTCATAAGTGCGTGAGAGTGGCAGGTGTGATCTAACCAAAGAGCTGAGTAATTATGGACGAAGCCGTCGGAGTCCAGTAGGCAAGCATGTCAAATGGTGGCAAAGGCATTATGTAGTCGCTCTGGTTGCATTCCAACTATTGAATCCAATCAGGATTTCAAATCCTTTACTGGAGGAGCCTTCAGACATCAATATTCAGGTTGCATACATCGTTTATATATTTATTTTATTGTAATTGAAATGAAAATTTATACCCTTCAAGAATCTGGAAGGAAAAACAAAACATTTTTATTTGTTATAAATCCATAATCATTGTTATAGTAATATTATTTATTGTTAAAACCAATGTGTATGATCCTGAATTAAGAAAGCAGTCTCACAATCCCTTGCCACTAAATGTGACTCTCTGGGTTAGTATCTGATCTTGAATTTAGCACAGATGTTATATCTTCAACTCTTGATTAGAACAAATTCCTTCTAACTTATTTATCCTCTTAATTTTCAGTTCAACAAATACTCAAATGAACCTTTCTCCCACAAAAATAATAACAGTGTACATTTTAGATTGAAATCCTTTTCTTTACAAACCTACCTTCCTGCATGTTTGGCTGATAATCATTTCGGGCATCCAATATTTTACAGAGTCTCAGGCTACAAAAGACATTCCTGAGCACAATGAGCTTTCCTTGATGTTAGGATCTTTCGTGCTGTGGAAGAAACAACTTCACAGAATGGACCTCATAAAGTGTTGAAGCATGTGCCAAACAGCTGGGAGGAGGAGAATCCAAGACAGTATCCACAATGAGCTTGCAAATCTTCTCCTGATATCAACTTTTTCGGTAAGGTTCTCTTGATATCAACTCTTTTTGCCAGTTTCATGGGTGGAATTGTGAAAAGTAAGTATGGTTAGGTGACTTGTGCAATAGTAGTAGTTGCTACAACGCAAGCAGGAAACTAGTTCTCGCTCTGATGTTTATAGACATGGATCGATACTATGGTTTTGTAAAGAGGTACTTCTTGTTTATAGTTAGGATTATGGTGTGCTCTTATGATGTCTTGTTCCTCTTCGGTTATAACTTCTGCTTAGCAAATTGGAAAATTTATTTGCAGAAGCCACACTTAAAGCAATTTGATCAGAGTATCCTCTGTTTATTTGGAGACTGCTCTATGTGAGCTTCAAGTATGTGTCTTGGATTTTGCCATCATGGGAGAGGAAGCCTCCCTCAGCTCCTCTGCCTCCTGCCCAGAGGACTGTGCATGTTGATCATCCTCAATCATGGTTCGCCCAGCGGGCAAAGGAGCCACATCATCAGCCTGATGCTCAAGCTCAGGCTCCAAACGCAGGGGCAATGTTGCATCCTCAAGCCCTTGGTAATAAGGAGTTTGTTGCTCTGCCCATGATGGAGTGACACATTCTTTAGCATACATCTGCATAACAACGATAGGAGAAAAAAAAAAAACTAAATTGAAGTTTAAAACAAGACAAAAAGCACAAAGCAAACAAACAAACAAAAAATAAAATAAAAAAAGGGAATAAACAAAGAAAGAATAATAACTGTCCATATACTAAACACGTGAACTTACAATGTGTGTGTGTGAACATCTTGCTAATAGCACTGATGTGGCCTCCTAGAAAAGTACCATCTTAGGATGCCAGACAATGGGTTCGTTGCCACCTTGGTGGCCTTTACTGCAATCGTGGGTAAGACTTCAAAAGCAAAAATCTGTGAGAAAAAAAAAATCTTGTTAAACCAAATAGTTAAAAAAAAAACAAAACAATTAAATTATGTTATATGGTATCACTGACACACTAAGCAATTAATAAATATTAAACAAACAATTCAAAACCTATAAATTAATAACAAATTTACATGAAGTGCCCAAGCAAAAGCACATAAGTTGTACGAAATCATGAGACCAGTTCTCTAGCGGTTTGCCACTGCCTTTTTAAATTGCACAATGGAATTGCAATAAACCAATGTACCCCACGGGAAAAGCTATTCATGGCCTTCAAATCCTCCACCAAGTGGAATTGCCACATCGGGACCAAGCAGCGCTCATCACGGCCACTTAAAAAGCCATGGAGCAAGTAAAGCAAGGATAGCTTCACAGTGTCCTCAGGGTCAACAGACTCTCCCATCAGAAGTCATGCTTTGATTGCATTTATGTTTATGTTGTCCTTGCGTGTGAAATATTTGGTCAGGATACCATCGACCTTTGGTTGGTATGCATTGATATCTGGCATGTTCCCAAATTTTAAGCCTATGATCAAACAGAACTCAGGCTTGCTAAAGTCGGACCCTATGCCTCCCCAGTAAGAACCACATTTGGTCTGCACGAGGCTGCTCAATTTCCCGAAGCAGCAGTGAGTGGACAATTTGGCCACTGAAGTTCATATCCTTCCGCATCTCCATAAAATGACCAAAGCTTCTCTGCTTTAAATGCTGCATTTGAATGCCACCATCATTCAACTCATTGAAAACTGTTTCGATGGTGGGCAGCACATCATTGTCATTGTGCTTCATCACCTTGCCACATGTCCAACAACCCACAGCTTTGGTTGTGCTTGCCCTCTGAAAACAAATAATAATAATAATAACAAAACATGTGAAAGACAAGCAGAGCATGCTATGAAAAGTTAAAAACAATTGAAAATTAAACATATAAATAAGGCATGAACACTGTGAAATAAGGCACAAAAAACTGTGTAACAAAGATTGAAAACTGCAGTAAGGCACAAAAACAGTCACATTAATGTAGGAATACTGTGTCTACAAGGCACGAAAGTACAGAATAAAATATGAAGACAAAGTACAATAAGGCACCAAATTATGTGATTAATATACAAAAGCATGTCATTAAGATACGAAAACTTGTTATTAAGGTATGAAAGCATATTGTTGATGACAATGCACTAAATTTTGACAACCAAAGGCTCCTATCCAATTGGGATTCTTGCCAAAAACCCAACAATGAGAAGTTGTGAATCACCAACAAAGGTTTCACATTGGTAGAATCAAACCTTTAAAAAAAAATCAATGGGAAGCCAAGAAAAATACTTGGTGATAAAGGCAGCAAATTTGTCACAAGGACATTAAGTCAACCCCATTTCACTGATCAAAATGAATGATGCCAAGTCAGAATATAAGTAATAACCCTATTTTTCAAAAATCCAGTAACATACTGTCTGTCATGGGCCTGAACCAACTGAGCAAAAACCAGAAAACATAGCAGCCCAAAACAATAATTAAAAAAAATATATATCTAGACCCATTCTAAGGACGATGAAAGTTCAACCCAAAAATGGACAGAAAATAGAGTTTGAGTTATGTGCAGAAGTGATAAATCAAATGGACTTATAGCTCTGCATCCAAGACTTAAAATGAAAAGACAATGAATAGCATGGTCATGTAGAAATCTAAAGAAAACAAATGGTTTGAAACAGCAAGCTTGAAGTGTGCAACGGGTTACAGATGGACTCACAAATTTCAGAGCAAGATTGTAGGACTGTTACGTTGACGCAAATACAGAAACAGGAACGTTAATGAACTCAGTTACAGCGACTACGAATAACTTAGATAAAGGTTTGATCTGATTCATCTGAAGAACAACTTAGAAACGTAGTAATTAGGACCAGTTCAGCATATGGCATAACAAGAACCTACAGCACCACGCACATCCCACCCAGGAAAATAACGGGGAAGAAGATCTGGAAAAAGTCAATAAAATTTAATGCAAATTGTTAGAGCAACAAGTTTAGATCATGTCACGCATGATAATATCCCCAGTCTGCTCCGACAATCAATAGAAGAAGAAAATGGATACAAATTTATGCCGAGACTTATTCGCATGTCAACAAGATTGCGAAAACAACCAAACTCTAAGCAAGAAGTCAAGAAGGAAAACCCAAATTTACCAGTTAACAACGGCGTATGTGAGAGCCCGAGAGAGAGAGAGAGAGAGAGAGCTTGCCGGAGTCTTAAGCAAGAAAACCAAAGAAATGCTTGCATTCCATGGTGTGTGCATGGAAGGAGAGAGAAAGGGTGAAGGTGTTGTCTAATTACGAGCTCTGTTTGTGAGAGAGAGAGAGAGAGAGATAAGTGCAGTCAGCTAAGCAATTATGGAGACAGATACGTCATTTATGCCCGGCCATGGATACTGGCGCCATCAAAGATTGCGAAAATGAAAAGACAATGAATAGCATGGACATTCAGAAATCCAAAGAAAACAAATGGTTGGAAACAAGCTTGAACTGTGGAACGGGTTACAGTGAGAACTGGATTCACAAATTTCAGAACAAGATTGTAGGACTGTTATGTTAGATAAAGGCTTCAGGTGAAAAACAACTTAGATAAGCCGTAATTAGGACTACTTCAGCAAATTGCATAACAAGAACCTACAACACCATGCACATCCACTAGCGGAAAAAGAAAGGGAAAGAAGGTTTGGAAAAAGTCAGCAAAATTTAATGCAAATTGTTAGAGCAACAAGCTCAAGATCATATCATGCAGAATAATTAAACTTTATCTCCCGTCTGTTCTGAGAATAAATAGAAGAAGGAAATGGATACAAATTTATGCCACGACTTATTTGCATGTCAACAAGACCTACAAAAACAACAGAACTCTAAGCAAGAAAAGAAGAAGAAGAAGTAAATCCTTGAAATTTACCAGTTAGAAACGGTGCATTTGTCAGCGAGATAGAGCGCGCGCCTTGCAATCAATGGTGTGTGCCTGAGAAACGAGAGAGAAAGGGTGACGGCGTTGTCTAATATGAGTTAAATGCGTGTGTTTGTGTTTGAGAGAGAGTGTGTGTGATAAGTGCAGCCTAAGACCCCACTCAAGACCTAAGCTATTATGGAGAAAGATAAACCATTTAGTCCGGGCCATTGATAGTTGCACCTTTTATACACATTGGGAGTGGAATATTTCCGAATATTTGTGGTAAATTTTAAGTTAAAATGTATGTCAAAATTTTTAATTTAAATAATTTTATTTAAATTAAATTAAAATTTTATACATAAAACTTATTAAAAAATTATAGATAATATTAAAATTTATATTTATTTTATTATTTATTATTATTACAATGAAACATTATACTAACAAGAATCTCAAAGGGAAAAAAAAAATTGTAATGATCAATGCTGTCAAAACTATATTTTTTAAATCCAATGTGCATATATGACCCTGAGCTAAGCATCCTTTAATGTTTTAATATCTCATCCTGTATGCAAAAACTTTCACATTTCTTTGTATTTTATAATCAGTACGAATTTATAGCTTCACCTTTTCATTAGAACAAATTAATCCATTTTCCTATTCAAACCTTTAATCAAATTGATCATTATATTCCTATAAAATGTTCTCTTTAACCCATTTGTGCTCTTCAATATTGGGTTCACCAAATACTGAAATGAACCTTTCTCCTGGACAAAGCAGCAATAAAATTCTCACAGAAAAGATGACCACTTTTTGCAGGAAGATCCGTTTGGTTCAGCCATAAGAGCCCCCGAGGCTGCCATGAGGATCAAGCACAAAAATGAATTGATTACACAAGCTTCTTAAACCATAGTTTCTCTCTCACTTTGTGAGGCTTACCAGGATCTAAGCCCTTCCTGGGAACTGTTGAATCAGAAACCTGTGACTCAAGGTAATAGTTTCTGCAATATTCCAGTTTGATTTCATGTACAACTACAGCCTTAAAACTCATTTACACCAGCTGAAAAGACATCATTGTAGACCAGGATTGTATCCAAAACCTGAAACGTACAGAAAATTTGGGGTCAGGGCATCCTTTCTTCCCTTCTGAAACCTCTTCGCAACAATGTCTGCTCTTCTCCTACAATCTGTCAAAAGGAACATGCATGCTAAAGTCAACTGGAACCAATCTAACAACTCAGTTTTTTCTTGGTACCTTCCTGCAAGTTTCACTCATAATTCTTTTCGGGACCCAATGTTTGCAACATGTGAGGCTAAGAAAGACACTACTGAACACAATATATACAAATATTTTGCTTGTGCAGGGATGACTCAATGAACATACAATCTGCCAAATGAGGCTTAATGGTGCACTCAGCTTTGTTAGATGTTGACAGCACTTCAATTAGCTGCCTCTCTAGGAAACAGCACGAGCATTATTTTATGCTCCGATTGAACCCAAACATGCGAGTATCACATACTTCGATCTTGTATTACCAAACAAAAAGAAGTCCCCTCTGTACCAATATGTTGCCTAGTCCCTAACAAAATCAATTCTCCAAATTAGAGAAGAAGAAAACATAAAAATAAGCAAAGTTCATCAAGCTACACAACCAAGGCACATAACTGACAGCTGTTTTACTCTGCTAGTTAGGAGAAAACCAGAAAATAATTAAATGTAAAAGTTTCTAACCTTAGCATTCGCAACTAAAGGTGAAAATTGTCCTACCAACCACATTGCATTCAATCAAATCCAACTCCTATGTAATGACATCAAAGAACTAATGCAACTTCTACATGGTTTTGTCCCCTCTGGAACATTACAATTAGAGGATGATGGGTATTTCAGTGCCACAGGGGGCAGCTACTTTAGAAGACCGCACACAGGGTTGACAAGTTTCTTAGCAAAAGTTCTTATGATGTTGGTTGTCCACTGGACTTTGGGTACCTTGAAAGGATAATTCTGTCACAGCTTCCTATAACCTTTCTTGATAGCATAGATTCCTATCCCTACAATCAGGGCCAAAAAGCTATACACTAGCCTAAGTTTTTCTTAGATTAACAGAATACTTTCATGCAAAATCAAATCAAATTTCAGATGAACCAGGTGAACAAATTTGAATGAATTACACAAAATTAAAAGAACGTTCAGATGGTGAATACCAACCATGGAATATGTTAGTGAAGGTCAAACTTTTTCCTATATCTCAAAAATTAGGACAGTCGCCAGTGGCTGACCCAGCATGCATTTCATTACATGCTGATTTTCCATTCTGATGTTCTATCCCTTTCCTTCCATACCCAGATATATGCACACGCATTTCGCACTTGTTAATGAGTTCAAATATGCAGACGTCACCCATCTTGATGTCATTGCCTCGAACAAAAGCCATCCATCCTCCACAGAAAGTATGCACCATTCGCCCTTTTGAGTCTGGGACTGAATTCACTGTCCAAGATTCCCCTCGTAAATTACGAAGAACAATCTCTGTTTTGCAGTCAGGAAGATGTGCCATAGAGAACTGATATGGGATTTTCTGCAGAACAGATACAAGCCAGGAAATATAAAGTGATAAGGCAAAGGCTACTGGAGTTTGATTACAAAAACATGCAAAGGTTGACTTCACCGAAAGAATGCTCCAGATAGCTCAGCCTAAAACCTAAAAGGAACTTTCAATATAAGGAGATAAAAGATGAGCATTTAATTTCTATGCAGTCCTGATCTCAGCAAGGCCTCAACAAAAATCAGCCAGTGTGTAGGAGTGCTTAGACTACCATACAAATACTATTACATACTCCACAAGCACAGCTGATCTTTACAAGATAATGCCCAAACAATAGCTAGTTACAAAATTAGCATCAGATGACAGGTGCAGATGGTCACATCAAGCATTAAGGCAACTGAATGAAAAACTTTAAATTTAAAAAAAAAAAAAACTTGAATCTAGAACACAAACAAAAAGGAAAAAGGAAACAATAGATGTCAAGCTTAAGAGACAGGGTATAATGGAGGATTAAATTTCAATTAAAGTTACCACAAAATGTATGTTGATCTTTTTCAGCACAAGCCTTCTTTAAATCAACAGGAATAAATAGAAGTGGAAACTACTTACCAGAGTAAATGAACCACTGATATTGAACTTCCTCATAATCCTCACAAAGTTAGGAAAGCCAGAAGTAAAAGAGCGAGCTGCTTTTTGTTCATCCAGAGCTACCATCAATCTTAAGCCTGCTACTGTTAGCAATCTACAAGGTCAAGCCAATCTATTTCACAGAAAAGTGTACACATGTTGCAAATTCATGTATAACTCTAAAGCTTTGAGGCATCATAATAGTGGACAGATCTTAAACAGGAGAAATTCTAAAACAAATGCAGAAAATACTAGTTACATTTTCTCATCCTTCAAGAAATGAAAGCGGCCAAGGAGAAATTCAGTGCTATGGACATCTTTTGGCTGCAAAATCAAATAAAGAAACAAGTGGAATTTTACCAGGCTTTTCAGTTTCAGCTTTCGAAATTTGGCCACTCTTCTTTGTTGCACTGCCAGGTTTTCTTTTGTCATGTGTCTTAGATCCCTTTTTATCACAAATTTGTATGTTTTTCAGGCTTTTCGAATGGACCTTTGGAGAGCTCCTTATCATTTTCATTGGCACACCCTCAAAAATTTTGTGTGAAGCAGTGGACAAAACATTTAACCCATTACAAGCTGCTTTTTCGCCCTGGCTATCTATGTCTTCTTTTCCAACTCGAAAAATATGCACTCGCAATTCGCATTTTCCTACAAGTTCAAAAATACATATGTCCCCCATCTTAATCTCATTACTACGGACAAAGCCCAACCATCCTCCACAAAAAGTATGACTTGTGTGCACTCTAGTTGTCGGCACAGAATTCACAGTCCAGCATACTCCCTTCAGATTGCGTAGAACAATCTCAGTTTTGAATTTGGGAAGATGTTCCATCGAAAACTGGTATGGGACATTCTGCACCAGAGAAGGTAATACACTAAATCAGCAGATGCAAAATTCATGCTAATTAATTGACGACAAATGTGAGAAGGCCCAGCTGCAACTGGTACAGGACCTCTTACAAGAAAGAGATGCCAATAGTACAATATCTTTCAAGTCAGATGTCTGAACAAAATAGGGGGGAAGCACTCTTACCATAAAAAAGGATTCAATGTTACTAGATTCAATAGGACTGAGGACCTTTTGAGAGGATGATATGCCAAAATAAACCAAAGGGAGAGACTTCAAAATTTTCACTAAATTTACACTCAACTTGGGCCTAATTTACGATTGCTGACATACTATTGTTAACCTCAAATAAATAATACATTTTAGTTGGTAATACAAATAAACAAAAGAAAAAATAATCTACTTACAAGAGTATAAGAACCACTAACGTTGAACCTTTTCATGGTTCTCACAAAGTAAGGAAAAGATGAAGTAAAAGATTCAGCAACTTTTTTCTCTTCAGGATTTGATAGAGTGCACATGCAACCTCTGTTATGCAGATCTAAATCATCCTCTTTGCCAGTTCCTCTGTGGACAGTCACCTCTGTTTTAAAATTTAGAAGTAATTCAACTCAGAAAACAAGACATCATAGAAATCAAAACTAAACAAATGCATTGAATTGTCATATGGCAAGTTTTTCGGATAACAATCCATTATGCTCTCGTGTAAAAACTAGCATGTTAATTTGAAAGTTGGCTTTGCATAATACAGTTCCACTTGACAAGAAAAAAAAATTCAGTAGCAATGCCAGATATCAACTGGCAGTCTCAAAAGAGATGGGCGAGAATGATATTTCATCTATGCAACAAAGTAATGACAAGTCAGAAACTCCTAGGTGGAATACACAATGCTTTGTTTCTTCAGAGCAATTTAATTGCAGCAATATTTTGGTTGCAGTTAATTTCTTCTGGCCACATTTTTCCTTACCAGCTATATGCACATCAGTTTCTTGATTCTTGTCTATATATTCTGTCTGGAGCTCAGAGGTGCTTTCTCTAATTTTCTTCGACATGCCTTGAGAATCCTTATTCAAAACAGCCACCTCCTCCCTTTCTCTCTTCTGACCCACATTTTTATCATACTTGCTACCTTCTTGGCTGCATTTGGTATGAAAAGCAGCTTCTTTCTCGCAAGCACTTTGATCAAACACTTGCACAGTGAAATGCAACTCACCATCATATCTGAAAACCAAAAGGTCTCCACACTCTATGAGATGATCTCCCACAAATGTTGGCCATCCTGAACAGAAAAATAAACCATCATTCTGCTGAGACAAGTTGATGTGCCACGTGTTCCCACTAGGACCAGTTAGAGAAACGGAACCAGATGTCCCGCTTTCCAAGTGTTTGACGAATCTCTCCGGGAGTTTCTGCAAGGTATGTATTTGAAATCATCACCATCCAACATTATAATTCCATTAAAGAAAATTTAAAGTGGTCCCAGTTCAACTAATCAAACCACAATGAGATGCCAAGCAAAAGTAACTCCTGCAGCTTCTTCTTCATTTTAAATGCATTTTAAAAGAGAACGACTTTCAATGATCAGTGATTGAATCCTATATCAAGTGACACAGCAATCCACATTGCCCAGAAGCAAGTAATGCATCTCTTCCCTGCCCTCTCGTTTCTCCAAAAAACCCAATATTAGGTAAACCAAAAATCAAAACTCACCCCAAGCTGGTCTAGTCCCAATGAGTAATTATGCTCGTGAGAATTCTTAATTCACGTATATGGCTGACAAGAGAGTATTTATCAAGTAACTTTACAGCATAAAACACACCCGAATTTCTAGTAATTTCAATTCTAATCTCGGCCAGCTAAACCACTACTAAGTTTCTCCCCAAACCCTAAATTTTTTGCTGGATTGGAAAAGAATGCACAAAAGAAAAATAGAGAGAAATAAAAATAGAATGTGAAATCAGAGCGAAAGGAAAATAATACCAGTCGCTCTGTGCTTAAATTAGAGGAGAAAACGTGAAAAAAGTGAGGCCTCCGTGTAGTCGACATCTCCAATTGATTCTCTTTTGCTATGGACAACAAATTTTTAGCTTCTCGCCCATGACAGAACTCGAGCAGTTCCCTGAAAAACCCATACAAACCCTAAGATTTCCCCGTAATTTGAAATAGGGGACGGTTCAAGAGAAAGAGAAGACCTTTTGAACCTGAAATGATCAATCAAATCACAGCAAGACTCGAGAACCAATAAGCGCTTCTTGATTACTGACAGTAGCTTAGCAAAATAAGCATTGAAAAGAAGAAAAAAGTAGAGTAACGGTAGTTAAATTCCGGCAAGTGTAAGCTGCGTGAGCCAATGTCAATGGTGTCCCTGTGACTGCAAGTAAGGGTCCCTTCAGCTTGTGTCCGCTTACAGGATGTGCTGGACACTTACAAGACGCAGAGGTTGCTGTCACTGCTAGTGTTAGTCACGGCAGATCATAGCGCGTGGAAAAGGCACTGATAGCCGTGTCCTGCCATTGTTAATGGAAACCTGGCATGTCAGCAGAAAGGAAATAGAAAACCCAAAATAGGGTCGGCATAGGCCGGGCCACGGAGCCCGGTCCGTAAAAGTACAGCCCAAATATGTTGGGGAATAAAGTTGAACAACTTATTCATAGTAACGGTTGATTAGTGTTCCTCCACTCAAAGAAAGACATGGTTTGTTGTTTATTCACGGCACTTTATTCATCTATCATATTCACAAATTATAATATATATAATTATAATTAATTTATATAAAATTTGTTAATTTAATTTATATATATTTATTTTATTATGTTTAAATTAAATAAAAAAATAAATAAATCTTAACATATAAAATAAATTTTAAATTAATAATTTTAAATTTTAATTATAAAAATAAAATTTATTTTATATATTATTACAATAATAGAATTAGTGAATAACATATATTATTAAATATAAAAGATAAATTTTAAATAAAATCAATAATATTTAATTTTCAAAATATATTAATTTTATTTTTATAAAATAAACCAACTTATAAATAATATATAAATTAAAAATTAAAAAATACATGTTATTGCTTTTATGGATTAATTTTATATGTTTATTAAATATATTATATAAATTTAATTAAATTTAAACAACTCAAACATTTTTGATTTATTAGCTCGTTTGATTGACTTTAATAAGTTGACTCATTGAGAGATGCAATACAATATTTGAAATTCATTGCTCTATCCATTTATAAAATAGATGGTCATAAATTGAATTAATCAGGCTAAAACTCATCGGATCAAATGATAATGAATTGATCCATGAGTCATGAACTCAATAATAAGAATAATATCTAGCATAAATAAAATTCATTAATACATATATATTTAAAATAAATATATTTTTATTTTAATTTAAATATTGTCATTTAATTTGAAAATTTTTATATTTAAAATTTAAATTTAAATTTTATAAAAAAATTTAAAAGTTTAAAATTTTATACAACTCATTTTAATTTAATATTTAATAAGATGTAAAAGGAAGTTCAAATTACAATAAAAAATAAAAAAATTTAAGTATAAAAATTATATATAATAAAAATTTTAAATTTATTAAAAAAGTGATTTGTGAACCAAAAAATTTTTAAAATTTAAAAAATGAATTTAAAATGAAATTTGAATTGTTTTTGAAGTATTTTGATAACAAAATTATTATTATTTTTTAATCAAAAATCTAAATTAAACTAAATTAAAACTTTAAATATAAAATTAATATGACAAGATTTAAATTAAAATTCCAATAAATTTTAAATTTTTTATATTTATTTTTAATTTTAAAATTAATTTTTTATTTATTTTTATAACTTATTTTTTATTTCAAGAGGACCGAGCCCACGTGGCTCATTTTGGTAAATCCTCAGCGGGATGACAGATTCTCTGGGACGGGCTTACTTGAACCAGAACAGGCCCATTAACAGGATCCCTGAAAATGATTGAGCCCCAATGCACCGTTTGGGCCAACCAAGAAATTGGCAATGCAGCCCACAAAAAGAATCAAGAAAGAAAAAGAATGAGCTAATCAACGGTCGGTCAGTACCAGTATTATTCAAACTGGTAGAAAACTGCAACCGTTCTTTCTGAAAGTTTTCCCACTTTCAGACAGAGAGAAGGAGCTCCAATTGTTTTGAATTGGATTCCATTTGCCTTCACAATGGCCATAACAAAAGACCTGAGCTGCAACTCCAGCATCAATTACCCAGAAATTTTTTTTTTTCAGGTTGTAGTGAATTTTCCCATGCTGATAGTCCGAGACAGCTTCCATGGGAGATAAAAAGGTTAACAGAGCAAGTTTTTGTCCATATCATATAGAATACCAAATGCTTTTCATCTTAGTCTCCAAGCAGGCAGAGCACTGCGATCATGCAAGTTATTAAATCTTTCATCAACACACAGTGGAGCCAAAAAAAGGATTCTGAATTCGTTAGTAAATGCATAATTAGTCATTATTCTGAAGCAGAATAGATGGGGTTTGAGTACATAGCGGTCTGAAGTTTAACTTTAATCCCGCATCGATTAAGAAAAAAAAAAAGTTCAAGTCCTATTCATCGAATTTAAATGTCTGAATCAGGCAAAGATCAGACAAATCTAGAGTCAAATAACCAAAACTTAACCACCCGTTTCCCATTTACAAACAAATCATTTCTGTTCTGTACCCAAGTCAAAAATCAAAAAAGCAAAACCGAGACATCCAAAGTATATTTCGTCTTTGGGCCAATGCATGCATTTCTTCAGCAAACAGAAGGGTAGTGGCTTTACTTATAATGCCACTTTTCATCACATAATAAGGCAGCTAACTTCTAATTGATACATGTAAAAGGAGGAAAACAGTACAGATCCAGGAAACTTCAGAGCTGTTCAGAAGGAAAATATAACTATATTGCCAACGGCGGAAGTTCTATTCAAACCATCTGAATCATATTTTAAGTTATAAACAACTTCCCTAGCTGATATGTAACACTAAACCAAACTCTCTACATGACACTGCCACCAGATATCACTAATCTATAAGAAAAATTCATTCAACACGAATTTCTTTTCTTCAAAAAAAAGAAAAAAAAAAAGAGATATGCTCTCAAGGGATCACTCCCACGGTAAAGCAAAAGAAACATACACAAAAAAGAAGTTTACCTTTGCATCCTTTCTAGTATGCTTAGCATCTCATGCCACATTGGAGAGTTGGATAATAGCCATCAGAGTGATCTGCTTTCCTTTTTGCTCTTTCTGCCTTGAGTGAAAACATCTCCACAGAAGTCTTTTGGTGCTACATTTCTGAACCCTCTGGAATTGTTGATAAGTTTGCCGATTCAAGAAAGGATGGATTGAGAAACTTAGCCACAAAAGCCCACATTTTATAGACATCTTCGAAGTTGGTCAGGAAACCAAGCGATGCTGTGACAACCTTAACTCGGAAAAACACATTTTTGATGTCATGTCGACCATTAGCCATTGGCTTGCACAAGGCTGTATCTTGAAGCTCAAAAGCCCCACAATGCTCTTTTGGGTTGTCGACTATCCTCACATGACTGAGTATACCAATGCCAAGAGATACGCCATTTTTCTCTGCTAACTGCAGAATTACTTCTGGGTTAATCATCCTTCCTCCGGTGCTCTCTCTAACGTTAAAAGCTATAGATGCACCCCTTTCATATTTGATCTTAGGGCCATATATTTGTACAAGATGCACTCCTGCACCTTCGTCTGAAGTGGGGAGCCGAAGTTGAAGCAATGAAGTAACAAGCCAATTAATTAGATAACGCAATCTGAGGGTTGTTTTATTGAGGCCTAATGTATTAATGTGATCAAGATGCCTGCAAATTATCTCAGGCTCCTTCTTCCCCCATTCTCGTTCGTCACCATATCCTCCGTCGCTGATTGATTCATCATCATCATTATCATCCAAGGCAGTTACCGATATCTCCCCAGGCTCTAAGTGGCTCAAGTTTTCCTTGTGGGGATCTTCCATGCTAAAAGATACCCTGCAGCCCATGCTTGCAACTCGGTCGCCCTCTTCTAAACCAAAAAACCTACCACCGGTAAACCGATTCCTCTCCCTTCCTCCCAGCAGTCTGAAATCACCCTCTGTCTCTCTCCTTATAGCACTTTCTTTTGTTTCTTGGCGAATTCCAGATGCTGAGGTATTGTCATGCTTACTACACTGAAGACTAGAAGTCTGGTTCTTGGGTGTGAACCCATTTATTTTAGAATTCACCTTAGGATCAGCCTGAGCTAACTCACTTCTCACTTCAGATTCTTCTTGAATCTCCCAAACATGATGGCCATTTCTGGAAGCATGATCTGTCTGAGGAAAGTTTTCTTCTTCAGGGATCTTCTTAACATGGTCCAGCTCCTGTGACATTGATAACACAGCTGCATCAAAAGACAATACAGAATCTTCGTGCAAGCTGGGGCTTATCCTCCGGTCATCATAAATAGCATTTTTGTACACTTTTGATGTTGGCTTGGGAGAGTAAAGCTTATTGTTCCTCTTGCTAGAAAACCACGATGGAGGCAATGGAGAGCCTGATTTCTGCTTGGTCAACTGGCCAGAATTATCAGAAACAAATGGACTTTGACCCAGATCAATCCAGTATGAGTTATCCGATGAATCGTCCTCACTAAAAATTGGACTCTTTATGACCTCCCCAACTGAAATGCTCTCAGCTTCCTCAAATATGGTGCTGGCTCCATCCCTGTCAGAGCTGTTATCTTGATCCATATCAGTCTCAAATACATCCTTGACCTGGTTGGAAGTGAATACACCAGAAAAAGCCGGCAGCTGTGATCCCCCATGTGTTTCAGGAACTGGTTCTTCACTACCATTAATAGCATTATCATCAATTCCAGCCAAAATATCAATGCCATCCACAGAGTCACTCAGATACTGAGGGTAAACAGGGAGGATCCTCACCATTCCAGATCCCGTATGACCACATTGACTTTGCAGGCTTCCTATGATAGACTTCTTGATCAATAGACACCCAAAGCCAGTTGGGTCATACCCAAACAATCTATAGAACGATGTGATAATGAAATCTGGTCGAAATAAGGACAAACCAAGCGAATCCATATCCTTGGGTCCAAGGGACCCAGCGTCAAGTAATACATGCCAATTGTTCTGCTGAGCAAGTGACATCCACTGGTAAGAATACTTGGCCCCAGTTACTCTAGACTGAACAGGGAACACAAAAAGTCCATTTGCGTGACCCTTCTTTCTCTTTTTTTTGTTTGTTATCAGCTTTCTCAGCTCCCTAGAACAGAGTTTCAAGGAGGGCCATTTAAACCATGCACTGCAGACCTTAGCACCTTTCTCTTTAGCACTTTCAGCCATCCAAGTCACAGACTGGCTCTCATGATCAAACATGGTCAACAATTTCTTGTTGGTTTGGAAAGGATAAGAGTCAGCAAGCAATTTGAATGCAGACCCTCTACTAACAGTAAAAACAAGGCCATACTCATTTTCAGGGATATTCAAGTAATCCATAATCCTAGCCTTTATATCATGCTCAGCAGTGCCTAGCTCAGCACCTCCATAGATGGCATGGTTGCTCAAGTTAGCAGTTATCTCAGACAAAGTAAAAGCTGATGTATCCCAATATTGTTGAGTTTGATAGTAAGAAAACAGACCAAAGCCACAGTAATCAAGGCATACCTTGGCCGAAGATTCAGACAGGTGCTCATACTCCTCCGATCTCAAATGGTCAACTTTCTCTGTAGATTGAAACTTGGGGTACATGGTGAGGAACTTAGTGAAAGCATCATGGAGACCAGGAATGGACTCCTCCGAGGAAAATATCCTGTCTGCCGCAAGTGAAGTGGCATTCAAGAATTCAGTCTGAGCACGGAGCCTAGCAAGAGATCTTGATCTCCCAATGCTTCCATCTTGATTCAAAGGCAGAGAATCAATGTCATGAGATTTCGCAAGGGACCCATCTTCAGATGCCTCTTCAAGAGCTTCTCTGAGTTTGTTCTCCTGCAATTGGCGGAGAATGGAGGGTTTTCTCTTGGCGTCATCGGTCAAACCAGAACTATTTCTCCTTCTGGTCTTCTTGTCCACGATTAAAGCTGCACAGTGAGATAATGGCTTCCATAGTGAAAGATGCATGAATGCGTCCCTCCTTGCCACCAGTCAGACGGATATCCAGAAAGGAAAAAGAACCCAGTATCGGCTCAATCAAGAAACTAAAACTCTACCTTGTCAGAGTAAAGCAGAACCAGTTTCAAACCCCAAAGGGAAAGCAGATGAGGCCTCTGAATTCCTTCAGAAATAAAACATTTTTCTATTTTGGAACCAAAACAGTTAGTCGGCCGCAGAGATTTTGAATGACATTCTAAACTTTAGCTGCAATGAAGTGGAGCCTTCTGCTTTATTTACCTATTAAAACATTCAAAACAGGAGAACAAAAGCTTATCAAGACAGCAGAACTTTTGTGAGATCAGAGAAGAATCAGTCATAAAGAAAGGGGGAAAAAGAAAAAAAAACAAAAGCAAATATCTGATTAGAATCAAACCTTTAAACGCGATCAGAGAAACCCTTAGCTTTAGCATTCTTCAAGGTCGCATAATTTGTGGTCCAATTCAAAATTCAATCAGGACTGAGAAATTAAAGAACAGCCATGTCTCACCCCCACCAAAAGAACCAGATTCAAAGGATTCAAAGGCATTCCAATCAGAATCAAAACAGTAAGAAATTTCAGATTCTGGGTATACAAACAGAAAACTAAAAAAAAGGAATATCTTACAACAGTACCCAGAACCTAACCCTCTCAAAATCTTACAAGCTTAACGTCACAAAGACTGGCCACAACCAATAACCTTGTTAACGAACAAGGAACTAGAAAAGAAGAAAATTACCCAATGATTAAAACGTGAATATCAAATACAGTAATCAAAGCAGAGCAGCTCCAACAACTAGTGGTGCCCTCTCACCAGCCACTCCTTTTTAAAAAAAAAAAAAAATTCTGCTCAGTTCTTGCTGTTTTCTCACTCAGGCCTCTGCTAAGTTGGGTAGTGAGGACAGAGCAGCATTAAAAGCAAATCCTTCGCAGCCAATCAATTCCTCATTTACTACAGACAGTTAATACAAGCATGTCCGCATTGAATGCTCTGCTGCTTTCTCCCTCGCCCACCATTAATACACCTCTCCACTCAAATCCCAATTCTACCCTTCCCATTTCGCAGCTCCCTCCCTTAGGCTACTATCCCAAAATCGCATTAGTGCTCGTAGCCCGTTTGGCTCTTCCGATTCACTTTTTCTTTTTGGATTTTCTCTGGGCACTCCACTCTCCCAAACAGTTGCAGAATGTTTGCCAAACACAGCGAGTAAACAACAGTTAATCAAATTCTTCATCAAATATCAGGAAAAAGACGATTCCTCACGATTCTTTGACTTCTAGTGCCCGATATATTCGTATACCCTGTTCCCAATGATTCTGCCACAATGTTAACTTCTTTCCTGCAATGGGTAACTTTCCAACGTTTTTCCTTTCGTTTTACTGCATGCAGATATTATACAGCTTCATAACTCAATTGTGTATTATATGAATACTGTTGTATTAATTACAATTGATAAAGATTCAATCTTTTTATTAATTAGAAGACAAGTTCATTGTAAATCGACTCAAACCAATCAAAAGATCTTTTTTTTTTCATCAGTCTAACACATAATTAGATCGGTCAAAAGTCAGTTTTTTCAAAATATGTGATGGAATTGATTTTATTCAAAGATTTATCTTTTCACTCGAGATAGATAAATCAAAAATAATATTTTAATGATAATAATCTATTATTTAAATTCTTATTAAAAATTAGACTTTTAACCCAAATTAGTGGATAATTAGCTTACTAGAACAATTAAAGTTAATCAATCTTCATGTTAATAACCTGGTAAAGTGGATGAAGGGACTGGTACCTAAAACTCAAAAATTACTACTATTAATGGGTCCGTCACCTAAGTCTTGTCCATGGTCCACTCCTAGCAAAAGAGACTTCACAATGATTGTATTTACATTGCAATGCCACTTGATCGATTTGGTGATCAATTGATCATCACACAATGATGTGCCCTTTTCCTTAATCATGTGTGCACCGATTGATAAATATTCAAAAACAAAAGAGAAACTAACAGCAAGACCACCACGCATCATGGTCTGCCCACGTGCATGCATGGCTCCACTTACCTGTCACCACATCAAAAAACAAAAAAAAAAAAAAAAAAAACTCTAACAAAACGTGAGAGAGAGTAGTTTATTATGCATAAGAACCACTAATTACACAATTATTTATTTGTGCTAGTATCATTTAAAAATATGAAAAACTTATTATAATTTTTTTAAATTTTGTTTTATCTACTGATTTAATTTTTTATCGGATTGAGTTTACCTTTAATATTTTGAAACTTGTTAAAATAAAATGAAAATAATAAAAGAAATAAAAAAATGAAAGAGATAGTGAGAGAAAACTAGATAAATAAGTAATTTTTTGTTTCAGTTTGCAATTTCTAACAAATAGTGTCCTTGTTGTTTTTAAATTATTTTTTTAAAAAATAATTTTTTAAAAAATAATATTTTATTTATTTCAAATTAAAAATATAGATGTAAAATTATGTCAATTAATATAATAAGATTTATTCTATTTTTAAAAAAATTATCTTCCAAAAAAATAAGCAATAATAAATATTTCAATACTTTTAATATACATAAGAAATTTTTTCTTAATACAATGATACCAAAAACATAATATAGATCAAAATAAGAAAAATAAAATTACTTTTATTCATATAGAATTAGACATCATTTGTTATATTTAGTATGTTGTAAAATATCAATTCACCGTTATTCTATCATATTTATTTAAATTTATTATTACGTAGTTGAAATTTTATATAAAAAACACATATGAATTATTACAAAATATTTAAAAATAATAATTTGTGCACTACATAATTATGAAAGTTTAAAAACCCAAATAATTTCATCGCGTGATTAATTTTTCCAAATTGATGAACACTAAAATTTTGATTTTTATTATTAATAAATATTAGTAATATAAATGTTGACTAGCTCATGTGATAGTACCCTTAATCACCTTGGATCCCATGGAGTTGTTTTCAAAAATGTCAACTTTATAGTAAAAAGAAAATAAATAAACGGTTTTGTTTGGACTAAGAGAAAGGATTGACTTTAAAATTACCTCATTGTCTTTAATTTCTCGTGATAATGCGAGAAATTGACCTGATAATGATACTTTGACTGATTTTGGCTGACAGTCCAGATTGTTTACCACAGTAAGGCGGGAACGTAGGTTACCGTAGCGTTGACCACTGGTCCCTACGTTTATGTAAAGAAATCCGAGAATCCAAAGCGCACCATTTGTTATGGAACCTGTCCTGTCCCCCTTAAATTACTTTTTGATGCTATCAGTATTTAAATAAATAAATAAATATAATTTTACAATAAATATAAAACACCTTTAATATTATTTTAAATTATTAATTTTATCTAAATTTAAATTTAAATTAAATTAAATTATAAAAATAAAAATATTTTCATAATTAAGATATCTCAAAAATTAATCAAACGAATTTTATACTTCATTTTGAATTAATAACTCAAATACAAAAAATACTAGATTCATAATTGATTTTTTATAAAATTTTTAAATTTTTGTAATATTTTTTAAAAATACATTTTTAAAATTAAAATTTTTAATTTTTTAATAATAATTTAAATATTTATGTATGAGTATGAAAATTTTAAGTCAAAATTTGTTATACAAGAACTTTAATTTGAATATTTTTTAATTTTTAATAAATTTTGAGTTAAATTAAATTAAAAAATAATATATACAATTGAATCAAATTAAAATTTAAATTTAAATTAAAAAATTATGATTTATAATTTTCTTTAATATTTATCTTTAATTTTAAAATAATAAAAAAATCAAAATATTAGCTCCCATTTTATATCATATTTTGAAATATTGGTAGAAAAAATTAAAATGATTTATTATTAACTTTTAATTAATAAAAATATTATATTATTTAAAATTAAAAAAATTCAAAAGAATGTGTAAAATTTATTTAAATTATTGAAGCATTTTAATACCTAAATATCTTTAATTTTTTACGATAATTAGAATTAAAGTTTATTAAATTAAATTAAAAAACTAAATATATGTTTGATCCAATCAAAATATCAACGTTTAATTAAAAAATAAATTTAGTTCAAAATTTTTATATGTACTATTAATTTTATAATTTTTATTTATTTTAAAATTATTTTTTGATAAAATATTAAAATTTACTTAAAATGTTATAAAATAACTTAGATGTAGAAAAATTCACTTAAACTGTCAGGCTTCTTACTCAATAAATCTTTCTTGGAAAAAGTATTTTATTTTATTTTTTGATAGCCATGCATGTGTGGTTAAGCATCCTTGTTGTTGGGTTAAAAAAAATAAAAAAATCATGCAAGCTTTTGTAATTTTTCTTGGTAATAACACTGTTGAAAAGCTTATATACTTCCCTCTGCCGTTAGTTTTAGACAATTTTCTGACCTCCAGATGGACCGACATAAATTATTTAGTTGCTTAGTGATAAACTAATGTCTTTTAAGTTACCTTTGCCCAGTCAAGGGGGTTAATTACATGACAAAATTCACCTTTTACTCAGTTGTTTTTATAATCTTATCACTAGAATCCTGTCTGAAAACCGTAAAAACAAAAATTTATATCTTGTTTAGAAAATGAACCAAAATGGATAAATTTTTTTTATATTATGTCTTTAAAATATATTAAATTAAATACAAAAACATTATATTAAAATCTTATTATATGAATTGATTTCATTTTATATTTATATTTTGAGTAAATCAAACAATGTCTTTAAACATTTTTAAAAAATTGAGGATAATTTAGAGTAAGAACCTTACGTTAAGTAATCAATACCCACATTATTCTTGCACGAATATTTTTATATTATGTAAAACTTGTCACTTAGCTTTTCCGTGAACTAACCAAAGTCTTGTGCGCAAAACATGCAAAGACATTGACTGTCTATGAAATTTCTAGTCACTAAGCTTTAACAACCACTCTTTTTAAAGTGCATATTTTATTTATATAACATATACCATGCTATTCCAACAAGGTAAAGGATATATAATTTTTTAATATTATTAATCAAATTTTTATATTTAATAAAAGATAAATCAAATATTTATTTATTAATTTAATTTAATTTAAATTTAAGTAATTATAAAAAATTTAAAGATATTTTTATTATTGTAATGTCCCAAAAATTATTTAATTGAATTTTTTACTTCATTTGATTTCATCATTTAAATTTGAATTATTTTTAATGTAAAATTTATTTTTATATATTTTTTAAATTTTAATCATGTATATTTTTTAAAATATATATTTTTAGTATTCAGTAAATTTCAAAATTTGTTGTGACGGTAACTTAAATAATTTTTTACATTTGTAAAAAATTTTAACTTAAAATTTATTATATAAAACTTTTAATTTGAGCGTATTTAATTTTTAAAATTTTTGATAAAATTTAATTTTATAAAAATTAATATATTAAAATTTAATTTTTTATTTTTTAAATGTAAAAATTTGGTTGATAATAAAAGATAAATATAAAAATTTTACAAAACTTTTATCTTATTTTAAAATATTTGTTATTACAAAAATTATATTAAAAAAGTATAAATTGTTTTTCTTTTGTCTTTTTGGTGACTGAAGACAAGCAATTACTGTCAAAAATTGCTCATAATTCCATATCTCAAGATGAAAGTGATCAAAATAGATAAGAACTACATTATTATTATTATTATTATTATTATTATTATTATTATTATTATTATTATTATTTGATATATAAGCTTCACATATACTCTAATTTTATTTTATTTTTTATTGTTGGTCTGTCAAATTAATTTGATGTGTCTGAAAATCTCAGATCTTAGTACAAATTGAAATGGCTCGACCCACAGTGCTTCCAATGTCTTGCATGCTGTTTCTCACCAAGAATGTCTGTGGTCCTTCCTCCTGCAATGTTTTTGTAGATCAAACAGCAACAGCATTCCAGGAACTCAAAGACATCACCTTTTCTCCATCTGTTAGGTAAGACTTGTGTTGTATCTCTCTGTCTGCAACCAGGCAATCGATTATACGAGCACCAGGCAACTCATCCAGGCCCCCTTCCTTTTCCTTTCTCTTTCTTTTTCACTTTCACATTCCACAATTCAAATTTTTCCCATCTTTTCCTTAAAGTTCATCGATATCCAAGCTGGTGGGTTCCTCCGAAAGCTTTAAAAAATATCTTCTGAATTCTCTAGATCAGACAAGACAACCATGCAAGTGTTCCTGGGTGATGTCTTTTCTCAATCCTTTCTTTATTGCAATTATTAATGTTGTCTTGGTCCTCCACCACAAAACCCACATTTCATGGCACACCATTTTAAAACAAATGAATTTCTTATTTAATGACGTCTGTTATTGCCCATGAAAACAATATAAAATATTTACCTGATTTTGGGAGAGATGCAGCAGACAGACTGTATGTTCTAATCTTCTTGATCAGTACAATTAGAAGGCATCAAATTCGGAACTGTCTGAATGTTGCTCAACTTGCAAATTATCTGAAGATTCCAAGCTGGCCCAACTGAGCCTGGTAAGAGTTCAATGAAATAGCTCGCCCAGGTCTGCCAAAAGCCCAATGGCTCCGTCAATGTGGGTCCCAGTTCCCACTCAATGGGACCCAAAAATAGGACCCAGTGGGTTGGGACCCAACCCAACAGAACCATCAGGGGTTAAATTTAGGCACATAAGTTTGAGCTAATTTGCTCAGAAGTTTAGGGACCTACAAAAATGCAACAATGGCCGAATGATGCTGACAACATGCGGATCTTGCGGTGGGAGAAGAAACCAGAGAGAAAATGGTGCTTAGCCTCTCAAGCCAACTGGTTTCTCCCTCAATAAAACACGCTCTCTTGCTTTTGGCCAATTAGTCCCTAAAAGCAGCCTTGGGACTCCTCCGACCCTGGTGCGGCGATGCAACCACTCCCGATCATGCAGTCCTCAGGCTGCTTCCTCCTCTTCCTCTCCTTCTCTTCGTTTTTATCCTTCTCTTTCGCTCTCTCCGATTCAGAAGCCTCCTTCATTGCTCGTCGCCAACTCTTGACTTTCCGCGAGAATGAAGATTTATCTGATGGTTATGAATACAATGCCCCTGTCAACTGTTCCTCTCCTAATCAGAGGCTCAGCCAGGCATATGTTGCTCTCCAGGCCTGGAAGAAGGCGATGTATTCAGACCCGTTGAACACGACAGGGAATTGGGTTGGTGCTGACGTTTGTGCTTACAATGGAGTGTTTTGTGCTCAGGCCCTGGATGATCCCAATGTAACAGTTGTCGCCGGAGTTGATCTTAACCATGCTGACATCGCCGGGTATTTTCCGGTGGAGTTGGGCCTGCTGGTTGATCTTGCGTTATTCCATGTCAACTCTAACAGGTTCTGTGGTATCATCCCCAAGAGTTTCTCAAAACTCAGGCTTCTTCACGAGCTGGATGTCAGCAACAATCGCCTGGTTGGTTCGTTTCCACAGCCTGTATTGTCCCTACCCGCCCTGAAGTACTTGGATTTAAGATACAATGATTTTGAAGGTGAATTGCCTGGCGAGCTCTTCGAGAAAGACCTGGATGCTTTGTTCCTGAACAACAACAGGTTCACTTCCACCATTCCTGAGGCCATTGGATCTTCTCCAGCTTCCGTCATGGTGTTCGCGAACAACAAGTTTACAGGCTGCATTCCGAGCAGCATTGGGAAACTGGGAAGTACCTTGAACGAGATCCTGTTCGCGAACAACAAGCTGACAGGATGTCTACCTGTGGAGATTGGAATGCTTGGAAACGTAACGGTGTTGGATTTACGTAAAAACAAGTTCACAGGCTTATTGCCGAAAACATTCAGCGACCTGGAAAAGGTTGAGCAACTGGATATTGCCTACAACAAGCTAACAGGCTTTGTCGCTAAGGATCTTTGCCGCTTGTCAGGCTTGAAGAACTTTATTTTCTCTTACAACTACTTCAATGGGGAGGCCGAGGCATGCGATCCATCGAAAAGGAAGGACATCGGCATGGATGACACAAGCAACTGTCTACCAGACAGGCCTAAGCAGAGATCGGAGAAGGAATGCAAGGCGGTGGTGAGCCGTCCAGTGGACTGCAGCAAGGCAAAATGTGGCAAACCTTCGTCACCTCATGCTAGCTCTCCGGTTCACAAGGAGAGACCAAAGAAGCCATCAAAGCCAGAATATTCCCCGCCACCTCCTGCACCGGTACAATCACCTCCTCCTCCAGTTCAAGCACCACCACCACCAGTTTATTCTCCTCCTCCTCCTCCTCCTTCACCGCCACCACCAGTGCACTCCCCTCCTCCTCCTTCACCACCACCACCAGTTCATTCCCCTCCCCCTCCTTCACCGCCACCACCAGTTCACTCTCCTCCCCCTCCTTCACCGCCACCACCAGTTCACTCCCCTCCCCCTCCTTCCCCGCCACCACCAGTTCACTCTCCTCCCCCTCCTTCACCACCGCCACCAGTCCACTCCCCTCCCCCTCCTTCACCACCGCCACCAATGCCATCTCCCCCCCCACCACCACCGGTTTTCTCACCTCCACCACCAGTTCAGTCTTCTCCTCCACCCCAGCCTTCCATATCCCTTTCACCTCCTCCTGCTCCTACTGTCACTATTCTGCTGCCTCCAGAGGACGACATGAATCTTCCACCACACGTCGGCTTCCAGTACGCGTCGCCGCCTCCACCGATGTTCCCAGGATACTAACCGGAGCATCAACTTCATTCCCTGAACTCTTTCGCCTGCTCTCTAGTTACAGCATGCACCCTCTTTTGTTAGTTGATTTGTAGCATTAATTATATAAAAAAAAAAAGAAAAATTACTGATTCGAACTGTATAAATCACATGTCATCTACATTAAATGACGAGAAAAACTCATTACACATCATTTAAACATACCCAGAATCATGGTTACGCTGTTATGGATCATAAGAATGCCCTGCTCCTTTTCAACCCATTTCGACAGCCTTCGTGACAATCTTCGAATATCAGTGCATGGGCCATGCATCCAAGCATGAAATCAAAACAAGCTTGGGTTCTTTTTCTTATGATAAATATGAATTTAATTCCAAATTTCAGACATGTTCCAATATTTTATATAATCCTAATTAAGCTTTTTAGAGTAATACCAGATGAAATTTCCTTAATTCTTTGTTATCCTTAAAATTTTGAAGGATATTTTTTCTTAACAGTTGACCCATGAACAAATATATTCAACTATATGTTACACTTGATTTCCATTGGATTTGAGGAAAGCATGGGTCAATTAATCTCATTAGTCTTTAAATTATGATCAGAATTATTTTTTTTATAGGCCAAGCTAGTTAACTTGGATTAAAGTTAAACAACTTATTAAGCATATACATTATTGTTGAATTTTAATATACATCATTAAAATACATATTATTGTTGAATTTTAATATACATCATTAAAATACATATTATAAAATAATTATTATCTTTAAAAACAACAATAATATTAAAAAAATTATTGTTGATTTTTTCATTTTTTTACAAAAATGATGTTTTAATAATGTAAATAATTCATTTATTTGTGTTATTAAAACTAATAAAAATATCTCCATTTGCCCGACTTGAAATTTATCCCAATAAAATCTTCCAAGTTTTCATTTCAATTTGAAATGTTTTTAGTATTAACTCAACTCAATATTAAACCTCTTTTATCATCTAATTTTTTGTAGTATCAATGGTAAAATAATTATAAATTTATTAAAAAATCATTTTAATTTTTATCTTATAAAAAATATCTGAATTTTTCAAGAATAAAAAATTATATCACTATCCTATCCCTAATGTCTGTATGTATACAAAAAAAAAAAAAAAACTCTTCTACATGAAAAGCAACAGAAGCAGGTAACAGGGACTGAGATGAGGCCGAAGTGACAGCCTGAGAGCTACTGGGTATATTCCACAGGTCACCTGCCATAAGAAGACGAGCATGTCAATCTTCTCCTTGAGTTTTGACCACAAATTTTCTCCTATATCCTCAAAGTAACTGTACAGTAAATCATTTGCCATCTTTAGGAACTTCTTCCCATCTTTGTTAAGTGCCCAAATAAATTGCATTCCATGAACTCTCTTTGTGTTTTATGCCGCACAGGCAAGCCTATCTTAGATTCGCGGGCCGTGTTTGTAATCATCTGGTCCTACTTTTGAAGTTTTATATATTCTCCTCAGATTGCAATTTTCAAGTCCTCGGCATCTGAAAATCCAAAACTCCAGTCTCTATCCGTTCTAAAAACAAATGGTCGCCATGGGGAATGTCATTAATGGACTGAAATCAACCTCCTTCGCCACTTCCTTTGCTCTGGGTGCTCTCTCCCTGTTTCTCTTCTTCTTCCTTCTCAGAAGACTGATCGTATCATCTGCAAAGAAGATGGAATGCGCCAAGCTCCCTCCTGTTCCAGGTACCGGGTTGCTCTTTCTTGATTTTCTCCACTTGGATCTTCCTGTATTTAGTGATTCTCTTGTGGGTTTTCGATTTTTCTTGATTTCCTTGATGGGTTTGATGAATCGAATCGTATAATGAACTGGGTTGTTCGTAACTGGTGCAGAGATTCCGGGGCTACCTCTATTAGGGAACTTGCTGCAGCTGAAGGAGAAAAAGCCACACAAGACTTTCACCAAATGGGCTGAGACGTACGGACCGATTTACTCCATCAAGACTGGAGCTAACAGTCTTATCGTTCTCAATTCCTCTGATATTGCCAAAGAGGTTAGCCTTCTCTACCTTCTGCTTAAGCGTTGCGTTAATGGCTGATCACTGCTCTCCCCAGCAGAAACTATCAGGGGCAATTTCGTCATTTGGGAAAAGTCCCATACCAGTGCTTTTCCCTCTAAATACAAAGCGACAAAGAAATTATATCATTTATTTCCGATAAAAATATTTTATTTTAAATTTAATAATTATGTTTGGGAATTGGATCAAAATTATTTTATGATTTCAAATTTACATATTATAATCAAAGTTGAGCTTACAACCTAAGTAAAAATTATAATTCTCTTTCAGAAAACATTAAATTGTTTTGTAAATTTACTAATACAATAGAAATAAAATAATAATACTAATCAATTCTCACATTAAGATTAATAATTTTGAATTAAATTTAAAGATTTTTTTGTAATTAAAATTATTTTCTCTTTCGATGTTGACAGGACAAAAGACAAGCTAGTTAATCATGTTACTCACCCAACCGTCATGATCTGTCTTTAGTCTGGCCCTCTTTGGCTTAAAGCCAATTTCCATTTTCCTCTTTGTCTTTTCCTTTTCTATATTTCATTAAACACAATAGTTCATTAATAATCCATTAAAACTATGATTTTGTCAAGAGATACCTTACAATATATTTCTAAGAACTAAAATTATGAAAACACCTTTTTTAAGCTAAGATTAAAATGTTATAAATTTATTTTTTAAGTTAATCTATTTAATTTGGATTGCCCATGTTAATTTAAATCATATCATAATTTATAATTAAAGATGTGCTATGACGTCCGTCTCGCATGTAGGACTCTAAAATAGATGAAAAGATTGAAGAATCTCACTTCAGTCAACTATGTACTTTGATGCAATGTCAAATATTTCTGTTTATGAAGTGTTTTTTCAGGTTAATTGAAGATTAATCTGTAACACTTCGAAAAGATAAGATGGTGCTGTTATAATTAGAATGTCTAATACTTGATACAGATAAGAATGGGTAGATTTTGAGCAAGGTTGTATGCACGTGCTATGTGATCATCACTATGTTTTACAGAATTGGATAATATGATTTAGGAATTAATTGTTTGTTTCTTTTTCTTTTTTTTGTTTGGTTAGGCTATGGTGACTAGATATTCATCCATATCAACTAGGAAGCTATCATCTGCACTGAAAGTTCTCACTTTCGACAAATGCATGGTTGCCACTAGTGACTATAATGACTTTCACAAGATGGTAAAACGATATCTGTTGACAAACCTTTTGGGTGCAAATGCTCAGGTTTGCTTTCATCTTTTTCTTCGTTGTTTGTCTAAGTATGTTTTTCCAAATGGGAATTGATTGTTGTGTTGTAATATTCAATATTCAGAAGCGAAGAAGATGCTATAGAGATGCTATGATTGAGAGCATATCAAGCCGGTTCCATGCTCAAGTGAAGAAGAAGCCTCATCAACCTGTGGATTTCAGGAAAATATTTGAGCAGGAACTTTTCGGGTTATCATTGAAACAAGTGGGTTTCTACATTTTTGTTAAAAGATCTTGGAACTGTGATCTGATTTTTTCTTCTTAAAGAATAAAGTAAAACGGGTTTTTGCAGGCTTTGGGGAAGGATGTGCAATCAGTTTATGTGGAAGAGTTTGGTAAAACATTATCCAAAGAGGATATTTTCAAGGTTCTTGTTCTTGACATGATGGAGGCTGCAATTGATGTGGATTGGAGAGATTTCTTCCCATATTTAAAATGGATTCCTAACAAGAGCTTCGAAAGGAGAATCCAGGAAAGGCATCTCCGCAGGCTTGCAGTGTTGAACGCCCTGATCAGGGAGCAGAAGAAACTGGTCGATTCAGGGGAGGTATTTTTCTCTCGCTATTCGTGCTCAACCTTTCCTTTCTTCTTGATTTATTTATAATCTCATCGAGTGTTATTGTAACTCTGGATGTAAAGCGGGAATCAGATTGTTATCTCTACTTCTTGTTATCGGAAGGAAAATCACTTACTGAAGAACAGATTGCCATATTGCTTTGGGAAACAATAATCGAGACAGCAGACACAACTTTGGTGACAACAGAATGGGCAATGTATGAACTTGCCAAAGATCCAACCCGTCAGGTTATTTCAATCCCTAAAGCCTCTCGATCAGCTTTGTCTCCTGTTTTTGTTTTTTGATGCCCCTCTTATGTATACAACAGGATCGTCTTCATACTGAACTTCAAAGTGTATGTGGGACTGAGAAGATTAGGGAGGAAAACTTGTCCCAACTTCCATATTTAGGTGGTGTTTTCCATGAGACTCTTAGGAAATATAGTCCAGCTCCTCTGGTTCCTCTTCGTTATGTGCATGAAGACATCCAGTTAGGAGGGTACTATGTTCCTGCTGGAAGCGAGGTCGGGCATTTTGCATTTTCTCCTGGGGGTCTATTTCTTACGATTTATGATTATGTCTCTTTAATATTGCTTTGTTTCACAATGTTATGCAGATTGCCATAAACATCTATGGGTGTAACATGAACAAGAAACAATGGGAAAACCCTGAAGAGTGGAGGCCTGAGAGGTTTCTGGACAAGAAATATGATCCCCAGGATCTGTACAAGACAATGGCCTTTGGAGCCGGAAAGAGGGTCTGTGCCGGTTCTCTGCAGGCAATGTTGATAGGTTGCACTGCGATTGGAAGATTAGTACAAGAATTTGAGTGGAAGCTCGCAGATGGGGAGGAAGAGAATGTCGATACCCTTGGCCTGACTTCTCAGAAACTCCATCCGCTGCAAGCAATCCTGGAACCAAGAACCTAACAGATGAGAACATGGGATTCCTGTTTTGTCTCAGGCATGTTAGAAAATGACTGTAGCCCTGGAAAATCTTCAATGTTAGGCTTATAATAATGCATGTCTGAAAAGTGTTATCTGAATAAGTTTGCATGTCTGCAAAAGTGTTATCTGAATAAATTTGCTTTTAAAAACCAGAACTATGTTTAATGTTTTAAGCATTTCCAAATAATATGTTGCCCTCAAGCAAGTGTCTCTGAAATGTTAATAATCTCGGTTTACTGTTTGAATGAAATGAAATAGAACTGATCCTATGTCCAACTTACTTCGAGAAAATATTTTCTTGGGCCCCAAACAGGGTGGGCTCAAACAGCAAAACAGCGAAACCTGATAACCCTATGCCCTTGTGCAGCTTGGGATAGGTACCATAAAAGCAGATGACAAAAGGCCAGTGGTTCTGGGTCATGCCCAGAACATTATCCCAATGATTAAAGATGTTAATTTAAATCATACTCAATAATCAGTATACATTAGGAAAATATATAAGAGAGCAGTTGAAAGCATAGAAAATAGAAGAAGGGTGGAAAGACCAGAAAACTGGTAATGGTAACAGGGAAGGGTCAAAACTGGTCTAAGAGGAGCGCCCAGAAGAAACGATAGGGACAAGAGAAGAGGGAATCTTTGTAGAGGACTGCTGACGGGGGCTGGAGCCGCTCGCGTGCTTCGTCTGTTATGGGAAAACCCCACTCCTCCGCTGCCACGTGGTCGCTCGCATTCACAGGTCAAGGATTCATCACCCCAGGCCAGCCTCCCCCTCTGATCTGTACGCAGTCAGGTAGCCAGAACCCAGTACAGGACAAGCCCTACGCGTAGCTCCACCACAACCCTTTCTCGTCTTACATACATGAACCAAGTTTTATTCTTTGTGTATTTTTTTAATCTGGGTTTGTCTGAATTAGTAAGACTGAGTGTTGAATAGTTGAGAAAAAATTGATTTTATTTGGATTTACCGGTTTGTTTTCTCTTTTAGGGGATAACAAGGGCAGGACCTTGAAAAACGAAATGGCAATGTAAGAGAACCCTGACGTACTGTAAGTGATACGCTTGATACAGTAGCACAGGGTTCATGGCGATGGGTGTGTTCCCCAGATACAAGGCAAAAGTGATTAAAGAGAATGGGAAAAGAGAGAGAGAGAGAGAGAGAGAGAGAGAGAGAGAGGCGGGTGAGTTGCTGAGCAAAATCAAAGGAGCAGAGATCACGGCTACCGAGAAATCTGCCGACAGGGAAACTCCAGTACGGAACAAGGAGAAGAGGAGAGAAAGAAGAAAAGGGAATCTTGGAATGGCTGAACAGTATTGAGCAGATGATAGTTAGAGAGAGAAAAGGGTTGAGTTGAAGCATTTTACTGAGGCAAACCCAATTATTGCTTCCCACGCTACCCGACACCCCCCATTATATATAATATTTATTCCGCCATGCTTCTTTTATTTCAAATCAACCCTCGACAGCACATATTTGATTTTTTTTTCAATTATTATTCATGATTTTCATGTTTCAATTTTCTATTTACTTAAATTAATTTTATTAATCAATGTAATATTTGATTTCTTGTTATTATAAACAAATTCTAACAAAACAAAAAATTTATTAATTTTTAAATATTTTAAAAAATAATAAATAAATAAGTAAATCTTGCTAAAATGGGACTTAGTTATTCAACATGCTTCTAATAATTAAATTAGCAAATAATTCCATAAAGTAAACATTTTTAAAATAATTAATTTAAATTTTATTTAATTTCTGAGTAAATATTAAAACTTTAATTTTTAAATCAAAACTTGACTTTAAAAATATTTCAAATAAATTTTAATTTATTAATTTGAATCACAATGAATTTTATTAAAAAATTTAAAATTAAATATATATTTTAATTAAAATATTCAATAAAAAATTTATTTAATTTTTTTATAAATATAAAAAAATTAAATTAAATTAAAATGTAAAATTTATGAAATTTTAAAATTTATAAAAATTAACTCTTTGCTAAAGAAGTTACTTAAATTTACAAAAATAAAATTGAAATAAAATTTAGAATCTATGAAAGTAATTTTTTAAGTATTTTAATAATAAAAATATCAATAAATAAAAATTTATTTAAAAACGTTTTAAAAATTAGAATTTGATATGAAAAAATATATAAAATTTAAAATTTAAAATAATATATATATTTTTAATTTTTTTAATAATATGGCTTTTGTCATTTGATGGATTTAATGAAGGGTAATTTTGTACACTAAATCCCAAAAAATGAAGGTCCACCCTACTATTAACAGGTTCATTAACAAGTCTTCTTGGTCTAATTAAGATTATCATCATTATTTATTATAGTTATTAATACCTTTGCGAAGATCAATTGTATAATATAATGTCTCACTAGGTATAATTTTTATTGTATTTATCCGTACAGTGTTATCTCTTACAAATAAAATTATTAAATCTTGATTCATGAACTTTATAGAATTTAATTTATTTTTATTTTTTGAAAGGGATCTTTTCCAGATTACAGACAGCTGTCCAGGACTTACCGAACAGTACTGAAGCGGCTGTTTGTTAGAAGTGCTAAGTTCCAAGCCTTCTGTTTAAGACACGACTGCGTGGAACATTGACAAAAGTTCGCGACCACTCAAAGGAGGGATTCGCCTATGAATTTATGCCACGTTGAAAGGTGCATAAAAATATTATGTAACAGCTCGTAACACATCCTACCCGTGAAACAAGTTAACTCAAGCGCAGTCGTAGCCAAGCCCACAGCCACACACCGCCTCTGTTCAGGTTGTTTAATAATAAAAGCAAAGCTGAGGGGTCCGGTCATCTTCACGCACATAACATCAATAAAACCCTATCCACTACTTCCAAAGCATCTCTCTCTCTCTCTCTGCGCTTCTAATTTCTTTCGCTCTGTTTCATCGTAGACGCCATTCTCTCTTGAAGACATTTCGAATTGACGGGGAGCTCAGACGCAACAAAAATGCCATCAGATTCCGGTGAGAGGCGTCCAGCGAAGGCTCAAGGCTACATGGGTTCGCACCCACCACCCAAGCTGACCGAGCCACTGCCGTGTCCGAGGTGCGAATCCACCAGCACCAAGTTCTGCTACTACAACAACTACAACCTGGCCCAGCCCCGCCACTTCTGCAAGTCGTGCCGCCGCTACTGGACCCATGGTGGCGCTCTACGCAACGTTCCCGTCGGCGGTGGGACCCGCAAGGCCTCTTCCAAGCGCTCCCGCCCGTCTGCTGCTGCTCCTTCCTCTACTACTTCTTCGTCTTCTTCCTCAACTGTGACCCATGAGTCCGAGTCGCTTCCCGTACCTGCACCACTTCCCGCTAACCTGGTTTCGGTGTTGCCTGGAGTCAAGCAGGAAATGGGTTCAACCGAAGTGAATCTAAACGAGAGTTTTGTGCCTGGAAGCGAAACTTTTGCTCCGTTGCTGAGCTCGCAGGGGCAGGGGTTCTTGGCTCTGGGAGGGTACGGCTTTGGGCTTGGGTCAGGTTTCGATGAACTGGGTCTCGGATTTGGCAGAGGGTTTTGGTCAGTTCCTGGTGGTGCTGGTGGGTACCTTGGGGTTGTTGGTGGTGGAGGCTGCAGCGGTGGTGCAGAGGAGGCTGCTGCCCCTCCTCCTGCTTCTGGGTGCAACACATGGCAGGACAATGATGTAGAAGGTGGCGGGCTGGCTGGTGGGGATTGCTTCTCATGGCCTGGTCTTGAAATTTCCATGCCAGGCAAAGGCATGAAGTAAAAAGCTCAGTTTTCTTGTTCCTGGATTAAAAAAAGGCTGTCTTTTCTCTTTTTCCTGTTTGTTTCTGGGTGGGTTTTTGGATTCAGTACTGTTTAGTAGCGTGTCGGTTTTGCTTCGAATTGTCTCTTCTCCAGGGGCAGTGTTTGGTGGGTATAGTCTATAGAATCATATAGGTTAAAAGCTTGTCACATAGAAGGGCTTCTTATATAGAAAATGACAAATGGTCGACGGGAACCTCTCGCCCAGGTTTATCTTTAGGGTTTTGCTTTTGATGGCTCTGTAAATCGTTGGTTCTGGAGTGAACTCATCGCTGTGCATGCCATATAGAAAAAGTTCAAAAAAAAAAAAAGATATTTTGTCTCCTGCCATAGATTTCCTTGAAGCTCTCAATGAATTTTTAAAGCTTTTCTTTTTAAAGTTCGGATGACTAAGTAACTGAACAATCTGGATAGTGCGTTATTTTTTAATTGTATTGATCTTCAAAGAATGTCTGTGGGCTCTCTGCTCAAGATTCAAGAACAGAGCCAGAAAAATAGCAACTGGGTGTCTTGTGAACTGTGATCTGGCTTCACTGCAAACTTTAGACTCTGTTAACTCACCTGGCTAGGCCAGTGGAGCCATGCAGAGCCTTATTTTTCCATGAGTGACCCAGCTGTAGTTGACTAATTGAGTGCAATGGATTGCCAGCAGACAAAACTGAGTGGCATAAACCTGGACTTTAATCTCATTTTCACCAAAAGGAAACAGCCTCTGCTGGTACACAATGAATGGGAAGATGTTTTAATGAACCTGAAAAGAATAGTTACTTGTCTGGTCACCTATGCTAAGAAACAGTAATGTTTCATTGATTGTGCTGTTGTCCATTTTTTATCCAGAGATGGATGGTCATAGGATTCAGATGCCACCGACCAAAGGGCTTTGATGTGTGACTTTGTCCACTCTTGCTCAGCAGCAGCATGAGCAGCCTAGTTTGCTTGCTTGTCGCTTTCAATGTGCTTAATCCTCTTGATTTCACAATCAACTGCTTCATTAATGGCTGCTTCTGTGTTGGGCAATGGTGATTCAATGCATCAATTAATCATGCCTTACCATATGATGCATGTGGAGGCACAAAAGTGACAGCTTTTGGTGGGCAAGAGATATCATTAGTTTGGTGGGTAAATTTTAAATCTGGAGGGACTGAGCTTTCATTCTTTCCATTTAAATTCATATGCCCTGCTCTGTTCACACAGTCAAAGTCCTCTGTTTTTCTCTATAATGACAGAGATGATGATGCAGGGCCTCAATGGCTCAACTCATTCTCTTTTGGTACCATTTTGTCTGCCGCTTTACACATTATCCACCTTAGAATGCATTTTCATGTATGCTTAGTGGGTTCTTGAGATGGGTTCCTTAGCAATTATATCTTCTTTTTGTAAGGTGGAACTCATCATTTTTCTGTAGGGACAACTGTTAGCCCCATGAAACCCGCCAGGGAATGCACTCATGTCTGTTTCTGCTAGCAGAAGAGTCTACTTGAATGCAGAGGGCCCAAAAGAGTCTGAAGTAGACACTTCTTCCCTTTTGGCTAAGAAGTTTTGGAAGCATCCATTTTCCAGTGGCTTTCAGAATTGAAACCTTTGTGAATTGAATGTCCTGTATCTCCCAAGTCAGATTCCAAAAGCACAAGACTTCCTTTTACCTAATATAGTAACCAAGGAAGCTTTGCTGGGTATTAACTGTGATGGGTATTCCAGGCTTAGTTCATATATCATTACTTATCATAAAAATTTTCCATTTCTAGCAATCCAAGATGAGAAGAATTTGTTCTTATTATATTATATTAAGCTTCATGTATTTATCATGGCTATGATAGCCATTTGAGTATGGAGAAATTTTCTGGCAGGAGGTGGGGCAGGAAGTCCAGTGATTTGCAAAGTGTAATGATGTGTATGTATATAATCGATTGCAGGCCTGTGAACTGGTATTCAAAAGAAATAGTGCTTTTGATTTCAAAAGAAAACAACAAGCTTAATCTGGATTACATTTAGCATTACAAATTTTCACACCAACTCAGATTAACCATACACCAAAGATTTTTCTCCACACTCCTTAGCCTGATTGCAGAGCTGATTTCCTTAACTGGGTTTGAAGAATTTGAGCTTAAGTCCATTGTTGACCATACTCCAGACACCACCAATGGAGAAGGCCAAGCTAAATGCAACCCCTAACCAACCCAGGATCCAGTTGAAGTACCAGTTGAAGCTGTACTTTGTAGGCTTTTTGATAAGAACCCACATGAAGCAAGGGTAAGCAAATGTGACTGGAAGAGTCAGTCCTCCCAACAGACCAGCAAGACTGGAGAGGAATGGGAGTGCCACTCCGATGAAGAAGTTGATGAATCCGTAGATTACACGGAAACCCGACCTGACCCAGATTGAACAAGGCCTGTTGGTGCGGCTTGTGTATCCAGCCTCAAAGCTGTCGAAAACAGGCATTGAGTAGATTTGGAAACTGCTTAAGCAATTGAACACGACTAAAAGAAAAGCCATTGCAAGAAGTCCTCTTGAAATGTCGTGGCTGTGAAATGCGTACAACGCGTTGAGGATTCCACCAGAAGGCATCTAAGAAAAGGAAAAGAAAGAAAATTATGGACCCAATATCAAACGAAGTCTGCATAACATTGACCATATTAAACATTGTTGTTGGATGCTCGAATTTTGTAGGAAATGAAATTCTGAGAAAGCCAAATAACAGGGAACAGGGACCAGAAACAGAAGTCCAGGAAGTAATGATATCTACCAGTTCAAAACCATAGCACTAACAATACTAGAAGGTCTGGAACCATGCCAACCCACTAGTTTATGCAATTAGTGGACTAAAGTATTCATCTTTTCATGACCACTTTCTTCAGATAACTTGAATTAGAGCATTTTTGGTTCATTTGATAATCTCATTGAAGGGCATAGGTGAGCAAAACAATTAATGCACTATCATGGAACCATCTTGAGGCCCACCTCTAACTTTAACTTATACTTCTTAGTACTTCTATTTTTCATTTTCCCTGATACTTGTAAGTACAGTGTATTTTTATTGGAGACAGCATTAAGAAAAGTAAGCTTACAAGGTTTCCATAAGCCCAATAACCTCCAATAGCAACAGGAAACAAGCACATTGCAATGAAGAAGTATGCAACTTTGGCTCCTCTCCACATAGGCACATGAGCTGGATGCTTGAAGGTTGATGGCATTGTTGCCTGAAAAGACGAAATCAAATCCTTAGACGATGGATTTTGCAACTTATTAGAGAGGGGGAATGGTGGAAATATTTTCCAATTGTAAAGTCAAGAGAATGTGTGTGTGTGCACATATACCTGGATTTCTAAAACCAAATTGTGACCCCTGAAGGCAAAAGCTACAATTCCGAGTGCATTCATGACTGAAAAGACAGAAGCAGAAGCAGATGGCAATGAAAGGGGTTCATAAGAGATAGTGGGTGGCCTTGGTTGGCTAACCGAGAGAACCCAGACCATAGTTGAATAGGTTATGGCTGTCACAGCCCCTATTAGTGAGAGTCCTGCAATTGAATTGAGGTTTGGGAGCTGAGATAGAACAATACAAAGCGAAGTGAACACCAGATACCACTCAACTGTTGTTAGAGGATTTGATGAACACAGAGGTCCACAAACTATCTGGAAAAATAGTTTCATGGTCTCCCCTCCTATAAGAATCAATGCTGTTGCAGTTCCTGCTGATAAATAGACAGTTGGGAAGAGAGCAAGCCAGACTCCTAATCTTTCCCCTGCAGGTGAAAATGTGAATATCAACAATTCACCCATTTGGAATAGAAAAAGGATGAAGTTTTCAATACAACCTCTTGTAAGTTTCACACAAGCAGGTGGTCATTTTCACACAACAATTTCAGAACCTATTCATATAAGTCAATCATGTCCTTATCTTCTTGTTCTAAGTTTGACATCCTATTACTTGATTCTCCTATATGTAAAGTTAAACCACAAAATTGTTTAGCTTAGGAGAATGAGAATTGGTGCATTTTCTCACCAAATGCTGCTTGTGCGAGCTCCACGTATCTGTTGTATCTCTTCCCAGGAACAGCTTCATGTAACTGAACCAGAATCCACAAAGTGTAAAGTTGCCAGCAATAGGCTATTGTTAAGGACAGTATCCCCCAACTCCTACAGAAATCAATAAAGAAAAGAAACCCATTCAGTTAAAGTATTTCTCTTTCTTTGGAAACATGGCCATTTTTTTTTCTTTCTCAGGTTCATAGAAGTGACAATGCCTTGATAATAACATCTGCAAGCAAAACACAGGACCGAAAATGTTCATGATTACATGTTACTGTGATAATAAATCAACTGTTTTATTGCAATTTATGACCATTGGAAGATACCAAAAATTGAACTTCATAGAATGGTTAATTTGTAAAATAAATTTCAAGTAAATAACCCTGTGGTATCAAATATTACAGTATCCTTATTTTAACTCTGCAATCTCATTCATAAAAGAAAACAAACTGACAAATTAACTTAAACATGTGAAAACTTAGAAAAAGATAATCTGGGTTTTAGTCAAGACAAAGAACTTCAAAAGTATATGCTGGATCTTCTATTCAATTATTTTTTTAAAAAATGATCTGTACTTATAAAGTCAGGTAGCAGCATTATTTAGCATGTCATAAATAACATGCGGAGAAAGCTACCAAAGAAGTAATCAAGAATGTAGGGTCCTCTGTCTTAATTCCCTAAGAAAAAGCAGAAAGCTACCAAAGAAGTAATCAAGAATGTAGGGTCCTCTGTCTTAATTCCCTAAGAAAAAGCAAAAGCAGATTTATAAGTGGCTTCAAGAGGAATATCTCGTTCTCTAGAATAACTTTTATCATGGAAAAAGTAGAGGAAAAAAGGAATGAAATGACTTGTTTCAAGTAGGCCTTTCTACTATTCAAATCAACTTTCATAAAGAAAAAGAGAGCAACATTACCAGGTAGACCCACAACCCATATGCAAGTTAAATTGCCATGACTAGCATGTAGAAGCCAGGAAATTCTACAGACAAAAATGAAATAGAATTACATATTCAAGCTAACAATCTAGTCTGATATAGAACAGAGATGATCAACTAGAAGCTGGACTTGCTTGTTTCCATCTTAAACCTTCTCTTTGATACGGTATACTCTGAGCTTGGCTGGAGCATAAAAGAAATCAAGTTCTCGTAAAAATGGCGGTCGAAGATGTGGGTTAATACAGAACAGGATAATAAGGCGGCTACCAGCAGCTCATATTGAGCTCCAGGAAAAAGAGAACCTATAGCCCAAAAGTGCAGTTTCACTCTTTCAGTGAAACTGCACTCACTCTTCTTCACTGACCAGTGACCAACAGTCCCGTACAACTATTCCAACTTTCCAAGAGATATAGTGCTTTAACCGAGAAAGAAAAGTTCGGCAAGCAACCCTACTTCAACAAGCCTACAGCCCTACACCCACCATTAATAGCATGCACGGAACATTAATTAATATTCCATTAACAAGAGAAGTGTGTGAAGGAATACATCAGAGCAAGGAAAACGTACCAGCCCAGGAAAGCAAAAGCCACAGGCAAAACAAGAGCTTGAAAGCCAACCCCAGCATTCAGGTTATGAAACGCAGCGTAGTGGGCATTGCCATTGCGTGACTCAGTAATGGGAAGCCAAGCATCTTGAGGATTAAGCTTGGTTAAGTGACCCATCTCCTCTAAATAACCCTTCATGTTTATCAAAACCCTCTTCATTGGCGTTCCTATGGGGCTCAAGAACCTCGGGGATATAAACGATGTCGGCGTCCAGGCGTTAGACGACTTCGCTTCCTTCGATGCTGGCCTCGGTGACCTCTGCCCTGACGGCGTAAGAATCTCCGGCGTCGACACACGAGGCGTAGCCGGAATGGATATCAGCTCCGTCTCTGGCCTCTCCTCCATTCTCTCTCTGTCCCTCTGCCCCTACCCGTAATGCAAGCAAAGCCTGTGTTTCCCTGCTTCTGGGTGTTGTCTCTGGCTAAAAAGGAGGGCAGTACGAGAAGAAATAATGGAGCTTCTCGTTTCTTTTGCCTTGTCGCTTTTCAATTATCTGCTTTCTGTCAACGGTGACATCACTGAAGGAATGTGAGTGGCTGAGCAGTACATGAAAGTTTGCACCTTCGTGATTTTGACCATTGATCTGCTGCCTAGTAGACCAGGTGGCAAATTAGACGGTGCTGATGCGAGCTCGTCGTTGATGGGAACGTCAAAAATCAAGCGAACTCGTTTTTGGTTCTGATGATGGAGAGGAAGCGTAGGTTAACGACCGTGAATATATGAGAGGAGTGACAGGGTGGTGGTGGTCACGTACGGGACGGAACACCGTTGCTTACGGTGTGGGCTTAACGTGAAAGTGGGTCAAAAGAGCTCGGCAGTCAATCAGAGCGCTTCATCGATGACGAATGATCATCTGGTGGGTCCCCAATTCTGGCTCCGGATTTTCTGGTTGTCTGGGCAAAAATCTCCCACGCGATGACACGGGCGTCGATCGCAATGTAATACACTAACAATCCCTGCCCAACGAAAAGAATATGGGATTGTGGAGGGAAAAATTGGGTCGCGCGTGGGGTTTTAGTGTGGCACGCTGGGTCAGAGAGCGTGGAAAGGGGGCCACGGGCATCGATTAAAGCGTGGCGGTAACTTTGAAAAAGTGGAAACTGAAGAGGAGAGATGTCAGGTTTTACCGACACGACCACGTGCCATCGTCTCGCGTTGGCTGCCCAGTGAGACATTTATTCACAGCTTTCATATTTTTTTCTTTAAAAAAAAAAAAACTTTTAACCGCGCATGCTGCAGCATCCAACAGTAAAACGAGAGAACAGCGTGCATGTTGCAGCATCATGTTGTTTCTTCCTCACGCATCAACACATCATGCCGTTTTTTGTTTGTCAAAGAGGGAGTGGACCTGGTTTGACAAAGGCGAAAAGAATACTGAGAATCGACGGTTAAGTTTTTCCAGCGTCTTGCATTCTTGGAATACTTATGCCATGTTTGATTCGTGAAATAAAATAAAAAAAATAAAAAATATATTTTTTGAGAATAAAAAAGAAAATGAATAAAAAAGAATAAGTATTATTATGTTTGGTTTATTGAAATTGAATAGAGTATGAATTCATTTTCATATGTTTGGTTCATCAAAAAATAAGGTAGGAAAGTAATTGAAGCAAGTTTAAAAGATTAGTATATCCTTCAATTAAATTAATTATAATTTAATTAATTTTTACTAAAATAATATTAATTAAATATTTTATAATAATAATTTATTATAAAATAATATTAACTAAATAATATATTAATAATTATTTTTATTTTAAAATATTAACATTATAAAATTAAAATTAAAATTAATTAATATTTTAATAAAAGTAATATTTTTTTAATTTTTTGGTAAATTATTTAAAAAATAAAAAATATTATTATTATAAAAATAATATTAACTAAATAATATGTTAAAATTTTATTTTTAAATATTAATATTATAAAATTAAATTTAATATTAATTAATATTTTAATAATAATAATAATAATATTTTTATTTTTTGGTAAATTATTTAAAAATAAAAAATAAAGTTGTTTTATATATATATATATGATAGTAATTTAAAAATTTTATCAAGGGTATGTTAGAAATAGAAAAATATAGCAATTTCTTGATTTCATGGAATAGCTATTCTGAGGGTTCACTTCGGAATAGCTATTTCGGGTTTTCAAGGAATAGAAATTCCTTGAAGAATTACAATTCTGTGATATAAAATGAACCAAACATTAAAAAAGTAATTCCGTACGAAATAAAATATTAAAAAAATTAATATTCCTGCGAACCAAATGTGCTATTAATTTGGTGCAAATTGGGGATTTGAGTTTATTTGCCTATTTTTAATATGCAAAGTAAAGAGTAAGGTGGTGCCTTATTCATGCCACTATCATGACCAAACTTAGGTACTCTGCTTTTAAGAATTTAAGTAGGGCCCGTTTGGCCTAAAAATAGGTTGTTTTGTTATAAAGTCAACATTAAGATTTTTTTATTTAATATATATGAGTTTTTAATTAAAAAAATAAAAGAGTATCTTTATAATTTATTATATTAATATAAAAATATAAAACTAAAATTAAAATTTTTATAAAAATTTTGATATTTATTTTTATATTATCAATCAAACTTCATATTTAAAAAGTAATAAATTGAATTTTAATCTATTAATTTGATTTAAATTAAGTTATATCTCAAATAATTATAAAAAATTAATATTAAAATATCTTCATGATAGTTTTGAATAATTTTTTATTTTTATAAAAAATTTTAAGTTAAAATTCCTTATATAAAATTTTCAGTTTGAACACTTTTAATTTTTGAATTTTTTGATAATGTTAAATTTTAACTAAATTAATAAATTAAAATTTAATTTATTATTTTTTAAATATAAAAATTTAATTAATAACAGAGGATAAATATCAAAATTTTATAATATTTTTATTTTAAATAAATAAATTTTAATAATTTATAAATTAATAAAAAAATGATCCATAACTTAGAAGGACGGTTGAAGTCATTCTTTGACAAAATAGTTTACATGGAATTGGTAGCACTTCAAATAATAGACTTGAGTCTCAAAGGCCATCTTCAACCGTGCAAACAAAATTTTACATCATTTGTGTTAAAAGATAATTTTTAAAAATATTTTAACACTATTTTTTTTCATTTTCAAACCTTATGCATTAAATTAATGTTATAAATATTATTTTAATTATATTATATAAAAACTGTAATAAATAATATATATAATATTAATTAATTATTTGAGATAATAAAATAATTAATTTGAGTTTAATTTTCAAAATTAATTTATTTTAAGTATATAATTAATTATATTTTAAAATTAAAATTTTGTCAACCTAATTTTTAACTATATCTTTTCACTATATTAATTTTATCAATTGATAACACTTTTAAAATAATATATGATAATTTTTAAATTCGGTAATTTGAAATAAATAATTTTAATTAACATTAACATTTTATTAAAAAAAGAAATAAACTCATTTACATGTTGCAACACTTAATTTTTTAATCTATTATAATGATCTCACAAATGTTCAATTAATTTTTATATATTCTTAAATTATATTTTAAATATTATATACAATATTATTAATAATAATTTAACTATATTCAATATCAATCTTATTTTAAAATTTTTGATGAGATATTTTTAATAATGTAACTTTCTTATAATGATATAATTATATATTAACAATATATTTTGTAAATAATTTTTAAAAAATATTAATATTTTTAAAAAATTGAAAAACACCAATTCCAGTGATTTTCTGCTGATGGCTTAAGTTGATCAAATCCAATAAGTATTCCAGTGATTTGTCGGGCTTACTTTTACATTAATTTTAAAAAAGAAATTATTGAAACTGTAACAACCCTATCAATCTGTCCTCAAAATAATCGAGATTCAGCCCAAATGAACACTATTAAATTTGATGCTCAAAATTTTAAATTTCTAGATTGATTTTGGACCGTCCTGTTTATAAAGTTAAATTTTTGCAATTAACAAGGCTTATATTAAAAAAAATACTATAAATAGTTATCCATAGTGATGATGTTATATTTATATGCATGATATGAGATATATCATGGGATGATAAAAATGGCCCAAATTACTATAGTTGAAATGTCATGGTGATTTGAACCCACATGGAAAATGGGCTGGTTGGGGCAGGATTTATGGACAAACTTAAATGGAAAACATGGTTTGTTGTCTGAGTCAGGTGTTTGGTAATGAGTCTATTGTTATCCTAGCTGTGGAAAGGGATATAACAATTGGATAAAACCACCAATGTTTGGTCTTTTCTTGCATTATTAAATGGATCATGTTCTTTTAATATGATTCCATTATATTCTAATCTCTAATCCATTTAATGAGTTTCTGAAGAGTCACTCTTCACATTTTCTTAAAAAAAATTATTTAATATGTGGTTTTTGTTGATCAAATTTAAATCGTAGTTTTATATTTAAAAAATTACTTAAATTATTGTAATTGTCAATAATGAATTAATTAGATTATTACTAAGATGATTTTGGATTATTATTATTTTTTAAATCAAATGTTTTGATTCAATACTAATGAAATCATCACAATTCCAGGAGTTTTTTTTTTAATTATTGATGAATGAATATTTTATTCTACATGTTAGATAATATTTTCAATTTTTGAAATAAAGTATAAGGGGAAAAAAATTCATTTAAGATTAGAAGTGACAAATCTCAAATTAATAAATTGAATCAAAAACTTTATTTTTGAAACCAAATTTATTTATTATGATTATCAATTTTAAATTTTTTTAAACCAAATTGATTTTGAACTAAATTTTAAATTGAATCTTAAATCCAAAATCAATTTTAATCCAATTTAAACCCAAATCAAAATGTAAAAGTTCGAACTCTGATTGTTCTTTTTTCTTAATCCTAAATCGATAATTTAAAATCAAAGTCAACAACTAAACTCAAATCATGATCGCTTCTACTTAAAATAAAGTTGAATATTTATAGTTTTTAACAAATTTTAAAATTTTTATAGATCAAATAAATTCGATATAATATTTTATAATTATTATTTTTACAATAATTAGTATTTATTTTAAAATATAAATAATATAATTTTAAAAATATCAAATCAAAATGGAAACATGTAAACAATACGTCCACAAGGTTAAGCTTAGCTGCCCTATTTCTTATACATATTGTTAAATCTTAGGCCAACTCAAGCAATTGATGGATGCCAAGTCAGAAGGAGGCAAATAAGTTGAACAATTCACGTTGCTTAATGCGATAACTTCTCCAGAATGATTAAATTAAATAATTAGTTAAATATTTATGTTTACCATCAAAAGTAAAACAAATGAACTAATGATAACTTAATTCAGTTATTATAGATACCTAAGATTGATTAATCATAATTAACACCTTATTATAATGACTGACATTAATCCACCTTCCTCTTTTATTTTTTTATTTAGTAAAAGGCAACACCCTTAAGGCATTGAGTTCATTGCTGACGTATGAGCTTCGGTCACTGATTGCGTCACTAACAACTCGAGTAGCCGAGCGGTCACTCTCTTTGTCTTTTTTAGTATTCAGTAATAGCAATGTGGCTTATTGCAAAAGGGTCCCCTAAAATGTTGAATTTTTTATAGGGCTTTTTAACTTTTGCTTTTTTTTTTTTTAAAAAAGAAAAATCTAACAATTTAACCTTTTTTTTATTAATTTGTATTATCCTCTTATTATTATAAAATTTAATCAAAATTTAGTTTATTTTTAGCTTAATTTATTGTCTTCTTTTTAAATATATTATAAAATTTAAAACAAATTTAATTCATTAATTTGAACAAAATTGAACTTTGACTTCATAACATACAACGTAAATTCAATTTTATTAAAAAAATTTCATATTTTCTGAAAACAGAAACCTATTAAAAGACAAAGGTAAATTTTGAATTTCAAATTAGTATAAATGAAGTTATTTAAAAAAAAATCTGTAAAGAATTATTTTTCACAAAGTCAAAGATCAAAATACAAGATTTAATGATAGAAAATAAAATAATCAACTATAGCCTTGACTCATATCATACCAAATAATTAACTCAAGAAAACAATAATTAATTTAAAATTGACTTCAATTTAAAGAGTTGGGATTTGTAAAAAATAAAAAATGGTTTGAAAAAATCTATTTTTTAAAATAAATTTATATTTTAAAATCTTAATTTATGCTAACATCATTTAAATTAAATAAAAGAAGTGCTTAATTTGATGGACAAATCCAAAGGAGTTTAGTTAAAAACATTTTAAAAATTGAAATATATTTAAAAACAAACAAAAATTTTATTTTATTTTGGGGTGAACTAGAATTTCAATTGAATAAAGGGGTGCCAGATGCAAATGTGGTGCGGACAAACTTGAATTGGACGGGCTAGATGCGGAGGTTCATTCTAAGTTCCGCCAAAACAGTGAAGATACAGTGATGTTGCATGTTAAATACCCATATTGTCCTTCTTACTTCTAATGAGAATTAAATTTGGAAGGTTAGTTTTGTCTCTCAGTAATTTGATTATTTAACTATATGTGAGGATGAGGAAAGCGAGAGGAAGGTAAGAACAGGAAGAGAGCCATGTGTTACGGTCAAAGTCAGAGAAAGCACTATACAAGACATGATGATAGAAATGCCCCCCACTGTTTTCATAAATTACCATCTTCAGAGAAGGTGCAATAGAAAGGAACGAAGGGGAAGCTAGAGGATGAGGGGCAGCTTCGTGATTAAAGTGAAGAAACAAGGCTAAGTTCGGTATGCGGAAAATGGGAGCCGTCTTATAGTCTGCTACTCTTCTTCTTTACGCTGTTCTTTCAGTCTTTGCGTCTCCCATCCCAGCCTTTCTGGCCCTGACTCTTTCCTCGCTCTCTCTCCCGGGGAGAAAGCTCGGCGACTCCAAGCGCTCTCTCTCTCTCTTTCTCTTTCTCTCTCGTATCCAATTATCCGAACCCTGATTTTTGATTTGTGCTCATCAAATTGACAGAGCTTTCAATTCTTCATCTCCGTTGTAGCTCAAAACCCCAATTCAACGCACCCGTCCCCGTTTTGCTGAATCCTTAATCAGAAATGTTATCTCTCTTATTTTAGGTCTCCTTTGCTCCACTCTTCTAGTCTCGCACACCACTCTGTACCAGATCTTCATCAAGCTTATCAAAGTCGCAGATATGGCTATCCGGGTTACCGTCACCTACTCCAGTTACGTCGCGCAGAACCTTGCCTCCTCTGCTGGTCTCCGGGTCGGAAACTCCCGCTCATTTCATGAATGCTGGATCCGATCGCGCTTCTACTGTCCTAACCAGAAACCTGATCTCGATAAACCCAACATATGTAATCCTTGGACTCAGACTCGTCCAACTTCTATGTACGGCACTATGGCTAAGGAAATCCTGGGAGACGATTGCAAGAGCCCCATCGTTATGAGTTTGATCTCGATCATGAAGTCAACGGCTGTGATGTCGGGTTCCTCAAGCATGGGTGTTTTCGGGATTTCTGCATTCGGTGCCTCTTCGATTATCCCCTTCTTGCAGGGATCGAAGAGGCAGCAATACAATGATCCGATTGATAGCTACGACGTGGATAAAGGAGGAACCCAGTGTAATGGCAATAGTGAGGCAGGGCATAATGTTGGTATGAGCTTGCGGTTTGATCAGAAGGAGTTTGGTAGCAAAACCGGTTGGCTATCGAGGTTGTTGGGTTTTTGTTCCGAGGATGCTAAAGCTGCTTTCACTGCTTTGACTGTTAGTTTGCTTTTCCGATCGTTCTTGGCGGAGCCCAGGTCGATCCCTTCGGCTTCTATGTACCCTACTCTAGATGTGGGGGACCGCATTTTAGCGGAGAAGGTAAAAGAAACCTATACTTTAACCTGAATTTCATAACTGGGTTTGTGAATGCACGTGTCCCTTTATTCCTTAGGAGTTACTGGAAGATGCAATAGTTGTTTAGTTATTGAGGAACTAGAAAGTGTCCATCCTTGAGAAATTGTTGCTTTTGCACCTACTATGGTGATAGGCATCTAATTTATAAAAAAATTCTAGGTTGTTGCTTGATTTGGTACTGATCTGTTGAAGTTTATGAATGCATTTTGAGGTTTCGTATGAAATTGAATTCTAGGCTGGCGCAACCTCAATTTGATGGGCCATAAAATCGGTAATTTTATCCCTTGTAATCATGCTGAATAAGTTTCAGGTACATTATAGCTCACCGCAACTCATCAAGTAATTTCCTAGATACAGTTATAAGGTTTTCAGCAGGGAACTCTGTTGAGTACTATTCCTGAAAAATACTAAATTGTACCTCTGCTGTGAAATTGTAATTCATGTTTATCTACGTTGTGTAGTGATTGTATCAACTGAGTCAGACTGACAAGATCAATGATACTGGTTAGAAATTGGAGAGGAATGATGGTTTTTCTTATTATGATACGGTAAGCTGATTCTGTGCTAATTGTTTCTTGCTGTATCAGGTTTCTTATTTCTTCAAAAAGCCGGAGGTTTCAGATATTGTAATATTCAAGGCACCTCCAATCTTGCAGGTAAGTTCTGAATGTACTTTTCCTGATTACTAGAACTTCTTACTCCACATCGTTTTGTGTTCCCGATGGTTTACTTGCATCTTTTATGTATTCTGCAGGAAGTTGGTTTCAGTTCAGGTGATGTCTTCATCAAAAGGATTGTGGCAAAGGCTGGAGACTGTGTCGAAGTAAGCCCTTATGTTTATGTATTTGATATTGTTTTTCACTCAAGGTCTTCATCCATCCTTTGTTTTCCTTCCTTTGCGAGACACTTTCTTTTGTTTGTTGACATCTTATCTCTTGGGTGTCTCCTGTTTTGTGTGCGGTAGGTTCGTGATGGGAAACTATTAGTAAATGGCGTTGTTCAAGATGAAGATTTCATTCTTGAGCCGCTTGCTTATGAAATGGATCCAGTGGTATCATGTCCTGACTCTTTTTGTTGATTTCTTGTTGCATATTGCTTTTGGTTCATATTTGTTGCATCCATTTATTAGACATCTTCCCTCTTACATGCTGATCAGATTGATTAACAAAGTTTTATGTCTTTGTTGTTATTGATCTGCAGCTTGTGCCTGAAGGTTATGTCTTTGTAATGGGAGACAATCGCAACAACAGTTTTGACTCTCATAACTGGTAATTCTAGAATCTCAATATCACCGATATAAATATATGTTCGAGTTTGTGGTGTCTTGTCTTTGATGGTTCTTGTTTTAAATATTCCAGATGCATTTTGTTGATATTTACAAATCTGAAATTATTTATAAATGTATAGAAATCGTGTTGGTTCCTTGTCATGTATTTCTTGTAAAAGCACGAAATGTTACGTCTAACAATGTGGTTAACAATATTTCAGGGGTCCGTTGCCTGTTGAAAACATTGTTGGCAGATCAGTGTTTCGATACTGGCCTCCATCCAAAGTATCAGACACCATACATGATACACATGCAGGGAAGAATGCTGTAGCAATTTCTTGACACTATGCCCTGTTCTTGCCGAGGAGGGGTCTCAGTTTAACTTCTTCTAGATAGCAAATTCTTGAATGAATTTCCATCATTTTGGCTCTTCAAATGAACTCCTGTGAATATCGTGATATTCTTTTGGATGGACCACTTATCCATCAACTTGTACCTTTGTCAATGACTGAATACTGTGGCTACTGGAATATTCTTTTCTGTTCTGAAAATGTGATAGAAAGAATGAAAAAAAGAAAAAAAAAAAAGGGGGAACTGACTATGATTCCCCAATGTAACTCTTCTAGCTCTGGACCATTCAGTCAAGAAGGTTGTTTTTGCCATGTGACTGGAAGTTGTGATAAACTTTATGAGCTCAGTGAGTCATTAGTGCTCAGGGCAGGATTCAAGAGCTGAAGCACCTGACAGCACAGTTGAGTTGACAGGAATCAAGGAAGCTGGATGCTATGATGGTGGCCTGATAATCTTCCTCAAGTATTCGGGAGGGTTGGATGATTTGGTTATATTTATCCTGGAATGATCTGTATTTTCACTGTCTCATGGAATTGATGTTGTAACCCTTTGGCCAGTCTTCTGGCTAGTTTCAATGTTGCATCGTCCTTGTTATGTATTCACTGTCTGAGTCTACCAAGCCAGGGACTTCTGTGCTGGAACGTTTTCCAGTGTCACATTCTGGTCTTCTTGTGAAGCATTTGTCCCTTTTTCACTTTCTTCTGAATCAAGAGAAAGACAACTTGGTTCACATGGATTTTGTTATTTGAATCTGAATAAAGCTATGCTCTTGGTTTATGCTTAGTTTTCCACTGCTGGGTTATTGTTAATGTGAAATACACTAAATGATAAAGGAGATTGTATCGGGCAGCTTCTTAATTGAGTTTGAGGGGTATTTTTATTTGAAGAGATATCATCTTGTTGAATTTAATAAAATAGATGATCAATTTTTTTTTTAATTTTTTGTTTTAATATAATAAATTATTAAAAAATGTTGATAAAAATAAAATCAACTTGATTCTTACACGGTAAATCAGATAACTAGTAACGCCATCAATCCAGTAATTTTTGGATCCTCGCCTTCAATGGGTAATAATAGGTTGTTGTCCGGATCGGGTCCGGCAGGTTTGCTCGGTAAACCGAACCCAACTTAATTGTGGATAATTGGATATCTCTAGTTGCAGTGACCTGGGAGCGTTTAGAATGATACACGTGGCAGAATAATTGGGACATAATCGTCATTTCAGTGTTATCGAGAACCATGAGACCCGCTATCAAAGTGCCAAGAGAGGAGTATCCGTGGCCCCCAGGTGCACGCCCCGCACCCCCGTTGACGTTTTGGAGCGAAGACGACGACGATGAGCCGTTTCCCTTTCTCTCTCTTCTTCTTTATGTTCCTTCAAACCTTCGCACTAACTCTCGCATTTACTCCTCTCCAGTCACTTCATGGCAATAATACCCATGTCTTGCAGGTACGTCCTCTTTTCACTTACCAATTTTTGTAGTTTTAGATTCCTATATGCTGATTGCTGAACCTTCCCCATTGATCTTTTTCTGTATGTCGCTGATCAGGATGTGTTGAAGGAGATATCGGTTAGGCAAAAGTGGAATTTGGACAAACTTAGGATTTCCAAATTGGGAGTGAAGAAGGTTAGGGTTGGGACTGGACAGAGCTATGAGTTTCGGATCCGATTTGGAAAGAGCTATATCGTTTTGAAATTCCCATTCGAAGTGACTGCCTGGAGAAATTTCAGTAAAGCAGGGGTTGATTTGGAGGATGCGGTAACGGAAGCTAGTTCATTCTCTGTACTTGATTCGTTCAAATTGGAGGGTCCGTTTGAGTTGCGGGTGGCCAGCGATAGCGATGACCGTCTGTCCCTATCCTTGCCGGTACCTTCGCTTCTTTTGTCTATGTTTTAAATTTCCATCTCTGTTAGTGGGCTTCTGTATTATTGTCTAAATATGTTAGTAAAGTAACTCACTTTTCAACCTTGTTCATCAACTATTTTTACTGGTACTAGTTATGGGTTACCAGTAAGGTTGATAAATCTGTTGTGCTTGGACCTACTCTATCAAAGGCTGTGTGAAAGTTGATATGTGATTCTGGAGCGCATTTTCTTAATGATTTTTGAGTTTTCTAGTGCTTGATTTAGTTTTGAGTGTAGATGGAGATTGGAAGCACTTATATGGATCAGGAACTGCAGGATTCGGAATTCGCCTTTGATTCTAATATCTGGCTAGCTCTTGTCTAACCTAAGTTTTGATCTCCTAAAACTTGATTCTTGCTTTGGGTGTTCAATGGTTGTGACATTCAGTTGGTTGGATACGAATTATGTTTATGGTAGATTCCAGTTAGTCATTTGAATTCTTAATTTGCCAGAATTTTCTGGGATTTAGACATTAGGAAACTGTTCAGTGTGACAGAACTCTTATGGTCCTTCGGTTGAGAGGAGTTAAAAATTCCTTTCTGGCTTGATGCTGGATCAATGACAATTCTAATTTTTAGAGTGAATGGTGTTAGTGATGACCGTACCAAAGTATTCTCTTTCGATATCATCTTGGAGTGGCCTTGAAACTATTCTCCTTTTCTTGTAGCATCCTGTAGCTTTCGCAGTCTAGGAGCTTAATTTGCTTTCAGATGTTTGTAGAGAAGTTTCATATAAAAGTGACAGCTCAATCAAGTGCTAGTGTACCTCAACGATTCTCGTATTTGTGCGTATTCCTTCTTCTTTGTCTGAATTTGTTCCAATTTTGGTAATAATGCAGTCTAACTTCTTTCTGCTTACTAATGTTTTACTATCTCATAGTATAAATAGCTTATGTTAGTACTTGTTCTGGGTGTTTATGGTTGAAATTGTGATCTTTGGATGTCATCTTTATCTGTATTGAAGTTGTGTTTCAGTTTCTGATGGTCTGAGCTTTTGATTTTTGGCCCTCAGCTGAACACTTCACATACTCATCTGGAACGAATCATTGTTGGTGAAGGTATCTCAGTTGAAATAACAAGAGGACGAGAAGTATCTGCATTTTACAAATTGCATCTTGGTTTTCCTCTGAATGGGAAAGGTGGATATTGGCCTTTTTGGCATTCATTGTGTGAATCATCACTGCCAATACGAATTTCAGGGTCAGCATCAGTAGTTGCGTACAGGGCTCAAAACCCTGATGACTGCATCAAAACCACTTTCTTATCTGAGGCTACGGTTGAGTTGCTGTCAGACAAGTGTTATAGGAGTCATACATATAAGAGGGTTCGTCCCATTGATTCCTTGTCTTCAAAGATAGCCAGACTAGAAAAGATTTTGAGGGGCTTTCTCGGTGATAGAATCCATCAATTAGGAGGTTTTCTTAATGCAAAACTTAAAGCATCAACCATTCTCCGCTTCCAGCTAGAACTGGAAAAGAATATCGAGGGCAATGGGACTCTGGCAGAGTGGAGGACAAGGCCTACCACTGAACGGGTTTGGTTTGATGTATTGGCAAGAGTTGAAGCAGAAAAATTGAAGCCTCTTAAGGTTAAAAAGGCGGTACCTTTCGCAGCAGTAGATTCAGTCACATGGAGTAATTTGATGTCAAATATTTCATTTACAAAGTTCCCATCTATACTAGGCCCCCAGGAGGCTTTAACACTAGATGTGAAGTGGTAGGAGAATACCTTGGAAAATAGTTTTGTCTGAGTTTATATATCAGTCCGCAAGATCCCCTTATCTCATCTTTGGAAGATGTCTGTAACAAAGTGAGTTTTAGTTGATTTGTTTATCTTGTAAATAATGTGAAAACAAGAAAGAACCAAAGAGAAAAGAGATGCATTATTAATTCCTCTGTTGCACACTTCCACTAGCCAACTCTTTGATTCTGCAGAAGAGCTTTTTAATGAACACTTTGAATTGATTAATTTGTGCATTTCTTGTTTGAATTCATTAATTTGTGCATTTCTTGGCTTGCTGTTTAGAGCATGAGATTCGCGGCTACATGTAATATTCAAATTATGAAAGGCAAATGGGATAATCTCTTCTTTATGCATATAGGGATGTGTATAATCTCTTGTTATTTATTTATATATATGGATACCCAGTGTGATAGACACAGACAGAAGCTCCTATCTACCGACAATAATGCTATAGATTTTTCCCATGGCAACCTTTTACTTAACCTCTTCACTAAGCATTCCCTCTGCTTGCTTTACTTCCACTTTCTTGTACCTGTACCAGGAGGCACAGACCAAGTAAATTCCGAAATTCACTACACTCAACCCTGATAGCAACCAGTAGAAGTAGCTCAACTTATCTCTGTTCAAATTGTTGCTGGCCAGCCACCCACCACTGGCCTTGTTCACTACTTCCACCACAACCGTGCTCATGAAGTAACCAAATGCCAACGAGCACCAGGAGATGGCTGTGCTCAAGGACTTCATGCCGGTAGAGCTCTCTGCGTAGAAAAACTCTAGCAGACCAACCAAAGTGAACATATCAGCTAACCCAAATATGGCGTATTGGAACCCAAGCCAGAACACACTTATCGGAAGAGGATCCGTGGAATCCACCATGTTATGCTCGATTGCTACTGCTTTGCGCTTGGTTTCAACAACTCCAGCGATTGCCATTGAAATGGCGGATAGGACAAGTCCGATCCCGATTCGTTGGAGGTACCTGATTCCGGTTGGGATTCCAGTTATTTTGCGGGCTAGAGGGACGAAAACTCGGTCATATATTGGGATGAAGACGAACATGAACAGTAATGGGATTACTGGGAGGGACGGTCCAGGTACGTTGAAGCCAAGGATTCGAGTATCCATTGTTGTGCTTTGCTGGATGGAGAAAGTCTGGAGTTGAGCCAGGCAGGTGTTCATGAAGACGGTGCTGAGAATGATCGGTGACATTCGCAGTAAGATTTTTGTTTCTTCGACTTGCGTCACTGTGCATAGTCTCCAGGGTCCAGGGTTGATTGGTGTTGATGAACCATCAATGCTTCTGACAATCGCTGCTCGGTCCAAGAAACTGAATTGATCGGTTCTCTGAAGAACTTCATCATCAAGTCCTGTTTCTTTGTCGTGTACCTCGTGCAACTCGGTATCATTCTCTGGTATTGGCAGGTTTCGATTACGCAGAGCCGCCACGAACACCTGAATGTGAAGAAGAAGAAGAGCAAGCCAGAGATTAACCTTTAATTGATCCGAAATCATGCATTCAAGAATCATTGCAGATGTTTGTGCATGACTACCTGAATGATGTGAAGCAGGGGGCTTCCCCTGGGGACGTTGTGGCGATACAATGACTTGCCCATGCAGATGAAGACGATGGAGAAGAAGACAGCAATGACACAGACGCCGAACGCCCAGTCCCAGCCCTGGTTGGAGCTTATCCAGACAACGAAAGTGACCCCAACGATAGCACCGATTGTGAGGCTAAGCAGGAACCAGTTGAAGAAACTAGAGAGCTTAGCTGCCTCTTTCGGATCCTTACTGTCAAACTGGTCAGCTCCTAGCGATGGCAAAGCTGCCTTGACCCCACTGGTGCCGAACGCAACCAGGTACAGACCAGTGAAGAGGATCGCAGCTTGGCTGCCGTCTGCAGCCTCACATTGGCTCATCTGGCTCGCAGCAACACCTTTACAAGGAGTTGGTCGAAGCTGGGGGAGGTGGGCTTGGACCGTTAAGAGCACGTAGCCCTGCATTGGCATGAAAAAATCAATCGAACTCTTGAATTCTACCAGGATATCTGAAAATAAAAGTAAACGTACCACAAGTTCTATGCAGCCGAAGATGACAGAAGTCTTGAATCTTGACAAGTAGGTATCCGAGATGAACCCTCCAAACAATGCCAGTATAAACGAAGTCCCCATGAAGTTGGTGAGCGTCGTGGCTGATTTTGTTAAGCTGAAGTTCATGTACCCGTAGAAGTAAGTCACCAGACTCACCGCATTCGCTATGAAGGCCATGTTCTCCAGTCCTTCCATGGCTGCATGGGTTCACAAGATCATCAATATCATCAAAGAAAAGAAAAAACCAAATACCCTTTTGAACTTTCTGCAGGGTCCTTTCATGATAATCTTGATGCTTGATTAGTTTGTTTACCGTATACGAAAAGTGCTGCTCGGTTTCCTCCTAGCTTCGTTTCTTGCTTCTGATTTGCTTTAACATCCCTGAAAATGCCCTGTTGAAGACCAGAGCTTGATCAACAAAAATGAAAAAAAAAAAATAAATAAAGAAGGGAGATGGCCTGAAGACCATCTGAAACTCAGGCAAGAAGGTTACCATTTTGTTGAGATTAAGCCTCGTCTTCCTCAGATGACCCAGAAGAGAGAGATTAAATTTGAATTCAGCTGATTACCCACTTAGGCTCTTTGAAGATATATAGAGAAATCAACTCATTTTACAAGCAGACAAGAGGATGAATACAGAATGGAATCATTTGGCATCCTGCCATAGACAATTATTTGATGTCTATACTTTTCACATTATTAGTTGACTTAATTATATTTTAGTAAGCAAAATCCTAGCCGGAAAATGCAAATATCTACTAAAATATCAACTTAAAGTCTGTCCATGCATGTAGTTAGGAGAACTTCATTTTCTTATAAATTATAATCATCCAATCATCATCTCAGATAATTATTCGCTTTTTTGTTATTCATTTCCATGAATTTATGCTGTGAATTATGAAAGAATCAAATTTAGTAAACTCACCCAATTATCGAAAAGTAATCAATCCTGGGATTTCTCAGAGCAAGTAACAGATTGATGAGAGATAAAGATTTTGGGTTTGAACCATTAATGCACTAAGTCTAATCTTGTTTACAAGCATATATATATATTAACAACAATTAACTTAGTCCAAGGCATATTAGATAAGCTTCAAACTAATGAAGGCCTCTACCGTGATGTCTCCAATGTTCACAATGTCTCGGAAGAAATCAAAACGTGCATGTCTTCCGGCCCGGGATCTAAACAAATTGCTCTCCCTTATATCATGGCCTAATCAAATGCTTAACCTCACAGGCGCTTGTCGATCATAGTAACACATTCTTTAATCTTCACTAAAATAGTTGTACATCACTAAGACCACTTAATTAATTACCAAATTAATGCTACATGATTATCAACAACACTTCATGGCACGTAGCGGAGTTTCAATCAAATGTCAATGTTTGTTAGTAGGGCCTCGATGCCTACTCTATTATTAATTCCCTCTCGTTAATTAGCCTGTTTAATATTCGCGTACTAATAAGCTGGCTAAATGCATGGCCTCTCGGTATAATTAAATACATGCAACTTGCTCTTATTATATCATACTGTTAGGTACCATAATGGTGGAGGACCAAGCTGACGAAGATGGTGATGTCTTAACGACCAACATTATATCTTCTTTAATACCTTAAACAAACCCTAAAAGGGTTGACATCACAGCAACCGTTGCATTGTGTCCATGACAAGTTCCGATAATTTCTTCTCTTTGTTGGTACCAAGAATTTATATTAATGTTGGTGTCTGCAAATTGAAGTTTGATTAATCAAAGGCAAATGAGTTGAACATGTTGTCAAAGAGATACATCGAGGGCCTGCCTGCTTTCAGGCGGAAGATAATGAGGAGAAATTGACAAGAAAAATGTATTAGCTAATCTGTGCTAAAATGAAGTTTTTGGTGGTATTAGGGTTTAATCTAGAAGGGCTGATGTGTAGTAGTACACTATCTGACTCAAGAGTTTCTCTCATCTTGTCAGCAAGAGAAGTAAGTCATAATTAATTAAGATGAAATCATTTTTAATTAAGTGACGATAGTAATTAATGATTATAGCTCCATGAACACTAATCAAAGTTGTAAAATTAAGTACTTAAGTCCATCTCTATTCCTATGCAACAAATTTAACATCAATTTGGTGTTTTAAAAAAATCTTTTTAGAATATTCTATCATGAAATTTGGTGTTATAGTATTATTTTAATAATATAAATAATAATTATTAATAAAAATATTTATAATATTAATTGATTAATTTAAAATAATCAATAATCAATATAATTAAAAATTTTAATTCATTTACTTTAAATAAATTAATATTATATAATAAATTATATTTTAAATAATTTTTAAAATTAATAATTTATCAAATTATTAGAGTGTTTTAGTTTTAATTAACGTTGTAATTTAAGTTTATGTTGTAATGTTGCTATGTTTATTACATTACACTTTCAATTGAAATAAATTTTTTTTATCATATTTATTCAAAGTTTAAATTATATCATAAATTATATATTATTATAATTTTTAATATGTTTTAAAATAATAATTTTGATATTATATATAATAATATTATTAATTAAATAAATAATAATTATTATTAATTTAAATAAAATAAAATTATATATTAAATATTGGTTTTGTTTTAAAGATCTTGATGAGATATTCATAACCATATAATTTTTTTTACTAATACAATATATTTATTAAGTTATTCATCAAATATATTTTTGATTCAAAAATTTTAAAAAATATAATTATATAAAAAATTAAAAATTACATTTGGTGCAACACTATGGCTACACCAAATGTATTTTATCGTTTGATTGGTCATTACAGATCTATATTTGTCGTTTGATTGAAGACCATATTAGTAGATTTTGGACATCAAAAGTTATTTTTTCTTTTGTGTATCCCCATAAGCTAAATCCCAATATCTCTTTCAAAAATATATCGAATATATCAAAATATCTGCAACATATATCCAATCAATATTCATATCAATAATAATTTTTTTATAAAATTAATATATTTTTAACATATATTTGATAATCGATATCTTTCAACACGTATTTAATAATAAAATCAACGGTATTTTTTTCAATGATAATTCGATGTGTAATTCTTCTATAAAAATTAAAAAAAAAATCACTTCTTTGAAATTTTCTTTCACCTGAACCAATCACATTCATAATTTGAAATCTTCCATTTTTTTTCAAAACTAGCGTTTATTTTAGTATTAGCAAATGACCAAACATCATATTTCAATTGGATGATTTTTTTTATACCAATTTTTACATAATCAATCGTATTCAACCCAAAACAACGAAGCAATCTCTTCCATTTTATAAAACTGAATTTTTTAAGCCACATCCTATGTGAAATTTTGATTAAAGAAATCAATCTTGTAATACTCAAAATATATTTATAAGAAGATTTTGATCACAATTTGGTCCCCGAAGCCCATGAAACAAGGATCATCTGAATTGTCTGAACGCCCAAATTAAAGAGAATCAGGCCCATGAAGCCCATTACCAAAGTGTGGCTCATCTTGTGCTTACATCAAACGCGCAATTTAAAGAATAAAACGACATCTTGCTTTATTATATACCTGTCGTGTTAAGATGTAACTTGAAGAGCAAACTTGTCGATTGCCGACCTTATATTAATGACGGGGAAGACTCCGCGTTGCATTTCACGGGCAACGCGGGTGGATCGAGGCCAAAACCGACGTCGTTTCGCACATTTTAACGAGGGACTCACTTCCAGCGTTTCTGGCCTTGTTTCTTTCTTCTCTGTCTTTCAGTTGTCTCTGTGAAAACCGCAGCGAAAATGGACCTCTCTGACTCGATCAGGAACCTCAACGACGTGGCGTTAGGCTTCACGAAGCACGTCTTCTTAACCGAAGCCAAGGATGTCAACCTGGTGTACTCTCCGCCGTCGATCAACGTCGTGCTGAGCATGATAGCGGCTGGGTCCCAGGGCCCCACTCTCGATCAGCTGCTCTCGTTCCTCAAGTCCAAATCCAACGATCAGCTCAATTCCTTCTTCTCTGAACTTGTCTCTGTGGTCTTCGCCGACGGAAGCCCCACCGGCGGACCTCGCTTCTCCTTTGCCAATGGTGTTTGGATCGACAACTCTCTGTCTTTCAAGCCTTCCTTCAAAAAGGTTGTGGATAGTGTCTACAGGGCTGCTTCTAATCAAGTCGATTTCCAAACAAAGGTATGTTTTCTCTTTTCTTCTACCTATTTGCTTTAATTTTGTACGTCCCGTTTTCTTTGACATAAGAATGGAATTTATGTTTGTAGATGATCATGCTGTAAATTTTATGGTTATTGTGTTGCTCATGTTGTTTGACTGTACCCTGTAAGTCTCTGAGAGTTCGTGCTTAGTGTTAAAGTCATCCCGATCGAGTTTCCTTTGAGCAAATGGATCTAACTTTCGAAAAATTATGTTGGAAAATCAGAATAATGCTCCAAATTGCACTCTGGTTGGCATGATCTTTTACCAACTCTCATCAGAAATGAGAAATTAGCCCCTAAAGTATTGATCTCCTATACATTGTAAGGTAAAAATCAAAAGATGGTTTATGCGAACGAGTCAAGTGTATTGGAGATTCATTGCACCATGTTCTTACTTGGATAATTTTAAGATATAATAGTGGAGCTGTGAACTTCATGTAATATGATGGACAATATCATCTATTTGAGGCAACAGAACCTGGGAAGGCATTCAGTTAACAGGAAGTATTAGTTTATTCTTCTAGTCACGCATTTGTTACTTATTCTGACCCGCTACTGATAGTAATCGGTTGGAAAGAGAATGCTGAGGGCCACCTGGTCTTATTGGCCAGTCACGCATGGGTTATTGAGTAAACAAGTGTGAAGTAAAGGAAAAGGAATTGTGCAGTATTCTATGTAAACATTTCCAAGCACGTTCATTAGGTTATTTTTATTTTTGTATGTTTGGTTCCCTGATAGCTATTGGCTGTTGTTGCTATTTATAGGCTAGATATCCTGGCTTAAGCTTAGGAACTTAAACTACTTATCCCTATGGTCTGGTTGTATGCTTAACTGTGCATGTATAAATCACCGTGCCTACTGAATTTATGATCTGAGTTCTTGTTGGGTGCTCAATGTCACACGAAATGGAGATAGTTCACAGTTTTTCTTTGCATATCTCAAAAGTTTCCTTAATGAGATGGTATAAGTTAAATTGTGATGTTCTAAACTGCCTGTCTTTTTTCGTTCCCTTTTTTTTTTTTTTTTTTTTTGCGTTCCTTTGAGTGCAAAGACGAGTAAATAGGCCAAATTCTCTTGCAAAGTACTGGTTCAACTTAATTTATGGTTTTTGCTTGATTATGCACTGGCATTGGAGTGTTAGTTCCCTAGAGCTTTGTTTTGATGTTGATGTTTTATTGGAAGGCTGTTGAGGTGACCAGTGAAGTGAATTCATGGGCTGAAAAGGAGACTAATGGTCTTATCAAAGAAGTTCTTCCTCAAGGGTCAGTGGACAATACAACCAAGCTCATCTTTGCAAATGCATTGTACTTCAAAGGAGCTTGGACTGAAAAGTTTGATGCAACAAAAACAAAAGACTATGACTTTCATCTTCTGAATGGGAGCTCAGTTCATGTGCCCTTCATGACCAGCAAGAAGAAGCAATTTGTCAGTGCCTATGATGGTTTCAAAGTCCTACGCCTTCCTTATAAACAAGGTGGGGATAAGCGCTCTTTTTCCATGTATGTCTTTCTTCCAGATGCAACGGATGGGCTGCCAGCTTTGGTAGAGAAATTGGGTTCTGAATCCAGGTTCTTAGATCGCCACCTTCCCCACGAACAAGCTATGGTAGGTGACTTCAGAATTCCAAAGTTTAAGATCTCTTTTGGCTTTGAAGCTTCCAAGGTTCTCAAGGGATTAGGACTTGTGTTACCATTTTCTGATGGAGGAGGTTTAACAGAGATGGTCGACTCCCCTGTGGGCCGGAACTTGTATGTTTCAAGCATTTTCCATAAATCGTTCATTGAAGTTAATGAAGAAGGAACAGAAGCCGCAGCTGCATCTGCTGGTGTGGTAACCTACAGGAGTCTGCCTGTTTTTGATATAATAGACTTCATAGCTGACCACCCATTTGTGTTCGTGATCAGAGAGGACATGACAAGTGTGGTGCTGTTCATTGGGCACGTTCTCAATCCTTTGCAAGCCGATTAGCCCAATACTTTATGAGACTGACTTGGTCTGTAATATTTTCACTTAAATTTGCCTGAGACTCAGCAATTATATGGGTTATCTCTGTGAATTAATAAAATAAAAAACATAAAAAATGTTTAAAGTTGAAGAAGATTTTAAATTCAAATTTTTAGTTTTTAACTATGTATTTCAAAATTTCAATTTAAGTTAATTTAAATTTTAAAGTTTTTGGAAATTAAAAATATTCAAATGAAAAATTTCATGCAACAAATTTTAATTTAGGAATTTTATATAATTATTTTATTTTTTAAAATGTTAATAATTAAAAATATTTAAATTATATAAATATATTTAATTTTTGTTATTAAAAATTTGAAAAACTTATAATAAATAATTTGTAAATAAAATTATTTAAATTTTAAAATAAATTTACAACATAATGAGATGTTTAATAATAAAAATAATAATATTATTATAATTATTTAAATTAAAATTAAAAAGACCAATTTAAAAATTTAAATATATAAATAAAATAATTAAATCTACAAAATTTAAATTAAGAAGTAAGTAAAATTAAATTTTTTATATTTATTTTAAAATGAATTAGATCCAGATGGAAGAAAATCAGGTCCACGTTTAGCCAATCAGGGGTCATCGCAAGCGCCGGAAGTCAACAACGCGCGACTACATAATTGTTTTTTTAATAATTCGATTGACCAGGAAACGCCGCGTCCAGTTATGTCGTGTGGGTTCAGGTTTGGATCGAAGCTCAAAACGATCGTAAGGTAGTGTTAACAGGGAAATCAGCTCGAAACATTTGTTCTCCGAACTTCCCTCTTCAGATTCTTTCAGTTCTGTGTCTGAAACCCGCTGCAGGAATGGACCTCTCTGAATCAATCAGGAGTTTAAACGATGTCTCTTTAAGCTTCACAAAGCATGTGTTCTCAACCGAAGCCAAGGATACGAACCTGGTCCTCTCTCCACTGTCGATCAATGTTGTGCTGAGCATGATCGCGGCTGGATCAGACGGCCCCACCCTCGATCAACTACTCTCATTCCTCAAGTACAATTCCAACTACCAGCTCAATTCCTTGTTCTCCGATCTTGTCTCCATGGTTTGCACTGACGGCAGCGCCAGCGGTGGCCCTGGCTTCTCTTTTGCCAACAGTGTTTGGATTGACAGTTCTCTCTCTTTCAAGCCTCCGTACAGAGAGATTGTGGATAGTGCCTACAGAGCTGCTTCTAATCGAGTCGATTTCGAAACAAAGGTATAGTTTCTCGCTGAGTCTAAGTCTTCGGCTAATTTTGTTCATCGTGTCTCCTGAGCACGAAATTTCATGTTTGCTAGAAGATCATGCTCTCGATTTAATGGTCGTTATGTTGCTCATGTTGTTCGATTATACCATATCTGTAAGGCTTTGTAGATTTCGTGCTTACCATGCTGGTTGCTTTTTCTTCTTAACAAATGGACTGAATTTCTGAAAATTTGTCTAATGAAATAATAAGATTACGCTCCAATTGCATTCTGGTTGACATGGTTTTTGACGACATTCATCAGAGGCGAAAAATTAGTCAATTACCCTCAAAGTCTTGATGCTGAAGAGTTAAAAATTGAACAGAGTTAAAGGAAGTATACCCCTAACTTTGCAGTGGGATTGATATAACTCACTGCACCGTGTTCATTTCTACTCACAATTTCATGATAGAAATGGTGGAGCTGATAACTATATATATGTGATAAGATGGAAAATCCCATACTCTTTGAAGTAAAGAATGAGGAAAAGGTATGCAATTACATGGAAGTACGTCGGGTAATTTTTCTGCTAGTTTTCCATTTATACTGTGATTGTGTGCCGTTAACTTTGTTTTAATTTTTGTACTTTGATGGCATATTTGAAGGCTGTTGAAGTGACCAGTGAAGTGAATTCTTGGGTTGAAAGGGAGACCAATGGTCTTATCAAAGAAGTTCTTCCTCAAGGATCAGTGGATAATAAAACCAGGCTCATCTTTGCTAATGCATTGTATTTCAAGGGAGCTTGGACTGAAAAGTTTGATGCAACAAAAACAAAAGACTATGACTTTCATCTTCTGAATGGGAGCTCAGTTCGCGTGCCATTCATGACCAGCAGGAAGAAACAATTTGTCAGTGCCTATGATGGTTTCAAAGTCCTACGCCTTCCTTATAAACAAGGGAGTGACAGGCACTCTTTCTCCTTTTATATCTTTCTTCCAGACGCAAGAGACGGGCTGCCAGCTTTGATAGAGAAATTGGGTTCTGAATCCAGGTTCTTAGATCCCCACCTTCCTCGCCAACAAGTGGAAGTTCATGACTTTAGGATTCCAAGGTTTAAGATCTCTTTTGGCTTTGAAGTTTCCAAGGTTCTTCAGGATCTCGGACTGGTGTTACCATTTTCTGATGCAGGCGGTTTGACAGAGATGGTGGAGTCCACTGCAGGCTGGAACCTTTATGTTTCGAGCATTTTCCATAGATCATTCATTGAAGTTAATGAAGAAGGAACAGAAGCTGCAGCTGCATCTGCTGTTGTGATACAACTCAAGTGTGCAAGACTTACTCCTAAAACCGACTTCGTAGCTGATCACCCATTTGTGTTCCTGATCAGAGAGGACAGGACTAAGGCGGTGTTGTTCATAGGGAACGTACTCAACCCCTTGGAAGCCAATTGAAATCTCCGCTCTGTAATGAGCTAATATCTAAAATCCTACTTGCTTGCGTTTCAAGCCAGATCCTAGTAAGTAATTTATCATGCATCTCCAAACCTTGTTTGTCGTGAACCTGCCACATCTTCCTATTTTCTCATCTTCGTTACATGATTCTGTCTTTAATGGAAGTTAGATCTTATAATTATAGCTATCTGATATGTGGTTTCCAACATCTTTATTACCCATTCTGAAAAAGTTTCTTGGCCCTTGCTAATGACATTTTTATTTGGTTCCTCCCTGCCAAATTAAACAGAAGAAACAGGAGCTGGTTCTTATCCAGACTCTGCCAATTTGTTCATCTTCTTCTGTTTTAAATCTCTCTTTATACTTCCAATCCAATGAAGATAAGTAGTGAGTAGCCATACATGGATTGTGTGATGTCTCACCCCCCCATTATGGTCACTTCTCCCTGGACATGCCCTCCTTCCTGGATGGTCGGTGCTTCATCATTAACCTTGATCATGTTACTTTCGTTCATATTTACTTAATTAATATATTTTCGTAAATTGATGTTGCTTATATGATAATTAAATTGTTTTTATTTATTTTTAGAAACTGTATTCGTAAGGCTTTTTATTGGGGTATAATAAAGAAATGAAAATAGGGACAAGCTCCAGGGCATGGCCCTCGCCCGAGTGGCGCCAACTTTTAAATCCCTCACCGTCAGTTCTCTCCTCTCTAACCCTTGCTTTTCCATAATAGCCTTGTTTTTACTCCAAAATTACCATTAACACCATCTTCTGATTTGTTTTTGTCCTAATTCCCATTATAAATCATATAAGAACTTGTTATGATATATATTCTTCAGAATTATTTATTGATTTAATTTTAAGACATTCATAAATCAAAAAAGAGATTTTTAGGTAATATTAAATAAATTTTTAATAAAAGTAGTTTTATGATTTAATTTCTTTTAAAAACACAATCTTTCCATTTGATTGGATGAGAATTGAAAACCATAGCAGTTGAGTTAAAACTTAATTGTCATTGTGAAGAGATTAGTTGCGTAGTGATGATTTATTTTGAGAAAAAATATAATTAAAAAAACAAAGCCAAGGCGTTATCTTTTGAGTGGGTGTTTTATGCTTGTTTGCTTAATCTACCACTACCATTTTCTCGAGAAAATAAACCCACTAAAACTCGATTTAAGAAAGAAAACAAACAATGGCATTCCAGATATTTTCGGATAACGCGTAGGTAGAAAAAACGGAAAAAAAAGACAAAAAGCATGTCAGAAACTGCAAGGCTTTTAACTCACAGACAAGCCGCGATACGGGCATCGTCCAGACATAAACTACATTTAATAATTTCAATCTTGATTAACATTTTTGACAAATAAATAATATTTAATTTATTAGATATTATATTTAATAATATATAAATTAATAATTTATTTTAATTAAATGATTAGATAAATAATAAATTAAATTAAATTATAATAACTTGTAACACGTAGTATTATACTTGTATTAGATCAAAACAGAGTTTAATTTTATGTCCTTAAGATAAAATTATCTCATAATTAGTGCTATTGACTTAATGGTGAATATCTCTTAGACTACAATGATTTATTCTTATAAAAGTAGCACTTCAATTTATAAGAATAACGAACCAACTTATGATTGTTGTCTCTCAAATTCAAAGAAAGAGAAAGAAAAAATGAGTTGGTTGTTTTTGGATGATGAAAATGGATATGAGGGAGACTTTTTATAGGTATCCAAAGATGACTTTTGAAAGAGTATATCTTTTTAAAGAGATACATCCTAAGAGAAATGATACATCTTTAAAGGAAAGGTACATTTCCATTTAAAAAGAACCAATACACCTTTCCATTAAAACTATTTTTTGAAAAAAATTCTCTTTTCTAACAATCCTCCACATGAATAAAAATTTCGTAAAATATAAATGACAAAGGCAAACATTTGGAAGAGTACAGTAAGAAGAAACTGCATTAAGATAAGTAGCTTGTGGCTTTGAACCTTTCATAATGACATATTATCGAATTTACTTGGCTAATCAGTGAGCGTGATATCTTAAATTATTCAGCTATTGTTGTAAAACAAGACAACAATAGTTAATTCTCGCATTTGTGTGATGTCTTAAATTATTCATACAGTCTCTTCTTAAGCATAGTTAATTCTCACGTTTGTTTTCATTTTGGCCTTGAACAACCCTTGGTTTGATGAGTGCTTTAGAGAATTTAGCTTTCTAATTCTCATAGAATCAGCCCTTTTCCACACTCATATAAGTGATTTCTCATTAAGAGTAGTCTGCTACACCCCTCTTAGCTTTCTAAGCTACAAGAACCATTCAAAGCTTAGCTTATGCTCGCAACTATTGCAAACGGTACTATTTCACCATAGAAATGGGTAAAAGATATTATCTTCTTAATGTACCTACTTAGACCTTCGTAACATAGTTGTCCCTTTTGAACTTAGATTTTGGGATCTTCAGTCAGTTAGATTAGGTTACCATCACGATAACTCTTTTATCATAGGCTTTAATCCCATTTCCCTCGATCAGTAACTTATTTTGTCTCTAAACAAACCTTTAGTAAGTTGATCCATAAGATTATCCTGTGATCTTGTATAAGCAATTAAATTATTCCATTTGAAAGTAACTGCTTCATAGTATCATGTCTTCGACAAATGTATCTAGACTTACCATTGTATATGTTACTTTGTGCTTTGATTGTGAAAACATAACCATTTGTGGATTTTGAGTCCTTAGTGTCTGATATCCTATTGGCATCATTATACCCTTTAAGCACAACTGGATATTTAGTATAGTGTAGCCCATAGTTCAAGCTATTCTTCAGATATCTAAGAACTTTAATTAATGCCTTCTAATGATCTTTACTTGGTTTACTCGTAAACCTACTTAGTTTGTTTATGGTATAAGTAAAGTCAGGGCATGTTCAGTTCATTAAGTATATTAAACTGCCAATGATACGAGAATGCTCTAACTGAGATATGACTTGACCTTTATTTGTTACCAAATATAGATTTATATCTATGAGTGTTTTAGCTAGACTATCTTCATTTTTATTACACTTTCATAGTGTTTTCTCAATGTAATGTGATTGAAATAATACTAGTCCATCTGATGTCTTAGAAATTTTAATTCTTAATATGATATCTGCTATATCCATGTCTTGCATATCAAAGTTTTTAGTTAGCATTTTTTTGTAGCTTTAATGATATCATTATTGTTACCCATAATCAATATATCATCCACATAAAGACAAACTATACATAGCCATATGGTGTGATTTTGGTATATACACATTTGTCACATTCATTTATTTTAAAATCGTTTGACAACATTACTTTTTCATACTTTATGTGCTATTGTTTTGGTACTTACTTTAATCTATATAAAGACTTAACAAGCTTACACGCCTTAGTTTCTTGTCCTGATGCAACAAACCTTTCAGGTTGTTTCCTGTAAATCTCTTTTTCCAATTCACCATTCAAGAAAGCTGTCTTAATGTTCATTTGATGATTTTCAGGGTTATACATTACAATGAGCATTCTAATGAATGTTATTTGTGTAACTGATGAGCATGTTTCAAAAAAGTCAAGACCTTTTTTTACTTAAAACCTTTGGATACTAATTTAGCTTTGTATTTTTCAATGGATTCATCTGGTTTACTTTCTTTTGAAAATTCACTTACATCCCAAAGGCTTGGTCCTTAAAGGAATATTAACTAATTTCGAAGTGTGATTTTGCATGATGGATTCAATATCTTTATTAATAGCCTCTTTCTAAAATGGAGCTTCAAGGATTAATATTGCTTCCTTAAATATTTGAGGCTCGTTCTTTAACAAATAAGTTAGAAAATCATGTCCAAATGACTCGAACATTTTAATCCTCTTACTGTGTTTAAGTTATTCGTTATCATTTTGAAAATTACTATTTACATTATCATAGGTTTTTTTCAAAAAGGGCCTTTTATATACTTTTACAAGAAAATATATGTTCAAAAAATGAGGCATTCCTAGACTCAATAATTGTACTTTCATGCATATTTAAAATGTCAAATTTGTGCACTAGAAACCGATATGCACTGCTGTTATTTGCATATCTAATGAATATACAATCGATGGTTTTGGTCACATTTTTACCTTTTTAGGGTTAGAAACAATCACCTTAGCTAAGCACCTTACACTTTCAAGTATTTGTAGGAAGGTTTTTGGTCTTTTCATAATTCATAAGGGGTTGCATCCTTTTTCTTATGAGGTATTTTATTAAGAATATGAGTTACAGATAGAATAGCTTCTCCCCACATGTTCTGACGTAACCCAAAACTTATCAACATAGCATTCATCATTTCTTTTAATATATGATTCTCACGTTCCGTAACCCCATTAGATTGAGGTGAATAAGGAGTTGTAGTTTGATGTATAATCTCATGTGCTGAACAAAACTCACAAAATGGTATTTCATATTCACCACTTCTATCGCTCTTTATAACTTTTATTTTCTTGTTAAGTTGATTTTTTAACCTCATTCTTATAGTATTTAAATACTTTTAAGGCTTTATCATTACTTTTTAGTAAATACATATAACAGTAACGTGTGTAATCATCAATAAAAGTAATGAAATACTTTTTACCACCTCTAGTTTGCACAAGGTTTAAATCACAAATATCACTGTATATTAATTCTAAAGGTTCAATATATCTATCAATTACTTAAAAATATGTCTTCATCAACTTAGCTTCTATACATGTTTCACATTTATAGTTAGCATCAATGTGGAATCTAGGTAATAACTTTAAGTTTACTAACTCTCGTAAGGAACTATAATTCATATGTCCTAATCTATGATACCATAAATTAAAAGACTCAATCAAATAAGAGAAACTTGTAATACTTTGACTAAAATCACTAACTACAGTCATTACATTCATTTTGAATAACTCATCAGTCAGATACCTTTTACCCATAAACATTCCATGTTTGATCAATACAAATTTGTTAGATTTGAACACCAATTTAAACCCATCCTTACTTAGTAGTGATCTGGAAATCAGATTCTTACGAATGTCTAGTACATGTAGCACATTATTTAGAATGAGTTCTTTTCTCAAGGTCATTTTAAGCACAACTTTGCTAATACCTTCTATTTTGAATATTGTAAAATTTCCCATAAAAAGTTATTTTCTATCATTAATTACCACATGAGAAGAGAACATTTTCTTATTAAAATGAATATGATGAGTAGCTCCCGTGTCTACCTACTATTCTTTAGTGTTATCCACTAAGTTAGCTTAAAACACTATAACAGCCAACATTATATCAATAACATTGCGTGCTAACTTGTCTTCCTTGGATATACGCACTTGGTTTGATTTTTTGCGATAATCATTGGCACAGTGACTTTGCTTATGACATATATAGCACTTGCCATTAAATTTTTTGGACTTACCTTGGATTGGATCTTGACCAAAGTGGTTTCTTTTTTTCATAGTCTTCTGTTCTACCAAATTTACTTTGGATTCCATGGGTTGTCTTTCAACCTTCTTTTCAGACAGACGATTATCTTCCTCTATCCTCAAATGTACAATCAGATCCTCAAGTCCCATTTTTTTATACTTGTTCTTTAAATAATTCTTGAAATCTTTCTAAGATGCTGGTAACTTGTCAATGATACAACCCACTTAGAACGTCTCACTTAGCATCATATTTTTTTACATATAGTTTATGTAAAATCAATTATAATTATTGGACCTGACTGATAATAGTTTTTGAATTTATTATTTTGTATTCCAAAAATCAACTAATAATGAATTTTATGCAGACATCTTCTGCCTTGTATTTCATCTCGAAGATTCCCACAGTTCTTTAGTAATTTTGATTGAACTATAAACATTATACAATGCATTGTCCAAACCATTGAGGATATAGTTCTTACATAAAAGTCGGAATGCTTCCAAGCTTATACAAGAGCCACCGTAAGTCTATCATTTCCATCTCCTATCAACATAAGAGCATCTTTTTATAAGACTTTAATAAGATTCAGTGTTGTGAGGTAAAATAACATTTTTTGTTGCCACCCTTTTAAGTCCATTCCATTAAACTTTTTGGCTTCTCTCTATGACTAACATGAGTAGGAACATTCATGATTGGGTTTAAACCATTTGCAACATGCATAACATCATTAGATGACATTGCCATTCACTAAAATCAAAATCGTTATAATAATCACGACTCGTAAAACTAATAAATAAAGTAAATCAACTATCAGAATTTTGTCTTAAGATTGTTGTTTATTATATTCGATAATACACAAACCGATAATGTATTTCAACTAAGAAATCAGATAATTAAATTAGATTTACAGTAACTTGCAAGCACTGTGCTTGATTGAGGTTAGAGTTTGACCCTATATTCTTAAAATAAAATCATCCCATAATTAGTGTTATTGGGTTGATAGTGAATGTCTCCCAATATACAATGATCTTTTCTCATGAAAGTGACACTTTAATTTACAAGAATAATGAATAACTTTTGATCGTTGATCTCTCAAATTAAAAGAAAGAGAAAGAAAGAATGAGTTGATTATTTTTGGATGACGGAAATGGATATTATGAGGCATTTTATAAGTGTCCAAAGATGACATTTGAAAGGGGGTATCTTTTCAAAGAGATGTATCTTAAAAGAAAGGATGCATCATTCAAAAAGAACCAATATACCTTTTTATTCCAATCTTTTTTTTAAAAAAAATTCTCTTTTCTAACACAATCTGTGCTTAGTTTCTAGTCATCGCCCTTCTGTCGATGAGATTCCAAGGGTTAGTGCAAGATAAGAAGCACGTTATTGCTTGTTTAAGAATAATCTAAAGTCTACAGAGGGAGTAAAAGAGAGGAAAAATGGTTGAAATAGTAAACCATTAATAACCACCACCAGCGGCCACAGCAGCATCACATGGTGCACCAACGCCAGGATCGCCACCTCTTGTCGTTTCTAGAAGACCCACTTGGACTCCGACTGAGCAGCTCCAATATTGTATCCACTCCAATCCTTCTTGGCATTAGTTTCTCTCTCCCTTTCATTCTCTCTCTTGCTTTTGGATATTGACACTGTTTATTTTATAGTATAGCATTCAGGCATTCATGTCCACACATATATCAACAAAATGACAAGACTAAAAGAAAACATAAATATATCATAGAATTATGATTTGCATTAGTCAATTAAGCTTCATTATGATTACAGTTCTGGTGAAAAACCTTTAATACTGTAGTTTACCTGATCAATAGGTTTCCCACTCTTCTTTTATCCAAAAATCACCAATACAATTACTTTTTTATGAACAATCTAACTACAATTTTCTAAAAATATTTGGCTGCACTTGTTATTCACATTATGACCCAACAACTATTGAGTTTTACTTTCAGTACCTGGCTAAAATGACAGATTTCATATTGATGTGTTATCATATTGGCAGGCTTGCTTTCAGCTGAATCTTCACTTAAGGACACAATCAACATAACCAAAACAACTTATAGAAAAAGAAAGGCAGTTGGTTCTGTTAGGATGAATAGGAAAACAAAAAAGAAAAGAGAGAAAGAAACTGAGAGAATTCAAAAGAAAACTAGAAAGTTTCAAGGCTGAGTTTTGTATCGAGATTGAATTTATCTTGCTTGTGAATTTTTCTTGACAAGAGAGATAAAATTAGTATTGGATTTGAGCTCGAGAAGCTGTGTTGTAAGTTTTTTCTTCTTGATTTCTCTAATTGTATTCTTGAACTAAATCTTGTTTAGTGGATTTGTTGAATCTATTTTGAAGAGATTCATCTATAGATATAGTTTTCATACCAAACCACGTTAATACAGTTGTGACAGTGTGTGAGAGTTATGGATAATTATTTTTTAGATGTGTTGCACATATACATCACTTATTAGATTAGTTTCTGATAATGCTGATAACTTGGATGATGAATTCATGTTGATGAATACTGACTTGAAAGTTCAATCTGTCATTACTCTAATAGTGGTATTAGAGTTTGTGTAAAGATCTTTATTAATTCAATTGTTAACCCATGATAATGTCATCTACAAAGTTTAATATTGAAAAGTTCATCAGAAATAATGATTTTGGTCTTTGAAAGTTGAAGATGATAGCACTCCTTGTTTAGCAGGGATTGGTGGAGGCATTAAATGGAGAAAGGAATCTTTTAGGCACTCTGTTAGAAGATAAAAAGAAAGAACTAATGGAGAAAGCATATAGTGTTTTGATCCCAAGTCTCGGGGATTAAGTATTGAGAAAGGTAACGAAAGAAACGTCTGCAACAAGGATAAGGTTAAAGATAGAGCAATTCAATATGACTAAATCTCTTACAAATAGACTATATTTGAAGATTAAGTTATATAACTTCAAAATATTCCCTAGTAAATTAATGGAACAAGACAAAGATGATGACTTCACTAAGATCATTTTGGATCTAGAAAATCTTGATATCAAAATTGAGGATGAAAATCAACATTGCTACTGTTGATTACTTTACTATTTAATTATAAAATCTTGTAGATACAATGATATATGGTAAAAACACTCTCTCATTAAATGAGGTACAGAGTGCTCTCAAGTCTAAAGAGCTTAAAAATAAAATGGAAGCAAAAGATGATAAGTCTGGTGAAGGGCTCATAGTGAGAGGGAGAACTGAAAAAAAGAAACAATTTACTGAAAAAGACACAGTTAAAGGCAAAAATAAAAGTCTTGCAAGATCAAAGTCAAGAAGTACTACTAAAAAACGCTATCATTGTGGCAAGACTGGTCACGTTAGAAGATTTTATAGAGACCTAAAAAAGAAGTAGCAAAGTCAACAACAAGACAAAGAAGTGAAAGTTACAATTGCAACAGATTCTGGTAAGAACGGAGATGTATTGACAATCTCTGATCATAAATCCAGTAATGAATAGATCTTGGACTTAGGTTGTACCTACCATATGTGCCCAGGAAAGACATGTTCTTTGAGTATATGCCAATTGAAGGTAGCAGAGTAGTAATGGGAAATGATGAGGCCTGTCTTGTTAAGGGAATTAGATCAATAGCTTTAAAACTACATGATGGCACAACAAAAGTGCTTAAAGAGGTAAGGCATGTTCTTGATTTGAAAAAGAAGCTAATCTTTTTGGGATCCCTGGATATTAAAGGCTATACATTCAAGTCAAAGATTAGAATATTGAAGATTTTTAAAAGGGCTCTAGCGGTGTTAAAGAGGACCAAGCAACATGGGTTATACATCTTTAAAGGATCTATTGTGATAGGCATGGTAGCAACAGTTGCTAAAAAAAACAAAAATAAGCTCAGGTATAGCACAAGAGGCTGGGACATGTTAGTGAGAGGGGGTTATAGGAATTGAGTAAGCAGGGACTGTTAGGAGATGCTGAGGTGAGCAACATAGGCTACAGTTTGCATTTAAGGCTGTGCATAAGTCCAAGGAAGGCTTAGACTATATACATGCTGATCTATGAGGACTTGAGAGAGTTTCAACACTAGGGGGCAACCAATACTTTTTGCCGATGGTGGATGATTATAGTAGAAAATTTTGGGTTTCTTTGCTTAAAACCAAAGATGAATGCTTGCCAAAATTTAAAAACTGGAAAGTTCTTATAGAAAATCAAAAAGGCAAGAAACTAGAGGCCTTGAGGACAGATAATGGACTTGGATTTTGCAATTTAAAGTTTGAACATTTATGCACAAAGGCTGAGATTCTAAGGCATAAAATCGGAATAGAGTCGCTGAGAGGATGAACCGTACTTTGATGGAGAGCGTAAGGTGTATGTTATTCACCTTAGGGTTAGACAAAAGCTTTTAAGGCAAAATAACTATGATAACTGCATACTTAATCAACAGATGCCCATCAAAAGGAGTAAATCTTAAAACTTTGAAGTAGTTATGGACAAGAGCCACCCAGCCTTTGTCACTTAAAGGTCTTTGGTTGTGCTACTTACGCACACCAAAAGAAAGGGAAATTAGACCCCAGGTTAATAAAAGAGATTTTTCTTTGGGCACCTTGAAGAAGTAAAAGGTTACAGATCATGTGTGAAGTAAGAAGGGAAGTACAAAACTCTAATCAATCGGGATGTAGTGTTTGATAAAGAAACATTAACTTTTGTAACCCCTGAAAAAGCTCTTAATGATCCAAGAAATTTTGAAAAGGGGTAAAAGAGGGCTAAAAGAGTTGGCTTTGAGGTGGAGTCATCCATAGGGGTAGAAGAGTTCAGTTTTACTTCAGGCCAAGCTGAATCCAGCAGTCCAAGAAACCTTGAGCAGAACCAAGTACCAACAAGTTTTGCATTTGATACAACAAGCTCAGATGATCCTGAGTAGTTGTCAAGTTACCAATTGGCAAGGGATAGAGTTAAGAGGAGTGTAAGTCCTCTTAAGTGATTTTCAGAAGATAAAACATACACTAGTGTTGCAAAAGAAAAAGAGTTTACAGCATGTCTTTAATTCTACAAAACAACTTGTAGGCTTAGGGCCTACCAGTTTATTCAAGCAATGTTAAGTCCTCTGGCAATTAAATGACAAGAGGCGATGAAAGAAGAGATGCAATGTCTCATGAAAAACGATACCTGGAAAATTGTAAAGAGAGCTGAGGGGCAAAAAGTGGGAGATTGCAAATGGATCTACAAAATTAATGAGGATGGAGCTCATGGTTCTACAAGATTTAAAGCTATACTTATGGCCAAGGGATTCACTCAAAAGGAAGGCATTGACTATAATGAGATTTTCTACCCTATGGTGAAGTACAAAACAATTAGAATGGTGCTTGCTAGAGTAGCCTTGGAAGGCATGGATGTCAAGACTGCCTTTCTACATGGAAAGCTAAATGAGACAATTTTCATGCAGTAACCAGAGGGCTTCCAGGTGAAAGGAAAAAAGCATTATGTGTGCCTCCTAAAAAAGTCTTTGTATGGTCTTAAGCAATCTCCAAGATAATGGTATAGGAGATTTGACTTATATATGCTACAAGAAGCGTTTAAAAGGAGCAGATGCTTGCTTATATTTTAAGACAGCAGGTAGTGAAAATGAAGTCATTTTATTATTACACGTCAATGATATATTGATCACTAGTAGACATATGAATCAAGTCATCCTTGTGAAGAAAATGCTAAGTAACGAGTTTAAAATGAAAGATCTAGGCCCAATAAAGAGGATCCAAGGTATAAGAATCTTCAGAGACAAGTCTAAGAATGTTCTGAAGCTCACTTAACAACATTATTTGAAGAAGTTACTCTCTAAATTTAGTATGAATCCAGCTAAAGGAGTTAGCATTCCTTTGAGAGAACATTTTAAATTACTGGCCAAGTGTTTACCAAGAAATAAAGAAGAAGAACAAGAGATGTCTAGTATGCCTTACTCAAGTGCAGTAGGTTCGTTGATGTACTCCATGATTTGCACAAAATCTTATTTAGCTGATCTAATTAGCATGTTAAGCGCATATATGTCTAATCCAAGAAAAGAGCATTGGTTGAATGTCAAATGGCTCATGTGGTATGTAAAGAATACCCTTCATTATGGTTTGGTTTATGGCAAAGTGAGACAGCAGCAAATGCTTGTTGGATATGTGGATTCTAACTATGCAAGAGATAGAGACAAAAGACGGTCCTTATCTGCTTATGTTTTTCAATATAGTGGGTGTTGCATTAGCTGAAAAGCACAGCTCTAATAAGTGATTGCACTATCTTCAGCAGAGTATATGGCTTTGACTAAGGGTTTTAGGGAAGCAATGTAGTTGTTCGGAGTTCTAAATGGATTGAAATTTTTATCTTTTAGGTTGAAAATTTCTAATGATAGTCAATCTATAATCCATCTTTGTAAGAATCCTATTTTCCATAAGAGATGCAAACTTTTTGATGTAAAATACAGAGGATAATGCCTCTGATATGGCCATTAAAGTAGTGCCTTTTGGGAAGCTGGAGAGATGTCTTCAGCTTTTGGGGGTTGGGGTTTAATTTACTTCAATGTGATGAATTAATTTTGGGTAAAAGAGGCTGCATGTCTACTGGGTACTTTCTATTGCTGGAAATAAGGTGGAGATTGTTGAGTTTTGCTTCCAATACCTAGCCAAAACGACAAACTTCATGTTAATGTGTTTTGTCGTATGGAATAAGCGAGAAGTCTGACTGGGCAGGCTTGCATCCAATTGGATCTTCACTTGGAGACATATTAGCGTAACTAAAATAGCTTATAAAAAACAAAAGGCAATTGGTGCTGTTAGGGTGACTGGGAAAACAGAAAAGAAAATAGAGTAAGAAACTGATAGAATTTAGAAGAAAATCGGAGAGCTTTGGAGCTAAGTTTTGTAATTCGGATTGAGTTTATCTTGTTTGTGAATTTATCTTAACAAAAGAGATAGTAGTAGTGTTGGATTTGAGCTTGAGAAGCTGTGTTGAAAGTTTTTTCCTCTTGATTTTTCTAATTGTATTCTTGAACTAAATCTTGTTTAGTAGATTTGTTGAATCTCTGTTTTGAAGAGATTCATTCGTGGATATAGGTTTCATGCCAAATCATGTTAATGCAGTTGTGTTAATGTGTGTGAGTGGTGGACAATTATTTTTTAGATGTATTGCACATATACATAACTTGTTGAATTAGTTTTTGTCAGGGTTGATAACTTGGGTAAAGAATTCATGTTGATGAATGATGTCCTGAAAGTTCAATATGTTATTGCTCTAATAACAACAAACACCAAATAGAGTTTAGATTTGTTAAGCGTGTGTTTCTAGCTATAATCCTATTCACAAAGTATATAAGTGTTTACATCCTTTTGAATGTGTCTGCATCACCAAGAATGTCACCTTCAATGAATTTGAAGTTTTCTTTCCTATCCTTTAGTACAACCTCACCATCTTCTAACAGTTCCATCCTTTCAACCACTTTGGTGTGTATTCAATCCATCATTCAATCTACAACTGGTGGTAACAGTGGCATAAACCTGCTCCGCATTCAATGGATTCTCCTTCTAGTCCTTTCTCTTCCCATGCCCTTTTCTCCTCTCCTTCCCATTTTTCACCCTTTTATAACTATTTCACCCATTATTTCCACCTCACCGTCTGTCCCTACTGTCCAACTCCACACTTCTCTGCCTACTAAACCAGCAAGGCCTCCCCAACCACCCATCCTTCCCATGATCACTAGACGACAACTAGGTATGCTCAAACCAAAACTATTCCTTACGTCCACAACTGCCCCACAGCCCACAGCACAAGTGTACCGGAGATTTGGTGGATCTTATTCAGTGCACCAAGTTCTTACTTGGATAATTTCAAGATATAATAGTGGAGCTGTGAACTTCATGTAATATGAAGAACAATGTCATCTATTTGAGGCAACAGAATCTCGGAAGGCATGCATTAACAGGAAGTATTAGTTTATTCTTCTAGCCACGCATCTGTCACTTACTGTGATCCGCTACTGCCAGTAATTGGTTGGAAAGAGAATGCTGAGGGCCATCTGGTCTTATTGGTCAGTCACGCATGGCTTATTGGATAAACAAGTGGGGAAGCAAAGGAACAGGACTTGCGCAGTATTCTGTGTAAACATTTCCAAGCACGTTCATTTGGTTAATCTTATTTTGGTATGCTGGTTCCCTGATAGGTATTGGCTGTTGTTGCTATTTACAGGCTAGATATCCTGGCTTAAGCTTAGGAATGCTTATCCCTCTGGTCTGGTTGTATGCTTAACTGGGCATGTATAAATCACCGCGCTTACTGCATTTATGACCTGAGTTCTTGTTGGGTGCTCAGTGTCACACAAAATGGAGAGAGTTCACAGTTTTTCTTTGCATATCTCAAAATTTTCCTTAATGAGGTGGTATAAGTTAAATTGTGATGTTCAAAACTGCCTCTGTCCTTCAAGTGCAAAGACAAGTAAATAGGCCAACAAAATTCTCTAGCAAAGTACTGGTTCAACTTAATTTATGGTTTTTGCTTGATTATGCACTGGCATTGGTGTGGTAGTTTCCTATAGCTTTGTTTTGATGTTGATGTTTTATTGGAAGGCTGTTGAAGTGACCAGTGAAGTGAATTCATGGGCTGAAAAGGAGACTAATGGTCTTATCAAAGAAGTTCTTCCTCAAGGGTCAGTGGACAATAGAACCAAGCTCATCTTTGCAAATGCATTGTACTTCAAAGGAGCTTGGACTGAAAAGTTTGATGCAACAAAAACGAAAGACTATGACTTTCATCTTGTGAATGGGAGCTCAGTTCATGTGCCCTTCATGACCAGCGAGAAGAAGCAATTTATCAGTGCCCATGATGGTTTCAAAGTCCTACGCCTTCCTTATAAACAAGGTGGGGATAAGCGCTCTTTTTCCATGTACGTCTTTCTTCCAGATGCAACAGATGGGCTGCCAGCTTTGGTAGAGAAATTGGGTTCTGAATCCGGGTTCTTAGATCGCCACCTTCCCCATGAACAAGCTATGGTAGGTGACTTCAGAATTCCAAAGTTTAAGATCTCTTTTGGCTTTGAAGCTTCCAAGGTTCTCAAGGGATTAGGACTCGTGTTACCATTTTCTGATGGAGGAGGTTTGACAGAGATGGTCGACTCCCCTGTGGGCCGGAACTTGTATGTTTCAAGCATTTTCCGTAAATCGTACATTGAAGTTAATGAAGAAGGAACAGAAGCCGCAGCTGCATCTGCCGGTGTGGTAACACTCAGGAGTCTGCCTGTTTTTGATAAAATAGACTTCATAGCTGACCACCCGTTTGCGTAAAAGGACATGACCAATGTGGTGCTGTTCGTTGGGCACCTTCTCAATCCTTTGCAAGCCAATTAGCCCAATAAGAGCACATGGCTCAGCCCAAAGAAGGTACTAATGGGGCTAAGACTTTATGAGACTGACTTTGTCTGTAATATTTTCACTTAAATTTGCCTGAGACTCAGCAATTATAAGGGTTATTTCTGTGAATTAATAAAATAAAAGTATAAAAATGTTTAAAGTTTAAGTAGATTTTAAATTTAAATTTTTATTTTTTAATTATGTATTTTAAAAATTAAAAATATCAAATGAAAGAGTTCATGCAACAAATTTTAACTTAGAAATTTTATATAATTATTTTTAAAATTTTTTTATAATTAAAATTTAAATATTTTTAATTATAAAAAAATTTTAAAAACTTATAATAAATAATTTGTAAATCAAATTATTTGAGGTAAAAATAAATTTGAAAATAATGAGATGTTTAATAATAAAAATATTACATTTTTATAATTATTTAAATTAAAATTTTAAAAGATGAAAGCAAATTTTTAAATATATGAATTAAATAATTAAATCCACAAAATTTAAATTAAAAAGGAAGCAAAGGTCAATTTTTTATATTTATTTTAAAGTAAATTAGATCCAGATGGAAGAAAATCAGGCCCACGTTTAGCCCATCAGGGGACATCGCAAGCGCCAGAAGTCAACAACGCGCGCGAATACATAATTGTTTTTTTAATAATTCGATTGACCAGGAAACACCGTGTCCAGTTATGTTGTGTGGGTTCAGGTTTGCATCGAAGCTCAAAACGATCGTAAGGTAGTGTTGACAAGGAAATCAGCTCGAAACATTTGTTCTTCGAACTTCCCTCTTCAGATTCTTTCAGTTCTGTGTCTGAAACCCGCTGCAGGAATGGACCTCTCTGAATCCATCAGGAGTTTAAACGACGTCTCTTTAAGCTTCACAAAGCATGTGTTCTCAACCGAGGCCAAGGATACGAACCTGGTCCTCTCTCCACTGTCGATCAATGTTCTGCTGAGCATGATCGCGGCTGGATCAGACGGCCCCACCCGCGATCAACTGCTCTCGTTCCTCAAGTCCAATTCCAACTACCAGCTCACTTCCTTGTTCTCTGATCTTGTCTCCATGATTTGCACAGACGGAAGCACCAGTGGTGGCCCTCGCTTCTCCTTTGCCAACAGTGTTTGGATTGACAGTTCTCTTTCTTTCAAGCCTCCGTACAGAGAGATTGTGGATAGCGCCTACAGAGCTGCTTCTAATCGAGTCGATTTCGAAACGAAGGTACATTTTCTCGTTGAGTCTAAGTCTTTGGCTAATTTTGTTCATCGTGTTACCTGAGCTCGAAATTTCATGTTTGATAGAAGATCATGCTCTCTATTTTATGGTCGCTATGTTGCTCATGTTGTTCGATTATACCATATCTGTAAGGCTTCGTAGATTTCGTGCTTAACCATGCTGGTTGCTTTTTCTTCTTAACAAATGGACTGAATTTCTGAAAATTTGTCTAATGAAATAATAAGATTACGCCCCAATTGCATTCTGGTTGACATGGTTTTTGACGACTTTCATCAGAGGTGAAAAATTAGTCAATTACCCCTCAAAGTCTTGATGCTGAAGAGTTAAAAATTGAAGAGAGTTTATAGGAAGTATACCCTAACTTTGCAGTGGGATTGATATAACTCACTGCACCATGTTAATTTCTACTCACAATTTCATGATGGAAATGGTGGAGCTGTTAACTACATTTATGTGATAAGATGGAAAATCCCATACTATTTGAAGCGAAGAATGAGGAAAAGGTATGCAATTACAGGGAAGTACGTCGGGTAATTTTTCTGCTAGTTTTCCATTTATACTGTGATTGTGTGCTATTAGCTTTGTTTTAAATTTTTATACTTTGATGGTATATTTGAAGGCTGTTGAAGTGACCAGTGAAGTAAATTCATGGGTTGAAAGGGAGACCAATGGTCTTATCAAAGAAGTTCTTCCTCAAGGATCAGTGGATGATAAAACCAGGCTCATCTTTGCTAATGCATTGTATTTCAAGGGAGCTTGGACTGAAAAGTTTGATGCAACAAAAACAAAAGACTATGACTTTCATCTTCTGAATGGGAGCTCAGTTCGCGTGCCATTCATGACCAGCTGGAAGAAACAATTTGTCAGTGCATATGATGGTTTCAAAGTCCTACGCCTTCGTTATAGACAAGGGAGTGACAGGCACTCTTTCTCCTTTTATATCTTTCTTCCAGATGCAAGAGACGGGCTGCCAGCTTTGATAGAGAAATTGGGTTCTGAATCCAAGTTCTTATATCACCACCTTCCTCACCAACAAGTTGAAGTCAGTGACTTTAGGATTCCAAGGTTTAAGATCTCTTTTGGCTTTGAGGCTTCCAAGGTTCTGAAGGAACTAGGAATGGTGTTACCATTTTCTGCAGGCGGTTTGACAGAGATGGTGGAGTCCACTGTGAGCCCGAAGCTATATGTTTCAAGCATTTTCCATAAATCGTTCATTGAAGTTAATGAAGAAGGAACAGAAGCCGCCGCTGCATCTGCTGTTGTGATAGAACTCCAGTGTGCGCGACTTGTTCCCAAAACCGACTTCGTAGCTGATCACCCATTTGTGTTCCTGATCAGAGAGGACAGGACTGAGGCGGTGTTGTTCATAGGGAACGTTCTCAACCCCTTGGAAGCCAATTAAAATCTTCGCTCTGTAATGAGCTAATATCTAAAAACCCACTGTGTTTCAAGCCAGATCCTAGTAAGTAATTTATCATCCATCTGGAACCCTTGTTTGTCGTAAACTTGCTACGTCTTCCTCTTTTTTCCTCTTAGTTACATGATTCTGTATTTAACAGAACTTAAATCTTATTATTATAGCTCTCTGATTTGTGGTTTCCAGCTTCTTAATTACCCGTTCTTGCTAATGACATTTTTATTTGGTTCCTCACTGCCAAATTAAACAGAAGACACAGGAGCTGGTTCTTATCCAGGCTCTGCCAATTTGTTCATCTTCTTCTGTTTTAAATCTCTCTTTATACTTCCAATCCAATGAAGACAAGTAGTGAGTACCTATACATGGATTCTGAGATATCTCACTCCGCCATTACGGTCACTCTCCTCTCTGAGCATGCCTTCCTTCCTGGATGGTCGGTGCTTTATTATTAACTTAATCATGTTACTTTCATTGATTTTTACTTAATTAATATTTTTTTTGTAAATTAAGTTTAATTATGTGGGAGATAATAAAGAAATTAAAATAGGGAATCTTGTCCCCACCAGCGCCCGGGGCATGGCCTTCACGTGGGTGGCGCCAACTTTTAAATTCCTCACCAGCAGTTCTCCCTTCTCTAACCCTCGCTTTTCCATAAATAGCCCTGTTTTTACCCCAAAATTACCATTAACACCCTCATCTGGTCTTTTTTTTTTTTTGGGCCCTAATTCCCATCATGGTACTATTACGGTTGTAAACTAATTGTTCAATCCGGCTATCCGTCTTATGATATATTTTCTCCAGAATTATTTATTGATTTAATTTTAAAACATTGGCAAATCATAAAGAGACTTTTAGGTCATATTAAATAAATTTTTACTAAAAGTGGTTTTATGATTTAATTTCTTTTAAAAAACACAATCTTTCCATTTGATGGGATGAGAATTTGAAAACCATAGCAGTTGAGTTAAAACTTAATTGTCATTTCCAACGGAGTAGATGTGTGATGATGATTTATTTTGAGATAAAAAATAATTAAAAAAACAAAACCAACGCGTTATCTTTTGGGTGGGTGATTTATGCTTTGCTGCTTAATCCATCACTTTCTCGAGAAAATAAATCCACTAAAACTCGATTTAACAAGGAAAACAAACAATGGCATTCCAGATATTTTCGGATGACGCGTAGGGAGAAAAAAAAACGGAAAAAAAGACAAAAAGCATGTTAGAAACTGCGAGGCTTTAACTCCTTGAAAAGTCGCGATGCGAGTCCACACATGAACTTCATTTAATAATTTCAATCTTGGTTATCAGTTTTGGTAAATTAATTAATTATTAATTATATAATGCTTAATTGTTTATGCTCCTCGGTAGACGACAACCTTAACGTAATCCGAACTCCCTTGTTCTCTTTTTATTTCTTTCAGCTTTCCCTTCTCTCTCTATCACTTTGTCTTTCGAGTTCCTCAACCCCTCCGTTAAGTTATTTTTGTACTAGAATTCGGAAGTGGGTTTTAAAGTATAAAGAATTAGATGACCCCCTTTTGCTGATTTCTCGTCTTCGCGTCTTTCTACTTGTCTTGTAATCATATATTAAGTGCACTGCATTTTTCCTCTTTTTAAAGAATACGAAAAAGGTTCTTATTTAATAGAGATTTCGGTGTCTCGATCTGTGCTCAGTTTCGCGTCATCTTCCTTCTGTCGGTGAGATTCCAGGGGTTCGTGCGAGACAAGAAGCACGTTACTGCTTGTTTTAGAGTAATCTGAAGTCTGCAGAGAGAGCAAAAGAGAGAGGAAAAATGGTGGAAACAGTAAACCATCAACAACCATCGCCAGCGACAACAGCGCCACCACCAGGACCGCCACCTCTTGCGGTTTCCAGAGGACCCACTTGGACTCCGGCTGAGCAGCTCCAGCAGCTCCAGTACTGCATCCACTCCAATCCTTCTTGGCGTTAGTCTCTCTCTCATTCTCTCTCTTGCTTTTGGGTGTTGATACTGTTTACTTTACAGTATAATAGTTATCGCTATCTGATTATTTAATTGAGATAAAAAGCTGGAGAAAGTTTGGATTTAATTCTAAAAGGTGCAAGCTTTGGTTAATATTTGGTTTTACTTTTCTAGTTTTGTTGCATGTCATCATCCGGATGGTGGGGTTTCAAAGACTAGCTAAGGGATCCAATTTAATCTTTTCTCATAAAATGTTAGTGTTCCTTTATGGTCATTTTCATCGGATTCCGCTAATAACTTGCACATATCCCTGATTCTGATTCTCCTTTCATTTTTTATTTTTTTTTCATTTGGATTCTCTTTTGATGTAACTTATCAATGAAATATATTCTTGAACTTTAAGGAAGCATCCTTGTTAGTGTTTCCTTGTTGGATCATGAGCTTATTCTTCTAGACAGTTGTTTCTTTTTCGAAAATTAATATTTTCAGATAAGCAATTCTGCAACTGATAATAATTAATCAATTCAATTTCACAGCTGAATCAATTTTGCTGGCTTTCCAACACTATATCGTCATGCTGGGGACTACAGTTTTAATCGCGAATACTCTTGTGCCTCAAATGGGTGGAGACCATGTATGTTATATCAGCCATCTCATTTTCTGTTCCTGTGCAGAAAGATTAATACCCTGGAATAGTCTTTATATGAACTTCAATGTTGCCATGAACAGGGTGATAAAGCCCGTGTGATTCAGACTTTGCTGTTTATGTCGGGAATTAATACACTGCTTCAAACACTCATTGGGACTCGGCTTCCAACAGTGATGGGCGTCTCATTTGCCTTCATTCTGCCTGTGATGTCAATCATCAAGGATTACTCCGATAGGGATTTCTTATCTGAGCATGAGGTATGCATAGTTCTATACTGATGTAAATTGAGATGTCGGAGGTAAACTTCATGAAAACTTGTTTATATGTTATATAAGTCTTCATAAAGGAAATGCTTCTGTTGTCATGAAGCCATTCATGTTAAGCTTTTCTGATGCACTCCTCACTGTCTTTCTCCAAAGATTGTCGGTCATTCCTTTTGACTGTCTTTAATTTCGTCCGTAGTTTCTCATCATCCTTCAAGTTATTATATTTTTTCGTTTGGCCTTATGACATCTTTCATCTTTATAACTTAAATCTATAAAGTAATTGAGTTGCTTTGTGGGTTTATCATCGTCTCCGTCTTCTTACATTCTCAAACATTCAACAAATGGTTTGATGGGTCTGATGTGGTGGCTTGCAGAGGTTTCTCCATGTTATGAGAACTATTCAAGGATCCTTAATTGTTTCGTCATTCGTCAACATATTGCTTGGGTACAGTCAGGCATGGGGGAACTTGACAAGGTAACATGATGATGATCTCAAAGGCCGCTTAATTGTACCCATCTTCATAAGTTCTTTTTTCTCCTTGCCTTCTTAAGAATCATGAATTGAAAACCAAATTATCAGGTTCTAATTCCTAATTTCTCTGTGTTTTTGTTTGGTTGGTTTGCTTGCAGATACTTTAGCCCCATTGTCATTGTACCTGTAGTCTGTCTATCAGGTATTGGCCTCTTCTTGAGGGGCTTTCCACTGGTAATTTTCTCATTAAAACACCTTGTTCTTCTGTGGCATTGGAAACAAAATCACAATTGGTTATTTGACATTGTTCATGTTCTGTACAGCTCGGTACCTGTGTGGAAATTGGTCTGCCTATGCTGATTTTACTGGTCATTTCTCAACAAGTAATCTTCTTTTCCCTTCAGATTGTTACCTTTCGATCTTTTTCTTATATTGTTCTTTATAAACATCGCAAATCCTTGTGTTTGTTACAGTATTTGAGGAACATGCATCCAAGGGTTTCTACAATACTCGAGAGATTTGCTTTGCTTTTCTGCATCGCAGTTGTCTGGGCTTTTGCTGCTATCCTAACTGTGGCCGGTGCTTACAACAATGTGTCTGAGCTGACTAAACGGAGTTGTCGCACAGATCGGGCCTTCCTTATGTCCACTGCTCCATGGTATTGTTAAGATAACACAGTTCTCTAGTCATCATTCTCACCATTTCTTCTCTCATGGTGTTGGCTCTGTTACAGGATTAAAGTCCCATACCCGTTTCAGTGGGGTACTCCCATATTCAGAGCAAGCCACGTGTTTGGGATGATAGGGGCAGCACTTGTTTCATCCACGGAGGTGCAACAACTACTCCATTTTTATGTTTAATTTGAAACTTTTCATCATAAAAACTGGGTAAGTTTTATTTTCTGATGCAGAATCTAAAATGTGATTCACAACTCTCATTTCTTTCTTGCAGTCAACTGCAACATTTTTCGCAGCCTCACGGCTTGCAGGCGCTACAGCCCCTCCTGCACATGTGCTTAGCCGCAGCATTGGCCTGCAGGTCCTGCTATAGATTGCCATGATTTTCTATCCTTTCCTCCTTTTTCCCCATAGTTATCCATTGATGATTTTCTCCAGAAACAAACAAAATGACAACATTGCTTTGAATTTAGAATATAACAATATGGGTTTGTTCTCGGATGCAGGGTGTGGGGATGCTGATAGAAGGGATATTTGGCTCCGTTGTTGGCACTACTGCATCTGTGTAAGGAAGCAATGCCCTTACCATTCTTACATTATCTGATTATCTCTGTCGTAAACATCACAGTTACAGTAAAATTATTGCAAATGCCTATGTCATTGACTTACATAGAAGAAAAACAAGTGTCCAAATGCTGAAACATCTGCAACCATTGAACTAGATGTCCTGGATTTCTATGTGGGATTCATGCTTCGACTTGTATTTAGGGCGTTGAAGCTCCTTGTCCCTACTGTGATTGTGTATAACGAGCAAAATGATCTTCTTGCTATCCTTTTTCCATTATTTTGCTTTGGTTCTAGTGGGGAAGTCAGTGGTTCTTCTGCAGCTAATTACTCTCCCCTCCAAGCTCGTGTCAATACTAAAAATGCCTTCTATTTCCAAGCTTCGTAAACAGTGTCCAAACCACATGCAAACATGAACATTGCTGGATATGATGAAAATGAAGAAACTTGATTTCATTGACGTATGTTGATGGTATTGCAGTGAAAACGTTGGGCTTCTTGGACTAACCTACATAGGCAGCAGACGGGTAGTGCAGATTTCAACTGCTTTCATGATCTTCTTCTCCATATTAGGTTTATCTTTCAGCTTCCACCATTATCTCCATCTCATACTTCTGTTTTATTTTATTGTTTCTGACTCCATAACCTTACGTTCTCCAGGGAAATTCGGTGCCTTCTTCGCATCGATTCCGCTGCCAATATTTGCTGCCATATACTGCATCTTACTGGGCATTGTCTGTAAGTGATTCTGCCACTTCAATGCCTTCTTTATTTTCAATATGGTAAATTTTTATATAAACTTGTTCTTGGTCTTCTGTTTCCCTGCAGCTGCCGTGGGTATCTCATTCATGCAATTCGCTAACAGTAACTCTGTAAGAAACATCTACATTGTTGGCGTGTCCTTGTTCCTCGGAATTTCAATATCCCAATACTTCGTCTTGAACACTTCTTCAACTGGGCATGGACCTGTTAGAACAGCTGGTGGATGGGTAAGCTTCAATCACTTTCTTCACCATTCACTTCCTCTATCTTTGCACGTTCGTCTGAAACAAATCACTATCTGATTTCTGCAGTTCAACGACATACTAAACACGATCTTCTCCTCACCTCCAACTGTGGCAATGATAGTCGGGACGCTGCTGGATAACACCCTGCATGCCAGGGACGCCATCAACGACAGAGGACTTCCATGGTGGAAACCCTTCCAGCACAGGAAGGGGGACGTCAGAAACGACGAGTTTTATGGTCTTCCTCTGAGGATACACGAATACATTCCCACGAGATTTCTCTGAGTACAGTTTTCTTTGTTGTATATTAGCTATGCTTCTGAGAACATGTGGTGTTTATATGTAGAATGAAGTGTGTTTTTAAACAATTAGACGTTATAGTCACCATTTCTCAGACTATACCAATTTTGAGAAACCAGTTGCGTTTTTTTAAAATGTTAAAATCATTTGAGAAAGATACAGCATGTCGATGATGATTAAAAAAATGCAGAAGTTGAGATGAAGGCGAAAGAACATCAAAAAAGTGAAGGAAAACGCTAAAAGAAAATTGATGCAAGAAAGTGAATCCACTTTTCTTTGGACTGTTCACCAATATGAACCGAATCTGGAGCACCCGGGGATAAGTGTGAGAACTGTAAGCATGATTGTCTGGTGGGCTCCGAAGCATCTCTCTCTCTCTCTCTCTCTCTGTGCTTTCCGGGAAAGGAAAATGATGGAATATGACAAAAGGGAGAGGAAACAAACAGAAAGCAATGGGAACAAGAAAAGGGCAGAAGAAAGTGGAGTCTCTTCAACTGGCCCACAGGAAATCACTTAAATAAACGGTGACGTATGGTGGCCTTACCTCCTCTCCGGACTTTTGGAGTGATTCGCTCATATTTCCACTAATGCTTCTTAGCCGCCCATGTATATCATGGGACTCACTTTTAAGAATCTTCACTTATATTTTTATTCTTCGAATAAATAAAAATATTTTATTTTATTTTTCATACCATTTAAAAACCACTCTTACCCTTTACTACAGTTTTCTGCTTTTTTAGATATAATAATATAATTTATGATAAAATAATATATCAATAATATCATATCTATGAGAGGATAATTCTAAAAAATATTAAAAAATTAAATTTTTTGACATAAAATATAAAAATGTATATTTTTATAATAATATAAAATATAGAAAATTACATTAAAATATTAATTATTAAATTTATTGAATTATAGGTAAAAGTTTATAAAATTTAATATTTATTTTATATTATTAATTAAACTTTTAATTGAACAATTTATTTAAATTAATTTTTATTAAAAATTTAAAAATAAAAAAACATTTAAATTAAAAAAATTCAAATTATAATCATATTCTTATGAATTTTAGTTTAAAATTTTTTATTAATATAAAAAAATATTCAAACTATCATAACAAAAAAAAATTCAAAATTTTGTGAGTTTAAAAAAATATATTTTTGAATTTATAATATCAAAATTTTTTAAAATTTATAAAAAATAAATTTTTACATCAAAATATTATTTAAATTTTAAAAATAAACTTAAAATAAAATAAATTATTTATTTAAATTATTTTAAAAATATTTTAATAACAAAAATATCTTAACTTTTTATAATTTAATTTAACTTAACTTAAAAAATAAAAATTAATTTAATAAATATAAAAATTTAATATATAATATGAGTTAGACATTAAAATTTTATGATAAATTATTATCTATCATGTCTTCTAAAAATTCAGCACAATTTCCGTCAATATCATTAGAGAATAAATGCAAAAGCTATTTACAGCATAAACTGAGACTTCATGCTAACAAAAAGCAAGGATTAACAAAGACTGATCTATTATTTATTCATCAAGCCAGTCTAGATTGAAGCATTTCTCTGCAACCTGAACATGAAGACCAGGCAATGCCTTCTCGAAATCCTTCCACAGCCAGGAGACCTCCTCGTCGCAGATGACACGAAGTAGAGACTTCAGTGATGCAGCAGACCGTGGTAGATTCCAAATTTGTGAACATTCCCTCATGTCAATCTTCTCTAGCTTCCCTAAATTACCAATATGCTCAGGAAGATATGTCAAGTTAACACATTGAGAAATGTCGAGGTATTTCAGTGAAACTAGCTCACAGATTCCCAGAGGAAGAGTCTTCAGTGTTGGACAGGCGTATAGCCTCAAAATTTGCAGAGACTTCAGGTTACCCATATTGGTAGGCAACTCGCGTAGGCTGTGACAGTTGGTGATGCTTAGGCACTCAAGCGAGGACATCCTGCAAATGCTTGAGGGTAGCTCGGTTAAATCATCACAATGATCGATCGTGAGCTCTAAAAGGCAAGGGTAAATTCGAAGCAGGTCTGCTATTGACTGATTGAAGTTGTCGTTCATCTTGCAGAGGATCAAAGACATCTTCCGCAAGCTTTTCTGGGGGATGGCAGTGGATAACTGAGGGACCAAAACCTTTTCAAGCCATAGGCTTCTTAACTTTGTTAAACTGGAAATGACTGAAACGTTGCGAAGGGTTGCAGTGGATGCGCCATGATTTATAACTATGAGTGCCCTAAGCTTGGGCATATTATCAATGAAAGAAGGCAAGAAGTAATCTTTGGAGGAGAAGTTAAGGATAAGCACTTCAGCCTTGGGAAATTCCATCTGGAACCAGTCCATTTCATTCATTTCTCCTGTAAGAGTGAGCACAACAAAGTAAGTGACATTGATGAGACTTCAATGACTTACTAAAGAACAAGTTCTTGCAGATTAATATAGAAATAGTGAAGATAAAACCTGTGTAGACAGAAACAATCTGAGCATTGAATGGCTGATCTGCATTCCTCTCCCATTCTCTTGGGAGAGATGCATCTCTTTTTGGCATAAGTAGTCGCCTACGATCATTTACATCCCCACGACTACTCAAGTGAAGAGCAAGGTCTCTTAACACATCATGTTGAGTAACAGAGATCTCATAGTAACTTGTATACAGATCTCCAGCCCTGCAAAAATTTACATGGCGGAGATTTTACAAGGTAATTACTATTTAAGATACGAGCAACATAAGTTAAACTAGCTATTAAAACAGAATGATGAGTATTTACAGTCTTACCTTGCATCTTTCACCAGACTGAGAAGATTCTTATCAGCAAGCTCGACAAGGATGGCAAAAGCTTCCTCTTCATCAAGGTCATGTATCTCAACCCACATATTGATGAGAACATCAAGAGGAATTTTTGTGTCTTCAGGAAAGGATCCAAGATCCAAGAAACATTCTTTAACCTTTTTGGGTAGGTAGGTGACACTTATTGCCATTCTTTGCAGCAGTTGAGTTTCGTGGGATTCACAAATAGGTTCACCTCTTGATAATCTTTTTCTTGCACTGTCCCAGTACTTTTCAGGTTGTTCCCTTAATGAAGCACCAATCACTTTAAGTGCCAAGGGGAGGCCTTTACACTCATTAACTATCTGCCAAATGCATTTTTCAATGGTATCAGCAAACCCAGCAGACAGCTATCAGCTATCAAATTCTAAAATACATCTGCCAGAGTTGACATGTATTTGCAGGTGCATTTTGGAGAGACAAGGGTACTTTACCTGCTTGACCAAATTCTCATTTACAGAAGGAGGAATGGACTTCTGCCCAAAAGCAGAGAGGCAGAAGAGCATCATTGCTTCATCATCTCTCAACAATTCGACATCATAACTAATATTAAAAATTGTTTGGAACTTAAATCGAGAAACTACAAGGGTTTTGCATCCAGGAACCCTAAAAATCAGCTGTTCCAGCACTGAGACTGACCACACATCATCTAAGACCACCAAAGCTGGAGATCCAATTCTGAAATCAAATTGATAATTCCACTGTGGAACTACATTAAAAGAACCCATTGTCTCGTTGGCAGACAGAAACCCCCAAATCTTTGCCCTCAGTTGCTCCAAATTTGGAGACTGTGATACCGTCAGGAACAAGATCCTGTTGTTGAAATAGCCTGGATAAAGGAATACATTAAATCTGTTATCAATATAAAGTAGACAGGTAAACTATATACTTGCAGCATATATCTCCACAATTGATCATCTTCAGATAAAGACCTCATCTTTTGCAAGAATGCATTTGGAAATCCTCACTAGAGCTATTACACAGACTACAGAACCTGTTAAAATATTCAATATTACCAAATCCAACCGAGTAGCTGTAAAGGATTCCTCCTATTCCATATAAAATTTCTCAAACAATCAGAATAGGTAATTTATTAATTAAGTAAAATGTTCACCTTAGATCTTTCTCTACTGAAAGCTTTTGTGGGTGTTGAACTGGAAATCAAACAGTTATATTAGGCTGGTCAGGGCCAAAAAAAAAAAAAACAAAATTAGCCATTTTGTTTTTCTTTTATGCATTCTCAGCAGAAGCAATCCACACGATAACCAATTTTTCAGACACCCAAAACCCAAAGCCAACAAGCAAAAGAAGAAAACACTAGCCAAAAGTACTTACTTCGAACTTGTTCATCTTTGCAAAGCTCAGTAGCGAGAGTGGTCTTGCCAGACCCACCAATTCCACAAATCCCCACAACTGCTCGCCCCTCCTCAATCCCCATCAGCATCTCCTTCACCTTCCTCTTCCCCAAATCCAATCCCACACCTAAATTCCCCAAGCTACTCTCCACAACCACCTCCTCCTCCTCCTCCACCCTCCTCACCGCCTCTTCCACCCAGCCCCCTCCCCCTCCCTGGCCAACCATGCCAATCTTCATGGCGCCAAGCCGCTGCTCAAGCCGATCGAACCGCTCGGCATTCTCAAACCTTAGGTGGTGGACATCTGCGAGAACGTGCGCCTGCAAGGGTCCGTTCAGGAATCTCGAGACGGTCTTCTCTAGTTTCTCCATCTTTCGGGCGAGCTGGAGGTTCCTGTAGACGTTCCAGCGGGCGGAGGCCAGGACCTTGTGTGCTAGCTCTATGCCTTGCTTGAGAGTCTCAGAGAGGCGGTCCAGCTGCGACTGGCGAAACGCAGGGAGTTCCACCCCCGAGTACTTAATCTCTTGGATGATAGGCAGGAGTTCTTGAATGGTGGTGATCAGCTCGTCCGCACTCGTCTTACACATACAAGACTTTCTGGATATGGTGACCAGCATCTTCAGAAGCTCCGTGGCTATCTCGCCGGCGAAGAAATCAGTGACCGCCATGGCAGGTGGTTCTCCTGTTTCTCCTTTCCCAGTTCTTTTCTTCCCTCTTTCCAATGGCGGGTGATACCAATGACATTACTATAGGCTGCTGGGATGGTGGGACCCATAGGCAAGCAGAGTCATCTTAATGACGTAAGAGATTTATTAATCGGATTTTTTTTCATTTTAATTGCATTGCATTTTAAATAAAATTAGGATATTAATAATTTTAATAATTAATTTTTTTATTAATATTACAAATTATTAAAATATTTAATAATTATTTTTTAAAAAACTCAGTGATCTATTAATGAAAGCTTTTTCATTAAGTGGGGGAGACTGAAAACGGTGCAGAGAGAGTGGGCGAGGCGTGGCAGTGAGCAAATGCTGGGTGACGGGGGAAATGACGATTGAGGCCCCGAATGATTCCCTGTAGGACGAATATTGATTGGTAAGTCAACACTCACATAAGCGTTAAGAGTCGCCAACCAGCTCACAGGCTGAGTCATGACTGCTACAGGCAGCAAAGACCAACTTGCAGCTCCTCAATCTTCCAATCTCCTGTCCCCACCTAAACAGCGTCATCTATTAAAAAGAATCAATTTTTTTTCTCTCAGTTATGTTGAATTTTTTTAAAAAAATCATAATAAATGATTTATTTATTTATTTAAATATTTTTATTAAAAATATTATTTAATATTAAATATTATTAAAAATAATCTATCAGTCTTTTTATTGATTTAAATTGTGTTTATTTTTTAATAAATAATAATAATAATTATTTTACATATTTATTTATATAATAAATTATTTTTTAAAAAAGTCACACTCACTCGTGTCAATAGGTAATTTCTTCTTTTGATAATGTTGAAGGAGTTGTCCATTTAAAATGGATAGAAAAGTTGAATATTTGAAAATAGATATATATGTTTGACAAAAGTTATAATTATTTTCTCAATCAAATTAAAACATATCAAAACTAGTCAATAATATTTTTTAAAAATTTAAAATTTAAATTAAATAAATTAAAAAAATATAACGTAAACGAATATCGTCGAACAAAAATCTCACCCCATAACAAAATAAAATTTAAGGAAAAAAAATTGTTGGTGATTCATAACAAAATTATAAAATATCCAAATGAAATGATTTGCTCTCTATGGTGATATTGACTAATCGGCTATGGGGAGAATCTGAAAAGGATTGATCAAAGTTTGGTACATTGAATAGGATTAAAATAATTGCAAAGTTTTTGGCAACATTATTGACTTTAGAAAGTCTTTGTTTGATACCAAAATACAATTGGAGTGGGTTATACTCAAAAATATAATTGATTGGTGGGGACAAAAATCGATATAAATATAGAAAAATATAAGATAGATGGGATTGACAAATTTGACAAAGCTCACCCACGTTGGATACTCTTTGACTATTTATGTGTCTCTCCTTTTTTGATAAGTTAGATTAATTGCTCATCTTTGAGAAATGGTTTAGTGAGTCGCATTGAACGCCTCGGATCCGTGTGTTAGTTTGCTTCTTTAATATATATTTAATTATAAAAAATTAAACAATATAAACTTTGTGACAATAAATAAATAAATTTATTATTTAGTAAGTCAATTTTATAAGTTCAATACATTTATTTATAATACATAATATTAAAATAAACATAATTTATTATGTACCTCAACAAATATTTGTATTAGAAGTATTCATGTTGGGTATCAGGATTTTTTATTGATATTTAACTGTGTTGATTTTTTTAAAAATAATATAATAATTTAATAAAATAAATATTTTTTATAATAAAATATAAACAAATATTTTTTATTTAAATAAAGTAAAAATATAAATATTTAATATTTACCTTATGTTACCAATCAAATCTTTATATTCAAAAAGTGACTAATTAAACTTTATTTTATCAATTCAATACTAAATTAAACCTTCACTTAAATAATTATAAAAAAATTAAAAATATATATTTAATATTTAGAAAATCTTAAAATTTTTTGTGAAGATGATTAAATATTTATTTAAATTGATAAAAAATTTTCAGTAAAAATTGGTTATATAAGATCTCTAATTTGAATATTTAATTTTTTAATTTTTTAATAAAAATTAATTTAGTATAAATTAATAAATCAATGTTTGGTTTGTTATATTTTAAAAAAATCAAACTCTCAAATCAAACTCTTATTTGTAAAATGTTTTCAAACAAATTATAATTTATTAATTTAAATTAAATTAAATTTTATTAAAAATTTTAAAAATTAAAAATATTTAAATTAAAGATCTTTTAGTACTAATTTTTTCAAAAAAATTATATTATTAAAATTAAATTCACTAAAAATAATAAAAAATTATGTAAAATTAAAAAATAAAATTAAGATAAAATACAAAATCTGTTTGAATAATTTTTAAAATATTTTAACAATAAAAATATCATTAATATTTTATAATTATTTTTATCAAGATTCAATTTGAATAAATTTAATAAATTAAAATTTATTTTAAAATAATAATTATTATTAAAATTTAATTAAAATAATAATAAAATTTAAAATTTAAAATAATATTTACCATTTGTTCTAAAAAATATTGACTCATTTTGAAGTGAGGTCCCAAGAAGTGACCAAAGGGAGGGTTTAGATAAGCCTTCAATTACGGGAGCAAGTGTGAACGCAAAGTCTTTAAAAGCCAATCTTGACGGGAAAGAAAAAAAACAAAAATCTTAAGTTTTGTTCTCTTTTTCTAATCAAACTTTAACTTTTGAAATGTGTCTAAATAAATCTTCATCTATGAATTTAGATCAAATTAAATAAAAAATAAAAAATTAAATATATTTGAATTAAAAATCTTTTACAATAAATTTTAACTTAAAAATTTTCATAAATATATAAAAAAATATTTCATGTGCCATCACTGAAAAATTCACAATTTTGAAGTACTCAATTTTTTTAAAAAAATTATAATATCAAAAATTTTAAAATTTCATGAAAAATAACTTGTTAGTTTAAAAATTATTCTAATTTAAGAGATGAAATAAAAATAAAATTTAAAATCTATTTGAATAACTTTTAAAGCATTTTAACAACAAAAATATTATTAATTTTTTACAATTATTTTTATTAAAATTTATTTTAAATAAAAAATTAATAAATCAAAATTTATTTGAAGACGTTTTAAAATCATAATTTGATTAACAAAGTTTAATTTAAAATAATTTTTATCTTATTTTTATGATTTGTTATAAAATTTTGATATTATAAATTCTTTAAAAAATATTTAATTCTCAAAAAAATTTAAAATTATGTTGTGGTTCTTGATTATTTTTTGATATAAGTAAAAAATTTAAACCAAAATTCATTGTATGAAACCTCTAATTTAAAATTTTTTAAGCTTTAATTTTTCTTCAATAAGATTCAATTTGATAATTAAAAATTTGATTGGTAACTACAATCTATCATTATTTTTTAAAAAAATCAACACAAATTATATTAATAGAAGATAAATCCTTTCAAAGGAGTCATATACAATTTGTCTTCAACTCAGGATACCCAATTCTTTGTTTTACTTAACCAGCTGCATGTTACTGTGTAATCAACTGAAACTAACAATCCCTAATCTTTTGAGAAAAGGGCGTCTTTGTTGATGTCTCTAATTTTTCTCTAATTTTACCAATAAAGCAACCTTAAAACTTAGGTTTCCAATTTTTCACAAGTTTGATAGCCTTTCATTAATCTTAGGAATCTAAATCTATATCTGGCAGCGAAACCTGCAGAAGTGCAGAAAACCAAAAGAAACAACAAAACATCCCCTTCTTTTTACTAGCAAGATATTACTTTGATCAGTGAAGCCACAAAGCAATTTATCTTCATAGGAAAATCTCCAAAGAATGGAAATGAAAATAGAATCGAGAGATGTACGTGCATATTTTGTTTTTGTCTAATATATAGCTTGAAAGAAGGATACTTGTCAAGAACTACAATGTTCTGTCAGTAACCAGTTAATAACTATACAAATACCCAAGTACACTAGGGGAAAATAATTTGACAAGCACAGAGTCTTAGCCTGGAGTCCTTGATATTCAATTTTCGGCTCTCTGCACAATTTTGGTGATTTTTAGCATGGGTTCTTTTCATTTGTTCAAGAACCATGCGAAAAACCTTTGAACTTCGCATGTCACCCTGTGCAAAAGTTGTTGAAGCAACAGCAAATGCAGGCAGATTGCTTTGCTGCAGCAAAATCCAAAACTACTACAAGGGACTTTATTGAGGTTTCTATTCATCGTACACCCACTGGGAGACACGAGAACGAGATCTTACTTGTTTACCTACGCCTTGATCTGTCATTTTTGAATCAAGCAATTGGAGTTGCCTTTTAATCCATGGAGGATCATGAGGACTTAACCAGAGAGCTTCGCCAGTATCCTTGTGCTTGAAATCAGGCTGCCTTGGGTTCGACTTCACTTTCCTATTATCCCACCATTCGAATGGGTTGGAAAAAAACACTTGCCATAGGTACACTTTGTTTTCGCGGTTTCTCAGACCAAGTTTACCTGCATCTATTACAAGGGAAAGGTAAAAACACAAATGAAATGAGAAAAGTCAAAAGGTTGATAGTCATTTAGACTTAAAAGGAGATAATGAAAAAACTTTTTTTTCCTTTATATAGCACAGCCAGGGCCCAAAAGATCAGTCAGTTGAACCTCAGGCCACCAAATCAATCACTTTCATCTCTACATCAGCAGTTTCTATTAACTCAGTTTGCTTAATAGGACATGATCTGTAGGATAATGGATAACTGATAACAGTAACAAGTAAACAAAAATTATTATGCATTACGAAGTTTTCAGATTATAGTTCATGTGCTCCTACAGCAATAAGGCCAAAGAAAGCCTTCAGAAACTGCAACTATTTCAGCAAATAGGCCCTTTATTAACATTCCAACCCATTTCTGACTATTTTGAACCTAAAATGGAGCAGAAATGATTCTACCAGGACCCAGATGAAAGAAAAGAGCCAAAAAACAAAAGAGGAAAGTTCATTCTTGCAAGATACAATCGTTAACTACTATATATAGAAAAGGCACCTGTTCTTGACTGTGATTCCTCAGATTTTTGGAAGGTCGACTCCTGACCAGGTCGGGCAACGTAATTCAGTTCCTTTACAATTACCTAGAAAACTAAATTAAATTACTCCAGAACTTCAAATTGAAGCTTCTACTAAATAAAAGAAATGAAGGGATAGAAACAAACCCCGTAATGTAAGCTGTTCTTTCCACTCTCATCAACCTTGGTGAAAGATTTTAACCAACCCCAAACATAGATAAGTTCATTTGGCTTTAGATGTGCAATACACCTTTCTGCTATCTTATCCCACATAATCAATGATACCCTATTCACAAAATGGTTTAAATCAATTTGCTTAACTAGTCGCAAAAATTAAGTAGAGAACTCTAAGCATAGATAATAAACAAAGTAATCTACAGCCAAGTCTAGTACTAGAAAGGGTACACCCATGAAGTTCCATTGAGATGACATAGCCTGAAGATGAAATATATAACAGAGCATGCAAGGGTTTTGAGCAGAGTACAAATAACAAATTTTGAGACATGAATTTCAAATTTCTTGCCTGGAAATCGAATCAATGAGTACATGGGTCAGTACTGCCAAGAGCAAATTCTGCAGCTCCACAATTCTTAGTTTAAAAGATTAAACTGGCAAACATTATCTTGCTCAAGTCAACAGTGAAAACAAACCTGACCTAAAGGTGCGGTTGGGTTCTCGGGAGTCTGACACTCTAAGCATGGTGTGAGCCCCAAAGCCACCGACTTCAGTGCTTAACTCCTGAAGGGGCCTATCCACTAACCCGATAAGGTTGACAGAGTTGGCCAACTGAGGCAGCCACTTTATGGTGGTTGGGCGCTGGAACTTGAGCGCGTGCCTATAAACCACGCTGCCTTCCTCCGCGTCATTGAGGAAGGAGCAGAACCTATGGTTTGCGGCAGAAGAGGAAGAGAAGGGGGCCCCTCTCCGGAACGGAAACCGGAGCACACTGCGTTTGATTAGGGCTCTGATATGACACGCGATCATGTACTCGAACACCTGCTTTACGGGTCTGCCGATGCTTGAAAGTCGATAGAGAATATTCCGACAGAACTGCTCTATCCCATTACACAGAGGGAATATTCCGATTACAGGATTCGAATGTGAGGAATCTTGGCGGGGGCTTTTTCTGCCAGGCTTTGCAGCTCCTTGTGTCAAAGTTTGAAGTTAGCAGAGTCGCATTAAGACAGGATCCCATGTCTGTCCAGAAACTCGCTTCTATACGGCGTCGTATGGTCCTGACGACCTTTAATCTACCGTAAGACGTGGAAATCTGGGCCATGGAGTATGCTGGGGGAACTGTAAGGGGACTTTACTGCTCCGGGTCGAACCATCAACTATCAGTTCCGGGCTTAAATTTGGTTCCAAAATATAATAAATGTAGACCCAGCCCACCTTTGTCGGGCTAAGGGAGTTGGATGTTGACATAGGGGTGGAACCTTGATGAATGGGCGCAGTGGGGCTGCTCTATTTTGATATCTCTCACATCAAATTCAAGTTAATTTCAAATTGGTTTATTTTATTTTAATATTATTTTTAATAAATTAAAATAGTTATTAAATAACTATTTTAAAAACCTCTAAATTTAAACATTGAAATTGGAGTAATTATACTTCAAATATTTCAAATTATGTTAACTTCAATATTATCAAAAATTTTAAAAAATTAAAGATATCTAAATTAAACATTTTATATAAAAATTTTAATTTTAATTTTTTATACATATTAAAAATATTTAAGCTGAGGTCATAAATTTTTTTATTAAAAAATATATATAATTTATACTATTAAGTTTTAAAAAAATTGTAAAAAATAATTTATAGAATAAAAAATTATTTACATTTTGAAAATAAATTTAATATAATCTGTAAATTTTATTTTATTATTTAATAATAATTTTATAGTTAAATTAAATTATTCAAAATAAAATTGTTTTAATTGATATTTTACAATTAAAATTAAAATTATTTATACTTAACAAGCTGCTGGCTGAGTGCAGCCTTTTAATCAGAATATTTATATTTATATTTATTATTATTTAGTCTTTCCATGTTGGTGAGGATGTCATGCAAAATGTAGGAGTTGTTGAGATCTTATAAAGCGAGTTCTGTTGGGATGTGATGGCAAAGAAAAAAATAATTCCCCATGGCTTCCAAGTGTCTGCTGGAGAAGGAACAGATCCAGGGACTTCCAGTTTAGGTATCAGATGATGTCATCTCTTCCTGCATGCAATGATATAATATTTCACTTCTGCATTTATATTATCCATTTTAATATTAATTATATCTTTTTTTTTCCAAAAATTATATTATAATCATAATTTTTACATAAAAGTTATTTTGTAAAATTAACATAGGTACACATTCACATTGCTTTTTTTTTTTTGTTGATTTTTATCCTGTCTGAAATTGAAAATAAAACAGTTGTAAGATAGAAACTTTAAATTTTTGAGTTAATTATAAATGAAATATTTATATTTTGTATAATTTATCAAATTAAAATTAATTAAAAAATTAACTAATTAATTTTTTATTAATTACATAAAGATAGGATTCAAATTCTTTGATGATATGAAGCTTTTAAAAACATGTTGATATGTATTAATTTAATGAAATGATTATAATTTTATATAGTAAATTTTAAAAAATATTATTTTATTTTTTAAAAATATTAATTTAAATCAATAAAAAGTTTTATTCATAAAAATGATATACTTATTATTTTTATTTAACATATTTTTTATTATTATATTTTTAAAAATAAAAATAATGATTAATTATTACATAAAATATATTGCCATTTTATAAATTGAAAATTATAAACATTAAAATTAATGAAACTTATTAAATAAAATATTGTATAAAAAATTAATAAAATATAAGTTTTTAATTTGTTAGGATTAATATAAAATATAGATAAATGTAATTATTTTAAATTTTTTTTATCATTTTAAGACATAAAAAGTTGAACAGCTTACAGGTAAATTAATGAATAATTTTTAAATATTGTCGATGAAAGCTGAATCATCTATTATTACAGCTAATTTGATTCGCCTTCGAAAATTTTTTCTGCCCAAAAAATTCTCTCCGGCAGATCCAACTGGAGGAGGAGCTAGCGGGCTTCATTACTCCCTCTCATAAAGACCCGAACCGCCCCGGTGGGACATGCAGGAGCAGGACCAGGAGTCAACACAATTACATGCGCAACCGTTCAACACCGACAGGCTTGCGAGCTAATCACATAACATATGTTTTTGGTTAGTGAAACGTTAAACATACTGAATATTCATTCCTACACTGCTGCTGCATGCCACTTGGGGTGGTTGACGATTGGCCGGACTCGGCATCTATAATTCCCACTGGAACACAGTTGTCAGAAGCATCAACACCACACTGAAGCAACAGGCCTCCCCCGCTTTAATGGCGAGTTACTGGAGTTTCCCGGGGATCGAGTGTTTACCACGCGGGCTCTCCGTTGACTGATCAGATAAGCAAGAGGTTATTATCTTTACCGTGCGCCCTGGGCAGCTGGAGTAGTTTTTGTCAACTTTAAGACTTTCTAATTTTTTGGTAGCAAGGAAATTGAGAAGTTTTTGTCGTCTGGGTCTTGTATTGACTTTGTGTGGATGCGAGAGGCGTCGTGTTTTTGACTCCGATTTCTCTAACATTACCCTGTTCCTTCAAGAGGTTTGCCAATCGAATTACAGATTCTCTGGGTTGATTGCTCGCGTTGCTTAAGCATGGTGGGTCGGGGTCCTCCTAACTGTTGACCATAGCGAAGTCTGTTAAGGTAAAGAACGCAAAAGAGAGAGAAAGTAAACAGAAAAAGTGCCACGGGGTTTCATGCCCGATGAAGAGAGAGGAGGCCTCACTCCATTCACGTGGCGGTGTAAACGAGACCCAGTTTCTCGCTTTGCCAGTTCCCCAGATGCCTACTTCTCAAAAGACTCCTTCTCCGTCTTCTTCTTCCTCCTCTTTACCCTCATCTCCCGGTGTTAATGACGTTATCAATGCTGGTAATGTCAGCCGGAATCGGGGTCAGTCCCTTACCCAAAGGAAGCTCACGCGTCAGAGAAAGCTCAGGCACGTGACTGACGACGAGGTCGGGCTGCAGTTGCGCGGCCGCTCTCGTTCCTCCCCGGGTTCCCCTGAGTCATCCTGGAAATATCGGTCTGCGGGCGGGTCGGACTACAGATCTTCCTCCGCCGTGCCAAAGCCTTTGCCGCTCCCTGACTTGTGTTTGGCCCGGAGACCGGAGTCGTCGAGCTGGAATTCTTCAGGGGCGGGGCATCTTGGATCGCCCGAAGAAGGACCCGGCTCTGTGTTGGGGAGGTGAGTTCAGATTACTTGTTTGATTTATCTTTCATTTCATTGTTAGAAGAATTCATGTTCTTGGCACAACTTTTATTGTTGAAATGGAATTAAAGAAAATCGTGCAGTCTTTGATGTTTGCTAGTTCATATTAATCAAAGCCTAAATTTCAGGTATCCCCTTTCGTTTCTCCTTTTCCTAAAAAGATAAGGTTGCTATCTCTATTGTTGTTGGTCTTGTGATCTATGGCTGTTGCTTAAGATAAACCTACAGAAAAATCTCAAAGGTTTTCTTGAAGAAATGATGACCTGGATGAGATAATCAGCAAAACTGCAATAGTAAAACTTGTATATGTATGGGTTAAGTTGGTTGAACTTGAGAAAGAATGCCAAGAATTAGAATTTTGGGGCAGTCATCAATTTGGGGATTGTTCATTTATAGTTATATCTTTTAATTACTGATCCAAATAAACCAGTCTTCTATGTTTGACAAAGGAGTGTTTGATTGTGGTTTTCCATGTTGGGATGGTGCGTTATGATGATCTTTGGTTGCTCTGCTTCTGCTCCACAAACTTCCAGGAAGGACACAGATCCTGCTGCAAAAATTTCTGTCAAATCTTCTTCTGGTTACCATCAAGATGTAAGGGGCAGGAGTCATTTTATGCCCCGAAGATCAAACACTGTAGATTTTTTTCCTTCTCATCTTCCTAGCAATTCAGACAAGTCATTGAATGATAGGCCTCGAGGAATATTTGAGGATCTAAAGATTAAGAGTCCTATTTACAACTTGAGGGTGAATGTATTTCCTGGGAGTGCTCCAGAAAGTGATTTCTCAAGTCCTGCCGTCAGCCCTCAAAGATCAAAGTCAGGAGACCCATCTTCCTTTTGGACTCCTGAAGAATTTCAGGGTTGGTTAGCTTCAGAGGTTCCAGACTTTGGTAGGCTTCACGGTAGCAGCTCACCAGTGTCACCTGTATCACCAGTGAATAATTCGCGTACTCCTGATCGTTCTCCTCCTCTTAGCCCCACTGCGCAAAGTCCGTACCTCAACTCCAAGAGTCCAAGTAGGTTTTCATTTCCAGTGCATCAAAAATTGGTTGGAGAGAATTCTAAGGAGCGCCTTGAAAGTAATAGTCTGGTCAATGCCCACCCTTTGCCTCTTCCTCCACGAGCTATATCACTGCCACAGCCATCGATGCCATCACCACCAGTTGTCATTCATCATGCAGAAAACCCAGCTGCGTTGTCAAAGAAAGGTCAATGGCAGAAAGGAAAACTAATTGGACGTGGTACCTTTGGAAGTGTTTATGTTGGAACTAACAGGTATACATGCATTCTGAAACATTTTTCTCTTAGCTAGTCCTCCTCCGTTTATTTTGCGGCAAACATATCTTCACTTTCTTTCTCCAACAGAGAGACTGGAGCTTCATGTGCAATGAAGGAAGTTGATATCATTCCTGGTGACCCTAAGTCTGCTGAATGTATAAAGCAGTTGGAGCAGGTTATTCTTCAGGACCCTTTATATGATCCATTGATATCATGGTTGCTGCTTTCTTGCATTCTGGCTTTTGCATATTGACATTTAAGATGTGCTTATCTGGTAGCTGTTTAACTTGAAGAATACCTTCTATAGGTTATCTGTGAAAGTTAATTTGATAATCGTGGTGATCAAAATTGTTTTTTAGAAGCTTCAGATCATCATCTCCAACTTGTTAGATGACCCACAAGTATATACACAAAAATTGCACATCAATCTGATTACCGTGGCAATTCAGTTGTAGTGAAGAAATTTCTCTCTTTTACTACCGTAATTGTTCTTACTTCCATTAAATCTTTTAGGAGATTATGGTTCTCTGCAATCTAAAGCATCCAAATATAGTGCAGTATTATGGCAGCGAAATAGTAAGTATTCCTTTGCTTCTAAGTTCCATTGTTTGTATTTGGATGCTTTTAGATTATTGCAGGTTTGATTTATCTGAAAACGTTTTTTCTTATTTGCAGGTTGATGATCACTTTTACATATACTTGGAATATGTATATCCTGGATCCATTAACAAGTATATCAACGACCATCATGGAGCTATTACAGAATCAGTAGTTCGCAATTTCACGCGTCATATTCTCTGTGGCTTGGCCTACTTGCACAGTACAAAAAAAATACATAGGTGAGAACATGCTTATTCATCAGGGACACGTTATGTTCAAACTTATTATTGTTTATGAACCGGCTATTTCATCATTCCCAATCTAAGTTCCAAAAGCTGGTAGACAAGCAGAACCCTGTAGAAGTTGAAGACGATATTTTCTCAATGGGATTGTTTTAAACACTGAAAGAAACAGTTACTGATCGTGCAGAATGTGTAGATAAAAAGCATAACTGGTTAAGTATAATGCATTTGTAGGCTATCAGTCTTGGTGTTTCTCATTCAATATGAAGTATGATATGGCTGATTATGCTTTATAGGGATATCAAATGCGCAAATCTGCTTGTTGATGCTTCTGGCACTGTGAAGCTTGCAGACTTTGGCATGGCAAAACATGTGAGTCTTTACTTTTCTCTACACATCTTGAGCTCTCCCTTGGTTTACCGGCTTGTTATTGTTTTCAGGATTTCATGCTTCTTTCTGTAGTATTTTAAGTCTTGTCTGTATTCAGCTTACAGGTCTATCTTATGAGCTGTCCCTGAAGGGGAGTCCATACTGGATGGCTCCTGAGGTACTTCATTTTGCAATTATTCACGAACTTCTTGAACAACAATTTTCAGAATATGATTAGTATATCTGTTTCCTTAAATGATAGGTGATGATGGCTGTGATGAAGAAAGATGCGGATCCTGATCTTGCTTTGGCCGTTGACATATGGAGCTTGGGATGTACCATCATCGAAATGTTCACTGGTAAACCTCCTTGGTACAAGTTTGAAGGGGTAAGCCCGTGATTCCACTTAAGATCTTTGGTCTGGGGAACACACATATAATTCATCAGCTAATCACTGCAATCACTTTTTTTTTTTGCAGCCTCAAGCTATGTTCAAGGCTTTGAACCAAAACCCACCTATACCAGAAACATTATCCCAAGAAGGAAAGGATTTCCTCTGTTGTTGCTTTCGCAGAAATCCTGCAGAGAGACCATCAGCTGCTAAACTGCTTGAACATCCATTTGTCCGAAATTCAGTTGATCAAAATTTATCAGTCAGCATGCAGACATTTTCGAAAATGAACCTCACTGTAAGCATTAGATAGCTCCTAGTTTTCAGCCATTAATGGATACCAAATTGACTTCTTTAGCTTATCCTGGCTTCAGAATATGATTAATGTATCTGCTCTGTGTACATCAGGATGATAAATCACACAGTCTGAATGACTATGCCATTACCTCTACCTCCCCTGGAGGACATATCAGATTTGGGAAGATGTCATGCCCAAGGTACGTATATTGACAAACTCTTGACCCTGGCTGCTGCGTGGTTTTGTTGAATAATTTCATTTCAATGAGTCCATTGTGTGTATTTGCCTTCAAGCACTGAAATTCTTTTCTGGGTTTTTGTTCTTGTTTTGTTTGCCAGTGGGACATGTCAAATATGTTATACTGAGAATGTAAACTGTGCAGCAGCTTCTCATCGCTCTCTTGAAGTTGTGCGTAGTTCATCTGCGAAGCAACTGTTCTATGGTTCGCATAGTTTCAGTCCTGTCGCAAATGCTTCCAACAATATGCCTCTGGGTGCTATTAACAACCATCCTTGTGCCATTTTAAGGACTCATGGAAGGGAAGTGCCTCACATCTGAAGCATTTTTATTAACCTAGATTGATTTGACAGCCATGGATCTCTGTTGCTCTGCAGGGAAGAAGCTAGTAATCAAGGAGAAACTCCATGGTGCACTCCATTGGGACTTTCAGATAATCATTTCATGAATCTTGGATGTTTCTTCTGTAAACACAGGGATTCTCTGTAGAGGAACTAATCATACTCTAGATAACAAAGCTGGCCATTGCCATATTCTTCAACAGGGTTAGAATTTTATTGATGTTACAAGTTTATTCTCAGGTCATTATTTAGCCTTGAGTGAAAGAAGTCATTATCGCAAACAAAAAGGAAAGAAAAACAGAAACTTTAGATGAATTTGTAGATATCAAAGCCTCATTTTCTTTCAGTGATATTCATTTCCATGATGGATGATTTGGTTGTATTTCTTGCTACAACTTCAATTTTACAAGTCATAGCACTTCAACCAACTTTTTGTGATTTTTTAGAATTTTTTGGCAATGGATGTTTCATATCTTCTGATTTGGATTGTATTCTCTTACTTAGCAGTTCACTGGCTTGATGTTCTATCCTGCTGTCATTTCACTTTCTGTCTGCTGTGTTTGTGGGGGGAGAAATCATGATTTTTGAGAACCTTAGAATTGATCTTCATTTTGTCTGAGTGAGTTGTCTTTCACATGCTCAATATGATGAACTTTAGGTTATTTTCTTTGAACTTCAAATGTAATTTAAGTTCTTTCAAATCAATATTTTGTATACATCAATGAATATATACATTTAGTTCCAAGATTAAATTTATTTGAATTATAACTTGCCCAGCGCACTTTGTTCGGGGGAGTTTTTAGACTCATCTTGCTTGTAGGTTCGGTTGTTTTGTACGAGTTCCAATTGGTTTTGCTCAATTTTTCCTTCCGCACGATTTCTATCTTCGATCAATTTAAACATAATTTTGACTTCAGCAGAAAAACGATTTCAATCTTAGGTAAATTTATTTCCGATCAATTTAAACACGAGAGGTTTAAACTTATTTTTATACTATTAATGTGTGTACTAATTATCAAATTTACTCACGCTTTTGTGTTTAATGTGTGGACTTGTATTCATAACATCAACATGGATGCTAGCACTTGAACTTAATCATTCTTTTATGTTTATTATACCGATTGTTGCTTGCTTGCATCATAATGAAAACATGACTAAAAGGTTATCCAACTTTTAAATTAAAAATTTCAAAATATCGAATATGTTATGATATATAGAATAATAATAAATATTATCAAAATAAATAATATTTATATAAAATTATAAAGTTTTATTTATTTTTAAAATGAATATAATAATTAAATAATTAATATTTCTTAAAAATAAAAATACTTATATATGTCGAAAAATCAAAATGTAAAAGAGAGCCAGAAGCCCTGTTCGGTAAAAGAATGAGGGGAAAAAGTTCTTTGCGTTGACTGGACTTGGACATGCCTCTTTTTTAATCTCTTCGGACCATTGTGTCGTTATAATTCAACCCATTGGCCCAATAGCCTATTGGGCCTCATCATTCAAGTTATCCGGGTCCGATTCACCGTTTTATAATTTTTAATGTATAAAAAATGCATAGAAAGAAAAAAGAGAAGGAAAATTTAAGCTGCTGTGGGCTACTTGATCTTTGCCCGTTTCCACCGAGCAAGAAATGAAGTCTGTCTGGGTTGTGGCCTCGTGGCGCTCCCATTTGAAAATCCCAGCAACTCGGGCAACAAATCAGACGGACAGATCCGCGACAAGTTGTTACGTGCTGCAGGGGAGAGCACCTCCAAGCTGAGTAACGAAGCAAGCAACAGACCAGAGAGAGAGAGAGAGAGAGAGAGAGAGTCTGTTCTTCTTAGTGGTGGAGGAAGGGCACAAGCTAATAATCTTCCTCAGCTGCATTTGGGTTTAACTCTGCACTGACGCTAATCTGCAGATTATTTGGATGGAAAAACCTGTTTGCTATGGTAATATATATATATATATATATATATATATATATATTTCTAATCAATCGATATTCTCCTTTTCCTTTCTGTCTTCTTGAAAATGGCCGGTTTTCAAGTTTCTTCGTATCGCAGTGTTAGAATTTTGGTTTGGGAGCTTATTCTTCTCTAATATTGGGAAAGTTCGCCATAGGGCATAAAGCAAACTAATTTCAGGGGATATGGTTTTGAGGATTTTTATCTTGCTTTTTAAAAGTATCTATTGTTATTTTTCCCATTTACTATTTAAACTGGTAACCTCATTAAATGAACTAATTTGTTTGGTCATGAGGAAATCACTGGTTGCCTTGCTTATAGAAGCGACCCTTTGAAGCTACATTGCAAAGTTCTTTGCACAATTGAGAGTGCAGTGAAGGAACACAGTCGGGTGTCTTCCTTGATTGTTTTTGGAATTCTCTTGTCCCTAGCTAGCTAAATATATGCCATTAGTTATCAATGTATATGGCAGTTTCCAAATCCTGATAGAAATGTTATGTCTTCTCTCCAGCAGATGGCGCAAAGAGAGAAGTTCAAGAGGGTTTAATCAATAAGATTTACAGTGTTTTTTCTGATGGGATACATTTTGCAAAACCAATATCCTCCTTGAGGACAAATGAAGTGGATCTGGTATGCAGACTATGAACTGCTTATATATATCTTTTCAAGTTTCCGACGTCTAAATTCATGGTTGATATCCTCAATTTTTTTTTTAAATTTTTTAATAGGTAAGTGGTATTTTAAAAGCCCTGCAAGGTTTATCAAGTTCCCTCTTTAATTGGGACCACAGAGGCCAGAGGTTTTCTGCCAAAAGTGGGATATATGTGACTCATCTTTCCTGTACAAGCCTTCATGTGCTTGTCAATCAATTTATATATGCTGCAACATGTTTGAAACTTGTAGAAAATGTAGTTAGCAGAATGGAGACTTCTGTGAGATTGCCTCCTACACTGAGGGCCTTTTCATGCTCAGTCTCAGCATGGCTTAAGGCAAGCATTTTCCCCTTTTATGAATTATTGGATGAAATTCTTTGTTTCTGTAGTCTAATTTTACATATATTCTGCAAAAATCGAGTTAACTTGGCTTTGGGGCAGAGGTTGCGGAATATTGCTCTGAAGGAGGAAATGAAGATAAGCAACTCAGATGTTGGAGTCACACCAACCCTGTTGGGATTAACAAATTCTTTGTCAAGGTCTCTTTATGTTAGCCTTAAAATCCTTATTCATCAGAATTTTGTGGATGCGCATGATGCAATGCACTACTTTTTATTTTTCTTTGTTGAAGAACTCTACTCTGTCTTTTATTTTCTCTTCGCCATTAGATATGAGAGACATCTGCACCTCCATGGTATAGTTCTTCGTGTAATGCCACCAACTCCTAATCCAAAAGACCTTACATGCTTTTTATATGAAGTTGCACTGAGAGACTAAGTACTGTCCCCTGGTTTGTTTTTAGCATTCTGATACCCCTTCATTCACATTAGTCTTTGTTCAGGTGCTGAATGTCTGTTGCAAATAGTGCATGGAGCCATCCCTCAAGTATATTTGGAGTCTAGTTCATCTATTCCAGCTGCCGAAATTGCCATTCATATTCTTGACTACCTGTACAAGAGACTGGACGAAATATGTCTTATCCAAGGTGGCGAGGTTGTAACTACTTTAATCTTATTAGTATAACAGTGTCTTATGCTCATTTCCTCATGGTTTTTTTGGTTCAAACGGTTTAGATTGATGGTATTTGCTAATTTCAGGAGGAAGCATATCAGATGCTGCTGTATATATTTGTTGGAAGTGTATTGCCATATATTGAGGGTCTTGACTCCTGGCTTTTTGAAGGAACTCTTGATGATCCTTTTGATGAGGTAAGTGTGTGCCAAATTTTTTATATTGCATTTGAAAGTTTGGCACACTTTTGTTATTTACCATCTTCTGCTGCAAAATATACTGGAAGTAAGTACAATTTGTGGTCACTTGTTGTGATAATATTTTGCAAGATCTTTTTTAATATGATGGTGAAGGTTTTACATTTCTGCTTACTAGCATGACATGAATCATATGATGTTTGTTTAGCTATTTGATTTCCTGGCTATTTTATGTGTTATTTGAATGTTTGCTTGCTTATTTTTTTGGTATCTTTACACTTAGATCATGGTTCTAATTTACAACATGGCAGTAATGATTGTGTAGTTTTCCATTAGTAGTCTTCTTGTTTTTTAAAAATAAAGAAGAAAAGAGCATGTTTGCATTAGTATATTCCTGTCTTAATCTGGTGGTGACCATTTTGCACTTTTTGCAGCTGTTTTTTTATGCCAACAAAGCAATCTCAATTGATGAGGCTGAGTTCTGGGAGAAGAGTTACCTTTTGAGACTCATTCAGAGTCAAAAGTTGAAAGTTCAGCTCCCTGCCATAGCGTCTGCTCATGATCATGTACTTTTATCAAATGAGAAAGAAATGGGTGAAAGGGATTCCATTTCCACTTCAAGTTCTGTGAAAGGGAAAGAAAATAAAAGCAGGGAACTCTTAGCTTGTCCTTTGTTTGTTAAGGACATGGCTCGGTCAATTGTTTCTGCTGGAAAATCATTGCAGCTGATCCGGCATCTGCCTTCAACATTCTCAGTAGCAACAGAGAAAGATAAGCATAGTGCACATGTTGGTTCTGGTGATTCTACTGGTGATGGCCTTCTGAGCAAGATTTATCATTGCCAGAGCATAGCTGGCTTATCCCTATCTGAGGTTTTCTGTGTATCACTAGCTGGTCTTATAGGCCATGGTGATCATATCTCTAGATACTTTTGGCAACTTGATGCGGGACAAATGGAGATTGCCCATGTCCTGGCATCCTATATGAATGGACAAATGGTGGAGAATCAGAGTAGTGGAACTCCCTCAAGTTTAGTGGACTCAGAAAAGACTTGGAATAAGTTCCTGGTTGACACATTGCTAAAGAAAAGAGGAGGAAACTCAGAATATGCACGAGAGAATATAAGTCATTCCCCTGGCACTAACAAAGATAATATGGCCGCAGGTATTGGACATGCGTTGCTGATGTCATTCTGTCCAGAGAATCCAGTTATAACTGTCACTAAATCATTCCTTGACAAGAATAGGGATGCTTGGGGAGCACTAAACCTGTCTCAAAATTTCTGTTTGCCCCCTTTAAATGATGAGGTCTTACGGAAGGCTGTTTTTGCTGACAAAAACGAGCCATTTTCAGGATTTAGTGGAACAAACTATAGATTTGGTTTCCAGTTTGGTGAATCTGAATATCTTCGTTCGCAGGATGATACAAACTTGTTAGAAACTTTATTTCCCTTTCCCACTGTTCTTCCTTCTTCCCAGGTACTGCTAGATTGCTAATTCTATGAGCAGTTCTGTAGCTGCAACATCTACAACATTCTCTTGGGAGTATTCGTGAAACTTATCTGCAATTTTGAAACAGGATGACCTCCATATGTCAGAGCTCTTACCTTTCCAGAAAAATAGCTCTCTTATATCAAGAATTCTTCGCTGGATTCAAAGTGTTGAATTGAGAACTACTCCACTTCCTGTTGTTACCATGCAGGAATGCCTTACTGTCTACATAAGGAAGCAGGTAATTTTTTAAAATCTTTACATAGAATGTTTCTTGTTACCAAGGAATTTTCATATATTCTAAAACTCAACTTCTACATGACATAGGTGGACTATGTTGGCAGAGTTATATTGTCGAAGTTAATGAATGACTGGAGATTGATGGATGAGCTGGCAGTGTTGCGTGCCATATACCTGTTAGGCTCAGGTATGTCCTGAACTAGAGTTTATGGTTTATATTTTTGCTAGACATCTCAGCTTTCTCTGACAATTTTCTATACCTGGTTATCTTCAGGTGATTTGCTGCAGCACTTTTTGGCTGTGATTTTTAATAAGCTGGATAAGGGGGAAACCTGGGATGATGATTTTGAGTTGAATACTGTATTACAGGTGGAGTGAATTCTACAAAGCCTTAGCCCTTCTTGAGTCATTTTGTGATATGATGATGTTCTGTTTTTGACAACAATGGCAAAGTGGTTGTTACATTTGGTTTGCATGAAATCATTTGCAAGCATCTACTTCAAGTTAATCTGATTGCTCTTGCCATAATATATGGTAGTAATGATACGGGCTTGTTGACTACAGGAGTCTATCAGAAACTCTGCTGATAGCATGTTGTTGAGTGCTCCAGATTCACTGGTGGTATCCATCATCAAAGGCCATGATTTAGACAGTGACAATCAACCTAGTACAATTCCTGTGTCTTTGACTACTCAAAGAAGTCGCATGTGCAACTTTGGAATTGATGGCCTTGATTTACTAAAGTTTACATACAAGGTCTACAATAAGCCAAGTAGTTTAGTTTCTTGTTTTCATATCCCTTTCTTTATGAGTGTTTCAATTGTGTGTACATACTGAATGTGACAGGTTCCTTGGCCACTTGAACTTATTGCTAATTCGGAGGCAATTAAGAAGTATAACCAGGTAATTTTTCCAGTTTGGATGTTTCCAGAGAATTATTATATATTTTTTTCCCCTCATTCTTTAATTATCCTGTGTGTAACTGTAGGTGATGGGATTCTTATTGAAGGTCAAGCGTGCAAAATTTGTACTTGATAAGGCTCGGCGGTGGATGTGGAAGGTTGTCCTTTCCTTTTCTCTTTTTCTTTCTTTTGAATGCTTGTCAAACAAGTAACTATAGATTCTTTTATCTGGATTTTTTGTGTTGTCATACAGGGGATGGAAATGCAATTTTGAGAAACTTTTTCCTTTCTTTTTTGTTTTTTGTTCCGGGGTTGGGGGAAGGGGGGGTGGTGTGTTGGATTTAGTAGAACCCAAGAAGTGTACAAGAAAAGTTTCTTATGACCTGTCATCACAATACGATTATTTCTTTAATTTAGATTTTATCCCTTTTTTTTTTTTCCCATTGCTAGGGTAGAGGCACTGCAACAACCAATTGCAAACGCCACTGGTTAGTGGAGCAGAAACTCCTCCATTTTGTGGATGCTTTTCATCAATATGTGATGGACAGAGTAAGATTTTATCAGCTGCTAATATGAACATCTTTAGAAGTTACAATTTATTTTTTCAGTGTTCTACAGTGAATTGTCTGAGTGGCATATGCTTTTTTGTGCATCTATTTGTCATGCAGTAGTTTTGTCAACCAGATTTTGCCGTTTTCTCATTGCGCAATATGTACCTGTCTACTTGTTGACCTGTAACGTTTGATATTCCCGAACGTTGTTCATGATTTTGAATGTCCTGCTATTTGTTTGTGCCATCCCCTAACTCTTTTATGATTTGAGCTATATAGAGTATACACACTTTTTAAGTTAGTGCACGCTTCACTCAGCTTTGGGGTATGACCAATAAGATTGCTTCATATTTTCGCACCAGTTGGATTGATTCTGTAGCATCAGAGACCTCTACAATTTTTTACTGGATTCAATGTATGTACCTATTATATCCTGTGAAGGTTGATCCAAATCAGATGATTGATAGTTCCTTCTGTAAGGCTGTTCTCCTGTCATTTCCACTTTTTAGAGTGGGCTGTGCAAGCCAGTGTCCCTATTGGTTCTTGAGCAATTAACTGGAAAGTCTTACTTGCTACTGCAAATAGGTGGGCCTGTCCTGTGGAATATGAGCTAGCACTAATCTTTTCTGCTCAAAAAGAGGGTAGAGAGAGAATTTGATGCCATACAAAGTTTACTGGATATCTCTGGCCATAGATCTTAACATGAAAAGAAAGGCTTAAAAGGATAAAAGGATGTATGCCTTTTTTTTGTTGCCTTCCTTTAATTGTTAGTCTTGCAAAGTGATCTTAGAGTATAAACTAGAGAGTCTGATAACGTGCTACTTTTTTGGTGGGCCCTATTGGATCAAACTTATAATTGTATTTTGTTTGTTGATATGATTGATGACTTTTTCATGGCATGGTAGTCACCACTCTGCATCATTATAAAAGTTTTCACTGAACTATATAATATCAAAAATTATCCACTATAACCTTTCTTAATAGACTTTCTGGAGTCTGCAGGGGTTGGATTTTTCTACAGAAACTTTTGTTCTATTTTACTTGGTGAATTAAAATTAGATTTCATTTACTGCTACATAGAGAGGGATTAAACTCAAAAGAAATCAAGTCTAGAAATTGAGAGCTTTAGTCCAAAACCAGTCAGTCACACTAAACACCAACATTTTCTGGGTCATCAAATTGGAGATGGATGAACAAGGCACCTACTTTTCAGCTTTGGAGGTGCCCTTGCCACTGGATTTCCTAACCCTAAGACTCTTTTTCCTAATCAAAGAAGCCAATAACAAGCAATGTGGGGCATTATACCTGGTGTAGTGCATTGAAGTGAAAAACATGAGCTCATTGGATTTCTGACAAGGATTTGATAAGCAGGTGTATCATACTGCATGGCGTGAACTCTGCGAAGGCATGGCAACGGCTGGATCTCTGGATGAGGTCATAGAAGTGCATGAGGCCTACTTATTATCAATCCAGAGGCAATGCTTTGTTGTTCCAGATAAGCTGGTTGGTGATCATCATCCTTTGTTTTGAATTTTTGTGATTCACTCCAATGCCTGGCTCAACTTTTTAGCCAGACATGGTTCTGTAGCTTGACAAACTAAGGAATAATGATCTTTTCTTGTTCAGTGGGCTCTGATTGCAAGCCGTATCAACAGCATCCTTGGATTAGCTTTGGACTTTTATTCTATACAGCAGACTTTAAGTAGTGGTGGAGCAGTTTCTGCGATCAAAGCCAGATGTGAAATGGAAGTGGACCGGATCGAGAAACAGTTCGATGATTGTGTAGCTTTCCTCCTCAGAGTAGCCTTCTAAACCGTCTCTGTTTCTTTCACTTTTTCTGTTCATACATTGGATTTCTGATGATAAGGTGTCTTGATCTTGCAGGTACTATCCTTCAAGCTCAACGTGGGACATTTTCCTCATTTGGCCGATTTAGTTACTCGAATTAATTACAACTACTTCTACATGTCTGACAGTGGAAACTTGATGACAGGCCCAGGCTCTGAAACTGCAGCTTCAAGACTAGGGAAGACCTTCACTGGTCGAACAGACTGAAAGTTACCCATTTTATGTTTATGTGAATATGTGTAGTAAGGCATGTAATACTCTTTGTGTAGTGTCTCACACAGCAAATGACTTACAACCTTCGAGTTTGCCAATAGGACATGATGGATTTTGCTCACTAAGGGCTTCCCATGGATGATTGGAATTTTGATAATGGAGAAATGAGAAGATAAGAGGGTGTTGGTGAAGAGAAGTTTCCTTTTTTGCCCCTCCTAAATTCTTTTTGCTGCATGAAGTGAAATACTGTGAGTAGGTCATTTCCTACATGATATCATGAGAAAGTGCAGGTGATAAGTTTGCTTTGAGGAGAAATCAGTGGTTCTAATTTTCCTTCTCTTGGATTTAAAAATGGAAATTTTTGTGCGACATAAAGAAGGCAAACAACTAGATTTTGTGACTTTCAGCTTGTCCTTAATTCAATAGAAGAAAGGATCTTCCAGTTAGTCACAGGGGATTATCACTGTAATTTACAACAAATATATATCATGAAGGATGGTTCAGAAAATAATAAACAAAGTAGAGCTTGAAATGTACATAGAATATATCAAGAATCATCAGCCCAACATATCACCAATCAAATTTACAAAACAGTGAAAAATAAGCATACAGAGAAGAGATGGAATATGCAAACCACGCTGCAGGATCAATGTTCAGTGGAAATGTCTACCCAGTAGATTCCAGCCTTTTCTATAATAATCATCTCAATTAACTCACCACTCAATATGTTCTTTGAGAAAGAAGAATATAATCATACAAAGACAATAATGCTACAACATTGAAGTACACTGCATTCTAGCATGTTAGTGACACCACATTACAACACGTCAGTTATATCACATTCCAGCAGATTAGTCGGAAGTGGCAAGAGCAGAATGCAATACATCTTCCAGATATTTCTCAGCAGCGGCATACTGCCTTTTCTTGTCCTCTATTGCCAACGCAGCCAAGGCTTTATCCTGCAGAATTGAAGGATTGAAAAATTAATCCAAGCTAATAATGAGTGGGCAGAAGTACTTAAAATTTTCAAATAAAAACAAACATACAATCCTTATAATGTAAAAATCATAGAAACTCCTTGTTCCCCCCCACCCCCAACAAGAAAACACCCCCAAAAAAAAAATAAAACACACCAAAAATAAACATCATTTTGGTGTTAAAAGAGTATCATTTTAAAATAATCTTACATCAAATCTTTTTCATCTTCAACTCATTACACCAAATTGTTGCAACTAACATTTTTAATAATATTTTCTAATAACTATCATTAAATCTACAACATAAATTAAATTATATATTAAATATTAATCTTGTTTTAAAGCTCTTAATGAGATACGTTTAATAATGTAAGTTTTCATAATGATATAATTTATATTTAATCATAACAAAAGTAAAAAATAAAAGAATATGGTGTTGCACTGTTTACACCATCATTTTGGTGTTTTTGAAATAAGCAATACATCGCTTCATTGGAGAAAAATTTTTACTTTTTCAACACTATTTAGGTGTTATAGTGTCTCTTAGAGATGCTTTAAGAGCATCTCCAATGATGCACTAAATCATTGGTGTCAACTCAACTCTAATGAAGCACCATATTACCTATCCCAAGAACACCATTTTAGTGTTGTGAACAGTACAACGCACGAATGAAGCACCATGTTACTTATCCCAAGAACACCATTTTAGTGTTATGAACAGTATAACACTACAGGTGTTGTACTGTTCACAACACCAAATCTTTCTTTTCTTTTCATTATAACCAAATAATTAAATATATAACTATATTAGTATGAAAAAATTACATTATTAAATATAATTCACTAAGAACTTTAAAACAAGATCAATATTCAATATATAATTTCATTTTTTTGTAAACTTTATTTACTATTATAGATATTATTTAATGATAATTATTATAAAATATTATTAAAAAAATACTGATTGCACTGATTTAGTGTAATGAATTAGAGATGAAAAAAATTTGATATTAGAATATTTTTAAAAAATACTTTTTTAATACCAAATGATGTAAATTTTGGTGTTGAAGGTTGAAGATGCTTTAACAGTATCTCAAACCCTTTGCACTATATTTAACACCATTTTGGTGTAAAGAAAGCATATTTTAGAATATTTTAACATCAAATTTTTTCATCTCCAACCCATTCACTAAATTAGTGTAATCAATATTTTTTAAATTATATTTTATAATAATTATTAACAAATAATAACTATAATATTAATTTATTTATTTAAAATAAAAATAATTTATTTTATTTAATTTATCAATTATAAAAAAATAAATATAATTTTAGTTAATCATATTTTAAATAATGGTTCTAAGGTTAGTTTGTCATTGTTGGAGTGGTTTAGTTTTAACCAATATTGTATTTTGAATCTATGTTGTAATCTTTAATATATTGTTATGTTTATTTTCGGTTTTAATTGGAGTGAATTTTAATTTTATTATATTTATTCAGAATTTATATTATTTTCATAAAAATATTTACCTAATTAATAATTTTTTTACATAAAATTTAAAATTAAATTAGATTATATATTAAATATTGGTCTCGCTTTGAAGCTCTTGATGAGATTTTTTGAAAAATATAATTTTTTATAATAATATAATGTATATATTTAATTATTTACAAAAAAATTTAAATTTGTTAAAAATTAAAAAAGTAATTAATATAAAAAAATTTTAAAAAATCAAAGCAAAAACAAATAGTACTTTTGATGTGACAAATAATAACATACCAAATTTGATGTATTCATCACACCATTTTAATGCTCTTGAGAGGTGTGAAATGGTGTCGCATTAGGTCATTTTAACATCATTGTTGCATTATTTTGATGTTTTAGTGCATCCTTGGAGATGTTAAGGCATCTCCAATGATGCACTAAAATCTCAAAATAATGTAAAATTTGATGTTGAAATAGCTCCAACTAGACATCATTTCACATTTTTCAAGAGCATCAAAATTGTGTGATTACTATACATTACACCAAAGTACAATTTTTTTATTATATTGATTACCTTTTTCAACTTTTAACTAATTTAAATTTTTAATAAATAATTAAATATATATATATACATTATTATAAAAATTACATTATTGAAAATATCTCAACAAGAGCTTCAAATCAAGATCAACATTAATATATAATTTAATTAATTTAGATTATTATTAATTAGACATTTGATTAATATTAAAAATGTATAGAATATTAAAATTTTTATATAAAAAATATATTAAAAAATTGATAGGAGATAAAATTATTTGATGAAAAAATTAATTCTAAAAATCAAGTTAATAAAAATTAGGCTGATAAATATTTGATTTTAAAAAAATATTTCAAAAATGTGGTTAACTAAAAAAACATTTATTTTTCTATAATAAATTAATTGAAAAATTAAGTCAAATTAATTATTTTGTTATCTATTATAAATATTATTTATTGATAATTATTGCAAAATATAATTAAAAAAAGATTGATTACACCAATTTAATGTAAAAAAGTTGGAGATGAAAAAAATTTAGTGTTAGAATATTGTAAAAAGATTTTTTTTAACACTAAAATTATGTTAATATAATGTAAAGGGTGGGAGATGCTCTAAGAAGCCTAACACATGAGTGTGCAGTGTTTGATAGAACACAGAATTACCGGAGGCAAGTCCTGGTAGCTCCTCAAAGTATCCAGGATAGGCTTTGTCTTTTTCTCCAAGTCCTTCCTGTGCTCAGCCATTTCAACCAGCACACCATGGCTAATCTCAGGGGTGTAGCCCACCCTGTTGAGTAATGCCTGTTCCAAAAAGTTTTTTCAACACAGAACAACTTAAAATGGCTATAGGCAATAATGCAGCTAACTAATATCTTGCAAAAGAATATACAATAAATTTACTTGAGAAAATGTATCCTTGCAACTATATCTGCACTGTTAATATCATGAATATTACTGTAGATAAATGACATGACACATAGGTTCCATTTACAACCTTTACCTCCTTTTGCTAAAGGAGATTGTTCATGCAATTATGTGCTCTGTGATAAATGCTACCAACAACTTGAACAGCACCACTTCAGTCAGAATGATATAGAAAGATGAGAACCTAGTCTAAGGAACACAGTCATTCTCACCAGAAAATGCATTGGTACTATAGGATAGAAACTGGTAACAAGCAGATTGAATGATATAAGCTCCCAAGCACACAGGATTAGAAAATATGCACAATGCTTCCATCACCTGAAGGTAAAAATTATCAGAAACTAGGAAGATGTTTTATTTAAAATGACACAAACTCTCTGAAGTTGACCCTAGTATCATCATTTGCCATGTTAAGAAACGTAAAATTTCTTATCAACAATGCAACTGCTTTGTGACACATCCTTAAGGAATAAATCTTTCCAAAAACTTCCCCAAAGTTTATCTCTTGGACATCATAATAACTCAAGAGATCCTGGCTCTCTGGCTTATCCATGAGCCCACATACATTAACTTCAAAATGCAAAGTCTACATTAACCAACTCCATGTCAAGCAATTTCAATATGGCTGCAGTGTTTTCCAGCAATCTACTTATGATCCCCGACCTTTCCATTGACCTTGACAACCTCATGTCTATAATTCACTTTCCACCAACTACTTTTCCAGATAGGTAAGCAACTATAAACAATAATCCACCATGACACTTATCTCTACATGAATTGTCCTTTAATATATAAATACTTTTGTGCAAAGGTGTCTGAATTTAGGTACATATCAATCAAAACTGTCACTTCTTCTATAGGCACGTGAATGGTGCTTCAATGGAGGTATAAACATGCTTTTGCCCTATGCTTCTAATAGCTGGGCATTTCTATGGTTATTCCTATAACTTAATTTACCAAATCAATGATAAACCAACCTTATAATTGTTATATTGCTGCAAATACTGACGCTCTTTTGATGACATGACAGCCAAATTTGTCTTCCAATTTTCCATCTGAGCCTCACAAGGAGCTACATCGTCTTCTAGCTGTGCAAGTGTTCTGCAAAAGGATATACGAACCAGAAAAGAAAATCAGCCGCTTTCAAAAAATAAGATTTTTCTTTTAAAATACCCACATATAGATTCAGATTATAATTAGGATCTTCCCTACAAACAGAACTAGAATTTTATTTCTATTCTGAAACTTACCTTTTCAAATAGGTCAGCCTTGCTATTGCTTTCCGGGTGTAATCAAGAAGAATTTTGGACTCTTTGTGTACTTTAGCTCTCTTCTCTTCCACTCCAGTCTTCCTTAGTGAAATATCGCCCATTGCTACAAGAAAACTAAAGACATCCCCACTAGTTCAGCCTTAGAGTTGAAGTTAAAGAAATCCAAAAAGAAAGGAACATCAGAGATGAGAAACAACTTACCTACTCAGTTCTGTGTCTCTTATATTCAACAAATTTGCTACATTTGCAAGAACTCGCGCCGAGGAAACCACATTTGAAGACAAACTCTCTTGCGCTAATCCCACATTCTCCAATATCTCTCTAATCCTAGCAGCTACAGTAACAAAAGAAAATTTTAACATACATACCTTCACTAAAGAAGGCAATGAAAAGAGATACATGGAAATTCACGATAGTAATTATTAAAAACACGAAACTAATAGAGCATACACAAAAATGCAAACTATGTTAAGAACCTTGTGCGCGGTACTCGGCAGCTTTCTGGCGGAAATCATTGGCGAGAATGTTAGAAGCTTGAGTCTTGGCCTGGGAGACGGTGGCTAGGTTGTGCAGATGCGCAATGCTCCGAGGAGTGTACTCGAAATCTGGAACATCTTTGCCGGCCACATCAAACTGAGAGGTCAGCCATGCCTTGGCTTCCGAAAACCGAGCCGCATCGGAGCCGCCCTTTGCTTCCCCCGCCGATGAATCACCGACTCCAGAGATCTTGTCGCTCATACTATTGCTTCCTACTATCTTGATCGATGATTTTGAAATTTGAAAGAAACAACAAACCTATCAGCCCCATTAATGGATCACGGAAGGCATTTGGTGTCGTGCCTGTTCAAGTTGTTGGGCAGCTTAGTGGGGCTCTCTCTTTATTTAAACTACCTTAAAACCTTGGCAATTTAACATAAAGAATTTAAGAATTTCGGTGAAAGTTACATAAAATTATATTCTTTAAATTTTCTTCTCAATCAAATTTTATTAAATAAAATTTTTATTTATTACTTTAATTTAAATTTAAATTTAAATAAATTCTTTTACTTTATTTATTATTTATTATTAAAAATTAAATAAAAATTAAATAAAAATTATTTTTATAATTTTTTTAAAAAATTTAACAATATAAATTTCAAATATATATATATATATTTTCAATATAAAAATTTTCAGAACTTTTTATAATAATAATCAAAATTTCTATTTTAAATATTTTTAAATTTTTCAATAAAACTTAATTTAATTAAAATCAATAATTTTTTTTAAATATAAAATTTTAATTAATAATTTAAAATAAATATCAAAATTTTATAAAACTTTTATCAGAAAATTAATACAAATATTCCATATCCAATTTTTTGCTTTTTAATATTTATCATTAAATTTTTTAGGCCTGCAGACCCATGATTCAAATACATTAATTTCAACAGTTCCCTCTACATTTTTCATAGTCCATTTTGGTTCACTAAGACTGGTAAAAGAACCAACAAAGATCACAGCTAAACCCCAACGGTTTCATAAAGCATGTATAGATGTCATAATACAAAACACAGATTAGTATCGAACTGAGACAAGGAATTTCCATTGCAAGACGCAACACTCAACTGCCCCAGAAGCATCACCAGACACAACGGTAGGTAACATGCGAGCCCGTTACTTCCCCGCTGTAAACCACCTTCACCACTTGCCCTTTCTTGAGTGCGTAATATCGTGCAATTGCATCAGTCGTTGACATTCGAGGAAGCTGGATATACAGCAGGAAAATACTTGAGTAAGCTTAGTCCATTAATGTAAATAACAATTTTGCATCTAATTGTGTAAGGGTATGCGCTCTTATTATATAATACTGAAAGGATAAATGAAACAAATTCTAATTATTTACTTTGTTAAATTGCGCATATCAACATTTTTTCAAAAGATCAACAAAAATCAGATAAACAAAGTATCTTGATCCGTCAAATATATATATTGATCGCAAAATGGCAATGGAAGCCAACTTTCTGGTAAGCAGGCTCTTTGCAGCTATAGAGACGAACCTGCTTTTCTTCTATGCTGTACTTCTTCAGGAGATTTTGTTTCTCTTGATCAGTCAATATATGATGCTTTGGCTTTAAAACGTGCTTTGTGATATTAACAAGCAAATCAGTGATCTGACAACAAATCAAGGGACAGGTAGATGTTAGGCCAAACAGGAAAATTTCAAGGTTTATATTCCAATGTTAGAATCACCAAACAGGGTTTTATTCAAGTAGAAACAATATATTAGGTAAGAGATACCCGCATACATATCAAAATTGCAAGAGAATGACTAAGAATCCGTTCATCGTTCAACACGCGGAACTATAAAGATTTTCCGAGTACTAAAATCAAAGAGCAAAATAAGGCAAAGTCGAAATGCCATCAGGTGAAACATGAGTGAAATCATGCAATAGAAGATCAGCAACACAGTCAGAAAAATCATTTATTGATACGAACACCCCAGAGAAACCTAGAAATACATATCATAATCCAGAACTGAAAATCTTGTTCTTGAAGGGCATCAACTTTTAAAGCATGATACACATGACCATACGAAAATCTACGAGTGGACATTTGAGATGTTCGTTAACAAATGTCCCAACTGGCAGCCCAGAAAATGGAGGGGAAACTAAACTTGAATTCTTAGATGGGTATAATCAACCAACAGCAAACTATATTTCGAGCAGCCAAATGTCAGAACAAGCACAGGAAATGTCAGTTGAGTTTAAGGATTACAGAATTTGCCATAATTATATTTGGCTTCGATCAGCCATTAATTACCTGTGACTGTTACATAGAATATCACCTGCATTAAGGAAGCGACAGCAATTAGGAAGAGAAGATTACTTGGCAATACAATAGAAAAACTCGAGCATTCTGGAAGTCATTGCAGAAGTCCCCAGTAATAGACCAGGTGAAAGAGTAAAGTTTAATTAAGTCAAGAATATCTCATCGGCAAAGACTCCACTTAATAAGATGTATGCTATTAGCCAATTGGCTAAGACACAGAACAAGAACTATTTTGTCAAACTGCTAGATTAGATTTAAATGGTGTTCCCCAATACATGAACCACTTACAAAGAGGAAACATAGAATCCGGTACTTGGAGCTATTGCAGAGTATAGAGCAAATTTTGTACAGCACAACATTTAACAAGTAACAACAGAAGAGCCAAACACCCTTATCAATGTGGATATCTCCCCATTCACTCACCTAATCAAGGAGAACAAGATGATGATGATTGCATACTGCATCATTTTGGAGGCCAAGAAACCAGAACAAAAATCAGAGAGAAGGCCTAGCAGTTCAAGATGATGCCTCAGAAAGCACATAGATCTATGGATCATTCCACTAATCACTGGGGTGACTCAGCAGGATTCACCCTAGAGTTACATGATTTGTGTCCGGAAGGAATTTACACATCTCACTTGTGAACTTTATACTCATAAACTCTAAGGCTATCAAGCACACTTATATAGAGGTAGAGAAACATAGAGAGAGAGAGAGAGAGAGAGAGAGATGTACCTGGAATATCTCAACCTTAAATGAGAAAAGATCCACAGCTTTCATAGCTTGGTTTGTAATGTGGTTTTGCAAGATTAATATCAACCCCGACAAACTCTCTCTGTTCACAATTTGAGCTGCAATACTGCGGATAACATTAACTTTAACTATACCAGTTCCACAAAAGATAACCAGCATCTGCAATTAGAACAAATTTACGTTAGAAGCAACTTACAACAGTTACATTGAATGCTACAATAGTTTAAGATAAAACAATCAGGGGTGCAGCATTTAATTTTCTAAACCTGATTTCACAGGATGAATTTGAAGTAACATGGTAGTGTAAGGTAAGAGTAGAGAGAGTGAGAAATATTAGCAATAAAGTGCTTGATAAAGCAGATGAGTAGCTCAAGATAGATTCCCAGCACAGAAGCTGAATTGTGTTCACCCGTCACTCTTGAGGGGTACAGAAACTTCTCATCAATGTACCCACTTAATATTGGCAAATGCATTTGAAGAAGCAGGGTCGATAGCTTCGAAGGCATTGCTCATTCTTATCTGACAGAATTACAAAATGACTGAGGCACTAGAAGTAAGATAATACAATCAAGCTATCTTCTAACACCTGCGTCTGTGAGTTGTATTTTAATTACAAAGCAAATCAAGTGATGATCAATTTACATTTGTCTCTGCTAGTATGTATTTATGTGTCACTACATACATGATTATCAAAGAATGAAACAAAAACAGCTCATCTAACCTCTATTGACTAGCTATGATCAAACATTCAATACAGGATCAGTTTCCTTTAGAAAAGAGAGGATTTCTGCCATAGCCATCAATGTTATTGCAAAATGTAAGTTAAGAGATAGCTCACTGAGATGTATTATTATGAGCAAAATAAACAAACTTGATAAACTTCATATCTGATTCAAGTTGAGGTGCTAAACAAAAAACAAAATGCCCAAAAATGAAAGAGGTCAAGGCAGTGAGAAGAGAAAAATTGCAAAAGACATGAAATTTTCCAGTATCTAAACTTAGTTACAGTGTTGAATAATTGCAATTTAAATGCAATACTTAAGTAATACAATGTCAGCCAGTGAAAAGCATATGTAGGGACTGAACATATAACAAATCATCAAAAGGAAAAATTAAAAAGTGCTTATCTTTTTCTGGTTGGCATGTCAGAAGGTTGAAAAAAAGAAGAGCTAACTAATCAAAATTCCCAAAACTTCACTTTATCCAGAAAATCGAAGAGACAAACAGCAAGAGAACCCAAACGTCCTAATACAACTATTTCACCCAGGTCTAAGAGGTTAGATATTGTATATAAGGTAACTTACTCAGAACAAATGTTCACTTTCCTTTAATTTTTCTTTACATTCTCAGAAATCAAAGAGAGAACCAAGAAAGAAAGAACCTAAGGGAACCCAACCCAAAAATCCATTACCCGTTTGGAAGGGTCTGATCGATGAGGAACGCAGATACGGAGACGATCACCATCGGGCATTTGGCCATAAATGGCCCTGAAATCTTCAAGAGAGAGCTTGATATCAGAGATGGGGACTTCATATCCTCTATCTCTCAGCATCTCCAGCACAGTTCTCCTCGAAAGGTAGAATCTGTGACTCTCAATGCTACCGTGGTCTACGTATCTGCTCAAGCAGCTCCCTAACACTACTTCTCCATCATTCCCCTCCATCTCTCTCCGTCAAATTTGAGTTCAATGTCCTCACACACGAACGCTAGACATGAAGTCAGGACCAAGCATCTACAGAGTCAATCCTTTAGACCAGAAATATGATGAAGGGCAGCCCCGTCACTGCCGTAAACCCGTTAAGTAAAGGCCTGGTCCGACCGGATCCGACATTCGAGCTGCCTGTTTTTTCACAATTCAGTACAATTCTTATGACAATTCTAAAAATAAATAGTGAATAATATTCCGAATTAAATGATACGAAAGTTAAAAAAAAAAAAAAACTAAAAATTATCAACTATAAACTATCCTATGGGCTTTCTCTGGGCATTAAAGCCATGGGTCGGGATATTGGATCTCGGTCCAAACTTGTTTCGGGTTCCCGCGCTCCCACCCTTGCTGTGCCTTCTGTGCTCTTGGTAGCTTGGCTAGCTAACTCAAAGTCCGTTGTTCTTTGTCGGGGCGAACATGGAAGATGTAAAGGTTCTCACTATCTTGGAGCTGATCCATGGTGCTCGAGCCCTCACCGGTGCAGCATCTCTTAACTCATTTCCCAGTTGTAAGAACCATCCATCATCCTCCGAATCACACCGTCAGGAGCCTCGACCACATTCCGCCCGCTCTATTCCTGTCCCTAACCCTAAAATACTGACCTCTTTGAACCACCCTGCCATTCTCATCGGCACCGTGACTCTTCCTAGCCTAACCCTAAGGTGCCCGAACAGAAGTTGCCTCCAATTCTCGGACGATTCGTCAACAGTCTGCTGCGACATTCTTGACATCGACGCTTGCGTCATAGGGAAGAGAATTCGCGTTCTTGCTTGGAATTTCATTCCCTCGAAGCGCTGTGGCGGATTCCTGGAGATCATCAAATGGAAATTTCTTTACTCCTCTAACGCACTTGGGCCGTGTTCGAGCCTAGTTTCACTTCCTTTAGTATCCGGTCCTTCCTCTGCTAGCGAATGCAATTCTAAGTCTTGTCATGTTGTTCACGGTGCGTTAGAATCGATTAGCCCTGTTTCAGTTGTTCCCTGTTCCATTGGTGTTGGCGTTAAGGGATTGGAGTCAGGTTTTTCGATGTATATTCGAGGGTTTCTAGTGAGAATAATAGCTTGTGAGTGTAAATTATGTAGCTCAAAAGAATCAATGAGGGTTTTGCATAATGGAACTTTGTGTCACTCTTTTACTAAACCTGCATTTCTTTACTTTTGTGGTTCTGCTTCCTGTTGGCACCCTGTTATCACAAAACTTGTTGGATGTGTTGTTACATTGTCTGGGTTGAAAAAGAAGTTGATTTTCATTGGTAAAGAGGAGTCTCAATTGGCTTTTGTGACTACGGAGGATTCTGTTTTGCATTTGCCTAGGTTGTTTAAGAAATGGTTACCATCAGCAAAAGCTGTTATTAAAGGGAAAGGTGAATGTGGTTGCTACACTGGTATTGTCAAGGGCATGTACATGCAGGGGATGGTTGTTGAGCTGGACAAAGAAGTGTGGCTTCTACTGACTGATGAGCTACTTACACCTCCTCATGGTCTCCGAGTGGGTGCTGTTGTGAGTAAAGCCAATTTTCAGTTTCCCTTTTGTTATAATATTTAAAAGCATGACATGGCTTTACATGTTTCTATTGTAAGAGCTTGGAGCAATTATTTGACCTTTTTATGATTTTTGGTTTTTGGATCCATAGATTTCAGTGAGAAATGTGCATTTCGTCAATCCAAACTTTTCTTGGACGAAAATGCTCATACTTGGGGCTTGCTTCAAGACTAGCATTACGGTAGAATCGTTCTCTCCTTTGGAATCAGGGTATGGATTTGCTGAAATTTTGTTATTAGTTTACATATCTAGGAATCTTTTTTTGAGGAATGATTTTAACTTTTTCAATTTCCTGTGGATATTAAAGTGAGCATTCCAGTCTATATCATTGGTTGTGACTTGTGAACAGTGCTATTCTGAGAAATGCTTCCATTTCTTCTTTTATTAGTTCTCTGTTGCGCAACATTCTTTAATGGCCTTATCTTGATAATGGTTTTGTCCCAACCGCCTCAAAAAGAAATTACCATGATGCTCTCCATTTTGTTTGATGCAAATGAATGTGCCCACATGTATGACAACTTATCCTGCTGTATGCTTACAGGTGTCTAATAGCTTCTCAATTCCAGAGTCTGTTGGGGAAGTTCATCGAGTCTTTGGCTTTTTCTGCTAGATTTTGGTATGCATTCATTTATAATTCTGGAAATGCTTATGTTCTACAATTGATAGAAGTGAATTTTAATTTTCTATGGTTTTGTGAATGATATCAGATTAATTTCGTCTTTCATTGATTGACTAAATCAAATTGGGTTTCAGGATGTTATTGGTTATTTCATGTTTTCGGAAAAAGTTCGCTGGGATCTTGTCCGAGAAGGAAATATTGGGATCAAAACATGTAATTTCTTTCGCTGGGTATAGCTATTATGTTTGCACTGGCTTGTTTTTGCTGTTTTACTCCACAGTCTGTCCCTTCTTCTCCACGGTTCCTATCGTATAGTTTTCTGCTGAGCTTATGTGGGTGGTTGCAAGGTGTCATTAGAAGGAAGGACTGGTTGTGATATACGCGAATGCACATTTACCTATGTCAGTGTTTCAAGCTCGGGTAAGTTGGTTGAGTACAACTCGATTCTGTTGATCTAACTCCCATTCACCCTAAATGAGTTGCATTTTGCAGCTTGGAGTATTTAGAGAATTCTGCAAGCATGGATCATGTGAATGTAATAATGAACCATCTAGTCGTGAACTGAAATTAGTAAGTTGAATAGAACGCTGTTTTTTCATTGAGAGCAGTTAGATAATATATATATATATATATATATATATATATATATATATCATGCTTTTTTTTTTAATTGTTTTTTCAATTTGAAAAGTTCTTCTAGTTAACATGTTGGTGTGTGGTTGGGGTTCCTTAACAATTATATACAAGATATCTGTTATTTCAGGTTTTACCCATCTCAAGTTTCATCTATCATGCTGAGACCAAATTGATAAAAATGCTGTTAAGGTCTGAAAATGACTGTCATATACCCTATGCCAACTATCACTTCAGCTTTCTGTCATCTAAAGGGGAACTTTATGGTCAGTCAAAGAGGAGGATTTTTCCAAGTGAAGACCTAGGTATTGTTTTGCTGGGAAGTTTAAAGGTTAGTCCTTTTAAGAACAGTATTGTATTGGCAGTTCTATTGTGGAATATCTTTCTGCATTGTGTCTCTCCAGTGTCTATAGTTTGGGTTCACATGCACAAGCTAGTTTACCCCATGCTTGTCTAGATTTGATATTGTACAGCTCTGAGAAATTTATCGAAAGGATGAGTGAGAGAATTCTGCTGATCTTTGGATTCTGGTTATTAAATATTTCGTGAAGTTTTGACCTCCCATATTCTAAGCATGGCATCATATTGATTGTTTAGATTTCAACCTCTTCTGGAAAGCTGGAGTTGTTTGATACAACCGGAAGCATTGATGTTATTACACCAGACCTTCCATCAACTTGGAATGCCGACAGAATATATGAGGTCATATCTCATTCCTCAACCCACTTTTTAATTGTCTGACCAGCTCAGGATAAGATAACCTGCTCTGGATTTCTTCGTAAACCTTTTACATACCTAGAGTAATTCTCTTTGTGTTGATTTTCAGGTCATTGACTACAGTCTTACCATAGAAGGCGTACCTGAACTGGTGGATCATTTAGGATTTCTTGACAAGTCATTCTCTTGCAGGACCATCTTTCATTGCAATCTGCTGGAAAGAGAGAGAATATTTCCGATGTTTATCTATTTTCAGTTGAATGCAACATGCAGGAACATTCCCTTGTATCCTTCTTTGGACTTGAAAGATGACTTCAATGAACTCAAAAGTGGAACTTTTCATCTATTTATGGTGACACACAAATTTCCAGTTCTACGGAAGGTATGTTTCAACTCCAGAAATGATTTCCAAAAGTTGGTCCAAGTAATTTTCTCTTGTTTTATTGAATTTGAATGTAACACTTAAGAAGCTGGCAGAGAGCAATATCATCTCATAACTTCACTTATTTTTAACCATTAAAGTTTATTTTCACAGCTTCACAGAGGTCCAGTGATATTAAACAGTTCTAGCATGTTTGTAGAGGCCATACTCTTGCCATGGGATCTCTTTCTTGCTGGGAAAGATTACCAAGAAGATGCTCCCAGTAAGAGGCATAGAACAATGCACACATCAGGCAAGGAATTGACTTCAGGTTTGATATATTGTTTGGGAGATACTGGCAGCAAACTGAACACTTCTTGCTCCAATGGAGAATATAGCAAGGAGCATAAATGTGGGAACTTGAGTACTTCTCAACAAATTCAATGCTTGGCCACTGTCAGATGTGTTAATAATAGTAATTTGATTTCTCCAGGAACGTTATATCATTCAAACGTCATTGCTAAGGCTGATGTTCATGGCAAGCCAATTGCAGTGAAGGTCTTGCTGGAATTCCCGTCTGAACGTTTTTCAACGTATCACGTATGTGAGTTTGGTCCTTTCATTTTGCTTGCCTCCTCTGTTATCAATTTAATGCAGGGATTATGAAATGAAAATTTGTTTTTGTTTATGTTACAATATAAGATGACTAGTGTTCTCATGTTTTAAATTCCAGTGGTTGCAGATCGGTGGTTATTACATCCTGAAGCACCATGTACAGGATTCTTTTTGTAATATAAAACAAACTGATCAGGTCAACACTGCTAGAGTTCTTCTCACTTCAGCAACTGGAATTCAGCGCCTTTGTTTCTCTTTTAGTGATGTTCTGACCGGCAATAAATCATCAAATGATGCTTCAGTGCAAGATTCTTCTATTAGCAGTGATGCAGTTGTGCTGGCAGAAGAAGATGAACTGCTTCTGCAGGGAGGGCCTAGCAGTTCTCCAGGAACTTGTTCAGATGTTTCTCTTTTGCTTCCAACCAATGTAAAAGGTTTCTTGGGTTTAGACCTTAAGGATTTAGAAACAAACCTTATTAAGCCAGCAGAGAAACAGGAACAGACTTACAATGTTTCATCATGCAATTGGACTGCATTGACTATGGACAGAATGCCTTCTGGACCTTCTCATGCCAACTGCTTGCTTCCTGAGGGAAATTTAATATCTCTGCTTGGAGATGTGATTGCTATTCATGGTCCCAACCACTGTTCTGACAAAAACTGTGAAGGTCTTAGCGATGTTCTCAAGTTAAGATTCCTTCATGGACAGAGTTGTTGTATTCATGTTTTGGTGAACCATCAAATTGTAAGTGCCTATTTCACTGTTCATTTTTTTTTGTATTTTGATTTTATTATTTGAACATTATCATGTGTAATCTTATTTGTACTGACATAATGGCCAGGTGAAGATCTATGGTTCCCTTGATAGACACACTTATCCTACTGGATTTGGGCCTGGTTCAAATGTGACGTTTCATCGGATTCTTGAACTGGGGTATGTAGTTCTTGCAAGGCAAACCTCACATGCTGTTTCTGTCTTAAACCTCAATGGTTTTCTTTTTTGATGTTCTTGCAAATGTTAATATGCTGTGTGACATTTTTCATATGGAGATTAACTGGTAATTTCCTCAACAATCTAAAAATGAGTGGTTATTTAAAATCTAAAATCTTAACAAATGAAAAGTTACTCTAGATTGTTTTCTTTTCTGCTGCATTGAACCAGAGGATAACCACGTTACTTTCTGATTTATTTATGAGAGAAATGAGTCAACATCATTGCATAACTGGGTAGAGAAGTTGCTGTTACATTCAGTCAAATGATCAGAATCAGCATCTGCTGACCATCAAGATCTGTTTTCTTTTAAAATAGCGGACAAAAGCACTAAAAGGATTGGTGGATCATGATCTGTTGACCAGCATGAGTGTCATTAGATGCTGTTTTTATGTGCAGCAACATGGTAGTCTTCAAATATTGTAATTCTCAGTGGATGATCAGATCAGCCATCGTCCAAAGAATTAAATTGAAAGCAATCTGAGTTCTGAATTGCTTTGCTGTGTTGTCTAAAGCTTTGCACAAAACTTGTTGTAGCTGTGTCTCTCACATTAGCCCTTATCTTATTCTTCTTTTTGTTGTTTGCCCTTCCATTTCATAGTCACACTAGTAATAAAAACTCTCCTATGTTGCTTCCTTTAGATGTCAATGAAAAAGAAATAGTCCAATTTAACTGACATATCTTGGTTTCAGGTGGCAAAATAGATTGATATTGACAGCTGTATCATTTATTGTAATAAACTCCATGGGGCTAATTGGTGAGCCATACAGTAAAGAGTGCTGTAATTGGCCCAAGTCCAATGTGTATGCCATTACCTCTCCGGAAAATGTTTCTGCTGGTCTGATTTCTGAACTAATCCTGCAGTGCATGGATTACAATCCAATACGGTTACGTAGCAGGGTAAGTTGTATTAAATCTATGAATTCTCTCCTGCTTTGAATCCAATTGTTTTGTATCTTTATCTCTCCTTCCTACCTGAACTTTTGCTTCATGTCTTTGTCGTTGCAACAGGTTGTTGCTGTCAGTGTCCTGGTTCTGGAAAAGAATAAGAAATATGATGATTTACAATCAGATATTCACTGTGGGCCCTGTCTCATCGACATTCCACTTGCTGGTTTTGTGTTAGGTAATTACTTGTCTATTTAGAAACTGTCTAGTAAAAGAATTAACAAAGCAATCACTATTTTTCTACTGCCTGTTGACAATGTCCTGGTTCTGGAAAAGGATGAGAAATATGACGATTTACAATCAAATATTCACTGTGGGCCCTGTCTCATTGACATTCCACTTGCTGGTTTTATGTTAGGCTATTACTTGTCTATTTAGGAACTGTCTAGTAAAAGAATTAACAAAGCAGTGACTATTTGACTATTGCCCGTTGACAAGATGCAGAACCTGCCTTGATTTTATGCAGCTACATGATGACATTATCTTGTTATGCCAAGCATTACTATTTAATAGCTTTCTTCTAGAAGATCGTAACCATAGATGGAGTTATATGTTTGAGTTTTGTTGCCCAATATTAGTAGAACTTCACCCTACAGAAGCGGCTTTTAAGAGAAGGGTGCCTAAGGATTAATGAACAACCAACTAATCCCATATTTAGTCGATGCAGGATCCTAACACATTTTCATCTTTATATTTCTCTGCTTGGTGCACAATAATAATTTTCTTTTTGTTTTCCTTCTTGTTTCGTGTTTATTTTTGTTTCCATTCGCATTCTGTTGTGCCCTATTTGTGGTTATTATTGAGGCTTCACCTCATTATCTCTGCACTCTCACCAGAGTTAGAGCATAGAATCTTCTTCTTATCATGAGAGTTTATGGTCTGTGCTTAAATAATTTCCGAATTATTTGTCACCAGAACTTCAATTTCTTTAGCCTGTAACTCCTAAAAGTTCTCTATGCATTTTTCCCCCTAATATCAACATTCTTTTGCTTCCCAAATAGAACTAACAATTTCAACTCTTTTGTTTTTGTTTTTTTTTTTTTTTTTTTTTGGGGGGGGGGGGGGGGGGGGGGGGGGGGGGGGGGGGGGTGCTCTTTCTTGTACAGATGCTTAGAAGTTCACATATACCCATTTCAATATGCATCTTGTAGGTTTGCTGCTCAGGTTAGAAAAATGTATCCTGAGCTATGCTATACATACAATTTTTATGACATCCATATGTGCACTGAAGCATATCTGCTGGTAACCTCAATTTAGTAGGTGTCATCATTTTCATCGTATTTCACTCGGTTTCCTTTTTCTTTTACTCCAGATTTTCCACTTCTCACAAAATTTGATATATGATTGTGGCGCTTGTTTTATTTTTAAACTTTTTCTTTTCTGATGTGCTTGTTCAGATGACGGGTCATCAACTTGTCATTGCTGGGCTAATGCTGAGAGAGCCTCGACGTTGTTGAGGCTACGGGAAGAACTTCCACAGAGAGCTTTTGAAAGCAGTGACTGGACATTTAAGTGGGTAGGAACAGACCACAATCGGGGCACTGTCATCTATCATCTTCAAAGAATTTTAAAGAAGCATAACAGAATTACAGTGAAAAACTATGGATCAATGGTTGACTCTTCTTGTCAAGAGCTTACCTTCTCTGTCAGTTCAGATAATACCCTCACCAGCTCAAATGAGAAGCTCCTTAAATTCATGATTCTAAATGCTTGCTTTGGCACCTTTTGGGTGAGTTTAGATGCAACATTGAAAATATATGGTGTAATTATTGTGCCAAGAGGCATGGGAACAGAAATTACATGATTTTTTTCTAGATGGTTGGTCACAATATAAAAAGAATGAATAATTTTAATTTTAGAGTAAGTTGGGACCCTGATATTAGTCATTAAAATTGGAGCTTTTGCTCAAGTTTCCCGAATGATCCCCTTTTAGGCACTTAGAGAACTAAATATGAATGATTCTATATGCTTCTAGAATGTCCTATGCTCTACAGATGAATTTTAAGTGTTACTTGCAAAAAACTGTCTTTCTGTCCTGTTTTTCTTCTGTTTTCATTTTGTTGGGTATATGTATATTTTTATATTTCTTAAATGTGCAGGCTGTCCATGGTCCTCAATCGGGTTGAAAAAATATTCACTGCCTGACCAATTTCCTCGATTTCTTCTTGCTTCTGAATGTTAGTTGAATGAGTTACTCTTTTGCTGGCAGACTGTCATTGCTAGCATGATGGATTCAAATGCAGTCAGGTGGTTGGAGAAAGAACACCCAGTAGAATTGGAAACAACAGTGCATTCCATGAAAAATGTGTGGGCTAGAGAAGTCTATTACACAAGCCCTATCACAGAGGCCAGGAACATGGTCCAAGAACTGCTGAACAGGTAATTGTACCACTGAAATTTTTCTCTATGATGCGCTGCCACACTAATACAAGACTTAAACTGTCTTCACAACAGGATGGACTGAATTGCTGAGAATAACACTTACTAATGTATTTAGGTGATCCGTCCCCTTCTAAATATATTGATTATGATACCATAACTTGTAGCAACCAGGTTTTGATATAATTCATTTGTCTCCAGAGCAAGTCCATGAGTCACATCCCAAGTCACAACATTTCTTCTCATCTTTTTCTTTCATTTCCCACTAACCTGAGTATTATTTACTTGTTATTAGATGTATAATTTAAAAATTTTCTCTTTACCACTTTAAACAGTGCATGTGGATCTAGATTTCCTCATTGATTATACCTGCATTATAGATATCAACATACACATGACATCCATGCTGTCATGTTACCCCTTTGCTTGCCTGGTCGATAAACTAGTTATGATCCGAGAATGGTTTTTGTCTTTTTTTTTTTCGTCCAGATGAAAATGCAGATTAAACTTGGTTGAGACATGATCTTGCAAGGACTGACATTTAATTGTCGGGTTAAGCCAACAACAAAGAAGGCCAGTGAGATAATTGTACATTTTTACCATCAGTTTGCTTGAAGTCCATGGAAATGCTTGACAGAAAACTTGGTCACCTGAAGAGGCAGTTTGGGTTTAAATTTTGAAACTGTAGCAACTTCTTCCTGCATCCTGACAAAGAGTGCTGTAATATCTAATTTTACAAAGCGGAACATCTTTGATGACTGCCTATTCATTATTTTTACACTGTATTGTGGTGTCGTGCCCTAGTTAATGAACTATAAAGATATATATTTAAGTGGGGTTTTAAGTAGATATTGAGTTAGAACCTGGACCATTATGCGGTCTGAGTGAAATGCTTTATTTAACTTGTTTACCCATTGTCACATGATAATCAAAGTGAAGGTTGATAGATGTTTTCGGGTACTACCCTCCTTGATGAATGTAAATTCTTTAACCAGCTTTCCTGCTGAATTGAATGGTCAGATGTGCCAGAGTTTTGATTTTTTACCTGTCTGTTATCTCATTGCCATTCATCTGCCAGTGAGCATGAATCTTCTTTTATCAACTCTTTCTTCTTTAAACAGTTCATCTGACCGGATTAATGATTTTATTATTATTATTATTGAAATTATTTTGCATGGTTGACCTAATAGGAATGATATTACTATGGGATCTTATAAAATTTCAGGATATATGAGATTTGTTTTTGTAGATGAAAAATACTTCTTATTGAGTAAGCACATGATGGGACTAGAAACGAATAGCTTGAAATTTTTCATTAGTTGGTCAGATGGTCCAAAATATTTTGTTCACAGATTTCACTTGGTATGAATTTTTGGGTTAGTGAAATCAAATTTCTTTTCTGGGTATGGAATCAAGGTAATTTCATACATCAGAGGAGGTATTGCTGCTTAATACAGTTCCGGAGTTGGCACCAAGTCATTTAGCCAGTATGCCACTGCAGCAGAAGCTTTCCCAACACAAAACACACTTCCCATAAGTACATCCAATCAAATTGCAATGGCAAGCTAGTGTCTCTAATGGGTTTTAGGCTAACTATGGTATTGTCTTTCCCTTTGTTTCTTTGCCCTCCCCACAGTTGCTTAGACATTTGGATCCATCCAACTACTCAAGCAGTCAATCACTGTTTGAAGAAATACCCTTGTCTATCAACAACCCCCAAAAATTCTCACCCTAAATATAGATACACACTGCATTATGTCTCTCTATCTTCTGTTCATAGTTTCTTAATCTTGCATTGGATTTTGAGAAACCAACAGAATTTCAATAATCTCTCTATGCTTAATGAAAGAAACGGTTATAGGGTCTACAAGGGAAAGTTTGGTTTGTAGCGATTGTAGTTTGGTGAATAGTATTAGTAAAATATTTGGAAGGGGCATCCAGCAGTTCCCACAAAAGTACTGCAAAAGCTCTACACCTTTCTGAAAAGAGCCTTCTCTAGGAAAGGTTTTGCACTTTTTACCCCTTTAGATTCCTTCTAGTTGCTTTCTTTTCCTTTTTACAGCTTTTTTTTTTTTTTTTTGGGTTTTCTTTGTTGTGTTTCCTGTTGGGCAAACTATATCTATTCCTCTGGTAAATTTTATGTTTATATTATTGTCACCGCTCATCATTCCTTTTTGAACCTACACCTCTTCTTTTACCATTTGGTCTGTAGATCTACCGTTTTCTCATTTGCCCTTTTCATTTTGAATTCTTCTCACTACAAACACCCTTCTCTCCCTCTCTCTCTCTCTCTCTCTCTCTCTCTCTCTCTCTCTCTCCTTCTGTATGCTTGAGGTCTTACGCACACAAAATTTTGTACTTTCTCTTTTCTTTTCTTGTGAACTCTCTCTCTCTCTCTCTCTCTATCCACCAATGAATTTCAAAACGCAGTTCTGTTTCACTGCAGAGACTGTTGAACGGTTTTAGTTTTTCGAGTTTCTGAAACAATGCATGAGGCTTTTGTTCTTTTCCTGTTTAAGAAGGTCTCTGTTTCCTCAAGCTTTCTCTCTGCTTCAGCTCTCCCAAAACCCATTTTCATTCTCATTCTCATTTCCGCCATTTGCATGCTGGCCCTGCAAAAGCCTTTAAAACATATTGCTTAGCTTGGTCTCAGTTACCAGCAAATCATTCTCAGTTGGGAAATTTCTGGGCATTAACAGAGAAGGATATAAGTTCTCTTTTGAGCAAAGATGTCAATGCCACTAGACCAGCAACCGCCACCAATGACAGTGCCTCAGCAATCCTACAGCACTCACTCCACCCATGGCTCAGTCGGTCCAGTCATTGCAGTTCTTGTTGTGATCATAATCCTAAGCATTCTGGCCGTCATGATCGGCCGGCTCTGCTCCGGGAGGACCATCATGGGCTATGGTCAGTACGATATCGAGAGCTGGGCAGAATTAAAATGTACGTCTTGCATCGACGGAAGAATCCACCTGCCACCACAACCACCACCGGCAACGAGGTCCGATGCACCTAACTCCTCCGCTTCAGCCCAAACCCAGCAAGACACCAAGCAAGACGATCAGTCTCCTTCAAACACCTCTGCAAATGCTGATTCTTAACATGGGTTTAATGATTGCTTTCTGAATATTTTGGATTCTTTCGCTTGACTGATGTGATGTACTGTGTTACAGCTACGGTTGCTTGCATACCTTCAGCCCGAATTCAATTTCAGAGCGTTTTGGTCACTGGGTTTTTGTTCAAAACTTGATAAGCTTTAATTTAAATCTTTCACTTCTTTCAGGGTTTTTCTTCTCTTTCTCTCTATTCAAGAAATCTTAGATTACATGACCCTGAGGGACTGGGTGGATCCTTAGCCTCAGGCACGAGCTCCAATGTCATTATAACAAATGATTTATAGTAGATGTGAAGGTAAGCTTGGTGCAGACATAGGCATGGCAGGGCTGTTATTTAGATTCTTATTCTCTGTATAAAGCATTTGTCTAAGTGACAAAGTGAATAACGCCAATGCCTCTTCCCCAGAACACAACAGTTCCCAGGTACAACAGTACCCTAAAAGGCCTCAGCTTTTACCAACCTTGCTGTCTTAAAAGGTCTCATGCCCACTCCTGTATCCAAAAAATTAATCATAAAAACCCAAAAGACCAAATTTGAAAAAATTTCTTAACCTTCTTATGTGATAATGCCCTTGAAAAATCACCCATATACTACTTAGTATAGTAAAAACTGAAATGCTTAATTTAACATCTAATGATTTGAGTTAAAATTTTGCAGTTTCTGGGTCCTCAAGTCCCTTTGGGATATCAAAGAAATATATAATCCTAAATTATGGCAATTCAACCTCTAGTGTTAAGAAGTTATCCTGATGAAGTTAAACCACATTCCTTGTACAGGTTGCATGCAAATTGCCAGTGCTGCACATTCAAACACAGCTTACATGAACCAGAACTGCATTCAATTTTTCGATTTGCTTGATTTCGTTCCAGGATGTACTCAGCTTTACAAGTTCTTCAGTAGATGAGCTGGGTCTACTTTACATGGTAAGAGCAAAAACCCAAGGACCCAGTTGATAATTCTTCAGATACACATCCAAATTATCATGCTGAAGTCAGAAGTGAAGACGAGCTGACTCTGTCTCTCATAAAACCATTTCTCAGAGACTGGGTGACCCTCCAGAGCTATAAAGGAGATATGGGAATGCAGAAGAATGATTCAGGAATTTAATAAGGATGGCAGTTCTCCTGATCAAGACTTCAAAAGTCGGAAGAGTTACTTATTTTCCGAGGGACGTTTCATTTTGAGAAGATGAGAAAGACCTGCCACTACATGTAGCCTACTGCTTGGAACACCTGTCTTTGCCAGTGCCATCCCATTTTTGTCCAACAATACAAAGCAAGGAACATATTTAATGTCATAGTGGAGAAGCTGCAGGGACAAGAAAAGCCATAAAATTAGACAGAGCATAACTCCAGAATTGAAAAAAGCTGGCTCACAAGAGAAAGCTGAACAGAAGAACATTGCAAGAACTAGAAAATTAACTACTATCAAATGGCTACTTCAGCCTTGAAACAACAAAAGCACCCTCTATGTCTGATGCTCACCAAGCTTGTCACTGATCAACTGAGCCTTTCCAGAACAAACATTAACAGGAGGTACAAACATAGTAATTTCAATAAACCTTAAAATACAGTTGTTTGGAAAATAAATAAGCTAACTGTATTAGAACCTTTATCCACAATAAAACATGGGAGAATCCAGTCAAAACCTTGGGCATTTCGGAGTTGCTTAAAAAGGCTCAAATTCAAGCATAAGACTACTTAATAACTGTGATTCAATCTTCCAAAGAAAAAAAAATTAAGAGGTAATGGATACCTCAGGCAGCCAATTCTCATTCTCTGCATCTGCCATGACAATGTTGAGCCAACCTGAATTCCTGCCCTCTACCTCCAACACAAAGTTAAGCAAGGAATTGCAAAGCCTGCATTTGGGAGAGTAGAACTCCAGCACTGTAGCCTCTTTCCCACTTGCCAGAGCAGCTGCAAATGCTCTCTGTTCAGCCTCCCCTTGCTCTTCAGGACTCAACATCTTTTTGTTCAACTTAAATTTATTATTTTGGCTATTTCCAACAGCTTGTTGAGTGGGACTAAAGTTATTGATCCATGAATGTGAAGATTTTGAAAATGAGTTTAAGGAATTGAGAGCAATAGATCCAAGATGTTGCAAAGACCTGAATAGCCACGGACCCTCGAATCTGCAAACATTAGGAGTTTTAGGATGTTTATTGACATCCCATGGCCATTTCAGGCAAACGAAAGGTTGTTTGGGAATAGAATCCATCTTCTTTAACCCTTTTGTTCTCTCTTAGAGAGCCCCCAACAAAGCCCTTGGGTATATATATTAAATTAGGTAAACCAATCCACTGCATCAAGATGAACAATATTAGAAGTTATTATCACTTTAAGAAGGAACCAAAAACCTGACTCAGTATCTTGATATTCTACTGATGTTCCAAGCTTACAACAATATGCTTGGGGAGAATAAAACTTCCAGTACATTGTCTCACCATAGTGATTTTACAAAATGAGCCACCATCTACACCAGATGCAGATGGAGCATGAAAATATGTTTGGGGCACAATTAGCAACAAAGACCAAGGGAAAAAGACTAAATAAACAAGTAGCCTATGCAACTATTCTCTAGAACTAGTATTAGCATTCATGAACCTGAGGATAATCATCACTTCACCCAGTGATATCTATTCCCTGATTTGTTTAACAGTTTGCCCAGCTGATTATGTAATAACCAATAAATTTGTTTTCAAGTTTCAACATTGAAACAAGCAACAAGGAAAATTCAGACGAAGAAAAAAGAGTGGGGGTGCTAATAATGGTTAGGCAACAGCAGATAAAACAAACAGAACGAAGTAATTAAAGAAGTGCAAAGGGCCTAACTTTAGCACAACATCCCCAGAACTAAATCGAGAGCTTTAGCTGTTGCTTCCAATTGATTTTACAATTAAGCACTAAAAGGAAAAAAAAAAATGTATGAGTTTGAACTTTCGAAGTAAAACAAGCATACCTACCGACTTAATTCCGAAACTCGAATCACTCTGCTCTAATCCAACAGCAAAACTGGAAGACGGAAAGGGAGAGAGGGAGCAGACGAGTCAAAGCACCGAGGTGAGGTGGCGGGCAACGTGAAACGACGGCGCATACCTGCCAACTATCTACTCTCTCTTAGAAGACTGTCAACGAAGAGAAAGCGGCAGGTCCAACCATGAGCATAGAAGGTGGGCTGGGCCAAGCTGGAATCTGTAATGGCAGACTCTAGCTGGGCTTCTCCCAGAAAAAGCAAGCACTGCAGCACATTTTTATCCATTGTCTTCTTCCTCTCTAGACTCTTCAACTAGATCACTTTACTCGCATAGAAAATAAATTAAAAATATATTAATATAAAAAATAATATTGTGGTTATACAGATAATTTAGAAATTCCAAAATTTAGATAAGTATTTAAAAAAATTTATTGTGTCTGATTCGAATTCAATAATTAAGTGTATACGAAAATATTATATTATAAATAAAGAAAATTTATCATTTTTAACTAAAATTTAAAAAATAAATAAATGACTACAAAATTATATTACCTTTATAATATCAAAATAATTTTTAATTTAATATTCGTATATTTTTAGATTTTGAAAAAATAATTTCATTTTTAGTGTAGTCAAAATGGCCTTGGGCTTGATATTCTAAAAAGAACAAAAAAAAAAAATCTTTTAATTAGTGAAAAGTTTATTTTTCATTAAACCTAAAGAAAGCTGATTCAATTTATTCACATCATTAATAATATAATTATTTTGGGAAAGATAAGTGAATTTTTTATTGATTTGAGTTGTATTGATTTTTTAAAAATATGATATAAAATAATTTAATAAATAAATTATAAAATATATTTTATTTATATTTTTTATATTAATATAATAAATTATAAAAAAAGATTTTCAAGCATAAATATCATTTAAAATTTTGAAAATGCTTTTTTTACTAATCTTTACCTTAAACTTCAAATGTCTTCAAATAAACTCTAATCAATGAAAAATAATTAAATTAAATCTTAATTTAAATTATTATAAAAAACTAAATATATGTTTCTTTTAAAATACTTCAAAAGTCTCTTAACTTATTTATTATAAATTTTAAAAAATTTTGCAAGTAAAAATTTTTTAAAAAATATTTTCAATACCCAAAAAATTTAAAAAAAATTATAATGATTTGAATATTTCTTTAACGCGATAAGATATTTTTAAGTCAAAATTTATAAAATAAGATCTTTAAGTTGAGTATTTTTAATTTTTATAATTTGTATCACAATTGATTCAATTATTTCTTATCAATAGGATATATTTAAAGAAAAATATTTTTTAAAATTTTAAATAATATTTATTTTATTTTTATTTTTATTTTTATTTTTAAAACACAACTCAATCACTTAATGCCTATCCAATAACCATTCCACAAGGGTCCAGTAATCATCTTCAAAATTATCCAAAATGGCATTATAAAGAAACTGTCATTTACGGATAGACCAAAAACCGTCATTAAAAAATTAAAAACCATCACTATAGCATCTTCACCATCAGATGATCTTTATTGATAGATAAAAATTTATATTGACAGACATCTTCACCGTCGGTATAAGCTCCATCGCTATGGACTTTATTGATGCTTTTTACATTTATTGGTATATGTAATAGATGTTTACTGACGATTTTTTCGTGCGTCACTATATGTAAATGTTTTTGTGATAACTTCTTTGTTTGTCATTACATGCAAATATTTTAGTGATGGATTCTTTGATCGTTGCTATATGTACAAGATATTTATTGAAGCATGTTTTTTATATGTTAGTATATAACAAATTATTTACTGATGGACACGACATTCATCAGTGTATTATTGAGTCTTTATTGATAGACACCATGTCCATCAGTATATCGATAATTTTTTACTGAGAAATATCTTATCAGTTAGTATATGTCCTCGACACATTTCTTTATAATTTATATTTTATTTTATTTTAAAATTATACTTATTGTATGACACACACCATAAACTTACTATTAAATTTTTTATTATATGAATTTATTTTAATCGCACATGTAATTCGATTTTAACGATGATTTTATACTGCATTTTCAATTTAAAGTAAACCGTTTGCTTTTATCTGGATGATCTAAGTCCCAAATAATAATTAATATACATAAAATGACCAATGGTAAGAAGAAACAATTGAATAAGAATTGACACTAAATAGTGATAATTATAGTTCGCAAACCCTAAGGAAACACACTTAAATAGAAGAAAATGATTGTCGTGAGGCTTCAATATAATGATATAGATCTGAAGTTATGCAAGCGTTAAATAAAATTGCAGAAAAAAGAATAAAAAAAAGCAAAAGTTAGTATCGAATAAAATCCTAGTCAAGCTGCCAATCGAAAGGTATTTTATGAGCTAATAGCTTTTCTTTTTCTTCTAGTAAAAACCTAACAGCTTTATCAAGTTTTGGTGCAGCAGTTTAACAACTAATGTTACTTTAGTTTCCAGCTCTTATAGACCTTGCCTTAAGGTACTTGACAACCTCTTTATAGCTACTTTTTGCCTATCAAGCAATATTCCCTGGATAGGTGAATCTTAATAATATGTGATTGACTAGAATGAAAATAAACATGTGAGCATGTAAATATGTATTTTGAATATAACATTACCTTATAAACTGGACCAAAACCTCCTTCTTCGAGCATATTAGAATAAAAAAAATGTAGATTACCTTATAAATAAGATAAGGTCAGAATAATAAGAATTAAGTCAATTCAATGGAAAAAAAAAACAAAAAAGAAACACATTTACTAAAGAATTAACTAATAGATAAAACTGAAATAGTTATGAACAAAATAATTTCAATATAAGATTAGTAAAAACAGTTGGTAAAACATAATCAGTGTAAAACTTAAGGCTTCGTTTTTCAAATGCAGAAAAAATCAAATAAAAAGCATGTACCTAATTAGTAATTAAAAAAAAGTAAATCAATAGCACTAGTAATACAAAAAATGATAAGTTCCATGAACATGACATAATCATAAAGGCATCAAATATAACTCATTCTGGGCTACCCAAGCAACATCAGTTATCAACATTTTATTTAGCATATTCTAGTTTAAAGATATTAATATCGCAATATAATGCGAGACTTCTTATAATTGCAAAATAATGCTATGAAACACTACTATCATCTTAAACTTACTAATGATAAATAAAAAGAAAATATAAGAATGTAATAATTAATTATATTATTTTTAAACTTAAAATATAAAAGATATCATACCTCAACATTATTTGATGCCCTTCCTACATTTAAAAGTTTAGTCAAATCAATATTTGGATATTACTTAAGCAAATCAAGCATGGCTCTAAATTTTTCTTGAAGTTCCCTGACATCTCCCTCTAACCTTTGAATGAAATTCTTCAATTTTGTATTTTCTTACAAGACTTATGCTTTGGAACATTCATCTCATTTTGATCAACTACTAATCTTATAAATAAACTGAACACATCCTCTCCATTCAACTCTTTTTACTTGAAAAAAATATTATCTTCACATGAACTACAATCACTTAATGACCTTTCGGATTCATTTATTGTATTGGTATGAGCTCCTACTATTTAATAACAATTCAATCATTAATTTTTACTAAGACTAAATCTATAAATGAATATTAAAAAAAGTAAATAAATTACATACAATTATGTAAGCAACCTTCTCATTCACAATAGTTTTGTCCTTTCGTGTCTGGCATATAATATATATTTGAGCACGTGAAGGTCATACTTGTAACGTAATAAATACCCTCATAAGTGAATTATTTGATTAATGCAAATGTTAAATATAAGGCCTAAAAAATAAAGTAATCTTTTCATGGATTAATCTAGAAAATGACTTCATTCTAATGCAATGAGGCTCATCTAATTTGGCACGATTTTGTTTACGCACTATACTCATTATTTGAAATTTAAAAAAAAAAATGATTGTTCATATTTTCAAATGAAAGCTAATATAAATGGAGCTCAAATGCGAATATGAAATGTTAAATTGGAATTCATACATTCCTTTTACTAGAGCATTAATAGTGAATAATATCATTCAACTAGGCTTTATCAACTCGAGAATCTACTATATTGGCAATCATTTGCTCTTCCGATAAGTTTTTATCAAATATTTTAGCCTTTATTTTACTTTTTCACTGCTTTTATTTTTCACCAATATTACTTATAATCCATTTTTTGACATTTTAATTAAACTTGGCACCAAAATAAATGTTAGCTATAAAAAAAACAATAAAGATATTTGAACTTTATCAAAACTTAATTAACTATTAAACTACAATAGAAAAAAATCTATTAACTCACATCTTTATTATTTTTCACATTTGATCTTTGTATTGTTATAACATCTAATGCCAACTAACATAATTGATGGGTGCAAATTGAGCGTTTCAGACCATGCTACCAATGAAACGAGTTAGAGTACAAGCTTTTGCGCCAATAAGTTGACCTTCTGCATTCAATGAAACAACAATATGTCCGATTTCAAGTAAATCTCAAACCTCAACTATGCGTGAAGGACCTCTAATCCTCTCATCATGTAGAGCAACATCTACTTAAAAGAGATATTCATTAATATCTTATTATAAGTAAGTGCTACAACAAATTGCAATGAGATGTTGCAATATATGGCAACAAACTGTTACAAAATATGATAGTAAAATATGCAGCGAGCCTGCTTCAACATCTTAAGGCAAGAAGATGTAACTCATTGCTGTAAGTTACTGCAAAATATGACAGTAGGTCTGCTTTAACATAGTAAAGCAAGAAGATACAATATGTGGTAGCAAGTTCTACCATAACATATAGTAGCAAGTTGTTGTAAGATATGGCAACAGGTCTGCTTCAACATATTAAGGTAAGAAGATACAACATATGATAACAAGGTTTGCTATAACATATGGCAGCAAGTTGTTGCAAAATATGGCAATAGGTCTGCTTCAACATATTAACACAAAAAGATGCAACATATGGCAGTAAGGTCTATTTTAACATATGGTAGCAAGTTACTACGATATAAAGTAATAGATCTATTGCAACATAATAGCAAAATAAAAGAGTTGTACCTCGTCCATGTTCTGTAGCACAAATTAAGGAGTTTTCATGATGTTACTCAAACTGAAATTATGAACTAAAGCTAGAATTATGACTTAAATATATAATACTCAAGCACTTACATCTTAGTATTTTTGAAAGTAATGCTTAATGTCCAAGATATCCTATAAAAAAAATAATTGAAAGATAAAAATCAACCTTGTGCATAATATAACATGTTACTTTCTTGGTAAAAGTAAACTTCTAGGAAACTAAGAATATAAAAATCAACCTTGTGCATCATTGATGTGATTACAAACTCTCATCTTATTGTCATTCTCTATATTAATATATTCTATAACATCACTTTCTATCCCTTGTGCCATATCTTCTTTACTATTGTTGTCAACATTATCTCTAAGCTAATTTAAGTCATCTTGCACATCATTTAGAGTTTCAAGCCCAATTTTATTAGATTGATCTCTATTGAGAGATGATACGTTATTCATGTCAAATGTATCCCTTAAATTCACATGTTTGGTAACAAGCCAATATTTATGAATCTCATCTTTAATATAAAACACCTTTTTGACTTGTGTTGCTAATAAAACAGGATCATCAATCAAATTATTACCTTTGTGAATCAAGTATGAAAAATTCACAATAGTGTTTCCAAATCCATTTATCTTACAACCTCTATTAATATCAACCCAATCAACCTCTATAGCATTACTCGCAGAAGACATTCTCTGCGTATCCAATATCACACAAACAATCATTGAATTCTTAGCACATGCAACAAAATGAAATATAAATTATAATCCATCACGTGCAAATGGGCTAAGAGATACAAACAGAATTGATACACCAAATACATAAATAGTCTCTATAACTTCTCTTCTAATAAGTATAGATGATTATGTTTTATGTTATCTTGATGCATGCAATAAAAAGAAAATACAAAAGTTAATATAAGAGGATGTAGACTAATTATAAGTCTAAAATGTGCACTCACAATGAAATAATCCTAGGTGTACTATCAACACTGTAGTTTAGATTTTCCTATGAGAAATTACTCGGAACACATGGATCACCTTGAAAGAGTTGCATTGATCATGAAAATAGTCTTCCACTTTGGAGCAATTAGCAGATGATAATTATTGGTTATTTACAAAGTATACTTTTGCAAAAACTAATTCCATCAAATTTGTAGAGCTAGAAGAATTTTGTGAAGAAATTGTAGAGAGATGCAAAGGCCTACTTTTAGCTGTAAAAGCACTCAGTGGTATCTTGTGCTTTAAATCACTCGGTAGTTGCAAAAATTAAAAATGAGCAAAACGTGAGATTGAAACCAAAAAAACAGAAAAGAGAAAAACTTAGCACATGATGAAGAATAGTTCTGAGAGAAAAAAATCTACAACTAAGAATTTAGAGCAAAAAGCAAAACAAAGCGTGTAAGAAGGAGAGCAAGTAAAAGAAAAAAAAAAGAGATATTGATTATAGGTTTTAGATAAAGAAGTAAAATTATTTATTTTTTGAATAAATTAATTTATTACTTGAACTAAAAAAATTTAATTTATCTTATATTTATAATTAAAAGTGAATAAAATTAACTTTATCTTAATCTTTTTATGAATTATTTTTTTAAAAAAGTGATGTTTATGTAAAATAAAAATAAAATTTTAATTATTCATATAATTTTGACTTTACATTATTGAAAGATAATTTATAATTTTTTAAAAAATAATCTCATTATAAATATTATAACAAATTTGAAAATATTTTTAATAATTTATTAAAAGGTATATGTGCATGATATATTATTGTTGTCATGTGTCTTGTAATGTTATATTGAAATATATAAGTTTATTTGATAATGCAACTCTAAACAAATCACATTTGTTTAATGAAAAGGATATATATCATAATACATATCATATGATTCAATATAAAGAAATGGGCAATTTTTTCTTTATTAAATATTTTAAAATATCTAAAAATATATGCTAATAATTTAATTTATTAAAATTATTTTTGTTTTACATTTTAAATTATCGATTGAACTAATTATACATATATATATATATGTGTCATATTTCAATTTGATTCAATTAAACTATATTTTTTATTTTAAAAAAATATTTATCTAAATTAAAATTCTACATAATAAATTTAGATTTAAAATTTTTTAAATATATTTAGTAGTACATGTCAATGTAAGTAATTATTTTGTAATGAACAAAAAGATCAAAAATTCATCAATGTATGTTAAGCATTTAATAATGATTGTAAGAAAATTCATTAGAATATATTGAGTATTTAGTGACACATAAATGATTGTCACTATAAGTACGTATTTACTAATCTACAAACATGTTTGTCATTATAAGTTAAACATTTTTAAGTATTTACTAACAGATAAAGATGATTGTTAATAGATATGAGAGATTTACTGATGGCAAAACAATCCATCAGTGTAAGCACAAATTTACTAACAATTAGCACAGAACTGTCATTATAAGTAAAATATTTAGTGACACGCATAGATATCCAACGCTATAGGCTAAATATTTTCTGATGAAAAATAAATCTATTACTAAAAGTAAGATTTTTATTCACGAACGCTAAAAATCTATCAATGTATACTAGAACTAGTTACAAAAATTATAATAAACTAGTATATTTACCAAATTTTAGTGAGGATGATAAAAACAATCATTATATGTATGGAATATACTAACAAATTTTTTATTCATTAATAACGATCATAAATTTACTGACGAAATAACAAATTTATCACTATTTATATATAGTGAGGGATGTTAATTGTCACTAAAAACTGATGGTACTAAATGACAATTTTTTCGCAATGAAGTTCGAAATTTTGGTTAATGACTACAAGAATTTCAAATTTTCTTTGATTGAAGGAAAACCATCCAAACAGTCTACCCGCTTTACAAAAAGTTCCAATTGCCTAAATAAATCACAAAATTTTTTTTTTTTGGTACTTGAATCATTTTAATTATTATCTTTTTAATAATGTCAAATTTTGACAGCAACAAATACTTAAATTGATGTAACATCTTAACACATTTTTTATCATATGATGATACACATACTTATCTTCAATGGTACCATGAATCTGCACACATACAAAATTTATATATTGTTATGTCGTACCTTAATTAAATTCATTCGCTTCTTTAATAATTTTAGAGTATCTAAACTAATTGCTGATACTCAAAAACCGTTCGATCCAAGTCCTGATTGAAAATGAGCAGCCTGACCTGCAAAAATGAATATCTTCCATGCTCAAGTTAAAATTATAAAAATAAATAATTTTTTTAAAAAAATTTACTCGTATTTTATTGGTGGTGAAATTCTTTTCCACTTAAAAATCACGTGCTAGATCGCGACCGTTCTTGTCTTGTTCCTCAAGGACTCAGCCTTTGGCACGTTGAAAACATGCAGGCCCTTTTTGTTAAATATTGCGAAATCCTGTCACGCTCTCACCTGGGACACCGACGCGGCTTTTTGGATAAATTAAGAGAATGTCGATTCAGTGGGAAGCAATAAACTATTCTCGGTTGAGTGAAGTAAAACGGAGGCCATTATACTGAAATACCTAATTTGCCCGTACCTCCACTTCAGTACTTCAAGCTTGTTTATCAAGTCTAGTTTTTAGGTTCCAAAACCTTTTTATATTATATATTGATCATATATGAGTAAATCCAAAAAATTTTAATATTATTTAAAAGTTATAAAATTTTATTTTTAATTTATATATATTTTTAAGATAAATAATTTTAAAAATAAATTCGAAAACCAATTGATGACATAAAATTTTTATTTTATCATTCATTTGGGATATTAATTTGAAAAATAAAAGATAAACAACACTTGGTGGCATGGGCAAATAAGGCATTTAATATTGACCCACTTAAAGTTGAGACACAGAAATGTGATGTAAATAATGAATTGCACTTGTTTGATAGTTTACAACTCTTCTCCCACTTGATTGATGTTTCTATTTGCACTGAGTGCCTAACAGTCTATTGGATTGATTCAAGTCCTAAACCACCAGAAAGAAAACTAAGTGCCCACCCATGGAATGTTTTGCTTTTGTCGCCCATAAAACAAGTGACACTTCATATTTTTTAAAATTTTCATTTTTTAATTTATCTTTTTTTTTGCTTTTTTAATATTTTGAAAATTATTAAAAAATCTTTACAAAAAATATTTAAAAAAAGATTATATGCAACATCACTTAACTAATCTCAACATTTTTTTAAAGAAACTATATGCTAAATATTAAAAATATAAAAATCCAACAAAGAAATAGCAAACTAAAATAGTATTTTTATGAAATGGGAACAGAATTAAAGGTGAATTATTGGACCGACATTATTGTTAACAGTTGCTGTCACTGTAACAGACTTAGTAAACTTCTAATTCCGGTAAGCATATTACAAAATTATGTGCAACCAAGCAATAATGCTTATTGCTTTGGTACCTCTAATAGGACATGGCACCACTAACCTGCAGCCTTATTAAAGCACACTGTGAACAAATATCTAACTTAAATTATTTTAACAGAATCTTATAATATATTTATTAATTTGTTAGCTACAGTATGATTAAAGGATATTTTTGCACTATAAAAAATTAACTTTTTTTGGGGGGGAGATGAAAGTGACATGAAATGATTGGCTGCAAGGAGATTTCCCCATGTGGAATTTCAATTTCTCTGGTTTAAGATATGAACGTGCCAAATATTTTCATTTTTTTATTAAAAAGTAATAAATATAAAAAATTTAAATTATTTTTATTTTTATTTTATATTTCAAATATAAATTAAAGTTAATTATATATGTGATAGTTTAATTTAATTTAATTTAAACTTCATTAAAAATTTTAAATTAAAAATTTTATAGGATAAATTTCAACTCAAAATTTTTGAGATAAAAAAATATTTAAGTTATTATTATAATAAATTTTAAAATTATTAGAGTAAATAATTTTTTAAAAAATACACAATAAAAAAATATTAACAATTATGAATAAAAATTAAAATAAAATTCTTATTGAGAACTACCTTCATTTTTTACTATTTAATTTCATTTAAATTAAAAATTATATGTATGACTAATAAGATTCATGTATTAAAATTTAAAATAAAAATGAGTATAATTTAATTTTTTATATTAATTTTTTTAAAAATGAAAAAATTTTAATTTTCATCCGCTGGTCGGTTGGTGACAGGCTGTAACAGTGTAATAGCAGACAAATCAAGTTCCTTTGAATTTAATGATGTCTCCAGTTCGAGCACTCAAATTCTTACATTTACTTTGCCCTTGGAAAAAAAAAAAAACACCATATTAACACCAGTTTTTTTTTTTTTTTTAAGGAAAAAAGCGAAAAATTAAGAAGAGGAAATCCAGGAGGCCCACGAAGCAGAAGCTTTCTCTTCTCTAATGGAACCCTGAAGTCTCAGCCAAAGAAGAGCTCACATAATCCCTCACTTCCCTAGCAATCACGTCCCGCATCACATCCCAAAATCCAGCTGGTAACTTCTCCGTGCTCCTCCTAGACCCAACGTCGCAAGCTCTAGTCCCCGGCGGGGCTAGAGTCAACGCGGTCCACCCGTCATCTTCCATTGCCGTCATGCATTGCTCGGATCCGGACGCAGCTCCACCATGAACACCAATCGTGGTTTGTTCGTACTGTTGTTGTTGTTGCTGCTGTTGCTGTTGGTTTTGCTGTTCTCTGGCTCTCCTCTTCAACGTGGAGTTCCAGTGATTCTTCACAGCATTATCAGTCCTTCCCGGAAGCAACCGAGCAATAGTGGCCCACCGGTTGCCGTACCGGGCATGGGCGGCCAGGATGGTCTCGTCTTCCTCAGGCGAGAATGGCCGGTGCTCAACGTTTGGGCTGAGCTGGTTACACCACCTAAGCCTGCAAGATTTCCCGGACCGGCCCTTTATGTATCGGCTAATCAAAGACCAATTCCTAGGTCCATATCTCTCCACCAGCCGAGTGAGAATCCGATCCTCCTCCGCACTCCAAGGACCTTTGATCTTCTCCAGCTTGTTCCCATCCCTGGACGACTTCCCAGAGAACGAAGACTCCGAAGAAGAAGTGTCCGAAGACGACGCAGACGAAGAGCACCTGTTCACCGCTTCCATTCGCAGATAATTCTCACAAGACAGAAGAGTCCTTAACTGGTAGTCAGTGAAAGAAAGCAACAAGTTTTAGATAGGAAAATAGTAGACGCGTCGAAGCTTATATATACACACAGAGAGACAAGAGAGAGAGAGAGAGAGAGAGAGAGAAACCGAGAGAAAGAGAGAGATTTGATGCATGAATGTATTCGGCGCCCAATTAGCTTTTTTTACAGAAGGAAGGTTACTTCCAGGAAATCGGCTTTTGTAAAGTTGGTGGGGGTGTGTTTCTACGGATAGATGTGCACTGCACCCTCAGGTTATTTTTATTATTATTATTATTTAAACATTTAAATTTAATTAATTAATTATTTTATTTTATTTTCCTTCCTGTGAGCTGAATTTTGTCGTTCTGCCATTCTTGGTTTGTCTTGACGTGCCAAATGTCCGTTTTGGGTCTCTCTCACCCACATGATAATTCATGCTACACATGATTACGAAATTCATCATGTTTTATCATTTATGCAAACATCTTCAAGAAGGTTCCTTTTTTCATGCCCAAATGCTGACTATGCTAATTCGTAGGAGACATTCTTGTACTTTGTTCTTCAATTATTTTTTTATCAAAAAATATAATTTATTATTTTTTTAGAAATTAAATAAAATTCTGAAGTGGAGGGGCAGTGACGGTCCAAATAATAATTGGCAATGAAATGTACGGGCAGGGAGGTGAGCGTTTTAAACATGAGCTGTTTATCACACACGTATAACAAACATTTTGAGAAATGGGGAAAGTGGGGTCCACCACAGCTTTTTTGACTGCTTTTTGCCGTACCGGATTTTTTTTTTTTCCTACAGCTGGTGAGTCCAAATCCGGAGCTCCGGTCACTGTGATCGACGGCCCTGATCCAATCACGCTAAAGAACCCTGCTAAAAGCCACCCCCTTAAAATAAACATTTTGAAGATGACTTCAACGTCTTCCACGTCTGACGGGCCCCACTCCCAGCCTGTAAGAATCTCACGTGATTAGAGTTGAATCCCTTTGACTTTCCTCAACGTTCTACGCAAACCCGCTTTAACCTCACTCGTCGTCCAGGAGCGTGTGCATCACTGTACCCCAATTAATCCAACTGTCAGGATTAATTACAGAACATTCCCTGTTTCCATGGAGCGGCTGTCTGAATCATTCGACTCACGTAATCATTTTAATTGGAAAACTCAACTTCATTAACCTGCTAATACGACTGTGCAGCGCACGCTCCTAGTGAAACGCGTGGGGATCACAGAAGAGTAATATGAAAGGATCGTGATGATCAATGCATCGTAGCCGCCCACGTGGCTGGATTTATGGAATTTGGAGCTATATGTGGACCCGTGACGTAACTGTAGCGAGAAGCAGTTGGGCAGTTGATAAGACAGCTGGCAGCAAAAACCCTGACTCACCGACTCGTTTCAGTGGTTTCAAGTTTCAAATTCTCCCTTCGTCCCTGGTACGGTGACTACTGAACAGTAAGCTGGAGGTGGAGCCCATCCCTAATAATTCTCTGGTGACAGGTGCATTGTCAATACACTGTGAGGCCCAATGATTGACCCTGTAGTGTTTAGAGATTTCTTCTGATCGGACGGGATTTAAAGCGCTTGATGCGTAGGTATCAAGGGTGGGTCCCACTGTGTTCCCTCCCTACCGAATTGCCGGTCGGTTTGGTGCTATAGGGCAAAGAGTGTCCCAAATAGAATTGCCGTGTGGGATCGGGTGTCAGTTTGTCCTCTCTGTGATGGTCAACTATTATTGGTTACGGGTTGTTGAACTTCCTGTTGTTTCTTTTCCTGGTTATTGCACGCCCTGTTGTTTTCATTACCTATTTTTCATATGATAAACGAGTTAAGCATTTAATTTTGTTACTTTGGTACAGTGGGTACAGGTGCTCACAGTCTTTCTTCTTTGGATTTGTTAATCTTAGCAATTCATTGAATTCATAACTGTCAATAAGATGTAGCAGGTACACAATTGGATCATCTGAATCTAAATTTTGTCACGTTAATTTGAACTCTGTCAAATAATTTAGATATGCTTTAAGGTTGAATTTAACTTGATATAGACGTACACTACATGCAAATGTTAAAGCCATTTGATCATATTACAAAAAAATACATATTTTGATGCATTAAAACTATATATACATCTCATAAAATATTCTTATTTATCCCATGTTACTAAACAAATTTTTTTGTTTAAAAAATAATAAATCAAACATTAATTTGTAATTTTATATAAATTAAATTTTAGTTTAAATGATTATAAAAAATTAAAAATATTTTTTATTTTTGAAATATCTAAAAAATAATTTAAGTAAGTTATCCTGTTTATTTCAGGTTCATCCTCAAATTTGAATATTTTTTGAAGTAAGTTCTATTTTTTATGATTTTTTTTTTAAAATTTTGATAATAAATTATTAAAATATAACGATAATTTAAATATTTTTTTATATCTATAAAAAATTTTAAGTTAAAATTTATCATACGAGATTTTTAATTTAAATATATTTAATTTTTTGATAAAATTTTATTTAAACTAAATTGATAAATTAAAATTCGGCTTGTCACTTTTTAAATATGAAGAGTTAATTGGTAATATAAGATAAAAGTAAAAAAATTCATGAGATCTTTTTTCAATATGCATTGAATAGAATTTATAATTTTTTAATAAATGTAACTAAAATTATTATATGAATTTATTTAAATTTAATTTTATTAGTATGACTAATTTTTGGGCCACATGAAGTTATAAAAGAGCATGGGTTTCGCTTGTTTTCTCTTTGTTCTCAAAGCCCAAGTCAGATTTGGGTTATATGGTTCCCATCGGCCTTTCAATAGGGCTCTTTCACTTGAAACCCATATTAGTTTTTTCTTTAAAAAAAAAAATTCTAAATGTAAAGTGGAGATGAAAGATACAGACCATGTGCCCTGGACATGATCCTAGCAACCCGCAAAAAAGTATACATTATGATGATCCAATTTTATCTAAATGAAAATGAAATTGTTTTGAGTTGTATTTATCAATATGTAGATATTATTTATTTTTTCATTATTTTTATAATTAATTTTTTAATTTTTTTAAAATAAGTTTATAAAATAAAAAAATAAGATCTAATATATTATTTTATAAAGTGATTCCTAAACTCTTGATCACAGCTTACTGAAAATATATGCAAAGATCACTTTGCTCCAAGTTGATCCATCAAAATTAATGATAAAACTTCTTTTATGTGTGAGATTTATTTGTTTGTTTTTTAAAGAAAACAATGCACAAGTCGAAAGTACCCACACATATCTAAAAAAAAGAAAAATTTTATTTTTTTTAAGGTTCGTACATGAGTATTTAAGTAAATAATCAATCTTACTAATATATATTTTTTAATATTTTTTAAGTTTTTTTAGGTTAAATTACTTTTAATGAATGGTATGTAATTACTTATTTGTCCACGTGTAGAAAAATGAGAAGTCAAATATCTTAAAAGTCTCTCTTTTTCTCACTCTTCACTTTTTTACTACGCTCCACCACTTTTTTTTTTTTATTTCTTTTCATCTTTTTTCAATTAGTGTCTATTGATACCTTATCTTTTATTGCATATCAACGCTCGAAAAGCATTCAAAAGCTAGTCAAAAACTAAAAAAATCAATGAAAGTGTGGTTTCAAACGACATATTCTATTTAAATTTAGGATTTTTTACTTATTGGATACCCACGGATTGAATTGTCCTTCGACATTAGAGTCTTTTTTTTTTAATTATTTTTGAGTTAACTTTATAGGTTTGGAAACTTAAATACATATCGATGAACAATTTTCTTTGGATTTTGTTGTTGATTTATGAATCTTCGATATCTGGGTATGTTGTTGTGCTCCGTTTGATTAATTTCATGACATGTGTCTAAGAACCAGATAATTTTATAAAATTGTATCATCTTTCCCAAAATCATATAAATTTTATTGTATTTTCATTGCATAAATCGTACATATTTTTATCGTACCCTATTTATAAATCATATATTGTTTCATCGAATCATTTCACATATTGTACAATGGTATCCAATTTGATTAAATAGCCACCAAAGTGTACTCAAATTGTATCGTATTTATGAATTTGTAACTTGTTTTTGGTATTTATTTGCTTGGCTAATTATTTTTTTAAAAGTGCATATGGCCACCACTAAGGCTGTTTACAAGCCATATGTGACCCCAAAGAGTCTTGGAAGGCAGGAAAGATGCTGAAGCACTATAACAATGAAGTTATTCTAATTCTAAGAAAAATTTTGGATGGCTCACGAAAAGAGAAGTTTAGTAACACTTGTCTTGGGCATTTCTTACATGTACACAATGATTTCAACTTTTCTAAGATTATTGCCCTCGACTTATTACTCTTAGACATTTAGTAGAACCACGAGGATGAGATATGGTTCAGATTCGATGAGAATGAAGTCTGTTTCAGTAAGGTGAAATTTTACTTAATCAACGGATCGAAATTTAGGGAACTATTGGACAAGAAAAATATTAAAAGTAATCCATCCGACATCCTCATCAAATACTTTGAGGGTAAGGACAAAATTAGTGGCTGTGAATTGAAGACAAAGTTATTGTAAGGAAAATTTGAGGATCTTGATGATAAGGTGAATCTGGGACTGTTATACCTGCTAGATGGCACCATCAAAGACCATGACGAGCTACAACAGGTCCCTACATGACAATTTCATCTTGTTAACAATTTAGAAGCGTTAATAACTTTCCATGAGGCACATGGGTCAACTGTAACTTTTTGCTGCATTTTAAGAAGGTGGTTGCAAATTGAGCAATAGAGAGTCATGGATTGAGCTACAATGCCTATGGCTTCATATAGGTATTGCATGTAAGTACAAATTTATTTTTATGTTATTTATTTATTTTCCTTATTTATGAGTCATGAAACAGGACTTGTGCATGGTACTAGGTTATTTCAATTCAGATCAACGAAATAGAACTTGGTTTTCCTATTTCATAAGTTTTTGCATTCGACGCAATATGTGCTACCAATGTGCAGGGTACTAGGTGCTCAAGCTCTAACCTATCCTTGCCTTGAATTTATCAGTAGAAGTTCCATCGCATGCCTTATAGTTTCATATATTAATTGGTATTTTGTATATTAATTGGTAAGTTCTAATGTATGACTTATGATTTCGTATTTAGATTCGTATATTAATTGATATTTTGTATCTTCTTTCTTAGTTTCGTATATTCATTTGGTATTTCATATATTCTTTCTTAGTTTCATACTTCATTTACCGATTTCATATCTTCTTTCTTAGTTTTACATATTTATTTGCTGATTTCGTATCTTATTTTTTAATTTTATATCTTCTTAATTTCGTATCTTCATTTACTGATTTTATATTTTAATCATGATGATTTCGTATCTTCATTTATGTTTCATACCTTAAATTATAACTTTGTGTGTGATTCTAGCATTGGTTTTGTGATTTCAGATTGGGGTTAAGATAAAACTAGACCCAAATGATGTTGAGCACCAGGCCCCATATTATGTTATTGTTAAAGAGACTATGCTGCCCTTGCAGCCGCATATCTCCAATGTGGCTATTACTACTGCATGTTTAAGGAGTGGAGATAAACATATTTATGAGACAGTCGAGGTTCTTGTTCAATACAAATATACAAAATTACCAGTATCCTTTTCAAAAACATATAATATATTCATAAAAGGGATGTCATACTAAGTAATTTTTACATATTTATAACTTGTATTTTAGTATTGTGCATAACTTTTTTCTTAACTTGATAATTTTTAACAAGCGTGACGTAAGTATTGACCACAGTATCAATATGGGTTGGTTTTGTAAACTTTAGAAAAACAATGAGTGGGTTGACAACTTGGTAATTTGATTCAAAAATTACATTAATATTTTTAAATTATATCTATAGTCCTTGATTCGTAACCTATTATTTGGATTCATATAACTTCGAATTTGTAATCTAATTTTGTACCCTGATTCTTTAATAAGTAAGCTAGTTTTGTATTTGGTTCACTATTTTGTACCTTAATTCTTATAATTCTATCTTAATTTTAAGAATCATATCTTAATTTAAAAAATCTATATTGGTTTTTGGAATCATATCTTGATTATTTAAATTGTAATCTCATTTCATATCTTTCAAATTAATTTTATAACCTCTTCTCATGATTTTTTAAGATATTGATGTATACTTAAATCAATATCGTAAAAGAGAAAGGCAGTTTCGTGACGTATATTTGCAGGATGTTTGTACTTGTGACCTTTTGCTTCATGTAAGTTTGTTAATTTTATTTATAGATGTTTACTACTTTCCTTTATATAATTTCTTGACATAATTTTTGTAAATTTGCAAACTATCAAAATGATCCAAATGCTGATTATCCTCTTTCACATTCAAATTACGAAGCACGCAAGTGAGAGGATGGACTTTTAGATTGTGTGCATGACAAATATTACGATGGGTGTCCACCTTGGCATATTGTCAAGAAGGTGTTTTTTTTTTTTTTTTACCTTAGTTGCTTTTAATCATGAATACTAGCATTAACTTGATCAATCTAATATATATTCAGTGGCTTTCCATTATTCCAGAAACATTCATGAGGGTATGCTTTGCTTCTTTGAACGACCTATTGGCTTTCCATTATTCGGTAGTAATACCACAATCCTTCTAACTTCTTCAGAGACATTCCAATGAAACTCATCACCAATAAGATAAATCAATTTAGTGTATACTATTACTAAGTGCTCATGTTTATAGCAGTTGGAGCAAAGGGTTATAAAATCAACGTTATGTTCCCTACAAATAGTAAAAATTTATGAAGTTACCATAATAAATAACAATAAATAATAAAAATGTTAACAGTGAAATAATCAGTGTTACCTAAAAGCTGCTAATGTATGCGCAAAAAGAAAAAGATTAGCTTAAAACTTTTTACAAGTGCCAGTACGTTTCATAAGGTTAACAATTATCTCTTTACCCTAATGCTTAACCAGAAATATATTCTTGTCACTATTGAAAGCTGTCATTTGTAATGACGTTTTTGATTTCTCAATTATTAATGAGTGAACCCATTCTGTTAGTTGTGACCTTTAAACTTTGGCTTTCTCACAACGATTATAAAGTCAATATTGCTTCATGGCTCTAATGAATTTCAATAGATTCATGACGGGCAACTCATGAACAAAAGACACGAATTCAAGCTCTCAGCAATGTTGAACATCATGAGTTGGTATCGTTTCCAAGGGTAATACATACTTGGTTATTTTCTCAGATCTTCTTTTATGATAAATTCGAAGGCTTTAGGGTGAATAACTTGCAACTCAGTCATTAATTTATAAATTTAGATTCCTGATATGCCATAACCGCATTATAAAATATTTTGGATACATTTTCTCTCTTAAATTTATTTTTTATGTTATAGGCCATATGCTAAGAACATAAACCATGACAAGAATCGAAAAAGACCTTTTTGGTGACCTTTGTAATACTAACATGACAATCTCATATAATAATGAAGATCTCTACCATTCCAATTCCTTCTTTCAGCTGCCCCAAGAACCGCTCTCATACTTTATAGTTCTCCAAGTCATTGTAACTGAATACTAATGAGTATATCTATTCATTCTTATCTTTGTACATCGTTATAATTATTATATCGTGGAAACTCCCTTTCAAGTGAGCAGCATCGAACGCAATGATCAGTCTGATAACTGAATGAAACCTTATCAACAATTGACCAAGTGCCAAAAAAAATACTGAAATTATTTAGTCTCATCTTCAACGCATACGTGAGCCCCAATTCCCAAATTAACTATTTGCAATATATGGCAATATAACGGTAATTATTGGTATGACTCAATTAGATCACCATATGTAAGAGACAATACATGCCTTTTAACTTTTCAAGCTTTATTATGTAAAATTTGTATGTCATATAGTTTTTTCATATTACCCATGATGTCTTTCAGCTTAATTATTCTAGCTTTAGCAGATAACCTTTAACTTATAATTTTTCAAATAATGAAAAAACTTGCTTATCGATGTCGTCAATATAACTATTCAATTATGTAAATGTGTATCAAATCACAATGTCTAATTTGAAATAATTATCCTTGTGCAATTCTCATAGTACAATTCTTCTATGCATAATTTTTTTCTTTATAAGCAATCTCAAACACTAATTTGTTAAACTTAGTAACTCTAAATTCAAAGTTCTCACTCAATGCATGCATACCAAAAAATCACTTTAACTTTTTCTTATTTGAAAAAAAGTGACCTTTAGCAAGGGAGTGAATCGGAGTCATTAATTCTATAGTAGAAGTTAGAGCAATACAATATAATTTAGAATCTAACACACTTTACCTTTTAACAATACCATCACTTGAATGATATTATACTTCCAAGGCATGCAAGTAGGAAATAAGGTGGTACTGACAGTGGGACAGGATGCAAGTTCTTATTAAACTCTTCATTGTCGAGTTCTACTTCTAGAATGGGTTCATATTGATCTTCACTAACTAGGTTGAGTTTTTAAGATTGGTTATTCATACCTAACATCATAGTCCATCGATCCATTAGAGTATGCTAGGTGTCAAAGGACGAAGTCTCATTATGGATGAATGGTTTCATGTCAAAACTTGAATAGGTGGATTGCCCCTGGTACAAGAATTAAAGAAGTTGATTTATCTTATAATTCTATCATCTTGTATACCTTGTTTATTCTCAATAAAATTTTACTTCACCAAAGCAACAATTACATAAAAAATTACACTATCATCGTACAATATAAACTCAATATCATCGTCATTCATTAATTTAAATTTAACGATAATTTTTTCAGATCTTACTATAGTGTGCAATATAATATCAATCTCAGAGAAGTCAACCTCCACGCAAGATTAACCAAATCTAATAACTATATATATATGTCAAACTCCTCCGAACAACATACCTTTTGGTTTTGATATCTCTGTCAATATACTCAAAACTTTCTCTTGACTAAAATTACTCATCATTTCAAGTTACAATGATCCGCATTTTGCGATGATAATAAAAATATTTGAAATAACAATAAAAAAGAATTAACTATTATAGAGAAGAAAAAACGATTTGAGAAAAGATTTAATTACTGTTTCATAAATAAGAAACATATTTAGCAAACAAGTAACGATTTTAAAAAAAAATTACGATTTCTGTGATGATGTTACAATTTATTGATTAGGACAGATTTTAATATTATTTAGTATTTCTTCAGTTTTGAGTTATAAAATATACCACAGATCACAATTTATGCAGAAACAAATAAAAGTTTCACAGTTTTACGCTACATTGTGATTCAAAGGTATACCTGTCACCATCTTGACCCATTCGAGCACTTTTTTTTTTTGCTTTTAAAAAAAAATATGTTATAAAAAATACGAGCTTCTTTCTCTATACGAGACAACCACTCAAAAATATCAACGACTGTGTTCGATTCTTTCTTTGAATTTTGTTCAAATAGATTTTGGATACAAATGTGGAGAGACAAGAGCAAAAAGACAGCATTCAAAGAGAAACAAAGATCAAAGAGAGGGAGGTCTAAGGAAAAGAAAATTAGACAAGTCACTTAAATTTTTGAGTTTATTTAATTTTGAAAATATTATTATATTTTATAAAGGTGTTTTCATTTTTACACTACATTTAAATGCTAGAAAAACATAAATTAATAAAAATTTTAAATTAATAAAAAGAGTTTTTTTTTGCGAGAAAAGGATAAGGGGTGCCAATTTTGGCAGTTTTCTCTAAAAAGAAAACAAGAGAAAAACTGTTTTCTCACATAAGTATCACATAATGGGCTGAACAGAGTATACTTTCTTCTCCCACACTTCAGATGCAATTTCAGAAATCCATAAATTCAAACAACACTAATTAATTAACCTTAAATTTTCCATGTAAACTGATGAGATCGGTGTCTCTTTTACCATTTACAAGCAAAATCAAAGAACCTCTTTGAAAGAACAAATCTTGTGATACTCATGAGAAATGTTAGGAACTTTTACATCATAATCCTGCCTGATCATTACAGAAACCTCTCTCTAATGAGTTCTGACGAAGAAGATGCTGAATTCTGGTCCATGTGCTCCATCAGGGTTTATCATATATAAAGCTTCGGAGTCTTTGGAGCCGACCACTCTCTCGAATCTTGCTCTCATGTACGTGAACTCCCCGTCCGGTGTTTCTTTCTCCTTCTGGCACGGGAGGACTCCGGCGCCCATCGACACCCCTCGCAGGAGCTGCATAACGTGGAGCTCGTCGTCGGACATTTGCTTCCTCCTGATAGAGTAACCGATCTTTCTTCCATTACAGTACACCGCCCAAACGAACTCCTCGAGCAGTTTCTTCCTGTGAGTCTTGGTCTCGCTCTCCAGGGCGATCCTCACGATATCTGACGCCATTTCTTTCTGAAGAGCACTCGTAAGCATCGGTAGCTCAATCACAAACATGGGCACGCAGTGAGGATCTTCCTGGATTGCCAGGCAGACTCTCCCTTTACGGTACCAAAAGATAGTTCCCGTGGTAGCACTGTCCTTGAGTAGAGGTTTCCGCGGCCGGCCGAGCAGTGCAACCATCTTGCATCCAGAGGTTAACATCGGGAAGAGCTTGAACATCCGAAGTAATCCACCGGAAGACGACTTGCTGCGCTTCTCTCCCTGTGTATGCTGGAGCAAGGACAGTATCGCTGGGTTGTCCATGTGATAGTAAGGGCTAGAATACACAGGAGGCATTGTAGAGGATCTTGTATATCAATGTGAATCAGAAAAGGGTACGTGAAATCGGTTGAGTTGAGACGATTGGATCAAAGAACAGGATAGATATAGAAGAAGAGAGGAAGTAGGGGGCCGAGAGAGAGAGAGAGTTGAGTGAGTTAGGAAGGTGGTTTGTCACTTCGGTTGCAATTGTCCTTGGAATCTTTGAAGTGGGGAATGGCAAAGAGAGAGTCACACAACTTGTTTAAAGGACATTAAGAAAGCTTGATGTGACCAAGTTTAGTAATTCAAAAGAGAGAAGCAGAAGGGTTGAGTGTGATAGGATAAGGCCATGAGAGAGAGAGAGAGAGGCCGGACCACAAGTTGTGCGAGGAAGGAGGCCAAAAAACCCACAACCAAAGAGATGAAAAAGAAAAAAAAAAAAAAAAGGGACTCTGGTAATGCTTGGTTTAGCATGTGCCTCTCTGATCATTACTTTAGGCATCACCATCACTTTCTTTACACTTTTCCAAACCCTAGCTCACTAATTATTGAGATGCAGCTCATCTTCCCCCAAACTTCTCCCGTTCATCCATGGAAATTTCTTGGTTTTCATCCCTTTCCTGATCAGTACTCTACCCTCTTCTGGCCTCACTTCCTTTCCCCTTTCTTTCTCTGTCTGGTACACTTGCATGTTTAAGCATAAAGCCTTTTAGCCACCATCATCACACACCATGCATTAACTTCCTCACATGTGTTTAGTTAGCTCATTAGTTTAGACATCCGATGATGATGCTTAAAGTTCGTGATAGAGATTTTGTGTCAAAACTATACACGATATTATTGACACATTTGCACGATTTTGTGAAATTCAGTTCCCCCGTGTTATCAATATATATATATATATATATTTTTTTTCAGAACATTTTAGTTGTTAATTTGATCAAAATTAAAATGGGTTGATCTTTTTAGCGTGGTTTGGAAGTTAGAAATTTCGGTTAATGACATGAACTTTGTGTTCTAATGTTGTCACCGCACCAACCCTAAGCAAGCCTCACTTGAAAGCAAGAGATTGTATGAAAAAAGTTAATTTAATTAATTGATTAATTAGCAGAAACATTGAAACAGAACATGTCGGTATCAAGATGGGGTTGGCCCTCGACATGACCAATTAAGAAGTGAAAAGCATTGTCGGCATTCCCATTTCATAATATAGGAACTTCCTCATTAAATCATGCAGGAATTGCTAATGTTCTTTTTTTTTGTAATTTAAATTTTTTTATAAAAATATTTTATTTATTATTATTTATTTTAATTAAATCACAAATATTCTCATTCATTTAACAATTTGAGCGTTAATTTTGTTTAAAATTTACTTACCGGTAAAATTTTTCATGCTTTCAGTGGGATCAAATTGGAAAGTTGTTTCCTCAAACTCAGTCTGCTTTGCTAATTGAACCACAATTCTAATTGGGTGTAACATTATTTTATTTTATCATGACCTAAGTGGTAAATCAATAGATCTCATTCAATAATTGAATTTGGCTAAGCATGGACCGACGTTGAAAGGGATTGTACTTGTAAAGATAATAAATGATATTCAAACTAACACAAGCAATTGTCCCAGAAATTTTTTGGTGATTAGACTTTGATTTAAACTTTGAAATAATCCTAACCATTCTACTTTCCTTGCCTGGCCCCCCCTTTGGCCAAACATGTTGAATCATTAATCATGCTAGGTGATTAGACGAAATTAAAATTGACATTTATAAATGTATAAGTCTTTCTTTTTCAAGTGAATTTCCTTCAAGCTAGAGCTTAATTAAACATTATTTGACAAAGTTTTAGAGATTTGATAGTGTGGCTCCGAAACCCTAAAGAAGAACACTTTTCTTCTTTTCTCTTCTTGCTTTTAGCTTTTCATGAATCAGTACTTGACTTTGACATTGTTTGATCGATCCAAGTTAGTGAAAAAGCGAGCTTTATCTATCTAAAATGATTCCACAATCTAAGCTGCTTTGTCGTCTCCCTTCTAATTATTGCTCCCTTGATGGGATGGGTTGCAATTTTAGCTTAGGAGATTAATTCAGATAATTTATTGGCTTTTAATTCATGATTACAACTAATTTAAGAATGATAAATTATATAAGTGGTTATTATTAAATCATAATTGAATAAAAAATAAAAAAATTTACTGATCAAAATATGTACTAAATTTTTTAATATAAAATTTATAAAATATTTTTATTATTTAAAAAATAATATAAAATTTTAATAATTAATTTTAAAATAGTAAGAGGTGTGTTCATTGCAGCTGTCCTCTGGAAACTTTATTGATGAAGATTGAATCAAAAAAGCAAATTTCCGAAGCTAAAGGCAGGCAAGCCTGGACAGCTAGCTGTAGACAATAATGTTGATATGATTGTTTTTCAATTTTTAATTGAATTTTTTAAAAAATATAAATATTTTAAATATAATTAATGACCATATTAATAAAAAAAAATCTGAAAGGAAATCTTTGTGAAATATTTGCACGACTTATAAGATTGAAGGTTAATTTGCTAAATGGTGAAAGAAGCTGATCCACTGTTCCTAAGCGGTAGGTAGAAACAACTGTATTCAGGCCAAAAGTACCATTTTCATGGGATCAGAATTCCAAACTTCATAAAAATTAATAATTAAATTTATTTATTTATTTATTGCTAATATTATAATAAAATAATTTTTAAAATTTATATAAATATGAGCTCACATCAAAATATATATATATATCCATATCATTGTTTTTAGTTTCCCTTTTTATATTTATTGTACACGTGAACCTTATTTTGTCAAACAATTTATACTTAAAAATTACAGAATTTTTTAAATAATAAATTATTTTTACATCAAAAATTTGAATATAAAATTAAGTTAATTGATAAAAAATTCAAATTAAAAATTAAATTTTTTATGTTTATCTAATGATAGAAAATTTGATTTATCTCACAGTCTAGGGCCCGGGCGTACTTAATATTATGGGGACATCAGCGGGCCGTTATTTTCCCCAAAGGCCCACAACATACGGCGCAAACCGCGCCCGCTTTCTTCTCTTCGCACCAACGGTTTTCTTTCTCTCCAAAATTTTCAAAAACCGTGCTCGGTGACCGTTACTCGAGGTTCTCTACTCTTCTTCTCAGCTGAGTTTGAGTTAGGGGTAGGGTTTCTAATGAAGGGGCGTATATCAACAAGGGAATTGAATTCTCTTGATTTACAGGGTTCGGTTTTGAAAATGGATTGACATGGTTTTGTCGTTAATATGTGCTTCATTCTTCTCGGTGTTTTGTGCTCAACTCTGTTTTCTGAGTGGAATTGAAGAAAGAATTGTCTTCGGAAGCGTCTGTTATGTGAGCTGAACTGTACTTTTCAATGTGATGTGTATTTTTCCCTATGTTAGTGCATAGTGTAATGTTATGATTTCTCATTGTCGGAAACCATGTGCTTTTTGCTTCTCCAGTTTGGGCCAAAATTGCTTAGAGAGTCCCTTCTTACTTGCCTGCCACAGTTTCCGCTGTCTGTTATGTCATTGTTGTTGATATGAACTTTTTATGTTCTAATTTTCTAGTTTATCGTGTATATTCCATTATACATCATTGGTATTTAAGCTTCATATACACATAAGGGATGTAGACTGAATGACATGGGCAAATAGCAAGGGACTGGTGATGTATTCGTTATTCTTGAGATGGCTGATGGACTGTCTAAGGAGGCAGCAGAATTCTCCCTGCACTTAATTTGATTTGAGACGAGCTCTTGCAGTACTCATGATATAGCAAGGAGGTACTCTGTTCATGAGGTACATTTTTCCAAATGAACTTTCTTTACATAGCATTTATATGTTAGCATGGCTGATAAATTACTTATCAGGATGGAGACTTTGATAGGAATCACGCACTGTAAATTAGGAGATGAAAACAGGGAAATCTTTTATGAATGACTTTTCTTGATTAATTGGGTTCAAAGATGGTTTGTTATTGATGATCTTGTTTCTGCCAACAACTGCCTTCGAACAATTAGCAAAAGCCTTATGATATCTCTTCTGGATTAATTTTGTGAAGTTGTTTAAATTTTTCAATCATCGGATTCTGTTCTGAATCCCATAGTAATCTTAAACTGCAGAAATGCTTGTATTTGCTTAACTATATTAGACGGAAAAACCTTGTAAATTATTATCTGAATAAGAGTTGCACAATTATTTGCATCTCAAAAAAGTTCCTTCATCCGGATAGTTTGTCTTCAACATCACCAGATGAAGGATCAGCCTAATAAGTTGATCTCTAAAGCCGTATATTATGGAGGTCACTATCTTCATATCTGTGAAATCTCGTTTTGTTCCCTACAATTATAACATATCATTCTATAGATTTCAAGCCCAAATCCATACCATAGATTAAATCCCTTTCACATTGCTGGCCTGGTAATCAGTTTTGTTCCTAGTTTTCATTTGTCTTTATCATTTAAATCAATTTTTAATAAATATGAAGTAGTCCTATCTGTTTATGCAGTGATTAACTTTGATTTTTTACTATAATTATCCAATATTCAGACAACCAACATTAGCAATGGGGATAAAGCCTCCCTCCTTCTAGAAGTTGACCATGATTTATCAAAGCAGATCACTTGTATTGTAATGCACATCTTAATAGAAAGTCTTCTTAGTGAAGAAATATAGTTTTTGAGGTTCATCCCTATCAAATACCATAATTTAATTCCCCAGATGTGTCTTGTACTATAAGGGGTTAGTGACTTCATAAAAAATATATATGTATATATATATTATATATAGCAGTTACTAATGTCACACAGTGAATTTAATGTTTGATATCTTGAGTTGTTGGACAAGATTTAATGTACTAGAAATCAATAAAACCCTATATTGCCATTACTTTTTATTGCCAATTGATAAAATGATCACATCATTTCTTATATTCAATTGTGTTTTAGTAAAGAATTGAGAGATACCTGATTTAATAAATGATGACACGTTTTAAGTGTCTTATTCAATCAGCAGACATTAACGCGTGTGCGCATGAGATTTTCTTTATGCTTGAAACATTTTTCTGTATTTCAGAAATTAAAGCATGATATCTAGATCATGTAATGAGCAATTAAGCATAATTATGAGTGGAAGAGAGGAAACTTCATTGCCTATGCTCCCAATAATATCTTGAAGAGTTACAAAGCATTGAGATAAGACAAATATACGAGTAATGTTGTCTCTTGGTATAGCTCTATGCTTTGGAGAGTCTGAATCATATGCTTGCAAAAATCAATCAAGTTATAAAACATGCAAAACAATCTCAATTGTAATTTTGTTCCTGACATGAACTCTACATTTATAGGAACAGGTAAACTATCTTTACAACAAAAAGTTGGGACTCCTGTCTGAGGATCTATAATGATTCATGACCTTGTAAAGGAGCCAAACCCAGTGGCAAGTGCATGGACAGCAGGATTGACTGCCAATCGCCCCAGAATACCCCGTTTGTATGGCAAGAAAGTCTTCTTCTTCAAATCCTCTGATGCTGCTTTGTTGGTCGTGTAATGCAATTCATGAGCTGAAACTGGGCCCCTTCTCCTTGAGCTGGAGGCAGAGACAGAGCTGTCTGTGGACCGGAAACTTGCGTTCTTGGCATCTTCAGGTCTCCTGAAGAGACCTGAATACTTCCTCAAAGGATCTTTATCTGCTGCTCTTCCCTCAGATGCACTTCGAAACAATAGCAGATCTCTTAGCCTCCATTTTCTTGAAGAACCCTTTGAAGAAGATGAATTTGAAGGCTGTGAATTGAATGGTGGTTGTTTGGTTGCTCGTTGTAGCTGCTTCTCTTCTTCTTCCCATGGATATGCAGAAACTCTGTACGGAGAGAGTGATCTTGTGGCTCTACGGCTTGAATTGGTGGACAACCCTGGACCTCTTTCTCTCCCTCTTTCCAGTTCTGGTCCCTTCCGAGTATTTTCCACTGCAGCAGCAAATGGGTCGACGTGTTTTTTCCGTCTTGGTGAGAGAACTTCAAGGATCTTCTTCTTACCTTGGGATATTGGTGATCTGGGTGACGTTACTGGAGACAAAAGCGGACTTCTCAGGTTCTCCTGCTCGTCAAGTACTAATCCTGGCGGAGGCTTCAGTGGCCGGATTTTGCCTCCATCAAAGAGCTCATCAGCCGTGAGAGAGGCCTTGTTTAGTTCCCCACTAATATCAAAAGCGAAATCATCCTCCCTGTTGGTGGTTGCTTTGGGTGATTTTGGAGTCCCTGGCTTCTCTTCCCAATCGAATGGGATTCCCAAAGACTTGTCTATTATGCTGCCGCTGCTCTCATCAACCATCGAGTAGCTATCAAAGTCACGATAAAACTCAGACAGCCGCGCAGGACTCGTCGGTGCACTGAAGAAACAATCCCCAAATCGTCTAGGCGATGAAGGAGCAGTCAAGTAAGGAGATGATCTTGCGCTGTTGAAATCAAATTCCATTCTTTTCACCGGTATCATCACTTCCATGTTCTCTATCACTTCTCCTCTTGGGATAAAACCTTTGGTGGTGTTTTGAGAATCAAAGCCAGAGGTATGAAACCAAAACGATGTTCAATATAAAAGAGGCAGGAAAGAGAAAGGAAATAGCAAAGAGAGACAGAGAGGGGGTTGGGGTGGTGGAAATTGTTGACCACCAGGTCTTATCTCACAGCCGCCTTATAATACTTTGGAACAAAAGGAAATTCATTTCTCTATCCTCGTCTCAAATCACAAAATATGGTGAAGTTATTGGATTCTTGATCACATGGGGCATGACTGGTCTTATTTTTGTTTTGTAGGTAATCATGCAAGATGTCATCCACCTACCAAGCCTATGAATTTTCCTTTAAGCAGAGGTAGGCTTGGAGGCTCAGCTCAAATGTCCGCGTAACGAATGCAATCATCCATCCCTTGATCCCCAAGTTTAATGTAAATGACATTCCCTCGTGGTCAATTAATCAAGTCATATGCCTCCACTTGCGTAACATAATTTGTCTTATATAGTAAAATTTCAACGTGGGTATTAAGGGTAATATGGGGATAATGAAAAAAAATCCATGTGGATATAAATGGAAAAGTATTATTTAATCAGATTAGCTGTTAATGTTTGGTGGATATGAGTAATTTGTTAGCTTTCATTGTCAAGATAATTAGTTTATGTATAGGGGAAGTAAGTAGTGAAAATACCATGTGCTTAAAAATGTGGCTGACCGATTCCTGGGTTCTAGATGCTTAGACTTTTTTGCTTAAAACCCTAGAGATAACATTTTAATTCTCAATATAATAGTTAATCGATGATGTGTTCGTGCAGAATTATATCTCCAGTAAATCTAATATGAAAAAAATATATATATTCTTTCATTGGATTTAAAAGAGGCCAGATATCACATGGCCCAAAGGTGTACTATTTGGAAATTAACAGAGGACAAGGTTTTAAAAATGAGCAGCTGTGTAGAGAATTATTGGAATTTAGATGGAAGCTGCCGTAGGGACGCACATGGGGATAATTAATATTCTAACGTGAATGTATTTGGACTGACCTTTATTGTTGAAAGGGCAATGGGGAGAACTAAATAACAATGGATGTGGTCACACTCACACAGCCGACCTTCTTTAATGTAATCCTCAATCATGTTCCAGCAGAGATTTGGAATTTAAGCACCGCCATCCATTAAGGGGTTGAATCAATTTGTCATACTTCTTGGGCTCTAGCCCAACAAGTTTAGAGCAAGTGACCCATGTTTTTGTGATAAAGCACAGCCCATTCGACCCCAACCCAGCCCAGATATCATCTTCAACTTGACGAGCCTGTCTTGTTACCATTTTGGTTAAACCCAGTAGGACTCACATGGATTGGCAACTTAATATGATTTTTATTGATTATTTTGAAAAAATAACAAAATGATTTTGATAATTTATTATATTAATCAAAAAATTAAAAATATTGATTTATTTTATTAAATTATTGCGTATCAATATTAGTAAACAAAATTCATTTATTCTTAGTCTACGTTATTGATCAGACTACGCAAAAGTAAATAAAGTGAATTGAAAAAAAAGAGGATAAAATTGCCCGTGTATCATGCAGTATCTGTCTGTTCTCTGTGTCAAATAGAAGAAACTTAAAAAACCTAAGGAAAAGAGAAAAAAAAATCTAGTGGTTATTGTACCTCGACATTATTTTTGGCAGCATGTGGTAGACGTGGACCACGCCAATCTTTTTCTTTCTATCACACAGGACATTGAATAGGGTAAAACTCACAACTACAGTAACAAGTACCAAAGCCACCAGGTCCAGACTTTAGCTTTTACAACCTGTGTCTCTGTCACCCCACTTTGAAGAAAAAAAAAAAAAAGCACTTTCGTTCTTTGCTTCTACGCCATCGATTGATACCCACATGGTCATATCATCAAATTAGGGCCACATCTAATTAATTTGATCTAGCTTGAGACAAACTTTTGATTTATTGCTTAGAACTGGTTCAGCTAGTGAAATCAAATGCGTTTGCAGAATTATGGAGCGGTATGAAAGCTAAGTGACACCAGACGGCAATAAGTATTTGACTGAATGGCTTATGCCCCAGAAGACATGCACTGGCTTTCTTTGTTAGGACCACAAGCTATAATGTCTGAGCCATTGATATAAGGGCTAGGGCATCAGTTGCTTTCTTTGAATTGTAAGGGTTCATTACTTCAGTTGCCAATAGATGCTGTTAATGCATAACAGCTTTATAACATGCCATGACAGAGTAATGGGAAGTAACTGTTGCACCTAATATTCTCTAATCAAACTTCCATGTTTGTCTTTGTTCACTTGTCAATAGAGCTGGCATTCTTTTAATTGAAGGAATGCTATGAACTGTCAGTCTGCCTTCTCCATTTTCCTTCCAGTAACTATATTGTATTCATGATTATTCGCTTAAGAAATGATCTAGTCACATATAAATACTCAAAAAGATGTAGTTACATGGAGGATTTGGTGACACTGATAAGATCCTTTCCAAGGTAGACCAGATTATACATTTAATTTTTGACATGTATTCTATAACTGTGTACAAAACTGTAACTCCCAACACCCTTACAACCATCTCAAATGAAGCAAAAATCTCACTTATGTGCACAAAAGGTACCTAAAACAGAACTCATATGGCATAACTCGAACAAACTGCAATGGACACTCACTTTTACCCCTCTCAAGACACTTGATTGCTTCTTTTCCTTGTTCACTGGGTAACTGGAGACAAATCCAATCAAGCAAAGAATCCAAGTCTTTTGCAAAGTCGAGTAAATACCAATCCAACAGCTTTGGGATCACAAACTTGCTGGACGAAAATGCAACAGCAGCTTGTAAGTACTGTTTCTTTGCCACTTCCAGTTCGTTCTCAACGTGGGATGCGGTGTACACTCGCACCTTCATGTGAGCCAGTTCAAGAATCAGTACAATGTCTAGATATACCTTTTTCAGACAATTAATGAGAGCCCAAAAGAATTTCAAAGTCACGAATTTATTGAGAATTTATCAACATAAAGCCCAAGATATCAGTAAGTATTGAATGAGAGGTGCATTAAAACAAGGTGAAATTATACAATTTTACTGAATTTGGAATCACAAAACCTTTTTTAATTACCCAGGAGGAGATGCATGGCTAAGGTGATAAACTAAATCAAGCTTAACCACTTTACACATGGAACTTACAGCAGGGGAGGACCAGCTTCCACATGACAGGGCAAATGTTACCAATGGTTCAGATAACTCCAATCCAAATTTGTTCCTTACTGTCATGTCGTCATTCTTTATACCCTTTGGAAAAGTCTGTAGAGAACTCAGGAGAAAGGACCATGTTCAGGAAGACTTCATCATCAAAGCTGAAAAGGACTAACCCAACAAGCTGAACGGGCAGAACTTACATATTTCGAGTGATAGGGCAGCCTGAGGATGAAATGCTCGATCGTTATTGCTCTCAGCAAGTGTCCCCCGACATTTATCGTGGCCTGTATACCAAGAAATGCAACTATTGACAATTCATGTAATGTTACAATCCCTGAGTTAATATGTCCTTGATTTGACTTCGAAAGAGAAAGTTGTAAGCTTCTTAATACTCGAGTTAAAGCCAACTGAAGGTACATGACAAATGGCATTAATTTAACAAGAACAGGAATTTCTGGACAGTCCTCACCTTTCGCATCATTGCAACCACCATTTCAGGACTTTCTGGTACTCCATGCTCCAGGAATGCCTGCATTAGTGTAGCATATTAAATGCCTCCTTTCCTTACAATTCATTCGGATTCAGAAAACATAAAACAAACTTGTGATAAGAATTCAAAATTGCAGTTCATGTTCGGTTGTTCACAGAATGCATTCACATACATTCATCATGGAAGAGTTGTAGACGTTTATCCAGAAAGCAAGCTTCTCCTGGTGGGTGAGGTTGTCTAAGTTGACAGAAGCAAGTTTCTCCAACAGAAGTCTGAGAAATCCAAAGATAAAACAAGTAAAACTCCCAGTATTTTTGCTGATAACAAGAAAAAAAAAAGACTCTGTAGGTTCAATGGTAGGAACATACTTTAATCTACGGAGTAGAAACAAAGAATTTGATGTTCGGTTCAGATCAATCGAACCAGCTTCAATAGCAAACAAATGCTTGTAAGGACCAATATCTCTCTTTCCAAATCCCAAACAAATGCCATAAGGATCTTTAAATTCTATGTCTTCATTATGTTCTTGAGATGCAATTGCTGACAAGTAAGACAAATTTTCTGCACTGCCTCTGCTCTTCCTTGAGCTCATTCTTAAGAAAATGCTCGATAAGCATTTCACTATATCCTCAGAAATCTTATTCGGACCATCATTTGGTAACACTTTTGGATCCGGAATACTAACAGCTCTTGCTTCTGCATTACCTTGATCTTGTAAACGGCTTTCTAGCTGAAAATTCACACAACCAAATTCATTTCACTGCAAGTGACTTCAATATGAGTAAAGTAAGGCCAGTAAGTTTAATAAATACCTGTAATTTTGGAGGATCCAGATGCTTGTTCACCGGCTTATGGTCAATTGGAGGTTTCTTCACTGGTGTTCTGATTGTTTGGGGTTTATTACATGAAAATCCCTTGTTGCTCTTCGTAGAGTTGGCAGTCGATTGATTCTCCTTACCCCTCCCATCATCTAAGAAGGCAAGAAATGAGATTCGACTAACGTAGCACAACCTGATTCTGTTGTATACAAAATGACATTATCCCCAAAGCTTACCAGGAAGGGAATGTGATTGCCTCATTGTTGAGGCTGTGGATTCACATAAATCTCGAGCCAGAAACTTAGATTGATCTGGTTTGGGATTCTTATTCAGGCTGGGAGCATTCAATTGATCTGAATTCTCCATGCTTCTCTTGGAGGAGGATATGTAGACAGCTTCCTGATACAGGTCCTGCCTGAAATGGACAACCTGTTCTTCAAGTCGAACAACCTCTTCTTCCAGAACAGCCACTTCCGCGAGCAGCTCCAATGTCTGAAAAGAATCAGAACCCAGAGCTAAAATCCCAGTTTGATAAAACAATAGAAAATATCATCTAAAATTAAGTTACTGATCTTTTTAATTAAGTTCTTTTTACTAGGATTTTCATTCCTGGTTAACTTAATATTTTGGACATTTGGCATAAAACTATTGAAGATAACAAAATTAACTCGAATGTAAGGAATCCATAGGGATCTTGAATTACTAACAGAAGGAGGGAGATAAGGAGGAAGACGAGGAAGAGTTCCCAATGGTCTGGTGAAAGCTCTTTCCAAAGCTCTGTGCACATTCTCTTCATGTCTGAGCTTCTTCTTCAGCTTATCCACCTGAACAATAATCAGATTTTAAACAGAATGATCAATAAACATTCTCAATTGTTAAAATTGAAACTCAATAAACTAAATTGGACTGCAAAAACATAAACCAAAAATCCATACATCTTGCTGTAGGGCCATTTTCCTCTCTCTGTTTGATGCTCTTCGATTCGTGGCACCTTTTGCCCCATATGTTAGCTTGCTCCTCTGCATTTGCACCTTCTCCTACAATCCAAGCAAACAGATACAGTGAAATCAGCTTCTAAAAGACAACGAAAGTATATTGATATAGAGATAGATTAGAGTAAGGAAGAAGAAAAGAACAGGAAAGAAAAAGACAAGTGCAATTAAGAGATATAGTAACCAATCATGGATGACTATCAATGGAGGTAACATTTCACGTGCTGCAGTGATCTACGTTACAAGTAAAACGAAAGAGAAAGATTCTTGACGAAACTTGTGGGAGCGGGCGATTTACAGGCCAGTGAAAACTTTCTGTTTCCAACAATTTTACATTACAAAAAGGCAAAAAAAAAAAAAAAACCAATGAAGATTCAAACTGAAAATCCATCTCGGATTCTCATAAAAACCGCATACTTTCTCACAAATTTCACGAGCTTTCAGATTCTGGGGAGTGCCCATCGATATTGAATGGTACTTTTTCTTTTTCCCTTCTCGGTGAAAACCATGGTAAGGTATGAATATAATTAGTAATATATACTTCTTGATACAGTAAAAACCGTTTTTCAAAAACATAAAATAATATAAACCGAGAATCAAGGGACCCCTTGTACAGTTAGAGATTGAACAAGTTTCGGTAAGAGTGATTTACTTTTTCACGCTTCACAGGAGCTTTCATGGAGTGCTGCGTGGTCCTGACTCGGGTATTCATCTTTTTCGTTAAATCTGCAACTCATTGATAAACCCAATTTGAGAACAACTTCCTTACAATCACAGAGTAAGAAGCAAAGCCAACACACAACATATGCAAAATTGCCTCAAAAACAGAGTATCAGATTCAAACCTTTATAGAGAAAAGTTCATTGAAAACATATATAATCGTGGAGCTTGAATTCGTTCTCCCAGGTAAAACTAAAAGGTCTCCTCGATCACTGAGAACAAAACAAAGAACACCTAGACAATATCATAACTCGATTCAAGCTTTACTTCATCGAAAGAAGTATCACCGACTGAATTCTGCCTACACAAGCACGCACATGTATACATATATGATAGAAAGTTTACTGCTGCTTCTTGTGCTTCGTTAGAAGATTATTTAAAAGCAAAAGATATAGACAAGATGAGAAGAGAGTGCGTGTGTGTGTGTCTGAGAGAGAGAGAGAGAGAGAGAGAGAGAGAGGTTTTGAAATGGTAGGCTTTTGGGTTTCCCACACTAAAAAATAAGAAAAGAAAGGCAAGCAGGCTTTGCAGAAAGGCAAATGCGCATCGTAGCGCAAGATAGCGCCGTATAGAAAGCACTCTGGCTCCTCTTGTCATCATGAGCCAACGTGAGCTCCCCTTTTATCTCTACACGTACGTGCTTTTAAATCCAGCATATTCCCCAAACTACCCCTATATTCTTCCCTAATTTGCAAGATCTTCCTGAAAATGACACGACGTTGATTAACATAAAAAAATTATTAAGCATTGACCCAAGTGAGTAATTAGGATTGGAAGAAATTAATTATGCCTTAATGCCCTGTTTGGCTTCTAAGGTAAGTTGTTTGAAAGCAAAAGCTGCTGCCCTTAATCACATGTTTGCCAACCAAACATTTTCCATTTTTTTATTTTTAAAACAATAAATTGATTATATATTAATTAAATTCCAAACTTATGGGGTTAGGAACTTTTTTGTTATCAATTATAATCATTAACTACAACATCAGTTTAACAGTAAAAATATGAGTTTTTTTGTGACAATAATTATTAAAAAAGGGTTAGTATGTTTGTATTTTTAAAAAAATCAAATTATTAATATGATAAATAATTATATATTTAAAATAATTAACACAATTTAATTTAAGTTAAAATATATTAAATTAAAATTTGATTTGATTAACTTGTGTTGGCGATCAGTTGGCACTAAAAATGTACAATGAGCCTACCTCGTGCTTTTTGTCTCTCCACAAATAATAATAATAATAATAATAATAATACACCACTAATGCAGCTGAGATCTCCTTCTCCCTTTTGATTACCATAAAATCGGAGGCTTTTTTGGTAATTTTATAATTATACTTCAACCTACCACTGGTAAAACTAAAATAACCCTTTAAGAGGAAGGTTTTGTCATTTTATTTTCTGGACCAAATCTTAAACGCAAGAGGGTGATATGTATAATTTTATTAATTTTAGAGTTATAAAAATTATGTTATTTTGATTTGTATTATATATTATGAATTTTATTTATTAAAATTATCTTTTATAATAGTAAACATGTTGCCATGTTTATTTATTTTAATAACAATCATAATTCATTATTTTTTGAATTAATAAAAAAATTATATCTAATAATTAATTTACGAGATTAACACATGACTTATAAATAAACATTTGCTTGCCAACAATTCAGCGGAAGTAATTTTTTTTAAAATTAAAATGAATTTATGAAAGTTAAAAAATCAAAATTCTTATCTTTTATTTGGATATATTATTTCGTGATATAGGGTTTAATTAATTAATAATATTATTAATATGATAAATATTATTTATATTACTTTTTGTAATATATACTAATTTTAAAAATATAATATTTTCATAATTCTAAATATATTAAAAAGAACATTCAATCATACTCCTACACTTAAAATTTATAAAATTATCTTTTATGTACGTTAAATTACTCATATTTTAAATAAAAAAATAAATGAGTCATACATTTAAAATTTCATAAGAAAAATAAAAATTATAAAATTTTTTTTAATGTAATTATTTTTTAAATAAATAACTTCATGATTACATTAAAATTTAAATATTATAAAAATTCATGCCGCGTGCAATGTCTGGCTTTACTGTTACGCTTAGCTTTTATCTGAATTTGTTTATTTTTATAAACAGTGACATATACTTTTGAAACAACACCGTATGATATGAACATATAATAATTAAAATATTAATTATATTTTATTATATATCAATGTTTATCCAATTTATGTATCTTATTATATATTTTTTATGAAAGCTAAAGTGATATGATGATATAAATACCATGGAGCGGGTGTGAATTATGATGGGCAGTGTGACAGAGGGTGACACCAAAGGAAAAGTGGATACACCTCATACTGCCACGTGGCACATGGAAGTGACCCGTTTGAGCGTTGCATCTCAATTCAATTACATTTCCATTAACGTTTAAATCACCCTTGCTGTTTGTTTAACCAAATCTTTCTTGTTTAACGCATTACTTCTTTTTTTGGTCCTCGTTAATTGACTAAACGTCGCTTCGGTTCCTTTGAAGGGCATTTTGGTCATTTCATAAAACAAGGAGACAATAACAAGTGGTTAATAATATTTATATAATAAAGATTGGACGATGCCCATTTGGATTAATAATTGTAAAATCGAATAATGAATGAGAAAAATGGATTGATACATTATGTGACATTGACTAATTGCCCGATTGATTAAACACGATTTTGTCAAAGCACCAATGTCCCTTCCTCCGTGCACGGAAAGGTTTACCAATCTATGGAAGACAATCAAAAAATCAATTAGTACCCACTTCATATAATATATGATATCTTTTAGATTATGATAATGATGCAAATTAGATTGATTTTAGCTTGCATTTTGTCGCTTTAGTTAGTTTGCTTGTCGGTCCGACATATTATAATGAAATATAATCAAGCAATTATGGTTAGTTGTATGAGTGATTAGTGTTCATCTATGATACTAATTAATGGGTCATAGGTGGGGGAAAGATTAGATTAGTGGTTTCTTTTGTTCAAATTAAATACGAAGATATTTCCGAAGAAATGTCTCATTCTATAGACCAATATGGTATGCCAAACCAACCAAACGATAATGTTTATGACACACCAAAGAATAGCAATTAATTTATTTCTTTTAAAAGATTTTCTAATTAAATTATTAATCTGAAGTTGAATTTACAGTTAAGATTACTTAATACCACAACATAATTGTTCTTAATTTTCAAAAAATAGGTAAATTTTGTACAAAAATAATTTAATAAATTTTCTTTAAATATGAAACCATGTAAAATTTAGGTGAAAATAAACACCTACAATAATTAAAATTAGAATATAAATAATAATAACAATAAATTACAGAAATCAAAGTAAAAAAAAAAATAAGTAAAGTTTACAGACGTGTAATAGAAAAATAGTTTCTTGCTCGATCGAGGAATAAAATAATTAAGATTATTTTTTAATTTTTTAATATATTTTACATTTTTAAGATTTTAGAAAGTGAATCAATCACGTTAATTATAAATTTATTTTTTTGACATAATACAAATCTAGTCACATTTTTTAATAAAATATTTTATAAAATTAATTTAAAATTAATTTATAATATTATAAAAATACAAGATAATACAGTTCAAAATAAATAATACTTTATACAGATAAAATATAAAAATAAAATAATTATAAGATAAAAATAAAACTAGTTAAATATAATTAATAACAAATATAAATAAATTGAATAAAATAAAAAATTAAAATGAAAATATGAAGTTACAATTCTATCTCAACAGAAAAAATTATTAACTAATACAGAAATAATATTGAAAAATTGGTCTCATTACATAAAATAAAAGTATTTTCTTGATAGAAAACTAGTGATGCCACCGTATATTAAAATGTGAAAGGTAATGACATCCTGTTTTGTCTCTTCTTTTAAAAATCTGTTCATTTGTCTTTTCTCTTGCATCATTAATTTTGTTTTTAATATGATCACTCAACTATATTACTTTTCATGTTAAAAGTATGGTAGACAAATTTAGAATAACTCGATGCAAGATTCTTCTTTTATCTTTCCGTTTTACCAAAAATAACCTTGATCAAAGAAAAAAATCAATAAAAATAAAATAAAATAAAATAAAAAGCTTTTTTGTTTGTTATAGTAAGATCAACAAATAGGTTGATGCAAATTCTTTTCTTTAATATTAGCCATAAAACAACGCAACGTATCACCGAATTGGAAAACATCAAGGAAACCGTAATTAGATGGAATGGTAACTAAACTTATGTCGTATTAGAAGAATGAGTAAGTCATCGATATAAAATTAGTCATGGATATGTATTTTAAAACAAGACTGTTTGGTCCTAAGGAGGAGCAACATCTCTTTGCCTTATTTGTGGATGGTTTCACTTAACATGCTTTAACAATGTAGGAGACAAATTTTTGGATATGCATTTGATTTTGTGCAAAACAAGACAGGACACTAGAAACCCACTTCATACTTAGTATCCCTAGTTGAAAAGTCAGTCACAATACCAAATTAACCTCCTTATTGACTATGCCTTAATTAGGACTATTACCTAATGTGTTCTGCAAGAAAATTAAAGATGAGTGTTGGGCATATATAATAAGCTTATACAATAGCATTCCAAGTGAAGTCATGCATTCATGCATGAATATCAACAGCATGGTCTGTCCTGAATTATAAAGAGAGGAGTTGAAGGGGGGGGGGGGGGGGGGGGGGAATGATTCATGGGGACATGAATATCTGACCCTCCACCAGAGACCTACCTTTTCTTAGACCTTAAAACATTGAATCTGCAGGGGTTTTTGATGATGGTACTGCTAAGGATTCCATTATGGTCACCTGCCCCACAAATTAACCCATTTTTACCTTTATTTTTTTTTGCAGTTTTTCTTAAAGAAAGATAGGGTACCCCAGACAATGTCTTTCTTCTAGGATCCAAGTGGGCTTTACAGCCTTAAACAGTGGGGATGAAGATTGGAAGCCTCATGCTCCTAAAATCATTGTACCCTCTTTCACTCTAAAGCTAATTTTTCTAATACTTTTTTAGGCCTTTAACCTTTTTCTTGGATCAGCCCTCTTGGTTTCAGGACATCATCTGTCACACTCCATGTTTTTATGCATTGGAAATTGCACTAAATTCTATACTAATCATCATTTTCAATGTGGTTTAAAGCCTTATATCAAAATCGGTCACTTTCCTTATGCAATGTAATCATAATCATTAGATTTTGACACATATATATATATATATATGAATAAATAAATAAATAAATAAGAAGAAGAAGGGGACAGGCTTTGGATTTGTGGAGTCCAGATGATAAAAAGGGCAAAAAGCAGCTACATGCTAAAAGCTCTCTCTTTTACATTCTTTAGCGGCAGCAATCAAAGCCCTCTTCATTTTTACTTTATCTTCATCTTTTTCTACTGTCTCCACACTGTCACATTTTGACAGTCACTCACTCACATCTCTTCTATTATTCAATTACACAGCTTAATCATAATCCTTTCATGGATAAAAGCAAGGTTAAGATTTTGTCTTTGTCGAATTGATAATTTACTATATTAATATAAACAATAAATAAAAAATTTCAAAATATCTATAAATAAAACATGATTGATTAAATATAATCAAATTAAATTTTATTAAAAAGTTAAAAATTAAAGATAATTTAAATTTAAAATTTAAAACTGTAATTTTTTATAAATGTAAAAAAATTAAAGCTAATATAATTAAAATTTTTAAAATTTTTTAGCATTGAAAATACTTTTTTAAAAATGTTGCTACTAAAAAATTAAAAAACTCACAATAAATAATTTATAAGTCAAAGATTATTCAAAATTATGTATGAACCTAAAATGAAGTTTAAAATTTATTACGAATTATTTTGTTAGTTATTTTAAAAGTAAAAATATTTAATTTTTTTATAATAATTTAAATTAAAATTTAATGTGACTATTTTTCATCAATCAAGTTTTTTTGGAGTGGGTCTCAAGTTAATGATAAAGACTAAAAGAAAGAGTAATATTTGAGGTTTAAATAATATTTATTTTATTAAATTTTTATGCATCATTATTTAATCAAAAATTTAATAAAACATAGAAAATCTTGATCTCATGTAAAAACCCACATACCTAAAAAAAGAAAAAAAATGAAAAACTTCCTAAATTAATTTTGAGTAATGAAATGGGTTTGATTTTAGCAAAGTTAATTAAATGGGTTGGCTGTGAATTTAGATTTGGGTAAAATAATAAGAAACAAAGGTTAAGAGAGATGTCCCCATCGCTAGGTTACCTGTTAGACTTGCCAATTGGGTTGCCAGCTGGCTTTTGTGGCCACTGTCTGCCTTGCAGTGCTTTTGTCTTCGATCACAAGACAGGCTATCTACTGCTCCCACACATTAACTTCCACTTATGCATAATGTATCTTTGTTGTTCACAAGACATTAATAAGCAAATTATCTTTGCCATTCCTTACTTGCTTTATGCCTATGGTCCCAAAAAACCATAGAAAATAATAAAATAAATAATTAAATATATATTTCATTAATTTTTTTTACATTAACATCATGAATTATATATATATTATTTTAAAAAAATTATCAATACATCACATAAAAAAAATCTGAATCCCTTAAGTTTTATGAGAGAAGTAATGAGCTTAGGTGTTTTCTTCCGTGGCCTATTCCACTAGTGTGACTTTAATTCAACTGAATGAAGCGAATGTGATTTTTGTTATTAATTTAATTATTCATTCCATATATTTTTTAAAATACTAAATTAATTTCACAAATAGGATTTTAAAAAAGAAACACAAAATATCCTTAAAAACCCATAAACAAAACTGAAAAGCATTTTGTTCTAATTAAATGAAATTAACCCAAACAGGGGCCTTTGTAAGAACAGGGCAATTATTTCTTTTACTGCATCTTGTGTTCAACAATCCTATCCATCAAACAGAAGACAACATTGCAAGATTTTTTTGAATTTGAAACTGTCACGTTGCACGTTTATTAAATCCAATTGAAGAAATTCACTCCATTTTGTAGAAACTGCAAGATTCATGCGCCCTGAATCAAGTGAGAACCTAATAATGTTCTAATATTCTGAAGTATTGGGGTTTTTAGTAGGATCGGGTAAACTTGACCCGTCAATAAATAAAAACCAGTTTAGGATTCAGCCCATTGAAAATTCTGAGTAATAAGGTGACCGGGCCGGCCCGTCCGATTGATGAATCCATGGGGGATTAAATGAAAAATGAAAAACATAATGAATATGCGGTGAGCGTGGATCGAACACGCGACCTTCAGATCTTCAGTCTGACGCTCTCCCAACTGAGCTATCCCCGCTTTCACGTTCCTGTTTCTTCTTAAAATTTATATATCTTTATGTTACTATTGTACCTGTCCTCTTATATCGACCAAAGCTCGAGGCATAGCTGGACTCGACCTAATTCTGAGTGTGACAAAATCTGAAGAAAGAAGACTTTGTTCTTCCTTACTTTTCACAAATTCAAAACCAAACACTTAGAAAAGTCAAAACAGATGCAAACAAAACCCACCTTACCGGGACCTATGAGTACTTTCGTAAGAAAGGCAATCATCATTCATCAAATTCTCTGTCACATTCAGTAAGACTAACAGAAAATGGATCCCAAGCTTTCAACAATGGTAAACTCTTGGTTTTCCATTTGGGTTTCTCTGTTGTGTTTGGTAGACTTCATTCAGTGTTACAAAGGTAGAGATGCCAGTCCTTTCTGGTTCATAAAAGAGGGTTTATCACAAGAGGCATCCACATGGACCATCTCCGGTCTGGGTACTTTTGCAGACTACAAAAATTCTGTGTACGTTGGAGCTCAAGATGGAGTGAAAGAGGGTGACAAGATCATGAGCTTGCCTGGACAACCTGAGGGAGTAGACTTCGATCACTATTCAGGGTATGTGACAGTGGATCCTGAAGCAGGAAGAGCTTTGTTTTATTACTTCGTAGAGTCACCTAGTCACTCTCATGTTAAGCCTCTTGTACTGTGGCTTAACGGAGGTAAGGGCCTCTTTGTTCTCACCAGTCCAAGATTGCTCTGACGCATTTTTATATGAAATTTATAGTGTCACATTGTGATACCAACATCCTGCATGTTTTGATGGGCAGGGCCAGGTTGTTCTTCATTTGGGGCAGGGGCTATGATGGAGCTTGGACCATTTAGAGTCAACAAAGGTGGTAAAACCCTGTATCGAAACCAATACGGGTGGAACTACGGTAAGATTTCTGTATCAATATTGACCTCTTAGAAGAAACTATTAAAATTAAGCGAAACCTGTTCGATTTTAATCCTCAGACGCCAATATCATTTTCTTGGAATCTCCGGCTGGGGTTGGATTTTCTTACTCAAACAGAACGTCTGATTATGAATCAAGTGGAGATAAGAGAACTGCCCAAGACTCCTATATCTTTCTTGTTAATTGGTTAAACAGGTTCCCGGAGTATAAAACCAGAGAATTCTTCATAGCAGGAGAGAGCTACGCAGGCCATTATGTGCCCCAGCTCGCTCGAAAAATCCTTCACAACAACAACAATACCAAGAACACGAAAATCAATCTACAAGGAATTGCAGTAAGTTTGTGCAAATGGGTATTGGTTCTTCGCAGTCAATTTTATTTCTCTGATCTTCAATGTGAAATAGTTGTAATGGATCAGATAGGCAATGCATATATCGACTTCGAAGCAACTATCAGAGGGGCTGTAGATTATTACTGGACACACGCTCTCATGCCGGATGATATATACAGTGGACTATCATCTCAATGTGACTTCAGCAGGCTGAATGCTTCATCAAAGTCATGCTTGAGTTTCATCGATCAAGCCACTGATGCTGCCGGAAACATTTATCCCTATGATATTTATGCCCCTTTGTGCAACTCTTCCTCCAAATTTAAATCTGTAAGTACTTCAGTTTCATTGGTAGTAGAATGCATAATCTAAGCTGATGACTGACACTGATCTTCGCCATTATTGATGATACAGGTCTCCGCTTTTGATCCTTGCTCGGAGACTTACATCAAGGAGTACTTAAACAGACCTGAAGTTCAGAAAGCTCTTCATGCCAATGTCACGGCCCTTCCGTACCCATGGGAGTCCTGCAGGCACTGTTACATATACATATATATCCTTGACAGATTTTTCTGTATTTAGTTAATCCCTACTTAAATTTACCACTAACGATCAATTTTTGACATGTTTAACAGTAGAGAGATAAATCGAGGTTGGAAAGATAAACCGTTAACAGTGTTGCCCATTATTCAAGAGTTGATGGGTCGAGGTATTCGACTGTGGATATACAGGTCAGCCATTTTCATTGGACAGTCAGTTTCAGTACCGAATTCACTGTCATAACCAAGAAATAATTGATTCATAGAACAATCAGACACAACTAACTTTACGTTAAATTCCAGTGGCGACACGATGGAGCCTTGCCTGTAACATTCAGCAGGTATTCAATCAACAAATTGAGGACATGGGTTAGCACGTCCTGGTACCCTTGGTATGCGCAAGGGGAGGTAAAACTTCCGCTTGGTTATCTACTTTATTTTATGCACCATTTCTACTGAAATGTAATGATTAAGTTAAACTGAATTTATGTCTATTGAAGGTTGGAGGATATGCTGTTGGATATGAAAACCTGACATTTGTGACGGTAAGAGGGTCAGGCCATTTTGTTCCCAGTTACCAGCCGGCTCGGGCTCTGGTGCTCTTTTTATCGTTTATAAATGCGAAGCTTCCGCCTTCAGCCTAGAGAAAGAAGAATTAGAGTTGAAGAGAGAGAGAGAGAGAGAGAGAGAGAGAGAGAGAGAGAGAGACAGTGAGTACAGTGGTTTTGATGTGTTATGAGTTTATGCGAGTTGAATCATATCATGATATGAAGGACTAGGAAAGTTCCTGCAAATGTAGGATTCTGTGGGTAAGGTTCTGTTTACACATTACTACAAAGCTTCACCTAGATGCAGAAACATTAGACGGGACAGCTAATTCAGCACAACAATTTTGAAAAGCTGGATCCCGCTTAGGGCATCTTTAAAAATGCGCCAAATAGTCATTTGGGTATTAAATTACCACTAACAAAGCAATATATTACTTATTTCAAAAATATTATTTTAGTATAGTGAATAATGCAACATCACATTAATTTTTATTTTTATTATAATTAAAAATTAAATATATAAATTATTCTTAAATATATTAAATGATTTTTAAAAAATATTTATATTTAATACAATACAATATAATTTATTTATATATTATTTAATAATATTGTTAATAATATAATTTACACTAATTTAATTTAATAAATTAAAAAATAAAAATAATATTAAAATACTCTGAAAACATTTTTTTAAACATCAAAATGATATCAATTTTAGTGTTAAAGAGTCAAAGATGCTCGACAGGATGGGGGGGAATATAATAAACACAAAACAACAGCAGAAGAGCCGTACGGCTGGAATGCTAAAGTAGCCTTCTTTAACCTCATTATAAGCATTATTTTAGCAAACTTTAGAGACCAATTTGCATACATTATGACGAAAATTGTGATTACCAAGCATCAGTCTTTTCTTTCTGAGCGCCGCCACTGAAAGATTCAAGTGGACCACTGAAACCAATGTACAATTTAAAAGCTTCACACGTTATAAAATCTACATATACATGCACATAAGAAACTTGAGCAGGGGATATATGATGTCGAAAAGCGAGTTGATCAAAGGGGCTATAATCTTGTCATGCGGGCGCTTGGGTGCAATCATATAATATATATACAGATCTTTATTCATATGTTTGGCCCATTGACTAGGTTGGCCCCGGTGAGAATTCATGAGATCTGTTTAAGCTCCTTGAGCTTGTTTGAAGTCTGAAAAGGATGAACTCCCCAGATTTTCTGGCGTACTAAAAATGGGCATCTGAATGTACGAGCATTCCCCACCAAAATTACATACACTTCCTAACTAAACCCTTGTTTTCTATTCAACCCAACATATTCGGCACTTGTTTTGCTTGTGATATACATTTCAAAGTCGCAAAATTAGATCCTAAATCACTAAAAATGTATTTTTTTTTTTGTGCTCCCATCTTCAAAAAGGATATTGATGTTATTGTCTTGATCTTGATCAAATATCTTAGGTGAGTTGATGTTACCATCTTTGAAAACACTTGTTTCTTTCTTCCATCTTCAATTGTTGTGGAAGAGGATGATGATCTCTTAGTCTACATGTCACATCTACTTGCTCATTCAAGGCCTATTCCTCTTACACTAGCTATACTTCAGGTCTATTCCTGACGCCAAGCTCCTCTTGATACATTTCCTACTCCAACATCTTTGTCATTAGATTCAATCTTGAGTGATGATCTTCCTATCACTTTACATAGAGGTAAACGGCAATGTACTTATCTATTTCTACTTCTGTTTCTTATATCCACTTGTCACCTTTCTCTTGTTCGTTTATTGCATCTCTTGATTCCATCTCTATTCCAAATTTGTTCATGAAACCATATCTCATCCCAAATGGCACAAAGCAATGATAAAGTAAAGTAACCATGATTTCAGCTTAATAAGACAACACCCTAGTGGTCAGCATTTCAAAGAAGTTATCAAGATGCATGCATTTTTCATGAAGTCACATGGCAGACATTGAGTTATATGTCAAATTGAACTTAGATTAAGAAAATGTACATACAGGTTGAGAAGCTTTCTTTCTGCAAGATCATCTAAATAGCCTTTTTCCTAAGGAAGAAAGGCAGTCTGCCACCAAGATATGAGACCACCAAAAAGTAGAAATTTTGAGACCTTTTTTGTTCAGCTGTTTGCAACTTTCACACCCTTTTGTCAAATTCCAATCTTTTCATCTTGTTGCAACTGATGTGTGCAGAGATACAAGCTCTCTTGGATTTTGAGGCACAACCTCAATCTTGGCCCAGTTAATCTTTGTCAGCCTGTCAAAAGCCTGGAAGGAAACTAAAGAAAAACCAATAGGTTCATGCTCAATTGAAGAAAATATGACATGGACATGGTATTCTGTATGCAGTAATAGTGACAAGGATGAAAAGCCACCTAAATAATTTCAGCTACTATAAGTGGTCATGTGCTTTCAGGGCTTGAAGGATGCTATCAACCCACCTGCCACCCAAAATAGGATCCAAATTACCAAATGGAAAAAGAAGAAGGAAAAAGAAAAACCCTCAAAATAAGGTGAGGTTCAGAATGCATCATCCAATTTGAAATTGAATATACATCTCTATAATAGTGCACTGTTAAAACTAACACATAGTTGATAACAATGTAATGGTTTGCAACAAGCCTTAATGGAATTATTATACCAAAGCCACTTCACATAGAAGAACAACCAGAGAAAAAGTGTTGAATGAGTGAGGATTACCCTTCAAGACTGGGTTGTGTTGGGTAGTATACATTCGTCAAACCTAATCTTTTTGCAGCTGAAGCAGTTGTCTCACCGATACAAGCAATTGAATTATTCCACCTCTCCGATTCAGAGACAAAATTTACCCAGGCACTGTAGCAACACAAATGTTATACAGTAGATAAGCCAAAACCAAGTCTAAAACCCCCCAACACCCACCGCTGCCCGTGAACCCCAAAAAAAAAAAAAGACTGACCTCTTCCCATCAACAAGAATTGAGAAGAGGGATAAGCACAATGATAAAGACAACTACATTTAGGTAGCAAAAGCATCAAATTCCAGATTATGATTATCATCAAGATCACACAAAAGGTCAATCAGTCCACTGTCCCCTGATGACCTGGACCACAGTTTGGTAGTAAATCTACAGAAGATTGATTGGACTTGCAGAGTCAAGAGCTCAAGACCAAAATGCTCATTTAAAGATATAAGAGCTTTCAGTACAATCGCCAAGAAGAAAATAGTCACAAGTCACATGGAACTGCAACAGACCACTTACTGGACTGCAGAAGGTGAAGCAACGGCAACAACAGGAGCAGAAAGTGCCTGCTGCAAAAGCATCTGATCAACATGCTGAACAGGAACCTGGAAAAATTATTAAAAATCAGAGGCTAACGGCTACAACTTATGTGACGCAATTTAAGACCCTCCCTTATTGGGGCCTATGTGGAAAAGGCTACCATTAACACAATAATACAGACTAAACATGAGAGGATACATATTCAAATGAGAAATACATAATGCAACTGAATGAGGAGAACATGTTGAACATGATAACCTAGGGTAAGGTGACATGAAGCTTGATATCTTCCTAGTTAAACAAGGTTAGAAAACCCACAACGGCATGACAATCATACAAAAGCTCTAATCATGGAATTAACTTACCGTCGTGTATGTATTCAACCTAACAACCTCAAATCCACGACTTGACAAGCCTTCCTCTGCAACACATATGCCCGAAGAGCTACTCAAGATTATTTCTCATTACTTCTTACATATATAGAGACTTGAGAACTTCAAGTATGTCAATTGAAACATGAAATTGCACAACTATTATGAGCTCCACATGGTTTCCTTTTGAATGCCAGGACAGTAGCAAAAGAAATTTATGGGTAAAGAAGATGTAGGAAAATAACATTTTGTGAAGGTTGACTAGCATCAAACCAAATAGTTGATGACTGGTTTTCAACAGTATACTGAAGCTAAAACCAAATATTTTCCCCATTTCATGAAATCATGAAAACGTGCAACCAATATTGAACACAATGGTCAAGAATGGATTATAGGATTATAGGATGAATGAGCCCTGAATATGTGTAGAATGGTAAGGGGCAGGGTAAATCAATCACGCTTCTGATCAATAACTGGACAACAAACATAAATTTCTCACATTAAAAATTAGAAAGTGCAAAAGAGAAACTGGACTGAACTGAAAGTTCCCATAACTACATATGTAAACTTTATACAACCTCATTTTGTCACCAACTACTACAGCTTTAAACATTGAATTTATCATGCATACTTAGCCTAATATTTCACTGAGAAAAATTAGCCAGGTTAGTATTCATCTTTTATTAGAGAAACACACAAATTACAGAAATTTTGGAATCACATCGAGGAAACTGAACAATGTCATTTGACATACCAATCTCATTGCTTGCTCTCAAAGAGGCGGGATATAAAACAGTGGATCTTTTATTACCATTCTTTGGAAGCTCTGCAGCCAACACTTGACCTGTTGCTGAAACATGGGAAAAAATCATAATATAAATAAATCAACCAAAGAAAATATCACTTTTTTTTTTATTGGAAGCAAAATAATGTTTATGAATTAATTACAAACGGCACAGAGGATGCCACCCATGTACATATGAAAGTAAGGACACCTATGAACTATACAAATTTTCATTTGGAAAAGACTTTTTTATCCAAAGCTTTAGAGTGTGAATCCATCTATCTCTAACCATCACAAAGGGTGTTCTCACCCCTGCAAACAGCCTCTGATTCCTGCTCTCCCACACTAACCAAGAGGCACCAATGCCGTAAGTTCTCAATGAAAATATCATAACAAAGCTTCCAAAAAAAAAAAAAGGCTAAATAGAGGCCAACCTCAAAATTTACTAGTATAACAGCCACTCAATTAATCATTTACAAAGGAAATATGATACTAGCTTTATAAGCTTTCCCCCAGAATTCTCCAAAGTGGTAAAAACATGTGAACATGCAGTGAAACCTGCATACCAATGCAGCAACTAGCAAAGTATATACCACAAAATCAAGTGCCAGATTTATCATGGTAATGTCTCTGAATTTTTTTTTTCTGGGGATAACCAAGATATCCGACGAGGGAATCCAACTAGCGGATGGGAAATCCATCCTCCTCGGGGCCCTAATTAATGATCAGTAAAGCCTCCAGTCCAAAATACAACATAAAAAACTTTGCAAATTTAAATATTAGCACAATAATAAAACTCATGTTTTATCTTCCAATTCAATGGCAAGAAAGCTTCTCAACCTAAATAGTTGTAAGTTTTCTTGCTGAACCAACGGTTTGATAAATGATAATAGGCAGAAATAGAATTAGTTGATTATTTCGTCCATGTCTGTATGCATAGATAAGCATGAGTACCTTTTGATGGCATGAATGCAATATCAAATGATTGTCTTGATGATTGCATTACTTCCTGAAAAATGCTTGCCGTACCAGCCCCCACAACACCTACCTTCACATTTGGGTTTCCAGCCACCCTAAGGACCAAAAAGAAGGGGAGTTTTTTAATTATATAAAAGTCAGAATGATTATTAAGCAACAAAGCAAGCAGGGAAAATCAGCAAGCTTCCTCATCATGTGAACATCTAATTTATGGAACAAGACAGAGAAAACAATTGCATTTGCAATGTCAAAAACGGATTTCTAACCATCACTATCCACTCAAACTTAAGCTCTGAAAAGTCAAAAGACTGAAAGTTGAATGGGAAAAATGTTCTAAACAATTTCAGAAAAACCCCAAAAAGAAAACCAAAAAAGAAAGAATTGAAAAGCAATGTACATAATCTTGATCATCCAAGCAAATTGCCTATGCATAGTCACATAAGTACATTGAAGTCTGTAGACAGAGACAGCCAAGAATAACAATTTGTTGATCAGAAAACATATATATATTTTTTGATCAGACACATCCAAGAATAACAATGACAAGTGCATATCAAACAGAAATAGCATTAAGAAACTACAGAAAGAGTAAAGACATTCTAATCAGAAAATACAGAAACACCCAAAAGATTTTGAGCTAAGGAACTGTTGAATATGTACAACTTGGGAACCATGTCATGCTAGCAAGCACTAACACTTACTTCCATGCCTTCAGAAACACTGAACCGGCTTCTGGGGAAGTTATGATAATCCAGTCAAATACAGTATCTGCTGCAATGGCAGAAACATGAGAAGGATAAATAAAATGGAAATTAAAAATAAATAGGTGTAGTCTGGAAATTTTAACATGATCACTTGAAAAAAATTCAGAAAAAAGAATTTAAGAATAACATAGAGGAATTAACAAAAATGATCTGACAAGCACCATGCAACCTTGTGCAAGATATGCAACTATTTTCTATATAGAAAAAGGTGATTCTAGGGTGTATGAGAATCACCTTGGGAAAACCAAAGTAATGAGATAGCACACACTGTAATGTAATTCTCTGAACATAAAGGTCACAGAAAGATTAACTCTGGCCCACTTTACCGTACTGAACCGAAAACCAGTCAAACCCAAATTGGAAAATGGGTAAAAATTTTGCGCTCATGAGCCCAAAATAAACAAAGTTTGACAAGCAACAGACTCAAGACATGACAAAAGTTTTGTCTAGCAAGAGTAGCCCATATGGCACCTCCAAACAGAAACTCAAGTATTATTCACACACCCCCTTCCATTACAAGTATAGTTAGTTCTTACAAGTTAGATATTCTATGAACTCTAGTATCTCTACCTCATTTACAGAAGATGCTCATGAAATCCAAGTCTCTAATACATAAATCCATGAATCTTTGTTCACACCTACTGGAGTTTCATAGTTAGCAAAGGCTTTCCTATTTCTTTCTCACCATACTAGCCAAAAACATAAGTGCAGGATCACGCTAATCCTTCCCCTCCTTTCTTTCTCTATCTTCTGTCCAATCCAAGCCAGCAGTTCCACTCCTACAAAGCTCGCATCTGCCAAGGATAGCCCCAGTAGCTTCAAAACACTCTCCCATAACTGAGTAGTCCAGCTGCATCCAAGAAGCAAGTGGTGAACAGTCTCTTTTTCCTTGCATAAATAACATCTATTCACCATAATCATACCCCTCTTCATTATATTATCATCAGACAAAATCTTATCCTTCATTGTCTCCCAAGTGGAAAAAGCTACCTTGGGGGAAATTTTAGCCTTCTAGATCTGTCTCCAGGAGAACTGCATATTGCCCTCACCCCTATTCAATACCTTAAAGTAGGATTTTACAGAAAATTTACCTTCACCCTCACTGCTCAGCTTCCATATTACTGTATCCTTCAAATTATCATCTGTCTTGCAATTTTAGAGCCCTGTATAGAATTCTTCCAGCTGATTGATCCCAATCCTGGATATCTAGTTTCAAATGGACAACCTATGCACATCCCTCTCATCCACCCCCTCACAGTCCCGGATCCAAGCTACCTTACCACATGCCAAGGAGAACACAACAGGAAAGACTTCAAATAGAGTTTTTATCTCCACACCACCTATCTTTCCAAAACTTTATTTTGTTTCCACTTCCCACTTTAACCCAATCCACCTCTCTAACTAATCCCAACTCTTCTAATAGGCTTCCATACACTAACCCCATAGGCCTCCCTTATGCATTTCATCATCCATCCTCCACTCCCTCCAACTCCTCATACTTGCACTTCATTACCTTCTCCAAAACCTCTCTTTCTCTACCATATACCTCCAAAGCCACTTCTCCAATAAGGCTTTATTAAAGATCGACAAAGCCTTGACCCCCAACCCACTACTACCACTAGGTTGGGTCACCGCACCCAACTTCACCAAATGGCATTTGTAGCCCTCACCCATTTTACCCCATAAGAACTTCCTCTAAATTGCTTCTAGTTGATTGGCTACCTCCCTTGGGATTGGAAATAGTGACATAAAATATACTTGAGGATTTGATAGTTTGCTCTTTATTAGAGTAAGCCTTCCTACCTTAAACAAATACTATCGTGCCACCCTTCAAGCTTCCATTCAAGTCTTTCTAAAATTCTTTTCCATATTGCCTTCTCCTTATATTTGGCAGCTAGTGGTAGGCCAAGATATTTCATAGGCAAAGCAAATAGTTTACATCCTAGTAGGCTAATCAACCTCTTCCCATCCACTTCTTCCCTTATTCCTGCCAATTCACTTTTCACTAGGTTTATTTTTAAATCTGAAACCGCCTCAAATACCAGTAAAATACACCTTAATTTATTACCTACTCTTCCTCTACTCCACAAAAAATTACTGTGTCATTTGCAAATCATACATGTGAGACCGTCAGCTCATTCCCATGGCCCCATATCTTAAAAACCTCCACCAATCCCCCCTCCACTGCTTTAGTCAACGAATTGCCCAATGGCTCCATAACCACAATAAAGAGCAATAATGACAAAGGACCACCTTACCTTGTTCCCCTTGATGATGCAAAGAACTGGTGGGGCCCAATTTACCAACACAGTAAATGAAGCAATTGAAATGCACTAGCATACGCAGTTGTATCATTTGTCCCCATACCTTATCCTCCTCAACATATACATTAAAAAAATCCCAAAATACGTAATCACATGCTTTTTCCATATCAAATTTGCAAATAACCCCCTTATTCCTCACCTCCATCAGGCTATCGATCACTTCATTGGCAATAAAGACAGCATCAAGAATCCACCTGCTTTATATAAAGGCATTTTAGCTTGGACCCACCACACTCCACCACCCACCTAAATCTTTTTGCCAACAGCTTCAAGATAATTTTATAAACACAACTTAGCAGAATTATAGGCTTGAAGTCACTGATATTTTCTACTCTTGATTTCTTGGCAACCAACACTATAAACATCGAGTTCAATGATCGCATAGTTGCTTTTTTTGTGAAAATCCTCGAACAACATGATTATATCATCTTTCATTACCCCTAATTTGTCTTCAAGAATGCCATGGTGAAACCATACAATCACAATCAAGTAGTGCACTATTCACTTCATTTTCCCCAAATAGCAGTTTTAATCACTATTTCAGGTCACTGTCAATTTCCTTGAACTCCATCCTGTCAAGTTTAGGCCTCCATGTCTTTGTCTCTTGATACATGTAACTACAAGATTACTAATCCCCTCCTTTTTAACTCCCTATCCCCTTCTGTTTGTTCCCCTTGAATATGCAATTTACTTATGAAATTATACCTTCTATAATTAGGGGTATAATTTCATATGCCATTCTATGAAAAAATATCATATTCCTATCCCTTGCCTTCAGCCACAATACCTTTGATTTTTGGCACCACGAAATCTCCTTCCTCTTCTTTAACTGCACCAATTCCTTACTCATCTTTGTCCTTCTCCTTTGTTGTTCCTCAGTGCATTCTCCTTTCATAATGACAGTATCAAGCTCATGTAGTTCTTTCCACAATCTTTCTCTTCTCTCTCCCACCCTTCCAACCTACTCCCTACTCCATTTTCTTACTACCTTTTTGATTCTTTTTAGCTCATATGTGACAACAAAACTTGCATTACCTTCCACCCTGACTCCCTCCGAGACTCCTTGACAAGCTTATCGAAACTCTTGACTTATAACCACATATTTTCAATTTTGAATGGACAAAGACCCTACCGCATACTGTCTATCTCCAAGGCAATCAGATAGTGATCAAAGGTAGGTCTAGTAATAGCACTTGTTGCATCCTAAGAAAGCATACCTCCCAACTATTAAATACCACAAATTTGTCCAGTCGAGACATGGACAAATTATCCCTCATATTAGACTAAGTAAAACTTTCCCTTGTCAGATCTAGCAACTCCAATTCCATCATAATCTCCCTAAGTTCCTTGAATGAGCACCCATCCTTTCATGTGAGAATAGTACTTCACTATAATCTCCCCTTATCACCCAAGGTAACTTCCCACATCTTCTTTTGTATTCCTTCAAATCCTCTTAAAAGAAGCATCTCCCCCTTGATACAACTCCTATGTACCCCCGTGAATAACCCACTTTATGCCTACCCCTTTCATTTCAAAAACTCAAGACAATGACATATTGTCTTCGCAACTCTCTTTTCATTCCCAGTTTATTGTTCCAGCATACTAAGATACCACTTGCATTTCCCCAAGCAGCCTTGGCATCCCATTCCAGACTTTGTCCACCCGATAAGCTCTTCAACATGCTCACATTCATCTATTTTATCTTCGTTTCCTACAAGCCAACCACATCAACCTTCCACCTATGAAGAGTATGTTTAATGACAACTCTTTTTTTTTTTTTTTCCATATTGTTCATCCCTCTCACATTCCACGATAAATTCTAAGGACCATAACTGCTTACACAATTCATATTTTTCATGATCTCTCTATCTTTTACCTTTTCTTTCCACTCTTCTCATAATTAACCCTACACTCTCAGCCTCTTAAGTTTTTTGCTAACATCCCCATTACTCCTTTTCCTAACGACCTCCTTCCTTTTCACTGATTGACTTGACCTCTTCTTCTCTTCAATTTCCGAAACCAATGAAAAAGCATCCTCCTCAATCCCGTCAAAACTAATACCCAGTAGCTTGTAGACCACTCTCTTCGACACTTGTTGCCATGTTGCATCCTTTACAATCGCATAACCATAAGCTAAAGTAACAATTTCTTTGCCCTCATTAATTTGATACTTTCTCTCACAATTTATGCAACCTAACATATCCATCTTTTCTACTTTCCTTCCCTCAAACACAAACAGCTAACGACATGGAATTTACCCCCTTTCATCCTCAAGTTCCACGCAGCTACCTGATCCTAACATTAAGCGTCCTCTTGTACCCATTTTGCCCTCTTCCATCAATATTACCTCTTTAGAATCCACCCCATAGTACGCCTCTTCAATGCTGACACAATAGATGATTTGGGCATCCTTTATCAACTCATTACTGTCACTTGAAAATCTTGTTTCCTTATCCCCCATAGTTCCAAGCTTTTTTTCCGATTGACGCCACAGATCTAAGTCAACCAGTCCATTCCCATTTGTGATATCTAAAATCCTTAACTCCGCATCCATACCCGACCCAAAACAAGACCCATGTTGACCATTCAATCTCGTACTTGAGCCTGATTCTTCAAAGCGAAGTATCTCTGTAATATCTTATTACTCTCTTAAGCCTAAATAATCAAAAAACAGAACATCAACCCAATGCATTTCCTCCAATACTTAACCTGATTCAAATGCCTCACTACAACTCGAATCCCCTAGTACTCCATGGGTCATCTGCCCATCCATAATTTCCTTGCCTTCACATCGGACAAATGTCACTAATTCTCATATTCGACACGGAGCCACTTCTGACAAAACCTATAGTGCTTTGAGTCACCACTCCCTTCATGTACTGTCCTTGCCCTACTTTCTCTCTCTTCATAAACACTTCTTTTACCAACCTCTACCAACCAAACCCATCTCATCCACCACGGAACAATGCTGCTCTAGTCTTTCCCTTGCTGATTTCAGACAATCTCACAAAACTTTCTTTCCTATACAGATCTCTTGTAAACAAAAACACCTTCACCCCCTCCCTCTTTCTCCTTACCCAGCCTTCTCTCTTCTCTGTTGCCACCAAAGAGTCCATGAAAATGCAAAACCATCTCTTTTCCCTACATTCAAGTAGGGCGATACTCTATTCCCTCTACTTTGCTCCATAATTCAGACCCTCCCCAACAAGCTTCAAACTCAAAGATCTTCCTTTCTATCCTAATGGGAAAGATCTCCATCTTACATCCATAGACTTTTATCTCCGTACACTTCTCAAAAATTGTTATTTAGCCACATATAAAATTCTAGTCATCATGCAAGTCCCTATATTGCCCAAACTATAAAACAACATCATTATGTCAATTCCATCCACATAGAAAATAGTTCTTTGCCAGTACAGATTAAACCTTTAAGTCTGGAACTTACCACTTAATATGGAGGAAAGCTGATGCAAATCAGGCCCTTCCGTATGCTGAATTAGGGGAAGCTCCAAGCAAGTTATCCCATGTTTGGCCTATATTCAGCATTTTAACAACGCATCTTGATGTTAAACTAACAATTCATAACAGGATTTGATATCATAGTAGATTTAGTTTGTCAGACATAACAGCAATGTGCCTAGAGAAAAGGCACAACTTCAAGTATTAGTACTAAAATGGCATATAGCAGCCCAAAACAAAAGAAAATACCATATCATCTTGTCAACACATAAACATTCAGTTTCATAGATGGGAAACAGTAAAGATGTACTAATTATATAATTAAAATAATCTACAGCTCTTCACTTGCTTATTATATCTTAAGAAAAATTTGAGTACCATAGCCATCCTATCAATTAGTTTTGGGACGTGGATGGAAAATGTCCAAGAAATGCACTAGGGAACAACAGTGGTCTAGAGGTGATAGACATGCGAGAATGATACTGAAGCAACAGCAATGTGATTAGAGGTACAGTTAAAGGCAGCATAACTGCAAAGGGGTTGCAGCAATAACAGTAAGGAAGCAAAAATAAAAAATAAAAAAAAATTGCTGTGGTAATGGGGATGCAATCACATGGATTAGTTTCCACTGAAATTCTTCAACGGTGCATGACTATGCAGGAATTACTAAGAAAACTATGGTGCACAAGTTACAAATAAATTCATTTCCAAAATGGAAGGCATTTATGCACCTTGCTGGAAATCATTCAATAATAAGAATCCAACAAAATAGGTTTGATCTATCTCCTAAAATGATCCTATTTCTCTTAACCAACAATAACAATAAATAAATGATCTTTTCAGTATCTCTAAATCTGATAATGAGCATGAAACGAACATACTTCATGAGACGCATTACTATAAAAAATAATTCTGAAACAGGTTCATCAATTCCTGAATTTACCATAGCAGTAACTGATTAACCGGGAAAGCTACTAGTTGCAATTATTACAATGAAAGAAAAAAAAAGTCATCGAAAATTCATCTTTAAACTTTTTTTTTTTTGGGGCATCACAAAAGCTAAATCTCCACCCCAGTATTTAAAATGTCTACAGCCCGAGGAGAACGTAGATCATAAAATGTTAATGAAACAGTATCACATACTTCCATTCAAAATAAATATTAATACAAAAGAAGCTCAAACTTCGAGAACATAACACAATTTATCTAGACCACTGGTGAAAAAATGCAAAACAAAGTACAAAGAAAAGTTAAATAAATACACAAATAAAATGCTAAAATGCAGCTTTCATTTCCACATTAAATAAAAAATATGTAATGCGACCAATAAATTCTTAGTTCATATTCCGGATAAAAAAGACAAGTGAAACGGAGGTATTCCAGAAGACTCACGAAGAGAATGAAGCAAAAGACCTTCCAAGACCAAAGTTAGATGCAAGAAAAGCAAAACCGAAATCAAAAGCGACATTGCATATTTGTAAAATAGCAAAAAAAACGTGGGAACACTTTCGAGTTCCAATAACAAAAATCTCGCTCAAAGGAGAAAAAAGGAGACGGAGAGAGAAGATGAATACCAGAGCTTTGATTAGTTTGCCGTTTTTACCACGTTCTCTGGTCACAACAACTTTTGGATTCAAATTCGAAGTGGCAGAAGCTCGGATTCCAGCAGAAAATGCAAAGCAGACTCTTCTGTGACGTTGCAGACAAGAAGCAGCGGAGAAAAGAGGAGGAGAGAGAGAGGAGAGAGAGACTCGTGCCATGGAAACGTGTTGCCCACAGACGAGAGGAAAACGATCCAGCTGTTACCAAATAATGTACCTGACGGTCCCGACCTGAATAAATTAATTATTTCTTTAAACTAAATATCTAGCAAAAGTAATGCAAAGCACACTTAATAATAAAAAACCGCCTTGATTAACTCATTAAAATGGTTGCCCGCGCAGAACGTAACAGTAGGAACAGCAAGCCGCTGGAAGCCACGTGGCCCTTGCTTATCAGGGGCAGGACCGTACCATATGCCCGCCGACACTATAGCATCACTCCACTGCCTACGACGGTTTCAATATGTGCTCACATGGACCGGATTGTCTTCTATCTTCTACCGTCCAATTTTGATTCCGTGACAATCTAACGGTGGTCGTCAACCCATAATGTTCAGCTTTTTGTTCCCCTTTCCTGGTGGGCCCTAGGGTGGTGTGCGCCCCGGGTCCAAACACTTGCCAGCTAGGACCAACATCATTACTGGTTGCATCACTATCATCCATCATAGAGCACATCAACACCGTAGGCTTAATGATTTATCAAAAAAAAATGTGAAATCCAACGGTGAAATGTGAGCCCACAGGGGCGCCACGTGAAGGGGTGTGGGGGAGGGGACCGAAGCGAAAGTACGGGAATCACTCGATCACGTAACCAAATTTCCCCTTTTGGTGTGGCTTTTGGATATTATACTAAGTTTGGGGGCCATCGGTTGGATGCTAATCAGATATGGCAGTTCAAAATGGGAAACATTTGGAGTAGCCGTAGGGTCACTAACTGTCTATGGCGCTGACCTACGGCCATCATTGTACTCATTCTTGTTCTGGTATGCCCGTTATTATTTAATAACCTTTTTTTCAATCTTAAATAAAGAAATGAAGTATGTGTTGAACTTGACTAGTAATAAATTAGTATTACTAAACCAGCGACGGTCCTCTTCGAGAATTAGTCGTAGAAAACATTTCAAATCTGTTATCAAGTTAAAATTCTTTGAAATTATGAGTAAAAAGAAGAAAATATATTATTATCATACTAATACTAAGAATTTTTTTTTAAATAACACTTGGTACAATCATAAGTACAAAAATATCAAATATCATTTTAATTTTTTTGTTTAAGATACCCTTAAAATTATTTATAAAATTATAAGCTTATTATTGATTTGAATGCCAAAGGTAGAGTGCATACTCGAAATGTCTCGAATACGAAATTTACACCCTTTCTTTTTTTTTAAGTTGATTTGCTTTTTTTTCTTTCGATTTTTTTCACTTTTTTTTTTTTTTACATTTTTATCGTACTTGCAGCATTTTTGTTAAGTTTTAGCGATACATAATTTTAAAGCACCACCGACCAGTAAGGTATTATTATTTTTTTATTTTTTAAAGTGATGTTTGGATGACTTTGACTGATTTCATCGAAATTTATGATTTTTATTATATTTGCTAGTAATGTTAAGCTATTTGTTATTATTTTTAATTTACAATAAATATATCAAAAATGATTACTTGGTTTCATATTACTTTGATTCATATTTTTTCACCAATTTAATTCATATTTTTGCACTAGTCTAGTTCATATTTTTGCACTATTGTTAGGCACGATTTTTGGTCCATTAGTGATTTATACTTTCGCACTAATTTGAATCATTCATCTACATTATTTGTTCAATTCATTTTGTGCACTTCATTCAAATGTTTATAGTTTTGCATCATTTGAATGTATTTTTGTACTTTTTTTTACTATCACTTTTCACACCATTTTATTAAGTTATTGCATCATTTAACACTTTTTTGCACCATTTTTTTTCATGTTATTGTACCGTTTTGCAATATAGTTTTGCACTATCTAAATAGAAAATTGCACTTTTTTGCACCATATGTATGAATTGATTTGGATATTTTCCGTTATTTTTTTTTATATTTTCAAAATTTTTGTTATGTACAGATGATACTAGTATTAAAATCTTTCAAGTCAGATAAGGTAAAGATCATGAAACATTGCGATAGTGATGTAAATTCAACTATTGAGTCAGTCTTTGAAGAACTGAGGGATTGTGACCAGATGAGAGACTTGTTCAAAACCAAAGTTTTTGGTCACTTTCTTGAACTACTTTCTCTAAAGTTCAATGCACAAATAGTGGACAGTATGTTAGTTCGAGTGAAGAATGAGCTTAAAATCAATTGCATAGTCTTTATGCTTGGGTCATATGAGGTGATATTGAGTGCCACTGAGTTTTACTTCATTGTTGGTTTAAAAATTCAGTGATGTGCAAGAGATAACACCAATTGAAGTATGAAAGTCCAACATCCTCAATAGATATTTTGGTGGACAAGATAAGTTAAATAAGACTCGATGAAGGCCAAGTTGCAAAGAGGACTCTTTGATCACCTTGAAGATGCAGTAAAGCTATATTTGGTCTACATGTTACACGGGTGGTTGATGGGGTGTGATAAGCGATAGTTGATCCTTTTATGACACAAGTATTTGGTAGATGATTTAGATTGCTTTAACAACTTTCTATGGGTAACTGCACTTTTTGACATAGTTCAGAGTAGCTGCTTCACACCGAGCATGTAAGAGTAAGGAAGAAATGTAACTTTCACACATTTCATATTTTATTATAATTTTCGCATTGTTTATTATTATTTCATACCATTTTCATATTAGTATCGCATCACATCATATTATTTTCACACCAAATGTTAAGCTTTTGCACCATTTATTCATCTTTCGATTTTCACATTACTATCACATCACATTCATATAACTTTTGCACCAAATGTTATTCTTTCGTACTATTTGTTGATCTTTTGCAACATTGTTTAATATTTTTCATATAATTTAACTAAACATGTCTATTTGTTATGTTCAGCATATTAAAGCATACTTACGTGTTCCCTACGTCGACAAAGGCAGTTCCCCTATATTTATTACATATGCTGGATTGACTACTATTTGTTTGTAAGTTACTGACGTTTCTTTTAATTTATTACCATTGATAAATAAAGTTTTAAAGTACGTTTTTCAAAACTATGTTTTTCTTTCCTACGACAACACTAAAAATGACATATGTCACAAACAAAGGGATCAAGATACAAAAAGATCCCCACCAAATAGTGACTATCATCTAAAACAAGATGACCCTTTATTGATAGGATACGAGGAAGTGACCATTACGGTTATTGCCATGACATGAGATGAAAAAGGTAGGTACCTTTTGTTAAGAGAGTTACCTTCTTTTTTATAGTATTATTTATAGTTGCCTTTTTTTTCAGCTTAATATTTTCATGCAATATAGCAACCAAAATTGGCTCAAAGCTATTTGTAGATTTGGACAAAATGGTCATTGAAGTGTATGACTCATTTTGACAAAAAGTCACGACAATGTACGAGGGAGACAAATTAATCATTTGTGTTATATGTTGATTGACCTCATGTCTAACATATAACAATAAGAAGGTAATTGTTGATAAGATTCAATTGAATCACCATATGTAAAAGATAATATATGTTTTTTTGCCTTCCAAGCTTTACTATAAAGAATTTGAATGTCATACATTTCTTACATATCGTCAACTATATCATTTGGCTTTATTGTACGACTATTTCCCCCTATTCTTTAAGCAATAACCTCTCTTATGATAACAACACTAGTTTGATAATGTCTTCGATGGGCTTCTTCAATTATGAAAGTATGAGTCAAATAATTCCTAATTTGATGTAATAATCTATCTTGAACTCGAATTGCATGAAGTTTTCATTCGATTACTTTTTATCTATAAGAAACTTGTAGTGCTTTTGTTTTGGATCCGATCACTATGAATTCAAAATTCTCATTCAAAGCATACATTCATAAAATTCGCTTTACTTTTTTCTTATATGAAAAAAATGTTACCATCAGCTAAGGCATGAGATGGAGTTACTGATTCACTTATAAATACCTCACCATACTAAATAAGTGTCCACTAAAAATTTAAAAGGCTCTTCGACATATATAGCCAAATGAAGCAAATCATCATAACTCTAATTTTGATTTTAATCTTCCTTGTGATTTTTAAGGTAAGTGGCATGTACTTATTCTTCTGTTTTTTAAGTGTCAATAATTAGGTACTTATACCCAATATCATAATCCATTGCATCAGTTATATTCAAATCCTTATATTTTCACGATATTCTTGTTGACATGTTTACTTCATAACTAAATTATAACATTGATAAGGGAGTTGGGTTTGCATAGCAGGTGTTGATTCGCTTAGTTGATTACTGACAATACAAGAATTAAAATGATCACCCCTTATGGGCTTCTCAACATTTTCATCATTATGTCTTATATGTTCATATGTTGGTGGACCAACATTAAGGTACACCAGGTCAACAAAAATTTGAGGGATATAACCTTCAGGTAGCCATATAAAATCAACATTATTGTCGCATGTTATCTAAATCCAAGTTTCATTAGTTTTCGCTTAAGCCATCATGTATAATTGAATACCAAATTTGAAATAATCAACTTCGACAAATGATCGAACAATATCCAATAATTGAGCATAAGTCAAACCAGACTTAATTTTGAAACTCCTAGTTTTGACATTTTTTTTATTGATAAAATTGAAATTTTCTCTTGATTCTACCCAATTTTTATTATGTGTTATCAAAGTTCTTGGTATCGTCATCCTACAATCAAAAAGAAATGGTGCAAAATGATGCGAACACATAACCAATATTGCAAAAAAAAAAAGTGCAAAAAAAATAAACAAAATGGTATGAAATATTTCAAACGATGGTACAACAATAAAAAGAAGAAATGTATAACATGCAATCCACAATGGAACAAATATTATATTATTAAATAATATGTAAATGATAATAACATAGTGCAAAATTTGACATAAAAAATATTTCGAGATGCTCACAAAATGATGTGAACAATGCAAACAAAATAATATGAATTAAAAAAATAATGTGAATTAAAAAAATTAAATTAATGCAAAAGTGGGAACTCAAGTAACAGGTAAATGTGGACCAAAATGATGTGAAATAATCTTAAAAAATATTGTTGTAATGAGTGGACAAAATGGATGTGTACATCATTTTAAAAATATTATATATATATATATATATATATACATATATATACCTCAAAAAAAAAAAGTACTCAAGAAATGATAGATTTCAATGCAAAAAATCTTGCTTTTAACCAATAACATTTACCTTAAGTGAGAGAGAATTATCTGTTTGTAAAAAAGATCATTTATGAGAAAAAATGGGCAAACATGCACTCTCATTCCTTTTTTTTCAAATATTTTTTCTTCTATTAATGATAAAGGGTAAATTAATCTCCTGGATAAATAAATGAGAGCATGTTGGTCTTATTAAAAAAATAAATACTAAAAACACTTAAACTAAAAATATAAATTATTTTTGTGAAAAGAGATAAATTTTATGACAAATAAGAAAATTTCCTCTGAAACTTAAGTGAGTGTTGTAAAAATTGCTTTTATTTAGTGAATCTACTAATAAGAATTCAAATGTATTTCACGTAATTTAACCTTAATTATAATGAACTTCTATACCTTCAACTCAAAACAAACTGAATCGAATTTGATTAGCATTGAACAATTTTAATTTAATTTGACTGAACTTTTTACTCACTAACACAAAAAAGAATTATTAATAACTATGTAAAATAAATGGGTTTGAGCAAGGCCCGCACTGAATAAGCACCAAAGAAAAATGTCATTTTGCTTTTAAGTAATGTACCGAAGAAATGTCACTTAGCTTGAAATATACAATTAGGTCACCTGACCCTTATTCCATTTGAGTTTTATTAATGTACAAATCCGTCAAAATAGTGTAAGATAGGCAAGACTTTTGTTACCTTTGAATAACTGCCCCTGTCAAACTCCATGCTCAATAGAACAAAACATCAACTAGACCAAAGCTATGGACAATTTTAGTAATCAACTCAGCCAAAAATGAAGGGGACCATTTCAATCCAATGGTTGCAATGCTTTAGAGCATCATTGATATTTACCAAAAGTGATAATCACCATCTGATAACAAGGCAAATACAGGCACCCAAATTTTGGTAAGTTGCAAACAGAAAAAGAAACTTCCCTTTAAGATGGCTTATTGTGTGCCAGCCACACAACAAATAGAGGAAATAAATTCAGCAAGAGACTGCCAAAAACCTACAGAACACAAAATCTTGTTATTCATGAAGCACACACACCAGCAAAATCATGCATAGCAAAATCATGCATTCCAATAATTAGGTTTCTTTATCTCACTTAAAAAGTAAACAAAATAATTAATCAAATCCCTAGAAAAACTACCTCAGGTCACCAAAATTCAGTTCCACTCCACAATGGGAGGGATTTATAGGGATTCTACATAACCAAGAGAGCTTCGGAGAAATGGAGCTGATTGCTCCTTCTAGCGTGACAATGTCTAAGGTACTAGGCCTAAAACTTTTCCGTACAGTTCATTCAGCTTCAGCTTACTTGCTGCTGGTGGCTTCCGTAGATAGGGTAAGCTCCATAGGCAGCTGCTGCTGCAGCATACATCCTTGGGTCAGGAGGTGGTGGCAAAGCATAGCCATAACCATCATAAATCTGCCCTCCATAGTATGCCCCACTCCACTGGTTGCCAAAATCTGCCCTGAACTGTTAAAACCCAAACATACTGATTAAGGACAACAAACTAATAACAAATGCAAATCATGGCAGCTGAAATTCTTAATTTTTCAATGCTTATATAACTATTACATTGAAGCTGTTGAAATGGGTATTGAATGATTTTGTGCTCGGAGTTGCTTTAAACAGCCTTATATGAGGAACACACAGATAGAGAGAGAAACAGAGAGGGGAAGAGAACCTGTTTATTTGCTGGATTACGACCCCAAGAAAGACGAACTGTTTGTGTTCCAATCACAGTGCCATTCAACTTCTGCAATGCCTCCTCAGCATTATTTCTGCCAGGAAAGGTTAGATGGGGAAGTTTTTGGGGTAACTTATTGACGGAAAAGTAGCTAACTTCATCTTCAAGATACCATTCCTTGATATGGGAAACCAGAAATAGAGCCAAAATAATTTTACCTGTTGGCAAATTGTACAAATCCGCATCCTTTTCCAACTGGTATCTTAACTGAAACTATTTCACCATACTGTGTGAAAGCTTGCCTGAGATCCTCATCAGTGACATTAGGGTCAAGCCCACCAACGAATATCTAAAATGAATCATGGCTTATTCAAAGGGGGGAAAAGGTGAAGATCTTAATTGTCTAAACCATAAAAAGCAGTACAACTTACTGTGGTGTTCGAAGAATCTCCATCAGATTGGGCTGAGGCACCATTTGAAGGATATCCACCTGCCAAAACAAAAACAAAGTAATCCTTATTATAAGGGAGAATTATATGGCCATCATTGAATTTCGAGAATGTAAATAGATGGTAATTGTTGTCAAGACATGCCAAGTTCAGCAGAGATTTGTTGTCTTCTCCAAGAACCACAAATACAAGCAGGTAAGAATCCCATTATATAATCTAGCTATGAGATGGGCCCCATCATAAACCACACTTAAATAAAGTTCTTTTGAGTCACCATAAAGAAGAAAACGGAACAAGGCAAACAGCAAGAATAACAAAGCAAGAGACAACATATCACACAGAACAGAAGTATTTTCCTAAAGATATTAAATACAGACACATCTCAGAAAGAAGCAGCAGAAAAATAACCTCCAGCCTTTTCTTACAAATATGCAACTGATTACTGTGATATCTGATATAAAATATACCTAAAACTATGTAATGCAGTGACCAAAAATCAATTCTCCTTTTCTGTACTAGAGATGGCCTTTAACCAGCAACCTTTAATTTCTGCACACTAAAACAGGGCCCTTCCTTCAACCATACAGGAATAGCCCCAGCAGGAGGGCATAAAGCTTCAGTGCTTGGCAAATACAGAGATCTCTTTGTGCTAATACCTAATAACCATTAAGAATAGCAATGCTACAAATGCATAGAAACAAAACATTATAGAGGACCATCATGAACATCTATGTGTGTAAAATAAGTGACATGATGCAGCATTCAAAAGAGAGGGACAAGGACAGAATTTAATTCTCTGCACAAATTAAAAGGAATATCAACACAAAGCAACATGAAGTACCCAACATGAAACTTTTTGTGCATCCATGGCAGCACACTTTCTGACGGAGAGAGAGAGAGAAGGGAAAAGTTTAATTCCTGTCTCGGAACAAAAATAGAAGCAGCCACCAAAGCAAGCATATAAAAATTCTAAAGCCCCTCATGCCCCTCCCCACCAAAAAAATAAACAATAACAGCAGCAGAACAGAAACATAAATTAAGATTAAAATAATCAGAAGCAAGAATACTCACAAGTATTCAGATGGATTAGTAATGCCAGTGAAAATACCTTGTGAAGAATATTGTTGCTGATATCCAGTTGACTTCCTAGGAGTAGCAGCACCAATACGCATAGGCCTGCTTGAACAATATACACCATTCATTTCAGTCATGGCCTTCGCCCTCTCATTATCATCTCCAAACCTCACAAAACCATAACCTTTTGATCGACCAGTATTGGCATCCAAGACAACTTTTGCAGCTTTAACAGATGGATATCTACTAGCAAAAGTTTCATGCAATAAGCTATCACTAACATCTGCAGCTAAATCTCCTACAAAAATAGAAAGATCCGGACCATTATCTGAGCGCTTGTCACCCGTACTAAATGTTGCCCAGTTCAGACGAAAAGGTTGGTCTGTGTTAGGCATCAAAATGCCAGCATAATTTTGTAGAACTTTCTCAGCTGTTGCATGTGCAAAGAATTCCACAAACCCATAGCCTTCTGATAACCCAGTCTGTTTATTGCGAATAACCTTAATGGAGGCAATCTGCACATATATATGTGAATTAACTATTAGAGAAGAAAGGGCACGCTACCCAAACAAGAGATAAAAATGACATGTGATGGGGCTGTTTAGATGGAAATATCAGAGATAATTACTTATCCTAATAAAAGAATCAATATCTACAGATCTATTTCCCTAATAAAGACAGTTATCCACATTAGAATATTACACGATAGTATCCATTATAAGAACGGGAGCTGCACACATGACTATCCTTTCCCAGGGAACTTCTCCACAAAAGTTATCTTCCTATGAAAAGTTAGAGCTCAAATGAAATTAAAATATCTTCTGTTGAAAAGTAAATTACAGAGAATGAAATTGTGATCAGAAGCAGTTTGCTCTTTCGTCTTCAGGAAAGTAGAGAAAGGAACATATATCTATTCTGTTCTGGTCCCCCTTGTACTTCTGAAAAACAAAATAAGAAGTGCTCAAATATATCTCCATGCCCATCAGGCAAGTATGCATCTCCTCATGTTCATTGCTTTCTTTAACTCTTCCATTCAGCTAAAATTACTCATATTGTTTCTTTAAAAAGAACTTTCTAAAGTTTGCAAATTTGGTTTGATATTTAAAAATGTTCAAAATGCCTCTTAACTCCATACAGGTTATCAATCTAAACAATACCATTTCAAAATTCCAAAAATCATTCCATCCCCTTTATGTTCAGATCTTCAAAAGCTGAGCTCATCTCATGGAACCACAGTGACTCCATAATTACCATATGAACAATTCTCATTGCTGACTCTACCCTTCATAATAGTATTATCTCAGGTTTCTTTAAACAACTGCATCCCTGGTTACAATTTTTCCCAAATCCCAACTCGGTTTTTAAACTTCTGAACCCACAAAACTAAGAACCTAAATACAAGAAATCTTCAACCAAACCAAAATACAACATACAAATCCGCCTCAAAAATAACACATACATCCTAGTTCAGAACATTACTAAAAGACAAGCTCCCAACATGAAGTCCTACCCCTTGCGATGGTATCAGCCTCACCATACAGGTGATGCAAGGGAACATACCAACATAACTGACCAATAGTTAGCTCGTTAAACATGCGCATGTATGAAACCTGAACGAAAGCTACATCTACATACGTACATACATACATACATCTACATACACAATACACAGTAACAAAAACACATACAGGGAGAGAGAGAGAGAGAGAGAGAGAGAGGACCTCGCCAGCGGAAACGAAGCAGGAGTGGAGATAGTTTTCGTCCATCCAGTGATGCAAATCGCCGGCCCAGATGGTCTTATTCTCGCCGCCGCTAGATCCCTGATGCTGATGCTGCTGTGGATGATGCACGTGCGGGAGAAGATGAGGATGGGGCTGGTACTGATGGTAAGCCATGTAATGTTGAGGCGGCGGCGCGTAATGCTGCGGGGGCATCATCTGGTGCTGCATTACCATCGCGGCGGCGGGGTACTGCATCGCTACCCACGGTTGCTGCTGCTGTGTCTGCGGCTGCTGCGGTGGTTGCTGCCGCTGATTCTGCTCCTGTCCCTGCACCTGCTGCGAATCAGAGCCGTTGGTTTGCATCTTGGCCGATATTACTCCTCTTTTTATCACTTAAATCCTTCTTTCCGTTACCGGTTTCCGCTCTGCCCCAAGAAAAAACAATAAAACCCAAGAGACAAAAAAAGATACGGATTCGAATGAATTCAATAGGAAGAGAAACGAATATCGAATCTTTGAGTTCGGTGTTTTATACTCTGTCTAGAGAGAGAAAGTGTGAATCTGAGTTATCAGTTGTAGAGAGAGAAAGAAAGAACACACGGCTAGGGTCCAGCAAGAGGAGGCTTTCTTTGTTTTAGAGGATGATGGGTAAGGATTTGTAAAACGCGGTTCGACGTGTCCACTGTTAGATCTCCACTTGGGGTTTAATCCTGACCGTCGGTTTCCGTAGCGTGCATGTGATAGCTCTTGCGGTCTCTCTTCCCGATCCGCCGCCAGCTGCCCTTCTTCTTTTGCGGATAGTACTGTTAGATATTTCTCAGATTTTGTATTTCCTTTTTTGAAAAATAATAATTATCACAAATAGGAAATTTATGATCTCACTGTCGTAGTTAAAAGGGTAAAGTAAGGTAACATTCTGTGCCTTTTTTAGTTTTAACTGCGAGTTACTCTTCTTGAAGAGAAACTTGCTGATGTTGTTACTAAATAGTGAATGCCAGTTAAAGTTGTACATCATCTGTACCTCCCCATTTGACACTTACCTTTTTTAGAATTTAGTATTAAAGGCACAGGAATTATTTTTTAAAAAAAATATTTTATTATTATAAAAATAAATTCATATTTTTACATCAATTATATATCAAAAATTAACAATTAATTAAATACTTAATTACAACATATAGAAAAATGCAGAGTAGCTTAACAACTTTAAAATAAAAATTTCTTTTCGCTCAATCTGATTGTTTTATGAGGTAATTCTACACCCCCAAAGGTATATTTAGAAAAGTTATAATTAGATTAATGTTGTATCTTAGCAGTGGATTAATATTAAATATATTAATGCATTATTAATTTATAATTAAATCAGATTAATAAAGAATAAAGTAATTACATGTAGTAGATAACCATTAATGTATAAGTAATTTAATAGCTTTTTAAAAATATTTTTCAATATTATCAGCTGAATTAAGACTCGGTCCAAATTTTCATTATTAGCAATTTAGGCCCATCATATTATATCGTGGCCTAATATACTTTAATGTAGGTAGGTGCTTTTACAAGTCCATTTGCAATTCGTCATATGATTTTATTACTCATGTAGATGTCGCATTTAATTTTCTCTCTTTTTATATATATTGATTGGATTAATTAGAACAATAAAGCCAGGGTTCAATTGTCTTTATCGAAAAAGACATTATTGTCAAACATATCATAATACCCCATAATACATGCCCTTATGATTACATAAATTCACCATATTTAAACATTGTCGTTTCATTAATAATTGGACTCGGATAATCAATACTAATCTCCAAAGATTATAGCAAAGCCATTATTCAAATGCTTTCCGGATTTAATCATTAACACATTGATTTATGTATGTCTATATAATTAGATGAGAACAAGGATTGCCCGTAATACCCATTTTCTTAATAATTCTGCCGATAACTGGACTTTGTTTATTATAAACGCATTCATTAATTTCTTTTGATGATGTAATTAAGCACTTTGGATGATTAGAAACAATCTAATACACTGGCATGCGAGATCATAGACCAAGTCGGTAGAGAATCTCGGTTTTTGGAATTCATGTATCTAATATTAAGCTTACATTTGACTAGAATTTTCAAATTAATATAATTATTTAGTTAGTCAAGATTCCCACTACATATTTCCGGCAATGAGTTTCTCTTTCTAGTCATTGATCTTGAATAAACTAAACCCAAAACTTAGGAACAAAAAGGGTGACTTTAAATTGCATTGTATATGCTAATTAATTAGTAGCAATAATTAAATCTTTTACCAACATAAGAATTTCAATAATTCATACTTTATTTTTATTCTAACGAAAATTTTAACTATATTATATATGTAGACATGATCTCCATGGAGCTTAAGCTCAAATTAATAAGCAAACTTGACTAATTAGAAATTAACGGAAAGCGAAAGATAAACAGAACAACTTAATTTGCTATTTGTCATAAAGAGTCTAAGTTGAATATCACTGGCAGCATGGACAATGTTACATTTCTCCATAAAGAAAAGGATTGATATATTTGATCCGAGTTATAATTTATTTTATGATATTTATTAAGTAGAGATAGAAAAGTTATTACATGTAGATTTAGTTCATAATTTATGGGGGATATATCAATGACCAGAAATATAGAGATATATATGTAGGTGTACATGTTGTCTAGTTTTGATTTTGGCTTGAAGGTCCCCTAGAGTGACCAGCGCCAGGGCTGTGACCAGGATCCGTGGGTCGAAAGTCGTCGAGATTGTGACCTCCGTCGACATTGTAACCTGCAACATTGGGAGCCTCAGGTGGCGGAGGGGCTTCCCCATGATTTCCACTTTCTTCTACAGCGCTGCGGCGCTGCAGCTGGCTTACTTTATTCCCACTGTCGTATCTTGTCAAATAGAGTCCATCCTTGTCAACGAGCTTCGTCTTCCACAAAGGCCTCGCCTCTGTAGACACCACAATTCCACAAGAAAAGAAGATCAACGTTAGAATCAAACCAGAAGCGATTGGAATGGGCTCAACCCTGGCCATGATCATAAGCTTTTAGAGAGAGAAAAGGCAGAGGAAGGATATGGCTGCGAGCTATTGTCAATTCGGTATATATAGGCAGGAGGGGAAGTTCTATCAAATGCTTTGAAATGATTATGTCCCCTTAAATTCTCCATGGGACTACTGTTGGCCTGGGTATATTCCTCTTGCTTGCTTATCTATTCTTCTTCTCTTTACCTTTTTTTACTTTTTCTCTCCAAATTTGCATGTCCCATGCAACTATTCTGCAAATGTCCCTTTAAGTCAGCCAAATATGTACATAACTTGCACGCACTTGCTGAATGCGACCTGTCCGGTACAAACCCACACATATAATTTGACTTCTAAAGTATTAGAATCTTTCATTTACTGCTCCAAAGATCTAAAGAAACAAGTTCCAAAAGATCAAAAACTGTTCATTTAACCAGCAAATTCAAAACCTATAAGCACGTTTGATGGTCAGAATATAACCTAATAGTAAACATCGATGGAGGCTAGACGCGCGCCTAAGAACAGTCGAAGGAGTAGTGCAGACAATTTGTGATGGACATATAGATTCGTTGGTTACTAATTATGAAAAGAATCAAGAACAAGATTTTGTGGGTCTTATAAAAGAAACCATTTTTTCACTAATTCATACAGCAAAACCAGTCATATTGTTGAGCACTAAGGTTTGCCATGATCTCCCTATTCTTCACATACTATATAATTCATCATTATTTTCTTAATTATATTGTTTTCTTTCAACAAAAACCTCACACCCCTAACCCTTATACTAATAATTCTCTTCACATGCCTGTAACTGTAATGGAAATTTGGTATTTATTACCATGCTTTGCTGCCTTAGCTCGAACCAGCAATCCATGAGAGCGAAGTGAAGATGGAGATTGCAAACCAACAATTATTGAAGATTATTTTTCTTTTTTACGAAGAAAGAGAGACGATGATTATGCATTAATTACTTGAACTGCTACTATGCTATGAAGTAGTGCGTCCTTCACTTTCAAAGGTTTTTACCACTAAAAGAAAGGCTCATAAACTTTGAAGCCCCACAAAAATCCACAAGGACCCGATGATAAAACAAATCTCCCTATATATATCTGAAAAGGGAATCTAATTTTTAAGTCAAATAAGACTAATCATGTTCTCTTATAAGTTCTCAAATGCTTTGTTTAAAAAAAAAAAAAAAAACTATCAGGGTAGGAGTCGGCTGGTGGTGCCGGTTTAGGGTTGGCTCCTAGTGTCGGGGAAGTTCCTCTGACCAGTCATGAGCAAGTGGTTTGCCATTGCTAGTCGCTGCCATTATGACTTGTGGATCACCCAAGGCCTGTTTGATCAAGGAATCTGGGAATCTTTGAAGGAGGGTGCAATCAATTTGGCTTTAAGTGGCTCTTATCATCAGTGCAGCTTTGGAAAAACTTTTGCAGCTTAGTGGGTATTTAACTATATATCTACCTGTCCATCATAGATCCGGTAAGCACTTGTAAGTTTCACACAGTAGCTCAACAAAGTGGGGCTGAACACTGGCTGATGACGATAGCCATCAACCCAAATCCTAACCAAAAGCATAGCTTGTTGAATCTTAATTAGGACTGAAAAATAAAATGATTAGGTTCCTTTTTACATAATTTTTATGAGTTTTGAAGTGGCTCATTTAATTTTATAATAATAAATTAAATTAGAGTAAATATATATAATTATCTTGAACAAATTTTAAAATATAGAAATTGTAGATAACATCACATAAAATTTTAATTTTTAAAAATTACTTAAATAAACAAACTTTATTAATCTATTCATTTAAATCAAATCAAATCTTATTGAAAAATCAAAAATTAAAAATTTTGCACAAATTTTTTACAAATGTAAAACAATATTTAGATTATAATCACAATATATATATATATATATGAAGCTTTGAGGTTCGAATAATTAATAATCAATAGATTATAATTTGATTTATTACTTTTTAAATATTAAAATTTATTTGAAAATATGAGAGAAATATTAAAGTTTTTTATTGGTTAAAATATTTATACAAAAAATTAAATTTAAAATGATAATAATTTAAATTTAATTTTATATCTTATAATATATATATGTATATATATATATATATATGCACATATTGATTACTTTCTAATTTTCATTTAACAACCTTTATCTTTTTTTTTTCTTGAAACTTTAAATAGATAATGTTAGCAAAATAATTTTTATTTTTTAAAACATTTATATGTAAATATATTAATTCATGAAGTTTAGATTTAGTAATAAAATTAAACTTTAGGTTTAATTAATTTTATTAATTTATTTAAGATTAGAGATTTAGAAGTTAGGATGCAAGATTGAAACATTGGATTTTAGAATCTAGGATTGCTCCAAAAAGAAAGAAAAAAACATTAATGAGCAAAAGTGTGGGAGTAAATATTTTTTTTTTAATTTTTTTCGAGAAACAAATAAACATTTTCTTATAACAATTTTATCAACATATATTATTTTTAGTGAAAATCATTTAAAATCTAAAATTGGTATCTTGTATATTAAATCGAACTCTAATATTCAAAAAGTGATAAATCTTCGTATTATCTCTTTATTTCCAATTTTTTTTTATCTTTTAAATATTTCTTTTTATTTATATCAAATTATCTTTTTATCCCAAAATCTCTATTTCTTTTAAATAACGAAATCAAAATTAGATGTGTAAATGTAGTTATCTTAGTTATAAAAAAGTTATATTTTTATTTTTCAGCTATATATATAATTAAATTTCAAAAGAGAGGTCTATCACATGCTCATATACTACCATTTCTTCATCCGGTTGATAAAAATTTTAAGCTAAAGAATATTAATAAAATAATTTTTGTAAAAATTTTAAATTATCATAAGGCTTTTATTGCATATACGGTGTTTGTATATAATACATGAGTTCAACTAGGGTAAGCATTCGGTTATTTCGGTTCATTCGGTTTGAAAATTTTAAAAATTGAATTAACCAAATTTTTTTATAAATTAACCGAAGATCGAATTTAAAAGATAATCAAATTAACCGAATCAAATTTTTTTCAATCGGTTTAATCGGTTACGAATAAACCAAAAATTTATTTAGGTTTAAATTTTAAATTTTTTACTTTTAAACTATTTTAAATCTTAATAATAATTTATAAATTAAATATATATGATATATCATTAACAATCTATTCATATAGATGAAAAATATAATTAAACTTTACTTTAATAACATTTTCATATATACTTACATGAAAATCGGCATCTTTAATATATAAAAATTAAAATTTTTTATACATCAATAACAACTTTTAGAATGTAAAAACTTTTAATCATAAAAAAAAATTATCAAAATATAACTGATATATGATACATTAGCATTTATCAAATTAACAACATCAAAAGGACCATTTTATTGAAATTGCAATCCTTGTTTTTTTCTATTTTGCCTTTAGTTCCTTCAAAAAGTTTTTTTTTCAACTAATCCAATGCCTGAAAAGCAAAAAAAAAAAAAAAACAAATGTAAAAATGTCAAAAAAGAAATAAGTGCATTCTTATATATTAATATGACAAAAACTTGCCCAAATGAAGCTCCTCCTAAATGAGTTGATATGATACTGCAAAAATATTATATGATAAGATTATATGCAAACAATATTTAGGCTTCACATATAACATCTTAATAACTAATATTTCTCTTTTATGATAATCAATCAATAAAAAAATTAAAAAATAAAAATCAATCCACCACCAAAATCTCAACTATATAAGATATGAAACTAATAGTGATAAAAGAAATTACCTTGAAATAGCAATACACTTTCACACTAATCAATTGTAGCATCCAATGCAATTTTTGACAAATCTATAAACACATAATCAAATTTGGTATTAAGAAAAGTGGTATTAAGCTTATCCAATAAAGATTAGTAATTAAAAAAATATAAAATAATCAAATAAACAAAATAATTACCCATATCAAGTTTTTCAAGCTCTATCAAGTCCTCTTCAATGGCATCGAAATATGGAAATCCACGTAACCAATCTTGAGCACAAATAAGAGCTTATACAAGTTTAGGAGTTAATGAACTCCTATATGTATTAAGTACACATCCACCAGTGCTAAAAGCAGATTCAGAAGCAACCGTAGATATAGGAGCTGTCAATACATCACGAGCTATATGGGAAAGAATAGGAAACCTATAACTATTAAGTTTCCACCAACCAAGAATATCAAAGTTATCATCATATTTTGCATCATCTTCACTTAAAAATCTATCCAATTCTGATTTATTTTCTTTTTTTTCGATTTCTTTTTTATATCTCTTGAACCTAGATAAAAGAACTTGTCTTTCCTTTTCCAATCCTAATTCATTTCCCTCTGCAATTTGGCTTACTTGACTGCTTTCGCCAGCTTGTTCATGTTGATGTTGCAAACTTCTTTTGTACTCATAAAACAACTCTTCAATTGCTTTTTTCACATTACTAGTCATCATTGAAGCTTATTCCATATCATACATTTTCAAAAAGCAAAAGTTGACAAACTCAAGTTTTTTTTTAGGATCAAGAATAAAAGCAACATAAAGTAGTATATTCATCTCCTTCACATTTTCCCAATACTTATCAAACTTATCTTTCATTTTCTTTGCCATTGTATTTAACTCAATATCATAATGTGTTTCCTAATTGCGCAAAGTAGCATAAATATTACAAATATCATCAAGAAAACTATTGGAGGTGACATATGAAGAACCTGAAACTTTGATTGTTAGTTCATAAAATTGTTGCAAGAAAAGACAAAACCTCATAATAGTTTCCTAATCTTTTTTTTTTTTTCAGGCAACCCATTTTTCATTATCAAATCATTTCTATAATGCGGATCAATATCATCAAAAACCTCAAAAGTCTTCTCAAAATTTTGAGCTGCATCCAACATCAAGTAAGTGGAGTTTCACCTAGTGCTAACATCCAAACACAACAGACTTTTACTTTCAATTTTTTTAACTAAAGCACATTCTTTAAGTTTGACCAACCTTGTTGGTGATTGTTTCACATATTTAACAGCCCCTCTAACCCGTGCAATTGACTCATTCATTTCTTTCAATCCATCTGTAATAATGAGATTAAGAATGTGCACAATGCATCTTAAATGAAGATATTTTCCTTCTTGAATGCAAGTTCCTATATTCTTCAATCTTTTCTTCAAGTATGAGATTGTAACATCATTAGAACTAGCATTATCAACTATAACAGTAAAAATTTGATCAATCCCCCAATCACACAAACATTTCTCAATGACTTTTTCGATGGCCTCACCTCTATGACTAGAAATAGGACAAAAGTTTAATATTCTTTTGTTCCAATTTTTATCAATAAAATGAGCCGTAAGACATAAATAATTAATTCTTTGCACTGAAGTCCATGTGTCTGTGGTGAGAGATACTCTTATACTGGATGATCTTAAAAACTGTTTCAGTTTAACTTTTTCATCATTATAAAGCTGATAACAATCTCTAGTTATAATCCATCGTGAAGGCATACGAAACTTAGGACATACAAGTGACATGTAACGCCAAAAATTTTTACCATCCACAAATTTGAAAGGTAATTCATCCATAATGATCATCTCAGCTATACCTTTTCTAATGGCATCTTGATTGAACTTCCAACTACCTAAAGATCCATCTCTCCCAGATTCAAAAACCAATTCAGTTTGACTATAATCAACACTAACATTTGTTCTCTTCTTACAAGTACCCATATGAGCTTTCAATGTAGTTGTTCCATTTCTTCTAGGGTCAGCAAAAAACTCTCTATCACAATAATTACATCTAGCTTTATGCTCACCTTGTTCATCAAAAAATTTGGTGAAGTGTTCCTAAACTTCTAATCTGGGCTTAAACACTTTTCTCTTCAATTTAGAACTTACAGATGATGGATGAATTAAATATGGTTGTGTGGCATTAGGCACAAGATCTACATCATTACTCTTAGTTGACATCTTTTAATTTTTGAAATAAATAACAATTAAAAATAGTTAGTAATAATACTTTTCAATAGTTAGATAAAATTCTAAAACATTTAATAGTAATACTACATTACACAAAAATTCATTTCAATAGTAATAGTTAATACCACTACCTTTCAAAATATGATTATGAATTACTACAAAAAAACATAATTAACAACTTTAAATTATATCAAGAAAGATTCAAAAAGAAAATATAAAGCAAAAATAAAATGAATTAAAAAAATTAACTCTTTAATTTGCTTTACATGTCATAGCTAATACATACCATATATATAAAGAAAAAGTGTTAATACATAGAACAATTTATAATACTTATCCAAATACAAAAAGAGAATCCATAAAAATGATCTAATTTTTAATTTTAAGTGTAATTGTTACAAATTAAGATTTGAAAAATTGAAAGATTAAAGAGCAAGATAATGCATGCTACTTTTGGAATAATTAAAATTGAAAAGAAATAAGATTTGGCATAAGGGAATACCGAATGTGTATGGGTGGCGTGGGTGTGGCTGTGATGCTGTTGATTCTCCAAGATAAATGAACACGACCACACGGTGCACGGATTAAGTTACAGTTACGGCTTCTTAAGTTGAAAGAAAAGAAAAAGAGGAAGTGTGGCTGTGGTGTGGCTGTGATGTTGCTATCGGAATGATTTCAATTGGAGAGAAAGAAAATCAGATCTAAGCAATTGAGTGATTTGATCGATTACCGAATACGTGCGTGGTGTGAGTGTGGCTGCGATGTTACTTTCGGGAGGATTCAAATTGAGGAGAAAGAAGATCAAGCCTAAGAGATTGTGCGGTTTAATTAATTACCGATACTGAATATGTATGTGGTGTCGATGGCTGCGACAATTTTGGTTCTTGAAACTTCGAAAGATAGATGGGCATGGTGAGTCGGTGACTGGTTAGGTTAGGGTTTGTCAAAACTCAAATTGAAAGAAAAGAAAGAAGTCTATTTGTTTGTTTTCCGATTGTCGAATCCTAATTTGCCATTTTGAAAAGTAATTGAAAAAAATAAATATTAATTATTTATCTAATTAATAAAATTAATTAATTATTAAAATTAAAAATCGGTTTTTCGGTTAATTCGGTTTTAAAAAAATTTAACCGAAATTAATCAAAAAAATCAAAAAAACTAATTTTTAAATTATTTTATAACCAAAAACCGAAAAAATCGAATTGAATTAACCGAAATTAATTTGATTTTTTTATTTTTTCGATTTTAACCGAATTTTGCTCACCCCTAAATTCAACTAGTTATTATTCAATGAATAAATCATAAATAAGTTTTACATTAAGAGCAATTAATGAGTATATACAAAAGGCTGACAGCTTTTTGAATTTTACATTTAGGAGATCATCTAAAGATGATAAAATCTTGTACCCATAAATTTTGCCTATTTAAACAGGTTTTTTAGTTTCTTTACAATTGTAAAAAAAATTGAGGAAATTGATATGAGTTAGTAATTTGTTTCTTACAATGTTCAATTGAAATATCTCATCCTAAGGTAAGTAATATTAGAATAATTAACCATTTATTGAATAACTTTGTAGTTTGTTCAATTATTTATTATAAAATTATTAATTTTTATAAAAAATTATTTGCTAAGCTCTAAATTAATGAAAGATGCTGAAAATATGATTCAATATCATGTTGAATCTCTTTATAAAATATATGAAAATATATGAATTCAAAACATGTTTTTATATATTTTTTCATTTATCATCATTAAATATTTATGAAATTATTTATATTGTTAACTTAGTATATGATGATGATGATGTTGATTCTGTTCAAAGTATATTTGATAAATTGATTGATTGAATTTATATTTTTGAAATTAGATAAAATAACTATAATACTATGAAAAAAGTACAAAATTTATTACATTTATAAATAAGGACACTCTTCTAAGATTTACACTTATCATTTCTCATATCAATATTTTACAAATAAAATTAAATTATCTACCAATATTTTATTTATAAAATTAAATTTAAATAATGTAATTTAATGCTTTAGCAATTCAATTATCTTATGAGAAAGTCTTATGAGTTACTAAAAAAGAACACTCTTCTGAGAATTGCACGTAAAGATGTTTTATCAGACAAATTCAATACAAATTCTCCTTTAAAAGGGACATGTATACGAGAGTATATTTTTTTAATAAAATATATTTATTATTTTAACAAAAAAATTAATATATTTTGATATTTTAATTTAATAAGGAACGCATCATAGCTTCAATGATGATGATATTTTTAAATAATTTATTTTTTATAAATTTATTGATGAATTCATACTATATTCGTTTTGAGGTATAAATATGTTATTGAGTCTTTAATTGTTTATATAATTTTATATTTTAAATTTTATGGTTAAATTATTTATTATTAACATTTTGCTAAATATGTGAACATGATTTGTAATTAGTTCTATAATTTTTTATGTCATGAATTTTATAATTAATTTTTAATTTATATTCTAAAATTATAATATTTATTTATAATAATAATATTATTATAAATTTAATATAATAAAATAATTTCACGCATTGCCTGAGTTTATAATTAATTGCATTTAATAATAAAATCTTAAAATATTTATATTATATCACAAAAATATTAATATAAATATTTTAAAATTTATATCTAATTTTTTATTCTTTCATATATATATATATATTATAAAAGATCAGAATGAATATAACTTTTGGTTTTGAATGCAGAAGAGAAAATTGGAAAAAGAAACTAATTGAACAAAAAATAAAGGTGTCATTGCTTTTGAAAAATTCCATTTTAACTTTTGCAGCATGAAATGATCGCCGCTACCACAAAAGATCCTTCTTTTTTGGTGTTTTTTTTTTTCAGAAAAAAATCTTACGTAATTTTTGTTTTTGCAACTATCCTAAAGATGCTCACAGTTAAAACACACTAAAAGTGTCTGTTTATAGAGCTACAAAACAAGCCCACAATGCTTATGTACACAGGCCCCTTCATTTTCCTTCCACAACCCCGCTTACTTCTATTTACAGTTAAATTAATTTTTGTTGATTTAATTTAAAATAAACATTATTTAAATATAAATTTTATTTTTAAAATAAATTTTAATTTTAAAAATGTATTGAAAATAAACTCTATCTACTGATTTTAATCAAATTGAATCTTATTAAAAATTTAAAAATTAAAGGTATTGAAATTAGATATCATCTATAATGAATTTGATTTGAATTTTTAAGAAAATACATAAAAATATTTAAAATATCAACAAAAAATTTAATTATATTATATAAAGTTTAAAAATGTCATAAAACATAACTTAAATTATTTAAATTTGAAAGATAAAATTGAAATAAAATATAAAATCTATTAAAATATAAATATTTTAATAATAAAAAATATTATTAATTTTTATAAATATTTTAATAATAAAAATATTATTAATATTTTATAATTATTTTAAATAAAAAATTTAATTTAATAAAATTAATAAATTAAGATTTATTTGAAAACGTTTTGAGAGTTACTATTTAATTAGAAAAAGAGAATAAAACTCAAAATTTTAAATAATTTTTATAATTTAATTTATATTAATTTTTTATTAATAATATTTTAATATTTTAAATTTTAATTTGATATGTTTTGTTATAATACTGTAAGCATAAAACTCAAAAAATAAAAAATAAAATGAAATTTTACTCTAATAACAAAAAATAAATAAATTTAAACATAATTTTCACTCTCATGCTTGATTTTAGGATTGAATTTAGGAAACCTTTTACAAAATCAATTGGTGAAGAGGAAAACAATATAAAAAAAAAATGTAATAAGAAAGAATGAAATTTCATTTTTTTAATCAAATTCTTCAGAGATTTCGAGATTTTATTTATAAATTCAAAGTATAGTTTTAAATAAAAAATATAAATTGTAAACTATTACAAATACATTTGTATGATAAAGTAAAAAGTTCATTAAAAAATTAATTCACACATGTTGAAAGAATAAATCACACTGGCTGGTTTATAACACACAAATAAATATGTTGGGCCAAAAAAAAAAAAATTAAAATAATAAAAAAGAAAAATAAATATGTGAGATAAGAGAAAATTAAAATTAATTCTTATTTATTTCAAAATGTTGACATTAAAAAATATTAAAAATAATATTTATTATAATTTTAAATTATGTTATAATTAATTGATAACAATAATAATTATTCAAATTTTTTGTTTAAATTTTTTTCTTATTTTTAGTATATGAACAATAAATATAAATTAATTAAAAATAACTAATCAACTAATAATATAAAGAGTTAAATTAATTCAAAATAATTTCTTATCTGAAATAGCTTCAATTTTAGAGTGCAAGTAATATAATATAAAATTTATTATAAACTTAATTGCATTATAATTAAATTTTTAAAATTTTCATTGAATATATTTATGTTAATTTAAAATAAATTTATTTATTTGATTATATAAATCAAACATTAATTTTTTATCTCACTTCAAAAAAATATTATTTTACTTATTTTTTAAAAATATTTTTAATAAATAAAAATATAAAATAAATTTATCTTGATTGTATTGATACATTAAATATAAGATTGAAATAAAAATTATCTAATCATAATCTTTTATCATATAATAAATATGACATACTTGGCATAAAAACGATAAAAATTGATACACTAAACTCCACGCTATGTTTCAGAGGCCAATTGTTTTGATTGGCGGAAAAGAAAATCGGCAGACATTGCAGACTGGACACTTGCAGTCAGAAGAAACACGTGTCTCCCTTTCCACAGTCAAGTCCACATACAGGACGGCAGGCCCAGAACGAAACCCTCATGGAGAGGTCCAAATCCAACGGTCACCGGCCACTAAACGTGGGGCTTGAGGATGGAGACAGACGCGTTGAATGGAAAGAAAATTCAATCGAGTTTACGAAATAAACATGCTTGTTTGGCGTCGAAGGTAAAAATTTATTAGTGATTTTCACACAGGAAAAACACGTAACCCAGCCCTGCAAGAATGGGGTGTTTCGTTTGTTAAGAATTGGGAAGAGAATATGCCATCGTTATGTTCCTCGCAAACATTCTCAGATGCCAAACGCCAAAGTCGGTTCGGTTGCATTAATATTGGGCTTTCCTTTTATATATTTGCCTCCACATGCAAGCATTCCATTTCTCTCTCTCCCTCCTGGTACTTCATCTCTCCAGGTACCTCTCTCTCTGTCCCTCTCTCTCCGTGACTGAGAGAGACCAGTTGGTGATTGTTCATAAGAAATTCTTTTCTCCTTCAAATACTTTGTTATGATTTACTTTAATAAAGTTTTGCTTGATTTGATTGTTGGAAGGTTACTTCCTGCTTTCCTTTTCTATGCGTATTTGAAATGGTTAATGTTGTTGCAAGCCAAGTTTCCTTTATGTCTGTTCGGTTCTGGTTTTAAACTCTCTTTTTATTTTTTTTCTTTAAGTAGCAGCAAAACCTATTGCTTTAATTGGTGCTGATTAAATGTTTGGCTTGGAAGAATTAGGGTTCATTGAGAAGACAAGAGGCTTCCGCTGACTTAAATGTTAGGAGATAATATGTTAGTCCGGATGATTTTTGTTGGATACACTCTGAGAGGATATATGGTTCTTTCTTCTTTTCATTTTTGTCTTTTGAATTTCTGGGATTTTCTTGTCCTGTTAAATGTGGGTAATTTTATGTTCCCTGTAATCATTACCTAACTTGATTGATGCTTATGTGCATTTTGAAATTTCATTACCTTATAGGAAAACGAGTTTCCTTTATTACACTGTCACTGAAGAAGTAGTGTTTTTAGTTGATATTTATGTGGTTTTTTTTTTTTTTTTTGTGATAGTCCATTTGTGTGGGATGCTGGCTAGGGATGATGCTGACCTGTCAACAGTACTCCTTATTTGAATATTTATTAACTGTATCCAGAGCTCAGATAGCAATAAGATTGACTGATATTTAATTTAAGGTTTCTGAAAGTATCAAGAAGTTGGTACCAAAACAGCTATTGAAGTTTCTGATAATCTTTTACCTTTCTTTTGGCACCCAATTCAATTAAAATTATTACTCTGTCAGCTTGGTGATATGATCATTTTTTTTTTTTAAATTTTGTTTTCCTTGACATTTCATATATTGAATGTGAATCAGGATCCTGGTGCTGGCTACACAGTGTTTTGGTACTGGGGAAGCGTGGTGCACCTTTGAGACGTTGAATTAAGTACAAGCATTGTGGATGCATTGAAGCTTCTGTTATGGGTTCTGATTGGCAGTCTGCTGGTTTATTAGATACCCTCAAAATGGAGAGGGTTAGGACGATTCTGACACATACTTACCCTTACCCGCATGAGCATTCACGTCATGCCATCATTGCTGTGGTTGTGGGTTGCCTGTTTTTCATCTCATCAGATAACATGCATACTTTGATAGAAAAATTAGATAATAATGTCAAGTGGTGGTCTATGTACGTTTGTTTGCTCGGCTTCTTCTATTTCTTTTCATCTCCTTTTATTGGGAAGACTATCAAACCGAGCTATTCTAATTTCAGTCGATGGTAAGTGTTTTTACTCTGAGGCATAGTTCACTGTATTATAGTGTGGACCGATGTAGGTAATAAATAATTTTCAGTGTAGTGAGGGGTCCAAGAATGTGCAAGTTCACATTGGTAACTCTGTGCCGTCACTTTTTGCAGGTACATAGCTTGGATTTTTGTTGCAGCTCTGTATCATCTTCCTAGTTTTCAATCAATGGGAGTGGATATGAGGATGAATTTGTCTTTGTTTTTGACAATATATGTCTCTTCTATTCTCTTTCTGCTTGTCTTCCACATTATATTTCTCGGCCTTTGGTATGTGGGTCTTGTTTCTCGCGTGGCTGGAAAGAGGCCAGAGATCTTGACCATTCTTCAAAATTGTGCTGTAAGTTCTGAAAATGCATTTAGTTTTTTCATTTAACATTGAATGTTTACTTGTAGAAGCTGATACATGTTACATGCATCTCCTACATGCTTATCTTGGTACAGGTTCTCAGTATAGCATGCTGTGTATTTTATAGTCACTGTGGTAACCGTGCTATTCTGAGACAAAGACCTCTGGAACGAAGAAATTCTAGTTGGTTTTCTTTTTGGAAAAAGGAAGAGAGAAACAACACATTGCTTGCGAAATTCCTTCGTATGAATGAGCTGAAAGATCAAGTCTGCTCATCTTGGTTTGCGCCAGTTGGATCTGCAAGTGATTATCCACTTTTATCCAAATGGGTCATTTATGGAGAGGTGTGGCTGTAATCTATTATGACTTCAATGTCATCTGGTGTTGTCCTGCAAAGTCATAATACTTAATCCTTATCCTTTTACTTCTTTTTTCCCCTTAAATTTGCAGTTGGCATGCAATGGCTCATGTCCAAGTTCGTCAGATGAAATTTCTCCTATTTACTCATTATGGGCCACATTTATTGGCCTTTACATTGCCAATTATGTAGTGGAGAGGTCAACTGGGTGAGTGGTGATTTCTGGCATGATTTCATAATTAGTACATATTTTTGAGTATTGACTTCCTGGGGAATTAGGAATTAAACTGATGCTTCATGGATGCATGTAACTTGTTTGGTTTTAAGATCAGAGTATAACATTTTCCATCTATTTAGTCTGTTTCTCTTGGCATGATTGATGCTTTTCCATATCTTCTCCCTCCTGTCAACCTTTGTATTAGTGGGTATAAGTTACATTAGCAAAAAAGTTGATGCTTCCAATTTCTAATTTCTTTTCTTTCTTTCCGTTGTTTTGTTATTGTTTCTTGAAGATGTTGGAGTAGAAGTCATGTTTAGGGTGGTTCTATCATTTTTCTTATTCTTGGAACATTACCTTGTGTAAGATGGATATAAATTTGCTCTTGCATATCCTCTTTTTTTTTTTTTTTGGGAAAGGAAGGGGGGGGTGGGTGGGTGGGTGGGAAGGAAGGGGAGGGGGCTGCATTTCCATTTTCATTGATGTCTGACAATCATCAGGTGGGCTCTTACTCACCCATTGTCCGTTGAAGAACATGAGAAGCTGAAGAAGAAGCAAATGAAGCCAGATTTCTTAGATATGGTTCCTTGGTATTCAGGGTATGATCATTATATCTTCTTGCTTTCCTTTCTTCACCCCTGCCCTCTTCTTCTGCTGGTTATATTTTTCCTGAGGAAAAGGAGAATCTGAAGGAAACTACATTTATTCTCCTCACTTAGCTGGTGGCTATATGTTGCAGAACATCAGCGGATTTATTCAAGACTGTATTTGACCTCCTGGTCTCGGTAACAGTGTTTGTTGGCCGATTTGACATGCGCATGATGCAGGTGAAGTTCCATAGTTGATTAGTCAATCTTGGTGCTCTATTTTTGAAATAATATATTGAATTACATTCCTTCAAGCCTCCCAAATGCACAATGCTATGTAAATGATCTCATGATGGTGCGACAACCTTTGTCCTGTTAACAGGCAGCAATGAGCAAAGTTGAAGATGGAGCTCAGCAAGGGGATCTTCTCTATGATCACTTTAGTGAAAAGGGAGATCTATGGTTTGACTTCATGGCTGATACTGGTGATGGTGGGAACTCTTCTTATGCAGTGGCACGGCTACTTGCTCAGCCTTCCATCCGGGTTACCAATGGTGATTCTATGCTTACCTTACCACGTGGAAACTTGCTTCTTATTGGAGGAGATCTTGCGTAAGTTAGTCCTATATGTTATATATAATTCTTAACTTGATGGCTCTAATTTTCATTTTCTCATTGCTACATTAGTATCTGAACATGGTTAAAGCTTTGCTTCTTTGAACTGAAGGGTTACTTAACTATATAATTTTGATTTCATGTTATGGTTTCCATTCCAGATACCCTAATCCATCAGCATTCACCTATGAAAGGCGCCTCTTTTGTCCATTTGAATATGCTCTCCAGCCTCCTCCATGGTATAAGCCGGAGCATATAGCTGTAAACAAGCCTGAACTTCCTGATGGGGTGTCTCATCTGATGGAATATAATGGTCCACAATGTTTTCTCATTCCAGGCAACCATGGTTGGTTTTAGCTCAGTTTGAGCCTTCTCTTTGTGATTTGTAGAGAAATGTTACCTGTTTTCTGTATTCTTGATAATCTGATTAGTATCTGTGTTTTCTTAGTTGATGCTAATTTCTGGCCGTTGATATTGCTATCTGATACTGTGAACCTTTATGACTTGTTTTCTTAGTAGACCCTCCTAGATTCTCTTCATCAGAAAGTCTTCTGGTAATGTTCCTATTTGTAGTTGCAATCTGGTGGCATCACATACTTTCTGTGTCTTTTGTAGATTGGTTTGATGGACTTAATACTTTTATGAGGTACATATGCCATAAGAGTTGGTTGGGTGGCTGGTTTATGCCTCAAAAGAAAAGTTATTTTGCATTGCAACTGCCAAAAAGGTGGTGGGTATTTGGTCTTGACCTAGCACTCCATGGTGATATTGATGTATACCAGTTCAGATTCTTTTGTCAAACAGTGAAGGAAAAGGTGTGCTTCTAATCTTTTCCTGTTTTGATATTCTTTGCTGCTAATACAAGTAGATGGAATTTGTGCCGTGGTAGAGTTGTGTGATATCATGTGTCCTCCCTTGTTATTGTCTGTGTGAAATTCACTGGATACCATTATCTTACTGAACTTAATCTTCATGGGATGGAATCTTTCTTCGATGTATTTGTGCTGGACCCTAACTTCAAATGGGCGAAAATAAAATATATACAAAAAATGGTATGTGTGTAGATTGAGCATAGTAAAGCGCGAATAGCTTCCGTTGAATCCGCTGCTACTATGACCAGAAAAAACACCAAAGGCAAGAGATTAGTATGACAATGTTGACTTGTTAGCATTCTAATTACTGTAGTAAGAAACAATCGAAAAGCAGACCTTCCTATGCCACATAGAGACATCATTTTGATGTGTGATGTTAAAGAAAAAAGTTGCTTTCCCATTTTCCTATAACATGTGTTTCAATTATTTTATGAAAACACACTTGCCCATAATGTTGATCCATAAATTTGGTTTTTTGAAACACTACTCTTAATATGCATACTGTTTGAGATAAAGGCACAAAGAGTTTGTCTTCTAACTGGTTCACCTTTGAATATGAACTCGCAAGGTCAAATTAAGGTTAGCAAAATTTCAGATGTGGACTTACGAATTCTGACATTGGAAAACATTTAACAACTTCAAATGGTAGATGCTTGTTCTTCTCTCTCTCTCTCTCTCTCTCTCCTACCTCTTGGATGGGGGGGGGGGGGAACGAAAGAATCTTCATGGATCTTGTCCCAACTTCCTTTTCTTCTTGTACCTCTTCTCATGGTTTTCTTTTTTCTCTTTCATATTGCTAAGTAGCATAAGTTTTGTTTTTCCTGAGATTTGACTTGTCTGGTCCAACTACTGATAATTAGAACATTTACTCTGGAGTTTCTATTCAATTCCTACTAATCTGAATGAAAAAAGAAAAAAATTGCTCCACTGAAGCATCATTGCATCGCCCTAGCTATCTTAATCATCATTGAAGTAATAATCTGATGGTGGGATAAAGAACTCCTTTCTTTTTCTAGGAGGGGGGTGGGTAGTTGGTCAATCCTACTGTATTTGATGTTGTGTTGGGGCTATTCTTCGGCTTAAACCTTTTAAACCTTTCTACTGGTTTAGAAAAGTTTCATAGCAATGTTTATTCAGGTTGGGGAGAATGATAATGTGATCATTATTACACATGAACCAAATTGGCTTCTTGATTGGTACTGGAATGATGTTTCTGGAAAGAATGTCAAGCACCTGATCTGTGACTACTTGAAAGGAAGGTGTAAGCTTCGAGTAGCAGGGGACTTGCATCACTATATGCGTCATTCATGTGCTCAGTCAGATGGGCCTGTCCATGTGCAACATCTACTTGTAAATGGTTGTGGTGGGGCATTCTTACATCCCACCCATGTCTTCAGTAATTTTTCCAAATTTTATGGAACAACTTACGAGAGCAAGGCTGCCTATCCCTCTTTCGATGATTCAAGCCGGGTAATCTCTGAATATTAATTTCTAGGCAGCAGTTGTATTGTTTTAGTCAGGTCCATATCTATATCATATTTTGTCGGTTTATGCAGATTGCACTCGGAAATATTTTGAAGTTTCGAAAGAAGAACTGGCAATTTGATTTCATTGGTGGCATCATTTACTTTTTGTTGGTTTTTTCTTTGTTTCCACAGGTGAGTCTCTGTTGTTTTCCTTTAACTATTGAGATCCATGACCATCTCTGTATATGTTGGATATGAATTAGCTTCCAGGTGCTAAAACTTACCTTGAAGAGGTCTTCTGAGGTCTTCTTGATGTATTGTAGAGTTAGACAAACTGATTAACATCTATGTATTACTGGATTACTGAGAGATCACTGTCTTTTCCCCTGTTATTACTAGTGCAAACTTGATCACATCTTGCAAGACGATTCATTTTCTGGTCACCTGAGGAGCTTCTTTGGCTCGGTCTGGAATGCTTTTATGTATGTGTTGCAAGATTCTTGTGTATCCTTGGCTGGTGCCATGGTATTGCTGATAGTTGCAATTACATTTGTGCCTTCGAAAGTATCTCGGAAGAAAAGGGTATTAATTGGAATCCTTCATGTTTCTGCACACCTTGCATCAGCTCTGGTTCTTATGTTGCTCTTGGAACTGGGTGTTGAGACATGTATCCGTCATAAACTTCTAGCAACTTCTGGTTAGTTCTTTCCTTTAACTACTTGTTGTTTGTTTAATAGGATCCCACAGCTTCTATTGTTGTTTACAGCTTAAGCGTGAGATAACAATCAGCAATTTTTATCTCTTTAGGTTACCACACTTTGTATGAGTGGTACCGGTCAGTGGAAAGTGAGCACTTTCCAGATCCTACTGGGCTTCGAGCTCGTATAGAGCAATGGACATTTGGCCTTTATCCAGCTTGTATCAAGTATCTTATGTCTGCATTTGATATTCCAGAGGTAAGACATCTCTCCGTATTGCAGATATGTAATGTCAATAGTCGAAGTAGCATTTAAATTCATGGGCGAATTTTTATCAGGTCATGGCAGTCACCCGGAGCAATATCTGCAAGAATGGGATTCAGTCACTATCCCGTGGGGGTGGTATCATATATTATGCATCTGTCTTCCTTTATTTTTGGGTCTTTTCAACCCCTGTTGTCTCGTTGGTGTTTGGAAGTTACTTGTATATTTGCATCAACTGGCTTCACATACACTTCGACGAAGCATTCTCGTCTCTCCGAATTGCTAATTACAAGTCATTCACACGATTCTACATCAATCCTGATGGTGATCTCGAAGTTTTTACCCTTGCAGTTGATAAGGTGAGAAACTAACATTTCATTTTTATCTTTTTTCCCTCTGTTGTTTCCTCTTAAAACAGTTTTAGGATACCTTTATGTCCTGCTGAGTGCTTGGCTGCTTTCTGATACTCCTTTCTTCCTGTAGTGGAGTATCATTGACATTGTTAATCCTGTCTGATATGCAGGTGCCCAAGGAGTGGAAGCTGGATCCTGATTGGGATGCAGAGCCTAAACAGCCGCAGCAGATGAGCCACATCAGAAAATTTCCAAGCAAATGGAGTGCAGCTGCTGCTCAACAGGACCCTGTTAATACTGTTAAAATTGTTGATCACTTTGTCGTTAAACAGACAGAGAAACCTGAATGTGGAGCAAGTAATGGTTCAGCTGTTTGCTGATCTGGGTCCAGATAAGTCTAACCTTGTTTTAGTTTTACCCATTTTAGAAAGAATTAAAGAAAACTCAAAAAAATGAAAAAAAAAAGAGAATTAATTTTGCATTCAACTTTATCCGCATTTTCTGTCTCATCTCTCGCCTACTGCAGCATCATCAGGTCAGTTTTCATGTCTTCTCCTAAATCAGGGAACACTTTGCATCATGAGAAACAACAGTAACCATTTCCACAGTTGGCTCTTTCCATTCTGATTTCCTAGATCATGTTTATTAAGCAGCAAACCGACCAGTTCCTCTTAGATTGAACATGCTAAGAAGTAGAAGATTCCAAGCTTGTTCTTGTGCCCAGCAACTGGGTTGATGAATGTAATTGTTTTATATATGCACCTTTTTTGTTAAAAAATTTTTTTTTTATAATTTTTTATTGTCCCGGATGGAGCCTCTCATGTGTACAATTCTCTGTGGATATATTAGTTTTCAGGAGTAAGGCATTGTTATCAGATGGTACTGTAAGAAGGTTGCCATAACCATTTCTGGGTTCTGCAGTCTATCTTTTCATGAACAAGGCTTGATTAATACAGAGGTAAACGAGGAAGCTAAATTTCTTTGTGTCAAAACTTAATCTTGTACCTCTGATTGTCATTTACAGTTGTGGAAACTACATCAATAGTCTGAATGTAGAAACCTCTCATACGAAGTTCCTTCTAGTGCCCTGTGAATGTCATCCCAGTTTTTGACAAGCTCTGACAGACCTCCTCTATGTATCTTAACCTGCCGGCTTGTCAGATCTCTGTAAGGCAATCTCAGAAAGTTCTGAATTTCTTGCAGTATCTGCACAGGAAACTTTACCGTCAATTTCTCCGACAAGCTAAAGAAAGATGCAATTCTATTAAGGTATCAAATCCTACTGTCCGGTTCTTGACAATGTCTTCATAGTACAGAATGATATGGCGAGTGCCATTGAAGTATTCTATAGCCCTCAAAGCTGTCTCTTCCACTTGCTTCAGTTCAGGGATAAGTAAGGTGGCATTAATGGCTGGCTTGTATTTTGCAAGTAACTTAGCCTGCAGAATTGTTAACTAGTGAGATATGGCAATCAATACAGAAACAAACATTGGAATCAGACAGAGACAGGGAGAGAGACCTCTTCAGATGAGTGGACATGAGACTTGTGTGTTCCATTCACTAGTTTAGCATCTTTATCGTAGGAATTTGCAACCAGTGATACCATTCTGCGGAGCAAATTCCTTCTGAAGAGAAATATTGCAGAAACCCCTTTCTTCTTGAAGTAATCTGCTATATCTCTGTGATTTTCCATTAAACCCTGTAAATTATGTGATCAACCAGACTCAGTGAAAGCCAGAAATTTGCCATTAATTGAAAATCAGAGCAATAAAAAGTAATCTCCAGGCACCTAATCTTCCATTACAAAGAAACACAAGTGGTAAATGTGAAGCTCATATTAAAGCATCAAAGGAAATGTTGACTTCCAGGCAGGGAACCTCTCAACATTATCAAGAAACCAGGAAATCATATTGAAGCATTAAAGAAGATGTTAACTTCCAGGCAGTAAACCTCTCCAGATTACTAAAAAAACCCTGGAATAAGATGTTCTTCTAACCTGACCTGTGTTGATATTTACTATGTCCGTGTAAAAAAAAAAAAGTCATCTAATTTTTTTAAAAAAATTATCATGTGTCAACATTTCTTCAAAAAATTCTTGCAGTTCACATCTTGTTTTAAAAACCAGATCAAGTTATTCACATAAAACAGTCAGATGGTAGCTGGAATGAAGCAAGGTTGAATCTGTGGCTCACCTGATTAAGCATCCATTTAAACCCAACAGCAGCTGAGCATTCATTCTTGGAGGCACTGGTGAACCAGTCCAGATTATATACCTTATCCATTGTCTTCACAATTGAAGAACTATTAATCCTTCTATCTCTAACAGAGAAAATCTCCCCATTTGAGCTTACATTAATGTGACTATTCAGCAATGTCTCAAACCAACCACTCCCAGATCTCTGCATTGACAAAATTGCAAAGTATCTTACAGGATTGCACATGCACTCCTCCCTGCATGAAATCTTTAATCTTATCAACAAATAAAATCAAACCCAGACAATTCAACAATTTTCGAACATTAGTAGCTACCTGTGAAACGTTTCAGGTTTTGGGTAATGCACAAAGGCAATTTCCCATTGTTCCATTTCAGGGGGTGGGCATTGCTTGTGAAGGACTTTGATGTTTAGGGTTTTGGTCTCTGTGCTGCTCTGCTTTAAGCAGATTGAGCTTATATAAACCCCACAAGCCATGATGAAAACTAAGACCACCATCCTCAGTACTAACGGAGATCTCTTGGGAGCCTTTATGACCAGTATATCCTGTGGTTCAAATGTTACCCAGGTCTCATCAAACAAAGAAAATGAACGCAAAATAAGCAGGATTTGTTACCAAATTAACTAAACACATGTAGAAATTTGAATTTAAATGAAACAGAAGCACCACTAAGTGCAGAGAGGGTCTTACTGTGGCATCCATCAAAATGAAAATCTGCATGGAAGAACAAAAGAAGACTGGAACCAAGTTAAAGTGGGCACTGCATTTGGTGTTGCATTCTGTTTTGATATCTTGAGAAAAGTCAGGCTGAAAGTGTGGTCAAAGTATGAAGCTTTCTTGGAAAAAAACAGATAAATGCATGCAGCTTATGAAAAATAAGGCGAAAAAAATCATTTTTTTTTTCTTTTTAGAAGATTACTGCTCTACCGAGTCAAAATTTTCCTCGAAATCTACGGCTGCTCGTTAAGTATAAAACACAAGAAACTTGATTGAAGGAAAAGAGAAATACCCAGAAGTTCATTTCAATGTTTGGATGCAGAGAAAGTCCTTGAAAAGGAAATGGAACAGAAGAGAGCATGATATCAACACACCTTGTTGAAGCAAAAGACATCTTCAGCCATTCTTCAAACGATAAGTTGAGGCTTAAAAGGCATTGTCAGCGAGAGCTTCTATTCCACCTTCTCTTTCTCTCTCTCTCCTTCTCTTTCTTTTTCTGTCGCTTTCTGGGAGTAATATGGAGATATCTGTTTCAGGGAAAAGAGAGAGAGAGATAGAGAGGGAGGGGGAGAGGGAGGGAGGAAAAAGAAAAAAGAAACAGCAAAGAACTGTTACATTCCAGGTTTTGAGCTTCTGCTCGCGAAAAACGACATCAATGACACCTCCACGCTCTCAGGCCTCGACCCATTTGTTTTTTCCGTTTTCTTCTTTCTCCTTCTGATTAGAAAATTTATTGAACCGCAAATCTAAAAAATATGAACTTCTTCATGTGTTAAACTTCAAACTATCTTCCCTTCTTGGAAAATTTCAGCAACACCATCTTGTAACTCACAGTTTCTCTGGTTCATCAGGCTCCCAATCCATGGATTAAAGCCATATCGGTGCATTTCATGGGTTTGTATCTGAGAAATCAGTCTACTGAGCCGGCGAAAAAGTTGATAATACAGTTTATAAGCTCATAAGTTGTAAAAGAAAAGGAACTATCTAGATCCCAGTTGAATTTCTTAATATATACAAGCTGACATTCTAAGTGGGACTAATTAAAAGAAGAAGGAAGCTTTTTGACGAAGAAAAACTGGAAAAAGTGAGCAAAACGGTGTACAGAAGAGGATAAACGCTTTGTCGGAGTGCGTGCACCCCACTGCCAACGTTCTATGACTAACGTCCAATTTTTGGTAATTTTAAGGTAAATGCTGTTTTGTTTCACTTTTGATTTGTTTTGTCCTCACTGAGTTGGGATTTAGTAATCAGTGTAAGCAGAGTATATCTAAATTAGATATTTTATACAAAAATTCTAATTTTTTTACATAAATATTAAAAAATTTAAATCATCCTTATAAAAAAATTTAAAATTTCTGTAACATTAAAAATATATATTAATTTATATTATTAAAAATTTATAAAAAATAATTTATAAATTAAAATTTTATCAAAATTTAATGAATGAATGGTACAATTTATTTGAGTTATGTTTGAATATTTCAATATGAAAACATCGTTCATTTTTCACACTAGTTTGAATCAAAATTCAAATTAAATCAAATTAAAATTTTAGATATATAATTAAAAAATTGAAATAATAATAATTAAATTAAAATTTAAATAAAATTTGAATTTTTAAAAAATTAACAAAAATTAAAGCAAGAAAAATTTTAATCCTTCCTGTAGTGAGGAATACAAGCAACTGACTTAGTATAATAAGCCGAGAGTGTGTGTGTGTGTGTGTTAAGACCCTAAACTTGGATTCTTCGTGTGGATTTGATTCTCATCATCAAGTGAACCCAATCTAGTTGTCCAGGTAATGAACTCAAGTTCTGCCACATCAAAATATCCCAATGGAACAAGTTCAAACCCAATAAAAAAAGATCTTAGTTACATTGAACACTTTAAATATGGAGTTAAAAAGTCTATATATAATTGATCAATTTAATTAAGAAATCTGTAATCTTACCCTACTTATAAATACAAAGTATGTGACCTTAAAAGAAAGTGAGCAGCCATCATCTTTATAAGAAAACCTAGCAGCTTTTACATTTTAATATTTTATCTTAGTATCAAAGCCTTTCAAGATCTACTGCCATGGTCTCTTGCAGTGATACTAGCTCCAATAACAGTGCTCTTGTCAATCAAAACTCCAAAAGTTTTTTTTCCTTTTTTGCATCACTCAATTTTCAATTCAACTTCAAGCTTGATAGAGAGTTATGTGGAAGAACCAAGTGTTAGCTTTGGCTAAAGGTCATAAAATAGAAGGATTCCTACCGGAAACAAAGACTTATCCATTAGCTTTCATTAATTCCATAAATGAAGAAGGGAAAGCACAAGAAATAGAAAATCCTTCATTTCATGATTGGATTCAACAAGACCAACTACTGGCAAGCTAGTTAATGTCTATTGTTTCTTTAGACATACTCGGTCAAATCAAAACAGACGCTATTGTATACGAAATATGGTTAAGTGTTGAAAAATTATTTGGAACCAAATGAGGTCCAAATACATGCAGTTGAAGTCCACACTCTACTAAACAAAGAAATGGTCAAAACCAACTCAAAAGGCATAGCTAACGGCTTAGCCTTGATAGGTAACCTAATTTCTTACTTAGAATTTGTCACTGCATGGCTCACTGGAACAGGTAAAGACTACAATGTAGTGTCTATCAATGTTCAGTCTAGGTCTGATGAGTTAACCCTATAAGAAATCTTAGCCATGTTACTAAGCCATGAATAAAGAATTGAACAATATAATCAATAGTCATTCAGTAATATGTACCTTATGGTCAATATAGCGATGAACAAGAACCAAAACAATGTTATCTCATGGAGGAACGGTAACAATAACTTTAATTGTGGCTGAACCAGAGGAAGAGGAAATGGTTGGAAAAGGGGAAGAACCACAACCTGACCAATATGCTAAATCTATGCTAAACAAGGTCATATAGCATATGACTATTAGTATAAGTTTGAAGAATCTTTTCAAGCCCCTAACCATAACAACAACAATGGAAATCAAAATGCCTACCTGACCACCATTGAATCCATAGCTGACCTTGGTTGGTATGCAGATAATGGAGCTTCAAGTCATGTCACTGCAGAGCTAGATAATCTGTCTCTATGGTTTGACTACATTGGCAAATAGAAACTAGTCATTGGTAATGGTCAAACCCTTAATATTTCTTACATAGGTCATACTTCTCTACCCACTTACTTAACCATTGTCAATTTGCATCTCAAAAATATTTTAAGAGTATCTACAGTTTCTAAGAATCTTATTAGCATTTCTCAACTCATGTTTGACAATAAAGTATTTATGATTTTTGATGACGCTCATTACCTTGTGAAGGACCAAGTAACCAAGAAACGTTGCTGAAAGGTCAAGCTAAGGATGACTTCCACTTATTGCTTTCACCAACTATCACCATCAGTCACCCTTCTAGAAATAGACCAAATAGCAATAAAGTAGTTTAATGTTATGGCAATTCTAGGTTGAGTCGAGGTAGTCCACCTTCTCTTTATTTTTTGAATTTTATGTTAGTTAATGCAGACCTATGGCATAGGCATCTTGGCCATCCATCAGACATAATTTTTAGGGCTTTAAAAAATATTATATCACTTTTTCCTAAAGTCAATACAAATTCATCTTTTTGTTCAGCATGTGCAATTGATAAGAGTTATAGACGACTATTTCATCTTTCACAAACTAAAACTAGGGCACCTTTAGAATTAATTCATATAGATCTTTAGGGTCTATCAGATATCCCTTTTAGAGAAAGCTTCAAATACTATATCCATTTCATAATTGACTTTTCTAGGTATACATGGATTTACCCTTTTCACAATAAAACACAAGCATTATCCACCGTTATACACTTTAAGAAACAAATTGAAAACATTCTAAAAATAAGAACAAAACACTTCAAAGTGATTGGAGGGGGCGGAGGGGGGGGGGGATAAACCCTTTTTGCCTTTTTTTATTAAGAGGGCATAACATTTCGGCATCCATGTCCACACATACATCAACAAAAAGGAAAAGCTGAGAGGAAACAAAGACACATCATTGAGTTAGGTTTCACTCTCCTTAGTTAAGCTTTGCTAACTTTAAATTTTTGGTGGGAAGCATTTCACATAGGAATATATTTCATTAACAAGCTGCCCATTCCTATTCTATCTAACAAATCCCCACTAGAGTTACTTTTTAATCAAAAACCTGACTATACATTCCTAAGGAACTTTGGCTGCTCATGTTATCCACATCTTCGACCTTATAACAAGCATAAAATAGAATTTAGATCCACTAAATACCTGTTTCTAGGATATAATCATAGTCACAAAGGACATCATTGTCTACATCCCTCTAGATGCTGTTATATCACTAGGAATGTTATGTTGATGAATCTAAATTCCTCTTTCATACTCTTTTTTCCTAACTTTGTTTCCTTTTTCTCAGCTCACCCATCTCTTTCTCCCACCTTTGTCTCTATTCACACCTACCTCAATCCTATCCCAAGTGGAAACAGTAACAACAATGACCTTCAACAACATATTTCTAATTTTTTTCCTTTCAAACACTCACTTCACACCCATCCCACAACACCTCACTCAATCTCTTCTTGTTCTCCATGTCACACCTTTCTCGTTTCACCTAATTTTCTTACTTTCTCTCTCCATTCACCTAGTCCTACTTCCTTACCCATTAGAATCCCTCCTATAGGTCATCATATGATCACTCAAGCAATACCTGGGATTTTTAAACCTAAAATTTTCTTGCCTTTGTCCCACGTCCATATCTTCTGCCCACTTCCATCACGGATGCTTTTGCCAATCCAGTTTGGAAATCAGCCATGCACAATGAGTTTCAAGCATTTTTGCAAAATAAAACATGGGAATTAGTGCCTCATTCACCAAACCAAAAGGTAATTGACGAAAACTGAATCTTCAAAGTCAAATACAATTCAGATGGCAGCCTAGAAAGACACAAAGCTAGACTAGTTGCCAAAGGTTTTCACCAATTACCTGGCATTGACTTTGCACAAACTTATAGCCCTGTTCTTAAGCCTTCCACCATCAGAATATTATTCTCTGTCGCTGTTTCCAAAGGTTGGGATGTTTAGTAATTAGATGTCCACAATACCTTCCTCAACGGTCATCTTCAATAGACAGTTTACATGACTCAACCACCTGGGCTCATTGATCCTATTCATCCACATTATGTCTACAAATTTCACAAAGTTCTTTATGGACTCAAACAAGCACCCAAGGCCTAGTTTCACAACATCAAAAGTCATCTACTCAACTAGAGATCCTCAACTCTCAAGTAGACAACTCACTATTCTTTTTCCTTTCAGGAGAATCCTGTATTTAAGTTCTATTATATGTGGATGACATTTTGGTCACTGGCAACAATCTTGCTTTCATTCAGAAATTCATCTTAGAGCTCAATCATAGGTATGCTCTCAAAAATCGTAGATCTTTACATTATTCTTTTGTTCTTCTTAATACCTATTTCTCACTTAATCCAAATACATTCAAGACCTTCTCAAGTCCTATAATCTTCACCTTTCAAAACATTGTCATACTTCTATCTCCACTAGCTCTCTTCTCTCCATACACTCTAGCTTTCCTCTGCCTAATCCCATTCAATACCATCAATTACTTGGCTCTCTTCAGTATCACACCATCAAATGTCTTGACATTTCCTTCACTGTGAACAAACTAAGCCAATTTCTCCACTCCCCCACTATTACTCACTAGCATGCATGCGAATGCTTGTTCAAAGACCTTCGAGGAACCATCAATTTTGGTCTCCTCTTTCAAACCACCTCCGCTTTTCAACTAATTGTATTCTTTGACGCCGATTGGGCTTGTTGCCGCAACGATCATTGATTGATCAATGGACACTATATCTATCTAAGGAACAATTTAATTTCCTGGTGTTCCAAGAAACAATCAATGATGGCTTGGTCTAGCACGAAATCCAAATATTGAGCCTTAGCTCATGCTACTATTGAACTAGCTTGGATCAAATCCTTAATTCGTGAAATAAAGCTACTACTTTATCATCAGGCGACACTTTGGTATGGCAATCAAGGGGCTGCGGCTCTCATAGTCAATCTCGTGTACCATGCCCGAACCAAGCACATCGAAGATGATGTTCACTTCATCAGAGACCATATAGCACGTGAAGCACTCAAGGTCAACTACATCCCATCATCGGAGCAAATCACCGATGCCCTCACCAAGCCTTTGTCGCAACTATCCTTTTGTTAGTTTCGACGCAAACTTTGGGTCGAAAACTCTTCCCTTAGTTTAAAGGGAGATGTTAAGACTTTGAACTTGGATTCCTCGTATGGATTGGATTCTCAAAAATCAAGTAGACTTACCCAATTGTCAAGACAATAGACTCAAGTTTTACTACATCAAAATATCTCAATGCAACAAGTCCAAACCCCATAGAAAAAAATCTTAGTTATATTGAACATTATAAATACAGGGTTAAAAAATCTGTACATATGAGATCAATTTGATTAAGAAATCTGTAATCTTTACCTTATTTATAAATACATAAATATGTAACCTCAAAAGAAAGTGAGCAGCCACCATCATGAAAAAGAAACCTAACAGCTTTTACATTTTAATATTTTATCAGAGAGTGCGATAGATAGATAGATAGATAGAGAGAGAGAGAGAGAGAGGGCAGCCATAGGGCAGCCATAAAATTCTGGATTCACATTGGCATATTATTTTCAGGATACTTCTTTTGCCCCTGCTGGGACATGAAGACAAAACTAGACAGTAGAGCTGGATGAAGTTCCATGGGTGTTTCTGCCCATCTTATTGAATTTCTGAAGCATTAGTTTACAATTCATTGAAGTATATAACTTGCAGTTCATGGTCTTCACTTCAAGTCAGAGCCATATAAAGCCAGGGCATCTCTTGAAGACAACCCCACAAAATGCTGGAATAGATTAACTATTACCTGATTGTTAGAATGAAAGAGAGAGATACCTATTTATTACTATATGAAACTACAAAGAAAAGCCTGCCTCCTATGCAGAGCACCTTCGAAGAAGATGGATTCACTAGAGGAATATATTGATGATGCTTCCAGGCAGTGAAAGTAGGGCTCCTTTCACTTATGCATCAGCATCCGGAGCATTTTCAGCAGAGTCAACCACCACAAGGACGGTCATGAAGCCGTTTGTGATTTCTGGAAGGTAATGGAACACGTGACAGACATATAATGTTCATCTACAAAAGGAAAACTAAAAAAATTATGAGTTAACAAGATGGGCATCTTACATCTTGTGACCTATGCTACTGATATAAGGTTTTGCTCATATTAAATTTATATAAAGTACCCTACGAAATATAAGAATCAAAATCTTCTCAGCACAACTCAAATCAATAGACAATTTTGGTACGAATCTAAAGTCTACACATGTTAAGATGACATCCAGAATCTGCTTCCAAGATAAGGGAATAATAATGCAACATTAATTTGAAACTAAATCAGAAATTACCTTCATAATATGATCAAACGAACTATCTGGCCTAAGAACCTAAATGACTTTGTTGCTTCTTTTAAGCATTTGTTCCTCTCATTGCGTGACCAGTGCTGCATTGAAATGCAAAAAAATCCAACCGAAAAGTATCAGTATGTAACTCAACATAAGGTCAAGCGATCAATCATTAGGTGCAGTCTTAGTAATCAACCTCTCCAAGCATATTGAGCTTCTCTCGTACACCTTTCAACAGTTCTGGTGCATCTCCTTCCCATCTGTAGAACTCCAGCTCCCTTCCTTCTAGCAGCTTCTCAGAAACCTAAAGACATTAAACCGGCAAAAAATTATTTGGTTCTTTGTTCCGTGCATAAAATGTGTGTAATAAAAAAGCAGGGTATTTTTAGTTCTCCACAGACCTTAAACCTTCTCTTCATGAAAATGTCTAAGTTATTTTGTTTCTAGTATCACTGCTAAAGACAGTACAATATCTCAAGCAACTGAAAAGATTTTTGATGAACCTTAGCAATTCATTAATAAACAATAATAGAGAGCAACACCATAACCCTGGCTCTCCACCTTAGGAGAGTTGCTTATACTAGCAAAAAAGTCCAACGTCCACCATTCTTCTCCACTCACTCACCCCACCCGAACCCACAAAGAAAAAGGGAAAAAGATGAAGTTGCTCTACAAAAGTGCAATATAATAATTCCCAGCAAAGGGCCAATTATCAACAAAACTACATAAGGTTTATGTTCTCAAGGAGCATGGGCATCAATGATAATGATATGTACATACCTGTCTTGCTATCACTTGACCACCTGCAATATGTGAAAAGTATATATTGTAGAAATGGGAAAGGAACAGGGGGGAGCTTGTTTCTGCTAATTCCTCCAAATACTTGACATAAGAAACTCCTGGGTTGCTAGGTTCTGGAATCACAAGGTCCTGTTGGCTAAACCACTCTAGATCTTCCGAAAGACTTTTTGCTCTTTCAAGTCCACTCTTCCTGAAGTAGGTAACTGCAACAATTCAAGCACTAAATCTTAATGCAATTTAGGAAGCAACTGTCTGACACAAAGAACTATAGATCTAATAATTATTGGTGATTAGTCACCTAGAGTTACTGATAATCTCAACATAGACTAGTATCCTAATTCGACTATCCAGCCAAAGCATTATAAGAGCATTTTTCTTTTCTTGTAATTCTGAGGCTGTTCTTAAACTGGTCCACAAGCTAAGATAGAAGAAGAAGAACAACATACAAATATCTAACAACAAATCCAGGAAAACTAGAAATCGTGGAATCTTAGTGTAATATACTTAAAAAAGAATTGAGTGATTTGGAACCAGAACCGCAGAAGTTAGTAACCCTTGACAGACGTTAGGGGGTTCAAGAAATTGGATTGAAGTAATAGAAAGCAAGGCGACCTATGATGTGAAGGCAATTAAGAGCCTGAAAATCAAGGATTCCCAGTTAAACGAATAAGAAGCATGTAATATCAGGGTGAGACAACAGATGAAAAGATAAAGATGAAAGGCTCACAAGCAACATTTTCAGATTGGTCTACTATGCGCTCCACAGTCTCGAAGACAAGTTTGCTATCAACCAAGTACTTGAGGAACCCTTCCATGCTCGGCTTCCAAGTCTCTCCATCACCATCACCATCACCATCACCTTCGTTATCTGACAGTGAAGTATCAGGTCCCTTCTTTTTATTCTGCTTTTCTACTTCTAGGGCATTGTCATTCTCATTGTCACTGTCACTCTTATTTTCAGGATTGAATTTTTTACCTTTAATATTGCGGAGTCTCATGGCCACAAATCGCATCTCCTCGGTAATGCCCTCGTTCTCTCCTGGGTACAGCCTCCTGTACCTCTTTCTCTTCTTTAGCACAGGAGGAGCTACACTGTTTGGCGAGTTACTCACAGCCATTGCTGGCGAAGACGACGAGGAGGATGCAGTAGACTGAGAGCAGCAGAGGATTAATTGCGGTCCCTTTCTCGTACTCTTCTTGTTCATGTTTTTGCTTGAAATTATGAACCTCATGTGGGATTGCATTGAAACGGAGTGAAGCCCAGAAATTGAAGGGTTTAGACCTGGTGGTGGTAAAATACGTGCCATTGTCTGTGATTCACGGGGCGTTGCTGATGTCGGTAAAGAACACAAGAACATGCTAACTCTGAAATGCTGCAGCTCGGTGACTGTTAAAAGTCAAAACCCTTAACAGGAAGGGAAGATGATGTTTTCGCCATTCGTCAACGGCCTGCTTGCTGTTAATGGGCTTAAAGACGTGGCCCCATAGTATCATAAATTGGGTCTACTGGTAATCCAGTGCTGCCCGCACTATATTGTGGGACCGCCATTTTAGGCTTTCCTACCTCACAGTGATCTCGGACAAAATGTGTAGCTTATGGAATTTAATTTTTTGCTTAGTTTTGTGTTAATATTTTTAATAAAAATATATAAATATATTCTTGATATTTTATAACATTAATAATATAAAATTTTAAAAAATTAAATAAAATTAAATAATTAATTTTATTAAATTAATATATATTACAATTTTATTAAAAATTCATATAAATTAAAATAATAATAAAATTTTAATATTTATTTATAACCAAGAAGCCTATCCATGCCAACAATTAGAAAAGACAAATGTACTGGCATGATACAGAGTCATGTTAGATCAATTCATGAATAAAAATGTCTAGGCTTATGTATAATATTTTGAATTTTTATGATTAATTAATTTTATTTTATGAAAAATAATTAATTTATAAATTTTAATGATATGTTAAAACCAAACATCAATTTAAGTGTATTCGATCGTGTTAATATATGATCCGCCATACCGTATGTTTCATGGACTCACAATTAATAAAATAATAGCTCCACGCATTTAATATCAAATCATGTTTTAGATGATTTACAAACTTTAAGTGACGTACCACTAACATCTGTCAACCGAGCCGCTCATCCATTCTACCCACCACGACAGACACGTGGGAACCTATAAACACACATTTACAATCGAGTTAATATTAAGGTTGGCTATAATTGGTTTCAAATTAACAAATTCAATGGTAATTTTTATAATTATATTAAAATTTTCATGATCCATAAAAATTTTGAATTAAAATTAAAATCGATATTTCAAAATCAATAATTTCAATTTGATTTTAAATTAAATTAGTTAAAAATATATAGAATAAAATAATTTAAAAAATATATAACATAATTTAATTAAAAAGATAAAATATTGTTAATTTTAAAAACATATATTTTAATAAAAATAAAATAATCACATACTTATTTTTTTATTAAAATATAAAAATAAAATCTAACATAAATTTGAATCACTAATGAACCAAAACTAAAATCAAAATTTGAACCACTTTAAAAATAAATCTTAATCAAAATCAAAATTTAACTGTTTAAATTTAAATTTATCTAATATTAAACTTTTAACAGATGATTTAAAATTAAATCGAATGAAACTCAAACTATAATCACGTCTGGTGAACACTGTACACACATGGATGCATTTACGTGTGATAAAACTCATTATACCTTAATACGCTTATATCATTAATAAATTCATAAATATACGTTTGAACATATTTTTAATTTCATAAAATATTTTAAATATAATTTCAAATAAAATAAAATTATACAATCACTATTTAAAATTTTTTTAAAGAAATAATTTTAAACATCAACATTTAATGTTTACCATGAAAATTATATATTTAAACTTCAAAAAATTATCTTACACCTTATTATAATCTCATATCAATAAAAAAAATTTATGATCAAGATGCTTAAAATATATTTTCAACAAATCAAAACAAACAAATTTTAGCAGAATCTCAATAGATCATCACAACCCCAGAATAATCAGTTAATTAAGACATCCTTCAATGCTACTATGTCTTTCTTTCTTTCTCTATGTTGCCAAATTAGTGGCCCTATCAGCAAGCAAATAATATTAGTCTGATTCAATTAAAGCCAGTCACACTCCAGCTCTAATGCTCCCCAAATGCATGAATGAATACTCTTTTGAGCATAAAATTAAAACACCTGAGTAATGCTGGGCAAAGAAGCCAAGCATAAAGGATCCTGATCCAACATCTTTATTCCTATGTGCAACAATATATATACATCTGAAAACCTATGGAACCAATAGGTTTATGTACAGATAAAAATCAGATGAAAATAAAAAGAAATAAAATTAGTGTACAGCTGTGAAAGAAATGACCATGAGAAACCAATCATGGGTACAACAAGAATTGGTATGAAACTGGTGCCGATGATAAAAGTGATGTCCATGATACAAGAGATGTCTGCAAGTTGTCCCTACAGGTTTGTTCATCAACGCACAGGCCAACATTATTGCAGATGGACTGTGCTCTTGCTGTCAAAATTTGTTTCCACCGGTTTACACACTAGAGTCTGGTCATCAACATGAAGAAATCAATATTGGAATGTCTGCTCATGTATAGTTAGCTTTCAGCTTCCGCAAGAACTCTAATATTTCTGTATAGGAAGGGTCAGAGCGGCTCAGTGGTTTGCATGAATTTATATGATCTGTAGACTCTAAAACCTGTTTCAAGATTCCATGAAAAAACCGAATGCAAACGGTAAGTAATGGACATGAGAAAAAAAAGGAACAATAAACCAAAACATTCACTTGCATTATCATATAACAGCACAAGACATGTGAGTCAAGGAGATTGCTCCTGCAAATCTGCAGAATTTTTTTCATCCAACGTGAATGAATTTTTGACCAACAACCTAGAAACCACATAATTTTAAACGTCTTCTATCTGCCATGGATTATCATTTGGTTGTTTCTACTACATATATAAACTTAAAAGCTCAAGATGTATAGATGCATGCCATGATATTTCACTGATAAAAAGGAATACTGCCAAAAAGAGGCTCTTCAGTTCTTTCTAATTTGGCCTAGGTGCATGTTTTTCCACACTAACAAACCCTCCAAGAGAACCTGACTCCAGGTCATTTCAGAATAATATGCCTTAACTTGCCTAAGAAACTCACATCCATGCCCCAAAGCAGATCAGAATCCAGCCAAGCCAAGCTTCCCCTACCCTCCCCTCACCCCCTCCCCCCAAAAACCCAAAAATAAAAAAGAAAAAAAAAAAATAGAGAAAGAAGCAAAAACCAAACCACTACCTTTTATTTACTGTACCTAAAAGATACATAAAAGCAACACTACTAAAGCATTGAGGTATAAGCATGCCCCGACAATATGATTGACAATTGCACCTGTTTCTTCAAAAATCCTGTGTTCATTTGGCAAAACCAAATCTTTAATATCATACTTACAACGAGTTCACCAAATCCAGGATACGCAGATTCAAGTGGGACAATTTCCATTCGAAAAGCCCATCCTCCATAGCCTTCAACAATTGGAGTTACCTTGGTCTGCAAAACAGTGAATGGCATTGCTACCAATTGAACTCACGAAGAAGCACAGTGAATAACATGATGCAACATGCATGCACTGAGTGCTTAGAGAGAGATAAAAATGGAAGGGATCAAAATAGAGGGCAATACCTCACAAAAACTGAGGACTTCCAGCAGGCCTTTCTTGTGAAGGTGACGAATAAAGTCATTAAGCTCCACTAATCTTGGAGAACCACTCCTCAGCTCTCCTATCTATGCAAAAGCAACAACAAAACAATAAAAATGAGTTAAAATGAGAATCTTATGAACAATGGAAAAGATAGCATGAAGATCATATACTAACAGTTGGAGCTGGACGTAGTACAAGGCCCATTCGCCAAGGCATGTCCGCAAGCTTGCTGCCAAAATGTGGGCAACTGTAGAATACCTGAAACCATGGTAGGTCATTGACATTACAAAACTCGACGTAAAAAAAACTTCTAAAGAGTTTTTGAAACACATGGTAAATGAAAAAAAGGAAAAAAGGTATAACTGACAGGAAACAAAAGGTTTAACATACAACTCCAATGGTGTTGTTCACGAGGTTATCATGATTTTCTGCCTTTGCTTTGTGCAAAATCTGCTTCACAACAAGGCCTCCCATGCTGCAAACCAGGGCAAGTCATTCATTAAGTCCAACCAAACAACCACTGCCTCAGCCTCAACAACTGTGACCCAAAAGATAAAGATTGAGGATCAAGTTTCCTGTAACATGTACATGTCTAGAGCCTCTACCAATCAAGACCAGCCACAACTACCACATAATGGCTTATTATATTCAAAGTATTATCTCTCAAGACTCTTAAGTATGCATCCATGAGCAGTCCTAAGATCAAAGTGTGAACCTGTGGGTCACGAAAACAACAGGTCGATTCCCAATGCCAGCAGCAACAAGCTTTTCTAATAGCATGGAGCTGACTTCCTGCACATGTCAACATGTGATTAATAATGCATGGCTAAGAGAGATTTCTAAAGTGAAGTAGATGCTAAAGTTAGAAATACCATAACAAACTTCAGGTTGTTTTATAAAATGATCTACATCAGAGAAATCTAAAAATTAGTTGTGTCTAAACCATATTGACACCACCAAAGATCAACCTATCATAACTTAAAGTTGTAGAGTGCATGGGCTATAGTTTTTGGCTACACCAAATCTAGACTGGGCTTAGTAGAGCAAGCCTACAACCCGAGTGGGGATTGAATAAGTTGCTTACCACGCAAAAAGAATGATTAAAATTTCTAGAGTACAACTTATCATATTGATACCAACCATAGTCTTTAGAATTCAATCATTAAAAGCTACCAAAAACTGTAAATCTAAACTTAACAAGTATAGCAGTGTGAATACTGATAAAATCCATTAACTAAGGAAGTTCCCAGAACCTATAATTTATGCTGCATGGCTTTACCAGGAAAAGAAATATCAGAATGTCAACTTGTCAAAAACATACAATAACAATTTCATATATATAGTTTATGGTCATCAAAAACCTAAAATTGAAGCATCTTGCCAGAAAAGTGTAATCAATGTATTTTGCTATATTAACAGGAAAAGAGAACAAACCTGAAGTGGGAGGCTAGCTCCAGACCATTGTGTTAAATTTGTCTGCATCAAATATTCCATTAGGGTTTAACAGATGTCAGAATCCCAGCTAAAAAACCACTCACAATAGATAATTACTAAAATTACCAAGCAATAAAGAAAGCCACATGGAAAGAGGCAGTAAAGAACAATGCCGGACATATCAGGAACGTGCTAGATGCCATATCACTTCAATGTGTACCTTGTATTTGACAGTAAACAGACGAGCTTCAGGGAAGTCATCTGAAAGCCATTCACCAGGCCAAAATGTTCCCAGCTTCCCTGCTTCCTGATCAATCTTCTCGACCAAACCAGATTTCGTTGAGGATTTGTTCTCAGCTATGCGCCAAGTCTTATAAGGCCCACCACGCAGGCCATGGACAAAGACGACATCTAGCTGAGGGACATCTGAATGTGAACCACTTTGAGAAGCATCAACAGGACTAGTCAAGTTATTAACAGTTAATGCTCTGTTCACAGATGCATCATCGCTGCTGATAGAGTCAGCCTCACTAGAAGAAATCCCCTTCTTTACAGCATTCACTCGATCTATTTTTTCAAAACACTTCCACTGAGGCAGTTCAGGGTTAATTAGAAATACCATGTCACCATAGCGAGGACAATCGTGGCTTCTGTTTGAGATACCTGTCCCTGGAACACTACCATTCACAGAGTTGGTGTTATTTTGTTGATTGCAGAATACATTTAAAAGTGTTGCCCTAGCATAACTTTGTATTTTAGGGTCACTGCACCCTTGGATCTTCCCATTTGCACAATCCTCAAGCCACTTACACCAAGTTTCATCTGATACGATGACCTTCTGCACTTCTGGAAGAAGCGAAAGGATAGTTAACAACCTAGCTGCATGCCTTCGTATGTGAGCAGTAGGTGGAACTCTGACACTAGATGGATCATTTGTATCTGCAACAGACGATTCACCAGAATTACTTGAAGCTCGCTCCTGAGCCTCAGGGGCTCTAGATGCGTCATAAGCTTCTATTGCAGCCAGTTTCTCATAATCATCACGTAACAAAAAGCGCCTCAGCAAACATAGAACCCCAAAATCGGTTATTCTCTTCTGACACAAAGAATCTTCAGCACAGACCTCAGTAAGTGCTTTGATCCCCTTAAGTGTTGCTAATGCAGAATCTGCAGCATCAAACTTTGGCAAATTATCCTTTTTGAGAGTCTTAGATGGTCCAGCAAAAGGTTCAAGGGAAAGAAGATCTGCCAGCGGGAAAGTCTCAACTGAATCATTAATTGTTCCCAATTGAATTGCCGCTAGGTTAACAACAGCCACTGCTAGCTGATTTGCAGTCTGTGTAGCAGAAATAATTTTTGACTGATCATATGGAGTCTGCCAAGTGTAATTACATCTGTAAGTACAGAAATATAAATTGGAGAGAGGCATTTTACTCAAAACTACTAGACAAATGTTTTAGAACTAGTATAACCATGTTAAAGTTTCTGCATACAACAGCATCGTATTATGATAAGAAAAGCAATGAGGACAAAAATCTACAAACCTTTACTGTTTCATTTTTCGGCAGGGCACCTCCTCTAATAGACGATGTCTTGCTAGAATGTAGAACTTCATTCAGTAAAATAGCCAACCACCCTTGAGAAATTGCCACAGAAGATGGTCCGTAGTCTTCAAGAATGCATGAAAGAATTCTTGTGGCTGAAGATCGGATAGTTTCAGATGAAATTCCAAAAGCCCAGGGAAGAAGTATCCCTGACCACTTCTGACCTTCTTCAAGAGATAAATGCATGCCACCAGTACAAAGCAATTCTAAAGCCTTTGCCAAAGCTTCTTGCAGATGCTTATGCTTCATTGTCCGCTTTGCAATGTCTCTCATTACCTGAAGACCCTTCTCCATCACAATCTTCTGTGCCTCTGGGCTTCTATCAACAGAAATTAAAAAGGCAGACAAAGCAGCTTGAGCCAAAGAAATGTCCTCATTTTTACTTGCATGTGACACAGTAGAAAGAAGACTAGAGCTCCAATCAGAAACAGAATCACTTAAGGGAAGATTACGATCCTCCAATAGCAGCCGAGCCACCAAACTCCCATGCCATTTCACAGATCTCTCAGGTGCCATTAAAGCAGTCATTACAGCATACCCATCTTGGTCCAGCTCTTGAATACGAGATCTATTGGCACCTGATGCCATTGCCCAATTGGCCAATGCCCACGCAGCAAAAGGCACTGCAACATGTTGACAATGCAAATCATCCCACAAACCAGGAACAACAGCAGAAGACAAATTAGCTTGTGATAGTGAAGTATCATGTTTGCTCAGCAATGCAACGGTTTTGGGAGTATGCTCTACAAGACTGGCATCAGCATGACCCAAATCCATAAGGCCACTAGTTCTGGAAAGCCCTAAAATTGTTGTACCTTCAAGAATTTTGATTCCAATCCCCCTCACTCCCCTTCCACCATCTTCTTCATCGTCATCTTTAGGTGGCTCATCCAAATGCATGCCACCGTCCTCAATGACTTGAATAGCTGCTGCAATATCCCTTGTTTCAGCATTTCCAGGCAATGATGGATTAAAAGACAGCTTCTCTGGACTGTCGCAGTTGGATGTGACAATATCCATAATGGCAGCCACAAGCATGCTCCTACCTTTCAAAGAATCAGAAATATCGAATGAACTACGTCTTGAATGCTGCTCCCACAGAAAAGCTATATATCAATGGTAAAACACAACTCAGAAGCATCATTTAGTCTGGAAAAAAGCTTTTCAAAGACCATGTCAAAGACAGCGACAATACTTACAGCATAACCAAACAGATTATCATATGATCTAACAACACAGGACATGGCATACGTAGTCTCTGAATACTGATTCACTTGTCGTGCAACCACATTTTAGTTTTAACACCAATGTGTGTTTTTTTTTTTTTTTGAGCAGGAACAAAAGAGTTATAACACCAATGTTTCTTTCCTTTCTTTAGTTCTTCTTATTATGAAGTTTTAAAACTTAAGACTCCATAATCAGACATATTGCCAGATGAAAACAGAGACATGTACAATTTCCTTTCTTACTATGACAAACTTCAACTTATATATTGGATCATGCAGTGCACACATCTAGCCATCTTAAACTTATATTGGAAATGTGGGCATATCTAGAAAAGTGGTCACTGTTGAGAAATTTAACCAAATCGTATAGATATTTTTACCAACTTCATTCTAGAGAAAAATACAAAATGTTAGTATAACTGCAGCATGCTCCTCACTTTAGCTACTGATGCTTGTGCTTTCTATAGCCAAATACAAGGAACACAGAGAAGGATGACAATGCTAGATACTTCAACTGCCTTGAATTCCTGCCAAATTATCTCACTTCTAAGTGAAATCTAATTTTTAAAGTTTCTTAAAAAAAAGTCAGTAAAATTAATTAAGTTTCTTATATCAGAAAAGGAAAAACTTATAACTGTAAGGTCCTCCAGTGATATATCTTACAAAACATGAGAACCATAAAGTATCACATCTCAAGGGAAGAAAAACACAAAAAGAAAAAAAAAAAAATCACCTTCTTTGTCCTTGGCTGACACGAAAAAATAAACCTCAACAAATTGGGCACAGCATGAGGCCTCCCAAGCACATCTTTGGAGACATTAGGATCTGCAATCAGGTAGGCAAGCGCCCTGGCCACCTCTGCCTGGGTGGCAACCACATTTCCTGGGTTTGCTACCGTCTCCAGCAGCCAATCAACCACCGCCCCGCCACCCGCCCCTACGATTGCGGCCCTGCGAGACGCATTGGCAGACGCGATGTCCGCGAGTAGCGCCGCCACCCGCAGCTCGAACCCGACCCGCACCTCGTGGTTCGCCGAAGACATTACCGACCTCAAAGACTGCCACAGAACCGCGGCCGCAGCACCCGTGTGCTTTACGCGGTGAAGAATTCTCATGAAAGAGTCATTTGTTTTGTGGATTGCGTGCTCAATGGTGGCATAAACAGGGCTAGGGTTAGGGTTGGGGCGGTTATCCTGGTGTGGTTCATCGGTAGAGAGGAACACGAAGGTGGCAACGAGAGCGGAGATGAACGTAGCGGAGAGAGCAAGAACCGACTTCCGGGAGAGAGATGATGTGGTGGTGGGTACAGAGGGATGAGACTGAAGATTCTGCAGGATTGGCGGTGGCGATGGCACAGGGACAGGGTTGGCATTTTTCAGGTTATGGAGGGGCTCGATGGGGTTTTTGGTGGAAGACGAAGAGTTAGAGGAGAAAGAGCGTAGGAGATGATTGCAGCGTTGATAGTAATATTGGCGATGCATAAAACGGAGGCGAAGCATATCTTTCAGGTTCTGGTTCTGTGGTTTCTGGTGTTTCTGTTTGGCGTGGAGAGATTGTTCGTTCAGAGCTGCAAGCGAGTATGGCGGGAGGAAAATTCGCGATTAGCTCAGGAAGGAAAGAAAGAGAGTTGACAACCGCTAAGCCTTTGTTTATAAAATCGAATTTCCTCCCAAAACGATGCGAATCTTGGCAGAAAAACTTAATTAAATAGGCTTTGCCCAAACTGATCCGTACCAGATTTTACGTTCACTGAGTTTGATCGGCCCACGATCATCTGTTTCTTTGTTAATCTAAATGGGCTTTCTACTTATTTAGCGTTTTCAGGTTTACTTGATATTGTAGATCCAAAATATGAATAGACCCATCATGATCCGAGTAAATTGGTAAGCTATTAATACTCAAAAATTAAAGGATTTTTTTTTAAATTTTAGCATAAGAGTTTTTTAAATAAAAAATTAATATTTTGATTTTTTAGTATTTTCTTAAAAAAATTTTAACAAAAATTTCTTTTAGTAGTGTTGGAATTACGATCTCTATCACCCATTAAAAAATATGAAAAAAAAATCTCATCAAATAATACATAAAACTTGTAAATTAATACTTTGAACTTTCAAAATAATACATAAAATATATAGAATAACGTATAAAAATTATAAAGTAACACATGAAACTTGTAAAATAATATGTAAATAATTTTTTTAAGAGTGTTCAATTCTTTGATATTATTTAAATGTTAAAACAATTGAAAAATGATTGTATATATTTTTATGGTGAAACAAATTTTTTGAGCTGAAGCCATAAATTTCATCTTAAACCAATTTGAATTGACAGTTCAAAGGCATAAACAATAGACATAAACAAATTAAGATCGAAAGTGCTTAAATTGTAAAATTATGATCAGTACTTTTGTAATTGGAATTGACATTTTATTGTAACATATATAAAAAAATAGAATTTTATGTAAAAGATTGATCTTTTGTTAAGTTGAATTTTCTTTTTAGTTGTGTTTCCAATGTATGTAAAGATGGTTTTTATTTAAAATTAATAAAATTTGTATATTAATTTTAGAGCAAAAATTAGGTAAAAAATACTCTTAATTTGATATATAAGAATGTGCGTGATAGTAAATGCTCTGGATTCATTATAAAAACTAAGAGGTTTTTAGCACTTTTCTAAGAAAATTTTATAATTTCTTCTTTTAATTTCATTAAAAATTCATTATTCTTCATTATTTTATTTTTTACTGGAATTTAATCCTTTTTAAAAAAAAAAAAACTCTATTCTTCCTTTGAGTTTTGAAATTTTTTGTTGAACTTAAGTTTGATTTAACAAGTCTTTTTTGGATCTAACTTACAACATAAATTCTCCGAAATTTAGAATTTCAACGTATTGCTATAAATGGTAGGATTAAGGAAACATGCAATAAATTAGAGGCATCTTTTCAACAAACTTCAACAGATTAAGTGCTTGATTTTTTTTCCCTTCATTATAAAATGAATATTAGTTGATTATTAAACCTCCTTTTGAGACTTTTTGAACAAGGTATTCAAACTTGCAAAGCTCTTTGAATGCTCAGTTTATTGACAAATCTTTAAATTTTAGTGTCTTTCAATATATGGTAAATATACTATGAGGTAATTTTAGTGAGGTTGCTTTGAAACCTATTGGATCAAAATTGTTTATCATTAAGCTTCTTACTATTGAGGTTAGAGACTGAGTTCTTGAACATGGTCCATGGTATATGCAAAATAATTTCATTAATAATGGGCTTGGTATTTGTTGTTAGGTTTTTTTTCTTAAGTGGGTTCATTTAAGGATATTCCTCTAGAGCTTTAGTCTAAGAAGGGGCTAAGCTATATTGCTAGTGCTTTGAGAATTCCATTATACATGGATTCCATTACAACCAGTAAATCCAAAGTTTGCATGGAGATGAATATAGGTATAAAAACTCATAAATCCATTGAGGTGGAATTAAAGTATGGTTCTTTTATTTCAATTCAAGTTGAGATCTCATGTTTACCTCAAAGTTGTAGTGATTATTATATTTTTGGACATCTTGACAAATCTTAATCAAAGAGGATGAAAAAACTTATAACTAAAGTATGAAAGCATAAGAAAATTGTAGAATGCCTTAAGATAAAGGAAATGGTGGAAGTCACTAGAAAGAAAGAATTTAGTCATACAGAGACTATAGTTGAAGGTTTTGTCGTCAAGGCAAATACCATTATTAAAGATTTTGCTATTATGGCTACTTCTATTAATCGTTTTACAGTCCTTGAGATAATGAAAGATTGAAAAATTAAGGTTGATGACGTATATGAAGATGAGTAGGGTGAAGCATTTGATGCATTTACATATATATCATCATAGAAGCCTTTAGCTACTATTGCAAACATGGTAGATTTGATGAAGGCTCTAAAGAAAAAAATGCCTATAAATAAAAGCAAAAAGAGGGTATAAGCAAGATCTACTACTTTTAGAGGTTCTTCAAACTCTTTATTATGATTTTTTTAGTATAACATACTATAGATTAATTGTCCTCTTGAAATAAAGTAATAGATAAAATAATTCAACTAAATGAAAATCTTGTTTGTTTGACGAAAACAAAGCTTAAGTAGCACAATATGCATGCCATTTTGGATGAATATTTTTTTGGTTGGTTTGTATTTTTATTAATGGAAGAATTTGGTTATTATGAAAATTTACTATGAAGGTTGATATGGTCTAAGTTACTAGCCCAAGCATCACTTTAGCATTATCATGGATTCTATATAATTCTTTTTCACATTCATTTACGAAAATAATGATGGTATTGAAAGAAAAAGATTGTGGACTCATTTGTCTTCACTTCATGTTCTTTTTTTTTTTTTTAACAAATCTTGGATTCTAGCTAATGACTTCAACGACATAACAAATGTAGATTCTTAAATGGATTCTTTTGATATTAGGGATTTTAAAACATGAATATCTAATCTTTTTATTGTTTGGTCATGTGTATTCTAGACATCAGTTCATTTCATCAAATAAGCTGTCTCATGGTTTTCTTGTGAAAAAGCTGGATAGGATGTTAATTAATAATGTTTGATTGTCAAAGTTTCTCACTCGTAGACAAATTTTCTTGTCCTTCAAATCTCTTACCATTATGCTATATTAGTCGAAACAAATGTGATAATTCATTCCCCTCTAAACCTTTCAATTTTTTTTTTAAAACTTTTGATTGAAATATCTTAAGTTTAATGTCATTGTTCAAAATCCATGAAAAATGCTTGTAATGGGTAACCCAATATCCAAGTTGTATAAAAAATTAAAATGACTTAAGTAAGAGCTCGAGAAGTTTAATTTTTTTATGTTTTAGTGATATTTTAAAAAACACATAAAAAAAAAGAAAGTTGGTTTCAATTCGATTGGTTACTTTAGCACTAAATCTACTCCAAATTTGGTAAGTCATAAAGGTGTCTCATCTATAGAGCTTGAATCATTGATGGAGGTGAAGAAAGTTATTTTAAGCAGAAGTCTACAATAAGATGGATTAATGAAGGAGATATGAATATTAGATTCTTCTACAAATTGGTTTCTGCTAAGCAATAGGAGTAAAATTCAAAATAATGATACTAATCATAACAAACTAGAAATATCTAATCAATATCTAAAAAGGCTATTTTTCTTTTTCAAAAGTTGCTTGGCATTCCAAATCTTCAAGTTACTAGATACTCTCAAGAATTTTTAGTTGAACTTTTACAACCATTATTAAAAGACTTTACTCTTAATACTTTAATTACTATAGTAACTTTTGAATAGATAAGTCATGCAATATCTTTTATTAATAGCAAAAAATCTTCTAAACTAAATGGTTACTTAACTTATTTCTCTAAGCATTGATGATCCATAGTTAACAAGGATGTTCTTGATGTTAGTCTCATAGTCTCACATGATGAAAATGCGATGACATATTTTAATGATAATAATCAATTTTAAAACTAATATTTTGAATAAGATGTGAAGTTTAAGTTAAAGATGCTTGAAGTTATACAATTAATAAAGAAACTTGGACGTCAAATAAGTAGATTATGATCTTTAAGAACTTGTGTACATTTTCTACTGTACCTAAGATAGTTTTTATTTACATACATGAAAAAAAAAGGTTTAAGCAAAATCATGTCTCTATAAAAGTTTTTCAATCATAAGGAATCCTTCATAAATTGATAGATATATATGTTTTTTAAAGAATTAAATAGTCTAAAATATTCTTTGTTTGAATTCCATCAAAAAGATTTTCATCGGTATTCTCGAGCCTTCCTGATTCTTCCTTTTAAAGCTACTATATATCTGCATCCTAATGAAAAAACGGGATAAGCCATGTCGAGGTAAGTAACATAAGGATAATCTGCATCGAGGTACTCTTTTACGTCATGGTGATCCACATTGAGATAACCATATCAAGGTATTTCACATTGGGGTGATCCACATCGAGATAATCCACATTGAGATAACTATTTCGGGGTACTTCACATTAGGACTAAAATGTACTCACTGAGTTGAACTAGACCTTACGTCGAGGTAGCATGTGCTCAAGCTATTCCCAACCTTGCATCGAAGTAAAGCATGCATGAGTTGTCGTTTGACAACACAATCTCGATGTTAAATCTGACAGATGAACCCAATCTCGAACTCCAACATAATCTCGATCTGGAACATAAACTTGACTTTAAAGTTGAGTTATCACTTAACCATTTGAGCTCATTCCGATTCAGAGCTAAAATTAGGTGTCTATAATGGGCAATTGAAAAATTTCTCGCAAAATTCAATATGCAGTCTTCAATGGCACATTGATTCCACAAAAGTATTAAACATCTTCAATCTTTTCAAGTTTTTCCTTCAGCATTTTTTTCATTAGTGTGAATATATAGCTTTATCTAATCAATGCAGGAGGATAGAATGACGTGAAGGAAGAAGCAAGATGAAATATTACAAACCCAATTTCTTCAAAGAAGAAAAGAATTGAGATGAGCAACTAATAATTTCGGATTTCAATAACAATTGATTATTGCATTTAGTGAATGTAGAAAGAAAGTGCACAAATTCAATAATGAACTACTATGCTTTTCTTGATAGTTATAAAATAGTCCTCCATGTAATTGTACACTTAAAAAACATATATTAATTATGTGAGTGAGTAATACAGTTAAATTTAATAAGTTTTATTGATAGAGGTCTCACATTACAATCAACACATAAAATATATCTTAATTCAATATAATTTTTATATAAATCTTGCATCTAAAATGCAAATCCCTTTAGGGTAATTAACTTTTTATTTATTTATTGATATTGACAACCCTTATGAACATAAGATTTGATTGATAATCAAAAAATATACTTTTAGTTTTTTTTTTAACATTTACCTAATTTTTAATTCTAATTTAATACATATTTTTATTTTAAAAATATCACTTTATTTTTAAATTAATATTTAAAACTTAATTATTTCATTATTTTTAAAAAAACACTTGAGATAACTTATTTTTATTAAATCAAAGCCTAACTTTTTCTTTTTTTGGAGATTATTTTAAATCTTTTTTTTTTCAAAAGAGCTAACAACACAAAAAGAATAGGCATGCATGTGGAACTGGAAAGGTAATTCAATCTCAATGTACAAACAAATGGGATTAAAAAAAAAAAACTTGTAGAAAACCAGAGAGCAATTGAAAGTGGACAAGAAGCATGAAAAATTTCTTATACCCAAATACAATTAGTTCCTATTTTTACTTCTAATTTATTAAAATCCAAGCAATTTCCAGCCTCCACCCTTCAACACAAGTCTAGTTAAATAAAATGAAAAAAAAAAAACCAAGCATATAATTAAAAAAACAAACTTAATTAGAACTATCTCAATAGGAGAAATTGCTGCAGGCCAACAAATTGGTAATTAAACAAAGTATGGCTAATGTATATCATACAAAGGGTAGACATGAAATTACAAGCTTCCGGAGATGGTTGGCTGACAATGATACGGCATCATCTCTAGTTAAATTTAGCTCATAAAAATGCAGGGGGAAAAAGCTTTACGCAATTGTAAGGTCGAAGTTAATAAGAAAGCATAAGAAACCAAATAAAGACGACCTCCATGGAGACACATTCTAATGAATAATGTACATAATATGATTCATATATATTTTTTTAATTTTCAATCCAAATTTGATTTTATATTGATTTCATATACTTAATTTCTAATGCTACAAATTAGAATATATACTTTTTTTAATTTAAATTATGAGGGATGAATTAGATCAATTATGTATTTAATATTTTAATTTAATTCAAATTGAATATATATTAATTCCAATGATTGTGAAATATTAAAAATATTTTTTGTTAAAATATTAAAAAAACTTAAATAAATTATATGCTTTATTTCGAATTCATCATTAGAAAATAAACAATTTATGACTTCCGAGCTATATATTTTATAAATATTTTAAAATTTTGACTGTGTAAATTTCAAAAAAATTGCTATCAAAATTTTTGAATTTTTTTGTTATTTTAATTTCAATATATATATCTGTGATAAATTTTAAATAAAAATTAATTTAAATATTTTTAAAATTTGAATATAATTTAAATTAAACCAAATTAAAAAATTAATGCGTAATTAATTTAACTTAATTATGAGGGGCTCACCATGAACACCCAGACAAGTTAATGAGCACAACTTAATCCAACTTAGAAGCCCTTTAGAGTCCAATAAGGACTCTACTACTTCAGAAATGTTCATCTCACTAAAGATTAGGCCATTACAAGAACTGTGGATAGTCGTCTAAACTAATGACTACATTTCAAGAAAGTATATTATTAATTGCTTAGATCATTAATTAAGGTTTCAACATTTGTTATTGTTAGAATTAACATTTTTAATGATTTCATTTTTATTAATAATATATAATATTTTAACAAAATAAATCATTAATTAAAATTTGATTGATTTATTTTTTATTTACATATTAATTATAAAAATAATTTTACATGGATAATGACAGTTGGCTTGTCCATGCAGTTCTGTTGTCAGATAGACCTTTCTTAATTTTGCACAAACGCATCGTTGTCTTTCACAAATTTCGGTAAGTCTACCTCATGGTGCAACCATTGGAGTTTGTCTTCAAGAGTTAATAGAGTGGAGAAAATTGATGGCATTGACATCAATCTGAGCCAAAGCTTAAGGTCACTCTTCGTCATTGTCTACCAAAATTTGATGTTCCGCGTGAATTAAACAAAAAGAAGATAAAGTTTTTAAAATATCATAAAGACATCATTTGATATTATAAGATATCAAAAATACCAATAAAATGATTTCAAATTGTTGAATTAATGTGCAATATATGAATTTTGACCGTTTATGGGCCAATTGTTAATTTGGTTAAAAGACAGTTTCAATTGCAACATATTAACTATTTAAATTAATTAAGAGTTCATCTTTTTTTAACAAAACTTCAGAGATTTCAATTGTTTTTTGGGGAAGGAAATTGGTCATCTTGGATTGGACTTCAATAACTTAGGACGTTATACATATATACAATGTAGCTAGCCGTGCTGACATAATTTTATTTATTAATTGTACCAAAGTGCCGTGCCAATTAAGCTTAATTATATTAGTAACTATACTTTGTTGATCTTTATTTCTACCATTGCCATGGCATAAAACACGTGGGTTTAGGGTCCATTTGGTCCCAGTCGCTATCACGAACATGCTCAGAAAATCACTTTGACGCAATAATGCTTCTAATGCTGCATCTTCCTGGAGATGGGACCGAAACTCTGCCGACAATAGTCCTATGACGACAAGGAAACGTGAAAAATGGGATTTTAGTCTGCGCACAAGGTATGTTATTGACGACACAGAACAATCGTCACGGAAGAAAATGCTTACCTGCCTTGATAAATTTAGTGTTTAATTAAAACCAATAATTTAGACTACTTGAGGGATCATACCTGCGTGCCCTCTTAACTTTTCCTTATGTCCTGATCATTAGCCATTGCTTTCCCATCGTTGAATTCCAAGAGGAGAAACATTATAAATAGGCTTTTGATAGTAATCGTGGAACAGAAACTCGATCTCTTTTCTCGTAGAATTGGAACTTCAAGTGTTAAGGAGCTGTCTGTAGGGTATCGACGTACGTTGACGTAATTGTTTGTTATCTTTACTTAATTGTCATGGAGGGACTACCGGTATCTACTTTTAAAAGGCTGCCTCCAGCTTATGGGAACCTGATCACCATCCTCAGCATCGACGGCGGTGGTGTTAGAGGCATCATCCCTGCTACCATTCTTGCTTACCTCGAATCGCAACTTCAGGTACGGATAGTAAAGAGTTTCACCCACATAAATAGGAATCTTTATGCATGCATGTAGTTATAGCTAACTACGGCTTTCAAAACTTAGAGCTATAGCTTCTTATCTTTACTACATTGAGCTTCTAATTCATGCAAGATGCGAAAAGGCAATCCTTACATCCATTAACTAAACGGTTTCTTAATTTGGGTTAATTTCACGCAGGAGCTGGACGGGGAAGACGCAAGACTTGCAGACTACTTCGATGTGATGGCAGGAACAAGCACAGGCGGTCTGATCACTGCTATGTTAACTGCTCCAAATGAAGAACACCGTCCTCTATTTGCAGCAAAGGACATCAAACCCTTTTATCTCCAATACTGTCCGAAAATTTTTCCTCAAGATAGGTAATCTAGTGTGTATATATATATAGCTGGTTCTTCTTTCTTTTGCATGCAAAGCAACAACATTTCAAGAGTAATTGTTCATGCATAATACCTGCATTGTGTATTGGATCATGTTACTAGTAACTAGATTATTCCGTTTCATGGCTGCAGGGGCATGTTTAGCTGGTTTAGAAAGCTATACAGATCATTATTAGGACCCAAATACAATGGTAAGTACTTTCAGAGGCTGATAAAGGACAAACTAGGGGACACTCGGGTGCATGATGCGTTGGCCAACGTTGTGATTCCAACTTTCGATATCAAACGCTTGCAGCCTACCATTTTCTCATCCTACGAGGTCTAATTGCACCTTCATATATAGATTCTGTTAATGTGCACAAATGGTTTGTGGAAATGTCTCAATTATTGGACACTATTTCATCTTTATATTGAATAGAAATTGAATGAAAACTCCAACTTCATGCCTGTAGCTCGAAAGATCGCCACATTTAGATGTTCCGCTTGGTGACATATGCATTAGCACATCAGCAGCTCCAACTTACCTGCCACCGAAGTACTTCAAGAACCGAGATCATGAAGGGAACATTCAAGAATTTCATCTCATCGATGGTGGTGTTGCAGCGAATAACCCGGTATGTATATACTATTACCTATTTATAAGCAATTTTAATAAAGAAAGATTTTTGAGAACAAAATCAAGATTTATTGGGACATTGTGTTGCAGGCTTTAGTTGCGATATCCCAAGTGACCAAGCAAATATCCAATGAAAAACCTGATTTTTTCCCGATAAAGCCAATGGACTATGGTCGATTTCTAGTCATCTCGGTGGGCAGCGGCACGCATAAGATGGAACAGAAATACAGTGCTCCAATGGCAGCCAAATGGGGCATTTTGGGTTGGTTACTTCATGGCCGTTCTGTTCCATTAGTGGATGTCTTCACTCAAGCAAGTGCAGACATGGTTGATCTCCATATCTCTGTCGTCTTCCAGGCACTTCACTCTGAAGCAAACTACCTTAGGATTCAAGTAAGCTTAACTAGACAGGCTTCTAGTCTAATGATCACTTGTCTCTGTTACAATGTCTTTGAGTCTATTAACCTAAATGCATAAGAGTTTATCTTGCAGTCACTTAATAAAAAAGCTTGATTAATAACGTTAATTCATGGTTCCCTGTGTGATTAGGATGATACATTGACGGGGAAAGACTCATCGGTAGATGTTGCAACAAAAGAGAATCTGGCCAAACTCGTGCAAATCGGTGAAAGCTTATTGAATAAACCGGTGTCAAGGGTGAATGTGGAGACTGGATTATTTGAACCTCTCCAAAATTGTGGTACTAATGCCGAGGCTCTGAGGACGTACGTATGAGAAGAAAATATGAAGAAAACTTTCATGCTCTATTGTTATAATTTGTTATATATCTACCAAATATTGATTAATTTCCTTTGCTGATTTTCCTATCATCACTACTAATTATACTTTAATTAACACCAACCTTGCAGGTTTGCGAAAATACTATCTGACGAGAGGAGACTTCGAGAAACAAACTCACCAGGGAAGGAGAAGACCTACTAGTTGTGGTTCAATGGTTAGGGGCGTTGAAGTAAAACCAGATATGGTTAACAGCTTGGTTAAGAGATGTCCATGTTATTTGTTATCATTTCATGTAAATTGGAAATTTCTTGCAATGAAAAGGTCATTATGGCCATTATTTATTTTAATTTTGGAATTTTATTTTGGCATCTGTATACAAATATTTACGGAAATAATTTATATTAATAATAAATAATTTTTAGTATTTTTTAAAGTCATTTTTCAAATGAAATTATTTTTAATGGATGATGTGCAATTATTTACTTATTACTCACAGAGAAAATCAAAAGTCAAATCTCCAAAACTTCTCCGACTTCATTTATTAGATACACATGAATCAAATCATCTTATGATGTACCATTCATCATTATTAATATTTTTGAATTTATTTTTTATGATAATTATTTAATTATATTTATTACAATTGTCACTGTATATATTAATAGAAATTTTTTTGTTGTATTTTCAATAACATTTATCAAATAGTCACTATTAAAAAATATACGTTGATAATTATAAATATTAACTATTAAAACCCATATTTTTAGAAGTTATTGTTTAAGATTACTTTTAAAAGAAATTTATGATTTTTTTAAAAATTTAAAATTTATATTGAATTAATTAATATTGATTCAAATATAATAAATTAATATTTATTAAATCATACTTAAAATTAAACATATGTTTAAAAAATAAATTTAAAAAATTAAAAATATAAATTAAAGCTAAAAATTTATTAAATTAAAATATTTTTACTATTAAAATATAAAATATAAAAAGTATACAAGAGTCACCACATTATAGCTATTACTAAACCCAAATATGAGCTGCAAAGACTAGGCTTGCCTTGGCTTCAAAATGGAGAGTTCCCATTCTAAACCTTTGTTTATCTTGTTCCTTATTTTGAAAATAGGCTTGAAAAAGGTAGTGTCTAAGGCTTTCAAACAAGGAGCCTTTTGTTTAGAGAAATGTCTTTGTACAAATCTTGAATTGAGCTCTTAAAATGTTAGGCTTCTATATTTTTTCTCTTCTTTCTTTATATTAAGTTTATTAGGCTTTTGCAAATGACTTTATCGTAAATATTGCAACCAAATCTATTAGCCAGTATGGGATATGATTGCTTTTGAATCTACTTTTTTTTTTATGCTGTCATAAATATATATTAAAAGCCTTTTTGGCCTTTTCTTTTTCCTTCAAAACTATTTTTTCTCTATCCTAGTCAGTGACGTGCACTGTGTTGCTTATATCTCTCTAAACTATTTTGTTACAGCAAACAAACTTTTACAAAATACAAACTCAATTTCATTGTATGAAGGACTTGTCTCACTTTTGGTTTCTTATGGTTTTGCCTGAAGTTGCAATTCATGCAATCTTAGTTGTAGCACTAGAGACTTCCAGCTCTTAACCTTGACGTGTTCTGTCATTATCTCCATTTTGTCACTTCTTTGATGTATCTGTTATTGCACTACTATTTGATCTCTATAATAATCATTCTATTTTCTAGATTTTGTCGTCTATTACATGTAGATTTTAATCTCTTATCTATTACGTTACTCGAAGCTTTCAATCTCTTATCTATCATGTTTATTAAATATTAGGTTTTGTGGTTTAGATTTGAAGATTTTCAATTTTGTTTCTTGAGCTAATCTTTGCTTGTAATTGTTATTATTTTTGATGTGGTTATAGATACATACATTTTGTTTTGCTTTTAATTGATTTTCTACTTCATCTTGGTATGTTTCAAGTACTTTACTCTTTTGTTAATCTACTTTGATTTGGTATTTCAGTGCACTTGATTTTTCTTTTCAATTTTATTAGCTTTAAGTGGATTTGGATGAAGATAGATTTTGGATAAATCTAGCAAAGATTTTAAGTTGGAGGTGGTATATAGTTGTATCACCTCAAAAACTTTAGATGGGTCAAAGAAGCAAGAGCTTGAGGATAATGAAAACTATTACAATAGTTAAAGTGTGGACATTTACAAGGATCCATAAAACTATAAAAGTGATTATATATATCTAACCATGCAAGATGGTCAATAATTTTGTTTTGGGTTGTTTTGCATTCATATCTTATAAGGTCTGAAATTTTCTAGGCTCTAATTAAGGAGGTAGAAAAGCCTCTATTTATTTACTTATTTATTTTCTGGGTCTAAATAAAATTTACTTGTTTATTCTTTATAATGGAAGCCATGTGGCATCCTATTAACATTGTTTGGAGAAGTAAGAACAATAATATTTAAAGGAAGATATTTTCAATCCTTATGGGACATTATTCATTAGTACAACTTTCTTGTGAAACAGTGATCATCCTTTTCAAATTGCAGTGTATCTCTTTCTTATTTTATATATGTGATCCTTTTGACCTTTAGATCACATTGTACCATTCCATTATATCTTAAGACTTGCTTTCATGCTATGTCTTTTCAGTTGATTTTTTAGCAGATTGAATCTTGTATGATAGGTAGCTAGGCATCCCCATTTGTGAATCATGATATTGGTGGATTACTTTTTCTTGTCTATTTGACACTTATTATCCTATAGGAAAGTAAAAGTTAACAATATTATTAGAGATAATAAAATGAGATACTTCTTAATATTATTCCTCAAAAATTGCTTTGTGCCCCTTCATGTTGAATGGTAATACCTTAATAATTGCATTTCAATAAATATGTATAAAACTTGTTTATTTACTAGAAAAATTTATGCAGGGCTTTGTGTGGCAATTGTTGGATTAATCATGGCCTAAGATTGCCAAGATCGAATAGTAATGATGATTCCATTAATTCACGCATTTCTATGTCGTTGGATCAGTAATTTCTATTACTTTTCTTATGTTAAATGGCTTAATAACTATTATATACATGTTAATTAATTTTATTTTTTTTATCTCATTAACTCTAACTTTTTATTATTATTTTCTTGAATTTGTAGAAGGAGTTGACTTTTATGTTATTCTCATCTTAATTCTCTAGTTGAAGCTACAAGAAAGAGCTGTTATCCTATCATATTTTCTTTTTTTTTTAAAAAAAATACACACATATATTTCTAAATGTACTGTGAAGCAAATATTACCTTTTTGCAAATTGGAAGCCTCGAGTTATGAATTTGATGAGTAATTTATTTAGCATAAGTTGTTCTTAAGAGCATAATCACTTCACTCATCTTCATTTGACTTTTAAAACTTAATTTAATGTGACATCCTTAATCACATCCTAGTTTTGATCAACAGCTTATAAAGACATATTTTCATTAGAGGTAATATTTGTTAAGACCATCTTTAACATCTTTTTTCATTTTTGTGAACTTGCAATAGGAACATGTAGTATTAGACCACGTTCGAGCCTGACAGAGTAGGCATATATAGGTAAGGCTAGTGGAGGTGGCAATACCTAAATGGTTTATTATCTGACAGTACGAGCTACTATGTTTAATGATGAACTGACTGATGATACAATCTCCTACTTCTTAAATTCTTCAATGAATCAATTGTAAGAGAGACAAAAGTTAAAATAGATTGAATTTAACTATAGTGAGTGACGGAGTTCCTTTTAGAGTTTTCTTCCATTATATATAATGTGTGTATATAACATATTGTGTATTAAAAGTTTCATAATATGTTAAATTGAAATATTAGGACAGTTGCATTGCAGGTCAGTTGCATTTCCATTACTAACTTTATATTTTTTATTTAATGTACATAATTATAGTATGTAGTCTATAATGTTTTATTGTGACATATGTTGCATTCTTTCTTTTATAATAATTTATGTCTAATCTTGACCATGATATATAGTGCTTCCATTTATATTTTTGTTACATTCATATAAGAAATATGTTAAATACAGTAGAATGAGAACTCTAATATAGGAAAAGTTATGCATAACCCACACATTTATACATGGATTTGTAAGAAAAAAACATCATTTTGTGAATTCTATCTAAATATAAGAAATTAATTACCCACAATAGAAATCTCTAATTAGTTATACTATTAATAGTTTAGTAAAAGACTTATAGGATTCTCAAGGCTGACAAATTCACAAGAAGGTAAGGAACTTGTCCATTTAAACTCTTATTAGATAAATCCCTGAGAGTAAAATGAGATTAGATACATAATTGTGTATTATATTTCATGCACTTAGGATATCTCCATAAAAATCAATAGAAGTACGATGCAAGAAAAGAAAAAAAGGACATGAAAATATAACACTACTAGAATAATTTTAGTTATAACCACTGACCAACTGATGGATAATTAGTAAATCCTATAAGCATAACTTTCAACAGAACCATATTCTCGGGTATCTTCTAATCTATAAATAAGTTGTATTAGCATGAAATTCTGTATGCGTTATTATGACTAGTAACTTACTAATTGCAATCAAACTCAAAAGTTGCAATAAATTTTGAACCATTGATAAAGTTTAAGCTGCCCAAAGAAGTGCCTTTAACTATCTTTGAGGTTATATTTGTATGATTATGAACTTAGAGCCTGTCTAAAAAACTCAGTATTTAATGAGGCTAGCACAACAAACAGAACATGCTCAACTTTTAATGATAACATACTTAAGATTATAAAAGGTCCTAGCCATCTTATAAAAGCAAGGCCCATATAATTGATTTAAAAGGTGAAAAATTAACATTCTAGCTCACTCAAACTATACGAGAAAGCTTGATTTTCATTTTTCTTAAATGTGAAGAGAAATCCATGATGATAGAAAACAATATATTATAATTGAACTTTACTTTATATGGTATTATTAAGATGCATATTATTATTTTTTTAATATTTAATAGATTCCTTATGCATTTAATGCTCATAAAGGTATTCAAAAAAATAATGAAAATTCGAGGTCTAAACCTTCTTAAGGTAGGTATTATTATTTTTAATTCTTATGAAATACTTATATTTTGTGCATGTTGTTACATATATTTTTTATTTCAGGCTATACATTGTGAACTAAGCATCATTTGTTAGAGATTGATAAAATGATATTTTGTAAAGTTAATGTATCAACTTTTAATTCTTAAAATTTAGAAGTATTAATGAACTTTTTACATGAAATTATATTTTCATTAAATGATTATTTGACATCTAGGTATATTTTGTTATGTAAAAAGGTAATATAGATAATATTTTAGTTATGAATGAATATATTTGTTTTAATTATATTGTGAGTTACAAATTTTAAATTTTATACTTTAATTTGTAATTTTTTTAAAATAGTGGTAATTCATTAATGACATAATGATTTTTTTTAGTGGTTTCTATTTAATGATCGATAAACAATTATTAATTTGTACTCATTTTAATGATAACTGTTTAATGGTTGGTATATAAATCATTTTTATAACAAATATTAATTGCCTTAACAAGTTTATAGTTTTATATTGGTAATTATATTAACATTTCATAGTAAAGATTCAGTTTTTAATTGTAGTAAAAAAATAATAATAATAAAGGTCAACTTGATTTTAACAGTAATTATTAATTACTTGATAATTTTTTTTTAACGTTTCATGACAAGTGTTTATCAAATCACATTGCCTAATTTATAAGAGTTGTCCTTGCAACTCTCACAGCATAGATCTTTCATGTATAATTTTCTTATTTATATGTAATCTTAAGTACGATTTGTTAAATTTAATGATTCAAAATTAAAAGTTCTCAATCAATATATGCTTACCTAAAAATTATTTCAACTTTTTCTTATTTTTTTTTAAAAATAAAGAAAACCTCCGGTAAAGGTGTGAATTAAAGCTCTTGATTTTGCAGTAAAAGGCAAAGCAATACTATACTATTCAGCACCTAACATACTATATCTTCTAGGAACATCATTACTTATATTATTATGTATCTCACGGCATGCAGATAGGATATAGGGTGGAATAGTAAGTGGCTTAAAAGGTAAGTTCTCATTAAGTTCTTCGTTATTAGTTCTACTGTCGTAATTGGTTCATATTGCTCTTCATTGATATGTTGAGTAGGTTATGATTTTAGGATTGAATATTCATACCAAATACTATAGTCTATCGGCTCATCCATGTTGATCTCATCAGTGTGCTAGTGTCAAAAGGAGTCTCATTATAGAAGAATGATTTTGTACCAAAATTTTCACTTTGAACAGATGAATAGGGCTACATAGTACGCATTGCATTATTGACTTGCTTGCTCATGGTACAAGAATTAAAATGATTAATTCATTTTAAAATTTTATTGTTATGAACATTGTGGTTGTTCTTAACAAAATTTCACTCCACCAAGTCCATAATTATACAGCAAACTACGTTGTTATCATATAATATAAACACAATATCATTATTGTTCACCAACTTAATTTTAACAGGGCTTTTAAGATCTTACTATTATATATAATATTGTGTTATGCTAAGGGAAATCAGTCTCCATGTATATATCAAACCTATCTAAATAATATACCTCTTAGTTTTGATAACCGTACGAGTACATATACTCAAAACTTTCTCCTGATTCGGACAACTTAGTATTCCATGTTACAATGATTTATATTTTTAATGAAGACACAAAATTATACAAATCAATGCACAAAAATATGTATTTAAGAATGTATGAAATTCGTGTAATGATTTTAATTATCGATTTCTGAAAACAAGTAATAATTTACTAAAGAAGTTATAATTTTTTACATAAAGCAACGATTTCATATAGTACGACCTGTGAATGAAGTTACCATTTTATCACAACATAGTATGATTTGAAAATCATGTCACAATTTCATTAAATTTAATACAATTTCGTGATCATGGCACGATTCTTTGTTTTAAGTAACAATAAAAAACATGACCATAATTTTTACTAAAACAAATAAAATTTTCATAGTTTTAAGCTATATTATCCTTGAAACATATATTTGATTCTTGACTCAATCAAATACTTTTTGGTTTTGTAGAGCAAAGATTTGTAAAAAATAAGAGCTTCATTTTTAACATCACGATGTATGATAGATGTATATGAGAGAACCAAACAAAAGGAATTATAATTGTCTTTGATTGGTTTTTTAAATAGTGCTTGAATGAATTTAAGATACCAACGTAAAGAGAAAGAGCGAAAAGATATCAAGGAGAAAAAGTGTTTAAAGAGAATTTGAAGAGAGAAAGTGTTGGAATACATATTCTAAATTCTTGCATTCATTGAATTTGAAGGACATCGTTGTCTTGTAAAAAGGCATTTATGTCCTCATAATTCATCTAAATTCTAAAAAACATAAACTAATAAAAAAAAGGAGCAAAGTGCTATTTGTAACAATTGCCTTCAATTTTTAGATATTTTATCCTTGTATCAAAGTAACATTGATGATGGAACATATGTGTTTTAAGATCTGAATTGTTTTTTATTCATCCAATAGAAATTATTTATTTTAATTTTTAGGTATTGTATTCTTGAATCAAAGTAATATTGATTATGAACATATGTGCCTTAAAGATTTGATTGTTTTTTTATTCATTCAATGGATTTTGATTAGAAAGATATTCGACATTAGACGCATAATAGTACTGGTCACACTTGGATGAATTAATTAAGCCGACGTACTAAAGGAAAAGCTTAGCCAAATCTAGCCACTAGATGTGGACCATTGGTCCAAGCTATTACACGAATTGAGAAAACGTAGAGTATGGTCCATTAAAAACTAAACAAATTAGACCCTTTCATCTTTCATCTATTGTTTAATGGCTTTTATGGCTGCCACACTATTTCTTGCATGCTTTTGTCTAATTTAATCAAAAAAAATCTCACACACTAAATAGATCCTCATGTTGATTATTTCTTTTAACAATTATTTTCATAAACTCTTTCATGATTTCTTAAATTAAATAATCTCATATACGAACAATTTTTTATGCTTGTGTTTATTTTTTAAGTTTAAATCTTTAAAAATTTGATCTATCCTATAAATGACAAAACATGTTTAGATTAAACATCGAAAGAAAGATTTACTTTCTAACCTTCTTTTACTAAGTAAATAATATCAAAGAAATTAATTAACTATTAATAAAATCTAAGAAATCAATAATTCAACCTAGTCTTATCAAGAAACCATAAGGGAAAATAGTAAAATAATAATAATAATTAATTATGTTGAAGCACATAATTAGAACAATTGAAAACTTTCATCATGATTGAAGCTCTTATGCAGGCAAAATTGAATGATCCTTGATAAATACTTTGCATATGGACACATAGAAGTTAAAGTTATTTTTGATTAAACTTCTTTCTTCGTTAATGATTTTCTGACGCCGCCTTTTACGAATCAAAATTAGTATGTTTTTATTCTCTAATGATTATCAGATGATACAAAATCTTGTGACGATCTTTTTATTGAATATATTACGCATAGAAAAGAAGACCATAATACTAATTATAGATAAACATATAGATAAATGAATGAAAGTTGGTAGGTATGGATATGCTTGCATGAGTTAGCTACTTCACAACCCACAGAGTATACTAATTAGGCTAACTTAATGTCTTCCTAACATCCTCTAATCAACTAGAATCACATTCTTACCTACGATTCTACATTTCTATTGTAGTCTTACCTACAATTCTTGCATACATTGAATGATTAAGCTCCACTCTTTGTGAAAGTAACATGCCACGGTTGCAATCTCAACTTTCTACTTCTTTCCTTAGTTAATAGTTTTTTTTCCCTTAAAAATGTGAAAGACGGAGAGAATTATCAAAGTCCAACGCAGCCTTACATACCAAAAGATAAAATTTTAGAAAAGAAAGAAAGACGTTTCAATTTTTATGCACATGTCAAGTCTAATGAGAACCCCTTGCATGAAGCAAAAGTAAGTGCAATTTGCTACGAATTTTCTCCTATGACTTTGTCAAAACTCGTTAACTACTCATGAGTCTATAAGTACCCTCATGCATGCTACTCCCAAGACATAAACTCAAAGTGCATGAGAATCTCAGTTACCTCAAGATCTTGAAAAAGCTGAAATTAAATTTTCTCTTAAGCTCTCAAAACTATATACCTCGATATATATCTCTTTCTTGCTTTTCCTGCTCTCTAGGATTATTCATTGGTGTCTCATGGAAGGAACAAGTGCACCCCTCCAGCCTCCAACTTATGGAAATTTAATCACTGTTCTCAGCATTGATGGTGGTGGAATTAGAGGGATTATCCCCGGAATCATACTTAGTTATCTAGAATCTGAACTTCAGGTACAAGGGTTATCTTTTGATTTCTTCTTCAGAACAAATTTCAAATTTTTGTCTTGATGAGTTATCTAGTAGCTCAAGATGGTTTTGATTACGATGTAGAATCTGGATGGAGAAGAAGCAAGACTTGCCGATTATTTTGATGTGATCGCTGGAACAAGCACAGGAGGTCTTGTGACAGCCATGCTGACAACACCAAATGAAAAGAACCGTCCTTTATTCGCAGCTAGAGATATCAAAGACTTTTATCTAAATCATTGTCCTAAAATCTTCCCACAACCAAGGTTAAGATTCATAAATTATTCATACCATAATTAAGTTCTGTGTTCAATTAAGGTCATGATTTAATTTGCATACCTTGTTTTTGTCTTTAATTATTGTTAATACCATTTTATGTGTTCTTAACCAAATGCAGTTGTGCTTTATTTGCTAACGCAATGAAGCTGATTAAGGCTATGTCAGGACCAAAGTATGATGGGAAGTATTTGCACAACATTGTAAGAGAAAAACTAGGAAGTAGAAGACTTCACGAGACATTGACTAACGTTGTTATCCCAACGTTTGACATCAAAAGTCTTCAGCCTACCATCTTTTCAACCTATGAGGTAACTAATCATTCTTCACCCTGAAATCGACCTTGTGAATTACCATGTGAGCAGAGGATGAATGCTAATTTTTTTATCAGGTGAAGAAAAAGCCATGCATGGACGCTTTACTCTCGGACATATGCATTGCAACCTCAGCTGCACCAACTTATCTTCCAGCCCACTATTTCAAAACTGAAAACCCTACAGGTGAAGCTAGGGAATTCCACTTAATCGATGGTGGTGTTGCTGCAAATAATCCGGTATATATTTCCAAGTTCACATACATATACTAGCTAGTTCGCTAAGAAATTTTCAGAATCCTTTATACTCACCAGACGCTTTTGTCTCTTATAAAAAATTCTTAGACTCTGGTGGCTATGGGTGAAGTGACAAAGGAGATCATTAAGGGAAGTCCTGATTTCTTTCCTATAAAGCCAATGGATTACAGGAGGTTTCTGGTTGTATCATTAGGGACAGGCTCACCTAAAGCTAAAGGGAAATACAAGGCAGATGAAGCTGCAAAATGGGGTGTTTTGGGATGGTTAACATCTGGAGGACACACACCATTAGTAGACGTATTTACTCAATCTAGTGCGGACATGGTGGACTTGCATATTTGTGGGCTTTTCCAAGCTCTTCACTCTGAAAGCAGCTACCTTCGCATTCAGGTATACATAGGCATCCATGAAATATTTAACTTAAAAGTACTAATACAAAAAACAAAAGGAGAAAAGTCAGTGAAATGGTCCATGAATTAATGCAGGATGACACTTTAAGCGGCAATGTATCTTCTGTTGATGTGGCCACAAAGAAAAATTTGGATGATCTTGTGGAAGTTGGTGAGAGACTGTTGAAGAAGCCAGTATCCCGGGTGAACCTGGAGACAGGCATCTATGAGCCTGTTAATCAAGAGACTAATGAGGCAGCTCTCAAGAGGTATACATGACATATATTAAGCAAAGAGATCTTTTCTATGGTTTTGTTACATTTTCATTTCATGCAAGAACTTTTGATTAATTTTGCAGGTTTGCTGAGATGCTCTCCCAAGAGAGGTGGCTTCGCCATATTAAGTCACCTCACGGACAGGCCGCAAATACAAAGAATCAAGATAAGATTAGCAAGTATGAAGTCCAAGGTGGAGATAAAGAAGTAATTGATTAACCTATCTTATGGTCCTTCATCAACAATAAATCTCATATGGAGCACAACCATGTCTTCAGTATTTTTTTTTTTATTTTTTTTCTGTTAATGAACCAAATGTACGTAAAACTGATGTTCAATTGTCTGAATAAACTGATGTTCAATTGTCTGAATAAATAATCTTTCCTAATTACCACCTATTCTTGGCTTTAGCTCATCTGGTACTCAGCTTGATTTATTGCATGGATAAGAATCCATCTTATGTTAAACATAAAAAATAATCCGAACCATTTAGTTGGTTAATCAATTTCCACGTTAATTAAGGTTATTGGCCTAAGCTTAACCTAGGTATATGGAAACATATACACTGCTACAGTTTGTATTTTGTTTATGATTTCAAGCTGTCCAAATAGTCTATCATTATTGAGGAAATTGCTAAATCAGATAGATATAGCAATTTCTAAAAAATTAAATTTTTGATTATCTTTTGATTAAAAAAGATATTTAGCAATTCATAAGAAAAAAAGAGAAACCCTAAGAGAAAAAAATAGAAAATAGAGTCTCAATGTCTTATTTTAAAAAAAAATTCATTTTTATATAATAATTTTATGATATCTTATATTAATTAAAATTCTTAAAAATAAAGTGGAGGAAAGATAAAATCTCTATAAAAATGAAAAGTAAAGCCATATTTTTAATATAATTTTTATACAAATAGACGTGCCCACCTCTGGTTCATCACACCTCTTAAAATTTAATTTTTTATAAATTAAATAAATTTAAATTTATTTTACTTGAACATTTTAATTGATCTTATTAAATATAAAATATAATTAAAATTAAAAAAATTAACTATTTATAATAAATAAAATAAAAACATATATAATTATTATGTATTTTATCAAATTATTTTGTAGAGATAACAAAACTCAAACTTTAACCAATGGTATTCTTTTTTTGCAATTAATATATCATTTGAGGATGGACTAGAACTTCTTGGATATTGTTGCGAGCCCTAACCTAGCTAGACGACAGAATTGATGATCATTTGGGAGCCTTACCTTATCTAGGCAAAAGTCATCTTAAGTTTTGCTTCCTTTCACTATCTCTCTTCCCTTTTCATGGGCCCATCGAAGTTACTGTTCTTGCATACATCCAATGTTACCTTAAAACTTTCTAAATCTCCATTTATTCTTACAGGCATCACACACAGACTCATATAGAGACTTTATTAGTATTTAAAAACGTTTAAATTTAGTGGAGCGTGGGCTCCTCTAGTCATGTTCAACTTGAAGAAAGAAAAAAAAAAGATTTAACCCATGCTATTTTGTAATCGATAAGAAGAAGTCTTACCGTAATTAAGATTTCATCACTGAGCTGGACACGTCTAATAGGCTTGATAAGTTTACACGATATCTACTAGTCAGCTTTCAGTCTCTGATAGCGATTGCTACCAATCGTTCTGCATCGGTACATTAATCTGCTGACTTTGCTCTTTACTTTTGGAAATCTTGACCATTTCTGGTAACTGGGTGATTGTTATTCAACACTTTTGTTCTTAGTTTTGCTTGAAAGAATTGCTTTCCATTTTGTTATTTGACAAACTAATGCACAGTAGACACTTGTTTTCCATGCTAATTGTCTGGCCAAAACCCAGCTTGGATTTGGCAAAATATATGATAAGACCATATCTGATAAGCTTATAATTACGTTATTCTCATCATAATCACACCAAATATCTATAAGATCAGGAGATTTTCAAATTTGAAACCTACAGAATAAGGAAGAATCCATATGGCACTCCGTCACTACTTCACGCCTATAATCTATTTTGCAGGTTTCAAGTCAGATTGGTTTTCAAAGCTGTATAAACTAATTTTATATGAAATAAAATTCAAATATTAGGAAACCCCTTGTGAGTTAATCTTTGATAATTGACTCACAGTAACACGCGGCAGGATTAGTATTTTTTAAAAAAGAAAAATCCCTATGGGGCCAAGTAGAACAAGAACAACTAAAGTTGTAGCATATGATCCTTGTTTGTGAATGTCACTTAATGATGTAAGGATCAAGCATATGACGCATATGAGGTTTCAATAAATAGCAAGGCTAACACCAGGGCATGATCTCCTTCCCATCCCAAAGGGTATTAATTTATAAGTTTCGCTTTCTAATCCTTCAAAACTCTGGGGTCTGCAACTTGCGGGGTCATCCCATATCTAAGGGTCCCTGTGAATTGCCCACGCATTCACCAACAACATAGTGACTCGACGATGCATTCCTCGGATGACACACATGGCGATAACAGCAGCTAATGGTTACTTGAGAATGTTACCTTCTTTATGGAACCTATAATTTTTGTAATTTGTTATATTTTAGTGTTAGCAATCTAGTGCCTAAGATATAGCCGCAATCTTTGGATATAGATTCATGATAATTTTTTATTTGATTGAGTCAGATCATATTAATTAAAATAATTTTATATAGTTTTATTCTCCACGACTAACATGATTCAATACATGTCCAAATGTAATGCATGTGTTATAGTCTTGAAAAATGGATTGCCAAGTGTAGTGGAAAGCCTTTGTATTGATGATTTAAGCAGTGATTAAGTCAGAAAATTCATGAACTTATTATTACTGCTACTACTACTATTATTATTTAATTTTTTTAATAAGATTTCACATTTTAATTATCTTTTTAAAGGTGATTTCATGTTGTCTTTGTCATTGGCCATTCTTCCAACTGCTCATAATCATCATATCTTTAATTTTCATCCTATTTTATTACTTCTTATTAGCTCCACCTCTCGGTTAAGGTCGAATTATGTTGGAATTATTATGTTTGCACTTGTAAGTCCATAATTCATTTATTATATTAATAATTTTTTAATGTAATTTATGTCTATAATAAGATGAACACTTTAATTCTTATGCATGACATGCATGGGTTCATTAATCAATAACCATTTCAATTGAATCTGGTTGTTTTGGTCTAAGCCTATCATCACTTCTATTATGCTATAAATAATAGTTTCATACATATTGTCTGAAAAACCTTAACCATTTCTCTTGAATGCCAATCAAAACTTGAGAGATAATTGGTAAGAAAAAGGAAAAAACACATTACCTTACCTTATTTTAATTTATTTTTGCAGGTATCGTAGTTGGATCATGAAGTTAATACATGTACGAAATCATTAATCAATTATTTGTGTAAATAGTAACCCTAAATTAATTAACAGACTGTTTTGAAGGGTTGTCATTAGCCAGCGTTGGCCTTTCAAAGTGACCGTTAGCTTAGCTTAGTCATCAATTTTTAAGATTATCCTTCGGTTTAGTGATCACCATTCATGATGATCATTAGATTTAACAATCACCACTCATGATAATCATTTAGCTTAGTGATTGGTTTTCAAGGCGATCATTAGGTTTAGTGATCACTACTCATGACAATCACTAATATTTACCGACAACTAAAGCAACGATCATTAATATTTAAAGATAACCAAGATGATGATTGTTAATCTTTCATTTTAGCGATTATAGTCAGTCCCTATATATGTTATTTTTTTCAAATTTAATAATTAAATTTCTATTCGTTATTAGATTTTTAAAAAATAATATAAATTAATTAAAAATAAATTTAACAATTGAATTTTAATTCATTATTAAATTTTATCACTCTGCCATTAATCCATCGTTAAATAAAAATTTTAATTCTAAAAATTTTATCATTAATTTATTAACATCTAATGATAGATTATCTTGATTTTTTTTAACCATTATTTTGAAAATTTTTATAGTGGTCTCTGATATGATAATCATTTTAACCCTAATCTATGTTGATCTAAGACGTTAAGTCAAACAGTTAATATAACTTATGTAGCACTTATGTTGACGTGTACATTGACAAGCAGTAACACTCTAGCTGCTACCTGAACTCGAACTGGCGCAACCACAATCGGCGTAAGCTCGAATTCAACGTGGTACCAATCAATATTGTTTCAAAATAGTAAATCTCCTCGTAAAGGCCATAAGATCGTATCGTGCAAAAGCAGCTGTGAATTGGGATGCGTTAGATCCCGAATATGTTGAATCATGGAGTCAAGCTAATTTATGGGTTGATTGGCGACCCGTTAAATCTGTGAGCTTGGGTTCAAATTAGAGTGGGCCTTTGAAATCTTATTTACAAGCCAATCCCATCCAGCCCTAGCCCAGACTGCAGAATTTCTGAATCATTTGGAAGCTTCGCCTTCTCTTGGAAAAGTCATCTTAAGTCTGCTTCCCTTCACTATCACTCTTCCCTTTTCATGGGCCAGCAAAGTTACGAATTCTTGCATTACATCCAGTGTTACCTACAACTTTCTAAATCTCCATTTGCCATTAAATCACACAGTTTCGTATGGAAAACTGATAAATTTTTTCGATATCTACAAGTCAGCTTTGAGTCTCTGATGGCCATTACTACATCAGTTTGCTGACTTCGTTCTTCTGGAAATCTTGACCATTTCTCGCAACTGGGTGATTGCTATTCAACCGTTTTTCTTAATTAAATTTCTTGGAAGAATTGCTTTCCAATTTATTAGTTGACAAACTAATACACAGTAGATACTCATTTTCCATGCAATTGTCTAACCAAAGTTCTTATTATATATATAATATGGTAGATGAGACTTCGTTGTCATGGACTTCAATCCCAAACTTCTACCAAACGTGAAAGGATACATGATTAATCGAGCACTCGCCAAAAGGCAATAATTTGCACTATGATACTATGTAATAAAATAAATTATACTACAAAGTAAAAGAGTGTTTAGTTATTGTTTGCATAATTAGCATCAAGCTAGTGCTTTTATTGTTTTATTAAAAGTAGTCACGAATTTATTAGTACAGAGTATAAATTAATTTCTACTTGATATATGTATAGTTGAGACGTCTGAACCCACCAAATAAAGAATCTCTATTGCGCTGTTATTTTTGTTTGTTCTGTATTTTCATGCTTTCCAACAGGTGATCTCATGTCACGGAGCCGCTTTTCTTTGGAGAGTACCTCTGCTAATCTGCCATGTTAAAGGAAAAACGAAGATCAAATAATTAGTATAGGACTATGTTCATGAGGATATATATGGTAGCTTAATTAACAACGATAATGTAACTATGTACGTACCTTATCAGAGCTTCCTCGTTTGTTCCTTGGTTAGCAGGCTCACAAAGTCCAGTCTCTAAGTTCACCCTGGAAACTGGTTTCTTCAACAACTCCTCCCCAGCCTTCACAAGACTCTCCAAGTTCTCTTTGGTGGCAATATCCACAGAAGCCACTTCTCCAACCAGCATATCATCCTGCCAATTAATTTCTTTCTCGTGTTAATCTCAAGAACATTAACATATGTATATACATGCACCAAATTCCATCGTTTTGTTTATAATTAGCACCTGAATTCGAAGATAATTGTCTTCGGAGTGAAAGGCTTGGAAGACAGTAGAGAGGTGGAAATCAACCATGTCGCTGCTGGCTTGAGTGAAGACGTCGATCAAGGGAGTTGAATCGTCATTTGTTAACCATCCCAGGACGCCCCACTTAGCTGCTTCATGAGCACTGAACTTCTTCTCATATTTGCGCGAACCAGTCCCCAGTGAAATCAACAGAAACCTACGGTAGTCGTTTGGCTTTATAGGGAAGTAGTCAGGGCTCCCTTTGTTAATCTCTTTGGTCACCTCACTTATGGCTACTAAAGCCTGAAAAGCATTGAATAAGTCTAAGACTTAATATCACTTCAGGAGTACTTCGTATAAGAATTAATAGAATTGAATTTGTTCACTTACTGGATTATTGGCAACAACACCACCGTCGATGAGATTGAATTCTTTTACTCTCCCGGCGGAGTTGTCTTTGGTTTCGAAGCGATGGGCTGGGAGATAAGTTGGAGCAGCGGAGGTTCCAATGCAGATATCAGAGAGCAAGGCGTCCAGGCTAGGGTTCTTCTTAACCTAAATTCACCATGGACACAGACACAGCACACCTACTTTCAGCTTTTTCTTATCCGTCATTAAAAAGACCAAGTCTAAGAGGAGTAATGCTTATGTTACTGGACCTCATAGGAGGAGAAGATGGTTGGCTGGAGGTGCTTGATGTCAAAAGTTGGGATGACAACGTTTGTTAATGTCTGATGTAATCGTGACTCTCCTAGCTTCTCCTCGACAAGTTTGTGTAAGTATTTCCCGTCGTATTTTGGTCCTGTTAGAGACTTCACTAAGTTTGCAGCAGAAGCAAACGGAGATCTATCGTTCAACAACAAGAGATAAGATAATCTCATCTTAGTGAACACAGGTGTATCACATTTTATGCAAGCATCGGTAGGTATTGAGTGCATTGTCTGAATCATTACCTGTCTTGAGGAAAGATTTTAGGACAGTGATCAAGATAAAAGTCTTTAATGTCTTTTGCAGCAAACAAGGGGCGATTCTGCTCGTCTGGGGCGGTGAGCATGGCCGTAACCAGGCCACCTGTGCTAGTTCCTGCCATGACATCAAAGTAGTCTGCAAGCCTTGCTTCCTCCCCGTCCAGCTTCTGTTCATGCATAGATACAGCAAAAAAAAGTTAATAAAAAACATATGAAATACTTCTACATATAACAATCCCGGTAATAATCAAGCAAGACTACATGTAAATGTATAAAATAGGAATTCAGAAGAATCAAACTGAGTACTGGGCAGTGCATCCAGTGCACGGAGTTAAGGCATAGCCCATGGAAAGCCTTCATGAGTACCTGCAGCTGAGACTCCAAGAAGCTAAGAATGGTGCCTGGGATGATCCCTCTAATCCCACCACCATCAATGGTAAGCACAGTGATCAGGTTTCCATAAGTTGGAGGCTGTAAGGGTGACCTTGGAGTTTCCATGAGAAAATTTGGCTAAGAAACAATTAAGGCAATTTAGCTAGTTTGGGGAGCCTAATATATCTAACAGAGAGAAATTAATTAAGAGCACTGAAATTGTTTAAAGCAGTACATCTTCTGTTGAGGAATCCAATGGCATTTATAGACAACCATTTCCCATTAAGCTTGGAAAAGTTCAGTCACCCAATAAAAGGAAAACCAAAAAAGAGACGAAGTTTGACCAATTTTGTAACCACTTCAATAAAAGTCAGACTCCAATTCTATTGGATGCAGTAGCTTTCTTTCAAGCTGCAGCTCTGAAATTTCTTGGGCATGGTTGAAATTGGACTGCGTCAAATACTTCTGTGGAACTCTTCTAAGATTCCGTATTTTCTTTTCTTATGGCAAAAAAGAAAATACTTATGTAGCTATAGAAGAAGCAAGTACTATTTAGGCTAGCTTTTAATGCTTAGAAATGAATGAAGTTTCAACAAAGTGAACGCATGATAGCCATGTATGCTATACAGGGGCAGCGACGACAAGTAAACCACGTTGGAAGACATTGATCATTAGCGACCTGAATCTGGTTTCGAAGAAATTGATGAATAGTTAAATGGAAAACGTCAACACGCTGCACTGACTAATACTAAAAGCCCGAACTGCTTTCCTGCCACATGGACTGAGCAAAGAATAGGAGAGCTCGAACTTTCTTTCTTGCCAAACAGGTTGCACCGATTGATAGTAAAGCTCCAAACATTATTGCCGAACGGGCTGTGCTGAGGAAAGCTAGAACTTTCTTTCTTGCCAAACGGGTATATATTACATATTGTATATTTACTTGATGATATATATAATTGAGGGAAGGAAGAAAGCTTCAAAATTGAACATTTCTTGTGAAGAGTTTAAGGTTTAAAATATAAAAAGGCTTTTTGAAGTATACATGCATTAATCATTTAGGCTAGTGATCAATTTCACCAAGACCTAAGACAGTGACTTACCACCTTCAAGAAATCCTGAGTGTTTGCAGTCTATATTAACAATAGGTAAACAACTGCGTTGGTCCACAAGTATCTTTGGCTTTGCACATCTTCCCTTTTTGATTTTCTTGAATATGAAGTTTCTTAGGGGGTTCTCAGCATCCCCATGATCAAAAAACAAAGTTGACGAGGTGAAGTTTCTCTTTCTTTTTTCCTCTTGTAAATTGACGATTTGTTCATTTTGTAATTGATATGAAATAGTCCAATAAACTCCTTACATTACATGTTGTATCAAGAAGAAATCCAATTTATTGGTTATCAATCCAGAAATTATCATCTTTCAAATATTTAAAGTGAAAGAAGACTGTTATGAATGGGTGACAATTAAGCAGCCTAATTCAGGAAGCAACCCAAATGAATAAGGCAGCTCAACATCACCTCAGGGAAGCTCTTAGCCCAACGATGACCCTAGCCTTTCCTAAGCCTCCAAGCAACTGTAACAGTAGCAGAAGCTATTGAAATTTGGTGGCAACAGAATCCTTACCAGCTCAATCCTATCCAGGACGAACTGCCCTGAAAATCCAAGTGTGATTCTCGATTATAACCGTTGAAGAAGGACAATTACCTCCCACACAGCTTTATATATGTCTAGGTATATTTTTTGAACCAAGCTTTTTCATTATTCATTAACATTTTGCTGCAAATCCATTACTCTTTGGGCATCCAAGTGATCCTTTGAGGACACACCATGCTCATCCCTTTCCAATTTTTGCATAAAAACAACCCAAATCCCAATTGGTCCCATCAAAACAAAAAAGTGCCATTAGAGTTACATTTTCTCTCACTAGCCCACTTGGTCTATTCTCCCTTCTATCTAAACCATTTTTGGATATCAATAAATTGTCGCCTTTTGTGGGAAGTATAAGAACGATGAAAATAAACCTTTAATTATAGTTTTTTTTTAAAAAAATCATTATTTGTTAAGTATGATTTAAAATTTATTTTTTATAATATATTTTCCGCTATATATTTCAAACGCGCTATATCACTATCAATTACATAATCAAATAATTTAACGAGTGACAAATTATTACAAAAAAAAATATAAAATCTCTATTACTCAAATAGTTATTTTAGCACTTCATGCTTAACGCATTTAAAAATCAAAATAAAATTAAAGTCCTACATGTTTAAACAATCAAGATAAAATTAGCAAAGTGTAAAATCCTAAATAGAGATCAAAGAGTAATTCATATCAATATTAAATCCAATATAGGACTATGATGTTGCTAGCACAAGCGCGCCTTCAGGTTCTTTTCTTTTCTTTTCTTTTCTTTTTTCTTGAACCAAATGTAAGATCAAATATCAATTGTTTGAATAAAGATTCTTCCTTGGTACAAACCTATTTTCCCCCTTGCCTAATCTCATCTGGCACTCAACTTTATTTCCCTTCATCTTATGTTAAATTAACATGGAAAATAATCCAAGTATGCCATCACTCCGTGAAGCAATGGTTGCTTCCTTTCACTATCTCTCTTTCCTTTTCATGGGCCAGCGACGTTTGGTTCCCGCATACTTGCAATGCCACCTAAAACTTCCGACGGATCTATACAGAGAATTCACTTACGATTAATTTGACCCCAATTCTTTTACACTTAGTGGGGACGTGGGCTCTAATCTTCTTAAAACTGAAAGAGAAAGCTTTTACCCGCACTATTTTATACTTGAAAAGAAGAAATCTTACTGAAAATCATATATATAGAATTGTGGATGGGGACTGTTTCATCTTTGACAATTTGATCACTTGAGCTGGACAAGTCTAACAGGCTTGATACTTTAATGATATCCGCTAGTCAGTTTTGGGTCTCTGATCACCATTATTAGTCTGCTGACTTTGCTCCATACTTCTGGAACTCTTGACCATTTCTCGCAACTCAGTAATTGCTATTCAATTTTTATATTATTTTTTAAATTGTATCCTTTTTTCATTGACAAATTAACACACTGTAGACATTCATTTTTTGATGCAATTGTGTAACCATGTTTTTGGGTTTCTGTTCTGCCAAGATATGAGACAAACTAGCACGTCCCAGTTCGAGCATTTCATGTGAAAATATGAAAGGTAATTAGCCCAAAGGGGCTACAAATTCTAATCACTTGTCCAAAATTAGTTTGAGGATGATAGTTTTTCATTTATTTTCTCTCTATCTTCTGATACCCGAATTCTCCGTGCCTGTAAATTTAAAGCATATCAATTACAGAGAATACGGTAGATGTCATTTCATAGTCACAGACTTCAATCCCAAATTTCTACTGAGAAGATAAACGGGCATGATAGATGCAGCATGCCCAAGTCACCATAAGGTAATAACTTGCATTATAAAGTGTGGTCAAATACATTATTAAAGGTTTAAAAGAATGAACTTTATTGTCTGCACAAGCACCAAGCTAACTTCATTAGCTTATTAAAATAATTAAAAAAATTACATATGTATTAGATGTCTAATGGCCAAATGCGGCATCAGTAGTACTTAAATCATATTCATTTGTTCTCTTTTCCATACTTCCATGCGGAGATCTCATCTCACGAAGCTGCTTTTCTTTGGAAAGTATCTCTGCTAGCCTGCCAGGTTAAAAGGAAACAATAATCAAAAGATTAATATAGCATTATATGTTAATGAGTGTATGCTAGTAAATAAAGAATGATCATAATGTAAGTGCATGTATACATACCTTATAAGAGCTTCCTCATTTGTTCCTTGATTAGCAGGCTCACAGTGACCAGTCTCTAAATTCACCCTTGAAACTGGCTTCTTCAACAACTCCTCCCCAACACGCACAAGGGCCTCCAAGTTTTCTTTGGTGGCAATGTCCACAGAAGCCACTTCTCCAACCAGCATATCATCCTGTAAATTAATTTCTCCATCGTATTAATCTCAAGAACATTAATGTAACAAAGAAAATTAATTCTCCGGGTACCCTTTGGTTTATAATTAGTACCTGAATGCGGAGATAATTTTCCTCGGAATGAAAGGCTTGGAAGACAGTAGAAAGGTGGAAATCAACCATATCGTTGCTGGCTTGAGTAAAGACATCGATCAAGGGAGTTGAATCGTCATTGGTTAACCATCCCAACATGCCCCACTTAGCTGCTTCATGAGCACTGAACTTCTCCTCACATTTGCGTGATCCAGTCCCCAGTGATATCAGAAGAAACTTCTGATAATCGTTTGGCTTTATAGTCAAGTAATCAGGGCTCTCTTTGTTTATCTCTTTGGTCACCTCACCTATAGCGACTAAAGCCTGTAAGCCATTGAATAAGATCAAGACTTAATATGATCAGTACTTCAGGAGTATTTTATATATAAAACTAATAGACTTGAATGTGTTCACGTACTGGATTATTTGCAACAACACCACCATCGATGAGATTGAATTCTTTTACTCTCCCAGTGGAGTCGTCTTTGGTTTCAAAGTGATGGGCTGGGAGATACGTTGGAGCAGCAGAAGTTCCAATGCAGATATCAGAGAGTAAGGCATCTAGGCTAGGGTTCTTCTTCACCTAAATTCACCATGAACACACATTGCATACCCAACGTCAACTCTTCTTTATTCATTAAAAAGACCAATCTAGAGGAGTAATGGCTAGAGGAGTAATGGTTATGTTAATGGACCTCGTAGGAGGAGAAAATGGTTGGCTGGAGGTGCTTGATGTCGAAAGTTGGGATGACGACGTTTGTCAAAGTCTGGTGCAATCGTGACTCTCCTAACTTTTCCTTGACAATCTTGTGTAAGTACTTCCCATCATATTTTGGTCCTGTTAGAGACTTCACTAAGTTGGTAGCAGGAGCAAACAGAGATCTGTCGTTCAACAACAAGAGATAAGATAATTTCATCTTAGCGAACAGAGGCGTATCACATTATATATATAAGTATCGTTAGGTATTAAGTTCATTGTCTGAATCATTACCTCTCCTGAGGAAAGATTTTTGGACAGTGATCAAGATAAAAATCCTTAATGTCTTTTGCAGCAAACAAGGGGCGATTCTGCTCATCTGGAGTAGTGAGCATGGTCGTAACCAGGCCACCAGTGCTAGTTCCGGCAATGACATCAAAGTAGTCTGCAAGCCTTGCTTCCTCCCCATCCAGCTTCTGTTCATGTATAGACGTAGCACAAGTTAACACTAGTCCTATATTATGACATATATATGAGATACTTTTATATGTAACGAGCCCAGGCCGACGATAATAAAGCAAGAATGCACGTAAAATGTACAGCTCAGAGGAATTAAAAACCATACTGTGCGGTGCATGCAATACTGAGTTAAGGCATAGCCCATGGAGAGCCTTCATGAGTACCTGCAGCTGAGACTCCAAGAAGCTAAGAATGGTGCCTGGGATGATGCCTCTGATCCCACCACCGTCAATGCTAAGCACAGTGATTAGGTTTCCATAATTTGGAGGCTGTAAGGGTGACCTTGGAGATGCCATCAGAAAATTTGCCAAGAAATAATTAAGGCAGAGACAACGTGGAGGATATAGGTAGTTTGGAGAGCCTAATTAACAGAGAAATTAAGATCACTGAAATTGATTTAAAATATAATTAGCTGATACCTTCTCTTGAGTAATGCTAAGGTATTTATAGACACCCATTTCTGATTAAGTTCAGAAATGTCAACCCTGAGCTTAGATCTTTCTATATTCAAGCACTCAAAAACAAAAAAAGAAAAAAAAAAAAAAGACAAAGTCGGATGAATTTCTAACCATCAAAATAAAATTTAGACTCCACTTCTGTTGGATCCAATACCTTTCTTTCAAGCTGCATTACTAGTGAAATTTCTTAGGCATGCATGTTTCAAAATGGACTGCGTCAAAAGAGCTTCCACAGAACTCTTCTAGCATTTCTTATTTTCCTGGAAACAAGCACAGGTATGTACATTGGTTTTAAGAACTAATAGGAATTTAGGTCGCTTCTAATTAATGCTTAGAAATCAATGACTTTTGACAGGAGAAAGCATGAGAGCCATGCATGCATGCCCAGATGCTCAAGTAAACCATGTTGATCATTTCAAAGCGACCTCAATCCGCATTCCAAAGAAATTGATGACTAGTAAAGACGGGAAATGTCAATACGCTGCACTGACTAATAGTAAAGCTCTAACTTTCTTTCTTGCCACACGGACTACTGTGAGGAATAATAATGCTCCAACTTTCATTCTTGCAAAACATGTATAAAGAGGAATGGGCTTTGGGAGACAAGAAAAATGGGTGTTCCTGCAAAACGGGTATAAAGAAGACTGGGTTTTAAGGGAGAGGGGGAAAAAAAAAAAAAAAAGATACAGAGGAGAGTTTCAATTTTTCGAAGCTTAAAGGATACCAAGCATAAGGAAATGCCGTTAATTGAATATTAAACATTTGACATGATAGGTTTAAAACTTAAAAGAAGTATCCATGATACAATGAGTATTATAAATTATTTAAAAATGTAATTATATTAATTTAATACTTCAAGTTATAAACATATAACTTATTGATTTTAAATATTATAATTTTTTTCAAAACAGAAGCTAAAAATATCAATCATTGAAAAAATTATCTGAGCTTAAAAAATATCCTTAATTATTAAATTTGATGTTTCCAGCTATTTTTTCCCACCAAACTTGATTAAAACGCCAGGTTTCTCTCTCAGTCATCTACTCTGATGTAAAACTCTAAACCATGGTTAGTAATTGATGATATTTTTTAGCTGAAATTTTTTAATTTTCAATCCATATCCGGTAACTTAATCACTCAATATAGGAAATATAAAAAAACTATAAAGATAATGATATATACTGTTAGAGAGTCGTTTCACTGGTTTTTTGTCTATCAAGTTCATAGATGCTTATCTCAATCTCTCGCTAGCTTCAACAAGATCATCGAAGTTTTTCCTCATGGCTACATCGTTAGAAGATAAATATTCTCTTAGTGTAATCTTTCATCAATTCATCAATTATTTTACATTTGTTTCATTTTTTTCACAAATGTATACATATATATATATATATATATGCACAAAAATTTTATTACATTGATAAATGTCTTATTATAAGAAAAAATAAATAATCAAATTTAAGATTATACTTATCTAAAAATCTTAAAATTTAAATTCAAAATTCAAATTAATGATTGTTTCTATCTAAATTCAAACTAAATGATTATTCTTATCTACACTACTACAAATAAAAGCTTTAATGACAGTTAAAAATGGTTTTTAATTACAGTTGTAAAAATGTCATCTTTGTTCGTGTCATTAAAGGGGAGAGTTTTTAATGACAGTTCTTGAACTGTCATTAAAGGGGGTGCCTTTGATGATAGTTCAAACAGAACTGTCGTTAAAAGGGGGTACCCTTCAACGACAGTTCAAGCAGAACTGTCGTTAAAGGAGGGTACCCTTCCACGACAGTTCCGAACAAAACAGTCATTAAAAGGGGGTACTCTTTAATGACAGTTTCAAAGAAACTGTCATTAAAAAGGGTACCCTTTAACGACAGTTCTGTTGGAACTGTCGTTAAAAGGGGATACCCATTAAAGGTATTTTTTGTATTTATTTCAAAATAAATAAAATTTATATTATCCAAAACCTATTTTCACATCATCCATATACATCAATACAATTCTTCACAATATATATGCAACCAAAATTTTTATGTTATACACTTCAATACCATTCTAACAGAGATCATCATTACTTCTTTCATATCTGAAAACACTCAAAATAATCTAATGCAAAAAAGTAATAAGAGACAAACAAAACAAAAGATCACTAATATTTGATGTTATAATTAAACTCTATATGTACAATACATAAGTTAAAATATTACACAATCATAAAAATTCAACTATATAAATTCAATAATGGTCATGTGTACAAAAATCTTTAAGATTCAACTTTCTAATATGGCACTCCAAAGAAATTGTCCAACCTCCTTTCTAACTTCATCAATATCCGATTGGGTGTAAGTATCTATGTCCATTAACTATATTTCAAAAAAAAAAAAGGTTAGTCCAATTAAAATTTTTAATACACACATCAATTAATTACTTAAGTATTTACATAAGCAAATGATTAAAAACTTATCATTTTTGCATATGAGATATTTCTATCACGTCTATCAATGATGTCCCTTAAAAATTTCATAATATAATATCCATATTCAGTATTTGAAGGCTGATGTGGACACTGCATTAAAAATTTATCATTATTACATTTTCCAAAATAAATAAAACTAACATCATATATAGGTTTAAATATGCATACCTTAGCAGGAATACTCCTAGGAATGTGCCTATTGCTTAATTTTTTGAAAACTTGAAACAATTTAAAAGAACTACTAATAGAAAATAATTAATATTATTAAGAGTAAGAAAAAAATATACTAACATAAATGAAAATATTTTCACTTACGTGGACATAAGTTGATCTAGTTCTTGACGAGAACCATGGTTCAAAGGATCAAAAACACTGTACACAAAATTACAAGGCTCGACAACCACCAACAACCAGTGCTGCCTACATTATGAAAAATAAATGTAAAAAATATGTTAAACAAATCTATTAATAATTTTAATTAGTATTATAACTTACCTCAAGTTATAAGGAAATATCAGTACTCCTTCGTCACATGGATCCATCATTCTATTGGCTAAGTGACGAGCTTGAGTGTCTATACTTATAGACATTCCATATGACAATGTTGACGGATCAGCAAATACAAAATACTTTCTAAAGCCAAGTGCAGCCAAATTTGTATAAAGTTTACTGAAATAACAAAGAGTAAGAAAAATATAAATATGATGTAGCCAAATAATAATAACCAAATAAAAATTCAAAAGACATACGTACACAATGTAAGCCTAAATAATGGTGACACTTAGCTCTTCCATGTGACAAAATTGCATGATATCTTCTCGAGCCACAAATACATGTCCATCAGAAACAAAGACTTCAGTAAAAGGTATGTGTATTGCTTTATCAGGTGCCATCACCTTATTCACATAATTATACATCTTCTGTAATCCTTGTGGTAGCCCAACGGAAGATACTTGTTGTGATGATTGTGGTTTTGTCAATGTTGGTGCTTTCTTAACTGGCAACTTACCTTGTTGCTTTATAGTCGATAACTGAAAAAATTTTACAAACTTAGTTCACATTAATAGGTTGACTTTATAAAATACATTATCAAAAACATTACCTCATGTATACCAACAATGACCCAATCTTGAGGCCAAGCAACAACTGAACCAAGTGCAGAAAAAATATTTGTCAGTCCACCTTCTGGGTTAGGACGAGGCAACGGTGCATCACCATGAATAACTACATCTACTGTCACCCGAACATCACCAGAAAATAATGGACGCCCGTGGATGAACTGATTAGCAGTATGATCCATGAAGATAACCCCACTTGCCACTATGTAGTCTGATGACTGGATGAACATATGGCATGGCTCACACTGTAATGATCCAAAAAACAATAAGTAGCGTTCGTAATATTATTAATATCACATCTACTATGAATAACATGTAACATACTTTGTTGTCGTGTGGTGCCACTGTAGGTGCTAGTGGTGTGATTGGCATAGGTGACTGAGGTATTGGATATTCTTCTTCCTCCAATAAATTCGTTATATTATTGCTAGCTTTACTTGAACGAAATTGCATTGTAGATTTTTTTTGTTGGACATCATCATTTTTGTTCGCAACAATGTTTGTCAAAACCTCTTTATGCTCAGTAAACCACCTTATCATCTCTGTCAATTGTTGTTGATCTAATTGCATACCTTGAGGGACATTCAACTTTCTGGGCTTCCCAAAATAAGATGTGATAGTTACCCTAGATCCTTGACCTCTAATTCGTCCGGGGTGCTCAGGTGTACCAAGAGCTTTCGTCAGTACATCTTCTAGACCGAAGTTTGTAAATTTACCTTCTGTGCTCTGTGTCATCAACTCATCCTACAATATTATAATAAAATTAATCAATAAACATGAAATTTATTACTATAAATGCTAGAAAAAAGTTGAACTATACTTACAATTCTTTCCCCACACAGTCGACTCGCATCATTCACATATTCTCCCTTCTTTTTCTGTCGTGAAGCCTTCCACAATAAGGCACGATCAATTTCAGCATCGCTACCCAATGCTTGTTTCTTTTTTTAACATAAAGAGTGATCATGTTAGATTTTAGAATGGATTACCAAATGAATATATTATCAATTATAAACATAATAAATGGAAGAGAAAAAGTTACAAGTTCACTTTTCAGCCCTGCAAATCCCTTTCTAGATAGACGATGATCGTACACATTCTTCTTTCTTTTCTCTTTTGCTATTTGTCTCTTTTCCTGTAAGATCAATACACATCAACATTTGGAGAAAATTATATAAACAAAAACTTTATTAACTATAAATACATACCTGAAACTCTTCTGTCATACGAGAGTTCACAAATTCTTGCCATACCCCAACATCAATAACACTGCTGTATTCTTCAGGTGGAAGTGATAAAAATTCCAAGTCATCAATGTGAGGGAATATGTGCTTTGATGTAAGATTGGTCTTGAAGTTTCTCCATTTGTTTGCAGCAGACTGAAGTACGTACCTTTTCATACTCGCATCAATATCATACGTCTCCTACAACATATTATAAAAAAGTGAATTGGTGCAAATCAAATTAATTAGCAGTAAACTAATTGAAAAGCAATACCACATTGTGTTTCATTTAACTTACCAATATTGTCTCCCAAATCTTATTTTTCATTTCAATGCTTACTGAGTGCCAATTCACGATATTTATAGGCACCGTATTACGTACCACCACCCCAATATAGCTATTGAATTGGACGCCATTCCTCCCAATTGGTTGACCTTTATCATTTACCTCGATCGTGAGCTTAACTCCGGAAGCACGACTTTTAATTATCTTAGGTATACCGGTGATACCTCGTTTTTTGGGCCCTTGAGAGCCTTCACTAGAGTGTTCAGAAGGATCCATCAAATCTGTGAACAATAACAAAATATGGTTAGCATCATATATGCAAAATATGATATAACATGATAAAATTAGAAAAATAAAATAAAATTATAAAAAAACACAATAACTTTGACACATGAGACAATTGATTATTACCTTAAAAAATACTCAAACCCACAATCCTTCATCATTGTCTCGAGCATACACAAGATGATGCTCATCCATTTGGTCAAATAAATCAGCAGGTGGCAAATTATTACAAGAAGACATGTGCTCCATACTAATATCGCATAAATCATCATCTTCATCATAGTCTCGTGGAAGTGTTGACAGCACTACAGACCATTTGGCATCAATTGGATCTTCAATGTAAAATACTTGTCTTGCTTGTGAAGCCATATAAACTGATCATTCTTATGTCCAATCCGATTGAGATCAACTAGCACAACTCCTAGATCATCAACTTTAACACCGCTACTATTCTCAATCCAATCACATTTGAAAACTGGAACTCTGAAAGTTGTATAATCTAGTTCCCATATTTCTTGTATAACTCCATAGAATGATAAATCACCATATATTGGATTTTTATCCTTAGCACTGGAGATTTGCATGGTGTTGGCAACTAGAGTGACACCACTATTTTGATGGATCCTTGAGTTATCTCGTTATTTTGTGTAAAAGCGACAACCATTGATGATATATCCAGGATACTTGATTATTGTGGATCGAGGACCATGGGCAAGCCATCGTAGTGTTGATGAGACATTATGATTGGATGATAAAAGTTCATTCTCAATCTGTATCATAACATATATTAGATGATCCATATTAAAAATAAATTTAATGTCTAGATAATAACAAGTATTCTTACCCGTGTGCGTAACCAATTACTTAAGGTTCGATTTTGTTCATCATGTAACCATTTGAGTCGTTTTGACTTGATAGAATTGTCGACCCTTAACTGATTTAAGTGCTCACTGCATGTTAAGAATAAATCATTGTATAATAATTCAAATATTATTTCATATAATAATAAAATATGAGTCATGAAATTTAATTACCTTATATATGGTTGAACTTCACTCGTATTCATCAAAATATACAAGTGCGCTTGATGAAGGAGGACATGATCAGCTTTCTCAACATTTCCACTAGTTAGAGCTTTTCCATTTCGAGTTGAATGACCAAGTACATTCTTCCATGGGGGAATTCCAATAATATTCATATCAGATAAATAGTCAACGCAAAATTCTAATGCCTCTTCTGCAATGTACGACTCAGCAATACTACCCTCAGGTCTATTACGATTTTGAACATAACCCTTTAACACTTTCATGTATCTCTCAAATGGGTACATCCATCGTAAATACACGGGACCACATAATTTTACTTCTCTGATAAGATGAACTGTGAGGTGGACCATAATATCAAAAAAGCTGGGAGGAAAGTACTTCTCAAGCAAACAAAGTATTGTGACAAGTTCATTTTGAATTCCATCTAACTTTGACACGTCCACCACCTTTTGGTATAACAAATTGAAGAACATGCAAAGTCGGATGAGAGCATATCTAACATATTTGGGTAGAACACCTCGTAAAGCAATAGGTAAAAGTTGTTGCATTAGGATGTGACAATCATGCGACTTCAACCCATATAGTTTCAAGTCGTCCATGGATACTAGATTTCTGATGTTCGAAGAATACCCATCCGGTACCTTAATCTCACTGAAAACTTTACAGAATATTTTTTTTTCTTCTCTAGATAAAGTGTAGCATGCAGGTGGTAGAAATGTACGATTACCGCGAACTTGTGGTTCCAACTCAGACCTTAACCCCATATCTTTCAAATCCATTCTTGCTGCTAATCCATCTTTAGATTTTCCTGAAATATCAAGCAATGTCCCAAGAAGACTATCACAAATATTCTTTTCAATGTGCATGACATTTAGAATATGTCTAATATGCATGGACTTCCAATATGGTAAATCAAAGAAAATCGACCTCTTTTTCCAGCACTGTGTAACAACATCTGCTTTACCCATTATACTTCGTTTCTTCGACTTTCCCCATGAATTTACTAAACATTGAACTTTGTGAAAGACTTCTTCACTACTTAATGGTTGGGGAGCAATTCTGAATTCTTGTTCACCATTGAAGGCCTTTTTCTGTTTGCGGTAAGGATGATGTCGTGGTAAGAATCTCCTGTGTCCAACATATGACATCTTTTTACTATATTTTAAGTGACTAGCTTGGGTGTTCTTAGTACAAATAGGACAAGCATAATACCCTTTAACAATGCAACCAGATAAATTACCATATGCAGGAAAATCATTGATTGTCCATAACAAAATAGCTTTCAAGTAAAATGATTCATTACGGTACGCATCATGTACTTTTACACCTGTGTCCCATAACATTTTTAAGTCTTCTATAAGTGGAGCCAAATAGACATCAATATCATTACCAGGTTGTTTAGGACCTGATATTAGTAACGTCAACATCATGAACTTTCTCTTCATTGTTAACCATGGCGGTAAATTATAGTTCACCATAATCACCGGCCAACAACTATATCGACTACTCAATGTACTATGCGGATTAATCCCATCTGCTGATATAGCAAGCCTTAAGTTTCTTGGCTCTGAAGCAAACTCTGGCCATATGTAGTCAACCAATTTCCATAAGGGTGTATCCGATGGATGCCTCAACTGACCATCAATTTCCCTTTTATTTGAATGCCATGTAAGCTGTTTTGATATTTTAGAACTTTTGAACATTCTTCTAAATCTTAGTATTGATGGAAAATACCATAACACCTTAGCAGGCACACCAGTCTTTATTTTGTTACCGTTTTTCATTACTTTCCATCTTGAAAGTCCACAAGTTGGACATTGAATGTCATCCTGAAACTCCTTCCGATATAATATGCAATCATTTGGACAAGCATGAATTTTTTGATACTCCATCCCTAATGCATTCAATGTTTTCTTGGCATCATACATGGATGTAAGTATTTCATTATTATCAGGCAAAATGTCGGCAATCAAATTTAAAAGATCACTGAAGCTTTGATCGGACCAACCATATTTTGCCTTCAAATTGTACAATTTAACTAGAGCAGATAATTTAGTAAACTTCACTGATCCAGAGTACAAAGGTTTCTCAGCATCACAAAGTAATCTTTCAAAGTGGTTAGGATTACTATCATACTCTGCAAATGCCTCTTGTACGATTTCTACAGTGTTATCAACTTCTTCGATGTGTTCTACCTCCTTAACAACTTTAGCATTCTTACTAGTAGAAGACCCAACAATACTGGTTTCTTCGTGCCATATCCAGTTTTGATAGCTGCTATCAACTCCATATATATATATATAAATGATTTCGTATCTCGTATGGGGTATGACGCCTCATGTTGCCATATTTAATACATGGACACCGAATTAATTCAGGATTATCACTATTCTGAACAGCATAATCTAAAAAGTTATTCACCCCTACATCATATGCCTCTGATCTTCTGTCAGCAAACATCCAAGTTTTATCCATTCTGAAATTTAAAAGACATTTAATTATTTACATTTCAAGCATTTAATATACTATTTTGAACAAGATAATCTAATTACTTATCTATTTAAAATTTAACTAAATATATTAATTTATGTTAACAATAAATCAATATAATTAAATTTGATAAAACATACCAATTAATCTTACATAAAAAAATTAATTCAACCATAAATTCATTTACACCTAATATATGATTAATTTATCAAAATATAAATTCATCTAATTAACACTTTTAATTTATCAATTAATCTAAAATTTTTAATAATTATAAAATAATAAATATATCAATATATATCCATTCATACCAAATATGTTCATCCAAATATATTAATGAAAAAAATTAAAATTTCATCATTCAATAACAATTCACCTAACACAATTAAACAAAAACTTCTCAAATTAAAATTTCATATACCTGTATAGAGAATGGCCGGAGAAGAGTGGGGAAACGGCTGCCACCAGCTACCCCAGCTGGTTGTGGACGGACTGCAGACAGGAGACTCGTCGGAGAATGGCTGCTGTGTGGACAAAGACCAAAACAGAGTGCTGGAAATGCTGCCAGCAGCTACACCAGCTGGTTCTAGATTGACTGCAGAAAGGAGAATGGCCAGAGAAAAGTGGGAAAACGGCTGCCACCAGCTACCCCAGCTGGTTGTGGATGGACTGCAGACAGGAGACTCGCCGGAGAATGGCTACTGTGTGGACAAAGACCAAAACAGAGAGTGCTGGAAACACTGCTAGTAGCTAATCTAGCTGATTCTGGATTAACTGCAGAAAGGAGAATGGCCGGAGAAGAGTTGGGAAAAGGCTGCAACCAGCTACCCCAGCTGGTTGTGGATGGACTGCAGACAGGAGAATCGCCAGAGAATGGAAGGCTGGCGGTGCAGCTGCTTCTGGACAGTCTGTGAAGAGGAGAATTCTGACCTTAGAGAGAAAAAATGTAGCGGGAGGTTATTGCGGGCTCTACAGGGCTCTGGAAAAAATTTAGAACCCCTCTCTGGCCTTCAATGCCAGTTCTTACAGAACTGACGTTGAAGGTCAATTCACTGGCCTTCAACGCCAGTTCTTACAGCACTGGCGTTGAAGGTTCGCCAGTGTACTGACATTCAACGCCAGTTCCTACAGAACTGGCGTTGAAGGTCTACTTCACTGGCTTTCCCTCATCCACCTTCAACCTGCCTTTGTTTAATCCTTTCCTCAGTCTCATTCTTTCTCTGCCCTGCCTGATTGCAGGCAAATGGTGTCATTGTGGACATGTTCAAAGGTATGTGTTGTTTTCTTTGTTGCTGGATTTTAGAATAGTTCATGCCATTACCAATATAAACAGAGCTTTGTTCTTAACCTGTGCTTTTCATTCATGAAAAGCACATTGAGAAGATGGTGCCATGAGACTAATCCTGTTGGACAACTGGGTTAACAGGACAGCAACCCTGACCCTGCCTGAAAACTGGACCTTTTTGTATCGTTTGCTTCTGCACGCAGGCAATCCACAAGAGCTACTGGCAGAACTGGAATTTGGCAGAACTGGCACAAGGCTTTCAACGCCAGTTCTGTAAGAACAGAACCGGCGTTGAAGTGCATATGGATGCTTGGAATTTGGTAGAACTGGCAGAAGGCCTTCAACGCCAGTTCTGTAAGAACAGAACTGTCGTTGAAGTGCATATGGATGCTTGGAATTTGGCAGAACTGGCAGAAGGCTTTCAACGCCAGTTCTGTAAGAACGGAACTGGCGTTGAAGTGCATATGGATGCTTGGAATTTGGCAAAACTGGCAGAAGGCTTTCAACGCCAGTTCTGTAAGAACAGAACCGGCGTTGAAGTGCATATGGATGCTTGGAATTTGGCAGAACTGGCAGAAGGCTTTCAACGCCAGTTCTGTAAGAATAGAACTGGTGTTGAAGTGCATATGGATGCTTGGAATTTGGCAGAACTGGCAGAAGGCCTTCAATGCCAGTTCTGTAAGAACAGAACTGGCGTTGAAGTGCATATGGATGCTTGGAATTTGGCAGAACTGGCAGAAGGCCTTCAACGCCAGTTCTTACATAACTGACGTTGAAGGTTACTGGCCTTCTGCCAGTTCTGCCAATTCATTCAAGAGAGCCTCCCCTGGATTAGCTGCTCTGTACTAATTGACATTGGACCGTAATCAGTTCTTCATCAGCACTGGCTGTTCAACAGGAGCTATGGCATTTGGTGTAGAGGAGGATTTCCCTTTCCTTTGTTGATGATTATCCAATCCGGACCTTGGTGCTGACGTTAAAAGTTTTACTTTTGATGAAAGTTTTGAAATAACTGTCATAAAAAATGTTGATAAATCTTTTAATGACAGTTCTTTGAATAACTGTCATTAAATTGGTGTCAACTATTATAATTTTTGTAGTAGTGCTAATTAGAAAAATTAGAAGAATAAATCTTCTTTGTTAAAGATATGTAGCAAATAAAACATTTTACTAACACTCCTCCTTCTTGTTTTTGCTGCATACATCAACTTGTTTTTTTTTAAAAAAAAAAAATTCATATCTAATCTCTAAAAGTACCTTTGATGGGATGTTGATATTTCTGAGTTTCTATTTTATAATAAATTTTGCTGTATTTCTCATTTTCTTTGTAATTTTCTTTTGAACTTGAAGTATCTTGATGTTTTGCCTCTTTGATTTATAGCCATATTCAAATAGAGAGCCATTTGTTGCAAAGCATTTGATGGTATTCTCATTGACCCTCTGATATTTGTGTGAACTAGTTGCAATTTCTGTTTAGCACTCTAAATCTTTTTTTTTTTTTTGTCTTGAAAAGAAAGTTTGATTTTTTTCTCATACTGACAACCAATACATTTAAAAAGCTCATCTTTTAATTTAGGTAAATTTTCTCTAAGATTATTTTTCATAAAAAGTAGGGCTTTATGATATAAATGCCTTGCATTATTATCTTTTAGTGTTAGTCAGCTCTTGAAAAATGATATGCTTATATATATACCTAGACATGTAGGTATAATTGATTTCAAAGTGCAAGGCTTGAAAATGCATGGGAGTATGCAAGTCCACCATGTTTGCGCTAACTCGAGTCTAACGATGTGGGTCCTCGAGTTATTAACCAACCCAAAACACCTTATTTTGCAGCTTCATTTGTCTTGTATTTTTCTTTGCTTTATGGTGAGCATGTTTTTAGTGATATAACTAGAAACCTTTTGTCCATTGGCTTCATAGGAAAGAATTCAGGACCTCCTTTGATGAGCTCTTTTATTACTTCACCCATAACCATCAAAGTCTCAAAATTTTTATAAGAGATGAAATGGTATATAATGAATATAAAAGATTTTAATTTTTTTAATAAATTCATATATATATATACATACATACATACACACAAACACTCGTGAACTTAGATACATATTAGGTTATTTGCAGTATCACCACCATTGATTATATATACACACACACATACACGTTAACTTAGATACATATTAGGTTATTTGCAGCATCACCACCATTGATTAAGTAGAATTCTTTAGCTCCTCTGGTGGGGTTTTCAATATTAAATAGTGGGTTTAAAGATAAGAAGATTTTGGATGATCTTGTGGAAGTTAGTGAGAGGTTGTCAAAGAAGTTGGTTCTCAAGGTGAACTTGTTGATATGTGTTTATGAGCCTATTAGCCAAGAACTAATGAAGCGGCTCTCAAAAGGTATATATCAAGCGAACGAATTAATAGCGTTTATGGTTTCATTATATTTTCTAGTTGATGCAAGAAATTTTTAATTAATTTTGCACATTATACCAAAACAATGAATCTATCACGCCCAAAAATCATGGTAAAAATATGTAAATCGTGTGACAAAGCTGATTTACCACAAAATTTATAATAAAATAGAAGTTGTAGGTAAATACACAGTAGTAAATTATTTTGCCACATAGAACAAACTATGGCAATTTTTACAACAATATTGTTTAATGTAAAACATGTGGCAAAACTTGGTGAAGAAATTCGAGGTACAACCTTAATTTTTCCATAAATAATCACTACAATCAGATTTGCATAGTAATTTACTATAGAAGGTGTTCATGGAAATTTGCCATACCTTTGTTCCATGATAGTTCCATGGCAAGTTGTTATGCCCCATCTTCTGTGGCAAGTTGCCACACCTTCTCTTCCATGGTAAATATTATGACAAATTCGAGCTGACTTGACACGAAATATTTCTATGACAAATTGTTAAATTATTTCATAGAAAATTGTAATTTTTAAACTCTCCATTTAAGAATTTAAAGTTATTCTGTTAATACATTTTCCAAAACAATATACAATTCAAATATTCATAGGCAGCCAAATAACTATCCTAACTATCTGCTATATTCAAACAATAGACCTTCAACTTCAAATTGTCTAAAAAATATACTCATCTAATGAATATATGAAAATACAATCATAATATAAAAACATCATAATTCGACAACATTTGAAATTATATAAGAAAGCAACCTAATATGATTTTGTTTCTAAAAAAAAAAAAAACTTACAAATGGTGTTCAAGTAAACATGGTGATAACAAAAGAAAATCCAATCATCTTTAGTACATAAACTAATTAGAAGTTACATACCTAATATTATTGCTCCAACCACTCCTCCTCAGTAATGGTTCCTTTCTTGCTAACTTAGATACTATTAAGGAACAACCAAATATCCTTATTCGTAACATAGCAAATATGTTTATATATATAACATTAGTAAATTTATATAACTAAAGCAAAAGAATATATATAACTAAAAGTCTTACCCTTTACTCCTCGGTATCCATCTGCTTATCACCATCTTTAGCATTTTCATCATCATCATTATTTTCATTATCGAAATTCATCTTTGACACAAAATTTTGAAGTGTAACCTTTATAGAATGCAGCTTTTCAGTAAAAGATTGAACTTGTTGATGCATAAGATGAAATTCATCTAGTATAAATGCATTAGACTAATTAGTATCTCTTAATAATGACGCTTTAGACCCAAATCCATATATACAATCCTTTTTATTCATTCATCTAACAACTTTCCAAAAAGATGAAAGAGTTGTCAACTAAAGAAGATTGGCACTCTTGATCTCAATGGACTCCTTATTATGAGATTTTTTTTTTAAAAAAGAATTCTCATAAGCAACTTAAAAAATATTTATATAAGAAAAACAAAATATTAATTAAAAAGTTTAACGTACTGTATTTATCAAAAAGTATGAAGTATGGTGGTAATTACATATGCATCAATTGCCTTCTGATGTATCTACTTTGATTGTTCAAATAAATTTTTGCCATATTTGTAATTGATTTTCTTGAATACTTCTAGTGGAAATGGATCTCTACCAAAGGTTGATAACTATCATTAAAAATAAATCATAAGTTCAGTATGATGAGTGAATAATTTTAATTCATTTAAGGAAATGGATATTACCAATCGTCTGTTTGACACTGAGATAAAGCCACTAGCATGGACACATCCTCCAACATCAGAAGCCCAATTATGCTTGTTCTTTTCACACCTTTTCTTATGTTCAGGCTTATTTCATTCAACACGATGCCTCTAATACTTCATCTAGTAGCTATTTTTCATGGTACTTGTTAGAACAAATAGCTTTTAATGCATCATGTACCAAATTAGCACATTTGTAGTCCTAAACCTTGTGAACATTATCATTATATTGTGGTTCCCATTTATATTTTTTCTATAGTACATTCAAAAAAAAAAAAAAATAGTCCACAAGTTCATAAATTACCTAAATAAACATGGTAAGGAAGTAAATATATTGAAATAATCTTAAATTCCCTAAAGCCACATGTCTTTCACATCTTTATCCAGTTTACTCCACCTTAGCCATGGCTTGTTATATTTTGCTTTGAATATATTAAAAATAGATCTTCAATGTCATAAGGAATGAAATTGTACAAATATATATATATATATATATATATGTATATATATAATTAACATGCATAATTAAATATGTTTAAAATAATAAATGGGTTATAGGACTCACTCCTTTCCATGTGGACGAATTCATGTTTGTCCATCAAATGAATTAGTCATAATACAATACTACAAATAAATGATAGTTAAAAATGACTTTTAATGATAATTTTGTAACTGTCATCTTTGTTCATATCATTAAAGAGGAATGTCTTTTTTGTACACATTTAATGAATAAGTTAAAATGATAGTTTTGAACTGTCGTTAAATGGCACCTTTTTTGTTGACAGTTGTATCAAAATTGTCATTGAATGTGTCTTAAATTTTTTTAATAATTAATAAATTAAATACATATTTTTATATTACAAATAACACACAACGTGCATATATATACAATTCTTCACATCAACTGTATCTGTTCTCCATATGAACAACATTTCTTTATTTCTTCTACACATCAATCATATTTTTTGTACACATTAATTATATCTCTTTTACGCATTAATTATATCTCTTTTACATATAAATCACATCTTTTTTGTCTTATATACATATCAATACAATTCATTCTAATATCCACTTAAAGTTTTTTCCATCAAAATTACAATGCAATAATAAATATTACACACTTCAATGAAACTTATTCACTACATATAACTACACAATTATCAAATACACCAACAGATATTCTTTGTTTACACTCTAATAAACAATAATCATATTTTCTTTCTCCCTTCAACATAATGACACCAATACGTACATAATTACTTTCACAAAAAATATATTTTCGACTCAAACCATCATTGCTTATTTCTTCTATGAAAACATTTTAACATAATATCTATTCCAAATAATAATAAAACATGATATTCAACAAAAGATTGGTAAAAAACTTATTCTTATTACTTAACTTCATATGTACAATACATAAGTTTAAATATATAGTAACATATTCGATGCTAAACGTTGAACTATATAAGATCAATTGTGTTTATGTGTACAAAATTTTATTTACCTTAAATGTTCAACTATCTAATATGGCACTCCATAAATATTGTCTAATCTCTTTTCTAACTTCGTCAAGATTTGATTGAGTGTACAAATCTATGTCCATTAACTATATTTATAAAAAAAAAGAAAAAAATTAGTATAATTAAAACTTCTATTAAACACGTCAATTACATAAGTAATTACAAAAGCAATTATTTACTTATAAACTTACCATTTTTCACATATGGGACATTATCGTCACGTCTGTTAATGATTTCTCTTACATATTTCATGACATAATATCCATACTTAATATTTGATAGTTGATGTGGACACTGCATTAAAAATATTTAATTATTATATTTTATAAAATAAAACAAATACCAAATATAGGTTTACATATACATACCTTAGCAAGAATACTCCTAGCAATGCACCTACCACTTGATTCATTCATGACTTGAAATAATTTAAAAGAGCTGATAATAGAAAATAATCAAAAACTCTAAAAAAATACATACTAACATAAGTAAAAATATTTTCACTCATATGGATATAAGTTATCCAATTGTTGCTAAGAACCATGGTTGAAAGATCAAAAAATTGTAAATGAAAGCATGAGACTCGACAACCACCAACATTTAGTGATACCTACATTATGAAAAATATATCTCACTAATATTGGGAATAAAATTATTCTTAATTTCAAATAATATTAATACTTACCACAAGTTATAAAAGAATATCATTACTTCTCTATCACTTGCTTCTTTCATTCTATTGGCATGGTAACGAGCTTGATGTCTACACTTACAAACATTCCATTTTATATGTTGATGGATTTGCAAATACAAAATACTTATCCTAGCCAAGTGCCAAATCTATATAAAGTTTACCGAAAAAATATTAGTAAAAAAATATAAATATAATGGAGTTATACAATAATAAACTAATGAAACTGTAAAAAATATACGTACACAATATAAACTTGAATGATGGTGACACTTAGCTCCTTCATATGACAAAAATGGATGATATCAGCTCAGGCCAGAAATAATTGTCCTTCAACTGTAAAGACATCCATGCAAGGTACGTGTACTACTTCATCAAGTGACATTTGACACTTACAAAATACAAAATACTTATCCTAGCCAAGTGTAACCAAATCTATATAAAGTTTACAGAAAAAACTTGAGTAAAAAAATATAAAGATAATGTAGTTATACAATAATAAACTAATAAAAATGTAAAAAATATACGTACACAATATAAACGTGAATGATGGTGACACTTAGCTCCTTCATATGACAAAACCAGATGATATCAGCTCGGGCCAGAAATAGTTGTCCCTCAACTGTAAAGACATCCATGTAAGGTACGTGTATTACTTCATCAGGTGACATTGCCCTACTGACATCATTATATAGTTTTTACAATGATGGTGGTGGTTCAATAGAAGTTACTTAGTATGATAATTATGATTTTGATAATGTTGGCGCCTTCTTAACTAATAACTTACCTTGTTGCTTTTTAGTCGATGGCTAAAATTTTTGTATCAATAGATTAAAATTGTACTATACATTATGCAAAAACATTACCTCATGTACACCAATAATGATCTAATCTTGTAGTCAAGCAACAATTGAACCAAGTGTAGAAGAAACAGTAGTTAATCCATCAAACATTCCATTTGACAATGTTGATGGATTTGCAAATACAAAATACTTATCCTAGCCAAGTGAAACCAAATCTATATAAAGTTTACCGAAAAAACATGAGTAAAAAAATATAAATATAATGTAGTTATACAATAATAAACTAATAAAAATGTAAAAAATATACGTACACAATATAAACGTGAATGATGGTGACACTTAGCTCCTTCATATGACAAAACTGGATGATATCAACTCGGGCCAAAAATAGTTGTCCCTCAACTGTAAAGACATCCGTGTAAGGTACGTGTATTACTTCTTCAGGTGACATTGCCTTACTGACATCGTTATATAGTTTTTGCAATGATGGTGGTGGTTCAATAGAAGTTACTTAGTATGATAATTATGATTTTGATAATGTTGGCGCCTTCTTAACTAGTAACTTACCTTGTTGCTTTTTAGTCGATGGCTAAAATTTTTGCATCAATAGATTAAAATTGTACTATACATTATGCAAAAACATGACCTCATGTACACTAATAATGATCTAATCTTGTAGTCAAGCAACAATTGAACCAAGTGTAGAAGAGACAGTAGTTAATCTATCAAACATTCCATTTGACAATGTTAATGGATTTGCAAATACAAAATACTTATCCTAGCCAAGTGAAACCAAATCTATATAGAGTTTACCAAAAAAACATGAGTAAAAAAATATAAATATAATGTAGTTATATAATAATAAACTAATAAAAATGTAAAAAATATACGTACACAATATAAACGTGAATGATGGTAACACTTAGCTCCTTCATATGACAAAACTAGATGATATCAGCTCAGGCCAGAAATAGTTGTCCCTCAACTGTAAAGACATCCGTGTAAGGTACGTGTATTACTTCATCAGGTGACATTGCCTTACTGACATCGTTATATAGTTTTTGCAATGATGGTGGTGGTTCAATAGAAGATACTTAGTATGATAATTATGATTTTGATAATGTTGGTGCTTCTTAACTAGCAACTTACCTTATTGCCTTTTAATCAATGGCTAAAATTTTTGCATCAATAGATTAAAATTGTAATATACATTATGCAGAAACATTACCTCATGTACACCAATAATGACCTAATCTTGTAGTCAAGCAATAATTGAACCAAGTGTAGAAGAAACAGTAGTTAATCCATCATTGGGGTTCGAATGAGGTAATTGTGCATCACCATAAATAGTTACATCCACTGTCACCTAACATCACCATAAGCTAGTGGACACCCATGGATCATCTGATTAGGGGCAGGATCCCTGAAGATAACCCCACTTGCCATTATATATTATGAAGTTGGATAAACATCTTACATGGCTCACATTACAATGATTTAGAAAACCATAAATTATGTTTGTGACACCATTAACATCTTATTTACTATAAATAATACGTGATATACTTTAATATTGTATGATTCAAGTTTTGGTGGTCTGATTGCCATTGGTGATTGAGGCATTGGATATTCTTCATCATCCATTGATCCAATCATATTGTTACTAGGTTTACTCGAATGAAATTACATAGTAAATTTTTCTAGTTGGACATCAGTTTTGTTCATTAGAATGTTTGTCAAAATATCTTTATTCTCTGTGAACCATCTCATCATCTCTACCAACTGTTGTTGATCCAATGGCATACTTTTAGGGACACTTTACTTTTTGGGCTTTTCAAAATAAGATATGATAGTCACCATGGATCCTTAATCTCTGACACATTCGAGATGCTCAAGTGTACCAAGAACTTTCATGAGCACATCATCTGGACCAAAAGTGTAAATGTACCTTATGTGCTCTACATCATTAACTCATCCTACCATAGTATAATAAATGAATTAATCATCATAAAACTTAAATCCAAAATAAAAGAAATATTGAGACTAAGATGATACTTACAATCATTTCAGCATACTCTTGACTAGCTTTATTTATATATTCTTTTTTTTTTTATTTTGTTATGCTATCTTCCATAGTGTAGCATGATCAATTTATTCATTGCCACCTAATGTTTGTTTTTATCATTAACATGAAAAGTGAATAAGTTAAAATTAAAAAATGAATAATTAAATGCATATATCACCATTCATTAATAGTAGCAGTAAAAAATTACTTACAATTTCTCTTCCCAGCCCTGCAAACCCCTTTCAAGCACGACGATGGTCGTATGCATTCTTTTTTCTTTTTATCTTTTGCTATAATACAAATTAATACACATTAATATTTGAAAAAAATTATGAAATACATATATTCACTGATTTAAAGTTATACTTAAAATTCTACTGATAGGTGAAAGTTCATAAAGTCCTGCCACACCTCGATATCTATGACACTTATATTCTTCAAGTGGAAACCTCAAGAATTCTAAGTCATCCACATAAGGAAATATGTGCTTCGATGTAAGATTAGTATTGAAATTTCTCTATTTGTTTGTAGCAGACTGAAGCAGGTACTTCTTCATACTATTATCAATGTTATACATCTCCTATAAAGTTGTACAAAAAAAAAAAATTCATTAATACAAAGTAATGCATTCAATCCACACTGTATACCAATATAAAAAGCAATACTTTGTGTTTTAATTAACATACCAATATTGTCTCTTAAATTTTATTCTTCATTTAAGTAGTTACTGAGTACTAGTTCTCGATATTTATAGGCATTGTATTACATACAACAACTCTAAAGTAGCTATTAAACTTGGTGTTATCCCTCCCAACAGACTGGCCGTTATCATTTACATGAACTGTGAACTTCACACCAGTAGCACAACTCTTAATTATGTTAAGCGTGCTATTGATGCCTCATTTTTTTGCTTCTTGAGAGCCATCACTTAAGTGTCCTAAAGGATCCATTTGCAAACAATAAATGTATAGTTAACATCAGTGTACCATAACACATCAATAATCAATAAACAACATATGATAATTAAACACCATGAAAATAATAAAAAAATATTAAAACATACTTTACTATAAAATAAAAAGTATCAAACCCATAATCCTTCATCATCTTCTTAAGCGTACGCAATCATCCATTTGGTCAAATAAATCAATAAATGACAAACTATTACCACAAAAAAAATAGTGTAGTCCACTCTAATTTTTCCGAAATGATCATCTTCATCGTAGTCTTTTCAAGGTGTTGACATTATTATGGACCATTTGGCATCAATAGGATCTTTAACATAAAATATTTATCTTGCTTGTGAAGTAAATATAAACTGATCATTTTTGTCTCCAATCCAATGCGATTAACTTGCATAACTCCTAAATCATCAACTTTGACACCGTTATTATTCTCTATCCAATCACACTTGAAAACTAGTACTTTAAACATTATGTAATCTAGTTCCTACATTTATTATATAACTCCATAAAATTCTAGATCACCATATATTAGATTTTTATCCTTAGCATTAAAGATTTGCATAGTATTGATAACCATAGTTACATCATTATTTTGATAAATCTTTGAGTTATTTCGTTGCTTATGTAAAAGCGACAACTGTTGATGATATTAGGGGTGAGCATTCGGTTAATTCGGTTTGAAAATTTTAAAAATCGAATTAACCAAATTTTTTTTATAAATTAACCAAAACCGATCGAATTTAAAAGATAACCAAATTAACGAAACCAATTTTTTTTAATCGATTTAATCGGTCACCGAGTAAACTAAATAAACAAAAAATTTATTTAGGTTCAAATTTTATATTTTCTACTTTTAAACTATTTTAAATCTTGAATCATAGTTTACAAATCAAATATATATGATATATCATTAACAATCTGTTTATATAAATGAAATATATAATTGAACTTTACTCTAGTAATATCCTCATATATATTTACATAAAAATCAACATCTCTAATATATAAAAATTAAATTTTTTTATACATCAATAACAACTTTTAGAATATAAAAACTTGTAATCATAAAAAAAAAAAATCTTTTACATCAAAAACAGCTGGTATATGATACATTAGCATTTGACAAATTAACAACATAAAAAAATATATTTTATTGGAGTTGTAATCCTTGTTTTTTCTATTTTGCCTTAATTACTTAAAAAAGTTTTCTTCTTCAAAAAAAAAAAAAAAAAACAAGTGTAAGAATGTCAAAAATAATAATAAATGCATTCTTATATATTGATATGACAAAAACTTACCCAAATGAAGCTCCTCTTAAATCAGTTGATATGATACTACAAAAATATTATATGATAAAAATATATTCAAACAATATTTAGGCTTCACATATAATATCTTAATAACTAATATTTCTCTTTTACAATAATCAATCAATAAAGAATAAAAATCAATCAACCACCAAAATCTCAACTATATAAGATATGAAACTAATAGTAATAAAAGAAATTACTTTGAAATAGCAATACACTTCCACACTAATCAATAGTAGCATCCAATGCAAATTTTGACAAATCTATAAATATATAATCAAATTTATTATTAAGAAAAGTGGTATTAAGCTTATCCAATAAAGATTAATAATTGAAAAATATAAAACAATCAAATAAACAAAATAATATGGGCTTGTACAAGCTTAAGAGTTAATGAACTCCTATATGTATCAAGTACACATTCACTATTGCTAAAAGTAGATTCAGAAACAATAGTAGATATAGGAGCTGCCAATACATCACGAGCCATATGAGAAAGAATAAGAAACCCATGACTATTAAGTTTTCACCAATCAAGAACTCAAAATTATCATCATCTTTTGCATCCTCTTCACTTAAAAATCTATTCAATTTTGATTTATTTTCTTCTTTTTCAATCTCTTTTTTATATCTCTTGAACTTAGATAAAAGAACTTGTCTCTCTTTTTTCAATCCTAATTCATTTTCCTCTGCAATTTAGCTTACTTGATTGCTTTCACCAACTTGTTCATGTTGATGTTACAAACTTCTTTTATACTCATTAAACAACTCTTCAATTGCTTTTCTCACATTACCAGTCATCACTGAAGCTTGTTCCATATCATACATCTTCAAAAAGTAAAAATTAACAAACTTAAGCTTTTTTCTAGGATCAAAAACAGAAGCAACATAAAGTAGTGTATTCATCTTCTCCATATTTTCTTCATACTTATCAAACTTATCTTTCATTTTCTTTACCATTGCATTTAACTCAATATCAGAATGTGTTTCTCAATTGCGTAAAGTAGCATAACCATTACAAATATCATTAAGAAAACTATTGGAAGTGACATATGAAGAACTTGAAACTTTGATTGTTAGTTCATAAAATTGTTGCAAGAAAAGACAAAACCTCATAATAGTTTTCTAATTTTTTTTTTTTTTCAGGCAACCCATCTTCCATTATCAACTCATTTCTATAATACGGATCAATATCATCAAAAACCTTAAAAGCCTTCTCAAAATTTTGAGCTACATCCAGCATCAAGTAAGTGAAGTTTCATCTAGTCCTAACATCCAAACACAAGAAACTTTTACTTTCAATTTTTTCAACTAAAACACATTCTTTAAATTTGGCCAACCTTGCAGGTGATTGTTTCACATATTTAATAGCCCCCTAACCCGTGTAATTTTTATATTCATTTTTTTCAATCCATCTGTAATAATGAGATTAAGAATGTGTGCAATGCATCTTAAATAAAGATATTTTCTTTTTTGAATGCAAGTTCCTAAATTATTCAATCTTTTCTTCAAGTATAAGATTGCAACATCATTAGAACTAGCATTATCAACTATAATAGTAAAAACCTGATCAATCCCCAAATCACGCAAATATTTCTCAATGACTAGAAATAGGACAAAAGTTTAATATTCTTTTGTTCAATTTCCAGTCTTTATCAATAAAATGAGCCATAAAACACAAATAATTAATTCTTTGCACTGAACTCCATGTGTCTATGGTGAGAGATACTCTTATACTAGATGATCTTAATAACTGTTTCAGTTTAACTTTTTCATATTATAAAGCTGATAACAATCTCTGGCTATGGTCCATCGTGAAGGCATATGAAACTTAGGACATGCAAGTGACATGAAACACTGAAAACCTTCACCATCCATAAATTTGAAAGGTAATTCATCCATAAAGATCATCTCAGCTATACCCTTTCTAATGGTATCTTGATTGAACTTCCAACTACCTAAATATCAATCTCTCCCAAATTCAAAAACCAATTCAGTTTGACTAGAATCTACACTAACATTTGTTCTCTTTTTACAAGTACCTATATGAGCTTTCAATGCAGTTGTTCCATTTCTTTTAGGGTTAGCAAAAAACTCCCCATCACAATAATTACATCTAGCTTTATGCTCACCTTGTTCATCAAAAAATTTGGTGAAGTATTTCCAAACTTTTGATCTAGGCCTAAACGCCTTCCTCTTTAATTTAGAACTTACAGATGATGGATGGACTGAATCTAGTTGTATGGTATTAGGCATAGGATCTACATCATTACTCTTAGTTGATATCTTTTAACTTCTGAAGTAATAACAATTAAAAGCAATTAGTAATAATACTTTTCAATAGTTAGATAAAATTCTAAAACATTTTAATAGTAATACCACATTACACAAAAATTCATTTCAATAGTAATAATTAATACCACAGCCTTGCAAAATATGATTATAAATTATTACAAAATAACATAATTAACAACTTTACATTATATCAGGAAAGGATTCAAAGAAAAAATATGAAGCAAAAAAATGAATTAAAAAATTAATTCTTTAATTTTCAACACTGGGATTATTTTGCCTTACATGTTATAGCTAATACATACCACATATATAAATAAAAAGTGATAATATAGAGAACAAATTTATAATACTTACTAAAATACAGAAAGAGAATCCATAAAAATGACCTAATTTTTTAATTTTAAATGTAGTTGTTACAAATTAGGATTTGAAAAATTGAAAAATTAAAGAGTAAGATAGTGTATGCTATTACTGGAATGATTAAAATTGAAAAGAAGAAGATTTGGCATAAGGAAATAACGAATGCGTATGCGTAGCATAGCCGTGTGGGTGTAGCTGCGATGCTAGTACTGGGAGGATTAAAATTGGAAAGAAACAAGATGAGGCCTAAGGGATACCAATTACCGAATGTGTATGGGTGGCGTGGGTATGGTTACGATGCGGCTGGTTCTCCAAGATAGATGGGCACGGTGCATGGATTAGGTTACGGCTTCTCAAATTGAAAGAAAAGAAAGGGAGAAAGTGTAGCTACAATGTGGCTGCGGTTTTACTATCAGAAAGATTCAAATTGGAAAGAAAGAAGATGAAGCCTAAGCAAATACCGATTATCGAATATGTATACATGGTATGGGTGTGGCTGCGACGATTCTAATTCTCGAAAGATAGATGGGCATGGTGCATCGATTAGGTTACAGCTTCTTAAATTGAAAAAAAAAAAAAAAAAAGAAAGGAAAGAATTTTGCCCAATTGCCTCACTGCCTGAATAAATGACTTAGTAAAAAGATTAAATGAAATTAATTTTATTATTAATAATCAATTAATAAAATTGATTAAATAATATAATTAATTAATTGTTAAAATTAAAAATCAATTTTTCAGTTAATTTGGTTTAAAACAATTTAACCAAAACCAACCGAAAAAACCAAAAAATTGATTTATAAATTAATTTATAATCAAAATCAAAAAAACCGAATCGAATTAATCGAAATCAATTCGGTTTATCAGTTTTTTCGCTTTTAACCGAATTTTGCTCACCCTTAGATGATATATTCAAGATACTTGATTACCGCGAAATGAAGACCATGGACAATCCATGCAGTATGATGAGACATTATGATTAGACAATGAAAGTTCATTCTTAACATGTATTAGAAAATATGTTAAATGAATCATTGAAATAGATTTAATATTTGGACAAGTATAAGTGTTTCTACCCTTGTGCATAGCTAGTTACTTAAGGTCCCAACTCTATCCATCATGCAACTATTTAAGTCGTTTAAACTTAATAAGATTGTTGAATCCTTATTGATTTAAATGTTCACTGCATAACAAGAATAAATTATTAAACAACAATTGAAATATCATTTTATGTTTTAACAATTAATGAGTTATCAAATTTACCTTATATATGGTTGAACTTCACTCATATTCATCAAAATATATAAATGAGCTTGATAAAGTTGATTATTGTCAACTTTCTTAATAGTTCCACTAGTTAAAGCTTTATCATTTAGAGTTGAGTGATCAAATATATTCTTCTATGCAAGAATCCCAACAACATCCATGGTACATAAATAATCTGCACAAAATTTTAATGCCTTCTCTGTAATGTACGACTCAGCAATACTACCCTTACATCTATTACGATTTCAAACATAACCCTTTAATGATTTTATCTATCTTCCAAATAGGTACATCCATCGTAAATATACGGAGCCACATAATTTTACCTTTTTGATAAGATGAACAGTGAGATAAACGATAATATCAAAGAAATTGGGAGGAAAATACTTCTTCATCAAACAAAGTATTATCACAAGTTCACTTTGGATTCCATCCAACTTTGAAACATCACAACCTTCTAGCACAACAAAGTGAAGAACACACAAAGTTTAATAAGAGCATATCTGACATGCTTATCTAACACACTTTGTAAAGCAATGGGTAAAAGTTGCTGCATTAGGATGTGACAATCATGTGATTTTAACTCAAATAGTTTTAAGTCTTCCATAAATACTGAATTTCTTATGCTCGAAGAATACCAATCTAGCACCTTAATTTCATTCAAAATTTTATAAAATTTTCTTTTTTCATCCCTGGACAAAGTGTAGCATGCAGGCAGTAGAAATGTATAATTACCAAGAACTGTTGGTTCTAATTCAAAACTTAAACTCATATCTTTAAGATATATTTTAGTAGCTAACCCATTTTTAAACTTTTCAAAAATATCAAGCAATGTTCTAAGAAAACTATCATAAATGTTCTTTTCGATGTGCATGACATCAAACACATGTCTGACATGCATAAACTTCCAATATGGTAAGTTGAAAAAAAAAAAATTGATCTTTTCTTCCATCATTGTAAAACAATATCTTCTTTATTCACTATACTTCATTTCTTTGACTTCACTCATGAATTTACTAAACCTTGAACTTTATTTAAGACTTTTTAATTACTTAATGGTTGGGGAGCTATTCTAATTTCTTGTTCACTATTAAAGGCCTTTTTTTTTTTTTTTGGTCTATGATGAGGATGATGTCATGGTAAGAATCTTCAATTTTTAACATATCATATCTTTCTAATATATTGTAAGCGAACATATGAGTGTTATTGGCATATATAGGGTCAGTATAGTAACCTTTAATAGTATAATTTAACTAATTTTCATATATAAAAAAATCATTAATTATTCATAACAAAGCAACTTTGAAGTTAAATGACTCATTCCGGTATGCATCATGTACATCTACACCAATATCTAATAATATTTTCAAGTCTTCCATAAGCGAAACCAAGTTGACATCAATATTATTACCAGGTTGATTAGGACCTCATAATAATGTTGACATCAACTTGGTTTCTTAATTGTTCACCATTAAAGATCTATTCTAGCAGCTAACCCATTTTTAAAATTTGTGGAAATATCAAGCAATGTTCTAAGAAGACTGTCATTAACATTCTTTTCGATGTACATGACATCATGCACACGTCTAACATGCATGAACTCCAAGTATGGTAAGTCAAAGAAACTTGATTTCTTCTTTCATCATTATGAAACAACATCTTTTTTATTCACTATGCTTCATTTCTTCAACTTTCCCCATGAATTTGCTAAACCTTGAACTCAATTTAAGACATTTTAATTACTTAATAGTTAGAGCACTATTCTGATTTCTTGTTCATTATTGAAGGGCTTTTTTGGTCCATGATAAGGATGATGTCGTGGTAAGGATCTTTAATATTGAACATATGATATCTTTCTACTATATTATAAGCGACACGCATGAGTGTTCTCCACACATATAAGACAAGCATAATAACCTTTAACAGTACAACTTGACAAATTTTCATATATAAAAAAATTATTAATTATTCACAGCAAAATAGCTTTTAAGTTTAATGACTCATTGCGATATGCATCATATATATCCACGCCAGTATCCTATAATATTTTCAAGTCTTATATGAGCAAAGCCAAGTTGGCATTAATATTATTACCACATTGCTTAAGATGTGGTAATACTGTTAATGTCAACTTGGCTTTTCAATTATTCAGCATTGAAGATCCATTTTAGCAGCTAACCCATTTTTAAAATTCCCAAAAATATCAAGTAATTTTTAAGAAGACTGTCACAAACATTCTTTTCAATATGCATGACATCAAGCACATGTCTAACATGCGTGAACTTCTAATATGGTAAATCAATGAAATTTGATCTCTTCTTCCATCATTGTGAAACAACATTTTCTTTATTCACTATGCTTTGTTTCTTTGACTTTCTCTATGGATTTATTAAATGTTGAATTTTATTTAAGACTTCTTAATTACTTAATGGTTGAGGAGCTATTCTGACTTTTCATTCACCATTGAAGGCCTTTTTCTGTCTATGATACGGATGATGTCGCGGTAAGAATCTTCAATGTTTAACATATGATGTCTTTTTATTATGTTATGAGTGACACGCATGAGTATTTTCGGTTCATGTAGGATAGGTATTGTAACCTTTAATAATATAACCTAACAAATTTTCATATACAAAATATCCATTAATTGTTCACAACAAAGCAGCTTTCAAGTTGAATAACTTATTGCAGTATGCATCATATACATCTACACTAGCGTCTCATAATATTTTCAAGTTTTTTATGAGTGAAGCCAAGTTAACATTAATATTATTACTAAGTTACTTAGGACCTGATTTTAATAATGTAAACTTCATGAACTTTCTCTTCATTATTAATCATAGTGATAAATCATAGTTTACCATAATTATTGACCAATAATTATATTGACTACTCAATGTATTGTAAGGATTGATCCCTACAGTTTCTAGGCTTTGAAGAAAATTTTGACCACATGTAATAAACCAATTTTTGTGATGGTGTATCAGATGGATGCCTCAATGGACCATCAACTTCCCTTTGGTTTGAATGCCATATAAGGTATTTTGATATTTTAGAACTTCTAAACATTCTTTTAAACCTCAGTATTGGTAAAAAATACCATAAAACCTTGACACACATACCAGTCTTTATTTTGTTGTTGTTTTTCATGACTTTCCATCTTGAAAGTCCATAAGTTGAACACTAGATGTCATCTTGAAACTCTTTTTGATATAATATGTATTTATTTGAATATGCATGGATCTTTTGATACTCCATGCCTAATGCATTCAATGTTTTTCTTGGCATCATATATGGATGTAGGCATTTCATTATAATCAGATAATATTTCAGCAATCAAATTTAAAAGGTCACTAAAGTTTTGATCAGACAAACCATATTTTACCTTCAAATTATAGAGTTTAACAAGAGTGGAGAGTTCAATGAACCTCATTGATCCAAGATACTGAGGTTTCTCGGAATCACAAGTAATCTATCAAAGTGGTTAAGATTACTATCATACTCTGCAAACACTTCTTGTACCATCTCTATAGTGTTATTGACTTTTTCGATGTGTTCGATCTCCTTAACAACCTTGGAATTCCTACTAGTAGAAGACCTAATAATATAAGTTTCTCTGTGCCATATCTAAGTCTAATAGTATCGACCACATATACATATAAATAATTTCATATCTCGTGCGGAGTATGACGCTTCATATTACCACATTTAATACACGGACAATAAACTAATTCAGAATCATGATTATTCTATATAGCATAATCCAAAAAGTTATTCACCCCTAAATCAAACACCTCTAACTTTCTATCAACAAACATCCAAGTCTTATTCATTCTAAAGTTCTTTCCCTCTCAATAAATATTCCATCTCTCTACAAACCCAAATAAGTCGTCTAATGAAACAAACCATCTTAAGTTCCTCTCCCAGTTCCTCACATTCCTTCATGTTCGCATCGATTAGCACACATTTAATGAAGTATAAAGAACAGATTTAATAAGATTTTGAGTGTAATGGAAAATAATTTTTTTTCTGGATGAAGGGATCCCACCACTGTAGCTACCGCCATTGTGTTTTGAAGCAACTACATCTTCTTTGACAATGCCTATTAATTGGCAATCCATCTTTTCTTTTATGGAAATTCAAGCATTGGATCAACTTAATTGCCTGCCTAATTAGTCTCTAGATTATTTTTTCAATCCTAACTATGAGAAATCAATGGAGTATAGTCTCAACTTTAACTCTGCTTTGAGCTCATTGGTGTTGTCGCCAGCGGCGTCTAATTCTAATATCTTGAATGAGAGTTTTGTGATTAGAAAACTGATCATTGGCAAACTGTGGAGCATCAGGAACTCCGGTGAGATCTCGCCACACTATTAGCCCCTAAAGACTCAAGAAGGATCAATCGTCTCGGATTTGAACTCTCTGATTACGATGGATCACAAGTTTGTGTCACTAGCCAACTGTAATGGTAAAGATGCTGGTGTTCTAATGGATTTGGATTCGAGTCCCCTTATGTTCTTATCCTTAGGTCATCGGCTGTGTTGTTTGATAGAACATGGACCGTGAGAAAGGTTAAAGTAATTGGATGTATTATTAACATAGACTATAAAAAGAAGTCACGTGCACATGCAACGCTATCATTTTATGTCTTTCTTTATGGAGGTTTCATGGATATTGTCAGTTGTAGGACATAGAAAGGTTTGGTTTTTCACTTTGTCTAAAGGGAAGTAGAGATTAACAAAAAAGCTAATGATTCCATCAGTATTGTTTGCCTATTTTTTGCTTGTCAGTCATCACAAAGCTTGCATGCATTTCGGCTTCCTACATAAATGGCAACAATAGCAGTGAAAAGAAAATAAAACTCTTTCTTTGGAAAGCAAAAATCTTCTTGGAGTCAGATTTTGAGGCTATGCATAACTCTCCTGTTGTGGCCTCTACCACGGCCACCATGAGCCATGTTTGCATTTTATGAGCTTGACTAGTAGTAGCAATTAGGTCATGTCTATGTTGTAACCTTTATGAATCATGTCTCTTTAGGCGAGCTCAGGTAACCTTCAACGTCAGTTTAGAAAAAGCTCATGTTGAATGCATGAGCTCCCTTACATTCAATGTCAATTACTTGACAACTGATGTTGAAGACATGAAACTTTCACCTTTAACGTCAGTTCTTTCTGAACTGGCATTATAAGTTACACTTTTAATGATAGTTTTGAAAAGAACTGACATTAAAAATGTTAATAAAGTTTTTAATGGTATTTCTCTCCAGAATTGTCATTAAAAGCATGTCATTTATTTCATCTTTTATAGTGATGATACCAAGTACTTATTGACTATTACAAGTAGTCAATGGAAAGGAAAGACCATAGATGCCATTGCATCAGGGATTAACTGTGAAGAGGTAGATAAAAGCCTTTCACGTGATGCATTAGAAGGTGTGCTAGTTGATTATGCATGGGTAGTTTCTTAAACTAATTTACCTTTTCTCTTTGTCTTAGCAGCATTAGTATTGCCATAAAGACCATAAGGTGTCTTACCTAACATCTTATATGATCAAATAGGTACTTTAGTAGTTCTATTGTTAAAACCTGCAATTTGACAAACAAGGAACAAACTACCATTCTACTAGAAAATATTATCAACTAAAAGAACAATTTCTTACCTAATTTTTGAAATTTAATAATAGATATAAATTCATCATAAAAAAAATATTCACATCTATCAAACATTCAACAAAAACATTTAACAAAAAATAGAAAAATTAATCAATTTCAAATTGATGATCATTTCCTCCTTAGTGTTAAGGTCTTCTTCTTCTTCTTCTTCTTCTTCTTCTTCTTCCTCCTTCTCCTCCTCATGCTTCTCCCTTGCATCCTTGACTTCTTCACCAACATTAATATCATGTCTTAAATCTTCACTAATTTGATCATTAATAATTAATTGATGCAATTGAGATAGTTTATCCTCTTAGAATGCAGAATCTTCTATGGCATTTGGGGAATTAACTCAATATCTTACTTTTATTTTAATCATAGCCTACCACTCTTATTTATTTGGAGTTATTTGCGGATAAGGTGTATAGTACACTTGTTCTCCTTATTGGGCAAAAATGAAAGGGTCTAACTTCCTATATTTCCTTTTTGCCTTCACTTCCTCTATCCCAAGCTTGGAAGATATCCTTATTTCCTAAGTAGACGGATTAAGCCATTGACAATTGAAAAGCACTAATCTCTTAACTTAGATACTTGGATACTCTATTTGAATTATCTCTTTGAGAACTCCATGATAAGAAATGTCATTTTCACCATAACCTGTTCCTTCAAGAGATGTTCCACTATTATACACCTTTCACCTCTTGCTCAATGCTTCAGTATGAAATTTATATCCATTCATAACATATGTATTCTATGTTTCAACATGTTTAAAAGGTCCTCAAGCTAGATCATGTAAAAATTGATCTTGTACCATGTTTTCAGAATTATGAACCTAAGCATGGCAATAAATAAATAAATAAATAAATAAATCACTCCAATGAGTAACACAACCTCCAATTATGCAATAGATTTTAAAGTTGAAGACTTACATAAATGTGAAACCTTTTACAAATTCGAATTTCAATATGTTTGTCAACATTATTATTGGACATATTAGGTATAAAAGGGCAAGATGAACATTAAACATCTATGTTTAATAGTTAAGAGTTGATTATGAAGAATATTACTTACGTAGGAAAAGGTTAAACTTCAAGATAAGTAAAAAGAACATATAATCTTCTAGCAGTCATTTCCTTGTCATGCACATAACGACTATTGCTTTTACCATACAGTTCCCTTGGATAGTTAAAGATTGAGAAAGGATGATGTAGAGTCAATTATGCATTGCCATCATTTAGGGTCATTATTCTAGTTTTAGAATTTACATGAGATTCAAAGTAATGGGAACCAAAAGTTGATGTCTCTTCCAAGATATATGCTTCACAAATAAACCCCCACCACATGAGCCTTATTCTTCGCTTTCCTTTTAAGGGTGTGTAGAAACCTATGAAAATAATTAATATATAGAGAAGTCATAAACTTGGATAGACATGAAATAAATCGAATAAAAAATTATGAATTAATTACCTCTCAAGTGGATACATCCATCGATATTGTATAGGTCCACCACCTCGTGCTTCATATACCAAGTGAATAACCAAGTGCTTCATTGCATCAAAAAAGCTATGAGGGAATATCTTCTCTAGTTTACACAATATGACAGGTATGTTTTTCTCCATGATGTCGACATTTTTCACTCTCAAGCTTGTGGAGCAAATATCTCTAAAGAATTCGCTTGCCTTTATTATGGTTTTGCAAATAGGGGTAAATAATCCAATAAATGCTATTAAAAGTACTTTTTTCATGAATATATGATAATCATGACTTTTCAAACCAAACAAAGTACAATCTTTTATGTCAAGACATCTTTCCAAATTGGATGCATATCTGTCACGAAGCTTCAATGCTTGCACCCATTCCCATATGACTCTTTTTTGCTCCATATTAAATGTATTGTGCCTTGGGTTTAAATACTTTACCATTATCCGTATCTTCTAAGTGCAAACTATCTCTCTTACAATACACCTTTACATCCTATTCGTCCTTACTCTTACCTTTAATATCCATGATACGGTGAAACACATTTTCAAACACATTTTTCTCAATGTGCATGACCTCAAGATTATGTAGGATCAACAAATCACACCAATATGACAAATCACAAAAGATACTAGATTTTGTCAAATTGTGAGCAATCCCATAACGTGGTAACTTACTCTGTTGTTCAATTATCTTAGAAAGATGACTAATTTATGCAAGCAAGTCTAGTCTTGAGTATCGTTTTAGTGGTGGTGAGTCCTCAATTTTATTTTTAAGAAAGTTATTCTTATTCATTCAAAATCGGTGATCCATTGGTAAGAATTGTTGATGACAATAAAAATAGCATGTCTTTTGGTCATATATGTTTGAGTGTGAATGCTTCAAATTGTCCATTCAAACTAGACATCCCAATTTACCAGACTGTTTGCCAACCAGATAGCATGTCGGAAGCAGGAAAGTTATTAATAGTACACAATGGTGCAGCCTTCATATAAAAGTTTTGTTTCGATGAACTGTCATAAGTTTCAACACCTTCATCACACAATAATTTAATCTCATCTATCAAAGGCGGTGACTATGCATCTATCTTACATTTTGGATTATGTGGACCTAGAATAATTATGGTTGAAAACAAACATTCCTTCTTCAAACATATCCCAAGAGATAAATTGTACTGAGTAATGATAACAGGCCAATAAAATGAGTTTATAGTGAATGGAGCAAAATCATCTGCATAAAGTCTTGAGCTCACATTTCTTAGTTCAGCTCGAAGCTGGAAACTCTGGATGAATTTGGTCAAAAGGCTTCCATGCTTCCCGGTCTGGTTACTTCTTGATCTCTACCTAGAATTTTATACTTGCTAATGTTATCTTGATTGTTTGAATTTGCATGCTTGTTCTTGGGTTGACTTAGCATGCTGAAGCCACCTTCCTCGGGAGAGCATTTTAGCAAACCTATACCTGCAAGGTTACTTAAAACTTCCTATAGATTTATACTGAGAATTCACTCAATTTAATCCCCAATACTTGTACAGTCAATTGAGATGTGGGCTCTAATCATCATTAAATTGAAAGAGAAAGTCTTACTGAATGTCCTATAGAACTCTAAATGGGGATTGTTTCTTCTTTGACAATTTGATCACTTGAGCTGGAGAAGTCTAACAGGCTTGACAATTTAATGATATCTACTAGTCAGCTCCAATACGTCCCTGATAACCATTATTAGTCTGCTGACTTTGCTCGATACTTTCGGAGCTCTTGACCATTCCTGGCAAATCAGTGTTATTCAACTTTTTTATTATTATTTTTTAAATTGTCTTCCTTTTTTCATTGACAAATTAATACACAGTAGACATTCATTTTTTCAAGGAACTGTGTGACTAAGTTCTTCAGTTTCTCTTCTGCCAAGACATGAGACAAAATAAGGCATTCCAATTTTCCTTGTATCTGCCTATATCCAAATTCATCTTTCATGTAAATTTAAAGCATATTAATTATAGAGAACATGGTATATGACATTTCATGGTCATGGACTTCAATCCTAAACTTCTTGGACAAGAAAAACAAACATGATATAGAAGCAGCATGCCCACTTCACCAGAAGATAATAATTTCCGTTATAAAATGTGTTCGAAGTAAATTACTAAAAGTTAAAACAATGAACTTTATTGTTGACTAGCTTATTAAAACTAATTAAGAACTTATTACAGGTACGAACTAATTTCTACCGAATATACATATATGTTTTAGATGACCAATCACAAAATGAAGCATCACTAGTACTTAATAATCTTCATTTGTTCTCTTTTCCATACTTCCCTGTGGTGATCTCAAGATGCGATGCTGCTTCTCTTTGGAAAGTACCTGTGCTAACCTGCCAGGGTTAAAGTAAAGAAAGATCAAATAATTAATATAGCATTATATGTTAATGACTATATGCTATTTAATTAAGAATGATCATATATACACTATGTATAAACCTCACTAGTGCCTCCTCATTTGTTCCTTGATTAGCAGGCTCATAATGACCAGTCTCTAAATTCACCCTGGAGACTGGCTTCTTCAGCAATTCCTCTCCAACCCTCACAAGGCTCTCCAAGTTTTCTTTGGTGGCAATGTCCACCGAAGCCACTTCTCCAACCAGCATATCATCCTGCCAATTAATTTCTCGGTTCGTATTAATCTCAAGAACATTAATATACGAAGAAAATTATTTTTTTGGGTACCCTTTGGTTTATAATTAGTACCTGAATGCGAAGATAATTCTCTTCGGAATGAAATGCTTGGAAGACCGTAGAAAGGTGGAAATCAACCATGTCGTTGCTGGCTTGAGTAAAGACATCAATCAACGGAGTTGAATCGTCATTGGTTAACCATCCCAACACACCCCACTTAGCTGCTTCAAGAGCACTGAACTTCTCCTCAAATTTGCGTGATCCGGTCCCCAGTGATATCAGAAGAAACCTCCCATAATCATTTGGCTTTATAGTCAAATAATTAGGGCTCTCTTTGTTTATCTCTTTTATCACCTCACTTATAGCTACTAAAGCCTGAAAACCATTGAATAAGATCAAGATTTAATATCAGTTCTTCAGGATTTGTATATGAAACTAATACTATTGAATGTGTTCACGTACTGGATTATTAGCAGCAACACTACCATCGATGAGATTGAATTCTTTCACTCTCCCAGTGGAGTCTTTGGTTTCAAAGCGATGGGCTGGGAGATACGTTGGAGCAGCAGAAGTTCCAATGCAGATATCAGACAGTAAGGCATCTAGGCTAGGGTTCTTCTTCACCTAAATTCACCAGGAACACAAGTAGCATATCCAACGTCAGCTCTTCTTTATTCATTAAAAAGACCAAATCTAGAGGAGTAATGGTTATGCTAATGGACCTCGTAGGAGGAGAAGATGGTTGGCTGGAGGTGCTTGATGTCGAAAGTTGGGATGACGACGTTTGTTAATGTCTGGTGCAATCGTGACTCTCCTAACTTTTCCTTGACAAGGTTGTGTAAGTACTTCCCATCGTATTTTGGTCCTGTTAGAGACTTCACTAAGTTGGTAGCAGGAGCAAAAGGAGATCTGTCGTTCAACAACAAGAGATAAGATAATCTCATCTTAGTAAACATGGGAAGCATCGTTAGGTATTAAGTTCATTGTCTGAACCATTACCTGTCTTGAGGAAAGATTTTAGGACAGTGATCAAGATAAAAATCCTTAATGTCTTTTGCAGCAAACAAGGGGCGATTCTGCTCATCTGGGGTGGTAAGCATGGCCGTAACCAGGCCACCTGTGCTAGTTCCGGCAATGACATCAAAGTAGTCTGCAAGCCTTGCCTCCTCCCCGTCCAGCTTCTGTTCAGGTATAGATACAGCACAAGAAGTTAATACTACTGCTGTAATAAAACGTATGAGATACTTCTATATGTAAAAAGCTCTGCAATAATCAAGCAAGAATGCATGTAAACTTATAAAATAATAGTTCAGAAGAATTAAAAAGGAGTACTGGGCAGTGCATCCACTATACTGAGTTAAGGCATAGCCATGGAAATCGTTCAAGAGTACCTGCAGCTGAGACTCCAAGAAGCTAAGAAGGGTGCCTGGGATGATGCCTCTGATCCCACCACCATCAATGCTAAGCACAGTGATTAGGTTTCCATAAGTTGGAGGTTGTAGGGGTGAACCTGGAGTTTTCATGAGAAAATATGGCTAAAAAATAAATAAGGCAGAGAGAACGAAGAGGATACAGCTAGTTTGAGAGCCTAATTGACAGAGAGAAATTAAGATGACTGAAACTGATTAAAATATAATAAGCTGGTACCTTCTCTTGAGTAATGGTTAAGGTATTTATAGACACCCACTTCTGATTAAGTTCAGGAATGTCAACCCTGAGCTTAGATTTTTCTATAGTCAAGCACTCAAAAACCATTACAAAAAAAAAAGAGAGACAAAGTTGGACGAATTTGTAACCACCAATATAAAATTTAAGACTCCAGTTCTATTGGATCCAATACCTTCTTTCAAGCTGCAGGACTAGTGAAATTTCTTGGGCATGCATGGTTCAAAATCGACTACATCAAAGCTTCCGTGGAACTCTTCTAACCTTTTTTATTTTCTTGGAGACAAGTATACGTACATTAGTTTCAAGAACTAATAGTAATTTAGGTGGCTTCTAATTAATGCTAATCAATGAATTTTGACGAAGTGAGCATGAGGGCTATGGATATGCATGCCTAGCTGCTCAAGTAAACCATGTTGATCATTTCAAAGCGACCTGAATCTTCATTTCCGAGAAATCAGTGACTGATAAAACCAGAAATGTCAATACGCTGCACCCACTAATAGTAAAGCTCGAACTTTCTTCCTTGCCACACCGTGCTACTGTGAGGAATAATAATGCTCCAACTTTCTTTCTTGCCAAAGGGGTATATATTATATACTGTATATTTCCTTGATATATATAATTGAGCAAGGAAGAAGGGTTCAAAATTGAATGTTCCTCGTGAGGAAGAGTTAAGGGTTTAAAACATAAAAAGGCTTGTTGATGCATACATTGACTTAGGCTAGTGATCAATTTCTCCCGAATGTAAGACAATGACTTACCACTTTCAAGCGAATCCTTAGTATATGTAGTCAATATTAACAAAAAAAAAAAAAAAAGAGAAAGAAAAATTGCATTTTTGCGCAAATATCCTTTGCCTTCCATGCCTTCCCCCTTTGTTTGTTTTTCCTGTTAAATTTGTTTGGTGATTTTGAGTGAGGTTCTTTTCTTTTTCTTTTTTTTTTTTTTCTTTTCTTATATGTAATACTGATCACTTGCTCATTTCACAATGGATGTAAATAACCAAATGATCTTTACTCAGATGAGCCATACATCAAAAAAGCAGGAATCTACTTCTTTGACTGTTGTGCTGACACTTCAAACCTGAATTCTGATTTTAATTTAATTGGAATAGTTTGTTTGGTGGTCTTGGGTCTTCTCGATCCCAAAAGTTATACTTAATAATTTAGGCTTTTATCATATAAATAAAATGATCACCTCTCCCTTTCATAATTGGCATGAGATGTCCTAGTAAATTTTTATGGATTGATTTTCTTTATGAAAAATGTTTCATGCTTTAATTTAAAGTATTGCCTTGTTACCATTGAAGAAATACATAATTCTTTATTTAAAAAAAAAAAACAGCTGTATGATACTTTTTCTACAAGACATAGAAAATTTATCATAATTTTATTAAATTCATTATTGAAAATTAAAAAAAAAAAGATTACCAAAAACTAATGTTTATCTTATATTACTAAATAAATTTTATTGTTCAAAAATAGATATATAAATCGAATACTGATTTATTAATTTGATCTAAATTAAATTTAAATTAAACGACTATAAAAGTTTAATGGTATTTTTACTATTGAATATCTGTAAAATAACTCAAATAAATTATACAATACATTTTGAGTTTATTTTTCAACTTTGAATAATTTTCAGTTCATAAACAGATTTTTATGAAAATTTCAAAGTTTTGATAGTATAAATTTTTTTAAAATATTTTTAATGCTACAAAAATTTTGTTTTTTTTTTTTTTTTGTGGTGGTAACTTAAACATGTATTTACATTAATGAAAATTTCTCAGTCAAAATTCGTTGTATAGTGTTCAACTTAAACATCCTTAATTTTTTTATTTTTTTGAAAAAATTTAATTTAATCTAAATTAGTAGATCAAATTCAATTTATCTTTTTTTGAATATCAGAGTTTGTTTAGTAATGTAAAATAAATATTAAAGTTTTATATTATTTTTATCCAAAAAATAACTTAGTGTCCTTACGAGCAAGCAATTAATAGTACTCTTATCTTATTTTGTACCTTATTGACTTTTAAACCTAATGAAATGTTCATAACAAAATCATAATATTTTTATAAGAGATTCTAGATGATATATATATAATGTAATTATAGATTCATGGGATAAAAATTCAAACAATATTAATAATGAGAGAATTTTCTCTTTTAAGCTCATAAAAAGTAAAGGTATATCGGACAAGCAACAAATTATGTAATTATGCATTGTTTTGTTTTTTTTTTTATTTTTTCAAACAAACGGTATTAAAATTTATTAATTAAAAATTATGACAATATCTTTAGTAACGTAAGAATTTAAGAAGCACAAATACCTTCTACCCAATACAAATCCTCAAACACATTAAGATATATTTAACGGGATACAGCTACTTCATTGCCTTCTCTCCAAATATGTTGAACTTTAGATATTTTAAAAAACTTTTGAAAACCATGAAATTCTTTTAGACAAGTTCTAGCATGGCTTCAATAGTTGATTAATGACTGAGATAACATCTCTTTCAATGATGATTTTAGTGAATCCCACTTAATGAGCAAACCATATTGCTTTAACTGTTGCTATAGTTTTTGCTATAAAAAGATCCATTAGATTTAAAAGTACAACCTAGTGCATACCCATAATGGAATCATTCTTATCTCTTGCTATAATATTAATTCCTCCATTCCACTGAAACTACCATTAAAATTCATCTTTGTAAGTTCACAAAGTGGGCTTATACAAACTGCATGAGGTTTACCAATACTTTAATTTCCTTTTTCATCAACATGCTTAAATTCTATGAACAACCTACATAATTTGTCACGTTATATCCATTTTAATTATTTCCTCCCATGACAATAGTATTTCTTCCTTGCCATATAGGCCATATTGCAATTAACCCCAACTCAAACTATTGTTGCTCTAGATTTCACAAACATTCAAAGAATAATGTTAAAGGATTTTCTGTAATAATTGTTAGCCATTGATCTATCACTTGAATTCTTTTCCAGACTTTAACTACTAGTGAACATCTTTTTATTGCATGCATTATAGTTTCTTCCTCCATGTGACAAATCATGCAATAATATTCCTCATGTACCCTTCTCTGCTTCGAGATCGGTAAAACAAGGATGAATCCTCAGCTAAATCTCCATGCAAAGATTTTTATTTTATTAGGTACCTTAAGAGACTAGATATGCTTTTATACTTATTAACCCTTCTCTTGATTATTGTTGCTCATAAGATTTAAACCTTGGTCTAATTAAAAAAAACATCCTTTAATGCAAAATGGTATGCAATCTTATTAGTGTAAGAACCAAATTTTTCATCGTGCCATACAACTGCATCTTCAGTTTCAGAATCTACTAGTGAGATCATTTGAATGTAGTCAACTTCCTATGATTTCAAAACATTCTTCAGCAGCTTTATGTTCCATTGCAAAGTTAATCCAATCACTAGCTCTCCAAAGAAGCATCATCCTTAGGTAACCATGGGTTCAACCAAACCCGAACTTTATCTCCATTTCCTATATGCCACTTTATTCTTTTCTAGAGTTCTTCTTATGGCCAATTATGCTAAGTATAGGATGGATTTGTTCCTAACCAAGCCTTCATAAAATTCGCATTAAAAAAGTACTAGCCTTAAGCACTTTGTAGACTAGTGTAAAAGGATGGTTCGTTGAATGCCATCTTTGTTTGGATAAAAGAGCTTCAATAAATTCGTTCATATCTTAAAAACACATTCCTCATGACATCATAGACAAACACGAGGCATTCAAAATTGAACCAATGTATCTCATGTCCCTTCTGATCATGCTTCCACTAAAAGTTCTTGAAAATGAAACTTAATTCACATAAAATAATTTTGGTAAAAGAAAACATCTCATAATGAAAATAGGAATAACTTGTATCATTGTTTTAATGAAGATCCCCTTGCTACCTTTCAATAAACTTTTATTATGCCAGTTGTTTAATCAACTTGTCTTTCATATCTCAAAAAGTTCTTTTTTGTCTTTATCAACCATTATCAGAAGACCTAAATATTTTTTAAAATCATCTGTTAGCCAAACCACTAAGAAGTTATCAATGAAAATTTAATGTCTTATATTTCTATTAAACATCAACTCCGATTTCTCCACGTTAATTTCTTGGCTAAAACTCTCTTTATAAATCTTTAACACATGTTGCATCTTTCACTTCATGTCTATCTACTTTAGCAAATAAAACATTGTCATCTGCTAAAAATAGGTGTGTAATTCTAGATTTGTTATGATTGGCTTGCAATTTTTAGAGCAATCTTTCATTTTTTGGTATTTAATAACTAATGTTATAAAACCTTCAATACGAAATACAAATAAATATGGAGATATTAAGGTTACTTTGTCTAAGGCCACTTCTTAAAGCGAAAACATCAATAGTGCAACCATTAAGCATCATGGAATATGAGATGGGTGATATATAACTCATAGTTAAATTTAATCATTTGTAATGAAAACCTAATTTAAACATTCCCATAAAAAATGCCATTCAACTTTATCATATGCTTCTACCATATCATGTTTAGTATACAATAACCATGAATTCTCTTGGTCTTTGTTTTTAAGGTGTTGAACAATTCACAAGCAACAAGGAATTGTCTAGCATTAGTCTACTTGGAACAAATGCAGACTACATTTCACTAATGCCTGCAGGAAAAATTAACTTAAGTCTATTGGTAATGGCTTTGGACACACTTTTATAGATAAAATTTCAAAGACTAATTAGTCTAAATTATGCAATATTTTTGGGTTCTTTTATCTTAGGGATTAGGATAATGTGAGTGTGGTTTATGTGACTAAAAGAAACATGACCATTGAGAATATCTAAACAATATCTAGTAACATGTTATCCTATAAAATTTTAGTATTTTTAGTATAAAAAAAAAAACAACTATATCATTGGCCTTGGCACTTTTAAAAGAATTCATTTGGTTAATGGCTTAGGCTATCTCTTCAGTAGTGAATTTCGCAATGAAAATGAAATTCATCTTGTTAGTTACTTTAATTTGAATAGCTCCAATGATTTCATTTGAATTTTCAAGTTCATGAGACTTAAATAATTATTTAAAATAGTTAATGACTACATGTAGCATCTTACTTTTATTAATACACAAATTTCCTTCCTCGCCTTTAAACCAAGTACTGTATTAACCTTTTTACATTCAGATACTGCTCTATGAAAGTGACTCATGTTCTTATTACCCTTTAACAATTATGAAATATGAGATCTTTGATTCTAAAACTATTCTTATTGTTGTAGTAAATCATCTAGTTCATTTCTTTTATTTATGATCAACAATATATTCTCTTAATTCGGCACTTTGTTTCAAGTATACTCAACTCCCTACATATTTGCAAAATTTTACTCATGGCATTTTTGAGGCCTCTCTTTAGTATTCCTCATATTTTGATCCAACATTGCATTTATGTCGTGGCCCTATTATTACTTAATTATTTCAACACATCGTTTCTTTTTTACACAAAGTGACTTAAATTTGAATTTTTTGTGGTATCTCTTATTTTCGCTCCCTTATTTAGGTTTGGTTACTACCATTATTAAAGCATGAGTTCAAGTTAATCTAAGTAAGTGGTAAGCCTTTGCATAAGAAAACATCTCACGCAAGCTCTTTGAAGTTACTCTTCTATCAAATCTCTCCCAAACCAAGTTATGCAATGATCTCCCTCTTTTTCATGTAAACCAGTTTTACAAAAAACCAAAATCTTTTAAACCATATTTCTATAAAGATGTTTAAAATCCTACATTTATGTTTCTCTCCTCAAGTAGCTACCACCATCTTTCTCATGATTCCATAATATCTCGTTGAAGTCACTAAAGCATAGCCAAAGAGATGTGTTTTGACTTGTAAGGGAATTTAATAAATCCCATATAATTTGATACTTACTAACTTTTGGCCCACTATATATTCTTGTCATGTACCATTTTTTTGTCTGATCTTATCTTCATCTATTAGCACATCCATATGGTTTTTGGAGTAGCTTTAAAAAAGAAATAGGAATTTCATCTTTCCACATTATGGCTAATTCTCCTCTATTTCTTTTTGAACTTACCCCTATATATCCTTTCATTTTATAGTTTCTTTTAATCAAATCTAATTTTCTCATATGTAATTTTGTTTCATTTAAGAAAATTATATGAGGATCTTCTCTTTGAATAGGCTCCATTAAAGCTTGAACTGCATATGCGTTCCCAAGCCCAAGATAGTTTCAATGCAATGTGTTTCATGGCTGTTAGTAAAACAAAAATTTAGTCTCCGCCATTAGTAAATTTGGTTTTTTGTCATAGTCATTGCTGCTTTTCTACCTTTTAATTAAATTGTCATCTTTTTGTTTAAGCTTGTAACTATGTTATTTTTTTTTTAATTGAACCTCGACTATTGTTGCAGTTGAAAAGATTCTTGTAAGTTTAATATTGCTTCTTTATAATAGTGGACATCATTTTCATACATAATTGTTTCAGTATCTTTCATGTTATTAACCCTTTTTGAGACCAAATCAGTTTTAAGACCATGCAACTTATTACTTCTTGCATGGATTTTTTCCTAACTTAATTTTGATAATGTTATAGTTATTTTATCAAGCTTCAACTTAAAAGACATTTCGTGTGTGTTTGGTTCAAATCCAATTAAAGTGTGTTATCTCACCTCTTTAATGAATCCCAATGCATTTTCCATTTCTTTTTCTTTTTTTTTTTTTTTTGTTTCATTTCAACACCAAACTCCTTTTGGTTACTTTGGCCAACATCGCAACTTACATGTGATCCACATTTCTCATTCTACAGTTACTCAGAAAGATGGTTTCATTCTTTTAGATTTTTAATGGATTATCTATAGGCACTGATACCAATTTCTTAACCATTGTTTTTGTTCTCAAACTTTTGATGTCTCCACTATCATTGATCATCGTGTTCTTTTTAAAATGATGTTAACTTTCCATCGCATAAGCATCATATCCTACTTGTTTGCCAAAACCATGAGACTCATAATTTTTCCTTTTCAGTAGTGATACTCTTAACCAATATTAGATATCTTCTTCAGCAGAATTTTAATCACTAAATTTTTAATAATTCAACTTGAAGATAACTTAAAAGACCACATTGATAATAAAACAAAGATAAATGCTTGCATCTGATATATGCGTAAACATCATCTTTACGTAATAGATCAGTTATTGTGACAAAGCAATGCAGTTGTTTGGTTATACTGACTTTACATCTCACTTTGAAATACTCTTATACTTTTTCATCTAACTTCATCAACCATCCTAGTTTTCTATCTATTCTTTTTGCAATCCATTTAAACAAATAACATAAAGGTAATCCATAAATAGGAACCTAGAATTATACCACATTAGATTTATGCTCATCAACTTGTAAGTCATCATCATGATCTTAAAAGACTGTTATATTCTTATGACTGTTCAATACTTTATTCTTGTCTTTGATCATAACAAATTTGACTAAAATGATGTTTGTATCTAGCATAGTTACCACAACATCTTTTGACAACTTCTATACAACCTTCTATGTGCCTAGTATCCCATTTGTATTAAAGGATTTTTTTGTGAGAAGTTTGCCAACCATCCACTTTTTTTACTATTAAGTGATGCAGGATTTGGATCAACTTTAACTGTGTCCCTTTCTTCATATGTTATAGTTAGTGTCCTCCACACACTTTCTAACTCTTTAGCCATGAAAATCAACACTAAAACTACAACCATAAAGTCTCAAAGGCAAATATTGATAAATCCTTAAAGACAAAACTTTATCAAAAGCAAGATTATAACTTTCATTCTTTCCATAAAGAGGCTACTGAGAGACTCTAACCATGCACAGACTTGAGTATTGCATTGTTCTATCTTATGAATCAAGTTTCACTCTTGTAATATATTACAAGATTTATGCATAAAATATAATGAGAAGTTTAGGAATTATTTTGCTTGATTTGTCCCTCAAGAGTTAAGATTAGATTTTTAAAAGAATGAATAATGTTATAATTTATAAATATATTATGTAAAGATTAAGACTTGTAGATGTTGACATTTTTTACATATGCTGAAATATTAATATATGAGCTAGTTGTTTAATAAGAAACTCAATTAAGTAGATCTATTAGATATGATAAATAGGGGTTTGAGAAAGTTATTAAGTTTTATAATATGGGCTCATATACGTGTAAAAATCTAATATCCTATTTGTTATGATTAATGGGCTTATAACATTATTAGATATATAAGGAGCGGTTAAGGTTCGTTATAGTTATCAAAGCATACCCTTTTGTTTTCATCCCAAAAGAGAAGAATACTAGTGATTTAAAAGATCATAACTTTTACACTACTTTCTGATGAATTCTTTTTTTTTTTTTTGAATTTACATTTTTTCGCTATGTGAATGTTAGTGGTTTACACGAAAATCATATAATATTCTATTGTAGTTTAAGATTCAATATTAAGGATATTTTTTTAATGATATGTAACAACTTGAAATTTGTGACGACATGAGGAAATAAGTCATATGTGAATTAAAACTATCTAACAAGTAGTATTGGAGCAAGAACAGGTTACATTATTGAGATTAAATGTTAAGTTTTGTTAAATTTGCATGATTTCTCTCATAAACTTAATTTAAGGCTGAAATTATATATGGTGAATTGCCATGAATTATATATATATGCATAGTTGTTGAAGTTATGATATTTCTATTTGAAATTTTGGGTTGTATATAAGTTATAAGATTATAAAAGAAAAGAACATGGTTAAGATTTTGGTCATTTTTTCTTAAAGTTCCTCATTTTTGCAATTTCTAACCTAATCAAGTAATATATCACCGCATTATTGGTCTCCTTTTTTTTACAATTTTAAACAACATTATGCGACCATAATTCAATAGTAGTGGTCCAGGTGATGAAGAAATTTAAAAAAAAAAAAACAAGTATATTCAACTGATATACTAGAAAAGCAAATAGTTTTATTTATTCTTTTTTATGATAACATTCCATTATGAGTTGAATTTTAATAATACATCACAAAATTAACTTTTGTTATGTGAATTTATTTATTTTAAAATATGTAATTATGTTAAATCTATATGAAAAATAATCAACATAAAGAAATTTATTTTTGGTATTATAAAAATAAATAAATAAGTTATAATTATAAATGTTGATCTAATGAAATTAAATTATAGCGAACCATGAAAATGAGATTGTCCTCTTTAACAATTGAAATCATCTAAAAATATTCCAATAAATGCCACCACATAGCAAAATTAATAAAACCTACATAATTCTTAAAATAACAAGAAAAATTAAGTCCTTAGAACAAAATCACCCACAAAAAAACACAATTGACATAAAGATTTCATATCGCATAACTTGCTCAAACTAATAACAAACTACTCAACATCATAAACGGGTTAGGAGTAAAGCTCACCATGCAATATGAAAATCATATATTATACATAAACAAATTATCATGAGATAACAATATGTTTGGAAATATGAGAATAAAAGATAAAATAATAAAATAATTTGAAATTGGAGAAAACAAAACTAAAAACTTTATGAAGATAAGCACAATGTCTCCACTATAAATGTAAATTTTACCCATTGTCAACACATGATCCAAGCCAAACACATCAAATTTGTCTCGATGGCTTTTTATTTCTTTGCAAAAGTTGCATAAATACTAAAAGATCATGCCATGAAAAAATCCATTGTACCATAAAAAACTACTTAAATATCATAATAATTGCTATCAATTACGCTTCCATCAAATTCACTGACTAGTTAGTTACATAGCAAAAATAATAAATCGAGAACAAATACACCAAATTAATATTTGGAATCCTAAAATTCACCACACAACTAAGCAGCCCCCTTTAAGAAAACAAGAGAAGAAAACTAAGAAAAAACTAAAATTCATTACACAATCAAGTTGTAGCTTATTTTATTATATAAATGGGTTTCAGCAATGAGTATCCAAAGGGTTGAACCCAAACCCTATCCGGACCTGACTCGAATATTAAAATTTAAATTTAAACTCATTTAAATTTATTAAAAGATTACCCAAGCCCATTTTACTAGGGTTAAGTTAGACCAATACCCATGGAAAACCCAGCCACTGCCATCCTTACTGTTGGCCTTACTTCTTCTTCTCTATCCTCTTTTTTGCTACCCCTTCTCTTCTTTTCTTTCAGTATCTTGCTCTCTATTCTTCTTATAAATCACTTTTTCTTGCCTTCCTTCTTTTTTTTTTTTCCTCTCACTTTTTCCTTTATTAATATTTACGATGCTTTTCATGTGTATGACTGTTAGTAGATCTGCTAATGGGGAAAGAATAAGGGAAAAGGGCTTTGGATCCTTTTTCCTGCTTTTTTCTTTTATAAATAGATGTTATCTACATATCTTACTAACATGTAATGATGTATGGCTTATTGTATGAAAGCATAATTCATAGCTTGGCATATGATATCAAATCGAGGGATACGACTGCATAACTTAATCATTGGCTTGCATATAATTAATGGCATTAAGATACCATTAAAGATAAACTATAACAAAATGCCAAGAAATTGCATTTCAAGAACAATAAAAGCTCATCGAAGTTAAAGCATATTAATGTCAAATTTTCAATTGTCAAGGAAATGGTTTAAAGACTTGTCCTTATTTATTAGGCAAGATAAGATTGGGATAGAATAAATTTTATCCTAGTTCTATGTATGGTGTTACACCTAAGACTAAAAGAAAGTTATCCTACTTTATTTTTATCCGACGAGATAAGAATAAAATTATCCTCTCAATTTGGTAAGATAAGAAAATAGCTTTTCAACCTTTTGCTCACAATCCTTGTTATTCTTTCGTTAAAAAATTTTTAAGTTCTTCAAGAATGAGATCTACTTTTTTGATCAACGAATCTCACTTTGTTCAAGAATGAAATTTGTTTCTTTACTATCAGCAGCCCCAACATCCTCTATAAAGAATGCGTTTTTTTCTCTTCATTATAAAAGCAAGGTGTTAGCCTTGTAATGCCATCAAGAAGTTGATGGCTTGATTTTGATGATAACAATCATATTATGTGTGGAAACATGTTCATTAAGTATGTAGCGCTTTAGTAGCAAAAAGATGAACAATAGACTAAGTCTTACAAATGCTAGACACAAATAAAGAAAGAAAAAGCTATGCCCATCATAGAATTAATATGCACTACTTTTATTTGCCTTAAATAAGTGCATGATCACACACATACCTTAACATTCCTTTCAAATATTCTTGGATTTAAAGATCATGTTTTGAAATATGTTTTTCAAAATAACTTAGAGAAAGTTTTCTAAAGATCTCAATTTAAGAAACTCAATGACTAAACTTGTTTTGAGGTTTTTTGAATAAAGGAAAGTAAGAGAGTGTAAGAGAGTTAGAATGGTACCCCAAGATCTTAAGACAACACCATTACCAATTGGTGCCACCGACCATGAGGCAGTACTACCACTTGGGTCTCTATCTGAGACAACAATACCGGCCCTTGCAGTGGTACTACTAGTCATATATTCATAATTTGAATTTTTTGTGAATACTAATTACCTAAAATGGTACTATTGGTCTAATAGGCAACAAGAATGGTCTGAGTTTTCAAAAAAACATGTTTTGGTGAATAGTGACCATATTTTTTGAATCGATGCAAAAAGATTTTTGAAAACTTGAATAATAACACCTAAGCATGTGCAAAGCATATCTTATCAATCTTTCTTGCTCTGCAATCTTATTCTTACACACATTCATCATCTTTTGAGGAAAGATTGGGTTTGAGAGCTTTCATTATTGTAAATCCAATCTTGTAAAAGCATATTCTCTTTGTAAAACTTTCATGTTGCCATTGTAGACTTGGTGTCGAGGCGTGAGGTATCACCTTAGCATGAATTGTGGTCAGGGATAACTAAGTGAAAATTTAAAAAAAAAGAATAAATAATAAAATCCACAGGATTGTCAAACCACGTAAAAAATTAAGTATTTGAATCTCTCTGTCTCTTACTTTATTTTCTTCACTCTCTTTAATTATTGTAATTTATTTATTGTTATTGTGTCTGCGATTAATTGATTTAGAATATTGATACATATAGTTCTTGCTGAATAAGCAAGAACATTTAAAATAATCATCCACCTTCCTTTTGATTTGTCTAATTAGAACCAACACTTGGTATATTTCTTCCTACTTTTCTCTTTTCTCTCTCTCTTTTTTAATTTTTACTCCATAAACAACAATTATTTGAAGTTACCTTTAACTAATCAATGTATTTCAACTATTTTAAAAAAAAAAAAACTATTGAAAGAAAAAGTTTGAAATTACGTTTACTCATAAGATTCTTCATAAAAATCAATTCATTTTATTTTGATCTTTTTTAAGAGTCAAAAGATTCCTCAATCTATATATGCAATCTCTATGCTTGAATCCAACCCAAAATTAACATTGTAGGATAGAAAAAATTATTATTTTTTTCCTTCTTGTTCATTGTAAATGCTTCTATCAAGTCATTTAAATAATATTAATTTAATAATAATAATTGCAAATGGTTCCAAGTACCATATAATCATCTCTTGAAAAGATACATACACTAAGAAGGCTTGGTTATTTTTGATAATTAATATACACGACTCATAGTTAGAAATTGAAGGCACGGCAACCAAACCATTAATCCTCACTCTTGGTTGTTAATATCTTGTGAATATATGCTACTCGTAAATTAAGTTTATAAGAAAGATTTTTTTTTTTTTTCATGTTAATGTTACTAATATATTGATCATTTTTTTTATTTATATAAATCATTATATTAGAATGTATTTTTATTACTAAATAAAATGATTTTATACGTTTATATTAGAAAAGAATTAGATGAATAAAATTCAAAATAGGGATATTTACACAATTATGTACCCACTAATAATTACTCACATATATCCATTCTCAAATAAAATCCATGCTTCCGGTTTTGGAACTAGTGAATTCAATAAGAAAATATATCTTTTGTTTGTTGGTTTAGACTATTAGATTTAGTCTTTTTTATTTACTTGAATAACAAAAAATTGATAAAAAGAAATGAAGAAAAATTAAAAATAAAAGAAATATATATAATGTCTTTTTCATCCTTCCTATGTCTCAGGTCAACTTAAATTAATAAAATAATTAGTGTCATATGACTAATAAATCAATGTCATATGTCATTGATATGATAAAAATTAATAAAATAATATGTTATATTCATTCTAACAAGAATATGATTAACAAAAATAAGATAAAAATTATTTAAATTTTGCTTTCGCTCCATCAAAATTGTAACTTCTAAAATGTATCAAAACAAATTCTACCAATTTGAATTAAATTAATTTTTTATTAAAAAATTAAAATTAAAGATATTCAAATTTAAAATATTTGAAAACAAATTTTGACTCAAAAAAAATTTTTTAGATGTAAATATAAATATATGTATATACATTTTTTAATTTGTCATAGAGAAAGAGAGAGAAACAAAAAAAAATGAAAGAGAAAGAAATAAAAAAGAGAATTTTTTAATTTTTTTCAACTTTATTTTTTTAGTAGACAATATTTTTGTTATTTTTAAATGATTTTAAAAAAATCAAACTCTTTAAGTTTAATTTAATTTAATTTAATTTAGAAATTTTAATATAACATAATATGATTTTAAAGTGGAACATGAATTTAATATAATTTTTTATATTTACATTAATATTAGTTGATGCATTCTTATTTTGCTTTCTGTTAATAGTACAATGGGTTGGGTAGTCTGTGACCCAAAACATACTTGGATCAGGGGTAAAATCGCAAAAATCGTCTGAAGAATTACTCTTCCCTCGTATAAAGCAGCACTCTGTTAAAGGCCTAGACAGTCTTGCTCGTAAAGAAAACTTCCCATCAAGAATTTCTTCAATCAGCTAGCCAGAAACTGTGGAAAATGTCAGGTATGGAGAGACTACAGAGAATGTTCGCCGGTGCAGGGGGCGCCCTGGGTCACCCACCACCGGACTCTCCTACTCTCGATTCCTCGGAGCAGGTCTACATCTCCTCTCTTGCCCTCCTCAAAATGCTTAAGCACGGTAAAACTTCCTTGCTTTTCAGTCCAACATTTATCCGCATTCATATTTGCAGATTTCGATCTTTTGTGCTTTTCTTGACGGTTATTGGTTGTTTAGCTAATTAGGGTTTGTTTCTTAGTCCATTTTGTGCTTGTTTTTTGGAATCTTTGGGTTATTTTATAATTCAGTTTTTGGATGGAGATGTCTTGACATTTTGGGATTTTCTCTGTTAAGGAACTTTGGAGAGGGTTATAAATTCTTTTCTTCTAATTTCAATTCATGTGAATTATAGGAAGAGCTGGGGTTCCTATGGAAGTTATGGGCTTGATGCTTGGAGAGTTTGTGGACGAGTACACAGTTCGTGTAGTTGATGTCTTTGCTATGCCACAAAGTGGTACTGGTGTTAGTGTTGAAGCTGTTGACCATGTATTTCAGACTAATATGCTTGATATGCTCAAACAGACTGGAAGGTAATTGTTATGTGCTTTGATTTATATAACTGGTTATGATTTCTGGACATATATGAACTTCAATTATTTATACCATGTGTAGTTTGCTGGCTAAGATGGATGACTGCTTGATGACCCTTGCAACAGAACTTAAATTGGGAATTATGTGCTTTATTAGTTCATTGTCGTAATATGGAAATGTTGTCTAATAGCAGTTGGTTTAGCTGTGCTGGTTGATTCTTTCGGGGTCATGATGTTTAATGAGTATTAGGTTTTTTATTATTATTCATTTTTTGATGGATGAGAGATAGGGAATTCTGTAAATTCAGGAACTATTGCAGAAGAGAATTGTGGTGATGGGAGTTGTTACCTATTTAACTTAAAGCCTATGGAGGGATTGGTAGCAATGACATGCATCCATTTCTCTTAATGGAGAGTTTAAAACATGCACAACTACATTGTGTAGTTGGCAGTGAGGGGGAGCTGGGAAGAAAATGCATCATTGAGAGAATTGGTTCATGTTTATTTTGGAGTGTGTGTGCTTATTTAGTTCCAATTTATCACTAGTTTGTTTATTCCTATTGATCACCCTCTCCATTATCACTGAATTGAAAGATGAGGTTGTTAGGGATTGTTTATGGTTGTAAGTTACGTTGTTTATTCAGCATTGAAGGTCTCCTTAAAATTTGTAACAAATGATTGAAGATAGTGGGCTTCCAGATATGTAATGTTTTGAAATGGACAATTTCTATTGTCCTTTTGCAGCTCTGCTAACTTGATGAATATCTTGGTTTTGCCTTGTTATTTTTATCCAATTCGTTTGACGCATTTATATTTTTGTTTCTGATTTTATTTTTAATGGTTGTTGCAGACCAGAGATGGTGGTTGGGTGGTACCATTCACATCCTGGATTTGGCTGTTGGCTCTCTGGTGTTGACATAAATACCCAGCAGGTTGCGTTGATCATTTTGCAAATTGCTCTACAAATATCTTCAACTACTTTATTTACATCTGTGCATTAGACATTAAGATTTGTCAGCTGAATATGTGGATATCAACGAAAATGTTTATGTAACTAGAACCTAGAAGATGGTTTAGGCCTGTTGGTTAGATGGCCAACTTTGAGTAGATTTATCGGGTGTCCATCTTTTAATAGAGGAGAAATCAAAATTTCCAATTTCCTTGTGGAGTTGGTGAATGTATTTTTTGCTGTAGTTTCCGGTGGCTCTCGAATCCTTAACCAATCGTGGATATGCAATTGGGCAAGGAATAGGAAGTTCTATGATAAGCCTTTGGTCTGCATATCCCGTTTCTTTTTGAGGAAGGCCCTAATGGTGAGTAGCACCTTTGAAGGCAGACTCTACTGCATTTGTCAAATCTGCAAAAATAGGAAGCATAATCCCTTGAAACGTTTGAGAATCTGAGCATTAACTGTTGGTATAAAACTCAATGGACATTATATGTCTTGATGAAAAATGTCAACCTGTGTCAAAGTACAACTGCAGTGTTCATGATTCATGGTTATCCATAACAGTATGCAAAGGATTGTTTATGATAGTTTTGACAGCATATGGGTGGCTATGCGTTTGGAGAGGTATATACACATGACAGATGGAGGAGAAGTGTTGCTGCTTTTATGTTTTACTATATTGATTATTAGTTAGCTCTATCAGAGAAACAATGTGATGCCAACTTGTTATTGAATACTAGCAATTGGTCATTATGACTACTAATTCCAGCAAAAGAGTGAATTGTCTACTAGAACTTGGTAAAAAGTTTATGTTGATGATAATCTCTTTCATGTGAATATGGATCTCTCTTAAGAATTGTAGAAAACAAAAATTTGCTTGGGTTCTTATCAAACTGCATCTTGCTGACACTAAATGCTGTGTTGCAGAGTTTTGAAGCTTTGAATCAGCGGGCAGTAGCAGTGGTGGTAGATCCTATTCAGAGTGTTAAAGGGAAGGTGGTGATTGATGCATTCCGCTTAATTAACCCACAAACCATGATGCTTGGCCAAGAACCACGACAGACAACATCAAACCTGGGGCATCTTCATAAGCCATCAATTCAAGTCAGTGATAAACACATATTTCTTTACTGTTATCTTGTAGCTGGTTGCTTATTTGATCTCTGATCCCATCTGGAATGGTTAATTTATTTTCAGGCCTTGATTCATGGATTGAACAGACATTATTACTCAATAGCCATTAATTACAGGAAGAATGAACTTGAGGAAAAAATGCTACTTAATCTTCATAAGAAGAAGTGGACTGATGGATTGACGCTTCGTCGGTTTGACACACACTCCAAAACCAATGAACAGACCGTTCAGGTAAGTGAAGATTTCATTTAGGCATTGGGTGAAAGTCATTGGTTTGTGTAAAATAAGATGAAAAAGAAAAGAATAAACAATCTGAGAATTAATTCCTTTAGAAGGTCATAGAAATGGTATAAATAGAATGTTAGTTTTAGATTGCTAAGAAGCAAAGGAGTTATAGGTCCTCAGATTGATTGGTTAGCCAAGTCATTTGGTCTTCAGTAATGTGACAACAAATGAGAAAGAAGGAAAAGAAAAAAATAACAATCAATCTATCTAGTAGAGCAGTAGCCATGAAAACTTGGCTTTCCCTCTTGTAGCAGTTATCTGTAGGATTTTTGGCTTTGAACTTGTAATCATAATCTGTTCAGAAAACCCCTAGTATCATGTTTTCCATGCAAGTATGAATTTTGGTCCAGCTTTGTACTCATTGCAGAAGTGATGTTTTTTTTTTTTCCTGTGTTTTTTTGGACCTGCAGGAGATGCTAAATCTAGCTATCAAATACAACAAGGCAGTGCAGGAGGAAGATGAGTTACCACCAGAGAAGCTAGCAATTGCAAACGTGGGAAGACAAGATGCCAAGAAGCATCTTGAAGAACATGTCTCCAACTTGATGTCTTCAAACATAATTCAAACTTTGGGAACCATGCTCGACACAGTTGTGTTCTAGAATTCTTGTCATTCTACCATCTTTTTTTAAGTAGGGCCGGTGCAGTCATATTCTATACTGACTTAAGTTCCTGGTTTGGTGCAGTCATATTCTATACTGACTTAAGTTCCTGGTTTGTTGCATTATAGCGGAGTATTGGTTGTAATTCATCTTTGGTGCTGGTTTCTCATGTAAACAATTTATCAGATATTGCCCTGAGTTATCTATAACCCTATTTTAACCACTTCTCTCTCCCTCCACAGGTCCCTTCCCCCAGGCAAACATGAATATCTTGTTGCTTTTGCTGGTGCCCTCGGGAACTTAACATTATCTCTGAACCACAGACAACATTGGGTTTTTATTTATTTATTTATTTTTGGGTGGAAGAACGAACACCCCTCAGAAATGGATGTGTAGGCATCCTAAAGCTCAATTATTGGTTAGTGTCCCTCATTGACCTTTTTAACACCATTACCTTGGCTTCTGTGGATTTGAAGACAAAAGCTTGTCTTTGTCGGCCAGAAAGTTGCCTCTGAGAAGGACCTTCAGTGCTTCAAAAATCTTACAATAACAAGAAAACTATAATAAACATTTCACATTAATCAACACAAACTAGTAATGGAAATCTACCTGTAAAGGCAGATTTCAACTTTAATTTGCACACAATTATTCTACAAAATAACAGAAAAAACAGTTCCATAGACTCTTAAGTTTTTCTTTCTTGGGCAGCCACATTTTCACCTAACAAGACTGATCCATTTGTCTATGAATGCAGCCAAGCTTCGGATCAGGTCCTTGGCTTCCTCACAGTTTGGGTCAAAGATATGAAACACATGGTCCTTCCCTTCTGTCTCCACAATCTCTGCCTTTCCTTTCCACTCACTCTTCCCCAACTTTTCGTAGTAAAGCTTCCCTCTGTCTCTCAGTATATCCTTCTCTGCAACAACAATCAGTACTCTCTCACATGCCAAATGAGAAAGACTCGGGGCCCCGTCTACAAACGGGTTGATCAGAGGGTCATCACAACCCTTTTCAGACGGGCAAACAAACTTCCACCACCCGTCCACCATTTCCTTCCTCAACCTGTCTGTTACCTCTGACCCGATCGGATCCGCTCCCCAGAAGTACGGGTGGATCATACCAATCCCACGAATCTTCAACTCCTGACCCGGGTCCGAGTCCGAGTCCGAGTCCTTGACCCGCAACGCCATGTGGTGTGCGATGTTAGCACCCGCACTGTCACCCATCAAGAACACCTGGTTGAAATCAGCATAATCCTTGAGCCAAGGATCGTGGCCACCATCTCCCGTCGCCACCCACTGAAGTGCAGCCCATGAGTCATCATAAGCAGCAGGAAGAGGGTGCTCCGGGGCTAACCTGTAATCAACGGAGACGATGATCGCGTTAGCCTCAGCCGCTAGCTTGTTGAGACAGATATGGTACTTGGGCTCAGAAGGTGTTGCAATGCAAAATGCTCCGCCATGAAAGTAGACCACGACAGGAAGCTTCTGGTCCTTCTTGGTCAAGTCAGGGCGGTAGAGTCTGGCGGAGACACCAGTTTCTGGTGTGACAACCACGTCTTTGGACAAAACACAGGTTTCAGGATCAAACCCTGCAGGAACAACCTCAGTCCCTGCTATCCTCTCGATGGTTCCATCTTTGAATACCCTTAAGTAAGGGAACAACTCAAGAGATACTTCCTTTTTGTTCGAACCCATCTGAGAGGTAGAGACGTGGACAGCACAGAGAGACAGAGACACACAGAGACACAGAGACACAGAGAGAGAGAGAGAGAGAGAGAGAGAGAGAGAGCAAACACGAAGACAGCTATGAAACTATGAAATATCAAGCCCCAAGACAAACAGATTGGTCTTTTTATTGGGGCCTTGCTAGTAACAACAAAAGGAGAGGTAGAAGTGGAAGTTTCCTTGTTTCGTTGTGGCTGTGCAAGTTGGACAAAATCACTCTTTGATTCTTTTACATGACTTCTTTATGTCATCAGCGACCCCTTACAAGCATTGTAATTGGAAGTTTCAGTATTCTCCATGCGTGACCTTAAAATAAGATGAGTTGCAAGAAATTCAAACCGTCTAATAAAAACACGTCCTATAATTTCAACATGATAGGTACCCTTCGAACCATAAAATATAACCCTAGCTTGTTGCATATTCAGCAATTAGAGTCAAAATGAAGTATACCCCTGCAATAATTAATGAATTTTTCATATAATACTTTTTGGGTATAAGATTTTTCTTTATTCTTAGTTAATTATTCATATGTAATCATGACAGTGAGAAGAATTTTCCAAGTATTGTAGCTTAATGAATTAACAGCTATGTGTCCTTTACTCTTGTTGTTAAGAGATGCAAAAGATCAAAGATATCCATGGCCCTCATCTTTTGACCTGATGACTTTCTTTGAATCTTGCATGGGAGAAGAAAATAGTATATTAGACTTTTGGTGATACATATTTCCAAGAAAAGAATTTCAATTTAGGGATTCAATTAGATCCATGAATCAAAGATATATAGTTTGAAGTCATAAAGAAAAAGAACATTCCATTCATCCAACAAGAGTTTTAAAGCCTAAGATTCTTGATCAGGTTACCAATGGCAACAGGGTTCCTCCATTTAAAAAATTTCAAACTCAAACTCAATTAAAATATATGTATTCAAATGCATTCTAAATTTATTTAAAAAATTAATTTTAATATATGAATTTATTTTAAATTTATTTATAATTACTCAATATCTAAATTTATTTATTATATTTATATATTTATATATGAATTTTAATAAAATAATTTTTTATTAATTAAATAAAAAATTAAAACTTAATAATAATTTTAAAAATTTTAAATTTTAAATAAAGAACTAAACATATCAATACAATTATGTAAATGAGTTCGAACAAAGTATCAAAGGTCAAAATTCGATATGAAGCAGATTCGAATATTAAATTTTAAATTTTAATTCACTTAAAATTCAATTAAATATTATCCGATTTCGTCTTATTAAAATTTGATTTGATCGAATATCCGTATAAACCTGATATGTTAATATCTGTATTATTTTTATTAGTTTTAAAAAGAGTTAAAAATATGTACTTAATATTTTTTTTACTCTCTTAAATTGTAATTTTTGGGTTTCATAATGATATTACTTTGAGAATAGTTCTTATTCAAGTTGATAGAAATGGGGAAAAAGTTTGAACTGGAAGACCTATAAAATAAAGAAAGAAGAGATATGATAATTAAGTAAATAAATTGCTAAAGAACTATTAATTGAGAAAATAAAAAATGCATATCATTTTTATAGGTTTCGCGCTGTGACTTACAATATAGATTTGCCGACATTAGCTGCGGGATATGCCTCCATCTCACTACACTAAGGAAATCAAATTGACTATGTCTTTTGTGGCGACCTAATTTATTTTCCGATTTAATTAAGCTATAAAGCAGCCATGCAAGATTAATTAAACGTGGACGGACTCCATTAACTAAACATGAAATAACACATTGATTCCCAGCAGCCTGAATTATTAAGAGGGTGTCTGAATTAGATGCCAAGGGTAGGCTCCTTTATTTGGCTTGTACTTTTTTCTAACCAACTTGCATTGCTTCTAATTAAGAAGGGATAGGTGGACAAATTAATGCCGAAGCACATGAACTTTTCAAAACTTGAAGCACATTGAAAACAGACTCACAATTTTATAAGGAGCAAACACTTCTTTCATTCAGTAAACTAATTTATTTTAAAAAATATATATATATATACATTTAAATATGTAATAATTGAAGAATTAATAGTAGCTATTAAAATTGTATGGAGAGTATTTTTAAAAATTTTATTAACAGCAATTTTCAAGAAAAATTTGTAAAAAAAAACCTTAAAATATATGTTTTTCTTTTTCCAAACACACCTTGATTTTTTAAAAAAATAAATAAATAAATTCTTAGTTGACCGGTTTTATTAAATTGAATCTTGAGACTAAACTATGCCATTAATTAATAATTAACGGAAAGATATTTTTGTCTATTTAATTTTTGTTTAAATTAAAAAAATTACCAATTCATATAGAGAGATAAAGAAAATGAATTTAGAGAGAAACCTATAAATTGAAGAGATAAAAAGTTGTTGAAATAAAATTTATATTATAGAACAATATTGAAGAGGAAACCTTGGATTACCCAAAAAAAAAAAATTGGTTTCATGGAGACTCATAAAAAATTCAAAGATAAAATCATTGAATGAAAGAAAATTAAAATAATAAACTTCAATCTTGATCAAATCACCAATTCATGCTAACAATGTTTAAATTACAATGATGAAAATTTTAATTTAATTTAAATTAATTATTCAAAATTTATTTTTGAGACTTTTTAAAATTTAAGATGTCTTTCGAAGAGAGAAAGTATATTTTAAAGTTTTAAATAACTTTTTTTTTTTAAGAATTTGGCTATAATATTAACATCTTAAAATATATAAATAATTTTTCAATTATATAATATGTATTTAAACTAATTAATAATATATGAATCAAGCTTTTATATATCTCATTTTATCCAAATGTCAAATAATTAAATAACAAATAAGACTTGATTATTTACTTACTGTAAATGAGTTTATATCTCATTCTATTACTGAAAAACACATAACTAAAAATACATAAGACTTGATTATTTAGTCACTATAGATACATTTTGAAAGACCTAAGTTTATGTTGATAGAAATTTATTGTAAATAACCTTGAAGTGTACTCGCTTTTATTTTGTAGGTGGAAATACCATTGAATAGACTAGATATCTTATTATTCAATTTGGTTCAATTTAAACTATTAAAATATTTAAAATTTAAAAATATTTAAATTAAAAATCTTGTAAAACAAATCTTAACTTAAAATTTATAAAAATAAAATAAAAATGTTTAAACTAATATCACAAAAAATTTTAATTGTTAAAAAATATATTTTAAAAAAATTACATTATTAAAATTTAAAAACATTATTTGAAAAAAAATTAAATTGAAAATTGTTCAAATTTGAGAAATTGACTTAAAATGGTGTGTAAAATTTAATTGAATTATTTTTTAGGTACTTCAACAACAAAATATCCTTTATTTTTTCATAAATATTTGTATCAATGTCTAATTTAGATCGAATTAAAAAATTAGTTGTATAATTTATTTAATAAATAAATGAAGGTTTTGATTAAAAAATGAGTTCAGTTTAGAATTTTTTTATATTTACCTAAAAAAATATTTACAATGTAATATAAATTAAAAATAACATAACATATATACATATGTGTATCAATTTTTATGAAACAAAAATTTAAGGGTAAAATTTATTTTAGCTCTTTGATAATTTTTATCTACAAAACTATCTAAAATTAGTAATTTGTATATTTTTAACTTTTTGATTAAAATAATATTAAACCGTTCACAAACATTCTCCAAAATTTTCATCATATTCTAAAATTTTATAGAACTATTCACTATGTCAAAATGTATTTATTAGTCAAGTGGTGAGTAATAACTAGAACTATCATTTTGTCCAAGAGCTTACCTTTTAATATGCATTTATATTCAAAACTACCTATTCATACTCTCACAATCTAAGAATCCATTACCAACTTTCATCGATTCTTTTGTAACCACCTACTTTCTTTTAATCAGCATTCATAATCTTAAGCACGAAATAGGTTAGAGTCTCTATGCATTTACAATGTCGAAGCCTCACTTTATCTTGCCTCATTATCGTTTATTTTCATGGAATTGCCGATCATTTGAAACCCTCACCAATCATTTGTTTTCATGGAGTCGTTGGCAACCTTTATGCTCTCTCTGTTTTCTCTTTGATATCATTTTCTTCTCACCGTAACTCAAAACCCTCACAAAAAGCTCAAACTCAAAACTCATACAATATTCATTTTACTTTAGTCCTTTGTTTTCAACTGTGAGGAATCTCCGTGGATCAGCTACTTCTTCGTATTTATCATCTTTACTATATCAACGAAGGTAAGACATAAAAATAGTGTTTTTACTCGTCCATTACATAAGTTGGGTATTAGTTATGCATAATGTGGATTAAAAAATTCAAAATTTTATATCATGTAAGCTTTTAAAATACTATGCATGGTTTACATGTTGTTTTCCAAATGATTTAGAAAAGGCATATGTATGGGTTCACTGTAAAAAGACAAAATCATCATTTGAATGAAATTTATATTTTCTTGTTTTTTTATTTTCTTGAAGAAAATTTAACATACAAAAAAAAAAAAAAAGAAAGATGTAATAGCTTAACTTGTCAACAAAATAGAAAAATAAGGACAAATTAGAATATGTTTGATAAGGATAAAAAAAAAAATCAAGGGTTTTTTCATATTTGTTACTTTGTAATTATCTTGTTTCTTATTTTGTGTTGATTTATTTTTTTATTTTATGTTGATTTATTTTTTATTTTATTTTAATTAGTTTTCTTACTTTATGCTGTTATAATCAAAATAAAAGAGAAAATGATATATTATCTATGTATAATTAAGAAAGTCATTTATGAAAGTTGTCAACGCTTATGAAATACTATCTATAGATAGTGCACATCCTTTGGCATACATTAACTCTTTTATTTGTAGGTGTTAAGCTAAATTCTATTTCTCAAGGTGATTGTATTACAATTTAATGCATTCAGTGGATTAAACAAGCATAATGACTTACTAAACAATTATATTGTTTGGCAATCAAGTATAGTGACTTTTAAGCATATATAGTGACATCTTAGTTAAGTTTAATAACTTATTAAACATGCATAATAATTTATTAAACAGATATAGTAACTGATTAAGTATTTTATTTAGTTTAGTTTTGCGTATGTGATTGTTTATGAATAATTGATTATTTGAGTTTTTTCAAATTTGTAAAAGAAATTGTGGAGTATTTTGTGTTGAGTTCATAGAGTTAATCATGAATTTTCAATAAGTCTTTGATGGAGTGGATCTCATAATCAATAATGTTAAAAATTTATGTAAATACAAAAAACTCTAATTGAAATGAATATTTTTTCTTATAATTATTACGTAGTTATTTGAATGTTTGATATGTTTCTGATATATCTTTTAAATTTGAATGTGTATTTTAAAATAAACTTTTGACAATGTACGTGTGGTTTGTCAAGAATATAAAATACAATGATGAGTGTGCCATGGAATGGATCTTACAATCAATGACATTGAAAATTTATGCAAGTTCTTGATTGAATGAATCTTTGTCTTGTAGTCATTATGTAATTGTTAGAATATTTGATATTTTGTGATTTTTTTAATTTAAATATATATTTTAAAATAAACTTTTGATAGTGTACATATAATTTATCAACAAAATAAAATACAGTGTTATAGTTTTTAATTTGTACGAGTACTAAATGCACTATGAACTTAACTAGTGTTCTAATTGGCCACAGTAATACGTGCATCTGCATTATAATTTGTATAGCTTGCACAGTGACTTACATATGAAGTATAGTTAATAGATATTAAATAATGAGGAATAGTGATTTAGTTGATATACATAATAATTTATATAGTTTGAATAGTAACTTACATGTGAAGTATAAGAAACTAGATATTGAACATTGAGCAATAGTAACATAATTAACATACAATATACATGTTGATTTTAGGTCATGTAGCTATTTTTTAGATTAATTAACTCTAAATGTACCACAAGTATATTTCACTATAATATCAATTAGTAACTATAAAGTACTATCTATCAGCTTAATGCACTATGACATATACATAGTACACACTATAAGAGTATAATATGTCATTATAAAGCTATCAAAATAATTTCATTATTACTATATATTTCTAATATAAGCTAACACTATAATACCATTACAAAATAATTAGTTAGCACAAAATAATTAGTTACAAAATAATCCATCATTCTTAATAAATATGGTAAATTTGGGCAAATTTGTAGATTGTGGCTAATAGCCTTATTTAAAGATAGTATTACTCGAATCTCGTTAGAATAAGATACTGATTAATTACAAAATGGTAATTTATATAAAATGCATGTTATTTCAAAAGTAATAACTCATTACGAAAACAAACGACACACTAGCACCCTATATTAAGTCATTATTAGTAATTTTGTCATAATTACGAGCTCACACTTTAGTAACTTACTAACATTAAAAATAGTGACATACAACTAAAAATTTGTAAATATTGAAATATAAATCTTTTTCCATATTTACTTGATTATAATTTATTATTATTAACAATAATTTATTGTAGTTAACAACAATTCACTATGAAACATAATAAATCATTATATAACCAGGTAGCCAAAGTAACATGCATATGAACCTATATGTAACTGCATAATGCATTTATATGTAACTGACCTAACGTCATTAACTAACAATAAGGCCTCCCAACAATCATTTATTTCATGTAAATTCAATGTGAAATCTAAACCTTACTAAAGAAAACATGGCTAATAGAGCATGCAAATGTTGCCAGTCATCCAAACATCACTAAAAAAATCTTACTAAACCTTATTCTTTTTCATTTATTTTTATATTATGCTCTTGGATTTTGTTTCGGTTTCAACTGATAAAGCATGCATAAACCACACTCATAAACCCATACATCTTTTTGGGTGGATTCAAATATAGCCCATACCCTTATCACATCAAAACTTTGAATGAAGGAGAAAACTATAATTCATACACATTATTATATAGATAATGCAAAGAATAGAATAAATAAATAAATTTACCTAATACAGTTATGGGTTCCACACTTGTTTCTACTTATTGAATTGTTTAAAAGAAAAAGCTTGAATATTAGTTGTTTCTCACACCAAATGCCTAAATATAAAGTATGTTGCTATAAATTCTTATTTTTCATACTTCAATCCATATCAAATACTGAAGATTATGATACAAAATGAGTTTGAAATGGTGAAAGAAGGATTTTAATGTCTCGATTACCAAGAAAAGAGAAAAGAGGTGAAGAATGAGAGAGAAAATGTGAGGGAGAAAGGAAAGGGTGATGGAGAAATGTTTGGCTGCATAGTACTAAGAGTACTGTGCAAATAAGAAAGAAAAGAAATTTAGGCCGTTCCTACTTTGCCTCTTAAGGATAATATAGCTCGCACAATAAAAAAAAAGAGTTAAAAACATTCTAACTCACTAATTTTGGACATTTTTTATGAAGAAGAATTTTTTTAAGCTACCTTTGACAAATAACTTAAAATTTGATGTTAACATAAAATATAAGATTATATATAAAAATTTAAAGTTGAGTGCCCGAATTATAACTTTAATTTTTGTATATTTTAAAATTTAAAGTAGTTTTATTTTGGACAATGAATATTGAGGGTAATTTTTTGGAGAAAATCGTAATGTTTATCTTTTAGTACCAAATAAACCTTAGTGTTTAAAAAGTAACTAATCTAAGCCTTGATATACTGATTTGGAATGAATCAAACATCAAGCCCTAACATAATTGTCTAGTTAATGGATAAGTATTTTATTTTTTCTCATTACTCCATCTCATTGCAAATAAAATTGTCATTCTCTAATCTTCATTTTTTTTCTCATTTTTTTCTTTTTATCAAATAAATCTCAATGTTCAAAAGGTTACTAATCAAGCCCTGATATATTGATTTGAAATGAATTAAACTTCAAGCCCTAACATCATTGTCTAGTTAATGGACAAGTATTTTCGTTTTCTCTCATTATTCCATTTTATTGCAAATAAAATTGTCATTCTTTGATCTTCATTCTCTTTCTCATTTTTTTTTAGTGTTTTAATTACAACCTCCTTGTAATAATTTTCAAATGTTGTTCCTAAAAGTAAATAAACTCTTTGTGTCAAATGCTCTTATTTTTGTTTGGTTTTTATGTTTTGTAAAGAGGATATTCTATTAGTGAAAGTGAAAAATGTCTGGGACTTGAATTTGAGCAACTTTAATTTATTGGATCTCCAAGGAAAGGTAGTAGCTCTTACATAAGTGAAAAAAAAAAAAAAGAAGAGAGAGAAATAGAGATGGGTTGCTTTTGGTTTTTATAGATAGAGCAAGTGAGAGAGAGGATTTTCTTCCATTTCCATTTCCATGGATTTGCTTAATTAAGTTGTTATTTTGTAGTGAAAACATTTTAAAAATTCATTTTGCCTACACTCTTTTGCTAATTTTTAATTATCAGTGTTAAAAATACATTGATGGAAGATTGGTTTCAATCCAAAATGATAGTTTAAGATTTATTTTGATTCGAAATCATAGTTTAGAGTTTGTTTGGTGACTTTTTGAATATTGAGTTTTCTTTGATAACATAAAGTAAATATTTTTTAGCATTTGTGTAAGGAATCCTTTTTCGAAGTAGTTAGGGATCACTTTTAAAATATCTAAAATTTTTAAGTTATTTTTTTTAAAGACTGAATAAAAATTCTCTTATAAGATAAATATATTTATAATTTTACTAAGTCATTAAAAAGTGATATTCGGTTTTCATATTTTTAATTTTTTTTTTACTTTACCTACTTATTTCTCTTTGAAAACATCAAATCTTTTCAAATCAAAGCGAATTTTTTATCAAATTTTGCTTGATTTTTCTAATGATATCGAAGGACCTATCAATGGTAAGTAGTTCAAGTATTTAGTGTTGACCAAATCTATTCAACATTAGATTCTGGTTGTTTTTATGTGAGAGATACATTTCTTATGTTTAGTATAATATTTTATATTTCTCTATAATATTTCATTGCTCCATGAATCTTTCATTACTCTATGTAATATGTTCGATATGCATTAGTTGCTCGTCGGGCTATTCATTTAGGGCCTTTAGACACCAAAGATATTAAGAAGTATCCTAATAACACTCATGACATTTTGTTCTTAAAGAGAGGATCTCACCACAAAAACAATGGTAGTTATTGGTTAACCATTTGTTTATCATTATATTTTAATAATTAATTATTCTTTAAATAATATGTAAAGATAATTGTAAGATATTCAATTTAAAATGATTGAGCCCACAATTAAAGGAGATCAATTCACTAAGCACACAAAAACATGATTATCTTTCAGCATGGTCTAACTTTTAAATTTTCACTAAAAGCAATCAAGTTGTGAATCATCATTACTAGCTTTCAATTAGTGAATTTATGTGGTAGACAATTTAAACTTTTTAACAATACATTACTATGTAAATAAAATTTTATTATACATAGTATAAGTAAACTACAATGTCAACAGTTATTATTTTGAATGGTTATGATTATGAATAATTATTATTGAAAATGATTATTATACACAAATAACATATATGTGTCTTAAAATTTCTTATGAGATAACCAGAATGAAAAATAAAAAGATGAAAATATTAATAAAATACATTCATATTCATAACAAATAATGCAACCAAAAAAACTGACACATAGACGAAGTCTATGACATTGTATAAAATATATTATCTTCATGAAAAATATTTAAAAAAATTGTACAATATTATATAAAACCTATAAATGTTACACAAAATCTTAACATATAATTTCATATAATTTATTTTCACTAGTTATAAAAAAATTATCGGTAATTATAAAGTAAAATGACACCTGATTATAAAAATATAAGAGTTTTGCTTTTTAAGATATACTTATTCATAAATTTAAATTTTCTTATGAAGTTTCTCAATAAGTTTCATAGTTAAAAATACTATATTAAACTTAAACTGTATTGAAAAAAAAAAAAAAAAAAGAAGAGATAAAACTTATCAAGATAGTCATTTTCACATATCTTAATTTTTTTTTTTTTACTATAATGTGATTTTTTAGTCACTTAGTGTTCGCCAGAGTTTTTAAACTCCTTTAAAAACTTCATTTTATTATGTCTCAAAAACTATAGCTTTGGTCAGTATTACTATTACTGTTATCACATATTATAGATTAAGTATTACCTTATGAAATAAGCAACCAAATTCATTTTTGAAGAAAAAAATTCATATATCCCACCCCCATATATATATATATATATGAAATATATTTACTGAATTCATATATCTATAAAAGTATTTATTAATTTTTACTAATATAAATAGATAACTAGTGACATAAAAGAGAAAAAAAACAATGAAAAACAACAAAAAAATTATACAAAATTTCCAACGTTTAAAAACAATCAATGGAATATAAATTTTAAAATACATTAATTTTTTATAAAAAAATGTATACTAAAAGATAATAAACTATTAAGTTACACTATTGTGATATCCTTAATTGATAAAAAATACAAAACATAATAACAAGAAATTACATTGTTTGAAAGTTAAAAAAATAAACTAATAGTAAAGAAAATTCATGAGAAAAATAATTACATAATTCTTTTTTCAAAATTACTCAAGGTTATAGTCCAAATAACCCCACATAGATCTGCAACTAATTACACGAGCATATGAATGAATAATACACCCAAAAAAAAAATTTAATGACACATTGACTCCGCATTTTCACATTATCAAACTTGATATTTAATTAAAATAATATTTACAAATATAAAGCAATATTACATAGAACACGTGCATCAATGCATAAAAATTATGACATGAACAAATATATTGCATGGAAACTATCCCTTGGACTAATATTGGATGAAACTTATCATACCAACTAGTATTGGATGGTCACATGCAAATCATACTTGGGTTTCTAAAAATCAGTACGAGTTTGTAAAAACTAAAATATCTACGTAATGGAAGCGCAAATCATGAAATATCTGTTCAAAATTTTTAATATATATAAAAAGGAAAAAAAAATCCTACAATGAAAAACAATTAAGTCGAGATAAAAGAAAAAATAAGGAGTAAAGAGAGATAAAAAAAAAAATGAAAGTTCATCAAATATCATCTCAATAATGTGAATTTTAACAAAATAATATGTGTATATATATATATATATGTATATATCAACAAATAACATTTGATCAGGTGTAAAATAATAATAATAATAATAATAATAATAATAAATGAATATGTTAGTAAATGTAAAGCAAAATATAGCTTATCCAAAAATCATAATTTCAAACTTGAAATTTGAACCCAAACTCGAATTTTTTATTGTAAATAAAGGAAATTAAATCAAAAAAAATAAAAACTAAAAAGAGAATGAGAGAGATACATTTTCTTACAACATTTAAAAAAAACACATAATATATTTATCTATTTTTGGAGATGTTTAAAATGAATTGATTTTTAAATATAAAAAAATATTCAAAATATTAATTTGGATGAAAAAGAGGAAAAAAAAAAACTAAAGCATAATTTCCTGTAAATAATATAGTGAAGACACAATAAATACTAAAACCATCTTTTACGGGCATTCGAGTGGACCTCACTTCGGCTGCAAATGTTCTTAAGTGGCCATGTTTTATTTCAAACTATCTTCTTCTCTATATGTAAATTAAGCATTTATTTTTATAGTTATTTTATTATGTAGCAATTATTTAGTAATTAATACATAAATTTTAAATAAACATATATATTTATAAAAAAAATTAAATGATAATAATTATGATTATGTTAATTTATACATAAATTTTGGTTTTTTATATATTTACAAATTTATATTAAAATAAAAATTTCACGTGCATATATTTAAAATAAAATATATTTATGCATAATCCGTTTTCAAAATAATATCAATAAGTAGATTTTCATTAATATTTTATAAATATATTGATATATAATAATTTAATAAAATAATTATTTTATTTTGTTTTATTTTATTTTTTAAAAATATAATATAAAACTTTAATATTTATCTTATCTTATCGATCAAATTTTCATATTCAAAAAATAATAAATTGAACCTTAGTTTATTAATTTGATATCAAATTTAATTTTAACTCAAATAATTAAAATAAATTATTTCATTGTTTTAGGGTTCATCTTTTAAATTTAATAATTTTTTATTTAAAAAACTATTTTTTATAAATTTTTTTAAATTTTGATAATATAAATTTAAAAAATATATTTTTAATATTCAAAAAATTTTAAAATTTTTTGTGATGATAACTTAAATATTTTTTTTTTACTTTTGTCAAAAATTTTATATCAAGATTCGTTTTATAAGATATTTAATTTAAATATTTTTAAATTTTAAAATTTTTAATAAATTTAATTTAATTTAAATCAAAATTAAATTAATTACTTTTCAATGGTTGATAATATAAATTAAACATTAAATTTTTTATTTTTTATTTTTTATTAATGACATAAAAAATTATAAAAATAACTTCCTTGTCTATTCATTTAAAAAATTTGACAAAATAAGATCAGCACAATCTTCATTTTTACATTATATCACATAGAATGCTTCTGCAAATGAGGATTAACCTCTTATTTACTAAAATTTTACACAGGCTGTACTTCATAATTCAAGCTAATATACCCAGAGCTTACTAGCTAAGCACTTTCATAAACAGAACCAACACAAGATTCCTCTTCCTCTTACCTTCTTGTTCTCTCCACAATTACTGTAGAAGAAGAAGAGCAGATTATCAACTCAGAATCTTCAATTCAAACCAGAGGAGACATGTCTCTGTTGTAGAAAGCCGCCAATCGTTTGATCAAATTCTTAGCTCTCTCGCCTTCCATATCAAGCAGATGAAACCCATGTTGCTCCTCTTCGGTCTCCATGATCTCCGCCACACCCATCCACCCACTTTTGCTCAAAGTCTCATAGTAAAGATACCCTCTGTCTCTCATCGCGTCCTTCTCTGCCACGCACATCAGCATCCTTCGGCACTGGAGTCCCGCCAGGTCTGGCGCATCCGCTGCAAAGGGGTTCACCCGGGGGTCATCGTTGTTCTGATTCGACGGGCAAAGGAACGGCCATAATTTATCCACAAGGGCTTTCCTGTCAGGATCTGTTGCCTCTGACCCGATAGGCTCCGATCCCCAGAAGAACGGGTGAACCAGAGCAATGCCAAGAAGCTCGACGCCGAGTTCAAACCCGGGCTCTCCGTAGTGAATCGCCAGGTGGTGAGCAATGTTGGCTCCGGCACTCTCTCCACCCAAGAAGACTCTGCCAAAGTCGGCGTGCTCGTTCAACCAAGGCTCAGGTCCATCCTTGTTCTTGTGGGAAAAGACCCATCTGAGAGCAGCCCAAGAATCCTCGTACGCAGCAGGGATTGGGTGCTCGGGGGCTAACCTGTAGTCAACAGAAACAGCGATAACATTAGCTTCCCCGACAATGGTATTCACGTATTTGTGGTACTTCGCCGTGAAGGGTGAAGAAACGCAAAATGCTCCGCCGTGAAAGTAGATGAGGAGAGGCAGCTTCTGAGATGGGTTGGTGAGCTTTGGGAGGAAGAGACGAGCAGAGACCACGTTTGGTTCGACGGCCATGGTTACATCTTTGGATTGAACGCCGGTTTGCCGATCGACGGACGGCGGTACAAAGTCCTTACCGGTGATTCTTTCGACCGTACCATCTTTGTAGACTCGGATTAACCAGGGGAACTCTAGAGCTATGGCTTGTTCGCCGGAACCCATGAGTGAGAGGTCGCGAAATAGAGAGAGAGAGAGAGAGAGAGAGAGAGAGAGAGAGAGAGAGAGATTGGATAACCAGACTAATTGATGCTGATATGTTTAATCATGGCCTCTACTTTTTGGACACGAACAAAGTTACATGATACCAAGGTGGTGGTGTATCATGTAATTTTAATTTTAAGGTAAATGTGAATAAATTTTAAATTAAATTAAATTTTAATTTTAATTAAAATATTTTTATTATCAAACTTAAAAAATAATTTAAATAAATTTTTTAACTTTAACTTTTTTATTTAAAAAATATTTTTGTAATTTTTAAATTTTTGATAATATAAAAATTTTAAAAAAATTATATTAAAAGATTTTTATGTTAAAATTTGTTGTACGAAATTTGAAAATTAAATTATTTTTGTGAAAAATGATAATTTAAATTTAAATTTAATTTAATTTAAAAAATTTAATTAAATTTAGTGTATAAATTTTTAATTGGAATAATTCTTCTTAAAAAATTAACAAAAATATATAAATTGAACTAAATTCAAATATCATATATATATTATTGATGTAATTAATATTTTGACATATAAAAAATTAATTTTAAAATTTTTATTGAATGTTAATTTTAAAATATACTATTCTAGATATCAATTTACTTAATACTATAACAAATTTTATTATATATATATATATATATCTATGTATATATATAGTTTTGTTTTGTTATATCCCAAAGATAATACAATTTTTTTAATTATTCAAATATTTAACCCTTTAATTATTTTCAGTTTTCAAGAGGTTAGAATTTTTCTTTTATAAAAAAAAGTGAAGATATAAAAGAAATTTAAGAAAGTTTTACACTCTTCCATTTAATTTTATTAATAGAAAATTGCATCAGCCTCAGACAATAAAACCGATCTACTGATAACGCTTATTAGGAAGAAACTAAAAAATATTTAAAAAATAAAAAAACATATTTTAATTTAAAATTATGAATTATATATTATATTATCAAATAAATTTTAATATTTAAAAAGCAACTAATCGAATATTAAATTATTAATTTAATTTAATTTAAATTTTAATTCAAATAATTTTTAAAAATTAAAAAAAATTATTATTAAAATATTAAAAAATAATTTAAATAAATTCTATATTCTACTTCAAATTCATTTCTGAAATTTGAACAATTTTTTACTTATAAATATTTTGTATGATTTTTTTTTAAAATTTTGACATTATAAATTTTTTAAAAATATTTTTAAATTTAAAAATTTTAACTTTTTCATAATGATAACATGAATATTTTTTTAACATATTTAAAATATTTTAAACAAAAAATCATTATATAAGATCTTTAATTTAAAATTTAAAATTTTTAAATTGTTTTTGATAAAATATAATTTGATCTAAATTAATAGTTTAGAGTTTAATTTGTTAATTTTTAAAACATTAAAATTTATTTGTTAACATAAAATATAATTTAGGGTTTTATGCAATCATTATTTTAAATATAATAATAATATTATAATAATTATAAAATAAGATAAATATCATTTAAAAACTTAAATTTTTTTGATATTCGATCAAACTTTTAAGTTTTAAAACGATTTCAAACAAACTCTAATCTATCAATTTGGATTAAGATCTTATAAAAAAATTAAAAATTAAAGATATTTAAATTAAATATCTTTTACAATGGATTTTGACTTAATTTTTTCATAGATATAAAAAAATTCAAAGTACAAAAAAATTTAAAAATTTTTCAGTATTTAAAATATTTTTAAATTATATTATCAAAAAAAATTAAAAATTTATAAAAAATAAATAATTAGTCAATAATTATTTGAATTTAAAAGATTAAATCAAAATAGAGTTTAAAATCTACTTGAATAAAGTTGTTTAATATTTTAATAATATTATTATCAATTTTTATAATTATTTTTAAATTAAATTTAATAAAAAATACTTAAAAATATTTTAAAAATTAAAATTTAATTAAAAATGTAAATTTTAAAATTAAAATAATATTTATTTTATTCAAATATTACTATCCTTATTTACTAAGACTAAGAGTGTCCAGTTAGTTAGCGACCTTGGCGTGGAGCGGCTGATGTGAGGTTAGAAGCGTGTAGTCAAAGAGGGCAAACGTGCGGGGCAAGAAGATTCATAATGCATTTAGACATTGACCATTTTGTTCTTCTCTCTACCCCATCTTCTTTTTGTGGCGCAATTGGAGCCACCGAATGTCAGTATGGCTGTAATCTAGACAAGGCATCTGAGGATGACATCCGGGTACTCCTCGGTCCTAAATTTATTATATTTATATATATTTAAATTAATTTTTATAATATAATAATATTTTATTTATTAAGATATTTATTTAATATAATTAAAATTTAAAATAAAATAATAAATAAAATAAATATCATCTAAAACTTTAAGTTTTATCTTCTCTCTCGAATCAAATTTTTAGTTTTAAAAACTATCCAATCAAATCTTGATATTTCGATTTTGTCAAAATTAAACTTTATTTAAAAATTCAAACATTAAAGATGTTTAAATTAAAGATATTTTATAATAAATTTTGACTTATAAATTTTCATGAATGTAATACAATATTTAAGCTATTATCGTAATAAAATTTTAAATTTTTAACTACTAAAAATATTTTTTAAAAAAATATACTATTAAAATTTTAAAAAAATTTATAAAAAATAGTTGATTAGTTAAAAAAATTTTAAATTTAAAAGATAAAATTAAAATAAAGTAAAAAATCTATTTGAGAGATCTTTAACTTTTTTTATAATAAAAAATTATTTATTTTTATAATTATTTTGAATTGATATTTAATTTAGATAAAATTAATAAATCATGATTTATTTGGATATATTTTGAAAGTTAGGATTTGATTGTAGAGAGAGTAAATATCAGAGTTTTATATGATTTTATCTTAGTAAATATTAATAAAAATAAATATATGTATAATTTTTTATTAAAAATAAAATTTAATAGTAAAATTTTAAATTTAAATTTAAAAATTTAACATAATCAAATTTTAACTGAAAATTAAACATAATTAAATTTTAAATAAAAAAATTTAATGTATTAATACAATTACAGGTATTCAAAAATCAACAAACCCAGTTCAAACTCCATCTGAATATTAAATTACTCAAATTCACTCAAATCTAATTAAATACTATTTGATTTGCCTTATTAAAATTTAATCAAAATATCGGCATAATCTCGATTAATTACCATCTCTAATGACATCTATGTCCTTTAACTGGAGTGGTTTTTTCTTTCTTTATTTGGGGAGACTCTACTGGATCCAGACCCGGAATCCTTTCCAGACCCATTTACCCACTTACGGGTCTTCTATCCAACTCGGCCCAATTTCCAGCATCAACCCAGTAACTTAAGTTATTGCGCTCTCATGTAACGATGTCGTTGCAATAACTTGACACGCGGGTGTGTCTATGTGGCACCTCGGTACTATGAACGTCAGGCACGTTGGAGGATTATAAAATTATAATTTCTTTTTTTTTTTTAATTTATACATGTGCCTCAGTTGGACAAGGGTGTTTTTGTAATTTCGAAAAAACCGTGAACGGAACATAGGCGAAGCTCGAAACCTGTTCGCTTTCGACCAAGTTGGCTTTGCTTTGATACAGAGAAGACGGGAGTGAAGGAGAAAATGGCGAAGATGATCGTGTTGAGATCCATATGCAGAGCAGCGGCAGCTGCTTCTCTCAGATCTTTGCGTTTGGCAGCCAGCAGTCACCAGCTCCTACAGCACCGCTTTGCCGGTTCTCGAAGCTTCTTCACGATCTCTCCCGCTTCTAAATGTTTTTCTCCGGGTACTTTCCTTGTCCTTATTTTAGATTCCTTTAATGTCCCTTCTGTTACTTCATGCTCTAAAAAGCGATGCCTGTCCTTTTCGTTTGTCTCTTGTGGAATGATCGTTAGTAATTAGTTTGATTGATTTTGGGTCTGTTTACTTCTTGTTAGATTTGGTAATAATAAGGAGACTACCTAGGGAGGGAGCGTCTAGTTCAATTAACCTAATAATTTTTTTTCTGATTTTATTTTATTACAATATAGACCAGTCTTACTTGTTTGATTGTGTGCTGATTAATCCCTAGTCTAGGTTGATTTTGATACTCACTTTGTCTGATTTTTTGAGTACGTCCTAACCCCCCCCAATCCCTCGTCTAGTTTATTTTCGTTTTATACATGTCTTATGTCAATAGATGGTTTCTAACATTCCTGCTTGATACGTTTTGTATTAATTCTGCATTGGCTGAAACTTGATAGGTGTTTCTTGTCCTGGTGGCTGAATTTTAAGCGTCCTTGAAGAGCCACATGCTCTAGTTTATATATCTATAACTATATTTATGTGGTTTACTGCATGGTACTTCTTTATGGATGCATTTGTTTCCTCAATTATTATTACTGTGGAGCAGTTGGTACAATGCATTCTCTAGATTTCTTCTGTTGTCTGATACACTGTGGTTTTGGTGCAACACATAGAATGTAGGTCTCCTCTTGTGATTGGTCTAGGAAGTATGCGTCACTTCAGTGAAGATGTAACTCACTTGCCTGTCATAGAAGATCCTGAAGTTAAGAATGCTTTCAAGGACTTGATGGCTGCAAGTTGGGATAAGCTTCCTCATAGTGTTGTCCAGGATGCTAAGAAGGCATTGTCTAAGAATTCTGGTGACGAGGCTGGCCAGGAGGCCTTGGCAAATGTTATTCGTGCAGCTGAAGCCGTTGAAGAGTTTGCCGGCATTCTCACATCCTTGAAAATGGAAATTGACGATAGCATTGGATTGAGTGGCGAGGTATTGTGATTGACATGGCAGTGAGGATGTTTTCTTCTTTCCTGTCTTGATTTTCTGGTTCTCGTGGTTTGATTATATGATTTTTTTTTTCCCCCCTGTAGAACGTAAAGCCCTTGCCAGACAAACTTTCCAATGCACTAAGTACAGCTTATGAGCGATATGTTACATATTTGGGTGCATTTGGGCCTGAAGAAGGTTATTTACGGAAGAAGGTAGAGATGGAGTTGGGGACAAAGATGATTCACTTAAAAATGAGATGCAGTGGTCTTGGTTCTGAGTGGGGAAAGGTATCAAACTCTGTCTATACTACATGTTGCCTTGCTTGTGTAGCTGGTCAAGATTTGCCATGGTGGTTATTAATTGTAGTTTGTAGAACCTAATTTGTAGTTGGTGTCTCATAAGAAGCTGCATGTTCTGGAATTTAAACTCACCTTTCAAATAAATATGGACATGCATCCTTTATAATATGAGAATATGCTAGAACAGCTTTGTCAGGTCAAATTTACATATATCTTTTTTCTTGTCTGATCTGTATGTGTTAAGCCACAGGACCACCAAAGAGATCCTTGGACCAAATTAATTTATTCAGTCAAATCTTTATTATGTAATTTTCAAATGCCCCACCCTCCTTTCTTCCCTTGTCCTGCCAAACTTTTCAAGGAAATTGGGAAGACAGCTCTTCATACAGAATATATCTTAGCCTAGGTTTTGCATATTCTGTATTTGGGTGACATGTCAAATTGTTTTGGATCTCAGAGGTTAATCTACAAATGAGAATACTGATAAAATGCATTGTCTTTACTGTTTCTCTGAAAATAAATGCAAGCTTATTTTGTCTATAATATTGTTTGCTCTTTCTTGCAGGTTACTGTTCTTGGGACCTCAGGACTTTCTGGCTCATATGTGGAGCACAGAGCTTAGTAGCAAAATTTTTGCAAATGCTTAGTCTCATTATGAGCTCTGTTGTGCTTGATATAATGTTTTGAGTAGCTGGAGAAAGGTTGTTGTATTTTCTCTCCAAGAAAACCTTCTTAATTGCAGTTGCGTGGCAGTGAAATAAGTGCATATCTTTGTCAATAACAATCACAGAACAAATAAACATCATATTTTCTTTCATCTTGGGAAGTTTCTCCCTTACATTTCCTTTCTGGTGAAATTTATGATATTCTGTTTCAGGTCTGTAATTGGCTTCTTTTACCTATATTTTTGAGAAAAGCAGTCTAGTTTCTGTGCTTCTATCTGTTATTTCTGACATTATGATTGTAACATTATATGCTACTGCGAGATAAAGATTAAAAATATGCATGACTTGCAAATATTCTTCTGACTGCTGAACTGGCATGATGCTCTTAGAGCATGATACTTGAACTAATAGTGCTTCTGAATAGTTGCTTTGAGTTCCTGTGATATGCATCAGATGCTGACCTGTTTGGAAAGGATAAAAGGTTTTTTCTTTTTCTTGTAATTAATTTACTGTGTTAGTATAAAAAAAGAAAATAAATGAAACAAATTATAATTATTTATTTTGTTAAATTAATATGAATCAAGATCAATAAAAATTAGATCAGTAGATGTGTTAATTCGAATAAGAGTTGTAATCTTGTAGAACATTTTTAATTTGTATCAATATTGGGCATTTTTAACTTATCAAAGAGAAAACGAAACTTTCATTCAATGATGCACTTCATTTATAGCGAAATTTTGACACGTCTGTTTATGATGGAGGAAACAAATTTCTTCCCCAAACCTTCCAAAACACATTATGCTCATGTCACAAACCTAAAATAACATTAGTACTTAGGTTTGTGGTGCTGATTCAATGGTTTTATTATGAACTTAATTATTTATGCCTGTCTGTATTGCTTGAAATTTGATTTTACTTAAGAAGAAATAAGTTTAGTGAATAGTTGAGGAAAGGTACGGAAGTTGGCAAGACAATATGTTGCATTAAGCTTTTATTACATTTGTTCTTTAACTCATTTTGCTTCTATTGCCAAGACCAAATTGAACCCCTTAGCATGAAAAAGAAAGTTTCTAAATACTAAGGCATCTTGGCAATTCAAGTGCGTTTACGCCAAGACCATGATTCAGAAGGGGATTTTGGTAGAGGAGGAAGCAACACAGCCTTCCTGCAGAGACCAAATGGCCACCCCTCGCATTGACAAAATTCTTGAATTATAGACCGTCTTCGAGAATCCTGCAAATCGAACCTCCATAAATCTTGATGATCAAACCCATTCAAGCTTGAAGAGAAGGAAAAGTTTGCTGCCTTCAGCGACATAAATGCTTCCCTGCTTGAACAATGGGAGAAACAGCTTGCAACTGAGAAGAATTCATCCCTTCCATCATCTGCATTATCTTCCTCTTGTTGCAACTCGTTTGGGGCAATGTCAAGTTCCCCTTTTGATGAAGAGGAGACCCATGAAAAGCTGTCTATCAGAATGATTGGCTTACGCCTCAGCTTCTCCATTGCTCCGCTTTGAATTGCTGAAACAACAAACTGCAGAAAAGACCAGAACCTCAGCAACAGTCAGAAGGAAAAGATACCTCGGAAGTTATATCTATGAATGGTGAGTACTTCCTGCTCATCATTCAAGTCGCTTGTTGGGTATTCCTCATCTTGACCTGGAGTTGAAACCTTCCTGTTGAAAGTCCGGCATTGAGAGAATGCATCTTTCAGAGCTGCAGCCAGGTACTTGCATCGCTTAGTCTGTTGTGGTGGCTCTTCCTTGTAAAAGACACTCATCCTGGAAGCCTGAGTAAACTGGAATTCAGAGACTGATCTTGTTGAGATGGAGAATTATATACGGAGCTGATACTGGTGATCGTCATGCTTTGTGGTGATTTTCAAATTGACATGCTTAGTGTGACAATGGCTTTGCAGCTCCTTGAAAGCACTAGCTTCCCATCCTTTGGGTTAAAGACAAAGCTTAAAGTGTCACAGAGACATTTCAACAAATAGTCACGAATCTTTTCTGGGTCATCAGTGCCATCGGATAATGATCTATTGGCTGCAGATGAATCCCTGGTGGCATTAAAAAATGTGAGATTTATTAAGGACATTGCCACAAGTGCCATTTTCTTAGGCTTGAAGTATTTACTTCAAGAAGAATATGTGGTGAACTAAGACATTACACCAAACTGAGATTTTATTTGAAAATTTTGATCAAAATCATATGCCCATCAACAGAAGTTACATGGGTTTTTAGCAGAATGAAGAAATAAACTCTGTATAGTAGCGTTCTTCATGAATTTCCAATGAAAAAAAAAAAATCAAGTTGAAATCAACAAGAGGATGATGTCAGATTTTGTGTAGTCAGAGAAGATTGCAAAAAGGTTATTGACTAAGCTATCAATTGTGAAATTTGTTCCCTAACAATTACATCAGATAACATCACCAAAGATTCTGATTTAGATCTGGAAGCACAGAGAGGTGAATTCTCATACTTTCTCTTCTCCTTCCCTGATGTATACATTTTCTTTTCCAGCAGGAAAGTTGGCATGATTTCTCTAATTTGGTCAACAAGCAATAATTAAATGTAAGAAGTAAACTGTTCTCCTGGTTGTATTTTCCCTGCCATTATAATGGGATCTTCAAAACAAAGTTCTGTTCAACAATGTAAGTTCCTTGAAGACCTCTTGCAAACTAAAATTTCCCAAGGGAAAAGCAAGAAAGAAAAGAAAGACCGACTTCTTCAGGGAATGAGTTTTCTGATAGAATGTTTGATTCTTTCAAGGAAACAGATTGATTCAAGTAGAAACTTGTTGTCTTAAGGACCTGACGGTACACAAACACTAGATCACAACAGTGTCTAGCTCACAGGTTGCTTTCTATAATGTAGTCTTGAAACAGAAAACACAAAGACCTTCCAAACAAGGTAAAATAAGCTGTAACAACTGGCTGGACGCGAAAGATGATCATATTCCAAAATTACTCATTTTATCAATCTATGCATTCCTTCCATCCCCATAGATATAAACCAAAGTGCAACCCACCAGATTAAAACTAAAAGCAAATAGACATCTAATATTTACAGAGCAAAACAGTCATGCTATCTAATCCAGGTGTAGGGAAGTGAAAACTAGATCTAGCAGCAAAACTATCCTACAAGATAGAGTTCCAGTACAATATGTGAATTGTAAAAAAGGTTGGTACGTATAAGGCCCTCTTCTATGATACATGGAAAATGAAGCAGAGTCTCCTGTTAAACTGAATAGGACTTCAGGAACTTGAGGGATGGGCATCTGCAAGCCTGCAACTATTATTAGAAAAAAAAAAAAAAAAGAAGAATTTATACCAGAGACATGATAAATAGATGGGGTATGAGGCTCAGGTAGTCAGGTTAAACGAGGAAAGTAGCCAAACGAACAAGCATTGTCTTAGTATTAGCACCCAATCCAGCAACAGATAGCAACTTTACAGCATGAAATCCCTATATCTAAAGCAAGAATAAGAGGGTATATCATTTTGAACAATCTTATATTAAATTCTAAAATTTCATGTTCACCAAATGTTCCAACAACATATATTTGCAAAATCAAGCAGTGACATTGCAATGGCATGAGCTTCTCATGGTTCTTACAAGAAATTTAGTAGATACAGGTTTGTACAACCTCGAACTACAGGAAGTTAAAGCATCCATAGAATTTTAATTGAAAAACTACCACTAAGAAGACATAAAGCTCACCAATGCAATACCAAATAGTCCTGTTCTGTAGTCAACTAAAAATTCTAATGTTCTGCCATTGCAGCGCTAATTCAAATTTTCACAGTATGATTTAGTTCAGAAGAACATGCTCTATTAGGAGGACCGACCAATACTAGAATCAAAAGTAAAAAATCGAAAGCAAACAAGATCGTAGAGTCTAAAGAGAAGTACCAAATCAAATGACCTAGCGCTGGGAGGATTTTTGAAGCTGCTGCGATGTGAGGGAGATGAGGGACTGAAGCTTGGTGACAGCAAAGGTGCAATCAGGGGGGCATTTAGCAAGCGAAAGGTTCAGCGACTGGAGGCCCTCATCGAGCTTACCAGCAGCCAGTGCCGCACATCCAGCCCTGTAAGCCTCGTCGGCTGCTTGGGCATCGTACTGATTAGTTCCGGTGGCATCAGAACCCTTGTTCCTTGTTGGCGATGATGATGCCGATGACGAACTCTTGTTCCTTGACGGTGATGATGATGCCGATGACGAAATCTTGTTCCTTGACGGGGACGATGATGCCGATGACGACACCGACGACGAAGACGGTGATGGAGGGTCGAGGAGAGCAGAGGCGCGAGCAGATTCTAGATTAGCAATAGCGGAGTTGATCTCTGCCATCAAAGATTCAGGCGTTGAAGGAATGGTCTTCACGCCCTCGAAGACAGTCCAGTGGGGATTTCCTTCGCCAGAACCCATTAGGAACTTGTCTATGAACTCCGGCAAAGAGTTCTCCCAAAACCAAACATTAAAGTTGACATCAGTTAGCTGACGTGGATACAATACAATTAGTTTGATTAGTTAGCTGACGTGGACAGTTGGTTAGTGTAGTTAAGCTCACCTACCTGCGTATTGAAACTTTCCGTAAGCTGTATTAGTAATAAGCAGAATCCCAATTTTTCCCTTCTTCCTTCATCCCCCTCTTTCTCTCTCCCTGTTTCTGCAATTCCTCAGGCAGGCTCAGAAACCTAACACAATCACGATAACTTTCCCCAACCCAAAACCCTAATCCAAAATACAGTCAATTTATCACTTTAGACCTTCTAATCATCTTAAAGGCATTTTAAATTCCCATCACAGAGAAATTACCCACACTTTGATTTTTATTATTTTCTCTCAACAAGTCAACAAGATGATCCTTTTAACAGAAAAATAAAAAAACTGCTGAATATTCATTGGGGTTATGGTCACAACCCAAAAATCAAACTCATGCTTTCATCCAGTTAAGGCAATCAATAGAGAACAAAACTGATTGATAATCAATATGATTTCATCAATTCACGAATGATTATCAAGTGGAACTTTAACATCTTCAATCATCAATAGTCGAACAAGAAGAGAACAAGATCCACAAGGAAGAAGAATGGACGCTGGTAAATTATCGGGTTTCTGTAAATAGATCTCACCAATATCCCTCAATAGTTTATACCCCATGTTACCCAACTCTGAAGAATCGACAGAGAAATGGTCACCACATCGGCATTGGTAATAGAGCGTCAATACTTCTCCACCATCTTCCACCATCATATCCTCCAAGCTAATGTCTTCTGCAGTTACTGCATCCTGTTGTGAAGCCTGCAGCTCGATATCATAGGCTGCACGTGACCTAGAGTTGCCAAGGACTTCCCATGCCTTCTGTATTTCCAGAAATCTATCATGTGACTCATGGTCAGGATGAGATGTTGGAAACGTCTTCTCTAACTTATCAGGATGTGAGTTAAGGATAGCAGATCGATAGCTTGCACGAATTTCTTCATAGCTTGCATCTTCTTTCACAGATAGAATATCATAGTGAGACTCCTGGATGGAGTTCTTACTAAGAAGCATGGTTGGCAACTGCTGGCTCAGATCAGCTTCACTGTAAATGAATTCAATGGACTTCGATCATAGGATAGTTATATAAACTTCATAAGAAACCAAAGAATAAAAGCATCATAAGCATTCATGATCCTACAGAATAAGAAAGTCGCGGATGTATACATATCTTTGGATATGAATCTCAATGGCAAAACAGTGGCAGGTAAACAAGGACCAGACCCTCTGTTAATCCAATATTTGTTGATCTGTCAAAGAGATGTTGACACATACTAACATACTGAATTACTAAAAAAGAAAAAAATCATTTTATCTTTTCTTTCAAAAAGATCAACAAAAATCAGATCTCTGGTTCTGGGAATCACGAAAATGTTAACTGTAATATTTGAATGGCATCCGTTTCTGGCTAAATGATCGTAGAGCCTTATTCTGGCCTCTGTTATTCAACATCCCCAGCTTGCTTCAAGCAGCAGAGCTCTTCTGTTGACTAAGCAATGACACCATAAAACGACCTAGAGGTCTTGACAGAGCAAATATCAAAGATAGCCAAGCATATTACGGACCCATTTCAGGACCGAGCCCGAGTCTAACAATCAGCTAAAACCAATGTCCCAATTTCAACATTGTATTAAACTTTTCTTTTATTAGATCATTAAGTTTAAAAGAAAAACACGAACTATAACTTAATTTCAGCTCAACAATTCTGTAGCTGCAAGTTATCTAAAAGGTGAGTTAATTATGCGTGTCCGAACAGGGACCAGGAGCTAGAGCTAACGTCCACAAATCTACTAAAACTAAAGAGAGACAGCAAAACAACTTCATACCAGCTCCAATGGCCATGACACAATTTTGCAACTTAGAGCCCATGTATCTTCCACATTTGTAGATGTAACAATACCGACTACTAATTACAGAACACAACTCGATAATCTAAAACCTTAATTCGAACGACGGAAAACCCTAAATTTAAGTTAAGATTTTCAATATAGAGTAAAGAAAAAAATAAAGGAAAGAGACAGCACCTATGATCAATCTTAGTTTCTATCTGATCAACCCTAGCCGCTTACGTCGATAACGCTTCCTGCTCTTGAACCTCTCCTTTCTGGAGATGTCGGCCTTCGCTTTGTTAAGACGTGGGAGGATGAACAGAATCAAAAAGGTCGCTCCTTCGTGCTTCCTTAATCCGCTAGTGGACCTTGTGCTTCCTTAATCCACCAGCAGAATGGGCCTGCTAGGGTTGACACCCCTGATGATATTTTGTCCCCTCTTTCACGTTGGAATTAAAATACTGTTAATGTTAAATTTTTTTATTCATTTAATTTTAATAAATATCATTTAAAATCTTAAAAAATTAAATTTTTATTTTAAACATAAAAAGGTAAAATAATCAAATTAAAAATTTTATAAATTAAAATTTTTTGTGAATGTAATTTTTACCTATCATCTGAAAGAATTTCAAAATTTTTTTAATGCTAAATATATTTTTGAATAAATTTTTATTATTAAAATTTTTAAAAAATTATATTAAATAATTTAGTAATCAAGAGTTATTTAACATGAAAGAATTGACTCAAAATAAAATATAAAATATATTTAAATTATTTTTTAAACATTTCAATTCTGAAAATATGTTCATTTTTTACATTGATTTAAATCGATATCTATTTTAATTATTTCTTATCAATCAAAATTTATTAATAAAACTTGGGTGAAAGATTTTTTTATTTTTTAAAAATGTTTTTACTTAATAATTTAATAAAATGAATAACTAATATTTTCATTTATTTTATATTAATATGATAAATTACAAATAAATTCTATTTAAAAACAAAAAAAAACAAAAGATCATGGGGCAGGCGAACCTTGTCCCTGGCCTGCTTTCTTTCCTAACATAAATGAAGTTTGCCACTCATCATTTTAGAAAAGAGAGAGAAAAAAAAAAAAAAAACACCAAATCAATGCCCTAAGAGGAAGGACTTAGGGTTACCAGTGACACAGAGCAAAGGGCAAAAATTTCACATCTTATGATGTAATGGGGAAATGTGAATAAAAAGAAAGAGGGTGGAGAGAGAGAATCAGTCATTCGTGAGACTTGATAATCAACATCCCAATCAGTCCATTACACAAGATGATACATTATGCTTAAGAATTGGAATGTTCTTGACATTATAACAGAACAATTCTCGAATTTTAATTACTCAGACAAATGAAGCTGTTTGTCTTCAAACGTAGAAAAATGTGCTCCGGCCTGGATCTCAGAATTCACCACTTCATTGGTGCCGAGACCACTATGCCACATGCTACAAAGAATGACTTGCAATACTTCCACCAGATTACTACTCTCTAGTCACTACCCTGTCTCTCTCTTTTCCCAGATGGGAAGACAGAAAAAAGAAAAGAAGAATAAACAAACATCAAAATTAATTGGCAGCAAAGAGTAGCCATAAGAAGAGCCAGCTTCCCGGACATCTGTGTGTGTGCCACTGCACTGGGAATTGCAAATCAAATTGACTGCCATTTGATGGGTGAAGTCTATTCATGGAGCAACAACACCAGAGGCCCAAGGAACAATAACAGGAGCAGTTGGGTGTGAGTTTCTGTATGACTCGGAATATCTGTCCTTGAAGTTCAGCTTGGGCTTTTCTGCCTGCAGTTTTCATCGTCAAAACCAAGATCAGACCGGATACAGAAGCAAAATTTAGTTTAGATTACATAATGCTTTTGTTAGAAGCAAGAAAAAATAGTATCAACTACCAACTAGATAGCAATGCTTACATATTTCAGCCAGCATTCCATATGTTTGTGTTCATAGATATCAGGAGAATAGCAGCCAGTCTCGGATGGACAATAAACCCATATGTTGCATTTCATTTCACCTGGTTTTGCACGTCTTGCCTGATCCAAACAAGCCTGGCAGCAGTCAGCTGCACTTTCTTTATGATGTGTGAGGCCCCATTTGACAGCAGCACCAGCATAATCTGTATGTAGCTCAGCATGGCATTCGGGTGGAAGTGGCCTTCCAGGTAGAACTTCTTCTGCACTTGGAAACAAATAGCTTAGTAAGAAGAAAATAAAGTTTCCACTCTTTTCAATCACCAATAGATAAGAATTGAGATTGGAATTACCGACGCATCCAAGACAAAGAGTTCACAGTTATATCTACAATTAAAAAGTTTCTACAGTTCTTCGCAGGCAGGAGAGAGAAGGAGAAGAAAAAGCTTTGTAATTTAAATATATGTTGATTACATACCAGGCTCTTCTTCATCCTCAGGCTTATCGTCATGTTCTTGGTTATTAATATCAGCAGGTAGCCAAAAGCCAATTTCTTCTGACAGCATAGCCCAATCAGACTCCAATGCTCTTATAAGCATCCCTAGAAATTTGTGATTCACACTGGTTAGTTGGAGGTTTCACTAAACCAGATTCAAAAATGCTTGAAGGCTTCTGAAACAACTAGTACTTAAAATGCCACAATAGACGGAACTCAAAAGAGAACATCTACCTGTTTCCTCCTGCAAAATAGTTGAATTTAGTCCTTGTCTTCCAAGAATTAGATCTTTGGCTTCTTTCAGCTTTTCTCTACGCCAGCTTTCAACTGCTTCTGTTTATCGAATGAAGAATACCCATAAGATAATCAGCAGGATACACTAATTACAAAAACAGTTAAACTAAAGGGTTATAACATTGTTGCAATTCTAGTCAATAATCAATAGCTTATTCATGTCCTCGAAATAAATTATCCACATTATCATGCACTTGTTATACACTTATCAGAGAAAGGGGGTCATATCCCCTGCTACGCAAAGGAAAAAAGGTGATTTGCTTCTGGAGATCACAAGGTCAAAAGAAAATGGGATACTCTGTGAAGTCAGTAGTTTGAGCGATCTTTAAGAATGAATGAACAGAAAATAGTTAAATAAACGGCATTACAGCAACATTAAAACAAAAGAGAGAAAAGAGACATGGGCTAGCCACTGATTCACAAGTACAGCAGGAAAGGCCAGGAAAATGGTCAAACAGTTAGCACAAAACATTTAAGCAAGTTTCTTCCACCACCACATGGATGTGAAATCATCTAGCAGAGGTGCTCGAAACACATCAAACCAATATTACATGCTGGCTAAAATTAGAACCACCGTTTGGTTAATCCTTATAGACAACTCAATCTTTCATCTTTCTCAAACTTACTGTGTCATATTTACTTAGACTCTCTATCAAATATTTCAGTTTTACCCCCTCAAATTTTCCGTATCCAAAACCCATAATTCCTCAATTCATCGCCAATCTAACTTACAATCTTTTAGTGAAGAATCTAAGAATGAAAACATGTTCCATTGCATTGACATATGCCATACATCATTGCATGTCACTTTCAAAGAAGACAAATAAAGAACGTATTTTTCCAATACAACAATGATATAATCACCAGGCCTCATATTATTTGAGACTGCACCAGTGATATGTCTTTTTAACTTGTTTTTCATATTACTTTCCCTTTTGCTAATAATATAGCAAGGCCACATAAAAGAACAGAAACTCTCACCTTCAAACTAGATGAAAACATTGTGAGATGAGGAAAACAAAGAGCGACGCCAAATGAACCTATAACGTGGTCTCTTGTGACAGTAGTGGAGGATACAACAGAAAGCAGGACATCAGGAAGTAAAGGAGGTACCGCTCATGAGGCTACCACTGCTGCTGTCAAAAATGATGGTATCATGGAGATGAATACACTGAAAGTAATCATCATGCTGTTGAATCAGACAAAAGTGGTGGTAGCAATCATTGGAGGTAACCATGGCAAATAGAGGTTGCCATTATAGAGCAACAGTGGCAAGAGGTGACTGCACAATGTGGCAGCAGTTTTGCAAGAAAGACGGCGGCAGAATGGTGGAAACAAGAAAGGCAATATGATAGATGTAATCTAGGTGGTGTTGGTGCAAAGGGAATAAGAGACACTTTGATCTCCAAAAAGTGGTATCCCCCAAGCCAAATGAAAGTCATTCATCCAAAAGGCAGAACAAGTAAAGCCACATCTAATACGGATTCTGAATTAACAAGAACAGTCCAGTCCAAGTTTAACAACTGAAGGTTGGCTCAGAGCTATAATTAGAATATGAACTCAAAAGCATACTTGATTCAGAGAAATGATATAGTAAGATGCAAGCTGCCACAAATTAGGTCTAGGCTGGTTTGAACTAACACCTGACTATTTCCAAGGTTATAAATATGCTATCTTCAAGTGGTGTAGACAAGTGTAATCTTCAAAAGAATATTCATGCAACAGCATCATAGATTGAATAGAGAAAACTAATATAGAAAGTAATTCAATTTTACATCTTAGCTTCCTCCTCATTAAGCTAGCTAACTCATACCAGCACAGTTCATCTGGTACACATACATAAGAGGCGTCCACCCTTTGATGCTAAACACTACCTAATTTCCGGGAGAGCTGGCCACCGGAAGAATACATGAAATTCATTCTGAATACTCATTATGATGGCTTTACAAATCTATGGTAATCAAGATAAAGAAAAAGTTAACATTGGATAATATTACAATTGAATTTAAGCACCCACCTTGCTGCTCAGTCGCATTTGCACTATCAGCTAAGCTTCTCAACCGCACCAAGATCTCATCAGCCATTCTCTGTTTCACAACCTGCGACAACTCAATTGCTGCCTCTTCACTGGAAAGCTTTTGCTTCAGTTTCTTCACCTTTTGGCCACAACAATGAGATATTCATTAAACTAAATTCAAGGGAATTACTAAAGAAGCTAAACATCAAACATCCAGATTATTAAATAAATTAAAAGACCCTAAGAAGTCTCAAACTTGTACTTCAGAAAGAAAGAGAAATCCCCAAAAGTTAACAAGGTGTTACCAATGTAACAAGCTGTATGGGTTCATTTGCTCTTCGTATCCTTAGTGACTCTTCCATTTTCTTAATTTGATCCGGAGTGTAGTCTACCACTATGAATGAATAGAGAAGAAATCAAAATTAATCCATTGTTCACCAAGCATTACTAATTGAAAATCAACTCAAACAAAAACAGAATACAAAGAGAGACAGAAAGATGGACTTAAAGAGGGAGAGGAGAGAAGGAGGGACAGCCCAACCACTGTATACAGCACAAAGAAGGAAAAAAAGATATAGACTGCGGTTTGAAATTTAGAGATGGCAAGATAAATGAGAGACGTACCATTATCTTTATTGGAATATACATATAGAGAAGCATATAGGGAGTGAAGAACGTAGAGAGCAATAATAATGTTGACAGTACAAACGATGATGGTGATTCTCTTGTACGAACACCCGCTCCCTCTCCCTCCTCCATATCCCCAGTCTCCCCTCGCCATCTCCCTTCTTCTTCACCGTCATCCCAGCACGTCCTCTCTCATCTCTCTCTCAAAATCTTCCTCTTTGCCCCCTCTAAATTCCAAAACTTTCCCCGCGGGGACACCCTTCGCCCCTAGCAGATTGGTGATCGGATCGCAGCGATGAAAGTCGCTAGGGTTTGCTTGCTGTTGCTGCAAATTCAGCTTTCGCTTTCCGAAGAACGACCGACAGAGAGAAAGGGAGAGGGGTAGGCCTTTGTGAAATGGTAAATGGACAGGTTAACAGTAGAGTGTCTGTCTTACTTTATTTGGTAATTGGGCGTGTCTTTGAGTTTCGTTTTGGGGACCTAACTATGTAGATTACGTGCAGTGGATCGAGGCTAACTGCTTAGCCTCTGGTCGCGCGTGCAAATGAGCGCGTGAGGCGTTTGTCCTGTAGATGATAGTTAATTGATCACCCTCGACACCTCCGTAACAAATGGCATCGCTCTTGCTGGTGTTTTTATTATTTTTTAATATTCAATCATATTTGGATGTGTCCAAATAATAGTGGTGAGTCCGCATGGATGTAGATTGTGTTGGGCACGGTACAGCAGGGTACATGTTTTAATTACATTAAATTATATCATTTTATATATTTTTAAATTTGTATATTCAAATATATTTAAAAAATAAATTTAGTAATTTATATAAAATCAAATAATTTCTTATAAATTATTTTAAAAATTATAAATTAACAACAAAAACGTTTTTTATTTTATTTAAAATTTACTTTATTAAAAATAATTTATTATTTTAAATATGTTTTTGAATATGTACTTAAAAAATGTAATTTTTAAATTTATCTTTTAACTTGTTATAAATTTTTATTAATTTATAATAAAAATAAATTTATTTCATAAATTAAATATGAATGGTTATGCTGACACATAAACTGTGTTACCACATGTCAGCATACAACTCGTCCTGTTATGTTGGATGGGTATGCCACTAACAAAATATTGGCTCGGCTTATTTAGTTGTGCTTTGCATGGTTTGTTTTTTTAAAATTAACATACTGTATCAACATACATGCGCATCAATCCATTTATCACTTGTAATTATATTTATATTATAATTTTATGATATATATATTTTAATAATATTTTATTTAAAAATAATACTATTAATACATTTATAGTTATTATTTTTTAAAAAAATGATATTTATTTATTCATAAATATAAATATAATGACATGAATGTTTCTAAACCTTTTAAACATTTTATAAAAATTATTAAGTTATTACGAAAATGAATAACATGTAATTTTTAAATCATGTGCAAATTTTGAATCAAATAGTATCTTAAATATAAGTTTGATTAGACAAAAAATTTTGGTGGTTCCAAAAAGCATTTTTGTGATTGTGATATTTGTAAGTTTCTTTTCCAGTAAGTTTCATAATTGAAATGGAATAAAGAGGGGATGAATATTTATTTTATAAAAATAAAAATAAAATAATTATTATGATGTTTAGTTTAATAAAATTGAAATAAGTGTGAATTAATATTATGATACCTTTACTTATCAATAATCAAAATAAGTAAAAATTGGATTTATAATAAACTATTTACTTGACTTTCAAGAATCAAAATCAAAATTTCAATCATATATTCGATCAAAAATCAAAATAAAATAATATATTTAAGATATTATTTGATTCAATTGTAACACTATAATATTATATTTTTATTATCCTAGTTAAATCACTAGGAAAACATATTTGTTATTGTATCAGCTTTTGCTTAAATTATTTCACACGAGATTCAATATGAGGGGATCCTTTGATTCAATATGAAGCAAGTACTCATTTCTGAAGTCATAATCAGCCCGCTGCATTAAGTTTTGGCTTAATTCTACCAATGCTTCATCTTGTTGCATGGTGCAATAATACTTGTTCTAACCTCATCCTCTTTGATTTGAAGTTACTGTAAAAGAATAAGTACTTTAAATTACTTCCACTTAGGGTTAACAAAGTTTTAAAAATTAGTTTCGGTATTTTTCAAAATTCTTTTTAACACTAAATCATTTTTTTTAAACACTCATGGAAATATTTATTAATTATTCTTCTTGATTTCTTAAAACTGAAATTAATTATCTATATCTTAACATGATGTGCGAGGATGTGCAAAAATATTACAAGTATATCCTTAACAGATAAATTTTTTTACGCTTACTAAACCTCAGCTTTCATATAAAATCTTAATTTTCTAATTGGTTATTTACCCATTCTTAATTGTGCTGTGCACTTAGTATCACTTTCATAAATCAAATCATACAAGTGGCTTAATTATTGATGAATCTTCAAAGCCACATTTGGATTTTGTGTCCCCCATTCATAGTTTATGGAAAGATATGGGTATATTACAACATAAATAGTCATAATCATTTGTAAGATCATAACTATCTCTTTTATTACTATAGCAACTTTCCTCTTTCTTGATAAAAGATGAGATACATTTGCTTTACATTATTAATATACAAATATAATTTAACATCTAAACTTAAAAGAAAATAAATAAAACTTAGTTTCTAACAATATTAATAAGTAGTAATTAATAAGACTACGATGTATAATGAAGCTTGCAAATAAAACTACAAAAAAATTTATAAGCAAAGAAACTTAAATATTTTCCATAAATCAACACTAAATCAAGGCAACTAGATATGAAAATTTTCTCTTTTTTAAGGAATGTACCTTTCTCCTTACTCTTTTCCTCACTTTTCTATATCATGATGTTCTAAACTTTGATAAATCAATACAAAATTTATCTCAAATTAAAAGTGCCAATCCTTCATTGGTTGGCTAACTACTATTATCAAATAATAATAATAAACCAATCTTGATTGATATATGCCATTAGCATTATTCTTACATAACCCAAATCAAGCAAGGTAGTACTACTTTTTGATGATAAAATATTAAAAGATGAAAAGAGCTCATCCTCAATGGGAATGCATGTCATTTTAATTAATGTTGTGTCACTCAGTAGAGTTAGATAAACTTATCTTTTTTCTTCTATTAATAGATAATTTTGTAGCTACTTAAAAGGGTTGGAATTGTTGATATTTGAAGCTTATTTAAATGGCATGACTATCTCCCACCAAAAAAACGAAAACATGGAATTCATTTCGATTCCTCGCTCCGACTTCCCACTCTTTATTAGCACCACTATTAATATGTTTGGTTAATTAAAAAAATAAGATAAAAAAGTTATCGAAGATAATTTAAAAAACTATTATATCTTTTAATTGAATTGATTATAATTGAATTGATATTTTTATAATTAAATTTTTTATAAAATAATATTAATTAATAAATCTATTATAATTGTGATTTATTTAAAAATAATATTATCTAAATAATATTTTACTAATTCTTCTTTATTCTTAAATATTGATATTATAAAAAATAATATTAATATAATTAACATGAAAATATATTATAAAAATAATATAATTATCAATTAAAATTTTATAACTAATTTTATTATAATTATTCTTTGTTGATAAAAAAATAAGTTTATAAGCTAGTAATCTAACAATTTTTCTAGGGCGCACCAGGATAATAAAATTTATAATTATTTTTTATTATCATTAAATAATTATTTTGAAAGTGCAATTAAGAATTGTTATTTGAGGTGCTCAAAAAACAAAAGCTCATTAAAAAATTATAATTCTTTAGTAAAAATAACCAAACATAAAAAAAATTACCCATCTAATATAAGGCAGGAATAAAATTTTTATTTTTGTAAATCAAATGAGCCATTGGAGTTGGATAATTTTTTAATTTATTCTTCTAACTTTTATTTAAAATAAAAAATAATTAAAATCAAATTTATATTCAACTCAAATTTAAAATTGTTTAATAAAATTTGAGTTGAAAGTATTCAAATGTACTTATACTATATTGATCAAGAGTGTGTTTGTTAATCAGGATGTGACTGAAATAAAAAAAAAATTGATAGTTTTTTAATAAAATAAATTATGGCAATCTAATATCAAAATTAGGTCAAAAAAAGTAATAAAATGATGGTATATTTGATGTAAAGTATAAAAATTTAAAAAGAAAAATTTAATAAATTAAGCATGATGCATTAAGTGCTATTAACCTTGTTTATATTAGGAGAATATAGTAAAATCCATTTGTCTCTATTAACAGAGTGCTTCTTTTTGAAGTAAAATAAAGAGACCACATTTTGATGAGGGTATAGATGATTATCTTGGTGACTTTATCTTGAACAATCTCTTTATTTAATTTTTAAGTTTAATATATATTACATATTATGAATTAAATTAAATTAGATTAATTATAAATTAATGAACTAAATCAAACACAATAATTAAAATTAATGCTAACTTCATTCAATTTGTAAAGGTTTTGTAATGATAATGCAAACAACTTTCTTTGGACTCAAATTAAGAAGAAGGTCCAAATGCACACTTGATGGAGCCTGTGTTCAAAGGTTAAAGAGCTTGAGGGCACCTAAAGTCAATTAGATCTAGCCCATGCGCATGAAATCCATTGTTATTAAATGGACCATCTCGGCCTAGGAAGATGGTAGAGCCGGTAAGGGGGATTATGAACTTAGAACAACTTGCATTTATGCATGAACAAATATGAAAACTATGTGAAACCATGTAGAGCATGGCAGGAAACAAACCCATATTTGAGATCCCTGAGGACCAAACAATCTTGCGAAATTCAAAGATGAAAATTCTAAAAATTCTGACTACATAATTTTACAAAAAGTTACGGGTCACCTAGTAGGATAGAATTAGAAAATAGTTTGCACCAGCAGGTGGATGAGATTAGCCAACAGCTTGGCACGATGGCCAAAATCTCAAAAAAGGAATTCTTATGCGAGTATGACCCATAGCCTCCCTTTGTGGAAGAAATTTTACAAGAGAAAGTACCTAAAGGATTTCACATGCCCTAAATTAGTTTGTATGAAGCTGGGAAGATTACTATGATCACTTATGTCACTTTTACTCAGTAATGCTAATAATTGGTGTTTCTAATGCCACCATATCATTATAATATAGTATAATCCATTCCCGTGATCACTTTTTTTTTTTTTTGGTTCTTTTCTTATGACTTCATTTTCTCCAGTTAAGTTCTCCATATACTTGATTGTTAAGACAGTAATGAGATGGTGTTTGTGGTATCATATTCCAATGGGTGTGGCTTTGGTTTTAGTCATGCCGACGGGGTGGAACATGTCGACTTACCTCGAGAATGGTCTGTATGTGTAAGGTTGTATTGATGGTAAGACTTAGATTTCCTCTTCTTCCATTCTTGTCCAAGCTTTATTGCTTTTTATTATTGCTTTGTCTTAACTTCTTCCAAACTTGTGAAGGTTGATCATAAGTTTGTTAACATTGTTATTATTTTTTTTTCCGCTGAATTTCTCCTTTGATGTCTAAACATCTATATTTATTGAAAGCCTCATCCTTTTTTCTTAGATCGGTGGTATTGAGCCCTCAGTGAAGCTCATCTTATTATGAGCTTAAAATCTTTGATTATAGGGTGGGAATATGTAGATAACAATTTTTTAAAATCTTAGTATTACTATTGTTTTTTATGAATTACAAAATATTTTCAAATAAACTTTAATATATTGATTTTATTTAAGTTAAATTTTTGTAAAAATAACAATGAAAATTTAGTAATATTTTTTATCATATAATTTTTTAAAAAAATATTTTTATTTCTAAAAAATTTAATTTTTTTTATGATGATAGCTTTGTCCTCTTTAGATCTTGATGATTTAGCTTTAAATATCTAAAAGTAAATTTTTGATATTGAAGAGGCTTTCTTTGACTATCTTTTGAATAAAAAACGATTAATATAATATAGGTTACCCATCCTTGGTTTTCTTAGAGGAATTTTTAGAAAAGACTTCTTTTTAGGGTAAAAGCGTTTCTCCAGCTATTGCCATTGCTTTTCTTATTGAGACCACTTTTTCAAGGCTTTATTGTTATTATTCATGCACATGTGTTTTGACTCCTTGCTGTTCATAGTAGATCAAATGGCGTCACAATCAAATTTGAAAAGAATAATTCAGAAGTTGAAGAAACAAGGCCATAGTCTAAAAACCTTCCTTTCTTGAAGGTTCGAAAGATTTTGAAGCCTGTCTTAGTGTCAACGAGGCACTTGGGAATTGAAGTTGTGCTAGAGAAGAAGTCTTTTAGTGCATTTGCCTTAGACAACCTTTGGATGTTCCCTTGCTTCAAAAGTATGCCATGCTTTTTCCTAGATATGTGTTCGAGGGGGATTGTCTCATGGATCCCAAAGTTATCTTAGAGCTCCTTTCTGGGCTTTAGTTTGGTGAAGGTAAAACTTCATTTTATTTTTTATTTTTTACTTTTTTGAATATGTAGTTAAACTTATAAGTGTGTCTTTTCATGTGTTGCCAATGAACCTCTACATATCGATGGTTGAAAAGTATTTATTTGTATCACTGGATTTAATTGGAGTGGAAGGACTACTGATAGATTGAGAGCATAAATTGTAAGAGATGTGAGAGTCTTTTTTTTTTTTTTTTTTTTGTAAAGAAGGCTTACAAAAATAAATAGAGGAAGGTTAAACACTAAATTGAATTTCAAGCCAATGAAGTCACTGATTATTGAAAACTTTTAAGACTTGAAAGGAGTTTTAAGTGTTGTATGAGTAATACGCTTTCACAACTTTGATAGAGGCAAGGACAATGGCAAAAGCTGATGTGGATACCAAGTATCACAACCTAGATTTGTCATTTTTCCTTATTGAAGAGCAGGATGAAATGTGCCCTTCCTTGTCCGAAAGGATTATCTTAACTCTTCCAGGTGATATTTCGAAGCCAACAACAAACAATGATATGGGATATGTGTAGTAATATTGTAATTGAGCTTTTGCAATCTTTAACTTGTTTTATGATTATGGTGATGTTGGTTATTTAGTTTTGTGTAATGAAACAATGATTATTGTGACTATATATTCATGATAGCTTTAGTGTTGAGTACTTTTTATTTTGTGTGTTTGATATTTTGTATTTGCTCTTGACTTGGCTTGAAATGAATGATGTTCACCTTTGATTATTTGTTGTTTTTCTTTTATGAATACTTTTTTGTTTTCAACAAGTTAGGTTTGTCTCTTTACCTTTTTGTTTTTGATGAATCATATTCTCTTTTATTATTATTATTTTTACTTTTGATGATGTATATTTGCCATTCATCACATGTGTTGATGCTTTTTTTTTTTTTTTTTACTAACATAGCATAATTTTTATTTATGTGAGTACATGTAGGTAACATTTATTAATGCTAAATAGAGTACGTTTATAGATTTTAGATGTTCCACGTCTTAGGGATGATTATGCCATCCAACTTGCTTAGCTTGTAATTACCTACTTGTATGATCCTTTGCACTTAATAAGGTCTTTCCCATGTGAGAGAGAAAATTCCTTTTGTCTCTTTTGTTATTGATATCTTGGTGCATCAAAGGACAAGATCACTTATTTTGAAGGCACTCTTTCACACCTTTTGATTAAAATAACAAGATATTTTCCAATTGTATATTTAGCTCGTCGTTGTACTACTTCCGTTAGCTCAATCAAGAGGTATTGTTTTATTGTAACTTGGCATCATTTTCCTTCTTATCAAAACATTAACACAGTAATGATGCCTAAATTTCTATGAGAGAGGTTACCTTGGTATCATGCACTAGGGCAAAAGGTGTCTCTAGTTACTATACAAAGTGTTATTCCACATACCCATAGGATCCCTAATAACTCATCTACCTAACACCTTTTAGCTTTGTATAAATATTTTTGTTTTTAGTGAAGTGTGATTGGTAACCTCAACCTGTTTAGTTTCCTTTTGGTGCTCCATGGATCCAAACCTTTATTTGATGCTCTTTACATTTTTCCATGAAGTTTTTTCTTTGAAATTACAAGTAATCACTAGTGACAAGGATGGGATCCCAAAATAACAAATTATTGCCTTCCTAAAGAAATTTCATGCCTTCTATTTTGATATTTATGCCAATGCTTTGGCTTCCACCCATTCAACAAAGTAATCATTTGCGATGATTGCAAACTTTTTTTTACCTTATCAATCCATGCTTCATTAGATGAATAGGCATGAGATGATAGTGGGTGCAAGTTCACTAATTGGATTTTGCGATGATGATGATATCTTTGGCACTTATCAGATTTTGAAATTTATGCTTCAGCATCTTCACAATAATTTTGGTCAGTAGTATCTTTATCATCAGAGGTGACTCAATGTAAAATGGGGTCTTAGGTAAAAAATATTCATGGGTCTTTTAATTATTTTTATACAAAAGTATAATATTTTATTTAAAATTTATTTTTTAAAATACAAACAAATGAAATTATGTTTTAATATTCAAATTTTAATAATAAATCTTTTTAATTTATAAAATAACTAATCTATTAGTCTTTTTTGTGATATAGTTGAATATGAGCAAATTTTTATGAATTTTAATTTTAAAAATTTCAACAATAACAACTATTTTAGATGTTATGAATAATATTTTATAAGCAACAAAAGTTTATATTTTATTATATAGAATTTAATACTTTAAAGTGGTATTTTTATTTTATTTGTAAAGTTTCTTCCAAAATTTTTAATTCATTAAATAGATATAAACTATTAATATTAGATAATTCTTCTTACTTTAAAAATTTTTCAAGAGTATAAAAATATATTTTTTCAAATTGTCATCAAAAGGATCTTAATTTTTTAGGTAAATATTATTTAAAACCTTGAAGAATACTCTTCTCCTAATTTTTATCTTGAACTTCAAACTGTATCCAAAAAAATCTTGAATCAATGATAAATAGTTAAATTAAACCTTAGTTTAAAACTATTATAATAAAATTAAGTATACTTTTATTATTAAAATTTTTTAAAAATTATATAAATAAATTTTATACTTTGTTTTGAGATCATTCCTCAATTTTAAATAATTTTTGATCCACGAACTATTATTATGAATTTTTTAAATATTTGATAATAAATTTTTTAAAAAAATATTTTTAGCATTTAAAAAAATCTAAACTTTTTGTGATGGTAGCTTGAATATTTTTTCACCTTTATAAAAAATTTTAAGTCAAAATTCTATTACAAGATCTTCAATTTGAATTCTCTAAATTTTTAAATTTTTTAACAAGGTCCACTTGGACTATTTCTCATTAATCAGAGCTTGTTTAGAGATTTTTAAAAATTTAGAATAAATATTAAAAAAAATATTTTACAGAGTTTTAAATGATATTTATCTTAATTTTTTTAAGTGATACAAAAAAAAAAAGTATCTTCACATATTTTAAATTTCTCAAGCCCACTTTGAATTGAAGAAATAGTTTGATCATTTATATATGTAAAATAATTAATTCTAAATGAGTCTTCAATTAACATTATTACTTCACTATTTATATTTTTGTCAATACATATTTTTTCTATTTTTGTATTTTTTTCATAAAATACAAGTTCCATATATATTTTATGTGTTATTTTTTTAGCTAAAATAATAACTCATGTAAAACCATTTTGCTATAGTTTTTAAAGAAATTGAGGAAATATAAAAATTCTATGGAAATCTAAAGTATATATGAAGAGATGAATAATATTGTTGCCACATTTCATATGATTAGCAATATTTAAAAATAAAAAACAAATTTAAAAAATTCAAAATAAAATAAACATGTTGTCACTTTTGTAAGTCCTCTTGTTCTTTTCCTCATACAAAAACTAAACCATATTACTAAAACATAATTTGAAAATGAGCCCCATTTGGAAACAACCAAATAATTTTTATTAGCTTTTTAAAAAATTATTAATTTTTTTAAATAAAAGTCAAGTAGGCCCATTTGAAAGTGGCACCTTATGTGACCATGTTAGACACTTGCCCTTATAGCTACCATTGCTTGTCACATAATTATCTCGACAAGAGTTCGCACCGCAATATGTTCGTTGCAAATGTCTTTATGTGCCTCTGTTAAGATATAATTTTACTTATCCTTTGTAGTGGATTACAGGTACATCTTAGCAATTGAGCAAAGGTATAGTTGATGTGCAATGACATCGTAATTTATTGCTTACATCTGTAACTTTCTTACCTTCTGAATGTTTTATAGACGCAAGCTCTTTTCTTAGTGTTCTCGTATAAATTAAAACCATTCCTTCGTTATCATAATGGGCTTTATTTTAGCCTCTGCAATTAAGATACATTTTTCACTTCTCATAATATAGCTCATGGGGCACTTTTAACTTTTGATAACTACATTTATAAGGGTTTCATCCCAAATATTTTGTTTTTAAGGTATCTATATGATCTCCATTGATTTGTATTTTGCTAAGTGTTCTCTTTTTTCTGTGTAGGTACTTTTTGCTTATAATGTGACGAGTTATGAATCAATGCATATCTTGAGTCTTTTTAGTCATTTCAAATTGATGAAAAGATTTTGAAAAGTTCTTAATACTTGATCTTATTATTAGATGCAGCAAAAACCAAGTTGAGATTGTAGTAATATTGCCTTTTACGCTTCTTGCTCCATCAACCCACAAGACTTACTTATCGTAAGGTATTGGCTACTACGATTTAATCTTGTCCTAGGGGAGCATACATTCGATAATAATGTTCATAAATAATGAGCTTTAATTGTCATTTGGGCTATAGGTAATGTCGTGCTTGCTAAACTCAACCGTCAATTTAGTTAATCAACCTAAAATATTCGTTGTCATATTATTTGTCTAAGAGATCAATCTGAATACAACAATTTGGTACATTTTAAGAATATGAATGTAACTTAATGTAGACTGTACAAGTGCAAATATCATTTTTTTTTTTTTGGGTGTAGAGTATTAAAACTCTACTTCATGCAGGACTTTGCTAATATAATGATAGGCTGGAGCTTCAACCTTTCTTGTCAACTCATGATAGTAGTAATTGCTTTTATAGCTACTACAAGGTATACAAGGGTTTATTGCCTTGTGTCCTTATCATAAAAAGAAGAGACCTCAGACACTGTTATAATTGCTCAAATGTAATTTAATAATCAAGACCTTATTCAAAATTCTCGGTTCAGTAAATGAAACAGCTTAGAGGCATTAGTTATTTTATAAGTAACTTACTTCGATGATGTATGTGGAGGTTACATTTCAAAACAACCCAAAATTTTTTAAAGTTCGCCTCAATGTTTTTATGTGTTATGATGAAACCTAAAAACTTTCATGTGATGAACATTGAAGGTGCACTTCTCATGGTTAAGGTGCTTGAAATGTTGGTGCAATATCTAGAAAATATCTTCAAGGTCATTCAAGTATTGCTCCCTAAATTAGTTGTTAATTTTTTTAGTATTAAAAATATATATTTTTTAAATTTATAATATTAAAAATTTTAAAAACTAAAATAATTATTCAAAAATTTATGAAACTTTTTGTGATAATAATTTGAATATTTTTTTATATTTATAAAAATTTTAAATCAAAATTAATTGTATAAGATTTAAATTTGAATATTTTTAATTTTAAAAATTTTTGATAAAATTTAATGTAAATCAAATTGATATATTAAGGTTCGATTTATCATTTTTTACACATAAATGTTTAATTGATAATATCAAATAAATATCAAAATTTTATGAGACTTTTATCTATATTTTTAATTATTAAAATACTTTAAAATTTATTCAAATAAATTTTACATCTTATTTCTAGTTCATTCAGTAAATTTAAATAATTTTAAATTAATGAGCTATTTTTAATAATTTTTTTAATAGTATAGTTTTTTAATAAATATTTTTAATATTAAAAAATTTAAATTTTTGTATAATTATAACTTAAATATTTTATTATATATGTAAAAAATTCTAAGTCAAAATTTGTTATAAAATATTTCAAATAATATTTAATTTTAATATAAATTAATATATTAAAATTTATTTAAAATTTTTTAAAAATTAAAATTTAATTAAAAATAAAATTTAAAATTTAATTAAAAATAAAATTTAAAATTAATATCATTTTTATTCAAAATTTGAAAAAAATTATTTAAAAATAAATTATATTAATTAAATTAATTAATATAATAACATTTAAATTACAGAGTTTTTTTTATCATCATTAAAATGTCTGTATAATCCTATAGAAGTCGTTAAGGGCAGATGAAATCATCACCCAACTCAACGACAAATTAGATATGTCTTGGCAACGTCAACTATCAAGCAACAGCTTTGCTTCGTCACGTCTTGGACATAGCGATGCAATGTGGCCACGGACAATTACGCAACCTTCTCTTACTTTCTTTCTTACCCTTTAATATATACATATTAAAAATAAAGATTCCTTCAGATTTTTATGTTTAAAAATTATAAATAAATATTTAATTTATTAATTTAATTTAAATTAAAATATTATTAAAAATTAAAAATTTAAATTAAGAATTTTAAAAAATAAATTTTGGTTTAATTTTTTATAAATAAAATATTAAAATTTCATCATATAAAAATTTTAAAATTTGTAAGTATTGAAAATATATTTTTAAAGAATTTATAATAAAATTTTTTAAAAAAATTATAAAAAATTATTTAAATTTAAAAAATAAACTTAAAATAATTTAAAAATAAAAATATATTTAATTTTTGTAATTATTTAAATTAAAATTTAATTAATTTAAATTAAAATATTTAAATTTGATTTATTATTTTTTAAAAATAAATTAAATATAAATTAAACATTAAAATTTTACAAGAAGTTAAAAAAGACTTATCACTTATAACCATAAAATAAAATCCAAAAAAAGGAAAAAAAAATGTCAATAGGAGGAATAAGTTTGAAGAATTGTTCTGCGCCTCGGCCGCTTCACATTTTCGGATGGTTGACTTATCATACACAGAGAGGGTATTTTTGTCAGAGAGGAATAATTTGAAGGTTAATATAGCACTTGGATCCACTTTTGATGTCCATAGCGGACATGGCACGGATGATTAAGATGACATGTGGGCGGGTGCAGGAAATGTAAGAATTGACAGCTTCAGAGAATCTTTTCAATTCATCCCCTCGGCCTCTCCATATCCCCTCCAAGTATTAAAGTGGCAAAAATCAGTGTAGACGAAAACCAGCATCTTGCCTCTCTCTCTCTCTCTCTCTGTTCTTGTCTTTCCTCTGTAGATTGAGTACTATTCTCTGGAAGTCTACGGGAATCCTTTTTGAAGTAAGCGTTTGAGAGTAAAAAGAGGGGATAGAGAATTCGGCAACACTTCCTCGGCGTCCGGATTCTGAGGGAGGGAAATGTGGGGATTCGGGGGCAGGTACTATTGGGGGAGGAAGGAAAGGGAAAGAGGGAAAAGTGAGGGAATAGTGGTGGTCTTTGCTTGGATGTCCAGTCAAGAGAGGCACCTTAGGAACTACGTCGATCTCTACTCATCTCTCGGATGGAATTCACTTGTCTGTCATTCTCAATTTCTCAACATGTACGTTCTTCATCTTTTTGCTGCTAGTTTTTGGTGCTTCTTCTCATAGTTCTGAATTTGTTTTTCCATTTTTGTTTCCTTTTTCTTATGCGTTTTCTTTTTTAGAATTACGAATATTCAGGATTAGTTGGATTTGATTGATTTTCTATTTGGTGCAAAAGTTGGCGATTTGGTCAAATTTGACTGCTTTTAATGTCCAAGTGATGTTCACGAGTTCACGGGTGTTTTAATTACTTGGACGACGCCTTTCCTGATTCAAATTTCATAAGATGATTTAGGCTATCTATATACTTAGCCTTCATAAATGCTACTTCGGTGTCGGCTCTATTTAGGCGATCTGTATACTAAAGCCTTCTATATGCATCTCAAGTGCCAGCCGGCTGAGAATAAAAGATGGGCGGTTCCGAGTGTCAAAAGTTGAGCCTCTCTTTTTGGCTTGTTTAATGCTATGCCTAGCTCAGGAGAAATGCTACATGATAATTCTTAGGCTACTCTAGGTGGCTGAAAAAGGTTTGGAGGTAGATGTAGAAATTTGGATGTTCTACATGGTGTGAGGTTATCAATCTACTCCCATATTGTTGTACTGTCATGGCCATGGTTTGCAATAGCTGTTTATATTTACTACCCAGTAGGAAGCAACACAATTGATTTCTAGTTTTGTAGGTTGAAAATAAGGAAAGCATTAAGGGTAATTGGGGCACTCAGAAAATTCTTTTGAAGGTGACAATAATTAAAGCAGGAGGCTATGCATGATGCATCGTTATATGTATTCCTTGCTAGTCTAACTACTTTCTTTATGTTATTATCATTTGGTATGAGATATTTCATGTAAAATTTTCATTTACAAAGTGGAGGGCCTTGTAGATAAATTGTATGTTTTTATGAAAAGATAGAAACATATAAATTCTTACCAAAAGAGATTTAAAAAAAAAAAAAAAAGCAACAATGTAGAAGGAGCCAAGTGAAGATTGATGTTGTTTTTTAAAATAATGAAAACATTTCATTGCTATATGTATTCCTTGCTCATTAGGTGCACTTATGCATTTTGTTAGTTATTCGCTTGTTAGTTCAATGTATGTTATATTTGCAGGTTCTTCCCCGACAGGGCTGCAACTATAGCTTCTGACATTCTCAACGAACTTCTGAAGGTTACTGCTTTTATATCTTTGAGCAAAAGTTGAGGAATTTATCTCAAAACATTCACCACATATGTGATTTTGATTTGCTAGGCCATGATTTGGTTGAATCTACCCATGCCAAAACATCACAAAGAATTTATGAGAAATTTGCAAAATTAAGCGGAATTTAAGAGTTTTGCTACCTCTTTTATCCTGGCTTCATACTAACCGGTTTCCTTGCTTGATTAGAAATATCTTATCTGTTTCTTCTTAATTCAGTTTAGTGCTATAAATTAATATTTGTTGAAATTTGATGCATAGACTGGGCACCATGACAATTGGTTGCTTTTGATATCCAGGAGCTAAAGATTAGGCCATCCCCTGTAGTCTTGGCTTCTTTTTCGGGTGGTCCAAAAGCCTGCATGTACAAGGTTCTTCAGGTAACTTCTCAAAAGCCTGTTAAGTTTTTCATTTTTGTACTGTCATTATGTCAAAGAGAAGACATTTATTTGGCTATCCATGTGCAGTATAGTTTTTGGTTTGAATAACTTTGTTAGGCTATTCGATGTTTTGCCCATATATGTTGAGTAGAATAAGTTTGAATGCCATTTTAACCAATAGCCTTGAGACATTTAGAACATTTTTCTTCTGTTGCAGATACTTGACAGAAAGTGCGAAGCACAATTGAATGCGGTACGTTACTTCTTTTGCAAATTCAGTGGGCATTAGCGTTTCCTTCTTTGTTGGTTTTGAGCACTTTATTTTTTAACATATCAGGTTTTGATTTTTCATGAACAGTATTAGTTTGTTGCACAAAGGTGACAAAATTAGCATATTAAATTATTTATTTTTGTTCTTGTTGGGAGCAAAGGGTGTTGGGCTCACCTTTTGTTAGCTCTGGCATGATGCATAAATCATGTACTGATTTTCAAATTTCCTCTTTCTTGTTTGGTGAAGGATGAGTGCCAATTGGCTAGGGACTGCATTGTGGGCCATATTTATGACTCGAGTCCTGTAGATTTTACTAGCGACTTGGGGTCTCGATTTGTTGTTCATCCATCTGTTGTCAAAATATCGCATCCGCCAAGACTAGTATCATGGGTAGCAAACGGTATTGCTTCTGGTCTTGATGCTCTCTTTCTCAACAGGTTTGAATCACAGCGTGCTGAATACTGGCAGACTCTATATGCCTCTGTTGTAAGTATACAGCAAATCAGTGCTCTAAAAAGATTTTACTTTCATTCTGTTTTAATTTTGTATCATTCATATGCAGAGCCTGGGGGCCCCTTATCTCATTTTATGCTCTGAAAATGATGATCTTGCTCCATATCAAGTTATTCACAACTTTGCTCAACGACTAAAAGAACTTGGTGGAGAAGTAAAACTTGTGATGTGGAATGGCTCTCCTCATGTAGGTCTGTCTTCCAAACTTGGAGTTCATTTTCGCTCATGATTGCATATATGCAATGTATGCTTAGAACTAAGAAATTATCTGGTTGGCCTCATGTAGTTCTGTCTTTCAAACTTGTGACTTCATTTCTCGCTCATGTATCCACAGAATTTAGAAACTTCGGGTCATTTAGTGCACACTAAAACAGCTGGAAAGCAAAGAAACTAAGGAGGGTTAGTTTTAAATAATGTTGATTTACAGCATGCATTGTCTATTACAGCCAGCACATTTGTAGTAAACATTATGAAATACACAATTTTGTTGTCATTGAGATCCTGAAAAAATGTTTGCATATTTTCTTGGCCTGCACAGGGTGACCAGCATTCTGGCAGGGAACACATTTGTTGTGTTTTTATGGGGACTGTATTTAACATTGATTGTGTAATGAGTGTGACCAATGTGGCTTGTTTATTGTCTTTTTATACTGAAAAGCCAAATTTAAATTTCCATTCACAGATTCCTATAAGCAGAAAGTCTAAATAAGATAGTCCCTGAACATCTAACTTGTCTCTGAATTGCCATGGTGTTGACATGAATCAGTTGATATGATTCTATGTTGTCACAGGTCATTATCGGCATTATCCGGTTGACTATAAGGCTGCTGTGACTGAGCTCCTTGGTAGGGCAGCTGCCATTTATTCCCAAAGAATTCATAGATTTGGAGGAGAAAGAACAGGCTTCCCGGGAACACATGATGATATCTCTGAGCCAATCATTGGCATGAGAGAAGCAGCTGTGAGCCCCCGCCAAAGCTTCCGAGGAACTCCTCTAGTTCCAACTGACTATTTCCTCCTGCCTAGCTCAATAGAGTATTATGAGGGTAGAGATGTTGGATCCATGCAAGATGAGGGCAAGGGAGATTTGATTCATTTGCCCAGCCTGCCAACAGTAAGTGCTCATGGAGTTCTTGGCCAAATCCTTTTTGATGTGTGTGTTCCCAAGAATGTTGAAGGTTGGGATATAAGAACAATAGATTCCATGAGCCGGGGCCCATTTGCTTCAAAGTGGAGGCATGCCCCATTTAATCCTATGAAATGTTTGCGACGATCTAGACTCTAAAATCTCAATCCACTGACTTTCAAGTGAAGAGTCGACTCTGAGTCTGGACTCATCCATTGAATTTGGGTACAAGTACTCATCAGTCAGCCAAGCTGCAAAGCCACTCGAAATTCCCAGAGGAACAAATATGGCAACATGAGGTTCTAATTTATTTTTGGGTAAATAAGGATGTTGCCATGGTTTGCTCTTGCAGTCTCCCTTCTGACAAGAAATGTACAGTCACTTTACTAATATAGTCTGTGGAGATAAATGGAACTTGTGAATGTAAATTCCACTGTTGTTACAAGACAGAATCTTTATATTTGCCCCACGATTTTCTGGCCATGTTGGTATAGCTTATAAAATCAGAGTTGCGTTTTCGCTCTGCTTCTATTTCTTTTGCTCCTTGGGATTTTTTAAGTCCTATTTCCCATGGACATTTGTAGCAGTTGTTTTGGGATTTGGGAATAAAGAGCAGCTATGATATTTACTCTTTAATTTATAGTAAGACCTTTTTTAACGAGATGATAAAACGGTATTTTATCATAAAAAATATAATAAAATCGTCTCTAACGAATTTATTGCAGTTACATTGCTGCACTAAATTTGGTATATTACTATAACTGCATCAAATGGATAAAATTTTAAAATAATTTTTTTATAAATTATTTTTTTAAAAATTTTAAATTAAATATATTTTTAGTCAATAATTTAATAAATATATAATATTATTAGAAAAAAATTATATCATTAAGAATATCTCATCAAGATCTTCAAAATAAAATAAATATTTAATATATAATTTTATTTTATTTAAATTAATAATAATAATAATTTATTTAATTAATAATAAAATTATATATATTATTAACATTATTATTTAAAAATATATGAAAATTTAAAATAATTTATAATTTATGATATAATTTAAATTTTTACATGAATATGATAAAAATAAATTTTTTTCAATTGATAACACAGTACAATAAATATAACAACACATTAACGATTACAACTTAAACTAAAACTACAACATTACTTAAACTTAAAATACTTTAACAATAATAAACTAACTTTAGAACTATTTAAAATATGGGAAAATCATCTCCACTTTCTCCTACACCACCAAAATATTAATCAAAAGGATTAAATGATCCACTAACTCTTTCAGATTAGTGATCTCGACCTCGTTTTGCATAAATTTTCATTTGCTCATTTCGAATAACTTCACGTAATATCGGATCTTTTATAGAATCAATATCTTTCTCTAAAATCTTGTTTTCCTCTCTTCGTTTTCGTAATTCTATATATTATATATTATCGTAAAAATATAAGTAACTTATAAAAATAATTAAGTTAAAATTACGGTAAAAATATTTTTATGAAATTTAATTGATAAATTATTAATTTTAAAATTACTAAAAATTATAATTTGTTATATAATATTAATTTTTTAAAAATATATAAATAAAAATAAAATTTTAAATTATATTAATTATTTTAAAATATTTATAAATTAATTAATATTTATAAATATTTTTATTAATAATTATTATTTATATTATTAAAATAATATTATAATACTAATTTAATATAAATGAATTGAAAATAAAATAAATTTGGTGTTAAAATATTTTATATTTTTTTTAAAAATTAAATTGGTGTTAAATTTAGTGTATTGGATTGAAGATGGTGTAAGCAGCAGCACCCAGCCACCTCCCGCTCACACGTAGCCAAAGACGAAACGCAGCAACTGACTTGTGAAGGAGAGAATATGAAGATACTGGTGACCGGCGCCTCTGGTTATCTCGGTGGAAAACTGTGCCATGCCCTGCTGAATCAGGGGCAAGTGGTCAGAGCCCTGGTCCGACCCACCAGTGACATCTCAGCGCTTCCTTCACCCACAAGCGACGGAGCCTTTGAGCTCGCCTATGGCGACATGACTGACTATCGGTCGGTCCTGGATGCCTGCTCCGGCTGCCACGTCATCTTTCACACTGCCGCAGTGGTCGAGCCCTGGCTTCCTGATCCTTCTAGATTCTTCTCCGTAAGCTCGCCCGTCAACCCTTACTGTTACTCCGAATTTGATTGCCACGTAATTGAATTTAATACTGTGACCTTAGGTAAACATAGGAGGACTGAAGAACGTGTTGCGTGCAGCCAAAGAAACCGGAACGATCGAGAAGATCGTCTACACGTCGTCGTTCTTCGCTCTAGGGTCAACTGATGGATACATTGCCAATGAGAATCAAGTAGGACAATATCCCACATGAATTTTAACTCTTGTGTGCCTAAATTTGAATTTATATGTTTCTAATTGCACTGGTATTTTTGTTTGTTGGGAAAATGAACTTGTGATGTCAGTTACATCCGGAGAAGTTCTTCTGCTCAGACTACGAAAGATCAAAGGCTGCTGCAGATAAGATCGCGTTGCAAGCTGTTTCTGAAGGGATGCCCATAGTGCTAGTGTATCCTGGTGTTATATATGGCCCAGGCAAGCTCAACACTGGCAATGTTGTTGCTAAATTGGTAAGATTTCTTTTGCTTTGTTTTGTCACCTTTTCTTTCTTTTAAACAAAAAGAATATAAAATAGCTCCGCAACTCATTACGCACTTCATGATTACCTGGAATTGGCAGTTCTGGTTCTAATTGAGGTTGGTTATATCTGAGTCAGTCAGATATAACCAACCTTAATGGATAAATCTGTTTAAAGGGGGGATCTATGACTCTTTTATGACAATTGTAGGTAGTGATAAGAATTGAATATAGACCAGTTATGGTGACCCTGCTTATGCCATCTACTGAACCAAGACTTATAGTAATGTTAATAAAGCTAGATTACCGGTTAGCAATATCACCAGAAGATTTTGCCTGATGCAAGCGCATTTTTCACTTAACCCTCACCATTGCATTTATCAACTGAATGTTTGCTTAGCCATATTGCCAGAAGATTTTGCTAATCTGATCTTCTCTTCAAGTTTTGACTATCTTCTCCAGTCCTTAGATTTCATCCTGGTGGTGTATTTCTTTATACCTAAGAGAAAGAATTGAGAGAAACTTGCATAAAGTGTAGTTTTCAAGTTCCCCAAGTGGTATTTTCATGTAATCGAAGCACTTTCTTTTGATGTAAGGAAAGTGCAATTCTTGTCACAGAAATAAAATCTCATTTTTTGTTGTCCTCTATAACAGAAAGGAAACAGCTCTGGGATTTAACATGAAGTTACTTTGCCTTTTCTTTCCATTTGATGGGTGTTTACTGTTTTTGTGTCTGCCAAATGTATATGATTAAAGCGGTTACAAATGCTTAATATTCATAGTTTTTGCCCTTTCAGATTATTGAACGCTTTAATGGGCGACTACCTGGATACATAGGCTATGGGAATGATAAATTTTCATTTAGTCATATTGATGATGTGGTAGATGGTCATGTTGCAGCATTGAGTAAAGGTCGGCTTGGTGCAAGATATCTACTTACGGGAGAAAATGCCTCATTCATGCATGTTTTTGACATAGCTGCTATCATCTCTGAAACCGGAAGACCCAAATTTAGCGTCCCACTGGTGGTCATCGAGGCTTATGGATGGCTAATGGTTCTCATCTCTCGAATTACTGGACAGCTTCCTCTTATCAGCCCCCCGGTATGCCTATCTTTTACTCTTTGGTTTTCATATTAAGTCATATGCTGAATCAATCATTTGAGTGCTAAGTTGATAACAAAGAAGTAAATATCATTTGTTTGAGTGCTTAATCCATCAAGGTAAAGATAGAAATTGGGTAATGTTTAATCATGTTACTATAATTTGCAATAACTAATCCTAGACCTGCCCCAAAACTCATCTGCCAGGTACTGTTTCTTCAAGCAGCATTTCTTAGAATTTCAATTGTTATGTTTCTTTCATCCTCATTTTCCAGATATTTTTTCTTCAAGTTGCGGGAAGTCTCAAATTTCCGTTGTTATATTTTGAGCAGACTGTGCGTGTTTTGAGACATCAATGGGCTTATTCTTGCGAGAAGGCGAGAGCAGAGTTGGATTATAATCCGAGAAGCTTGAAAGAAGGACTACAAGAGATGCTGCCTTGGTTGAGGAGCATTGGCGCCATAAAATACTGAAAGGAAACTACTCAGTGCATCCAGCTCTTCCTTAAGGAAGTGTAGAAGTTGCACGGAACAATTCTCATTCTAAGAAAGATCACTGCATTGCGAATGAAGCTTAATATTGTAATCTCTGCATTTTATAGATTTGACTATTTGATCGTAAATTCTATAGTATTTGGATGGAAACAATGAACAAATTTAGATTGAGAGTAGATAATTGGGCACAGCGATGTTAAGTTTGACCCTTTTTAATGAACTGAGCGGTTTTCCCAAGAAACAAACAAAGCAGACCCACGATACCTTGCACCTGTAAAATTGCAGTTCACTTATTACAATGTGCAGTTTCAAGAAGGGCGAAATCCATTGGCACCGTCCAATCAAGTTTTACCTGCGAGGTAATTAGCTGACAGCCAGTGACGCAGTCAAAATTCAAATAAGTGTGAACGTAACGGTCGACTATGAGTAAGCACAAATTACAGAACTTCTTTCTCTTCCTTTCCCCAACTCTCTGCGCTTTTATTCCCTTTTCCTTCTCTCAACATCGCCACAGATCCTGTAAACTTCTAATTGTTTCTCGAGGAAAATGGTTAAGGCTGAAGTATCATACGAGGACTATCGCCGCAAGAGGCTTGAGGAAAATAAGAAAAGGATGGAAGCCCTCAATCTCCCCCAGCTCTCTCAAGCTCTCCGATCGCCGACTATCAAGAAGCCTTCTCCGGTCTTTTCAAACCCCCAGCTTCGTGTATTCCTATAACTGAGTATGTAATCTATGCTGTGAAGGCTCACTCTGTCCGTTCAATCTACTTGCAGATGAAGAAGGTGAAGCCTCGCACAGTGGAGAAGCAAATGGTCGTTGTTAGGAGGTCGAGTCGCTTCGCAAATAAGCCTGCCCCTGTTTATAAAGAAGTGAGCTATTTCATCCCTGATTTATGGTTTTCTTCTTTTCCAATCTCTCACAGTAACTGTCATTCGTTATCATATGTTTTTCAAACAATAAATTTGAAGCATTTTAACTTCACAAACCATTAATCACTAGCCCTCCTCACGCTTCTAATAAAGTTGCTTTTGATGAACATATAGTCTCTAATCCTCTGCTATCTGAGCTTGTTCTGAGTTTTTTTAATAAAGAGTTAAAATTTTGAGTTTTTTATCTGTGGAAACTCTATCTAACCCTGCTTAATAGTCGTGGCAATAGGTCGCTCCTAGGATATTTTCCTTGTAAGGAATAAAAGATATTGTTATTTTGTTGTAAACTGAAGTAGTTTTCTTGTGACAGGTTGTTGTTGAACGCGTGGAGATCCCTAGAAGGTATGCTTATTCAAGCTTTTAAATGTCATTGATAATTAGTGATGTATCCCTTAGTTCCCTATTTCTTATCTCTTTGCTGCCATTTCAATGCTTTTAATGTCGTCTCCCGGTAAATATAGGATTTATAAGAGAAGGAATATGTCAAACCTGGTATATGCTTCAGATGAAGCCAGGGCAGAGGCTATAGAGAAAGCAGAGAAGCTGCAAGCTGGTTTAGAACCTGATTACCCAAACTTTGTAAAACCCATGCTTCCATCCCATGTTTCTGGTGGATTTTGGCTGGTGAGTCGGTTCCTGGCCCCCTAATTATCAGATTTTCTTTTTTTCCTTTTTCATTGTAATTTTGTGTGGCTAAATCAAGGATTAAGGGAAACATGACTTGTCTATCATGTGCCATTTTAGCATTCTGGTGTGATCTCTAGTAATCTTCATGTGCAATCTGTTTGGCTTGCCTTTTGAGCCAATGGTGGACAACCAAGAAGGTCTATCATCTTTTTAGCAACCGTAATAACTCACTCACCCTGGTCCTGATCAGTGAGTGAGCAATTTTATAGCTGACCAATGAGCACCTGAGTGCAAACTATCTTCTTGCAATAAGGATGATTTTGACGGGGCCCTTCAGGGTAAACTTCTCCTGTATTTTATTGACAGGTTAAGAAATAGAATTCAGAACTTAAGATTATGAACGTTTATACTTGCTGGTTTTACTTTAGGAAAGTGCTCGATTTATAACCAGAATCTGCTGAAAAATGTCTGATGACCCAGAATGCATGTCATTTAACTACTCTTTTGTTGTCATGGGCTGTTAACTCAGTGTTCAAATTATTTTGGAAATTTTGTCAATAGGGTCTTCCAGTCCACTTCTGCAAGACAAACCTTCCCAAGAGTGATGAGGTTATCACTTTGATAGATGAAGATGGCGATGAGTATCCAACAATATATTTGCCTAGGAAAACTGGACTCAGTGGTGGATGGAAAGGATTTTCTGTTGCTCATGAGCTGGTAGATGGTGATGCTTTAGTTTTTCAATTAATCCGATCTACAGCATTCAAGGTTTGTGTTTTCAGTCAGTTAGACATCATCTGTTTTTTGATCTTCTAAATATGCATAACAGATTTCACATAAATTTGTATGCATGATTTGCCTGCATGAAGCAACTCTGGCACAAGCTTCTGGGTTAGTTTGACATGAACCAAATAGTGTTTATGCCTTTTGTGAACAGTTGCTCTCTCTGGCCTTTTTTGGCCTTTTCCATATTAGATTACCATATTTGCACTGAAAGATGAACAAGACACTTATTAACACATTATGTCTGCTTTTTCTTTTCAGGTGTACATTATCAGGGTTAATGGTTCTGAACAGAGTGACAAGCTATAAGATATTACATAATTCGATGTTGGAGCTGATCGGATCAGTCTAGGTAACTATGTTGAAACATTGCTAAATATGCAATATATATATATATATACTTTTTTAATTTTAATTTTAATCTAAATCAATTGGACATCATTTTTATTTTACATCTCATTTTATGTTTATTTTTAAATTTTTTGATTTTTTAGATGTATAATTTATTTCATCAATTTTTCAAAATATAAAATAAAAAATAAATATAATTTAAAGTTTTTTATATGTTTATCCATTTATTTATTATTGTTTCCTTCAAGTTATATTCGTGAAGGTAACAGATAATAACTCGGGTCAAAGTTTTCTGGCACTTCCTAATAATTACAGTATAGTAGTTAAAATATAGGCTTGATAACGACATGGATTCTCAGTTGCAGTGCATTTTCACCTTAAAAGTTAGATGCAATACACTTCATAACCTCTTGGCCTTAACGGATGGGACCTACTGTCATGTGAACTCCATGGAATGTAGATTTGCAAATTCTTGTGCAGGAGGTTGGAGGCATCCACCTTGTCGCAGACACTCTTGACAATTTGATATCAACTTCAACACATGTTCTGCCTCCAGTGAGATCAAGAAAAGCTTACACTCTTTTTATTTTTATGAGACATGTTTCATTTAGATGTGGTTGGAACACGGAGCTGATGAGCTTGAAACTTTCCCATTATGCATGTTCTCTATATTACTTCAACTTCTTTGAATTTTGTTCTTGTTTGACTCTCTCTCTCTCTCACTCTATTGTTGTTTCCTTCTCATTAACATTAGGTCTGCTTTTTTCTTAATTCCAGGAATCCATTGCAAGCAAACAGGAAACAAAGGAAACTTAACTGCCTTGCTTATAGATTTACCAAGTGTCAATTCAGGGCCTTGTTGCATGCCATACTGTGGTGATTCTGTACCTGTTTAGGCATCTAACACAGAAGGAACGGTTGTACATTATTTCTTAACTTAATTCAATCTAACTAGTTTGCATTATTAATTCTTCTTCTCTATCTCCTTATTTCTGTCAGGTTGTAGATTCTTTGGGTTCTTTCTGTTCCAGGAAGGCCTAACAGTTCTCTAACTGGGAATGTCCTAGACCAGATCCTTAAACTTCGGGTGGCAAACGGCAACATCTCATGACCATGTGTGTCCAAAATCAAATCCCCTGGCAGAGGAAGTGAATGTAATAACTAATCATTGACGAGGTCTTCCCTCAACCACATCAACCTCACATCAATTTTCTTATACGGCATAGCATACCACCAAACCTACCTACATGGTTAAAGGTCATCTAAAATATTACTCCTCTAGAAAATATCCTAGAATAAAGAATTGATTAGAAAGAAAATTAAACCCATTGTTTTTTACTTTATTGCCAGGTCGACTATTCAATTTCTTTTTAAAAAATTATAGCCCAATAGTATTCTCTTCTTAAGAAATTTAGAAATTAATACTGTGAATTAGAAAATAAGAATTTCAGTTTTTTTTTTTCCATGACAAGCTTCAATAAATTAGGTGACAATCGTGATTTTCTTGATCAAATTTTAGCTTGCAAAAATCTTTTCCAGAAAAGAATCTGAGTAAAAAACAATTAAAAATTTAGACTGATTAACAGAAATTGAAATTGAAATTTATTATTTAATTTAAACCTCCATTTTTTAAATTTGCAGAATGTGGGTATGGAATTAGGATGTGTTATTAAGTGAAATGACAAAACTGCCCATGAGCCCACCAAAACGTGGTAATGACGTAGTTTTATTTAATTTGTGGGGTTTATGTGGGTGCACTTCTGCTGAATAGGTCAGTTGAGCTGGGATGAGTCAACCAGTTTATTGATAGCAACGCTTGCTGGGGAAAGCTGGCCCCCTCTTCCAACCCTTTCCAGCTTGCTCCTTCACCCTCCTTGTCAACAACACCAGCTAAGTGCCCACACACACTCCTAAATAATTGGGTCCCTCAACTCCTCAACATGATCTGATCTCCCACTGGGCCCCACGTCAGCTCTTTCCTTTCCCATCCCCTGAGCCATTGATTCAGCCCTCATCACTCCCTCATGGCCCCCATCCAACCGTTTAGTACGCGGTGTTTGTCTTAATAACCACCATCTACTCCATCCTCTCTCCTCCACGCGCCTTCGATTCGAGTGCCCACCCAAGCCTCGACCAAATTGGAAGCATCTGCAAAACACGCGCGGTGGTTAAAAGTGAGATTTGCCATGGTATTGTCTCGCTGTATGACTGGCGCCGGGAATTTCGCGGTCAGCCGAGTGGAGGTCAAAGGTTAGGTCGGGAAAGAACCTGGCGAGGACGGGGTGCCCCGAATTAAGTGGGCCCCAGGGCCAATGACCCCGTCATTAACAATGTCATTAACTTTTTAATTAATGCACTAAACAACAAATTAATTATATTAATAACAGGCTAAATATGCGTTTTTGTGTAATGACAGTGCATGCCTCTCCGTCCAGTTAGGAGCTGTAATTTGACCGACTCCATTTGTTTCCCCGTTCCGTTTTCTTGCTATCGTGCGCCTCCTCGTGTAACCGGCGCTATCCCTCTGAAAATAGAAATTAGAAAAACAAAAAAAAAAAAAAAAAAAGACCGTCCTGCAAGTTGTCTCCTTTAGCTCTACCAACGACGGCTTGGTTCTCTATGGTCGGGCCCACCCCTATATATCTTCTTACGTGGGGCCCCGTAAACAATAACCCTCCGATCTTGACGTGATTAATCTAACGGCTGTGAAAGCGCCCCGGCAGGGTTGATTAGCGGCTTGAAAACGGCTTTGGGCGCCGAACAAACGGAACGATGCGTTTTGCCACGTCAGATAAGGAAAGTAGAGAAAACCGAAAAAAATAATAAGAAAAAGAAAAGAAAAGAAACAGGCGAGAGAAGAAAGAGAGGAGCCAGCTTCGTTTGCGTATTTGTAAAATGATAGTTTTCTCTTTCATGGTTTCCACAATGGGATTTTTACAGGGCGCCGGGATCCGCGTCTTTTGATTGCAGCAAACATCTCATTCTGTTCGCGCGCAATCACCATCGCCTTTAGTATGATTCTCTTTATCTCCGTCTCTCTGTCTTACTGTAATTCTTCTTCTTCTTTCTATGTCTTCTCTTCTATAGGATTCTTTTTCTTTATCTTTCTGTTTGTTGCCTTATGGACTTCACGAACTCAGACATCGTGATTTGTAATATTTTCTCTTCTAATATGCCTGTCGAGTTATTTTATCGTCCACATTGATTTGGATTTTCATCTTTTTATTCATCTTCCTCTCCCTGTTTTGTTCTGTTGATTCTTCTGTTATCTGATCATCTGTCATGAGTTAATTTCCTTGATTTATGGACAATGATGTGAATTTGTTCATTTTTTTTTCTGTAAGTTCTTTTCTTTTTTTTTGGTCTTTTGTCCTTGAAGATCTTGATGATTTTGTGTGGCCGTGACTAACTAAGCTTTTCAATTTGATATTTCGCTGATTCGTATCTTCACGTTCGATCAATTTGATTTGATTTGTTATTGATAATTGAGCAATTCTATTCGATTTGCGAGTTTTGATTTGGCTAATCGGCTTTCGTTTTATCTCAGGATTTGTAATGGTACAACACATGGAGAATTAGAAGTGACTGGAGTCATTCTGTGTGTTGTGATTTTGAGCTCGCGAGAACAATGTCCAGGAGGAGCGACCATCACACTGTCCCACTTTCAGTGCTGCTGCAGCGGGAATTAGCGAATGAGAAGGTTGAGAATCCGGAGATTCAGCATGGTCAGGCCAGCCAAAGCAAGAAAGGGGAGGACTTCACGCTGCTTAAAACAGAGTGCCAAAGGGCCTTGGGTGATGGGGTTGCCACATTCTCTGTTTTCGGGGTATGTGTTGGTCATGACTTGGTGTCTGTTTCTTTTATCCTTGTATGTTTGATGCTCTCATCAGTGATGGTTGTTGTGCAATGAGTTGGTTGCAATCTATTCTAAAGATTTATGTGTCCAGATATTTGTCTTATGATGGTGATGGTGTTGTGAGGGAGATGTGCAGGAGATGCTTGGATCTACTCTTAGGAGACAGAAAAACTTGGAGAAGTTCAGATTTTACCAACCAGTGAAAAAACTGCCATAGCATGATATGCTCTGACATGCACCTCCTAGTTGTTTGGTGGATACATGAAATCTTTGCTTTTGTTCTTATGTCTGCTTGTTGATGGATTGGAATATCTACTGTATGTCTGAAACGAATGAACAGTAAATGCCATTGAAGATTGTTGGTTTAAAAGCATAACCTAGAATCAGTTCATATTTAAAGTCTTTGACTCACTTCTAGTACAAATTTGTATCTTTTTATACTGTATTTTAGATTTGGAATTTGAAAGATTGGGCCTGTTATGAATGTAAACTTTGTTTTGATTTTCTGCTATTACATTCTTATCATGATAAAGTTTTCTATAAGATTCTTGGCCTTTTTTTCTTTTTTTTTCCTTCCCTTGCTTTGACATTTAATATGAAGTATTAGTTTGTTTGTTTTTACTTATGTTTGGTTGGTTTCTCTTGCTAAATTGTGTTTTCCAGCTATTTGACGGGCACAATGGGTCTGCAGCTGCAATTTATACTAAGGAGAATCTCCTAAATAATGTCTTAGGTGCTATTCCCTCAGATCTTAACAGAGATGAGTGGGTTGCTGCACTGCCAAGGGCCTTGGTTGCAGGCTTTGTTAAAACAGATAAAGATTTTCAAGAGAGAGGTATGAGTTATTCTTTGCAAATGCACATCATTGTTCTCCAAATATGCACATGTAGACAGGTATGTAGGTGAAATGCATATGCTGATATGAATGAGAATTGAAAAATTTATCCCGAATGACATAATTCTAGAATCAACTAATTATCGTACATATTTAACATGTTATCGAAACATCGGTGATTATATATCGGACATTCCAATTGGCTTACTGGCATACACTGCAAATGTTAGGAAGGGACATGGTTTGCTAGTTACACTAGCCATCATGAGGGCCATCCAATGCTTTTGAAACTATAGCTGTCAATAAGATGGTTTCTTGTGTCTTGATCATGAGAGGTAGTTGCTAGTCAATTATTAAACTTTATATGGAAAAGGCCGTCGTCAATCTTTTCTGCTTATTATAAAGAGAAGAACAATGAGAAATATTGTCTAGCACAAATATTATATCCTATGTATAGGAAATTGCTCTTTCTTAATGATAAAATATTGTATCTTGGTGATGGATCTGGAGTTGGGCACAGGCTTTAGGATCATTGCAGTGATTTCATTTTTCTTAAGAGTCTTTCTTACAAGTTGTGATACTGATGCTTATTCATATTTGTGGATATTTTAGCCCGAACATCAGGAACAACTGTCACCTTTGTTATAATAGAAGGGTGGGTGGTTACTGTCGCATCTGTTGGTGATTCCCGTTGCATACTTGAACCTGCTGAAGGTGGTATTTATTACCTGTCAGCAGATCATCGGCTTGAGTGTAATGAAGAGGAGTAAGTACTTTATAAAATGTGTTTGGTGACCACTTAAGAATAGCCTCTTTGATTTGAGGGCCTTGACATTTTCTTTTGGTACTTTGTTAGGAGGCAGCGTGTTACTGCTAGTGGGGGTGAAGTTGGTCGGCTAAATACTGGTGGTGGTACAGAGGTAGCTTTCTTCACATTGAATATATATATTTTGTTGCTTCAAGGTGCCTGAGTACTCTTAGACATCTTCCTCTGTGTGATAGTCTTTTAACTGGAAATTGTATTATATAGTAGTATTCTGTAAATTACATGGAGATGAATCAATACAACTGCCACTCTAAAATAAAAGACATGTCGGTGTCAAATAGCATATGAATGCATGGATAATTGGACGATCTTTTGGGTCAAGCTATGATAAGAATTGTCAGACCATTTTGTGGCTCATGGAACTGTAGCATGTAAAATTTTAAGTCATCCGCTATTTTCTTTTTCCACTAGATTACCTTACTTTCTTTTTTGGATGGAAATTTTCAATGATGTCATTATGCCAATAAATCCTGACAGATCAGTTATCTTTTCCAGGAAATAACTTTGACGAATATTTTATCTGATTCTGTTCATCTGATCTAAGCAGTTTATCTGACTGGTATGTTTATTCTTTTCTAGATTGGTCCATTAAGATGTTGGCCTGGTGGCTTGTGTCTTTCACGATCAATTGGAGATATGGATGTCGGCGAGTTCATTGTTCCTGTTCCTTATGTAAAGCAAGTGAAGGTTTGTCATTTAAGTTTTATGTGCTTATATTCAGCATTTTTTTTCCCTGATGGGGGGAAAAAAAAAGATGTTTTAAAAATGTGTTAGCTGTTGTTATCACCTGCTTATGTAGTGTTTTTGTTATATGGAACATTTTTGGGACATTATAATTATTTGGCGGAATGGGGCCAAATTGCCTAGTGAATTTAAATGCCCTGGTCTCAATTGCACCTGCATTTCCATAGCATGTGCTAAAGTGACCTTTGTGATAGATTTCACTGATTCTGTTGTTAGTTATGCTGGTTTCTACCCCTTCAAGATAAATAAATTTTGAGGGGCGATTTGATAGCATACCCATTTTCCTGGGGCACTTTAAGTGTTTGCAGAATAGAGTCACTTGTAAGGTATTCGTCCTCCTCTTCTGTCAACACAGTTATACTCCTCTTTAGCTGTCATAATAACAAGTCGAGGGCTTGAATAAAACTCTGCAAACCTTTATACCATGATGCTTCAAGATCTCAAATTTTTTTTTTGGGACCCTTCCGAATATTTACATTGAGGATAAGTGAACCTTTACAAAATAGATTGCCTCTTCCTCTCTCACTCTCTCATGCTCTTTCTCTCTGTTTATCTCTGGACATTCTGATCTATCACATACTGTTTGGAGGGCATTTATTGGTTTCCTTTTTGTATAACTCTTGATATCTATATTTTGTATATTTATTTTTGCAGTTGTCTACAGCTGGTGGCAGGCTTATTATCTCAAGTGATGGTGTTTGGGATGCTTTAACTGCAGAAATGGCCCTTGACTGTTGTCGTGGGATGTCAGCTGAAGCTGCAGCTGCACAAATAGTTAAAGTATGCACTGACATCTGCACTGTTTTCCATAAATTATATGTATAGACATTTTTTTTTGTCTATGCGTGCGGGTGTCAAAAATTAATATACTAACTGTAGTTAAACGCAAATTGCACCACTGCTAGCCAGACCCATTGGTCTAGAAGCTTGTTCCATGTCTTGCTTATTTCATTCACTTTTCTTACTCTTTAATGTTCTGTGTCTAGGAAGCTTTGCAGGCAAAGGGTCTTCGAGATGATACAACCTGCATTGTGATTGATATGCTACCTCAAGAGAAGCCAACTGCTCCTTTACCATCCCAAAAGAAGCAGGGAAAAGGAATGTTCAAGTCCATGTTTCGCAAGAAGTCTTATGAATCGACTTCTAATTGGGATAAAGAATATACTGAACCAGATATGGTGGAAGAATTATATGAAGATGGCTCTGCCATGCTTTCAGAAAGGTATGTGCTCTCAAGACTAAACAGCTAAAAATGACACATCTCCAACTAATACGATCAATGTTTCTCTTGTATTCTCATTATTGGCTCCTTTTGCATTTTATGTTTGATTGAGATTCCACTAATTATAGGTATGACATGGGATTTTTTTTCTGTGGTATGCAGGTTAGATACAAAATATCCACTTTGTAACATGTTTAAGTTGTTGGTCTGTGCTGTATGTCAAGTAGAGATAAAACCTGGAGAGGGTATTTCAATACATGCTGGCACATCTAATTCTGGAAAGCTTCGTCCTTGGGATGGCCCTTTCCTTTGCTTAAGTTGCCAAGAGAAGAAAGAAGCTATGGAAGGGAAAAGAGGATTTGGAGGTATGATCACTCGCTCTTTTTATCTCTCATCTCCTCTCTGGTGTCTGTGCATTACTAAATTTTTCTCTAAACCATTTTAATTCTATATATTTTTTAATCTTTTTCAGATAGACATAGTAGTGAGAGTGACTAGCCAGCCCTGAGCAATCATTTTGCTCGCACTAACGATTGTTTCAAATTTGATCATGAATGGGTAGATGGACCTTTCTTACAATATTAGCTCCCAACAATTTCACATCTTGGGTTTTGAGCATTTTGGTCTTCTGGTGTTGACTTCTGGGCCCAAGTAGATCTGTGCTTATTGCTTCTGTGATTTGAGGCAGAAGGTGAGAGTTAATGTGTGCCTTAGCTCTCTGTTCCTGACTTCTGGGGTGATAAGAATTGTGCTTGCCTTGAACTCAAAGATTCATGGAAGGCTCTGATGCTCCCCATTGTATAATTACACGTTGGAGGTAATTGATATTTCTGTCTCAGTTAAATTCATTGCATGTCAGTCTGTCCAGATCGTATAGAGCTAACACTGAAAGATAGCAGCCTGCAATGTAATATTATTTTATAGGGAGTTTGCTGAATACATACAGATTCATTCCACTGTAGGAGAACTCAAAACTGATCAGCTTGTCAGATGAATTTGTTCCTGTAGCATAAATTTGACCCTTCCTTTGTCAAGTTGGGAGGTCAATTTTTAGGGGTAGGAAACTGGAAATCTCTCTCTCTCTCTGTCTTTTTTTTTTTTTTTTCTCGCTTTCTAGAAATGTGTCTATGTGGTTCATATTTAGTTCCTTTACAATTTTTGAGATATCACTCAAAAGTTTATACCATCTACTATAAATGACTAATTAAAACTTAAAGACTTCATTTCAATTTTATATCTGTGGTTGTCTGGCTGTGTTTGAGGAGGTACTTATGCTTTAAACCTTCTTGTATTTCCATTTCCCTTTATATAATTTATATGATTTGTGATAATTTAATTAAATACTAGAAATCTACTTGCACGTTCCATGTTCAATAATAGAATCTTAGAGGGGAGGATCATGAATCATATGAATAGCAGTGTGGACAAACTTTTTAGTGGGACAGATGGACAAAGCTTGGCCAGATTCCGACGTATAGTCTTATGCATGCAACTTAGCAGAGTTGTAATATGGGGTCCTCTATAATGTTATTAAAGTAGCTGGTCCTTCTGGAAGTTTAAGATAAAAAATAATGAGGGAAAGAGGAGAAAATGGGTTCACATAACCATAGAAGACATAATAGATATATTCTGATTCAGGGCCAAAACATGCTGGGCACTGATTGGATGAATTGTTAGGTCTATAGATGACACAAAGGAAAGAAGAAAAGATGTTTGTTTTGTTCAATGAGATCCAAAGAAGGATAGAAGAAAAAACACACAATGCACATGCATGTGGCACTTTAGCGGAAAGTGGGAGTGTGTAAAGTTTTTGTTTGATGCCAAGGTTTGTTCTTGGCTGTGGAGAAATTGTAAGACCTTGTGTGGCCACTGGCAAAGGCAAAAAAACTTTTCAAAAAATTGAAAAAGAAAAGAGAAAGTATCTCTTCTTCCCTTCCACTAAATAATAGCTAAGGGTCTTAGGTGGGTTATTGAGTGTGAAATCTTTGTTGCATGCCATGTTTGGTCCTCCGCTTTCCTTCTTATCTCTCTGGAGAGACTCAATTAGAATATGATATCGAATGGCTTTGGGTGATGAAGGATGATGAGTCAGTCCACCAGAAATAATGCCTCCATGATTGAGATGTTGACCTTAACTAAACCAACAAAATTCCACAACAAGGACCGGACCACCTTGTACACGTGTGTGTGGGCCCCAAGCTCCCTAACCTAACTGTCACCCTTTGTTCCCATCTGTTGTCCACAGAATCCATTGCAATCAATCACCGCCCACCTGATGTTAACAATCGGACGGTCTCTAATCTCCCACTCATCCTCTAAAACTGACTCATGAGAACACACACCCCAACTGTTCGCCAACATGCCCCATCGGGATTGTTCCTCTCGCCTTCAATGATCGTACACTAATGTCTCATCTTCTCTCTCCTTCAATTGTGATGATTATTATCTTAGAAAATCTCACTAAGTTGAATTCTTTTCTTTCCATAATCAACATGGTGATTATTATTATCAGCTTTGAAAATGAGATACTTATCTACCAAACCAGCTTGGTCAATGAGAAAAAGTTGTCTAGAAAAAAAAAAAAAAAAAAGATCAAGACCATAGAAAAAGAAAACACGGTTTCCAGAATGGGACAGGTTTTAACTTCTAAACAACAATCTTGTAAGAAATGGTCTTCAAGATTTTTCAGTGACATCACTTCCTCGTAAGCAAAACCTAAGCAAAGTCCATACTTGAAGCCTCCCAGTTGATCCTCACAATTGTTACCTCCCTTGAAATCGTTACACTGAAACCAGAAAAAGGATTTCTCCTGGGAAAAAACAGAGATGAAAAAATGAGAGGCTAAACTTAAGCATGCATATCTATACATTTGCAAAGATTCCTCTCGAGAAAGTGTGCACAATCTTCTGTGTGTATATCAATATTGACCTCTCTCCTAGGCAAAAAAAAAAAAAACAACTCGCTCAGAGACTAATACCCAAATGATAATGGTCTGAGTTTGCCATTCAAACTGGCTTTTCTGGCCAAATTTGGATGTTTGTGATCTCATTTGGTTTAATCAGGCACTGGAATTAGCTGTTGGATGCTTGGATCAGACAAGGACCCACCAACCTTTCCCACATACTGCTAAATATATCATCTCAGACTTCTATGCCCACCACACCCTTTTCCAAAGATAATGCAACTGAAAGCAAGAAATATACGTCTTGCAAGTTTTGTACCAAAAGCACTTTTTAAGCCAACCAGATTGACTACAATACTCTCTCTATCTCTCTCTCTCTCTCTCTCTCTCTCTCTACACTGCTTCATGATCTCCTCGATTTGGTGATATATATCCATAAGCACCAAATTATATGAAAAAGAAAAAAGAAAGAGGTAAAAGTGAGAGAAACCCAGATACTGAGATCTTCTGTTCTGTCCATATAATCATTGAATGATGGACATCCATCTTCAGCAGAAGAGCACAGAGAAGGTTGCAGACAATAAGCATGGAGAAGGCCTACCAGCCAAGGAACAGCGACCCATTTCTCCTGCAGCCTCACCGCCTTCAGCCTCCTCCTCTCCTTCGCATGACTTCTCCTTCACAATCTCTCTACACTCTTCTGCAACAACAACAATTCTTGATAAAACCAAAGCCCCATCTCCATTCGCCATTGATTTGTCTCCTGCAGATGACATTTTCTTCCATGGCCACTTGCTCCCTCTCCACCTCCTCGCTCACCTTCCAGTGCCTCCACGGTCCTCTACCAATTCCTTGGACAGCTTCACTCTCCCAATCAGAGAATTGATAGACGAGCAAAGACCCCATGAATATAGCAGCAACACTGATATCAACAACAAGAATGATAAAAGCATCAATAGTGAAACCAGGGGAAGAAACAAGGCCAAGTCTTTCTCCCTATTTGGGTTAGGACGATGGCGAAAAGGGTGTGAAGCTAAAGAAGGAGAAGAGAAGGAGAAGCACAAGAAAAAGCTCAGATTAGACTTGAGTAATGCACTAAAGAGGTATGTGAGAATGGTTAGTCCACTGCTGTTCTTCAAAAGGGGAGAGAATCTCCCAATGGGCAGGCGACCATATTCCTTTTCAGACAACTTAAGTTCAAGAAACAAGAAAGAGTTAAGAGGAAGGAGAGGAGAATTCTCAGCGCCAGCATCGATGAGGACTTCTCCTTCCAACAGTGGCCTTCTTGTTGCAACCACAAGTATTTCTTCTTCTACTAGTGACAGCACCATGGAGGAGTTGCAGGCTGCAATTCAAGCTGCAATTGCTCATTGCAAAAACTCTATTGCTGTGGAAGACAAACTAAAATGTTAAATGTTATATTTTCCTCTTCATTCATGTTAAACTTCTCTTAATCGTTTTATGTATCAATTTTTCCTGTCTATAGAATAGCATGTGTAAAGAAGTAGGCCATCACTCAGAAAATGGAGATTAGTTTCAAAGGATTTCTGCATTCAAGAACTGTTGTCTGTTCTTTCTTGTCTTTTGTGTGTGCAGGATACAGCTCTAAGCTTGGTCACCATGAGAATCTTCAATGGCCACACAAGGACTCAAATTATGGTAAGTTGTTTTCTGGGTTGCTTTCCATTCCCCAAAAAAGTTCAGCATTCCAAAGGCATTTGATAGAATATTTATAAATCTATTGAGTTATAATATCACTGTCGAATTTGTCAAGTTACTTTCCATACTTTTCAAAACATTCAAATAAAGCATGCCACTTAGGCACTGACTACTTGTATTCTGTTCATTTGTGATTGTCTCTGTACTAAACCCTGCAACAGGCCAAAAGCATTAGAAATGACTCCAAGGTTTGAGAAGTTCTATGGCCAGCATTAACATACTAATGCCATTAATTTTTGTATGAGCCCTTCATGTAGGATTCGCATAGAGTGTGGCTGTGGGTGTACATGGCCTCTAAAGGACAACCACAAAATGTTGGATTTAGAGTACCATAAGGGATCTTGACAGGTTCTTCCTAGCAGTTGATTGTATGAGCCTAAGCTGTAGTTTTTTTTTTTTTTTTTTTTTTCATTTTGTTAGCCATAGAGACCTTAGCGCTAGTAAGGTCCTACAGTCAAAAACAACTGTATATGAATGCTATTAAGTAAATGTGCAAGCAGATTCATAAGGAGAGTGAAGTTAAAAGGAGCACCCAAACAAACAACAAACAAGGAGGAAAAATTGTATCTATATATATGGCTGTAAAATCATGGTGGTCGAAGCAGTAAAAGGAGTGCTACCATTCTCTGTGCATTGGCATGAGTGGACAAGGACGTCAGAGTTCGTACGTACCGAAGTAGCCATATATCCATAAGATAACAATAAGGTAAAAGGTACTTGCTCTACTTGGGCAAATTAACAAATAATAAGGCTGCATGTTCTTCTTCTTTTCCCATTTCGGGAACACCATTCAATTTCAATCTCAATTTCAGTAGTTATAATTTCATGTTGCTTTTAGTGTCACTTTATCCACCAAATCACAGAACCACCCACATAAAAGGGCCGTCCTCCTTTTTAGCCATCACAGTGTCGCGGCAAAAACAAAGAAAAGATCACAAGAACAAAGCATACCTCCAATGAAAAGGTGCCCCATGTAGAGCATACATGGCGTCCATGAGTTTCTGCATGATTGAAATCAAGTGCTCAAATGAGTGGGTTCTGCAGATCCATGATATTTAATAGTCCTAGATTGACCACCGAGGGTTCTTTTTTCCACAGAACAATGAAGCCCCACAAAAAGGTATGGCTGCTGGGCTCGGGAAGAAACTGTGATGATTGAAATCTTCAATAATCATGCTTCACCCACATAATATTATGTGCTGACCTGTTCTCCCGAAATTTGATTTTACTTTTGATGAAGACTGATTCAGAAAAAGCAGAGGGTCATGAGATATCACAAAAGCAGAAAGTAGCTAATCGATCAAGTAACTTTTTCAGGGGATGATTTTTTAAATAAAATTATTTATAATTAAAGATCATTAAAAGTCGATTTAAATTGATAATGATTTAAATCATAATTTTTAAATTTTGAATCATATAAACGATTTCAATTTTGAACTATAATAAAAATTACTTCAAATGTAGTTCGATTATAATTCATATAAAGATGAGCTGTAAAAAAATAAAGGAAATAAAATGATCAAATGATCACATCTAATATGAATCGTGCATGGATAGTAGTTGGAGTTAATGACTTTGCTGTGGTTCCCTCATCTAAGGATCCCTGGGGAAGAGGATCAAGTTGACCTTTGCGAACAATTTGATGCACTAACTCACTTCAACCCTTTAAGCTAAATGTGACAAAAAGAAAGAAAATCCATGAACTAACCCTGTCGTCTCCACCTCATAAGAACTATAAGATCACCTCAAGGACGCCTTCGATATCCAAGGACCGCAGACTCACCATGGAACATGCTCAATGAGTGAAATGCATTAATTGTCTCCCAGGCTGGGCAGTAAAGGTCACAAATGGCAATCACTCATTCTTAATAGTTCAAAATCAATAGTTTTGATTTTATTTTTAATTAAATTAATTAAAAATATATAAATAATTTAATTTAAAAAGTTATAACATAATTTAATTTTAAAAATATATTTAACAAAAATATGGTAACTTCATTTTTTATTTAAAAAATTATTAAAAATTTTAATTAAAATATAAAATACTCTCATTAAAAAAAATTGCTTTGAATTGACTATGAATCGACTTTGAATCCCATTTGAATCGAACATGAACTTAAACCGTTTATGAATCGATACTTGAGTTGAAATTTAAACCGCTTTTGAATCAAACTTTAACTGAAATTAAAGTTTAATGGTTTAAGTTTCGGTTCATTCTACTCATAAACCTTAAATCGACAATTCAGAATTAAAATCGAACTGAGCCATCTTTATTTATAATTGAATTTTTAAAAATATTAAAAAAAATTAAACTTTAAAAATCATTCAAATCAAATCGTATCAAATCAAATTACGTTATTTTTAGAATTATAATTTATAATAATTATGAAAAATATAAATCGCATTAATACAATTGAGTTTCTTAAAAAATATAAATGATTTGATTTAAAACTAAACTATTTAATAAAAATTCAAAACGTTTTTTATTCTCTACCATTCTTTAAAAGTCAAGTTCTATTCAATTTTCATTTAAAAGCTCTTAAAAAAAAAACTCTAATTCGTTATGTCACAAAAATTATAAATTCTTAAACTTGCTATATCTTTATTATATTTCTATTTTTTTATTTACAATTCATTGAGTTACTTTTTTTATTTATAAGCAATTAGATTCAATTAACCTCAAAATTAATTTCTATTGATATTTGATTTTTTAAATTTATAATAAACAGATGTTATTTGGTATTTATTTTAAAATATACTAATAAATCAAATCATATCAAATTGTATCACATTTTATAGTATGATTTGATAAAATTTATATTACTTATATCAAACCGCACGATTAAAAATAATCCTCAAACTATAACAATAGTTTGATATACTAAAAAATTGTATAAATCAATCAAACTAAGCTACACCGTGAACACCCTCATGAATTTTTAAAAGTCCATATTGAAGTAGATATTTTTTTTATTAAATAAAATAATATAATATTAAAATAATATCATTTTTATGTTTTAAATATGAAAAAGTATTCAAGTTTAGACTACAGCTTATGTTACGTTACTAAATAAATTTTAATATTTAAAATCTTAATCTACCAACTTATATCATATTAAATGTTATAAAAAATTTAATAATTAAAATATTTAATAGTAAATTTTGACTTAAATTTTTTTGTGTTACGTTATAAAAAATTTTTAAAATTTTTTGAATGCTAAAAATATAAATTTTAAAATTTATATCATCAAAAATTTTAAAAATTTATAAAAAAAGATTTTGAATAAAAAGTTATTCAAATTTGATAGATATATTTAAAATAAAATATAAAATTTATTTGAGGCGTCTCAACAATAAATAAATTTTTAATTTTTTATAATTATTAAATTTAAATCAAATTGATAAATTAAAATTTTATTTATCAGTTTTGAATATCAATATTTAATTGATAACATAGAAAAACATTCAGATTTGATATCACTTGTACTATAAATTTTATATTTTGTCAATACAATTTTAATTTTTTAATTTAAAACAACATTTTGTAAAGCTAATATAAAACTCTTATTTGACAAAGCAAAACTTTATTTTTAAAAGGTACCCAGGCAAATTTTATTCTATCTATTTTTATCAAATTAATTCTATGAAAAAATTTAAAAATTAAAGATATTTAAATTAATTTTTTTAAAAAATTAATTTAAAAATTTGACCCATGTAAAAAAAAAAAAATTCAAGCTAACATCATATAAAAATCAAAAATTTTGACCATTAAAAATATTTTTTCAAATTTATAATATCACAAATTTTAAAAATTTACTAAAAATAACTTGTGAATTAAAAATTATTTAAATTTAAAGAATAAATTAGAAATTATGTGTAAGATTTATTTGATTTATTTTTTAATATATTTTAATTATTAAAATATTTTTAATTATCTATATACATATTAAAATTTAATTTGAACAGATGGATGAATGAGAATTTTTTTAAGCACTTTTTGAAAGTTGGTATTTGTTTGAAGAAAAAAGTCAAAATCAAAGTTCTACTTAACATAATCCTAACATTTATTTACAAAATTTTTAATTTTTAATATTTTATTTTCATTTTTATATTTTGAAGTATTTATTTGTGAACAAGATAATTTTAAATTTTAATGTAACATTAAATTTGTCCAAAAAAATTTAAATAAATCTAAATTTGAAAATTTTAATATATAAACATTTTAAAATACAGTAATTTTTTAAATATTATCATTATAAAAAATTAAAAATAATAAATATTATAAGTCTATTAAAATTTTAATCATGTTCATTAGTATTATATATATGTCATTATTATTTTAAAATTAAAATGTGAAAATTTTAAATATTTGGAAGATTTTTTAAAATGCAAAAAAGAGATTAATAGAAAATTGTGTTTATAAAATATTTATTTTTAGCAGAAATATATTTTTGTCCAGAAAACAAAAGAAAATATTTTCTCTTTCCTTCTCTTGTTTTTCTTTTTCCCAAAAATTTTAAATTTCAAACCTTAAATTTAAAACTTAACTCCTAAAAACTTTAAACCTTAAATCTAAATTTCCTATAAAAGAAAATAAATTGCAACCTTTAAGATTTAAATTAAACTTATCAATAAATTTAAAATTTAAAATTATTTTTATAAGATTATCAGAATTTAATGTATTTAACATTCATAGAATAAATAGTTTATAATAATATATAAATATTTTAAATTGTAAAATAATATTAATATATATATATATATATATATATATATATATATATATACACATATACTGATTTAACATTTTTAAAAAATAGATAAAAGGTTGTTAGTAAATTAAAATGTGCAAGTTGCTTATCTATAAAAAACAATATACAACATAAAACTAGAAAGTATATGTACATATACAAATCTAAATTTAGTTTAAATATTATCTTTGAAAAATCTCCAAAATTTGAAAGATAATGTGCAATTTTTCAAATTAAAAATTTGAATATATAAATTTTAAAAAAACACTTAATACAAAGCTTTTTTAGCCCTAAAAATGTTATGATGTAATATATACATTATCACTACATCAGTGTCAAGTAGATACTAATGTGAAGACACTGATAATCCATCAAAAATTTTCATTCATATGTAGATATATATTATACCAGTAATATTTTAAATTTTTTAATAAATATAAAAAATATATACTAAATTTTTTAATTTAAATTTTATTGTATCAATCGATCCAATTTTCTGTATAGATTTTTGTTATTTAAAATCTTGTTAACTTTGTTAAAATATCAAGTTTAATGAAATAGTGATTTTATCTACTGTCTAGTTAGAATATGTAGTTTTGATAAGCCTAAAAAAATTGTGATTGATTTTCATTCTCACTTAGTCATATATCAAATTTAGGTTTATATTCAATATGGGCGGCATGTTTTTCATTCAGTTACATTGTAAGGCTTATATATAGTTAGGATTAATTTCAATGCATGCAATGTGATTCATCATGATTTGTAAAGTGTTTTTATGAGAAATATTTAGATTTAATATTTTGTATCAAAGCCTTGACCAAGGGTTTGATTGAAAGTTAAAAAGCAACACTCTTCTTAATGAAGATTTTTTTTTTTTTTTGAAAAAAAGAAAGCAAAGAAAACCACATGAAGTAAAAGGAAGCGATTTTATGCAAGCGTTGATTCCGCAGTTTGATGGATATTATGATCACTAGATGGTGCCCATGAAGATTTTTAGGTTCAAAGAAATATTAAATTTTAGTGGAGCATAGGATTCTTGTAGTAGTAGAAGAAGTAACTCTAACTCTCCCTGAAGAATAAGAAAAGACAATTGAGGATTAAAAACTAAAAAACTTGAGGGTCAGAATTTACTTATTTCAAGTAAGTGATTGATTAGTCCTAAAAGCAATTATAAACAAAGACATGACTAAGGAGATTTAGAATTCATTAAAGCAAAAATACCAAGGAACTACTCATATCCAGTATGCTTAGTTATAAGCACTTCACTCAAAGTTTTTCACATGAAAATTGGCGAGATGAATTCTTTAGTTGAACTCTAATTATAGCCAATAGAAAGAAGGATCAATGGTGACAAATTGACAGATTTAGAAGTCAATGAAAAGATCTTGAGATCAATGCTAAATATGACTATGTGGTATGTTCAATTGAGGGATCTACATACTCAATGCTTTAGCGATTGATGAATTGCTATGCAATTTGCTAGTGCATCAACAACAGATAATGGGGCATATAATGGAAGAGCAAGCACTAAGGGTTGTATATGAGGACACTTCGAGAGGAAAAAGATGAGACTTTCATGGAAGAGGCAAAGAAAAAGGTTGACTAACCTTTGACAAGTAAACAATTGAGTGTTGCAACTGCCATGAATTAAGGCTTTTCTAATATGAATGTCTTAAGAAGAAAAAGAGACAAAGGCTAATTATGTTGAGACAAGTGAAGAAAAATTACTAATGGCATATGTGGATGCTTAGGAACACAAATAAGAGATTTGGTTACTTGATTTTGATATTAGAAATCACACGTATGGTAAGAGAGAATTATTTTTTTAAATTTGATGAAAGTTTCAGAGAAACTATGAAATTGAGTAGTCCAATGAGCATTGTTATAGTAAAAATGGGAATATTTGTATGCAAATAGGTGAAACGGTTCAAATAATTATAAAAATATTTTTTGTGCCTGCTTTAAAGAACAACTTGTTAAGTAATGGTCAGCTAGTTACAGGAGAGAAGTTTTACAATTCTTATCCAAAGAAAGAAAAGTAAGATCACTTATTATAAATATGAGTGACCATGAAGACTTTATTGTTACAAATCATTGTTCACTTTGGTTGTTCAATCTAAATCCAATGGGAATGCATGCTTTAATGTTCTCATTGATGATCCAACTCAATTAAGGCACTATCAATATAGACATTTGAGTTTTAGTAGTTTGAAACCTCTTCAATAAAAGCATATAGTGAGTAGTTTGTTTCATTGAAAAACTCCTTAAATATATGAAAATTGGTTGGTGGAAAAGTAACTAATAGAAACTTGGGTTTATTTTTTAAGTGAGAAATCATAAGCTTTTCATATATTTAAAGTATTTAAAGCCTTGTGGAAAAAAAAAAAAAAAACTATTGCATGCATTAAGAGTTTACATATAGATCATGAATGAGAGTTCATCTCTCATGAATTTGTTGATTTTTGTGTTAAAAATGAGATTTAAAGACAAATAATAGTGGTTTATTCCTAACAACAAAATGAAGTAGTTAAATAATAGAACCATACAATTATGAACATTGTTCAAAGTTTATTGATTGAAAGTAATGTGCCAATTGGACAGTTCATGAATTAAGTAGAAATCCCACATTTGCAATAAGAAATAAGATACTTGAAGAAGCATAGAATGGTATGATGGCATTAGTTAGTTGCTTTAGAGGATTTAGAGAGGTTTCATATGTACACATTTCAATAATAAAAGGATAAAATTAGATAATAAGAGTATGAAATATGTGTTACATGGGGTTAGTAAATAGTTTAAAGCCTTTAGGTTATTTGTTCAATTTTCACGAAAGATTATAATCAGTAGAAAGGAGAGTTTGATGAAAATAATAGTTGAGATTAGAATAAAAGTCATCATGAAGTTATGATAGTAAATTTGAATGAGATGATGATAAAAGTGAAATAATTAAAGCTCTTGGAGTTAACAATAAGAAAAAAAATAAAGATAAATTAGTTTGCAATGAAAATGATATAAGTAAAACTAGTGGGACAAATAAATCTTCAAAAGCAGACTCATATAGTTTAAATGAAATAAGATATAGAACTTTTCCAGTGTAGATGAAAGATTATATGATTGGTGAGAGTTTATCTAAAGAGAAAGAAATAGGGAACTTGGCCTTATTTGTGGATAATGATCCAATTTGGTATGATGAAGCTATGAAAAGTAATAAATAAAAGAAAGCCATGGGTGTTGAAATAGTAGTTATTGAACAAAAAATATATAAGAATTGACAGATTTGCTTAATATAAGGAAGAAGATCATGTTCAAATGGATTTTCAAGACTAAACTAAACCAGAAGGAAAAGATGAAAAAATATGAAGCTTAGGTTAGTAGCTAAGGGGTCTACTCAAGAAGTTGGAGTTAACTATGTTAAAGTATTTGCTCTTTTGGCTCGTTTAGACACTATTCGGATAGTAATCACACTTGGAACTAAAAAAAAAAAGGCTCAAATTTTTAGTTAGATATGAAATGTACCTTCTTACATAGGGAGATCAATGCAGAAGTGCTTGTAGAGTACCCTCTTTGATATATGTATGGTGGTAAGGACTATAAAATTAACAAATTGAAAAAGACCTTAGATGGATATAAGCAAGCCCATCGTACTTGATATAGTCATATAGAGGCTTACTTCTCAAAACAAGGATTTATGAAGTGTTCCTCTAAACATATTTTGTTCATCCAGATTGATAATGGAGGTAAAATTTTTATTGTTTGCCTTTATATCAGTGACCTCATTTTTACTGACAATAGTGAATGCATGTGTATTTGAGTTCAAGCAGTCAATGACGGATGAATTCAATATTACTCATCTTGGTAAGATGAGGTACTTTCTTAGGATTAAAAGTTGCATCAATTTTTTGTCTATCAAAAGAATTATGTTCAGGAAATGTTACAGATGTTCAAAATGGATAATTATAATCTAATGTATAACCCTACTATTTCAAGTTCAAAATTAATGAAAAATGAACCTGGTGAAAAGGTTGATAGTGTCCTTTATAAGCAAATTATAGAGATCCTTATGTATCTCACAACCACTCAAGTGGCTACTATGTTTGTGGTAAGTCTCATTAGTAGATTCATAGATTCTCTCACTCAAATGCTTTTAACATCACTTAAAAAGATGTTAAGATATCAATAAGGTATAATTAATCTTGTGATTTTTACAAGAAAGGAGGATCTGTTGAGCTAGTGGTCGTACAAATAATGATTATGCAACTTGAATAAAAGGAAATGTAACTTAAGGCATTTGTTCATGTTAAACTCAGAGTTGGGTCTTGGTCTTCAAAGAAGCAACCTATGATATTATTATCAATAATTAAAGCTGAGTTTATAACTACAATTTTTTATGTATGTTAAACATCCTAGTTAAGAAGGGTAATGAAGGAATTGAGTCAAGGTCATCAAGATTTAACAACAATTTTTTATGATAATAGCTCAAAAATAAAACTTTTCAAGAATCTTATGATGTATGATTGGAGCAAACAAATAGTGGATGTGTGCTTTCATTTTCTTCATGAGCACAAAGAATGAAATTAATCGTGAAGCCGATTCATTGAAATACTCAGAAAGAAATAAGTAGCAAACATATTAACCAAACTTTGAAGACATATTTTTTTAAAAATACGTAAATTGACAAGATCTCCAAAATTAAGTATAAACTAATTGTTAATCTCATTTAGTTTAAGAGAAGATACTAAAATATTAAATTTAATGAAGTAGTGATTTTATACACTAACTGAGTTAAATCATAGAGTGTAAACAATTTTAATTTTTAACTTTAAGAATCAATGGTGTTGGATTTTTATTCTTAATCATATGCCACGTTTAGGTTTATATGTTTTATGCGAGCCGCATGTTTTTCTTTCAATTACAGTATAAAGCTTTGGTATTTGTAAAATATTCTTATGATAAACAATTAGATTTAACAAATTATCCATAAATGTAAGCATTTATCTCTAAGTAGGTGCTTCTCTTTAAATAATCAAGAAATATTAAATTTCATCTATCATTTTTTTATTGTTGGATTCACATAACAATAACTAGTTTATTTATTTATTTATTTTTTAAGATTTTTCATAAACATATATAAAATAAAAATTATTTATTTTTTCCTTAGATCTCTTTTTTTCAATCTTAGCTAAGCTTTCCAATCTTGGATATTTTAACTCCATTTATGTTTATTTTTAACCTAAGAAATTAATAAGAGAGAACTTTTATGTCATATAATTAATCCCATGAATGTTTTAACAGTTCCATTACTTCTATCTTCTTGAAACATATGTTTTTTTCTTTAAAAAAAGAAAAAACAAACATTGATCCTACTACCAAGGGGTAGAATCTCACATCATATAAAATGTGATAAATATGAATTGAGTTTTCTACAGCAAAAGGATCCAATAAAGAAATCGCAATCACAAATAAGAACATTTCTTTCTTTTAGTTTCACCAAACCTTTGAAAAGGGTTACTAAGGGCCAATAATTTTGAAGTTATTCCAGCAATCACCAAAAAGCATATTTCCTAAGAAATCATAAGTTTGAAATTTCAGTTATTTAGTCAAAAACCCTAATTATATAGGGCTTACTTTTCAAAAAAATTTTTATTATCATTACATAGCCCAAAATCATTTCAAAAGACACATGCTCCTTTAAACAGTGACATATATATGTCCTAATTTCTCTCTGAGCATCATGACCTCTATAATGTGATCAACAATTTCACCTCCGTAAATATCGGAAACAATATTGAAAAATCAATGTGTAATTTTCTCACGATAGATGACTGTTGTTCAACCCTACAAAACTAATAGGTATCTCTCCTCTACTTTATTAATAAGGCTTAGATTACAAAAAAGAAAAAGGGAAAAAAACTTAAATTAGCATTAAAATTTTTATTTCTTATTTTTATGAGTCTTCCTTGTTATAAGTCAATAAAATCGACTTCTTTCAACTTAAGTCCGTGATTATGTCAAAGTTACATTAAATAAAAATCACCTGAAATGTTGTCTTACTTGTCATTTTTGACATAGTAATCTTAATTACATATCTAGTAATGATGAGATCAAGGAAGAACAATTCCATTTTCAAATGCTCACAAAGCAATAGCAATTAGTTGCATGCAAATATTGTTCCATACAGGCCTAAAATGTTAGGGCTTGGGCCAATCAAGATGTCATTTGGACCTCTAGACCATTAACAAGATTCTTCCTATGCAATCTCCATTTTTAGCCCATTAAGATAATAAATTGGATTTTCATAATTGGGAGGTCCATTTAGGGCATCCTGCTACCTAATGTTAGGAATGACAATTTATAAAAGGAAGCATGATGATAATTAAATGGAATTTAATTTTATATAATTGTGTTGATATCATAATGATGTTAATGAAATTACTGACATGAAATAATCATGTTGTAAATAAGTTGATATATTTGATCTATGTATTCCTTTAATTAGTTGTATTAATCGGTGTCAACATAACCCACATGATTTATTTAATTAATCATGTTAATTAACCTTAACGTGACCCATACTAATTATAATTTGATTGAGATTTTTATTTCAAAAGTTTAAATTGTCTTTATCATAATATAAAACAAAAAATAATAAACAAATTATTTTAGAAAAGGCTATGCACATCTTTAAAAATATAAGATATTATGTCATATTATATTGTATTGTACCAATAATTTATACAATTCATTAAACCAACTATTAGTATTGTGTCACTATTAATGTTATTCATATCATATAATATAATTAATCCAGTAGATGTATCAAATATATCTACATAATTAATGGTGTTGTTTTCATATCAAATATATTTGTACAATTATTTTGTCTTAACAAAACACAATTACAACCTGCTAATTGAAATTACTACCCTTAAATTAGTGTTACTGGATCAATCCTAATTATAGGGTGGTGGCTCTCAAGGGTACTCCTACTTTTTTTTTTTTTGCCCTCAACAAAAGCCTTATAAATTTGCAAATTGCATTACATTACTTAGATCAAGAATTAAGTGGCCAAGAATGGTGGGGGCATGTTATTTTAATCAAAGACCTAGTGACCTACACTTTTTGCACTGAAATGAATGGTTGGTATAGTTCATGCCTATTAATGCACATGCAATGCCTATATCTCATACAGACCAATAATCATGCAATGTTTCACAACCCCGTGGGTTGTCTAAAGTTGCACTCCATTATTATAACCCAATAAGCACTACCCCTAATCCTTAATCTTTCCTTAATTATTTACTTGAAATCAATCTTTTACATTTCATCTCTATTATTTTTCTTTAATTAATTTGCATTAATTGAGATCAATGAAATTTATTATATTTATTACTATTAGAATATATATATATATAATTATATTTATGGTTTATTTTACATCTTGAAATATTATTTACATTAATTATATATATAATATTTAAATTTAATTCAATGTAGAAAAATTTAAAAATTAAAATTTTGATATTATGAATTATAATTTAAATTTTTTATAAATATATATAAAAATATTTGAGTTATTATCATAAAAAATTTTAAAATAACAAAAATAATTTTTTTAAAAAATATATAATATCAAAATTTAAAAATTCATATGAAGTAGCACATGAGTTAGAAAATTATTCAAACATAAGAGATGAACTCCAAATAAAGTATAAAATTTATTCGAGTCATTTTAAAGACATTTTAACGATAAAAACGTATTCAATTTTTCATAGTCGTTTAAGCCAAAATTTAACTTAAATTAACTTGAAATATTAGATGTATTTCGTAATGAAGTCTCAACCTAGGGAACTCCAAAGCAATTTTAAAGAAAACAGTTTGTTTTCTAGAGCTTTTGTTTGGTTTTACAGAAAATAAAAGTGAGGAGTTGCTATTAACTTTTTTATGATGTGATTAACCATCAAGATGAATGGTTCATCTAATTTTTAAAATATGTTAAGTTAATAAAAGTAAACAAATAAAAAAGGCTTGATGGTCTATACCATTTGAAAGATAATTCAAGAGTCAATTATTTATGGCGAAAGATTACCATCCTCACAAAACCTAAAAAATTGGTATTGATTAAATAAGATATCTTTCTAGTTTTGAAATTCATTTGTGGTTCAAAGTGATTCCTAAATTTTATGTTAAAAAAAAAAATCATGCATATATATGAGAAGGTTTTTAGAAAAATATAGAGATTTCACTATTGTTTTATCCCTTATGTTTAATAAGGTTTATGTTTATGATGTTTTTGATCTTATCATACAAAAATTGTAGCTTAAATAACTGTATAACTATTGATTTTGACAAGGCCTTGAAATGTTTATATCAATAATAGGTTTAAGTCGAAAAACACATCTTGTATACATGAAATCTTATTTGGTTTTAATTTGATGCATCATAAACTAAGAACAAGATTGTTTGAAAATATAGTTTGTGATGAACAATTTTCATATTTCACATCACTAAAGAGAAGATCAACACTTGAGCATTTGGTTATTATTATTATTATGAAATAAAAGTTAAAAAATAAATAATTAGTTGACGTTCAAAATTAATCGTTGAAAGTGTCTATCGAAACTTAAAAGTTGTTTGTTCCAAATGTGTCTCTTCAAAAGTGTCTATTCTAAAGATTTATGAGGTGTTATAAATACCTATGATTATTTAAACAAAACATCTTTCTTTTTTCAATCAAAATCAAAATCATTTCTCTAAATTATTCATTAGGGGAGTCTTTTAAATTTTCACTTTTTTTGAAAGCTCTGTTTGGTTTTGTTAAATCCTGAAAAGAATTTGTCTTTTAACTCAAAAGCAAATATAACAGGGACATAAGAAAATACAATTTTATGAGACTTAGGGGTTTGGCATTACTTAATTATATGCTTTCTAAAATCAAAAGATTTTATGTTTTAAAAATAAAAATTTAAACACTCTTTTTATTACCACAAAACTCTTTTGAAAAACAGTGCCAGGGTAATTCATACTCATGCTAAGAAAAAGAAAAAGAAAACAACATTCTTATGACACGTTTCTATTACATATCAATCAAATGTGAAAAGAAATAGATTAATTATTGCCAAACATTAAGCTAATCTTCACTAATAAACTTCTAAAATTTGAAATTATTTTACTAAAAATACTAAAAAAATTGAAGAAATCCTATTATACTGGTAACTCATTTCCCTCTTTTTTTTCCCCTCATTTTTATCCAATTATTAGAACGCAATTTTCAATCTAATTTATGAATCCATCACCATCATGACTATATCGAAAATATTTGTCACCATCATGACTATATCGAAAATATTTGTCATACTTTCTAATGCTTTTTCTTTTTATGTTTATTTATTCTACTTTGATCACAAGAGATTTTTATTAAGTTCATGAGGCAATCACTATTACGGTTATATTGAAATGCCAATTGTATTGCATAATCTTTGTTTATTTATTTTTTGTTTTTGTATTATCATCCGATTACATGAACACAATAATTACTTATGAATCTAATAGGTGTTAGTTTCAGGTGAACTAACATACCTACTTTTCTTATTCATGTGAGCCATTAATTGAATAAGTTCACTATATGTGAAATAGAGACAAAATATCGTATCATGTTTATTTTTTCTCTCACGACACATATAATCATCAAGATCATTTTAAAGGATCACATATTACTGTTTATTGACTCAAAGTAATGAAGAATTATAAGATAGACCTTATATTGATTAGAAGCCAAAAGAAATCAATCAAGGATACATTTGAATGCACTTACATGATTAAAGAATTAAAATCTTAAATAACAATTACATTCGTGATGAGTAATAAAAATATATACCTAACAAACAGCTAAATAAATAGCTACAAATTTTACTGCATGTCTTAGTTAATCATCTGATCACTCTGTACTAATGAAATCACTTTAATTATGAATTAATAGCTAACTGAAGATAAAAAATATAGAAAAAATATATAAATTATTGGTTAAAGATCTTTAACAATTAGAAGAGTAAATGAAAAAGTTTATCAAAAGTGTGTGTAAATGTCTAAGCCTCTAAAAAATCTTAAACACTAAACTTTAAATTCTGAACATTTAAGTGAAAATGCTTTTTCTTATGAAATCTGCTATTTATAGGAAAAGGCATGGCATAATTTTCACTAAAAACTCATAAAAAAACAAAGTAGGCAGGGGACTATTATACGCTCCTTAATGCATTCTTAACACTTTTTAAAGACTTTCTGAAGCTTTCAAGAATTCTTATAAAAAAATATTTCACTATTATTAGCTAAGGAATCCATGATCACCATGTATTCTCAAGTCAAAATAAGTTGGGTAAAAAATGGATCAATTGATCAACTAAATATCTTTAGGTTAGAATGAACCAATGGGTTTAACTGCGAGTTTCTGGATTTTGATAGATCCGCAAATCAATCATTATTCCTCAAGTTAAGCAAGTCTTCATAAGGCTTATATATGTCATGTTTGAGGATTAATTTGCAATATATATATATATATATAAATTAAGGATTTGGGTCAAAAAGTAAAAGAAGTAAAAACTAAATAATGATAGAGCGTGACTCAAACTTGAGGAAGGAAAATATGATTATATATAGAAAGGTTAATGTTCAATGAATAAGTGACTTTAGTTTCAAAATTGGTAAAGAGTTGAGGAATAGGAAAGGGTTTAAGAAAAGATGAGGGATTAAGAAAGGGTTTAGGAACATGATGACGAATCCAAAAAAAGTAAGGGATCAAGAATGGCTAAGGGGTTAGTTTCAATTTTAGAAGACTCAAACTTGGGCTTTGGCCAAGAATTACATTCCAACCCCATACCAATTTTGATCCATATATGGATTTCAATCCAGATTCAACCTTGAACTCATGAATTAGTTGGGGTTGACCCATGGGATAATTGGCATCTATTTCTATTGTATTGACCTTTTTCTATAAATTATTTGGTAAAGTAGGAGGCAATACAACTACTTCTTGTTTGACCCATGAAAGTTGCAAAAAACCATAATTTTGATTCAAATAGTTCCATGTCATCCTTATACTTTGCTAGCAATGAACCACGTATTGAGGTTACATTTCATCCTATCTTAAAATGCCCAAACATATTTTCTTTTCTAATAATTGAAACATGGTAAGCCTTTAATAAATAAAAGTAGGGCAAGGCACTAAAGTATCAAGACCTTTTTTTGTGGTCAAGATCATCAATGTGTTGTTTAATCTTAAAAACCTAAGTAAATAAGGACACATACAAGAGATTTCATCTAATTTCTAAACACTTGGCAACAAAAGGCTATTAGACAACGCAGGTATTTAGGAGAAATTATGAAGAGAGATATTTTAGCATAGACAACCATTTATAAAGAATGGGTGAAGGGAAAATCTTTATTTTTTTTTTCTTTTGTAAGTTAATTTATATGTATTGATTAATTTATTTCATATGTAATAATTAAAATATTCATCCTATGATTATATTCTACTTTCAAGAATTTGAGATACAATGATTTATGAAAAATAAAATGTCATAATATTTTATCATATGTAGTTACTTAACTTTTTTTTTTTTTGTTTTGTAGAAATATTTTACATGAGATAACATGTTCGATGACGTGATGAGAGCCATTGAGTGGTATGCTGACTTGATGTATTTTTGTTGGCATAAGGTAAAAAAAATAAACTATCATACATTAAATAATGTATAAGAGTGATGATAACAAGAATGGAACTACCTAAAGTACAAGGAGAAATGTGGGATGACTTTTAAAAAACAACAAAGCAAAACTGATCAATCTGAGTTTGGTCCCTCATGTTCACAGCCCAAGTATCATCGATGCTTGTTATGTATGATATTTAATTTACATAAATTTGAATGAGAATGATATATTATTCTTAGTACTATATTAATATGCTTTTATTTGCAAGCAGATGAGTTGGATTGGAAGCTAACTCCTATATAGCTTTTTAGATGGATTCATATAAAGAATTCCAATCCCGATAAGTTTATTGATACACATACCAGACAAGTTCACGTAAGTTTGTTTTCTCGACATTATGAATAATCTTATTTATATTTTTTATTAATTCGGTTTAGGTGATGGATTGCTTAAGAACTTTTTTTTTTTCTAGGATTACTTTGAAAAGTTGGTTGTCTTTACGTTCGATCCACAAGAGGGATCTTTTGAAACTCTGAGGTGGATTACACCAAGCTTTACTATGAGGCTATATATGAAGAAAAAAAGTGTCGCACGTGCAGACTTAGTTCTTAAGCAAGCTCATACTATATAGGTAATAGCTCGGGCATGATTTGTTGATGATGCAACCATGCAAGATATTCACTCTTAGTAAGAGATATAACATAAAAAATTGAAGATAATGAAAGAGTGTTTAAGCAAGAGTGAAAGACAATAAAAGAATATTAATTTAGAGCAAGAATGTAGAGTAAAGGAGCAAAATCGCAAGCTTTTTAAGGAGCGCTTCCACTAGATGAAGGCGTTATTCTTGAGCAATCAACCTTTTAGCTTCTTTTTAACACAGCCCAATAAATCTACTTGATTTAAATTGATTTTTTTTATATATGTTAGTTGATAGAAATAATACAGTATTGTGTAATGATTTCTCATGTATATATATCATTTGGATTATATTTAATTTTATCTTTTTTATTTATTAATATATGTTATTTTATGAGTTTTATAAAAAATCTAAATAATAAATTAAAAATAAAGATTAATTACATTAAAGATATATGCATTTTGTCCATTATCTCAAATCAACAAATATATATATATATATATATATATATATATATATATATTTGAGATTTATATTTTTGTTGGATTCTAAATGTGAAACTTTTATCCATAATTGTTATAAATAACAATGATTTTGTCACACACATGACATGCATGTGACATTTACTTGTATAATTATTTTAATATCTTTTAGGACATTATTAAAACTACCAAAAATATTCTTTCTTCACATCAAACTTAGCAAAAACATATGAAATGTAAATACTTAAAAAGAATGAGAATAAAAACTATTTTGTTTATTTCATAGTATTTTAAAGAGGCATCACAATAATTACAAAAGTAATTTAATCACTGCATATCATGTATATAAGTAAAACCGTTAAAATTAATAAAAAATTATTGATGAAAGTCTCACATTAGGAATTTGATCAAAATATAAGACTTAAATAGACGTAATTTTATTTTAGGTTTTAATTTGAGATCGTAAACCAAATGAAAGTTTTTCTTATGTAATTAATTTTAAAAATAAAAATAAAAATATTTTTCTTTATTTTAAATATAAATTAACAACAACCACCTCATTGTTGTCAAGATTAATAACGACCACTTCACCATCTTTCGTTTGAAAGATGACCAAGATGGTTTTTGTTAACTCTTTCTTAATAATGATGATTTACCATTATTAGTCTATTGTTAAACTTTTTCTATCCATTGTTAAAATAATGACGTTTTGTCAATTGACTTGTTCGTCATCAGTTTTAGCAATAAACTTTTTGTACGTCGTTAGCTTAGCAATGAATCTCAAGATTGGTTGTTAAGTTACTTTGCGATGAGAATTTTGGTGATTGGTTTTTTTAATAATTTTTTCTTTGTTAGTTAATTGCTAGCAAACCTAATAATGAAATTTTAAAGCTTAACAATAAAAATTTTGCTATTAAATTTTAATTTTTTTTATAGTAAGATAAGAGATATTGTGATAAAACACACATTAAAAAAAGGTTATAATATCAAATTTGTAAAAGTGAGTCTAATAAGCTAAGGGTGGTGCATAAAATGGTTACAAGTGGATCATATTAGTTTCATAAATTGGTCAAACATAACGATTTACTAAGAAAACTTATAACCCTACTCAAATATATAACAAATCATTTTGTAAAAAATTAGTATATTCAAGGTTCTTGGCCTATAAATATATAGATTTATTTAAAAGGGATCCAAAGATTGAGATTTTTATATTGATACAAGCATTAAGGACAGATTTGATCTGTGATGTGTTTAGCAGTGTTTGCATAAGGACAAAAAAATTACTATGTTAAAAATATATGGCTCTGAAGTGTAGTAGTGTAGTTATCTTAGAGTAATGGAAAGTTTAGGTTGCAAAGTCTTGAGAGCTCACTGATTTTAATCTTAAACAAATTGACTCTCACATTGGATCTAGTATTCCAGACAGTGTATGTTTTCTTGAATAAATACAGGAAGGTGCTTTTAGAAGGTTGCTGGCCTATTATTAGCTTAAATACGTGCCGTTTAAAAATTAAAACATAGGGCCACCTTATGGTTGTTATTGGGATTAAATTAACAACACATATATGATTGCTTATATTGTTGTGGATGGTGAAACAAAAGATAGCTGGATATGGTTTCTTTAATTCTTATTATTTAATATCAGATCAACGAGGGAACATGGTTGAACTTTTACGTCTAACTAAAAAAAAGGGAAGATCTTTCATGTTATTTTTATTTTGATTTCTTTTTTACTTCTATATTTCCTTTGTAACTTACTATTTGATTTTCAGGTGTAGGATATTGTCCTTACTTTTGAAGAGTTTGTACTAGATGAACACATAAGGTTATATGTTAATCATTTATATGGTATTTTAAAAAACCATTCAAAGGTAAATTTTTGAAGGATCCAATATATAGTATTGTTACGACTACTATTAATGGAAAGTTTAAAAATGCCATGGATAAGATAAAGGTAATGGATAGTAAGGCTTACGAGTGGCTATCGAAATTGTCTCCTAAGTATTGGTCTAGACATTCTTTTTTAGGAAACGCTCAGCGTGATATATTATTAAATAATTCATCTGAATTGTTTAATACTTTAATTATTAAGGTTAGAGATAAACTTGTTTTATAGTTATTGTAAAAGATTAAAAACTTTGATGAAAGAATCCATGTGGAACCAAGATCAAATATAAAGGCATGAAGGCCTTTTTCACCCAAAAATGCAAAACTATTTGTAAAATATTAGGTTAAAATGTAATCAGTTAGTGTTGATATGATCTGATATGGTTAAGCACTAAGTAAGATCAAATGAAGATTAGTTTGCGGTTCATTGATCTACTTGAACTGCAATTATTACGATTAAGAGCTTACTAATATCCCCTGTGTGCATATTGTTGCTATCATATTTTATCAAAAACACAACTTAGAGAATTATATGAACCTCTACTATCATAGAGAGAGGTACATAAAATACTATTCTTATCTTATTAACCTTTGTAATAGTTTAAACCTATTGCCACAAGTTGGATTGAATTGGATTTATGACAACCACTTATTTTAAGAAAACTCCTTGAATAATCAAAAAAATAAAAGAGAAGAGATATAAATGAGGTTAATAGGAGTTTCACAACTATATCTAAAAAAAATCGAGTTATGGCATCTTAAAGATGCAAGCAAGTTAACATAATATTCAATCTTATAGGAGGTAAGCAAGATAAGTATATTAAACATTATGCATTTTATACATAAAATTTTGTATATTGAATTATATCTTTACTTCTTCAAATTGATTTGCGAAAGAAAGGTTAATCTAGTAATGAGGAAGTTTCATAGGTTTTAGAATACCAAATATTTTGCCAAGCTAAGTGAGGTGTAACATATGAATTAAACTTTGTAAAGTTACAATTATGCTGTATATTAATGATTAATTATTCTCATTTGGTTTGTTAAAGTTTCTAAAGCTTACTTTATTGCATATTACTTTGCTAATAGGAGTGTAAGCTTTGTTTATTAGTTTAATGTTATGATTATGATTTGATATGTTTTATGATTATCTAATGATGTCTACTTTGTATGTTTTATTATAAGATTAAAATCCACCAACAACTGACTCCGGTCGATTCTCAGTAAAATAGTATGGTAACTCAAAACCACTTACATTTATTGTGACACCAAGCATACTCAAACCACCCACAGCTATGCTATCACCACCATAAATAAGTGTAGTTCCATTGATTACACTTGTAGTCCCACCAACAATGCCAACAATCAACCTACCATACCAACTAAGTTCTTTTTAACCAAATCCACATCTTGAACCAATCCATCCTCGCTACAGATCGCCAAGGTAACAACTTAAATAATCATTTACATTCCTTAACCCAAAATCAGTAGCACCACCATCACTAATTACAAGCCAAAATTTGGTTATTTGTTATACCAGTAACATAACTTCCTTTGGAGTCATTGGCATTCATCCACCATTAAAATGGACTGGAGTGAAGATTACTACCAAATGAGGGAGATGTTGATTGTGCCTTATGAGTTATAAACGTTAGTTCTTAAGTGAATTTTCGGAACAATGAATTAAGTTACTGATTAAGACTACATTTACCAATTCAAATTATGAAAATATTTTGTGAGTTGCTAGATTTTATTGTGAATTGATGAAATAATGGTTATAATTTGAATCGTTGTAAATCAAACATGATGTTTTAGCTTGTTTATTGATATCTTGTTATAATGTTATAAAACTTCGTATGCTTATTTACTTTACTTGTTTTAGATGATAAAACTATTGGATGATTGTGATTGTTTGTCATGGATGTACTTTGATCTATAAACTAAACATATACCATATATAATGAAATTATTGACAATGTGGAAGCACCAAATATCACTTAACTGTATTGAATTAACAAGGCACATTATTAAAATACAAAGTTTGCATTTCATTGAACTATAAAGTGCGTGTTATTTCATATGATTCAAGTATGGACAAATATATACATCAAAGTGGGTAACTATAATTTATTACATTGTTGCTAATACTCTAAAATAAAATATAAAATAAAGACAAAAATAATGATAATTCAAGAAACACAAAGCAAGCTTCTTGTAGAAAGTAACCTTATCTTATAAATTTTGTAATTAGCCTAACTTCGCATTCCACATTACAAATCAGAGCATAATACCATTATAATAATAGAATCCAAATGTTTTAATTTGAGTTTAATTTAATCTTGTTAAAAATATAAATTAAAGAATATTTAGATTAAAAATCTTAAACAACTGATTTTAACTAAAAATTTTTACAACTATAAAAAATATTTAAGCTATTATTACAAAATTTTTTCAAAATTTTGGAATATTTAAATTTTCATAAAAATTAATTGTTCTTTATTTAAATTTGAGGAATATAAAGTTTATTTATCTTTTAAAAATTTTAATAACAAAAATATTATTAATTTTTTATAATTATTTTAATTAAAGTTCAAATTGAATTAGATTAAAATATTTGAATTACAATTACTTCAATTGATACTTCAAATTTAAATTAAAAAATATGCACAGTTAAATTTGTTAACATTTATTTGATAATTTATTTTTAAAATATTTTTATTATTTATTTAATTATTTTTAAAAAATATGAATCATTTTACAAACTTGAACAAATCAATGAAAATACAAAGCTGGTACACAAAAAGAAAATAGGAGACTATATTAAAATCTCCATTCCATTTTCTTCCCATTTTTATATGTTATGAGGACAATCAAACAAATTCCCTTGGTTGTTTTCTTGGAAAAACTTTGGAACAATTGACCAAGAGAAAAAATCAAACTAATAACTTGGTTTCAATGCGTCAACTTTACATGATCCCATGAACAAATCTTTGGGCATATCCTTGGTGATGCCCACATGGTGACGGAAGGGCTTATTGCCATTCTTGATTTGTTGGATTACACATTAAAAAGTACAACTAATTTATAGATTTTGGTTCCAACAGACGATCTGTTCATGATCCATTAAATTTATGAACTTATTTATTTATTTATTGATAACGCAGAAAACAGTTGAGTGATTAATGTGGGTCCAGATGTGCAAATATTTTCTCTGGATCTGGAGTTCAACCTGACACATGGGTCACTGCCACGTAAAACATAAGACATCGCCATGCTTACGCGTCCTCGCTCTCCTCCTTGTCATCATTGCCTTCCCATCTCTCTCGACAATACCGAGAACACGCCAAATCTCTCATCTCTCTCGCTTGCCCTCTGATGACTCTGTAGACATCACGAAACTGTTGGCCCCTCCTGGTGGTTTCGATCTCTCTATGTTCCTCCTTCTCCAGGTCAGTGTTTCATTCTTTCTTCTCTTAAGCCTTTCTGTGCTTTTGTTTTAGCTTTTCATGCAATGATCATCGTTTAAGGAATTATGGCCAAATAAGAAAATAATATAAATGGAACGTGGTGTCGTTTGTCTGCTGCGATTTTTAATGATGGTAGCTTTGGCACATTCGAATAATTAAAACCGAATATGCTTTTATTACGTCAACTGTTCTTCTGTTTTCGCGGTTGTTTGTTTTTCCTTTTCCGCCTTCTTCTTTTCCAAATTGATAATGAAAGTTCCCATTCAATTCAATTCTCTAGTGGGGGAGAGAGGAGCCAGAGTTTTTGAGCTGGGTTTCTCTTTTGATTAATGCTTTAATGCTTATTTCTTATTTCTGCTCTCGGGCTTTGGACGATTCATGAGTTTGGATGGTTTGCTTGCTACTTATGGTCTTCTCTTGGGAAGATGTTTGTCTCCATCTGATTTGCTATTTCTTTCAGCTAGAAAGGATAACCACTTTGAACTTTGATCATTTGAGTCCCAAAATTAGGATCTTTTTATTTTATTTTTTTGTTTATCACAATCTAATTTGAGACAGGAGAGAGATGTTTCTAACGTTCTCCTCAGCTTCTGAAGGCATAACCATGATAAAGCTTCATAAATTTCATGGACAGGAACCAAGCCCTTAATTATGACTGATATTTGAAATTTTGTGATACGGGTGTTGTGAGAAATCCAAGTAGAGTACCATGCAAGCAGTAGGGAGGCTAGGCAGCTATATATCCCGTGGTGTGTACACGGTCTCTGCCCCTTTTCACCCATTTGGTGGTGCTGTAGATATTATTGTAGTTGAACAGCCAGATGGGAGCTTCAAATCTTCCCCTTGGTATGTCCGGTTTGGGAAATTTCAAGGGGTTTTGAAGACAAGAGAGAAGGTGGTTAACATTAGTGTCAATGGTGTTGAAGCAAATTTCCACATGTATTTGGATCACAAAGGGGAAGCTTACTTTCTTAGGGAGGCTGACGGAGAGGAGGGGGAATCTGTGTTGTATCCCTTGCCTTGTGCTGGTGAGACCGATGGGCAGTCCAATAATTATAGGAAGTCAGTGAAGTCAAAAAGTTACAATTATGATTCAGGTCAGTCGAATCCAGCTGACCAGGTTGATGTGAGCAATGGGAAGATATTGTCTAGGGCCAACTCACGCCGGGCACGGATACTTGGGCTTGTTTTTGGAGGGAGGTCGATGAAAGAGGATGGTTTTGGGGAAGCAGCAGGGAATGCTGGTATGATAAGGGCGAGCTCATTGGAGCGTGCAGAGATTGCGGCCGACCTGTTGGAGGTGAAATGGTCTACTAACCTTGCATCTCGTAGGTCAAGGAAAGATAATGCTTCCCAGTTTGTGGTTGGCGATGTGCTGGATGGCAAGGGTACCAAAAATATGCAGATTAATGATGGTCAAGGCCAGGTGAACTCATTGGCATGTGATCATGTGGACCAGATTGGCCCTAGTTCTTGGTGTGGTATGAACCCTGAATGTTCAATTGGAGAAGCTAGTATAGAAATGTCACGTTTGAGAAGCGTGGAACAAATTGCTGAAAATTCTGTATCAGATCAAAGTATTTTGGAGAATAACAGTGAAGTGTTATCCAGAGACTTAAGTAATGCTGAAGTCGGTGCTGTGAATAATCATCATGATGTGAATGGGAGAGATATCTCTGATATGACTTGTTCTGATTTCCAAATTCAGCATGAGTTTGATGCATCTCCAAGCATGCTTTCTGTTGAAGAACAAGATTGTGAAGAATTCGGTGCTGGTTTATCAGGTAGTGTAGTATATGAGGAGAGGGGATCACCTAGAGTTGACTCCTTTCTATATTGTGAAACATCAGAAAGTTCGGTAGTCAGTTTTGATGGTTCATGTGAACAAACTCATCAGAAGCTATACCTTGCTACTGGAGGACTTGGGGAAGTCCATGTTCATGCTGAGTCTCTGCATGCAACATCTGAGTATATACCAAAGGTAAGTAACTACTTCAAAATTGTGATTAATTATTAAATAACTGCTGAAAGGTGAGGGGACTGATTCTGTTAGAAATGTTGAACCCAGTTTTTCAATTGATATATGCACTTTTTATCTTCTAATTTTGTTTGGACTAAGACATTAGAAGGCTTTTAACAGGATACTGTTTCTGAGCCAGCCATGTCTGTGGTGTTGGAAGTTGAAGAGCTGTTGACCAAACCCGAATCTTTTACTCATATGGTCAGTATAGAGACCACAGTTGGTTCAGTTGAACTAGCGGACTCGGTGAGTATTGGAATGACATCTGGTGGTGGCAACTTAGCTCATCAAGTTCAACATGAGAATGATATCCAAGATGATTTCCATCCTTTTGATTCTGCTGGAGATTCTCAAGACTTTGATGGTGATCCGCCATCAAAATCCTCGGAAGAAGAACAATTCCTTTTCAGCGATCTTGACAAATCTAAATTTGGTGAGCTTAAGCATCTGGGGTCAATTTCTCGGGATCTTTTAAATGAAAACAGCAATCCCTCATTTTGCAGGGAGGGCAATAAAGGAGTCACTGTGTCTCTTGGTGGTGAGCCATACTTGACACCAGACAAGGATGTTGATGATAACTCCTCAGATGATCGTGAAAACATAGTAGAAAATTCAAGACCGACATCAAGTTGTATTAGTATTCTGAGAAGTCATCGGCTTGCTTGTGGTGGGGAAGATGGGCGGGTGGTAGAATCATTGCCCACTTCCTGGTCTCACATTCACGACTTGGATTCACATCAGCGTCATCCTGTAAGCCATTCACTGGACTCAGATTCTAAATCGGTAAAGTGGACATTGCTCAGCAAGGATGATACTAGCTCTGTAAAGTCAGCCGCAGGGAAACAACACCAGTTAGCATGTGAACAGAATGGACACCTGGTAGCCCAGGAACAGCTAAATTTTGAGGATTGCCAGAATACAGTTGAGATGGAACTTGTTCTTGCCAATCAAGAAGTTGGTAAGAGGACTTGGATAAGCACTCATATCATTCACTTTTATATGCTAATCAGGAAATTGTGCTATTCAAGAAATAACTTCATTTTTATATCATGGTTAAGTTCCTTGTATATGAAATTTCAAACAAAATGGAAATTTCTTGTCCTTTTTGGTATGCAAATGCTCCTCACTCTGCCGAATGTGGAAAGTCACATGCATTCTGCTTTGTGCAGAGCTCTCTCTTTGCAAACACTTGTTACATGAAGGAATGGGAGCTGAAGCTGCTTCTCAAGCATTTGATGCTGAAAAATTAGACAGAGATAAATTCACTTTCCTGGGCCTCGGTATTCTGAAGCATGATAAGCTTGTTGTGAGAGTCGGTGGTCGTTACTTCCCTTGGGATGCAGCTGCTCCAATCATCTCAGGAAAAGTTTCATTTGGAAGTGGTGATGTATTTGAACCGAAAGGCATGATTGCTGTTGACTGTTATGAGAAATCGCCTGAAGTGGATTCATCAAAAGGCAGCATTTCTCCGGGTGGAAGCTGGAGGCTTTGGCCTTTTCCTTTCAATAGATCAAGATCTACGGAGGCTTTGCCGCCAGTTTCCAATGATGCCAGAAGTGATGCTGAGAGTATTTCAGGGGACACCATCTGCAGTGATGGAGATGAAAATGTGCATAAGCCCAAGGTGATGAAGAAGATGATCAAGGCAATGAGCCCGACATCTGAACAATTAGCATCCTTGAATCTGATGGAGGGGGGGAACTCTGTAACCTTTACATTCTCCACTGCAATGCTGGGGAATCAGCAGGTCATATTTTACCGTTTCTCTGTTCAAATAATTTTCATTTTTCAGCTTAATTGTGGTTTACTTTTTCTTTTTTCTCTATGCTCACTCTTTGTATGGGTGTACTTAACAGGTTGATGCCAGAATTTATTTGTGGAAATGGAACACAAGAATAGTAATTTCAGATGTGGATGGGACAATCACGAAGTAAGGGTTTCATAGTTATTTAGGTGCAATAAAGTTCTAAGTCTATGTTTTAGATAGTTATCTTTTATTTCTTGCGTTTCCCTGAAATAAGCAAACTACAGGTGTTGAGGACAGGCTGAAACCAGAATTGTGGCTCAGTGTTACTACCCCTTTTAGCCAAATCTTACATTACCAGCTTTGATCAACTGAATAGAGGGAAGGTTTGTGAGAGTGATCCTCATGAGCTCCTGCGTGCTGTTTATAAAAGAGAATAGACTATTCATGTCCGTGTAAACATGCCACCCATCTTAGATAGTCCAGCCCGGAGACATCACTAACAGGCCTCAGTCAACACCTCCATGAAAATCAAATGAAACAATAAATGACTTCTGGTGTTCTGTTCACATCTTTTATGTCGTTCTAAGTTGTTAAGTGAACCATTTAAGCATTCTAGAATTGTAGCAATAGCTGAGGAATATCAACAGAACTTAAATACCTGTCCGACCATGTTTAAAAAGGGGGACTGTGGTTGTGCTATCATTCATAACATGTATGTATATCTGAGAAAATGGGCCTATTTTCTTTCCGTTCTTGCAGTTTTCTGTAGTTTCTCTTATCATGTCTTTGTTCCTAATTTATGTGGCTTTAGTATAAACTACTTAAGCATTGAGTGGATACTATATCTATGGATCTCTTCAGATTTCAAGCATAACTCGTAGAACTTGTTGATGTCTTTCCCAGCACCCATTCTCAGTCCATAGTGCTACTTTTCATTTCACTACATTAACTTTTTTATAGGTCCTAGAAGTTATTGCAGTGGGTTTTCTTTTAAATAACTCTTGGTGCCCACTCAATTTACCAGAGGCTGAGGATTGTCTTCTCATTTCTGATTCCTTTTGTCTACACTCTTATTGCAGATCGGACGTTCTAGGCCAATTTATGCCTTTAGTCGGGATAGACTGGTCCCAAACGGGGGTTGCACATTTATTTTCAGCTATCAAGGTTGGTTGCACTGCATCTGAAAAGATTATTGCTTGTTGTATTGTTTCATACTCAGCCAATCCTCATTGTATATGAGATATGTGGTGGAATCCGTGTAATCTAATTGGAAGGCCCCATCTGTTAGCAGTGAGGTCTATTTAGCCACTTGGCACACATCATCCCATAATTGCAGTGTATTATCATAATGAAATCCTTTATGTCAAAGTATCTAGAAATGTTATTCTCTGACTTATAATTGGGATCAACTGTCTTTCTCCTGTTTTGCAGGAAAATGGGTATCAACTTCTCTTTCTTAGTGCACGTGCGATCTCTCAGGCTTATCTCACTCGACAGTTCCTCCTCAACCTTAAGCAGGTGGCTGACTCAAAATTGATTTTCAATTCTCATTTTGAATCTGGAAAACCAAAGTCTGGAAAGTTCTGTGATGTTAACTTGCATCTTTCTAAATGCTCAGGATGGGAAGGCTTTGCCAGATGGGCCTGTGGTTATTTCCCCTGATGGACTTTTTCCATCTTTGTTCCGTGAAGGTGACTATTTTGGAATTTATCTCTTTTCCTTTGCAATATATGCATGTCCAGTTTTGCCCAACAACTATATTCTTGCTGTGAAATACCTTATGAATAAGGTGGCTAGTGTAATTATGCTGCCCTTTCTAATTGTGCTCGGCAGGACTGGGCAGTGAAGATTCTAATTGATGGTTTCTTTGAGTCGAAACAATTTGATCTGCTTCCCCAAAAGGGAATCAGATCTAATTCCGTTATAATATCCTGTTTATTTCGTTTTCAGTTCTTAGCATGGTTGTCTTCTTGAACCATATTTCTTCAGAAGTTATACTAAATGATAGCTAGTAATCAGACTAATAGTTAACAGTGTGACAATCTGTTTTTGTCTAATGTCTTTGTTAAAATAAAACTGATCCGCATTGGGCACGTCTAAAATTCCTGGACAACAGTTCCTAAATATGTGGACTAAAAATTGTTTATGTTCTTAATTGTTTTCTTCCAGTTATTAGAAGGGCTCCTCATGAATTCAAGATCGCATGCCTAGAGGTTAGTTCCTTGCTTTCAGACTTTAGCCACTTAAATATTCTAAGCTCTGCAATCTGATATCTCTATTATTATTTAAACTTTTTACTTCTCTAAGATCTTCACTTTGATGACTTTACTTTTTTCAATTTCCAGGATATCAAGGCCTTGTTTCCTTCCGATTGCAATCCGTTCTATGCTGGTTTTGGAAACAGGGACACTGATGAAATCAGCTACCTCAAGGTTGGAATCCCGAGGGGAAAAATCTTCATTATTAATCCCAAGGTAGTTAAAGTCTCTACTGCTTAGAAGAGAAAAGCTGCTATCAAAGTGCCTCCTAGTATTTGAAAGTATTTTTTTGCAAAGTTTGCTTCTCATGCCTTCTGTTTGCAGGGTGAGGTTGCTGTGAATCGCCGTGTTGACACCAAATCATATTCGTCACTTCAGGCTCTTGTTCATGGCATGTTTCCTGCCATGACCTCGTTCGAACAGGTTCAGTTCTACTTCCTTTTCCTTTCTGTAAACAATTGATTTTAGAAACTGTATCCTGTACAGTTCACAGGGACTATCCTTCAGCATTATCTACCTGAGCTGGATGTCAAATTAAAGCAAGCTATTCCATCCTCCCGCTTAAGAATTACGAGGGTTACTTGAAAATCACTAACTCACTTTCTTCTGCTTTACTCCTTTTTGGTGTCCATTCGTTTCAGGAGGATTTCAATTCATGGAATTTCTGGAAGTTACCACCTCCAATTATTGATATTTGAAGGTTTCATACTGCAAAATTGCATGACCCTCCAGATCTGGAGATCAAGTAATGCTCAACATGCTTGCGTGGAGCCATTCAGGTACAGTTTCCTTTTATCTCTGCAAAATTTCTCGAACACAGGTAGAATTCAGCGTAGGCTTCTTAAGCTCAATAAGTTCATCGGAACTTTCACTGTTAATACAGGAGGTCTAATATATAATCAGAAACTGAAAAACATTCGATAATTTGGGTAGAAACATGGAAAATTGAAACGACAATAGCTATTGACACGAGGAAAGCTTTCAACTTCATAAAATTGCAAAACTACTGACCACCTAGCTAATTAACTGCATAATCTCTTTTGAAGTTTCTGCACTTGCATATGCTTTTTCTGTTAGGAATTTACACTGTACTGGCCAATTGCAGGTTATATGTGGCTATGAGCAACAACACAAGTTCCACTTGGTGATCAGTTTTGCTGGGCTGCCGATTTGCAGGTGCCCCAGGAGTACTTGAAAGAAAATTTTGGATTAATTTCACCTGTATCCTGTTTGTTCATGAGGTCAATTTATAGTATGTGTTCATGTTATCTCATGAACATTCATGCCAGTATTGAGTGGAAATGGGGTGGGGAAATAAGCATGGAAATGACTGTGCATGTTAGTTTTGAAAAGCAGAATCATTTCTCTCTTCTCCTCATTGATACATAGAAAACTTTTCTTACCAAAAATAGCACAAAATGTTGAAGAGAATCATTCCTTTGTTCATGAAGTTAATGTTTTAACAAATTGAATCTTCTAACTTGAGAGCCCAGAAATATAATCTTTTTTCTTTTAGAATTCCTTAGTACCCAATCATTTTCCTGGAAAATTGGCCTGTGGAAATGTCTAGCCAGTGAAGTTCATTTCATATAATGATTATATAGGTAGTTAGTTCTAGTAGTCCACCTGGCCAAGTAACTCTTAGCTGGCATTAGCCAGTATGTGAAAAGGCCTGTATGTAGTTAACTTGGTTACTTGGTTGTCTCGGCAGAATCTTTCCCTCACAAACTTCACCTTGCTGCCAAAACAAAGCAGCTGCAAAACCTCTCGAGGAACTTGCCTGAATCTCGACCCAAAACACCTCCGACCTGTTAACTTAGGTTCCCACAAGCTCGAGATTATGCTCTCATTTGTTTTTTTTTTTTTCAACATTATAGTGCCATCTTCAATATGTCATCTCCCTTGGGAAATGGAACTTGCATCAAAATTTTTTTTGATCTTCCATGGAAGACCAGATCCTGGCAAATGTATGTAGCCAATTGATTATCATTGCAGACCTTTACCTCATGTGAAGGAAACCTCAATTCCTCAACAAGCCAGACAACTAGATGGATTCTTTAAACCTTTTGATCATGGACTTGTACTCAGCTTCAGTGCTTGCAAGAGCATCAGCATAGTATGCATCAAGGGACCAACAACATTAGCATGGGGTACATTGGCCATTTGCTGCTTTCACCTTTATTTTGTGGGCTGCATTTGCAGATTTAACTGAAAACGCTTTGAAAAAGATGCTCACTCCTTTGGTCTAATCCATGAAGAACTTAGCCAGCACCCTTTCCAGATATTGCTGCTGTGGTAACTTTAAAAATTGGTTGGACCTGGCTCTCATGATACTGATGCCTAAGATCCTTTCGGCTGTCCAATGTCTTTCGTTTCAAATTCTTTATTGAGCATTTCCTTCACAATATTTATATCACTCATAATCCTGCTTGTTAACAGCACATCATCAATATATAGGAGCAATATCACAGCATTTGGGCTGCACGCAGCTTTCAAATATGGGCATGGATACCTGTTCCTGCTGAAGGCTACTTGCTGCATATATGCATCACATCTTCTGCACCACTGCTTTGGTGATTGTTTAAAACCATAAAGAGCCTTCTTTAACAGGCATACAAGATGCTCTTTGCCATTTACTTGGAAACCCTGAAGCTGCCTCATGTAGGCAACCTCATTTAGCTTTCCATGTAAGAAGGCTATTTTTACATTCATTTGCTCTAGTTCCCAGTCATCAAGAGCCACTCTAACAAGCACAAACCTGACAGATTTGTACTTTACCATAGGGGAGATGACCTCATTGTAACCAATGCCTTCAACATGAGTATACTAGCTTGGCCTCGTACTTATTGAACCGGTTGCATCACCCTCTTTTAGCTTATAGATCCACTTGATTTAACTTGTTCTCTAGTCTTACAACAGTATCCAAAGTCTGATTTATCATTAATGAGTTCATCTCATCTTCCACTTATTTGCTTCAGGGCTTGCCATTGCTTCCATGAAGCTTGAAGGCTCAAGCCCCACAAATTGCTTTGCTAAATTAAGTGCATATGTAGCAAGTTCTTCTTCTTCAATTGAGTTGGTGTAGAATTCAACTTTCTTGAAAGCTTTTAGGAGGCCTTACACTCCTCCTAGGCCTATCTCTAGCTAGCTGGGAGTCTTCTAGTTGATCTCCCAAAGCTGGCCTGCCATGCTTAGATTCTACAGAGACTTCTAGCTGCCTGGGACTGTTAGCAACTATACTGTTTGATCTTGTAATGATGTAGTCCCGGTTCATTTGGGTCAATGGAGGCTTCAACGTAACACCAACCCTCTGATGCACCTTAGGACACATATCTGGCCTTTCCAAATCATCTGCACCCTTTCTTGAAGTGACATAAAGCATCTTCATCAAACACCAACCTCTGTGCTCATGAGAGTCTGTGGCCGCTTCCAAGCTTCATGAAAGTCTATATCGTTGACACCATCAGGATAAAGCAAGAAAATTCTTTTCGCAGATATGGGATCTGACTTGCCTTCTCCTTGGTGTATGTAACCTGCACAACCAAACACTCTAAGAGGATCAAGGATTGGTCACATTTATGTCCAGAGCTCCTCTGTATCTTGAGGTTATTGCTTTTGATGGATATCTATTGATGAGATAGGCAGATGTCATGACTGCCTCTCGCCAGAAACCTTTACTTGGTGGTGCTGTCGACAGCACGCACATTACTCTCTTCATCAAAGTCCTATTCATCATCTCTACAATGCCATACTGTTGTGGTATCTCTCTCACTGTGCCTAGAGCCCCTTCATCTTTGCATAGATGAATGAAGCTTGAATTGCGAAGACCATTATTTATTCTCAAAGTTTTCAGCTTCTTAACACACAGATTTTCATAGGAAGGTTCTAATCCTTAAACTTTTGGAAGCACTCATCTTTTATGTTGGCAGCAGGTAAATCCAAACTTTTCTGCTGCAATCATCCACTATGTACATCTGTTGGAACCTTCTCAGGCACCCAAACATCAACATGAATATATTCCAAGCTGTTCTTGTATTTATGAACTGTTTTGGAAGCAAATTGCAACCTTGCTTTCTCAATTTGCACTATTCACAAATCCCTAAACTACTCATTTTAACAACCCTAGCTAGCTCTGCTGCTTAGTTCTTGTAGACCTCTTCATCTAACAGACATCTTCCACTAACATGTGTCAAAGCTGGACATGTTTTTGTTTATTCCCTTGCAACACATAAAATCCATGTTGCCTCGTGCCTACTAATGCCTCCTTTCGGACTCTCAGTTGCCCTCCATCTGATATGAAAGTATAACCTTTCTTATCCAGTTACCCTAAGGAGATGAGGCTCCTCTTCAAGTCAGGATGCTTCATCTCCTTAAGCACACTAGTGGTGCCATCATGTAGTTTGAAAGCTACTGATCCCACGCCTTCTATTGAGCATGTATTGGCATTTCCCACAGCAGCCTTGATACCATCAGTTAGAGCATAATTACGTAAGAGATTCCTTTTAGGACACATATGAAAGGTACTTCTAGAGTCCATAATCCATTCACCAGTAACATGATTGGATCATCCCTTTCCTCAATAAAATCTGCATCAATAACTGCTTTTTCTCCTCTATTTTCATTTTAATCCTGTTATTTCTTTATAATTTCTCTGCAAAATTTCTTGATGTGGCTTATTTCTTTCAATGGTTATAGTATTTCTCAAAAGAATGTCTGGACTTGAACCTCTTTGCTGGTATTTAGCCTTTGCTACCCTCCCTCGAGGCACCTCATTGGCCCTTCTTTTCAGGCCTTCCTCTCATAAAAGGCCTTTAGGTTTTGCTTCTTTTTGTTCAACCTTAGTTCATCATAATGCTCTAGTATTCAAAGCTCCAATACCCTCATCAAGAGTTAAGGTGTCTCTTCTAAACTTCAAAATATCAACAAATTAAAGTCTTATAGGAGTTGTGGTAGAGAATGCAAAAAGCACCAAGGTTTTGTCTTTATCCTCATATTCTATTTTTATATTTTTGAGGTCTAGACAAAGCTTATTGAAACTCATTTATGTGTTCTTGAAGAGACTTTCTCCTCATATATCTTAATAGGTGAAAAACTTCTCCTTCAAATAGAATCAAATAGATAAGATTTTGGTCACTTGAACTCTCTCTAATTTGGACCAAACATCAGCAACTGTTCTTTGTTTAACAACCTCTCTTAGGACCATATCACTTATGCTAAGGATTAATGTGTTATAAACTTTTTCTATTACATGAACTTTCTCCTTAGGAGGTAAGTTACTTAGTACTTGCTTTCTCCTCCAACTGTAACAACTAATCCTAGTTTGTCTTGCCAAACAAGCATCTTAATCTTCCATAACAAAAAGTTACTGCTTCCATCAAACTTTTCTACCATTACCAAGAGACATCATTCTAGTCCAATCTTATGAAACAAAAAGATTGAAGTCTAGTTGTAAAAGCAAGATCCAAAGGCCTATACGAGTTTTGATACCACTCTTATGACTTCAACAAACTGGCTAAACAATCCTAAACCAAACAATAACCAATGGGGTTGAACACTAAAAAGGGGATCTTAGAACAACCAAAAAACAACAATCTAATCATAACCAAAACCACTATATATTGCTAAACAACTAACAAAATAAAATGAAAAAAGTATGTTATCTGCAATAATATTGGAAAACTCAATCTGATACACCATACACACACATAATGTTGTTCTTCAAAGAATATACCCAAGGGTTTATCCTCTAACTCTTGGTTTTTTGTCATTCTTCTCAACCTAAGGGCCTTCAATCGCTTTTTATCCTTGGTTGTTGTCCTTCTTCCACCTTCCTTCTACATTGCCTTGCCTCACCCTTTCCATAAACTCCTTTATCGTTTTGGCATGATTTTTTTCTAACTCAGCATAAGCCACGCTACCATACCATTAATGCAACAATGGGCTAGTTGATCGGCCAAGAGTCTTGAGCCATGGGTCGGGTGGATTCGACTCAATCCATCGGTTAGGTCTGACTTGGTTTATTGTGGACTACTTAGGATAGATCATATACACTTGCATAAGCATTTATATGGTTTGTTGAGAAGCCTACATCCATGGTCGAGTCTCACCCATCAAAAGAGATAAGAATTTCACTCTATAATCCAATTAGAAATAAGATTACAAAGAAATAAAAGAAAATCTCATTTCACAACTTGCGAGCTCAATTCAACATGTAAGTTGATCAATCTTATGTACACAAAAATGATCACCTATGGCCCAGTTACAGAGTCCAACCCCAAGCTACATTCAATACTTTCTCTTGGCTATCAATCTCTTGCTCATTTACTTCTTTTTCTTTGCTTGAGTAAAGAACGTAATTTTGGGGTTTATATAGGCAGTTAATTATGATAGTCTCCGTGGCAAAATAACCCTTAACTAGTAGCCATCATAATACCTCATTAGATAGCACACAAAAAGGTCACTACAAGAAAAACACACTTAATTAACATTAAATAGTAGCTCAAAGACCAATAAGCAAATAGAACTCTTTTTGTAAAAGAACTCTTATTTCAATGTTTCTATGCTTTCTTTCAATTACAAAAGAAAGTAATTATAGTAGTTTTTAGAGGAGTATTTGCATCTTTATCCCTATTTAACCCTAATATATTTTCAATATAGTCTTTACCCTTCTCAAGATCACTCTAGAATAGTCATGAAATTGACTACACTTTTAGATTCTAATGACTAGGCTGCATCTCAGCTTAGACGTGGATTTCATTTTGTGCTCTTTATGTTGGACAAAACTTGTTCTCAAGTCTGAATTTTAATCTTCATCATGTTATGGCAAAAGATCAGTGATGTTAAATTTAATGGAGACCCTATAAGCATCGCGAAACTCTATTTTATAAGCATTATATTGATCTTCTGCAAAATCCGAAATGGTTTATCTACTTTTGGAAACCTAATTTGGAAACTTTTCTTTTCGTATTGTAATTAAACCAAGTATTTTTCTTTAAAAGTATGTTATAGAGATGCTTATCTCATCGGGCTTTGTACTTTGAGTTTTGTTGTTAAATTCTTACACAAACTTGTTCATGAAGTTTTTTGATTTCTTTTGATCTCTCTTTTGCCTCCGCACTAGAATGATGAACATTAGAAGATGGTGTTAAGTTAAGGGGGCTGAAGGAACGAGGGCCATAAACCACCTTGAAAGGACACTTTCTATTGGCTTGATTGGTGGAGGTATTCTAAGTGAATTCTATTTGTGCAAGAATAAGATTTTATTGTTTTAGGTTTTTCCTAACAAACTTATGGAGCTAGTTCCCCAAAAGTCTATTAGTTGACTTAGTTTTCCCATTTGTTTAGGGATGACTTGCACTACTCAATTGAGTTTGGTACCTATCATCTTCCATAAAGTTCTTTAAAAGTGAATTTTGCATCTTAATGAAGTGATAGTCTTTGGGATACCATAGAGTTAATTGATCTCCTTGAAATATTAACGTTGACATAAAATGGATCATGGGAGAAGACACATCCAATGAATGAATGAATGATAAACCCACGATTTGGTCAGCATCGTCCATTGACATGGAATGAAATGTGCCATTTTTGAGAACCTATTTACGACGACCATAACGGCATCCTTTTGTCACTGAGTTTGAGGTAGTCCAAGAATAAAATCCATGCTTGCATACTTCCAAGGTGCTTTTGAAATTGGTAAGGGCATACATAGCCTTACATTTTGGCTTTTGGTTTTGGCCATATGACAAGTCTTGCATAGTTGATGTGTCTATTTTCGTCCCATTCCAACCTTGGCCAATGAAGATCTTCTTAACTAAAGTCATAGCTTTATCTCTCCCAAAATGTCTAGTTATGCCCTCATTATGTTTTTCCCATGTGTTTGTTTCTCGAATTAAACACGGAGGAATGCATAATGCTTTCCTTTTAAGCTAGAATCCATCTCGTCTTGGTATTGTTGGAAAGGTAGTTTCTCAGTAGAACTCTAAACTTTATCAAAATTTGGATCATCTTGGCATAACTCCTTGATAGTCTTAAATCCAAGTGCTTTCATCTGCAGTGTGAAAAACAAGGCATGTCATTGGTTGAGGCATCAACTACAAAGTTTTGTCTTCTTACCTTGTGCTTCAGTAAGAATGGATAAGACTACAAGAATTCACTCTAAGAGACATGTCTTCGACTTATCTTTTGTTCAAAGTTCAAATGGTTGAGTGCCTCGTTGTCAGAATAGAGAATAATCTTTTACTCAGTAGGTAATGGCTCTAATGTTGCAAGGCATGCATAATAGCATAAAATTCCTTATCATAAATGGAGTACTTGAGTTTATCGTTAGTTAAATTTTCACTTGAAAAGGTATTAGATGCATTTCTTGACTGAAAATAGTTCTAATATCAGCATTAAAAGCGTCACACCTTACCTCAAATAGGTGATCAAAATTTGGAAGTGCTAACTTAGGAGCTTTGATTAACTACTTCTTCAACTCTTCTTCATCTCTTCTAGGCTTCTTTTGTTCATTGGAACTTATCTCCCTTGATGCAATCAGCAAGGGAAGCAGCAATGAAACTAAAATTTTTGATGAATCTTCAGTAAAATAAGGCTGACTCATGAAAGCTCCTTACATCATGGACAGATTTAGAAGTTAGTTAATTATTGATGGCTTCTATCTTCCTCAAATCTATTAGGATGGCTTTAACAATAATGATATACCTAAGAAATGCAACTTAATTTATCAAGAAAAAGCATTTCTTAATGTTGGCATACAATTTTTGCTCATGGAGAAGCTCTAGCACTTGATTGATAGACCTTAAATGTTTTTCTTTACTATAGATCAAAATATCATCAAAGTACACAATCACAAAATTTTCAAAGAAGGGGCGAAATACCTAGCTCATTAGACATATGAATGCATTAGGCATATTTGACAATCCAAAAGGCATGATAGTCCACTCATATAGGCCATATCAGGTTTTGAAAGCAATTTTTCACTCATTTCCTAGTAATTTTTTGATTTGATGATATTCGTTACAAAGATCTATTTTAAAGAAGAAGGTGGCTCAGTGAAGTTGGTTAGTCATGTGATCAAGTCTCAGTGTCGAAAATTAATACTTTATGGTAATTTTATTTATAACTAGGTTATCAATACACATTCTTCAGCTACCATCGTTCTTCGGCACAAAAAGTGCCGGTGTAGCACAAGGATTGACACTTTCTCAGATTAATCATTTCTTTAACAATTTTGCTACTTGGCATTGGATCTCAGCATACTTTTGTGGATTCATTTGGTATGCTGGTTTGTTAAGAATGATAGCTTCCGGAGCGAAGTCGATGGCATTTTTAATGTCTTGCATATGGGGTAGACTAGAGAGGATTTCATCTAGCATCACATTTGAAAATTCTGTGAACAGGTGTCCAATTTCTATTGGACAACTGGTTTCCTTATTTTGTTCAAGCAGCAATATAAGACAAATGTCTTGGGCTTCTTTGGGTTTCACCTTGAACTAGCTTTCGGATACTAAGGATACTAGCATCTTACCTTGTTATGGTTCCGATTGGTCAAGTGGGTAGTAACAAGTCAAACTTGATCTTCTCCTTGCCTTTTTCAAAAGAATAAGTGTTGGCATAACTATTGTATATAGCTCGATTATGATATTGCCAAGATCTTCTTAGGAGGAGATGATAAGCATCCATAGGAATTATGTCATACAATATCTCATATGATACTTCTTACCAATAGAAAAAATCATAAGACAGCATCGGGTTACCTTTAACTCGTTGCCTTTGTTGAGTCATGGCGAATTACAGGGTTATGGATGAGTTTAGATAGGCAGCCTAAGTTTTTCCACCACATTCTTACAACTTCGACTATCAATAATGATGACTATACAGACTTTACCTTGGGTGGTGCATTGGGTATGATAAATATTATGTCTCAACTACGGTTCATTTTTTACTGCATGTAAGCTCTTTCTAATCACTAGTAATTCCCATTATTAGTAGATATGAGTTCTCATCAAACTTTGATGGGGCATCATATTCATCTTGGCTTAGGTTGACCTCTTACTTTTCTAATTCTTCTTGCACTATCCTTTAATAGTGGTGATCACATTTTGGTTGAGGCAATTAGATGCTGTGTGACTAAATCCCTAGCATTTAAAATATTTGGGTGGTTTTGGATTGAGTGATTGCTTTGGGGTTAGTTTCTCTTTGGTGGACTCTGAGAGAGTTTTGTTAGAGGGATTAGGTTGTTAGGTTTAAGTCTTATGGATATTGCTAGGGATTTTAGAGAAAGAAGGTACAAACGAGAATTTCTTAGGAAGTTGCTTTTCAAGACGGATAAATAATCGTATGACATCATCAAAATTCCAATATTGTCGAAGTTAGACTAACTAGGCAACCTCAAGGTTCAGTCTTCCAAGGTAGTGATCTATAGTTTGTTCCTCTATTGCTTAAATGTCACATTTCATCATCAACTTATCAAATTCCTTAGTGTACTCTTCCACAAAAAGGAACCTTTGGCAGAGATTTTGTAATTGAATAAAATTTTATTGATAGTAATGATCAAGGAAGGAACTTACGTGTGAGCTCTTGTTACATCTTCTCCTATGATTAGATCTTGCTTCTTCCTTCATGCTCACATTTCTTCTTTAGATATTCCCTCAAAGAGGCATGCTTCTTTAATTTCGACATCTATAATTTTCACCTTTTACTTATCTGGAATATCTTTTAGCTCGAACACCATTTTAACTTGAAACTAATCTACAATCTCATTGGGTTGAAGCTGACCTTTAAATTTTGGATTCTTGACTTTGATGTCATTGCTTAAAAATAGTTGTCTTCAAGAGCATTAACTACCGATTAAGGAGTTGTCACTGCTATCTGAATCAAATCTTGGGCTTTTTCTTTGCTCTAATGAAGCTTATTGGGCATTGATAACTTCTTGCAATTATGGGATTTGTTGCCTAAGATCCTCCGTCTCGATCTCGCGAGCATTCCTTTCGTCTTGTCTTCTTGGAGGCATTTTATGGATATTAGAAGAAGAAAATACAAGATAATAAACACTATCCTTTTTTTTTTCTTTTTTTGAAAAAAATTTTGAAAAATATAAGGGTGATTCAGTATTTAGAAAAAAGATTAGAGATCAAAAAGTGTGAAGATGTTAGAATTTTGGATAAAATGATAATTTGGTAACAATATAAGGATAAGAATATAATTTTGCTATCACCGATGTGGTTCACCTGACATATGGCACAACAAGAGAGACCGTGTTGAGATGACATGGTATTGACATGATCAAGGGAGCCTAGGTCAGTTGACGTGGTAACGTTGGACACGTGGCACAACCAGAGAGGTTGAAGTGTTCATAACGTGGCACAAATATGAACTAAAAGCTTGGTGTGTTGGCATGTGGCACGATTAAAGAGCTGAGTTGTTAATGATAGATGTGGACAAGGCCTCAGTACGCTGATGTGGCCATAATGACACGTGGCACAACAAGAGAGGTTGAGTTGCTAATGGCATGGCGTTGACGTGGCTGATAAGCTTGGACATGCTGACATGGTTTGATCAACAAGTGGCTGAACTTGAGTGGTTGGTTTTATGCTGATGTGGCACTGACGAGGTCATTTTCAACCTTAGACTGGTGCGCGGAGCACGTGGACAGATTGACTGACATGTAGGCTTTTGGTAGGTGGCGTGTGAGGGTGCATGGCTACTCCGTTGGCTACAAAGTTTTAGACCGACATTTCAAGATCCTCTGGTCTCTTCGACGGTGCTGTTTTATTGGAAAATGATCAAAACTGGTAGTTTTAACACTAGTAGGGAATACGCAAATTATGCACTACCGAGAAGTGCAAAACTCAAAGAAATTTTGACCTTGTTAGCCTCAAATACTCACGCAAGAATTAAAAAATCAATGCTTTCATACCAGTATGGCTAATAAGCAAAAAGAAGAAATTCTTTCTGTAAAACTCTTATTTATTCTTACTTCTTCTATACTTTCTTTCAACTACAAGAGAGAATATATATAATAGTTTTTGCAAAGATATATATTTGCATCTTTATCCCTATTTAACCTAATTATATTTCCAATACAATCTTTAGTCTTCTCAAGATCACTCTAGGGTTGTTAGTATGCTCTCAATGACGCTAATTATATTGTAGACCTAAGTAAGTATATCAGAAATTATATCAACAGAACTCACAACAAAAAATTTCAAGCACACATGAAAAGTATTGAATCTTTGTTTTCTCTTTTATTTATAGTCAGAAAATATGTTATAAACTTAGGGTAACACAATTACATATATAAGAGAGGAGCTAGGGTTAACTCCAAAGTTCTCCATAACATATATGGAGTTACTTGAACTTCTGTGAACTGCGCGCATAACAGACACATCTAGTAGCAGTCTTACAATAGTGCAGGGTACGTAGGCGACCCTTTATTACATATGAGCACCCAAAGAGGACACACGTAGGTAAGCAATCATTAAGCTAAGATGAATCCAAATTCATTGGACGAACTGAGGAGATTCTTGAGCTCATCGTAGCTGATCTTGCCGTCATTGTCCTTATCGCCATAGCTCATGGCACGATCAGCCCTGTAACTCGGAGTAAGCACACCCAGATCATCAAACAGCGTCTTCAGCTCTCCCCTGTTGATCCTATTGTCTCCATCGACGTCGTATCCCTTAAACACTTCGTGCAACTGGCTCTCCGTTATTTTCTGCGTTTGCTGAGCTGCTCTTCTTGAGTAGCGACCCATCTGTTTGTTGTATTGATTGAGACGAAAGGGTTGATCGCAGACTTTCTTGGGGTTTGTGTGTTTGGTTGTTGCTGTATGTGTTAGTAGATGCATTGGGTGAGGGTTTATATAGGGCTCCATGCATGCGTGTGTTGTGTGTTATTCCTTGCTTACCAGCTGCGGAAGGGTCCAGGAAACAAGGTGCGTGTGAATGTTACTGTGTCTGAAATGGAAAAGGAATCTTATCTTTTCTTTGGGCAAGTTGAGACCAAAGTGTCTTTAGGCAGCCTAAAAGCAGATGTTAACCTGCTGCTTTAAGTGATCACTTATTTGGCCAATGGTATCTGATGCTTCAAAAAGTCAGTTTAGTATGTGTAGGAGAAGAAACCATGTGCCAAGAATGATCGGAGGGGTTGTTGGCCGATCGGGGTAATGTGACAGTCAAGTTTATAATAATTTTGAATGACCAAGAAGTGAAAATTAAAGAGTATTTAGTTTCCCTAATTTTTTTTTATGAATAATATAATTTATGTTTTTTTGGGTAACTTTAATTTTGTGTTATGAATCGGTAAGCAGTCTTCCATAAAGAGAATTGAAGTGTTTTATAAAGGTGGTTTAGTGCTTCACCTTAACAATAAGTACATATTAACATTAGTTTTCAATTATTTGATTAACTTAATTGTTCAATTTAATCAATTAAGCTAAAGTAATTGAATTAGAAGATATTTACGTAAAGCTGTGTGGTGTGCATAGGATGATTGATGAAGACTAATGGGTAAGGATCAAGGTTGATGTAGACGCAGCATCTTTGGGTGGCAGCTAGATCAGATCTGGGTATGGAGGACTTAGTCTTTAGGGTTTGGTTTTATCTGCCAACGTATAAGATTCCGTGCTGAATAAAGACCTTGAAAAAAGCAATGGCTTCCTTTCGGCTCCATCCATCACAAAGACAGATTCCATTCGACTTGGAAGGAATTCACGCGTAGATCCATCAACGTTGAGGGCGGTAACAACGGGATATGAATATGTGGTGTATATGATTTCCATTATTTCTTCTTCCCTTTTCCTTTTGTTTTTAATTTTCATTGTCTGTGATTGAATGCATTCCTCTTTTTATACGCTCCATTTAAAGAAGTAAAGATCAATAATTATAGGGGATTTAGTTTTTACCTTAACAAAATAGACTATTGCCGAAATATCATGAATTTGTATTAGTTGGACATTTTTCACCCTTTCATTATTTTGCGGACAAAAAAAAAAAAAAAAAAAAGAGATATACAATGATAAACATATTCACAATAATGCCATTATAAGCATGGTCATCTTTAGTTTACTGAGTCTCTAAAGCTTTCTCTAATGCTCTGATTTGCTCCTCTTTAGACTCCAACTCAGACTTCGATTTCATGTCATTGCTTATACCACCAAAAAAATTCGACGTTCCACTAACACTTCAAGAACTGGGTCCAAAGACTTAAGAGGGTATGGAGCCAAATCCTAGCTCTTTAACCTTTCTAGAGTATTCTGGACCTCATACCTAAAAAAGTGTGAATTGAAAAGCATTATGTTAAAATATATTTGAAAAAAATAACTCTATACACACTAATTTGAAGCATTTTAAAGGGAAAAAAATTGGATGCTTATGCAAGAGAATCATGATCACCAATGGGTTGGGATGAACCTTCTTGAGACTTGATATTTGAAATATTTTCTTACAAATTATATAATAAGAAGTTAAAAATAATTAAAAATATTTTTTTATAAATTAGATTGGTGCAGACATATACTTACACAAATAATATGTGTCTTTTCACTAACGACTCCTCATCCTTCACCCAAGTTTTCACTAACGACTCCTCATCCTTCACCCACTTATGTGTCTCAATATAAAATTGACCTCTACTAATCGATCTACTGATCACAATTTCCTAATATCGCTTGCAGCAACATTAATTAACTTATCTTGTAGACATAGAATATAAAATTCACATATTCACACCATTTCATGCCTCTTGCGTGTAAAGCTTTTTCAGTTGGAAGTATGCGAGGTAACCAACTTTTTTTTTTAATTCTCTGCATTCCTTTATGCCATTTTCTACAAGCTAAAGCATGATTTAGTATCACTTAAATTAGAAAGTGTAGAATTTTAAATCTTACTAAATATTACTGACATGTTAGGATTTAAGCCGTAGTTAATGAAAGTTGCCCACTATTCTTGCGTGATCCAAATTGGATGTTCGAGTATATTCTCTTCTCAGCTCCTATCTGGTTTGTAAAATTCCTTAAAAATGTATGATCGATTTTCCTTCTATTGCTTTGCTAAGCATCCTAAAATCCATTTCTTTTGCGTAGCATCAAGGAAATGAAATTTCTCTTATGCATAATAAGAAATTAACTTTTAGTCGAGTGGCAAACTAATACATTAATTTAAGTTGGAATACCTTAACCATAAATAAGCTAATTACTTGTATGATGTCCTCGTAACACTTATCCTTTTCAGTTATCAGTATCGTTTTTCAATCATTATAGCTAATGAGGAATAACTTGACATCTGATGCCAACTGTCCCAAGAAGCCTGGTAGTATGTCACCTACCTTACCTATTACTTGGGAGGATTGGTTGAATTAGACAATTATTAGTTGACCTCTTGGCATGGCCCATATGCCTTTCACTTTCACTACAAAAAAAAAAAAAAAAATCAGATTTAACGACCGATGAATCTGTCGCTAAATTGAAATAATCTGTCGCTAAATTTTTTAGCGACAGATTAATAACGGATAAAATTAGTAGTTGAAATCATTGTTTTAAGAAAAAGTAACGAATAAATTTTGCATCTATCGCTAATTAGCGACAGATTAAAGGCCAATAAAAATTCATCGTTAAAGTATAGCAATAGACATATTTAGCGACAAACTAGTATCAGTCGCTAAAATAGCGACGGATACTTATTATCACTACATTAATGACCAATTTACGTCTGTCATTAAGGATAGCGACAGAATAATATTTGTCGCTATTTTAGTGACAAATTCTTATATGTCACTAGTTTAGCGATAAATTCTGGTCTGTCGTTAGCTTAGCGACAAATTTAATATTATCGCTAGTTTAATGACAGACTAATATCTGTCGCTATTTTAGTGATTGATAAGAATATGTCGCTAAACTCAGAGGCTTCACTACAAATTAATTAATGATTAATGGATCTGTCGTTAATACAATTAATTTTTTGTAAATTTTTTTTAAATATAACTACACAAAAATAAAATAAAGTAAAATTCATAAAACGTAATAAATACAAGATTGTATATTATGTTCTCGTGAAATACAATATTTATACAAGAAATTACATCTAATTATTAAGCAGTGCTAGGGGTTGGCTTCCCAAAAAGAGAGTCTCCATCCTGCAAATTTGCTCATTCATATTGACCTCTCTCTGTAAACACTCTTGCAATTCAGTCTCGAAGCGTTTGCGATCATGCTTCTTTGCCTTACACTTTTCCTTCGATCTTTCTCCTAAAGACCTACGCTCTTTCTCCATAGACTTATGCTCCAGCTCTATGCGCTCTTCTATAGCTTTCATCTGAGAGTGCATATCTTGCGTAGCTATATAATCAACACGGCGTCCACTACTAGAGCTGCTGCCTGAATACCATGATAAAGCTTGACTCCTAAGCCCGTACACTCGATGCTTTTTCTCTCCATCTATTACCTTATAGTAAACCTTACTATAGCCCACCTCAGGCATATCTAAAGATCCCTATTGTGGCTTAGAAGTTGTGGTAACCAACTCTTCAAACTATTCCCATAATAAATAAAGCACTTTGTTAACTTATTAGTTAAATCGAATAGTGAAATAAAAAAGATATAATTAAATTTACTTATTAAATATTAAAAATAATAAACTTGCATTTATTTTTTTAGAACGCTCATTTATAAACTTATCAGGAATGGATTTTTTAGTGGGAGTTCGTTTAAAAAGATTTATTCTAATGGGCTCACAACCCAACTCTCATGCCTAAAAAAAACACATAATAAATAATCATAACATTTTTACTTATATTTCTTTAAGAAATTTAAATATCATACATACCAAACATCGACAATGGTTTTGCAGTGAACATGAACTGGCATTATGTCGAGAGGGACTTGACCCGAGTCTACCTGTTTCGCTTTATTGATTGTGAGACATAGTTCCATACTTATGTTTATTTGCTGATTAGTTCCATTATATTTGCAATTACTCTTATACAGTATCGAGACAAATTGAGGCTTATTCCTTACCTTATGATGATATGCATACATCAAATTAACATATCGATCCGCAGCTTAAGAACCACCCATGTGGCCTTCACCATGCCATCCATAGCCTTATCCCATGTAAAATATTTTTGCAGTAAAAATAAATGTTAATAAGTATGATAAAATAGAATAGAATTTTTTTTTGGTAAATAATTATACATACTTTGAATTCTTTGTAATAAAAATATTTGATTTTTCGAGAAACCATCTTCCACGTGTACCGACATGAGTCAACCCTCCCTTGAAAAATTTTATAAATCTTCGCAGAGCATTGATGTGAAGGCCCGATCTTGTCAAATAACATAATGAATAAATATTAATAAAATTTATACATAAATATAATGATACAAAGTACTAAAAATAATAATTATAAATACTTACGTGTTATTATCTACATAAATTTGTTGTCTACCTAAACTTTGCATACTCTCTGAGCTAGACATCCTAGTAGTAGCAAAGCCAGAAAAGGCTGAAACATGCGGAGATGGTGCGACTGTATCCTTCTCTTCATCCTGGATATATGAAAGTGAAGATGCAAATTATGGATCTCTCCCTTTGAGATACTTACCTCTCCCTCGAGAGTCACTTCTCCTTCTAGAGTCACCACGTTTCCCTCGACCTCTCATTTAATCATGTTAATGAACTTGATAAAATTTAGCTTCATAAATTAATAAAAAATTTGATAAAATCTCCCCTAAAAATCAAACTCAGTTTAGTACTCAAACCTATTCTGACGTTCCTACATTTAGCAATAAAAGATGGATGCAATTGATTAAAATGCATCCAAGTAGGAGAATCAGAGCAATGACTCATTACACCATCTTTAACCTCATGTTCGACATGCCATCTCATGTTCTTAGCTGTGGCTTTTGATGCATGTAGTCTTTGTAATTATAGACTAAGAGGAAAATAATACATCTTCTTATATGAAACAAGTGTTTTTTGTTTATCACATTCTTGTCTTTGTCTTTAATAACGTGGATGATTGCAAAACTTACAAGAACTTAGTTTCATTATCTTCGCCCCAGTATATCATGCACTTGTTATTACAAGAGTAAATCTTTTCAACCGACAACCTCAAACCTTGTAGGCATTTCTTTGTACTGTAAAAATTCTCAGTCATGGGATTACTAACAAGCATCATCTTTTTTATTAATTGGCAAATAGCATCATAGCATTTTTCCAAAATATGATGTTCTGACTTTATGTTAACATTTTAGTAACAGCAGATAATTGTGAATGATTTTGACACTCATGCTATAATTATTGATTAACACGTTCAACATATCATAAAAACGTTGAGCGTTTGGATTAGAGGATGCCTCTATTGTTTTGGATTAAGTTCTAGACCAACGACATCCATTACCATTGTTTGGTATGTATTAACTTCATGTACAAGGGTAGATCCTTCCCCGATATAATACTCAGTTACCCTATTATTATAACTCTCATTGTTTTTTTCATAACAATTCCAAACATAATATCCTGATACGAAATCAAATTTAGCCAAATGACATCTAACCACATCAACAGTTTCATAACAATGATTTTAACACTTTCTACGATTACATGGATACTTTATCTTATCTCCATCCATGAATGCCGGTTGACTACAAGTAAACTGAATGAAATATTTCATAACATCTAAAAATTTTTGATTTAAGAATCCATCTATAAGCTTGAAGTACATCCATTGGCGATTTAATGTACTCATTTTTCTGTTTCTCAAGTAGTTCTAATTAAAATAATTTTCAACAACTTGCCTATTAAAAATTTTAATACTAAAAACTTATTATAATATAAAATAAAAATTAAACAATTTCGAGGACACATAAAACACACGTGACTTATAATATGACTTGTTTAACGTTTTATACATGCCACCCAAACTTCAAAGATAAGTGGTCCTATACCATTCAAAAATGTACATTTATGTGAAGCACAATATAGTAACTGATTGTTCGCTTTATTTTGAAAAAATTTCGGTAGTATTTTCGTATAGTTCTCCAAGTATATCACATGTATAGATATGAGTTAGTGTTTTTCATTAAAACACACATTCATAGCCATTAGTATGTACCCTAGGAACAAAGAAAATACTACACAAAATTTTTACAAAATAAAATGAATAACAATTTACACATGTGTTGCACATAAATGTTATATTTCTAAACTGTTCGATCTGGACAACTCAAGAATTATTATTGAACAGTTTATTTTGATGCACATGTAAACACTTGATCGATAACAAATGTTCATTAATGATTCTCAAATAGTGTATCCAAAGAATATGTGTGAAGTTTAACTTTAGTAACAGTAACGCTTTATGATTATCATATAATAGATTAATTTAATTGATTAACATATAAATAAATTTTCTCAACATTAGTAATAATCATTTTAATGTAAATATGTAATTAACATAAACTAAATTTATTTAAAAAAAATAAAATTAACAACTCTAAAATTTAATCAACTTCTAAATAAATTAAGTTTCATAAAAATTTAATTAATTAAATTATTTATGTCATGAAATTACAATGTAAATAAACTATTATTTATGTAATCAATAACAAATTAACTAATTTTATTAACAAATAAGATTAACAATTGCAAAATTTAATTAACATCTAACTAGTTTAAATTTCATAAAAATCTAATTAATTATTTACCTCAAATTGTATTTAATTAAATTGTTATCTATCTAATTTAATATAAATAAAATTTTTAAGTAGCCTATAAAATTAACAATTATAAAATTTAATTAATACCTAACTAATTTAAATTCCATAAAACTCTAATTAAATTATTTATCTTACATTATGAACTAATTAGATTATTTTCAAAATAATTAAACATAAAATAAATTTATTAACAAATAAAATTAACAATTATAATTTAATAAATATCTAACTAATTTAAATTTCATAAAAATCTAATTAAAATATTTATCTTAAATTACAACCAAATTCAACCATTACCTAATAATATATCATAAATTAAATTTATTAAAACATAAAATAAATAACTAAACATTTATTTAAAATCTAAAATATTTTTATAATTACCAAATTTAATCATAATATTTCTATACAAGATTTTTTAATCATCATTATCATCAATAATTTTGACAATTAACTGCACAAATTATCAAGTAAAAAGGAAAAAGAATATGACTATTCACAATGGAGAAAAAAGAGGAGAAAATGGCACACACCAAGACGCCGAGTAAGGAAAGAGTGGTAAAGACTTGGCTCTGAGACAATAAGATGAATAGGGGAACGACAATGCCGCTTGCTGGTGAAACAAAAAATTTGAGAATCCTGTATATAGATAGATGCAGAGACGATAATAAAGTTAGAGAGGAAAGGGAGTGGGCAAAAAGGAAAAAGTTTAAGAAGACATGTAATATAAATTCCTTTCACCAAGTTATTTCATTTCAATATAAATGGTTTTGCCAAGTAGCTTAATATGCATAAAATTATGGATTCACAAATAAGTATAGATTTTTGAGATAATATTAAATTTGGCAAATGACGAGTCCAATTACATCAAACAAGATGCACAAGTATGGTAAAAGACTGTTAATTGATAAAATATGTTTATCTTTCATTACTAAGGTATCATAATTCTAAACATTCTTGCAAGATAAAATTCTTAATGTTTTATAATTATTGAACTGATTATAATTTTTACATTCTTTTGTAGATGTATGTAGATCCAACCATTGCTTCAATCTGATAGAGAAAAATGTAGGATATCTCAATGGGTTGGAAGACATTATATCGCCTTTGTCGGTAGATGTCAAGTCCAACTGATTCACTTGAGCATGATGAAGCAAGTAAGTAATTAGAATAGCATCCAAAAAGTGATAATGCATCAAACCTCTGCAGCATGAGTATGGTGGCCAAAAATGCCATAAGAAGATGAAATGTATGACAAATAAGCACCAAGTATCAATTTTTCTTACACTACAAAGAAGTTGTTATTTATTAACAGATAAAAAACCCTCATTAAACAGTTAAAAATAATTGGTATATGCATTTTCATCTATGTTAATGAATAAAAATTTATGCTAGTAAACGTTTTGACTGTCAGTTTAGGCTCTGTTGCTATAGATTATTAGGAATGGTTTTTACATTTATTGGTATATGTACAAGATGTTTACTGACAGATTTCAGGTCTATCAATATATATTCAAGGCTTTTATTGATAAATGTTCCATTCGTTAGTATATGTAGGTTTTATGGGCAATTTTTCTTGTCATTATATGTAAATTTTCACTACAACAAACAAAAGCTTTAATGACAGTTAAAAATGACTTTTAATGATAGTTGTAAAACTGTCATCTTTATTGATGTCATTAAAGAGGAGAAGTTTTAATGACAGTTCTATTGGAACTGTCGTTAAAAGGGAAGGACCTTTAATGAAAGTTTTATTGGAGCTGTCGTTAAAGAGGGAACCTTTAATGACAGTTTTATTGGAGTTGTCGGGGGGACTTTTTAATGATAGTTTTAATAGAACTGTCGTTAAAGGGAGCCCTTTTAATGATAGTTTTATTGGAACTGTCGTTAAAGGGGAGAGACTTTTTAATGACAGTTTCAATAGAACTGTCATTAAAGAGAGCCCTTTTAATGACAGTTCTATTGGAACTGTCATCAAAAAGAGGGCTTTTAATGATAGTTATTATAAAACTGTCATTAGAAGGTCATTAAAGGTATTTTTCGTATTTATTTTAAAATAAATAAAAAATTTATATATTCAAATTATCCAAAACTTGCATATATAAAATTTTTCATATCTTCCACATCATCCATATACATCAATACAATTCTTCACGATATACAACCAAAATTTTCATATTATACACTTCAATACCATTCGCATGGAGATCGTTATTACTTCTTTCATATTTGAAAACACTCAAAATAATCTAATCCAAAAAAGTAATAAGAGATAAATATAACAAAAGATCACTAAAATTTGATGTCATAATTGAACTCTATATGTACAATACATGAGTTAAAATATTACACAATCCTAAAAATTCAACTTTATAAATTCAATAATGTTCATGTGTACAAAAATCTTTAAGGTTCAACTTTCTAATATGGCACTCCAAAGAAATTGTCCAACTTCCTGTCTAACTTCATCAATATCCGATTGGTTGTAAGTATTTATCTCCATTAACTATATTTTTAAAAAAAAGTTAGTCCAATTAAAATTTTTAATAAGCACATCAATTGATTACTTAAGTATTTACATAAACAAATGCTTAAAAACTTACCATTTTTAAATATGGGATATTTCTATCACCTCTATCAATGATGTCCCTTAAAAATTTCATAATATAATATTCACACTCAGTATTTAAAGGCTGATACGGACATTACATTAAAAATTTTTAATTATTATATTTTACAAAATAAATAAAACTAACATTATATATAGGTTTAAATATACATACCTCAGCAGGAATACTTCTAAGAATGTGCCTATTACTTGATTCTTTGAAAACTTGGAACAATTTAAAAGAGTTACCAATAGAAAATAATCAATATTCTTAACAGTAGAAAAAAATACATACTAACATAAATGAAAATATTTTCACTTGAGTGGACATAAGTTGATCTAGTTCTTGACGAGAACCATGGTTCAAAAGACCAAAAATACTATACACAAAATTATGAGACTCGACAACTACCAACAACCAGTGCTGCCTATATAATGAAAAATAAATGTTAAAAATATTTTAAACAAAACTATTAATAATTTTAACTAGTATTATAACTTACCTCAAGTTATAAAAAAATATCACCACTCCTCTGTCACATGGATTTATCATTCTATTGGTTAGGTGACGAGCTTGAGTGTCTATACTTATAGACATTCCATATGACAATGTTGATGGATTAACAAATACAAAATACTTTACGAGCATCAAATTTATTTACTAACCACTAAATAACAGTTAATTAACTAACCATATAAATTAATTCAAATTTAAATAATAGTTAATTATTTACTTTACAAGCATCAAATTTATTAATTAAAATTTAAATACATAATTAATAATTATTTAGTTAATTAAGATATAGTCAATATTTAATTAACATCTAATTTACTATATAAGCACTTGACTACCTAGTAACCTAATTAATATGTAAATAACATGTAATTTTTTGCTTCACAAGTATCTAATTTATTAATATTAGCTAAATAAATGATTAATAATTAATTAGTTAATTAAAATACAGTAAATTAATTATCATCTAATTAATTACTACACAAATATCTAACTAGCTAGTAACTTAATTGATTAAAATTTAAATAACATTTAATGGTTTATATTACAAGCATATAATTAATTAATTATCTATTTAAAATTTAACTAAATATATTAATTTATGGTAATAATAAAATCATTATAATTAAATTTGACAAAATATATCAACTAATCTTACATAAAAAAATTAATTTAAACATAAATTCATCTACACCTAATATATAATTAATTTATCAAAATATAAATTCATTTAATTAACATTTACTTAATTTATCAATTAGTCTAAAAATCTTAATAATTATGAAATAATAAATATATCAATACATACCCATTCATACCAAATATATTCATCAAAACATACTAATTAAAAAAAAAACTCAAATTTCATCAATTAATAACAAATCACCAAACACACTTAATAAAAAACTTCTCAAAATAATATAAATTCTCAATATATTTTTTAAATCATATTTAATCAAAATCATGAAACTTAAATTTCGTAAAAAAAATTTAAATCTATACCGAAATACTTTCATATGTTTGAATCCCAAAGATGAACGAATGGAGGGGGAAGGTGCGGCTAGATTGAGACAAATGAGAGAGGAAGAAGCAAGGAGAGAGACAGTGTCCCTGATAAACCAGAAGCTGGTCGGTCTACCTGCTTCTGGATAAAGACCAACGAGGAGAAGGCTGGAGAGGCTGCCAGCAGCTACCTCAACTGCTTCTGAACGGAAAGCAAAGATCCTAATGGTCGGAGAAAGGCTGTCCGGCTGTGCAATTGCTTCTGGATAGTCTACGAAGAGGAGAATCCTGACCTAGAGAGGAATATTAGCGGGAGGTTATGGCGGGCTCTACAGGGCTCTGGAAACAAATTTAGGATCCCAACCTTAAAATCAGGGGAGGATAGCCTTTAACGTCAGTTATTCCATAATTGGCATTGAAGGTTCAAATTCTCTAGCCTTCAATGCCAATTAGTCCAGAACTGGCACTGAAGGCCACTGACTTCAACGTTAATTCTAGCATAATTGGCGTTGAAGGTCAGAGAATTTAAAATCATCACTTGTTGTCTGATATACATGTGTAAGAGAATTTGAAATCATCATCACTCTACGTTCATGGCCACTGCTACTGTGAGAAACAGCAGCAAAAAATAGTTTTCATAGAATTTCAGCAATAGAAACAACCATTGCTGCTGTAAGCAGCCATTGCTGAAAAACTGTGTGTTCTTTCAGATTTTTATTCATCTTGCATGGTAGTTTAAACAGAGCACTCTGTTGAAAGTCTAAATTGATTTTTGATGTTTTGGTAGCAAGCAAAGTTCTTGTTTTAAGACTTCTCGTTACCTCTTGCATTTCTCTCGGTGTAAGAAGCAGCAGCAATGGCTGCTTACAGCAGAAGCTACAGCAATGGCTGCCATAGCTGCTTAATTATAGCAGCAATGGTAGCCGTTACTGCTGCTTCATCACTTGTTGCTGCTTACAACAGTAGCAACGACTGCCATTCCCATTTTCTTAACTTGTCATAGAAGCCAAAACTGAAAGATGCTCAAACCTGAGTGTATACAAAAAAACAAAACTTAATTAAACAAAATTGAGAATTTATGAAAGCCTAAAAAATTTCAAGCAAAAACGAGCACAAAAGTAGATAGAAAGAAGCAAGAAAATTGAAAGAGGACTGTGTTGCCTAAGCAGATGAGTCCTAATCGAGAATGTGGTGGTTGCTGCAACTTCTTGCAGCAGCATCGGCCACTGTTGCAACCAAGTTCTTGCAATAGCCACGTTCGCTGCTGCTTCTTGCAGTAGCAATAAGCAGCAACCACGACTATTTGCAACAGCAACGATTACTACTACTGCTGCTGTAGTGGTTGTTGCTGTAAGATGCAGCCGGATTCAGGCATGCCCAAAGTTGCAAGCCTGTGTGGCTCAAAGATGGTAGCTGTCCCAGCCTATTTTGGCTAGTGTTAAAGGCTTTATTGTTTTAACATAAGTTCCTTGAGAACTGGCATTAAATTCTAAAGTGATGGATCTTTTAACGTTAGTTCTTTAGGAACTGACGTTAAATGTTTAAATCATGAGTTTTTTTAACGTCAATTCTTCTTTAATTGACGTCAAAAACCTTATTTTTAATGTCAGTTTTGGAATAACTATCATCAAAAGTGTTAATAATCCTTTTAATGATAGTTTTTTGAATAACTGTCATTAAATTGGTGTCAGTTGTTATAATTTTTATAGTAGTGGTTTTACTGATAAATATATGCGTAAGACATTTATTGATGGATGTGACATTTGTTAATATGTTATAGAGTCTTTACTAATAAGCACTCTGTCAGTTAGTATACATGTATAGTTTTACTGACAAACAGGATGTTCGTTACTATATATACAAAGCTTTTACTAATGAATGTGATGTTTGTTAGTATATGTGCTTTGTTTTTGTTATATGTAATGTCTCATTAACATCATTTTTTTTTTTTTTGAGATAGCTATTAGTGTAGATTTTAATTTTTATAATTGCTATTAATTTTAATCTTAAATTCTAATTATTGTATTATATACACAATAAACTTACTATTGAATCCACATTTCTAAAATGCTACAACCTCTTTGATAATGTCATTATATTGCATACAAATATTAATACAATATTCTAATTTTAAGCTGATACAAATGTTTAATTTTAATAACATAATAAAATCACTAATATAGTAATAACAATTTGTACACAAAGTTAGTCATAAAATCACTAGCATCAAAGTAAGCCCTTGATATTATTTACCAAAATTCTTCATGAGTGGCTTTAGTTTGCAGATTTAATGGCTCCCCACTTATATTTCAACTACTCTTGCACTGGTTCTTTTTTCATTAAGTCCACTTATGTCCTATGAATATAAGAATAATTAACAACTTTGGTTTCATATGCAATGAATCATATAAACGCAAAAAAGTAATGATATTTAAGTAATATGAGAAATAATTACCTTATATGAAATGCTATAACACAAATTGATCATGAAGACCACTAACATTAATTAATATTCACAACCATTGAGTGACATGACATGAGTAAAAATAAATTTAATATAAAATAGAAATAACAAGTCAATTCATAATATGAATAGAAACATATAAGAGTGAATGAACAGCAAAAGGCATCACAATTGCAAGAAAAAAGCTTCTTATATGAAGCATATCTATTGTGTATAAGGAAAAAATGGAAACTAATGGTACTAAAAAGTAATAATTGTGACCACTTATTTTTTTCCTTCTAAACAACTTAACAGAAAATTATGGAAAGATTATAAACCACATCAGCAAAATAAGACTAAAATAGCACTAATTAAGTCAATCGAGTAGAAAAAGAAAAAACTGCAAAGAAGCACATTCACTAGATAATTAACTAATAAATAAGTGGTACCAATCTTTGAAATAGTAATGAGCAAAAGTGGTATCAATATAAGGTTAGTAAAAGTAATTGGTGAAACATAACCAATGCAAAACTTGAAACTTAGTTCTCCAAATGCCAAAAGAAGAAGAAGAAGAAGAAGAAGAAGAAGCATGTACACAATTAGTAATAAGATGAATTAGAAATATCTAAGTGGGTCATGGGTAATTATACTAGCACTGACGAAATTGGCACAAGTTCCACACTTAAGAAAGGGCATCTTTAAGAAATAATAGGTTGAAGGGATCAAACATGAACTATATGATAAAAATTAGCAACCACAAGGAAACTATTTGAATTTCCAACGTAAAAATATTTGTACTACAATCAAATGTGAGACTTCTTAAGTTGCAAAGTGTTGCTATAAAACGTTGTTGTAATATTAAACTTGTTAATGAAAAATAAATATAAATAAGAATGAAAAATTAATTAACTATTAAAAAGTAAAAAATATCATACCTTAACATTATTTGATGCCCTCTCCACATTTGAAAGTCTAGTGAAATCAATACTTGGATATTACTTAAGCAAGTAAAGTGTAACTCCAAACTTTTGAAGTTCTCTTGCATCTCCTTCTAACCTTTGAATATGTCTTTAATTTTGCATTTTCTTGAATGATTTGTGCTTTGAAAAGTTCATCTCCTTTTGATGAACAACCAATCTTACCTATACAGCGTTCTCTCTATTCAACTCCTTTTACTTGAAAATAAATATCACTTTCATATGAACCACAATTACTCAATGACCCTTCGAATTTATTTGTGTTGTTGGTCATATGTGTTTACCATTTAACAACATTTCAATTGTTAATACTCACTAAGATTAAATCTGTTAACAAATATGAAAAAAGAAAGTAAATCAATTACATACAATTATATGAACAACCTTTTCATTCATAATAGTTTTTTTCCTTTTATGTATGACTTTTAATATATATTTAAGCACGTGAAGGTCATACTCCATTAGCCTATATAGCTTTTAATAAAAAATAATGCAATGAAATAATCTCATAAGTAAATTATTTGGTTAATGCAAATATCAATCATAAGGTCTGAAAAATAAAGTAACCTTTGTTATTTTAGTATATAATAATAAACAATATTGATAACCTGAAATAATATTTGATTTACTTTGGCCAAACAATAAAATGAATAACAAACTAAAACAAATTTATAATAACTTATAACACGTAAAACTTTAGTTTTAGTAGACCGAGACTAGAGTTTAACTTTATGTTCTTAAGATAAAATCACCCCTGATTGGTGCTAATATGTTGATAATTAATGTCTCTTAAGATACAATGATATCTTCTTATGAAAGTCACACTTCAATTCACTAGAATAATGACCAACTTATATTGTTATCTTTTACAAACAAGCTTTTCTTTTTCAATGAAGGAAGAAATAAGAATGAATTATTGTGGATGACTGAAATAATTTTGAGGATATTTTTTTATAGGTGGTAAAAGGTGGATTGGAAGGAGTTTATCTTTTCAAAGAGATGCATCCAAATGGAAAAGATGGACCTTTAATGAAAATGTACCTTTCCATTCAAAGGGAAGCCATGCACCTTTCTATTCTAACATTTATTATTTTTTTAAAAAAATTTATTTTCTAACAATCCATCCACATGAAGGAAAATTTTGTAAAATACAAATGGTAATGCAGACACCTAAGAGAGTACAATTAGAAGAAATTGCATCAAGATAGGTAGCTTGTGGCTTTGAAACTTCCATAGTAACAGATTATCGGATTTACTTAGTGTAAATGAACATGATGTATTGAACTGTTCAATCATCATCGTAAAATATGACAATAATATTCATATAGTCTCTTCCTGATCATAGTTAATCATCACATTTGTATTCATTTTAGCACTAAACAACTCCTATTTTATGAGTGCTTTAAACAATTTAACCTTATAATTCTCATAGAAGCGGCCCTTTTTCATACCTATATAAGTGATTTCTTATTATGAGTATTTTGCTTTGCCCGCTTAGATTTTGAAGCTATAAGAATCATTAAAAGCTTAATTTATCATAGCACATATTGCAAATAGCATTATTTTACCACAAAGTGGGTAAAAGATGTTATCTCCTTATGTAACAACTGAGACCTTCATAACCTAGTTGTCTTTTTTGAACCTAGATCTTGGGATCTCTAATCAAATAGGTTGGCTTTACATCAGAATGACTCTTTAGTCATAGATTTTAATCCCATTTCTCTTGATGAACAGTTTACTTTATCCGTAGATAAATCTTTAGTAAGTGGATCCGTAAGGTTGTCTTTTAATATTATATAATCAATTAAAGTTATTCTTGTTTAAAGTAACTGCTTGATAGTATCGTGTCTTTGACTAATGCGTCTAGACTTATGATTATATATGTTACTCTATGTGTTATCCATTGTTGATTGTTGTCACAATGCATACATATAATAGGCATAAGCTTTGGCTAATATAAAATGTCATTTAAGAAATTATGAAGCCATTTTGCACTCTTTTTGTTTTTTTTTTTTTTTTTGGTTTTATCCAAAGCTATAAATTTTGATTCCATTGTGAACCTTATTATACATGTTTGTTTGGAGGACTTTCATGATATAGCTCTACCTCTAATTATGAAAATATAACCACTAGTGGATTTTGAATCCTTAGTGTTTGATATCCAATTGACATCACTGTACCCTTCAAGTACAATTAGATATTTAGTGTAATGCAATCCATAGTTCAAGGTATACTTTATACATCAAAAAATCCTAATTAATGTCTTCCAATGATCTTTACCTAAATTAATTGTATACTTAGTATATTCATGGCATAGGCTATGTCAAGGTATGTGTAGTTCATCAAGCACATTAAACTTTTAGTGATATGAGAATACTTTAACTGAGATATGACTTAACCATTACTTTTTGTGAAATATAAATTCATATCTATGGGTATTTTTGCTGGACTATCTTTATATTCATTATATTTTTTAGTATTTTCTTAATGTAATGTGATTGAGATAATACTAGTGCATCTAGTATCTTAAAAATATAAATTCATAATATGACATCTACTATACCAATGTCTTCCGTATCAAAGTTTTCATCAACATTGTCTTTGTAACTTTAATAATGCATTATTGCTACCTATAATCAACATAGCATCAATATAAAGATAAGCTATTACGTAGTCATTTGGTATGATTTTGGCCTACACACATTTGTCACATTTATTGATTTTAAAACTATTTAGCAACATTACTTTGTTATAATTTTGGTGCTTGCTTTAATTCATATAGAGACTTAACAAGCCTATATTCCTTGTGCAATAAACCCTTTAGATTATTACAAGTAGATCTCTTCCTCCAATTTCACCATTTAGAAAGGTTGTCATAACATTCATTTGATGAATTCCAAGGTTATGTATTTCAGCAATAATAATGAGCATTCTAATGGATGTTGTTCTTGTAACTAACGAATACATATATAAAAAAAGGTCAAGAACTTCTCTTTGTTTAAAACCTTTAGCTACTAAGCTAGTATTATATTTTTCAAATGATCTATCTGATTTTAATTTCTTTTTGAAAATCCTCTTACATCCCAAAAGCTTGTTCATTGGAGGAAGATCAACCAACTCTTAAGTGTGATTTTGCATTATGGATTCAATTTGACTATTAATAACGTCTTTTCAACATGGAGCTTCAAGAGTTAGCATTGCTTCTTTTAATATTTGAGGCTCGTTTTCTAATAAATAAGTTAATTAGAAAATCAAGTCCAAATAACTTACATGTTTTAATGCTCTTACTGTGTCTAAATTCTTCTTCATCCTTTTGAAGATTATTATTTGCAGTATTAAACGTTCTTTTCAAAGAAGACACCTCTTGTACACCTTCAAATGAAAATATATTTTTAAAAAATGAAGTATTCTTAGATTCAAAAATTGTATTTTGATAAATATCCAAAATTTTGGATTTCTACACTAGAAATCGATATGTACTATTATTATTTGCATATCCATTGAATATACAATGGATGATTTTCGATCTTATCTTTACCTTTTTAAGGTTAGGAATAATCACCTTAGCTAATAAGCATCCCTATACGTTTAAGAATTTACACAAAGGTTTTCGACCTTTCCATAATTCGTATGGAGTTACATCCTTTTGCTTATAAGGTACTTTATTAAGAATGTAGCTCAACCCTACTCAAGCCGATCTTAGTGCCAATGTTTTTGCTCTAGTAGTTTGATTTTCTTTTAAGTCATTGTATATATATATTTTTTTCTATAATGACTTCACTAATGTATTTATCTTTGTCATCAATGAACTCATATTCTTTTTTTTTTTTTTTTCTCTTTCACGTTTAACTTCCTCTTGTATTAAAGAGTCAAGTTTAAGAAACAATATCATCACAATATCTTCAATGCCACTATCCAAAGATAGGGGTGAGCATTAATTAGTTTTAATTGAATTAACTGAACTATTGAATTAATGTTGATTTATTCGATTAAGTTTTTCAATTTGTAAATAATAGTTCAGTTATACAATCAGTTTAATTGATTTATTCGGTTGATTTTCAGTTGAAAATTTAATCGATCAAAAAACTAAGATTTTTATTTAGTTATTCAATATATTTATTTTTATTATTGATTAACTATTTGATTAATTTGATTTTACTTTTATCTTTACACAAACATAAACTTTTTTATTATAGAATTAGTGAAAAAAATGAAAATGAAATATTTTAACATATAAAAAATCATTATATTTGTTTATGAAATCATCATTATGTAATTGTTAACTTATTATATTATATGATATTTAATTTATGAAATTAATTTATTGTAAAAATTTAGTTTGATAGTGTGTACAATAGTTTTAGTTGTTGAATGATAATTTTTATTTTTGTATGTTAATGTAATATTAATTAATTTTTTTAATCAATTTTTTTATAAAAAGTTTGGTTTGTTCAGTTATCGACCAAACCGAAAGAAAAAAAAATCAATTTTGTTTAATCGATTTTTATTAATATTTCGATCAGTTTTTGATTTTTTTTTTAAAACAAGTTTGATTAGTTTAATTTTTGAAAATTTCATACCGAATTGACTGAATCGATCAAATGCTCACCCTTATCTAAAGCCTCATTTTGATCTCGATCTCTATCTCAATTTTGTAACTAACACCAAACATATATCAATTAATATCAAGCTCAATTATATGTTTGATCTCTGACTTGTCTTGACCTCAATTCTTTGTACGATCTGCACACTTAGTATTTTTTACTCATTTCTTCGCTATGCTCTTTGGCTCTAATTTTTTTTAATTTTATAAAAAGATAAAATTTCATTAGTTACAAAATTAGGTGTGTACTATATGGATAAGGCAACTTTAATCATTATGTTGGGAATGTTTTGATACCAGCTAGCACTTTTCAGGTTAAAGAATGTAAAAGCCATATATTAAAGAGCATTAGTCATATTATTTCATGATATGATGCACATATCCGCAAAGGTATTTGTGGATGATATGATTGCAAAATATCAAAAGGATAAAGTTATCTTGAAGATTTAAGAAAACTCTGTGAAAGATTAAGACAATACACGTTAAGGCTAAATCCGACCAAATTTACATTCTAAAACCAGGGAAGCTACTCGAATTCATTGTCAGTGAAAATGAAATCGAAATGATCCAGAGAAAAACAAGATCATTCAAAATCTATCTTACAAAATAATTAAAGAAGTCAAGGATTTTGGGATGGTTAAATTACATACTAGATTTTTATCACAAATGATCAATATATACGATCCTATTTTCAAGCTGCTGAGGAAAATTAACACAATGAATTGCAATGAAGAATGCTAGCTAGCATTTAACAAAATCAAAGCAAATCTATCAAATCTACTAGTATTGATACCCTCAATTCAAGGAAAGTCACTGATTCTCTACTTAATTATTTATGAGAAGTCGTTGGGATGTGCACTAGCATAGTAGAACGATTTTTTTTTATTTTTTTAAAAAAGAGAACATGTCATATACTATTTTGGCATAAAATTTATAAACTATTAGTTAGAATATTTATAAATAGAAAAGATTTGTTGTGCAATGGCATTGATAGCATAAACTTCACCATTACCTCTTGAAAAGACCAAAAGAAACTTGAAAAGAAGAAGGAAGGAAAAACTCACTGATTTAAGGCGATTTTAATTCTTTGATTGAAAATTAATCGTGATTTTATATTTAATTGAGAGAAGTTGAAAGAAATGAAAAAATGAAAGGAGAAAAAAGGAAGGCAGCATGACAAAGGAAAAGGAACGGTGAGGTTTCGAGAAAAATATCAAACAAAGAAGGAAAGAAAGGAAAAAAGAAAGAAAAAGAAAAGAAAAAAGAAAAAGAAAAAAAGGAAGAGAAAAGAAAAAAGGGAAAGAGGAAATGTTTATACTTTTTACTTAAAATAATTCAAGTTTAAATGAGCAATTATTGATTTACTCATATAGTTTTATTTATTAATATATTTTTATAGTATAATTAAAATAAACACATTAAACCCTAATAATGGAATATACAAGTTTATCATAATAGTGATTTTTTTCAAAATTTTTGAAGAAAAAAAGTTAATTTAAATTTTTTGTAATGATGAAAACTTAAATTAACACTTTAATAACAAACATCTTTGTACATATTATAAATATAACTATATTTTTTTAATAAAAAGAAATTAAAAATTGTTCATAATGATGAATTTTCTTATGATATAAATGTATGTTTTTAACTCTCAGTAATAACAAAGGGCTTAGATATATTTTTTTAAAAGTAGGAAATACTAAAAAATAGTTTTAATCATGATAAATTAGAAACACAATGGTAATGACCATTTTATCTTGTATCCTTAAGATGAAGGATTTTTTTATATTTACACGTCGATCGAGTTTCATGAAGATTTTAATAAAAATAAAAAATTTTAAATATAAAATAATACATAAAATTAAAAAATATTAACAGTAATGAATGTCTTTTGTACTTTGAAAAAATATTTGTTAGGTCACATTTAAACATTATTTTATAGCATATGATTTGAATTTATAATCATTCTTAGAATGAGGATAACAAGTGCTAATATCTTTCCCACTCTCAACTGACTCTTAAACCTAACTTTGATTTTATAGACTGAATCTATCTTTAGTAATGTAGAGACAAACCTAGAGATGACAAAATTAGATAGATTTCATTTAGATAACTAGTCATACCCATAATGATTGTGGTTACTCCAATTTATCCTAATAAAATAATTAAGATTGATTAAGAAGGGAAATCAGCTAGTTCATATCACATTCACATTATGATACGATGCATTTGTCACGTCAGTCATAAAACCAGTTTTGCAACATATCTCAAATAAAATCTATAAGTGTAGTCATAAGAAACGCACATGTAAAATGTAAGCATGAACTTAAGGTCATCATCACCTAATATCAGTCTTGTTATAAAGTAATTTCTCACATCTTTCTTTATAAGATAATCACATGTAGTCGGATGATGTATTTTCAATTCATCCAGTATTTATGAATGTCACATAGTCAATAAGCGTTATTTGCAGCATCAAAAAGTTTTGACATATTTTTTTCTTGAATTTACTTTTAATATTCTGGACCATGCGCTAATAGCTTTAGGAGAAATTGCTGCAATTGCATGTGCTATGCTTTTGTAATGATCATATATTATAGCTAGCTAATTAACAAGCAAGATTGTCTTGGGAAGTTGACTCATAAACCATTCCTAAGATCTCATATTCTTTGAATTAGTGTACCGGAATGCCACATGATATATCTAGTCATTATCATCCTTACATACAGCTACAAACATCATGCCATTGAATTATCCTTTCAAATTAATAGCATCAATTGTAATAATCAACATAATAAATTAAGGAAAACACCTTAAAGATGACCTAAGAGCCATAAATAAGTGTTTGAACTGGTTGTCAACATTAGTTTCGATTGACATAATGGTATGAGAGTTATATTTTTCTAGCATGTAATAATATGATGGCAATTACTGGTATGATTCCACCAAATTTCCATACATCAATGACCAAACATATTATTTTGCCTTCCATGACTAATGTATAATATTTGAATCATGTACATTTCTTTCAAATAATTGATTATGTCTTTCATCTTGACGAGGTGCTCATTAACACATAAGCAGTGAACTTTTCGCAAATTATAGCAACATTTGCTTAGCAATGATGTCTAGACTTTCTCCAATGTGCTTTTACGCTTTAAATCACAGTCTTTATTTGGAAAGACGATCCTTTTTCAACTTTTGATTGCATGAAACTTCCATTCACAAATTTTGTCCTTGCATCCTACTAAAAGCATAGATATATTGGATTTAACTATCATGAACTTGAACTTTTTAGTAAAGGCATATAATCACATAAATTGCTCTAGTTATTTCTTATTAATAAGAACTAATCTTTTAATATTAAATTAAAATTAAGAATCAAAAATACATTCTTCCTGTATTCAGTCACAAATAGCATAGCGATTAGCATTAGGAATTTGATTATGTATTGGATCAATATAACCAAGTCAACTTTGACTATAGTATTTACATTCTGTGTAGCATGCAAGTCAACTTTGGGCTCCAAGTCGACATGTTCTGAAGAACTTAGTTGGCTATATAGTATTGTATAATCACTATCAAAATCAAACTATATGTGTCATTATAGTTCATATCCATAAAAAAAAGTTCCATTGTACTACTCTTTGTTAAAATATAAGATTGCCTTTCTTATTAGGTATGTCAAAAATTAATCAATATCATGGTCAGATCGAATTGGTTTCTCCATTGTAAAGCCTTAAGTTAGACGTCGTTTTTTATGCTTGAGCACACTCAACACCATGTTCTATCTCAACAAGTGTAGACTTAAGAATTTTCTTAGGTATCAAGTTCATTATGGAACAAGGAACATGATGCGTATCATGCTGTTAGAAATCAACATTAGCATCACTTGTTACCCTCATTCAAATTATAGCACCATGTATACAATTAAAGGTATGCATCTGTATATCATTTTTAGAGAATTAGTATTAATAGAGGAACAAACCATATAGGACAATTTTGAATATGTGATCCCTTTCTAAATATATAGCCTAATTGCATCAATCGAATCCCTAGTGTATAAAAAACTCCTATTTGATTCGATCAAATTCTCATTGTATGATAAGAATACTTATATAAGACCGCCATTATCCTTGTTTGTTAACTAAAATTTGAAAATAAACCAGCAATATACCAAATAATTGGAAATTATATAAATAACATATGTCAACACAAATAAAACATGATGTTCACACAAGTACATTCAGCTTTATAAATGGACATACAATGTTACATGGAACTACTAATATTAAGGTTATACGAAACCTATGGTTTGAAGTTTACATAAAGGCTGGTTAAAAGGTTACATAAAGGTTAAAATGATAAGGTTATATGAAGGCTAAGTTTATAAGGTTACATAAAGTCTGAGTTTTTAAGGTTACATTTTTAAAGATTACATCAAGCATAAGTTTTTAAGGTTACACGAAACCTATTATACGAATGATAGAAAGAGACTAAATTTATGAAGTTATATGGAGCCTATTATACTAAGATTATGTTGATTCACAACAGCAAACAAGGTCATCACCTTACATAGGGAATGGGGAGAAATGTTGCAAAGGAAAACATTCAATCTATTGTTGAACATAATGTTATTTATGAAATCAAATTTACATATACTTGTGCCAAGATAATCATTTTTTGATTCTCTTCTCACTAAACAAAACCAATAAAATGAAGTTTTAAAAAAATAATAATAATAAAGGCAACTATGAATCTAATTGAAGAAGAAGCAAAACCTCCCATGCAAACCCAAAAAAATACTTTTCTTTCAAATTAAAATTTGATCAGTTTTACATGTAATTTGTTGGTTTTGAATCATAATATAACTATAATTAAATTTGATTTCACAAATGTGTACCATATGGATGGAAGATTTTTTAAAAATAATAAATAAAAAATGATATATTTGGCTTTGTCTTTTTCATGTTTTGTCATCATCAATTTGAAATAATGTCAAAATAAGAAATTAATCCTTGTGACAATTATTTCATAATAATATTAACTTCACAAGGTTTTTGTTGCCTTGATTAAGGTTTATTTCAAAAGAATGTGATAAATTTCAATAAACTTAATTCTATTATAAAAATGGATAGTCCAATTCAAAAAATATATATAAATAAAAGCTAACAAAATAGAAAGTTAAAAAGGATAAATAATTAAAGGGCATGTAACTACCAAATAAATTGGCTATGAAACAAGTTTGATAGAAGACACCTTGCGATCTTGTCGTAATCTCTTCTCATAAAAAAATAAATATATACAACCATGTTCTTTATATACAAAGATATTTAATGTAATGGTGTTGGATTTTGTCATGGTGGAAATTTCTGGTTTTCACATGATAATTAAAAAATAGTAAATTTATACTAAAATACCAATGAATGCAAAAGTAGGGGCTAATTAATTGAGTAAATAATTATCTTATTGAATTTCAATTAAAAATTTGAGTTTAAGATGAAAGTTAATATATATTATTTAAAAATAATAATTTGTCAACATTTTGATTAGAGAAAAGTGAAGACTTTCACTCATCACTTGTAAAACTTGTTAGTGCCAAATGAAAGTTTAGAGTAAATAGCAAAAATAAAAAATGTTGTGCATTACCATTTTTTTATTTTAAATTATGTGGTATTAATTATATCAATTATAAATGTTACTTTTTAGTTTTATTTAATTTTTTTTATTTCTAACCATAACGAAAAAAAAACCAACAGAGACGTTATGTAGTTCTATGATTTGAGCTAAAAGAAAAAGAAAGCTCAGAAGAGGAAAACAAAAACATAAAATTAAGGCATAACTTATGATTTTATTCAAATTCAACTTCCTCTAACGATCACAACAAATAGTATATCTTGACAAACATGAGAAGGTTATTCTCTATTATCATATCCTCAAGAATCAACAAAACATGAAATTGAAAAGAAAAACAATGAAAGGGAATGTTAGAGAAAGAAAAAAAAACAAAGAAAAATAAAAAAAGAATTTCATGGTGATGAAATTATAAAAAAGAAAAAATAAAAAAATTAAAATTATTTATGTTTTTCAATCAAAAATTTTATATATTTGCTAATTTTACATATAAATTTTTAGTTTTATTTAAATTGAATTTTTGACTTTAAGAGTTATAAAAAAATTAGGAGCATTTTCATTGCTTAGTTCACTATTCAATTTCAAATAATTTTTGAATTACAACGTATTTTCATAGAATTATTAAATTTTAATAATATAAATCTTCTTAAAAAATATTTGACTAAATATAAAAAGAAAACTTAAACTAAACCTGCTTTTCAATTTAAATCCTAATGAATAAATTACAACATTTGTACATCTAATATTTTAATTTGATTTAAATTAAACTCAATAATCATAAAAAAATATTTTTGTTGTTTAAATCTATATAAAATAACTCAAATAAGTTATACACTCAATGAATAATTTTTGGATCACGAGTTATTTTTGAATCACAATCTATATTTTATGAGACTTTTAAATTTTAACTTTATAAATTTATAAATAATTTTTTAATATTAAAATATTTTAAAATATTTTATAATAATAACTTGAATATTTTTTTACATCTCTAAAAAGTTTTAAGTTAAAATTTGTTGTGTAAAAATTTTTAATTTGAATATTTTATTTTTAAATTTTTTGATAAAATTTAAATTAAACAAAATAAAAATATAAGATGTACTATTGATATTTTGATGTAAAAAAATGGGTATAATTCAAATTTTTTTTTAATGTTTTCTTGTAACATGAATACAAAGTTACCTATTAGACTCAAATTGACAACGTCATAAATCGGGATCTTCATAGGCAAAAAGAAAAATAAATAAAAATGCATACAAATTAAGTTAATTAAACGTATATGAGAAGAACCTCAGTTTAAAATCTACTTAGGCCAGTTACCAAATCAATTTATCAACAACCTCCGTCCTGTATTTACAGAATCAGACATAGGTGCACAAGATAATTGAGATTAACAAAGTCATACTTGCATACAAGCAGAAAATACATATTTTGGAACTCTGTTAATAGTCCCTTTAGTTCCTGCAGTATCGGAAGGCGAACACTTTCAAAGACGAGACACAACAAGGCAGACATGGATACATAAATAACTAGACCAACTTAGTTACATATTTCTAGTTGGTCACTTACTCGGTCTAGATTAATTAGACATAAGCTATCTACTTCGTGACAGTGTATCCAAGACCAGCCACGTAATGCACAAGCTCTGGTAGCTCGCTCTCGTCGATGAACCCATCTCCATCGGTATCTGCATTTTTCAGCCCACGCTTTGATCTGAATCCGGGGAATAACGCACCGAGGTACTTGAAAGCTTCCTTCAACTCTTCTTTGCTGAGACGACGATCTCCATTTTTATCAAATCGCATCAAAATCTCGCTTATCTTCGTTTCAGTTGGAGGCTTAGGTGCTACTTTTGGCACAACACCAGCACGACCCATGTTTGCTACTACCTTGGCTGCGGCTATGTGGCTAGCTACGTCTACGTTTTGAAGACTACCTTGTGCTGTGAGCTTGTGGGTGCTGATAGGAGATTGATCATCAGTCGTTGGTACTTATAGGCCTTGGTCGAGTTCTTTAGCAACATTTGATTCCAACTTATCTTGAGGAACTGGAATAAAAAATCTTGGACTTGCCATGCCACATGCACCATTTCAAATGCTACATTTTATGCGATTCTCACTCAAATGGGAAATATATCTTATATATATTCCTACTACAAGAATATATATCTAATGTGTTTGATAATCACGCTTCCTAATTATGAGTTTATATTAATTTAGCTTGTTGGTACAATCATGCCGCTTTGAAGGGATCATGGGGGAGTTTAAATTAATTAATATGAAGACTCTCTAAACTGTAATATATATTTAAAATAGTGAAAAGTTTGGCTGATTATAATTAATTAATTTAATGAAGTTTATAAAAAGAATCTTGGAGGCAGAAATATCTTGATGTCGTTATTAAATTTCTGGCATCTACAATATATATATTTCTAAATGGCTTTGTTTTATTTAAATTACCGAAGAAACAAAGCAAATATGATCACCAACTTCATAAAAAATAAAATAGCGGGAAATATCTATCGTAATTTTGAAATTACACAAAACTTTTCAACATAAATCATAAATGTTTAAAAAACCAATACAAAATTTTTCATTTAAATATGAATCTCTTCCAATAAAAGTCAAGTTAACAATGGTTACTATCACACATCAAAGAAAGAATCTTTGCGGAGAGAAATATTTTGATATTTGGCATCTAAACACATTTAATTTTGATTTTGCATTTACAACGACCTAAGATTCCTGTCATTGTGATGCACATGGGCAGCTCTTAGGCGTGGACTGTGGAATAAAGATGATTGTTGGTGGAGAATACCTTTTCTGAAAGCAAACAGCTTAATCTTGTCTCTTTCCTCTCTATGCATAATGACTCATTTTACAATGGATAATGGAGGAAGATAAAAATTTCTGCCTTATTTGAATTTATTAATACAAGTAAAGATCTAGTTGTTGAAATTAGCACTTAGTAACAATTCAATTTCGATTTCATTTTTAGGATATTAATAAGATCAAATTGATTTTAAATTCATGATTATGATGAAATATAAATCTAATTATACTTTTTTTTTTTTTTGAGATATTTATTGGGATTGTTGCGAGGATATACCTAACTAGTTGTATAGATACCAAGAAAAAGCTCAATCCATTGTCTATCAATCCAGGATCTACTATCTTTTTGATATTTAAAGTAAAAAGAGATTGTTATGAATGGGCCATACAACTAATAAGTAATCTAATTTAGGAAGTATCCTAAATGAATGAGGCAACTCGCCATTAACCCAAGGAAGCTCTTAGCACAATAACCCACCAACATCATCTTCAATCTCATGACCAACTGTAGAGTACCCGAAACTTCCATAACCTGATGATAATAGAATCATCACTAATTCAGCAATGGTTAAGGCATCATACCTAGATTTCTTGCCGTGATTCTCGACTTCGCTGGCTCAACATGCATCCTAATAACTAGCCAAACGTTATTATAAACCTTTTCGTGGTGGAACGCGTGAGTTCCATTGCATACAATCTAGATCTTCCATCAGCTGCAAGAATGACATCTCGATTGTCAAACCATTCAATGGCCCCAGCTCTATGATGTCATTCCTATGGCACTAAAGTATAAACAGCAAACCTCCCTCATTAATTCCTTAGAGCTATTTATGCCACTCCAACCATTTTTCATCAAAGTAAAGAACTTTCACAAGTCCTTGTTCACTGGACATAAAGTTATCCAAAGAATTCGACTTGGGAAAGTTTTCCTGAGTTCTACTATCTTTGCCTTGACTTTCGTCTTGAGTACAGGGCAGTTCTTCAAGGCCTAGGGAACGATACCCATACACCTATTTTATTGGAGTAAATGGATTGGACACTCCTGGAACTGATGAAGTAAGATTAATAGACCACAATGAAAAGGAAGCATCTAAGCTCAAAGGTGAGTCTACCAAGGACCAAAATCGACTGACATGATTCAAAGATTATGTCGTTTTAAGGGGGCATGTTATTCACAAGTCTAGAGGGACAAAAACAGCTGTGGACATTTTATTATTGCTTTTATTATTTTTTATGGTAACTTCTATGTGTTTGAATTTGTTTCAGACCTCTTGATAAGGGAATATCAAAGTACGTTATATAAGAATTGTATTGATTAACCCATTGGATCAACAAAATTATTAATATAATGTTTTCTTTTCAATTTTTTCTTTCTTTTATGTTCTTTTTTTCTCTTTTCCCTAAAAACTTCGGGAGCTGACACTCCCTAGAATACAGTATTGATTACATTAAATTTGGGGTTGTTAGAGGACTCTCATATTAGTTTTGGAATACATGAAAAATCAACCTGTGTCATTGTATGCACGAAATTTCTTTTAAAAAAACATGAATGAAGAAATATAAGAGAAAAAAATAATATAAAAGAAGAATGGTAAAAATTTTATTAAAAAAAAAAGAAACCATGGCCATAAAAATTTAAAAAAAGAAGATAAAAATTAAAAAAAAGGAGAGAATTGTTAAAACATTTTGTTTTTGAAATTTTCATATTCTTTCACTTTTTCAAAAATAATTCAGAGAAACCGAGATCCCTTTTTCATATACAATCCAATTCAATTTATGCTTTAACTATTTGTGTTAAACAAGTGGATTTCTCTCTCCCTCTTTCTCTCTCTCTCTATATACATATATATATATATATATAGAGAGAGAGAGAGAGAGAGATGGGAGCACCTTAATTCAACCTGTTTATAAAATGGACTGACTCAAGTTTAAAATTTTAAATTGATTTAATCATGGATCAATAAATTGAAAGTGGGTGCACGTGGCCAAAGCCTAATTAAACTACTCAAAATAGTTAGCCAGGGTACAAGGTAACTTGGCAGAAGAGATACTTTATTCTTGGTAAAACACAAATGAAAATAGAATTTGCAAGACAATGATCCACTAAGGAATAAGAATCATAACAAAGCTAGCTATTAATTGAACTCAAATTTGCTAGTTCATAAAATGAGAACGCAATTCATACGCCCAACATACATGCAAAGGTAAAGGTATGTAACAAAAAGCTTAATCTACCATCCACTTGGGCCCTACGCAATTAACTTATCAACAGCCTCTCTCTTGTATTTATAGTGATGTACTTTTCCCACCTCACATCAACTGTAAACTTGTCAATTAAATACCATGTGAGTTTTCGATATATTTTTTTAATTTATAAAATATTTTTTAAATTAATTAAAATTTTAAAAAGATAAAATCATATAATCACATTATAAATGAATAATATTTTATAGGATTGAACACAGATAATTTTAAGCATCAACGTATTGTATAAAAGATGAGATTAACTAACAAAGTGATAATCCATACAAAGCACATAATATTTATTTTGATACTTAATTATATAGTCCCAATAGTTCCTGGGTCACGGTAGGCTTAGATTTCCAAGAATGGGACACAACAATTACTGGCAGACATAGATACGTAAATAACTAGACCAACTAAAATACATACATAGTTCTAGTTGGTCACTTATTCGATCAAGATTAATTACTTAATCTACTTCGTAACTGTGTACCCAAGACCAGCAATGTAATGAACAAGGCTCGGTAGCTCACTCTCGTCAATGAACCCATCTTCATCAGTATCAGCAATTTTCATCCCACTCTTTGATTTATATCTGGGGAATAATGCACCGAGATACTTGAAAGCTTCCTTCAACTCTTTTTTACTGAGACGATGATCTCCGTTTTTATCAAATCGCATCAAAATCTCTCTTATCGTCGTCTCACTTGGATGCTTAGGTGCTCCTTTATACATTACACCACTGCGACCCATGTTTGCTGCTACTACCTTGGCTGCGGCTGGCTAGCCCGCTACTTCGGTGGATTGAAAACTACCTTATGCTGTGAGCTTGCAGGTGCATAGTAGACTCATCAGTACTTATAGGCCTTGGTCGAGTACTTTAGCGGCATTTGATTCCAACTTATCTTAACGAACCGGAATCTAAATCTTGGACTGCCCATGCCACATACACCATTGCAAGTGCTATATTTTATGCGATGCTCACCCAAATGGGAATTATATCACATATATTTGCAATACAAGAATATGTTTAATGTGTTTGATTATCATGTCTTCCTGATTATGATTTCATGTTAATTTAGCTTGTTAGTGCGAACATGCCTTTGAAGGGATCATGGGGAGTTTAAATTAATTAGTACTTAAAGAAAAAGCTCTCAAAATTGTCCCATATATTTTATAAATAGTGAAACGTGATGTGATTATTTAATTGTGTTAATTAAGTTTATAATCAATTAGTCACTTAAAAAAATCTTGAAAGCTGAAATATCTTGATCTCACTATAAAATTTCTGGTTGTTGAGAATCTAGTAGACTAAGATGTTTCTTTTATATATATATATATTCTTTCTGTAACCCTTTTATAAAGTGGTTGATCTTTTTTTTTTTCTCATCCGTATGGAAGAAAAGAAAACTATCGGGTTCTTCAATTGTTGTGTTTATTTAAATTTAAAATAATTTAAAATAAATTTTTAGATGACACTTGAATATTTGAACTTTTTAAAATACTTTATATTTGAACCATACCCAACAATCTCTCCTTAAGAGTAAACGTGGTACCTCAATTAGGATTCAGATAGAGGTTCACTTTAAGTATATTGACAATAAACGTATGCTCGATCTAAATTTCTAAATATGAGCAGTTTGTGGGTATTGGTTGAATTTGATGCTCCCATGCAAGAGTGGAATAAAGTGGTCTACCCCATGAAGCTGTTGGACAAACTTTCTATGCATGAGCTATCAATAATCTATGTTGCTTGGATCTCTCTTAGTAAGAAGCTGCGCCCAATAAGCAATGACTTAATATTAGGCAAAGATTGTCTTCAACCTTAGGACACCCACACTATGAGCTTACAAAATCTTTCCAGCAGAAGGTTGGTTGGCATAATGATTTACCATTTCACCCCAGATGCTCTCCTAAATTCACGAATGTGACTACCAAGAAGAAGTTAGGCTTGCTTCCCAAATCCTATAAATACCCAAGTGTGCTCTTCAAAGAGTAGAAGCTTTTTTGTTTCCATTAATCTTTTGCTGCCGATTTATTCAATGAGTTCAGCATTTTTGGAAAAGGAGATGAAGTCTCTTGAAGCTTTCTCTTTCTACTCCTACTAGTTCTATCTTCTATGTCTCTACATTTTTAATAGCAACAAATTGGTGCCTTTGAGGAAACTATGACGAAAAGTCATTTCTTAAAACAAGAATTAAGAATCGAAAAGCCACACATGCTTTTGTCTACTGTAAACATATTTAGCCTGTCATTTTATGCTCTTTCTTCGTTCTCTCTTGCTTGACCATGTTGATTATATCATTGAGACACCCACAGTAGAAGCTACAGAAGCTTTCAAAAATCTACATTTGCATGGCATAATAGTTTGCACCTCACTCGGGATTCTCTCATAAACTCATGAATCTAACTGCCTTTATAAGCTTCCAAGAGGTTAGGCTTGCTTCTTGAATTCTAGAGATAAGAACTAAGTATGCTCTTACAGAGCAGAATCTTTTCTGTTCTCATTAATCTCTTGTTCTTGATTTGTTCACTGACTTAAGCATCTGAGTGATCCTAAGGGATACTCCATATCACCTTCTTCTTGGTTTTGCAAGATCCAAACTCGAACATAGCATTATGGGAAAAAATGGACAATACCTCCTGAAATTTTCTCTTTACACCCACTAATTCTATCCTTCCAGTTTCTATCTACTGTTTTTGTGAGCAGCAATAATATATTCGTTGCTTAAGTTAACCATGGTTAATATATAAAGTAAACAATATATGCAGGTAATTTTCAAAATTATTCAAAATATTTGTCATAAAGCAGATTTTTTTAAAAAAATTAAAAATCTCATTTAAATATGAATCTCTTCCAAACAAAAATTAGGGGAAAAAAATTCATTGCTTAGGTTAACCATGGTTAATGTCACGTCTAAGAAAGAATCTTTAGGGAGTACTGTTAAATATCTTCATATTGGGCATCTAACCACATTTAACTCTGATTTAGCATTTACACCAAACTAAACTAAATACGTGTCTACTGATGTCTAGAAGGTTCTTGTTCAAATAAAGATGCTTTTGGTGACGAATATCTTTCTTAAAGCAAAAAGCTTATCTTATTATTCATATATATGTATATATAGATATATAGATATATATATAACTCATTTAATGATGGATATATAACTGAGGAAAATAAAAATCTCTACCTTGTTAACAGAGTCCAAATCATGTAACCAAAGTGGAAATACACCCAGCTAGAAAAGAACTACCTCACCATTATTAAAAAAAATCTACAGTATGATTTATAGTTTATGTTCATCATATGCACTTTAATCTCATGCTGCTAAAATTTGTACTAAAGTATCGCAGTGTTCCCGATTCAACATCCAGCGTTTATCTCCTTCCTATTGTTTAGATGATTTCCAGTCATTTGATGACCCTCAATCCCAGTAAACACATAGACCTAATCCATTTACTAATTTTTGGCAGCATTATATCATTAACCATGCATAAATATTATTTAACTTTGATGTGATATTATATATTAAGTACTTAATAATGATGTGATGGAGGTGATGAATTTGCTCTGGAAATCCGAGTTAAAACAAGTCTCTTTTATTGCAAATATGAAATTTTACATAATCGATTGCTGCTACATCATCTTTGTCATCAACACATAACACATATGTCCATATAGAATATGGGCTTGTGGTTGTTGATCTTTTTATTACTCTCGTTTAGTGAGTAGGCGCTGCATGCGTGCTAATTTTTACATAATAGATTTTGTAACTTCTAGTGGTCAACGATGTAGCCAAGACGGCTAAAGTATGTGATGAGAGACCGCAGCTCCTCTTCGTCGATTGCCCCATCCCCATCGGCATCAGCGATGTTTAGCCCACGGAAGGCTCTCCATGCAGGAACTACCGCACCCAGATAAGCAAAAGCTGCTTTTAGCTCTTGTCTATTGAGACGACCATCGCCATTCTTATCGAACCACTTTAAGACCTCCCTTGTCTGCTGCTCGCTTAGGTTTTTCGGTGGCTCCGGTGCTGCTTTGTGCTCGTGACTGTGAAGCAGATGAAGACTACCAACCATGTTTGTGGTGTGCTTATGGGTACGCAGGGTCGTCGAGATTGCTATGCTGCAGGCTATGGTGTCTTGAGTTCAGAGGAGTAAAGGTACTTATAGAGATTGTGTGGTTAGGATATTGTTTTTCTGCATCTTCATGGGTAAGTTTCTAAGTTATATCCAACGGATAGGATGCAGTTGGACTTTTTTACGGTGGCCGCTCAATCCAAGATTCATTTTGGTACAGGTACTTGTATTTTTAGCATTCCGTGTGCAATTAAATTCCAGTTTGAATGATTAAAACCTAAAGAACATGCAAACCGAAGAAGATAACATGGAAGCATCTAAGCTTAGGTAATGACACCATGATGTCCCAAACTGATGTAAGATCGCTGACCAGTCAAAATTATGGATAAGCATTCACATTGTCACCTCACCTCTCATTAACTTGGAGAATAAAGCTCTTTAGCTTGTGGAGAATATTTTTACTGCTTAAACATGTAGACAAACCATATCTAAAAGGAGATAAGATGATGTTTAACATAATATTATTTTTTAATAAATATTAATTTTTAACTCAAATCTAAACCAATGTTTGCAGAAGTGTTTTAAATTAAGAAATTACAAACTAAAAAATAAAAATTACATGTAATTATTAAGTAATATTCAAAAAATTTCAAAAAATACATTCATAAAATAAATACATAATATGCATCAATAAGGTATAAACTAATGTAATATTTATTATCATATTGTTAATTATAAAACAATTCATAATATCATATTCTCAAAAAATCTTAGATTAAGAAATTACAAATAAAATTATAGCAAAATCATCAATATATTTCCAATGACAGAAAACAACCTATATATATGTCTAAATATATGATATTATATAATTTTTATTTATCTAAATTTTAAAATGGCATAAATATTCAGATCTTTAATAGTAATACTAATTTGGGTTTCTACAAACAAGCCCCACCAAAAGATAAATAAGAATAATATTTAAAAATATATAAAATAGTATTAATTTTGAGTTTTGTTTTTAGTAAAACATTATGGAAAGGGATACATATTAACAAGAATAACAGAAAAATTAACTTAGTTATAGGGGATATGAATAAATTAAAATAATACCAACAAAATCTAAAGAAAACCAGTTAAAATAGTACCTAAAAATTTTTCAATCATCAAAAGCAATATCTACTAGGAATTTTAATTTATGTAATAAAAAATCAAAAAATACAAAATCACTCATAATAATAAGACAAATCAACTTTAATTGAATATAATACATATAAATCAGAATAATATCAAACAAATCAAAATCTAATATATTAAAATTATAAATATGAAATCATATTAAAAAAACAAAGTGATACATAATCTTTCAATCTGCAGGATAATACCAATTTATGATTTTACTTTTAAATGCAGATCAATAATAATAAAAAGAAAATCCAAAGTTAATTGAAAGTAATGTAGACAATTAGCATAAAATCAAAATGATTCAAATTTAAGAATATTTAAAATCCTAATATAAAATTACATAACTAAAACTGACAAAATGTGATATTGATAAATCTTTCAATTATCATGAGCAATATTAATCTTCAATTTCACTTCTGCAATAAAACACCATAAAGAACGATACATATCAATGAGAACAATAAAAAACATTTAAACTTAAATAAATTGAAAATGATATTAATTAACAAGAATAATATAAAAAATATCAAATTTATATATATCTAAATTTTAAATATAGAATTAAATAATAAAATTACCAAAATACTACCATATATTTTTTAATTTTCAAGAAAAATAATAATATAGATTTTCACTTTTGCAACAAAACATCATAAAAAATGTTATAGCTCAATAAAGAAAAAAATTAACTTTAATTAGAAGTGAAACAGTTCAACAAAATAATAATATAAAAAATTAAAAAACTAAAAATCTTAAATATAAAATTGTATAAACAATCAAATTGATACTTGTATGTCTTTCAATATTTAACAGCAATGTACTAGTTTGGGTTAAGTTCAAAGAGAAGGTCCAAATTAATAAGAATAATAAACAAAATTTAATCTAAATCAAAGTGATAGCATTAAAATAAAATTATTACTACTACCAGAATTATAATATATGACAGTGATTTAATAACAGTTCTTAAAAAAAACTATCATTAAACATATCATTAATAATTTTTAATATCAATTTTTTTAAAATTAACATTGAAAGTCTATTTTTAATGTCAGTTTTAACACAACTTACATTATAAAGGAGATTTATCACTATTTAACGTAAGTTACCATCTAACTGACATTAAAAGACAATATTTCAGTTCCAGTGGAAACTGTCATTAAAGACTTGACACAGCTTATTGTAAGTATATTATAGTGAATGTTAGGTATAAATAAGTATATATTGATGAATTTTTGTTTAATAATTTTAAGATTTTTAGATTAATTAATGAATTAAGTAGATGTTAGTTAAATGAATTTATATTTTGATGAATTAAGTAGATATTAGTTAGATCTCTTTATGTTTGAATAAATTTTGTTAGGTAAGATTAATTGGTATATTTTGTAAAATTTATGTTAATTTTGTAATTAACTTAACTTAACTTAATGTTAGTTAAATTTTAAATAGATAATTAATTAATTAGATAATTGTATAGTAAATAATTAAATGTTATTTAAATTTTAATTAATTTACTAGCTAGTTAGACGCTTGTATAGTAATCAATTAGATGCTAATTAAATATTGACTATGTATTAATTAACTAATTAGTTATGAATCATTTTTTTAAAATTTTAAGTAATGAATTAGATGCTTGTAAAGTAATTAATTAGAATTTAATTAATTGACTATGTATTAATTAATTAATTATAAATCACATATTTAGATTTTAATTAATTAATTTTTTGTTAGTTTTATGTTATTTATTTAATTATATACTAAAAAATTGTTTGTTATTTAGATAACTAATTAATTTTATGCTAATTTAGTTAAAAATATAATTAATTACGTATGTCAATTAATTCATTAGAATTTTAGTTACATGTAATTTGTACATAAATCTCTAATATAAAAAGTTTTGAACTTCAAAATAGATCAAACTTAAATATCCGCTGATAGAAGGTCAGAGTCATATGATGTAAGGGTGAATAACTTTTTAGGTTATACTGTTTAAAACAGTGATAACTTTGAATTAGTTTAATGTTCGTATATTAAATGTAGTAATATGAAACGTCATACTTCACGTGAGATATAGAACCTTTTATATGTATATGAAGTTGATACAACTATCAAAATTTGATATGGCACAGAGAAACTTGTATTGTTAGGTTTTCTACTAGTACGAATGCTAAAATTGTTAGGGACGTAAAACACATCAAAGAAGTTGATAACACTGTAGAAATGGTACAAAAGGCATTTGCAAAGTATGATAGTAATCGTAACTACTTTGACGGATTACTTTGCGATGCGAGAAGCTTTTGTATCCTCGATCAGTGAAGTTCACTAAGCTACCTTCTCTAGTTAAATTATACACTCTGAAGGTGAAATATGATTGGTATGATTAAAGCTCTAGTGATCTTTTAAATTTGATTGTTGAAATATTGCCTAATAATAATGAAGTGCCTACATCCATGTATATGGTAATGAATTTAACCTTTTCATTTATGTTAATATGTATATTTTTTTTTTTTTACTCTTAAGATTATTGATCATTTTCTATTTGTAACTCTTTTAAATTGTTCTAAGTTATCAATGAATCACGTGATAGGCACATTCCTAGGAGTACTCTTACTAACTTATGTATATTTAAACTTATATGTGACGTTAGTTTTATTTATTTTATAAAATATAACAATTAAAATTTTTTAATGCAATATCCATATCAAACTTCAAATATTGAATGTAGATATTATATCATGAAACTTTTAAAGGCTAGTATTGACAGACGTGACAAAAATATCTCATGCTAAAATGATAAGTTTTTTAGCATTTGTTTATGTAATTACTTCAATAATTGATATGCTTACTAGAAGTTTTAATTGGACTAACTTTCTTTTTATAAATATAGTTAGTGGACATAGATACTTACACTCAATCGGACATTGATGAAGTTAAAAAGGAGGTTAGACAGTTTCTTTAGAGTGTCATATTAGAAAGTTGAACCTCAAAGATTTTTGTAAATATGAACATCATTGAATTTATATAATTGAATTTCAAGGATTGTGTATGACAATATATATTTAAACTCATATATTGTACATATAGAGTTCAGTTAATTATGACATCAAGTTTTTTTTTTCTTCGTCTTTTATTACTTTTTGAATTGGATTATGTTGAAGTGTTTTCAAATATAAAAAAATAATGATGGTTTGGGTGAGAATAGTATTAAAGTGTATTGAAAGAAAAAGTTTTTTTATTGAATTATTGGCATTGAATTATATTGATGTACATAAGATGAAGATATGTGGTTGATGTAAAAGAGATAAAGAATTTTATACATGCAGATTTTAGATAATTTGTATATAGGAATTTTGAATATTTTAAAATTATTAAAAAGATATTTTAATGGCAGTTCTATTAGAACTCTCATTAAAAAAGGGCCTTTCAATGATAGTTCATTGAAAACTAACATTAAAGGTACTATCTTTTACTCTCACTTTTTAATGATAGTTTTGAAAGAACTATGACCCATTTTTATTGACAGTACTTTTATAACTATCCTTAAAGAATCCTTTAACGATAGTTTTTTTATAACTATCTTTAAAATAGAGCCTTTAATGATAATTTTCAAGAACTGTCGTTAAAAATTTGCCTCTTTAATAATATTAACAAAGATAACAGTCTTTAAACTGTCATTAAAAGTCTTTTTTAACTGTCATCGAATCTCTTATTTATAGTAGTCATGTATAAACAAAACTTGTAATAAAAATGATACTTCCAAATATTTTTATCATCAAGACTAGTACTAATTTTGTGTTTTGGCTTGTTTTACATATTTAAACAAAAAAAAAAAAAAAAAAGGAAAGCCTTAGAAAAGGATATGAACCAATTTGACAAATTTTACAATAGCAAAAAGTAATACAAAGTAATAAGAATAATTATAAAATTAAATTTTTGGATACCTAAAATCCTAAATAGAGATTTGTCTAAACAAAGACAGTCAAAGTTATACATCTTTGGATCTTCATGAGCAATACCAATTTTGAGTTTTATTTTTGCAATAAAATAGTGTCGAAAAAATTATTGATCAATAGGAATAATATCAAAAACTTAAGTTTAAAAAAGTCAAAATCTTAAATATAAAATTGCATAAATAAAAACAATTAAACTGACATTTATAGATCTTTTAATATTTAAGAGTAATACCAACTTATGATTTCACTGCTCCAACAAAAAAAAAAAGCACCATTAAAAAAGGACATAAATCAGTTATAATAATAATAAAATTAACTTTAGCTGAAAATAATGTAAATCAATAAGAATAATATTTTAAAAATCAAATGTTAACATACAAAATCTTAATGTGAAATTGCACAAACAAAAAAATAATTAAATTCTTACTTTGTTAATGTTTCTAATTTCAAGAGTTATATTAAGTTGAAGTTTTACTTCTATAATAAAATACTATTAAAAAATGTAAATAAATATAAATAATAAATAAAATTCAATCGTTGTTAAAAATGATAGAAATCAATTAGAATAATATATAAAAATATTAAATTTCACAACAACAAAAATATTAAACATATATAAGCATAACCAAAAACATTTAAAGTGATTGCTGTGGAGCTTTCAATTTGAAAGAGCACTACCAATTTGGACCTTCACTTGTATATGGTGTAAAACTTAGCGATAATTTTAGTTAAAATTTAAATATTAATAAAATTTAACTTTATTAAAAAGTGAAACAAATCAATGAGAATAACGTGAAAAAGATAAAATTTAAAGACATTCAAAATTATAAATATAAAATTTTATAAATCAAAATAATGTTGTAGATCTTTCAATTGTCAAAAGCAATATAAATATGGAGTTTTACATCTGCAACATAATATTATTAAGAAAGATGGATATTAATAGGAAATAATAAAATAAATAAGTTTATTTAAAAGTGATACAAATAAATAAAAAAACAAAATAAAATCTAAAAATTTTTCGATCTTCAAGAGCAATAACAACTTGGGATTTCACTTTGCAACAAAACACTACTAAAAAGAATACAGATCAATTAAAAAAATAAATAAAGTTTTAACTTTAGTTGAAAAGGAGATATATCAATATATATAGATAATCATATGTTAAGATATTATAAATCTTAAATTTAAAGTTGTAAAAACATAAACAATCAAAGCCATACCTATTAATCTTTAAACCTTTAAGAGAAGTTAATAAGAAATATTAACTTGAGATTTCACTCTTACAACAACACAATATATGGAAAAGGAGTAGCCGATTCATCAAAGTCATTCAATCTAATTAAATAATTATATATAACAAAACTTAAATTTATGGATCTAACTATGAAGAAGCTAGGCCTACTTCCCAAATTCTATACAGAGCAGAATCTTTTCTATTCTCGTTAATCTCTTGTTATTGATTTATTCACTGACTTCAGCATCTGAGTGACCTTAAAGGGATACTCCATACAGTCACCTTCTTCTTGATTTTGCAAGATCCAAACTCGAACATAGCATTATGGGAAAAATAGACAATACCTCTTGAAATTTTCTCTCTTTACACCCACTAGTTCTATCCTTCCAGTTTCTATATACTATTTCTGTGAGCGGCAATAATATATTCATTGCTTAAGTTAACCATGGTTAATATAGAAAGTAGATAGTGAGATATGTAAGTAATTTTCAAGTTTATTCAAAATATTTATCATAAAGCAAAATTTTTTAAAAAATTAAAAATCTTTATGATTTAAGAAAGAATCTAACCACATTTAATTCTGATTTAGCATTTACACCAAACTAAACTAAATACGTGTCTATTGATGTATATAAGGTTCTTGTTCAAATATGATCCACATGGGCTACTCTTTAGGTGATCCACATGAGCAACTCTTAGGTGCGGGTAAAGATGCCTTTGGTGACGAATATCTTTCTTAAAGAAAAAAGCTTATCTTATTATTTAATGATGGATATATAATAGAGGAAATAAAAATTTCTACCCTGTTAATAGCCTCCAAATCATCTAACCAAAGTGGAAATACACCCAACTCATAAAGAACTACATCAACATTAAAAAAAATCTACAGTATGATTTATAGTTTATCTTCATTATATTCACTTTAATCTTATGCTGCTAAAATTTGTACAAACTTGAAGTATCAGAGTCTTCCTGATTCAGCATCCAGTGTTTATCTCCTTCCTATTATTGTTTAGATGATTTCCAGTCATTTGATAACCCTCAATCCCAGCAAACAGAGACCAAATCCATTTACTAATTTTTGGCAGCATCATATCATTAACCATGCATAAGTATTATTTAACTTTGATGTGATTTTATATATTAAGTACTTAATAATGATGAGATGGAGGTGACGAATTTGCTCTGGAAATCCGAGTTAAAACAAGTCCCTTTTATTGCAAATATGAAATTTTACATAATAGATTGCTGCTACATCATCTTTGTCATCAACACATAACACATATGTCCATATAGAATATGGACTTGTGGTTGTTGATCTTTTTATTACTCTGGTTTAGTTAGTAGGGACTGCATGCGTGCTAATTTTTACATAATAATTTTGTATCTTCTAGTGGTGAACGATGTAGCCAAGACGCCTAACGTATGCGATGAGAGACGGCAGCTCCTCTTCGTCGATTGTCCCATCCCCATCGGCATCAGCGATGTTTAGCCCACGGAAGGCTCTCCATGCAGGAACTACCGCACCCAGATAAGCAAACGCTGCTTTTAGCTCTTGTCTACTGAGACGACCATCGCCATTCTTATCGAACCTCTTCAAAACCTCCCTTATCTGCTGCTCGCTCAGGTATTTCGGTGGCTCCGGTGCTGCATTGTTCACGTGAATGTGAAGCAGGTGAAGACTACCAACCATGTTTGTGGTGTGTTTATGGTATGTAGGCTTGTCGAGATTGCAATGCTGCAGGCTATGGTGTCTTGAGTTCAAAGGAGTAAAGGTACTTATAGAGATTGTGTGGATAGGATATCGTTTTTCTGCATCTTCATGGGTAAGTTTCTAACTTATATCTAACGGATAGGATGCAGTTGGACCTTTTTACAGTGGCCGCTCAATCCAAGATTCATTTTGTTACAGGTACTTTTATTTTTAGAATTCCAGTTTGAATGATTAAAACCTAAAGAACATGCAAACCGAAGAAGATAACATGGAAGCATCTAAGCTTAGGTAATGACACCATGATGTCCCAAACTGATGTAAGATCTCTGACCAGTCAAAATTATGGATAAGCATTCACATTGTCACCTCACCTCTGATTAACTTGGAGAATAAAGCTCTTTAGCTTGTGGAGAATATTTTTACTGCTTAAACATGTAGACAAAACATATCTAAAAGGAGATAAGATGATGTTAAAATAATATTATTTTTTAATAAATATTCATTGTTAACTGAAATCTAAACCAGTGTTTGCAAAAGTGCTTTAAATTAAGAAATTACAAATTAAAATTAAATGTTATTATTATGCAATATTAAAAAATTTTCAAAAGAGATACATTCCTAAAATAAATACATAATATACATCAATAACTTATAAACTAATATAATATTGATTATGATATGATTAATTATAAAATAATTCATAATATCATTTTTCAAAAAATCTTAATTAAGAAATTACAAATAAAATTATAGCAAAATCATCAATATATTTCCAATGACAGAAAACAACCTATATATATGTATAAATATATGATATTATTAACAATAAACATTTATATAATTTTTATTTATCTAAATTTTAAATCGGTATAAATATTTAGATCTTTAATAGTAATACTAATTTGGGTTTCTACAAACAAGCCCCACCAAAAGATAAATAAGAATAATATTTAAAAACATTATGGAAAGGGATACATATTAACAAGAATAACAGAAAAATTGACTTAGTTAAATGGGATATGAATAAATTAAAACAATACCAATAAAATCTAAATAAAACCAGTTGGAATTGGTATAAAATAGTACCTGAGAATTTTTCAATCATCAAAAGCAATATCTACTTGGAATTTTAATTTATGTAATAAAAAAATCAAACAAATACAAATCAATCATAATAATGAGACAAATCAACTTTAGTTGAATATAATACATATAAATCAGAATAATATCAAAAAAATCAAAATGTAATATATTAAAATTATAAATATGAAATCATATTAAAAAAAACAAAGTGATACATAATCTTTCAATCTGCAAGATAATACCAATTTATGATTTTACTTTTAAATGCAGATCAATAAGAACAAAAAAGAAATTCAAAGTTAATTGAAAGTAATGTAGACAATTAGCATAAAATCAAAAGGATTTAAATTTAAAAATATTTAAAATCCTAATATAAAATTACATAACTAAAACCGCCAAAATATGATACTAGTAAATCTTTCAATTACCATGAACAATACTAATTTTCAATTTCACTTTTGCAATAAAACACTGTAAAGAATGATACACGTCAATAAGAACAATAAAAAACATTTAACCTTAAGTAAATTGAAAATGATATTAATTAACAAGAACAATATAAAAAATCAAATTTATATATATCCATATTTGAAATATAGAATTAAATAAACAAATAATTACCAAAATACTACCATATATTTTTTAATTTTTAAGAACAATAATAATTTAGATTTTCACTTTTGCAACAAAACATCATCAAAAATGTTATAGCTCAATAAAGGAAAAAATTAACTTTAATTAGAAGTGAAACAGATCAACAATAATAATAATATAAAAAAATGAAAAACTAAAATTCTTAAATATAAAATTGTATAAACAATCAAATTGATGCTTGTATGTCTTTTAATCTTTAACGACAATGTAATAGTTTGGGTTCACTGCCAAAAAAAAGCCCAAATTAATAAGAATAGTAAACAAAATTAAATCTAAATCAAAGTGATAACATTAAAATAAAATTGTCAATACTACAGAAACTATAATAAGTGACATTGATTTAATAATAGTTCTTAAAAGAACTGTCATTAAATGTATCATTAATAATTTTTAATATTAGTTCTTCTAAAACTAACATTAAAGGTCGATTTTTAATATCAATTTTAAAACAAATTACATTAAAAAGGAGATTTATAGCTCTTTAGTCAATTAATTTATCACTGTTTAGTCAATTATCATTTAACTGACATTAAAAGATAACATTTAACGCCAATTCTTATGAAAACTATTGTTAAAGGCTTGACACAACTTATTGTAAGTATATTATGGTGAATGTTAGGTATAAATTAGTATATATTTATGAATTTATTGTTTGATAATTTTAAGATTTTTAGATTAATTAATGAACTAAGTAGATGTTACATGTTTTTATATTTTGATGAATTAAGTAGATATTAGTTAGATGAATTTATGTTTGAATAAATTTTATTGGGTAAGATTAATTGGTATATTTTATAAAATTTATATTGATTTTGTGACTAACTTAATTTAATGTTAGTTAAATTTTAAATAAAAATTAATTAACTAAGTAATTGTATAGTAAGTAATTAAATATTATTTAAATTTTAATTAATTGTGTTAGCTAGTTAGATGATTGTATAGTAATTAATTAGATGTTAATTAAATATTGACTATGTATTAATTAACAAATTAGTTATAAATTATTTATTCAAAATTTAATTAATTAATTAAATGCTTGTAAAGTAATTAATTAAAAGCTAATTAATTGAATGTATTAATTAACTAATTAATTATAAATTACTTACTTAGATTTAATTAATTAATTTTTCATTAGTTTTATGCTATTTATTCAATTATATACTTACAAATCATGTGTTACTTAAATAACTAATTAATTTTACGCTAATTTAGTTAAATATATAATTAATTACACATGTCAATTAATTCATTAGACTTTTAATTACATGTAATTTGTACATAAAACTCTAATATAAAAAGTGTTAAACTTGAGAATAGATAAAATTTAGATGTCTACTGATAAAAGGTTAGAGGCATATGATTTATGGGTGAATAATTTTTATAGCATACTGTTCAAAACAACGATAACTTTGAATTAGTTTGGTGTCAGTATATTAAATACTATAAAATGAAACGTCATACTTTATGTGAAATACAGAATCTTTTATATGTAAATGGAGTTAATACAGCTATCAAAACTGGATATAGTACAGAGAAACTTGTATTGTTAGGTCTTCTCCTACTACGAATACTAAAGTTATTGGAGAGGCAAAACACATCAAAAAAGTTGATAATACTGTAGAAATGTTACAAAAGGGATTTACAGAGTATGATAGTAATCGTAACTACTTTGATAGATTACTTTGTGATGTTGAGAAAATTTTGTATCCTAGATCAGTGAAGTTCACTAAACTATTTCTCTAATTAAATTGTACAATTTTGAAGGCAAAATATGGTTGGTATAATCAAAGTTTTAGTAATCTTTTAAACTTGATTGTTGAACTATTGCCTAAAAATAATGAAATGCCAACATTCATGTACATGGTAATAAATTTAACATTTTCATTTATGTTAGTATGCATTTTTTTTTTTTGTTTTACTCTTAAGATTATTGATTATTTTCTGTTAGCAGCTCTTTTAAATTATTCTAGATTATCAATGAATCAAGTGATAGGCGCATTCTTAAGAGTATTCCTGCTAACATATGTATATTTAAACTTACATATGATATTAGTTTTATTTATGTTATAAAATATAATAATTAAAAATTTTTAGTGGAGTATTTATATCAAACTTCAAATATTATATCGATAATGAGTATAGATATTATATCATAAAACTTTTAAAGAATATTATTAATAGAAGTGACAAAAATATCTCACATGCGAAAATGAGAAGGTTTTAAGCATTTACTTATGTAATTATTTTGGTAATTGATATGCATACTAGAAGTTTTAATTGGACTAACTTTTATATACATATATAAATGTAGTTAGTAGACCTAGATACTTACACTCAACTGGATATTGATGAAGTTAGAAAGGAGGTTGGACAATTTTTTTGAAGTGTCATATTAGAAAGTTGAACCTTGAAAATTTTTGTAGACATAAACATTATCGAATTTATATAGTTAAATTTTTAGGATTATGTATGATAATATATATTTAAACTCATGTATTGTACATATGGAGTTCGATTACGACATCAAGTTTTTGTTTTCTTTCTTTGTCTTTCATTACTTTTTGGATTAAATTATGTTGAATTGTTTTCAAACATGAAAAAAGTAATGATGGTTTGAGTGAAAATGTTATTGAAGTGTATTGAAAGAAAAAGTTGTTTCATTGAAGTGTTGGTGTTGAATTGTGCTGATGTATACAAGATAAAGGCATGTAGTTGATGTGGAAGAGATGAAGAATTTTATATATGTAGATTTTGGATAATTTGTACGTAAAAATTTTGAATATTTTAAAATTATTAAAAAAATCTTTTAATGATAGTTTTATTAGAATTGTCATTAAAAAGGGGCTAGTTCATTGAAAACTGACATTAAAGATATCATCTTTTACTTTCACTTTTTAATGATAGTTTTGAAAGAACTATCATTGAAGGCCCATTTTTAATGACAGTATTTTTATAATTGTCATTAAAAACCCCTTTAATGATAATTCTTTTATAACTATCATTAAAATGGGAGGTCTTTAGTAATAATTTTCAAGAACTGTCGTTAAAAATCCTCATCTTTAATAACATCAACAAAGATGACAGTTTTAGAATTATCATTAAAAGTTATTTTTAACTGTCATTAAATTCCTTATTTATAATAATCATGTATAAACAAAACTTATAATAAAAATGATACTTGCAAATATTTTTATTGTCAAGACTAGTACTAATTTTTTTTTTTTTGGCTTGTTCTACATATTAAAAAAACAAAAAAGGAAAACCTTAGAAAAGGATATGAACCAATAGGACAAATTTTACCATAGCTACAAGTAATACGAAGTAATAAGAATAGTTATAAAATCAAATTTATGGATACCTAAAATCCTAAATAGAGATATGCCTAAACAAAAATAATCCAAGTTATACATCTTTGGATCTTCATGAGCAATACCAATTTTGAGTTTTATTTTTGCAATAAAATAGTGTCGAAAAAATTATTGATCAAGAATAATATCAACAACTTAAATTTGGAAAACTCAAAATCATAAATATAAAATTACATAAACAAAAACAATTAAAGTGACATTTGTAGATCTTTTAATCTTTAAGAGTAATACCAACTTGTGATTTCACTTATTCAATTAAAAAACACCATTAAAAAAAAGACACAAATCAATTATAATAATAATAATAATAAATTAACTTTAACTGAAAATAATGCATATCAATTAAAATAATATTTTAAAAATCAAACGTCAACATACAAAATCTTAATATGAAATTGCATAAACAGAAAAATAATTAAATTCTTACTTTGTCAATCTTTCTAATTTCAAGAGCTATATCAAGTTGAAGTTTTACTTCTATAATAAAATACAATTAAAAAATGTAGATAAATATAAATAATAAATAAAATTTAACGATAATTAAAAACGATAGAAATCAATTAGAATAATATATAAAAATATTGAATTTCATAACAACAAAAATATTAAACATATATAAGCATAACCAAAAACATTTAAAGTGATTCTTGTTGACCTTTCAATTGAAAGAGCACTACCAATTTGGACCTTCACTTATATATGGTGTAAAACTTAGCGATAATTTTAGTTAAAATTTAAATATTAATAAAATTTAACTTTATTAAAAAGTAAAACAAATCAATAAGAATAACATGCAAAAGATAAAATTTAAAGACATTCAAAATTATAAATGAAAAATTTTATAAATAAAAAATCAAAATAATATTATAGGTCTTTCAATTGTCAAAAGCAAGATAAATATGGAGTTTTACGTTTGCAACATAATACTATTAAGAAAGATAGATATTAATAGGAAATAATAAAAAAATAAGTTTATTTAAAAGTTATACAAATAAATAAACCAAAGTGATATCTGAAAATTTTTCAACCTTCTAAAGCAATAACAATTTGGGATTTCACTTTGCAACAGAACACTACCGAAAAGAATACAAATCAATTAAAAAAAATAAATAAAGTTTTAACTTTAGTTGAAAAGGATATATATCGATATATATAGATAATCATATGTTAAGATATTATAAATCTTAAATTTAAAGTTGTAAAAACATAAACAATCAAAGCCATACTTATTAATCTTTAAACCTTAAGAGAAGTTAATAAGAAATATTAACTTGAGATTTCACTCTTACAACAAAACAATATATGGAAAAGGAATGGCGGATTCATCAAAGTCATTCAATCTAATTAAATAATTATATATAACAAAACTGAAATTTAGGGATCTAACAATGAAGAAGTTAGACCTACTTCCCAAATTCTATAAATATCTAAGTATGCTCTTCAAAGAGTAGAAGCCTTTTTGTTTCCATTAATCTCTTGCTGCCGATTTATTCATTGACTTAAGCATCAAAGTAATTCTAAGAAATACCTCCATGCTCACATTTTTCTTAATTTTGTAGGATCTAAGCTCCAATAAAGCATTTTTGGAAAAGGAGATGGAAGTCTCTTGAATTTTCTCTTTCTACACCTGCTAGTTATATCTTTTCTCTCTCTACATAACATTTTTAATAGCAACAAATTGGTGCCTTCGGGGAAAGGATAACGATAAGTCATTTCTTAAAAGAAGAATTAAGAATCGAAAAGCCCCACAGTAGAAGCATAGAAGCTTTCAAAAATCTACATAAAGTTAGTTGCATGGCATAATAGTTTGCACCTCACCCGGAATTCTCTCGTAAACTCATGGATCTAACTACATTTAAAAGCTTCAAAGAAGTTAGGCTTGCTTCCTGAATTCTAGGGATAATAACCAAGCATGCTCTTTAAAGAGCAGAATCTTTTTTATTCTCATTAATCTCTTGTTATTGATTTATTCACTGACTTAAGCATCTGAGCAATCCTAAGGGATACCCCATATCACCTTCTTCTTGATTTTGCAAGATCCAAATTCGAGCATAGCATTGTGGGAAAAGTAGACAAAACCTCTTGAAATTTTCTCTCTTTACGCCGACTAACTCTATCCTTCCAGTTTCTATATATAATTCTTATGAGCAACAATAATATATTCATTGCTTAAGTTAACCATGGTTAATACATAAAGTAAACAGTGAGATGCGTAAGTAATTTTCAAGATTATTCAAAATATTTATCATAAAGAAAAATTCTTTTTTAAAAAATTAAAAATCTCTCATTTAAATATGAATCTCTTCCAACAAAAATTACAGAAAAAAAATTCATTGCTTAAGTTAACTATGGTTAAAATCACGTCCAAGGAAGAATCTTTAGGGAGTAGTGTTAAATATCTTCATATTGGGCATCTAACCACATTTAATTCTGATTTAGTATTTACACCAAACTAAACTAAAAACGTGTCTATTGATGTATATAAGGTTCTTGTTCAAATATGATCCACATGGGCTACTCTTTAGGTGATCCACATGAGCAACTCTTAGGTGCGGGTAAAGATGCTTTTGGTGATGAATATCTTTCTTAAAGCAAAAAGCTTATCTTATTATTTAATGATGGATATATAATAGAGGAAAATAAAATTTTTTACCCTGTTAATAGCCTCCAAATCGTCAAACTAAAGTGGAAATACATCCAACTCATAAAGAACTACATCAACATTAAAAAAAAATCTACAGTATGATTTATAGTTTATCTTCATTATATTCACTTTAATCTTATGCTGCTAAAATTTGTACTAACTTAAAGTATCATAGTGTTCCTGATTCAATATCCAGTGTTTATCTCCTTCCTATTATTGTTTCGATGATTTCAAGTCATTTGATAACCCTCAATCCCAGTAAACAGATAGACCAAAGCCATTTACTAATTTTTGGCAGCATCATGATCATATGATTAACCATGCATAAGTATTATTTAACTTTGATCTGATTTGATATATTAAATACTTAATAATAATGTGATGGAGGTGATGAATTTGCTCTGGAAATCCGAGTTAAAACAAGTCCCTTTTATTGCAAATATGAAATTTTACATAATAGATTGCTGCTACATCATCTTTGTCATCAACACATAACACATATGTCCATATAGAATATGGGCTTGTGGTTGTTGATCTTTTTATTACTCTCGCTTAGTTTGTAGGGACTGCATGCGTTCTAATTTTTACATAATAGATTTTGTATCTTCTAGTGGTGAACGATGTAGCCAAGATGCCTAACGTATGTGATGAGAGATGGCAGTTCCTCTTCCTCGATTGTCCCATCCCCATCGGCATCAGCGATGTTTAGCCCACGGAAGGCTCTCCATGCAGGAACTACCGCACCCAGATAAGCAAAAGCTGCTTTTAGCTCTTGTCTACTGAGACGACCATCGCCATTCTTATCGAACCTCTTCAAAACCTCCCTTATCTGCTGCTCGCTCAGGTACTTCGGTGGCTCCGGTGCTGCATTGTTCACGTGAATGTGAAGCAGGTGAAGACTACCAACCATGTTTGTGGTGTGTTTATGGTACGTAGGCTTGTCGAGATTGCTATGCTGCAGGCTATGGTGTCTTGAGTTCAAAGGAGTAAAGGTACTTATAGAGATTGTGTGGATAGGATATCGTTTTTCTGCATCTTCATGGGTAAGTTTCTAACTTATATCCAACGGATAGGATGCAGTTGGACTTTTTTACAGTGGCCGCTCAATCCAAGATTCATTTTGCTACAGGTACTTTTATTTTTAGAATTCCTTGTGCAATTAAATTCCAATTCGAATGATTAAAGCCTAAAGAACATGCAAACTGAAGAAGATAACATGGAAGCATCTAAGCTTAGTTAATGACACCATGATGTCCCAAACTGATGTAAGATCGCTGACCAGTCCAAATGATGGATAAGCATTCACATTGTCACCTCACCTCTCATTAACTTGGAGAATAAAGCTCTTTAGCTTGTGGAGAATATTTTTACTGCTTAAACATGTAGACAAAACATATGTAAAAGGAGATAAGATGATGTTCAAAATAATATTATTTTTTAATAAATATTCATTGTTAACTGAAATCTAAACCAGTGATTGCAGAAGTGTTTTAAATTAAGAATTACAATTAAAAATTAAATGTAATTATTAAGTAATATTCAAAATTTTCCAAAAAAAATCCATTCGTAAAATAAATACATAATATGCATCAATAACTTATAAACTAATATAATATTTATTATGATATTATTAATTATAAAATAATTCATAATATCATTTTTCAAAAAATCTTAATTAAGAAATTACAAATAAAATTATAGCAAAATCATCAATATATTTCCAATGACAGAAAACAACCTATATATATGTATAAATATATGATATTATAACAATAAACATTTATATAATTTTTATTTATCTAAATTTTAAAATGGTATAAATATTTAGATCTTTAATAGTAATACTAATTTGGGTTTCTACAAACAAGCCCCACCAAAAGATAAATAAGAATAATATTTAAAAACATTATGGAAAGGGATACATATTAACAAGAATAACAGAAAAATTGACTTAGTTAAATGGGATATGAATAAATTAAAATAATACCAATAAAATCTAAATAAAACCAGTTAAAATAGTACCTGAGAATTTTTCAATCATCAAAAGCAATATCTACTAGGAATTTTAATTTATGTAATAAAAAAATCAAAAAAATACAAATCAATCCTAATAATGAGACAAATCAACTTTAGTTGAATATAATACATATAAATCAGAATAATATCAAAAAAATTAAAATCTAATATATTAAAATTATAAATATGAAATCATATTGAAAAAACGAAGTGATACATAATCTTTCAATCTGCAAGATAATACCAATTTATGATATTACTTTTAAATGCAGATCAATAAGAACAAAAAAGAAATTCAAAGTTAATTGAAAGTAGTGTAGACAATTAGCATAAAATCAAAAGGATTCAAATTTAAAAATATTTAAAATCCTAATATAAAATTACATAACTAAAACCGACAAAATATGATACTAGTAAATCTTTCAATTACCATGAACAATACTAATTTTCAATTTCACTTTTGCAATAAAACACTGTAAAGAATGATACACATCAATAAGAACAATAAAAAACATTTAACCTTAAGTAAATTGAAAATGATATTAATTAACAAGAATAATATAAAAAATCAAATTTATATATATATATATCCAAATTTGAAATATAGAATTAAATAAACAAATAATTACCAAAATACTACCGTATATTTTTTAATTTTTAAGAACAATAATAATTTAGATTTTCACTTTTGCAACAAAACGTCATCAAAAATGTTATAGCTCAATAAAGGAAAAAATTAACTTTAATTAGAAGTGAAACAGATCAACAATAATAATAATATAAAAAAATGAAAAACTAAAATTCTTAAATATAAAATTGTATAAACAATCAAATTGATGCTTGTATGTCTTTCAATCTTTAACGGCAACGTAATAGTTTGGGTTCACTGCCAAAAAAAAAAAGCCCAAATTAATAAGAATAATAAACAAAATTTAATCTAAATCAAAGCAATAACATTAAAATAAAATTGTCAATACTACAGAAACTATAATAAGTGATATTGATTTAATAACAGTTCTTAAAAGAACTATCATTAAATATATCATTAATAATTTTTAATGTAGTTCTTCTAAAACTAACATTGAATGTCGATTTTTAATATCAATTTTAAAACAAGTTACATTAAAAAGGAGATTTATCGCTCTTTAGTCAGTTAATTTATCACTGTTTAGTCAATACCATTTAACTGACATTAAAAGATAACATTTAACGCTAATTCTTGTGGAAACTATCGTTAAAAGCTTGACACAACTTCTTGTAAGTATATTATGGTGAATGTTAGGTATAAATGAGTATATATTGACGAATTTATTGTTTGATAATTTTAAGATTTTTAAATTAATTAATGAACTATGTAGATGTTAGTTAAATAAGTTATATTTTGATGAATTAAGTAGATATTAGTTAGATGAATTTATGTTTGAATAAATTTGTTGGGTAAGATTAATTGGTATATTTTATAAAGTTTATATTGATTTTGTAACTAACTTAATTTAATGTTAGTTAAATTTTAAATAGAAATTAATTAATTAAATAATTGTATAGTAAGTAATTAAATGTTATTTAAATTTTAATTAATTGTGTTAGCTAGTTAGATGATTGTATAGTAATTAATTAGATGTTAATTAAATATTAACTATGCATTAATTAACAAATTAGTTATAAATGATTTATTCAAATTTTAATTAATTAATTAAATGCTTGTAAAGTAATTAATCAGAAGCTAATTAATTGAAAGTATTAATTAACTAATTAATTATAAATCACTTGCTTAGATTTTAATTAATTAATTTTTGTTAGTCTTATGCTATTTATTTAATTATATACTTACAAATCATGTGTTATTTAGATAACTAATTAATTTTACGCTAATTTAGTTAAATATATAATTAATTACGCATATTAATTAATTCATTAGAATTTTAATTACATGTAATTTGTACATAAATCTCTAATGTAAAAAGTTTTAAACTTGAGAATGGATAAAACTTAGATGTCTGCTGATAAAAGGTTAGAGGTATATGATTTATGGATAAATAATTTTTATAACATATTGTTCAAAATAGTGATAACTCTAAATTAGTTTAGTGTCAGTATATTAAATATGATAATATGAAGCGTCATACTTTACGTGAGATACAGAATCTTTTATATGTATATGGAGTTAATGCAAACTTGTACTGTTAGGTCTTCTCCTAGTACAAATGCTAAAGTTATTAAAGAGATAAAACGCATCGAAGAAGTTGATAACACTGTAGAAATATTACAAAAGGGATTTACACAGTATGATAGTAATCATAACCACTTTGATAGATTACTTTGTGATGCCGAGAAACTTTTGTATCCTAGATCAGTGAAGTTCACTAAACTGTCTTCTCTAATTAAATCATACAATTTTGAAAGCGAAATATGGTTGGTATAATCAAACCTTTAGTGATCTCTTAAATTTGATTGTTGAAATATTGCCTAAAAATAATGAAATACCAACATCCATGTATATGGTAATAAATTTGACCTTTTCATTTATGTTAGTATGTATTTTTTTTTACTCTTAAGATTATTGATTATTTTATGTTATCAGCTCTTTCAAAATTATTCTAAATTATCAATAAATCAAGTGATAGGCGCATTCTTACGAGTATTGCTGCTAACGTATGTATATTTAAACTTATATATGATATTAGTTTTATTTATTTTACAAAATATAACAATTAAAAATTTTTAATGGAGTATTCATATCAAACTTCAAATATTATATCAATAGTGAGTACAGATATTATATCATAAAACTTTTAAAGGATATTATTAATAGTCATGACAAAAATATCTCACATGCGAAAATGAAAAATTTTTAAGCGTTTACTTATGTAATTATTTCGGTAATTGATATGCTTACTAGAAGTTTTAATTGGACTAACTTTTTTTTATATATATAAATATAGTTAGTGGACATACATACTTACACTTAATTGGATATTGATGAAGTTAGAAAGGAGGTTTGATAATTTTTTTGAAGTGTCATATTAGAAAGTTGAACCTTGAAGATTTTTGTAGACATGAACATTATCGAATTTATATAGTTGAATTTTTAAGATTATGTACAATAATATATATTTAAACTCATGTACTGTACATATGGAGTTCAGTTATGATATCAAGTTTTTTTTTTTCTTTCTTCGTCTTTCATTACATTTTGGATTGAATTATGTTGAATTGTTTTCAAACATGAAAAAAGTAATGATGGTTTAAGTAAAAATGTTGTTGAAGTGTATTAAAAGAAAAAGTTGTTTGATCAAAGTGTTAGTGTTGAATTGTGCTAATGTATACAAGATGAAGATATATAGTTGATGTGGATGAAGAATTTTATATATGGAGATTTTGGATAATTTGTATGTAAAAATTTTGAATTTTTTAAATTATTAAAATAATTTTTTAATGGTAGTTTTATTAGAACTGTCATTAAAAAGGGGTTAGTTCATTGAAATCTTTTACTCTCACTTTTTAATGATCATTTTGAAAGAACTATCGTTAAAAATCATCTTTTTTGATAACATTAACAAAGATGACAGTTTTAGAACTATCATTAAAAGTTATTTTTAACTATCATTCAATTCCTTATTTATAGAAGTCATGTATAAACAAAACTTATAATAAAAATGATATTTGCAAATATTTTTTATTGTCAAGACTAGTATTAATTTTTTTGTTTTGGCTTGTTCTACATATTAAAAAAAACAAAAAAAGAAAACCTTAGAAAAGGATATGAACCAATAGGAAAAATTTTACCATAGCTAAAAGTAATACAAAGTAATAAGAATAATTATAAAATCAAATTTATGGATACCTAAAATCCTAAATAGAGATATGCCTAAACAAAAATAATCAAAGTTATACATCTTTGGATCTTCATGAGCAATACCAATTTTGAGTTTTATTTTCGCAATAAAATAGTGTCGAAAAAATTATTGATCAATAGGAATAATATCAAAATCTTAAATTTGGAGAACTCAAAATCATAAATATAAAATTATATAAATGAAAACAATTAAAGTGACAGTTGTAGATCTTTTAATCTTTAAGAGTAATACCAACTTATGATTTCACTTTTTCAATTAAGAAACATCATTAAAAAAAGGCACAAATCAATTATAATAATAATAAAAAATTAACTTTAGCTGAAAATAATGCAAATCAATAAGAATAATATTTTAAAAATCAAATGTTAACATACAAAATCTTAATGTGAAATTTTATAAACAAAAAAATAATTAAATTCTTACTTTGTTAATCTTTCTAATTTCAAGAGCTATATTAAGTTGAAGTTTTACTTCTATAATAAAATACTATTAAAAATGTAGATAAATATAAGTAATAAATAAAATTCAATTGTTGTTAAAAATGATAGAAATCAATTAGAATAATATATAAAAATATTAAATTTTAAAACAATAAAAATATTAAATATATATATATATATAAAAGCATAACAAAAACATTTAAAGTGATTGCTGTGGAACTTTTAATTTGAAAGAGCACTACTAATTTGGACCTTCACTTGTATATGGTGGAAAACTTAGCGATAATTTTAGTTAAAATTTAAATATGAATAAAATTTAACTTTATTAAAAAGTGAAACAAATCAATAAGAATAACATGAAAAAGATAAAATTTAAAGACATTCAAAATTATAAATATAAAATTTTATAAATCAAAAAATCAAAATAATGTTGTAGATCTTTCAATTGTCAAAAGCAATATAAATATGGAGTTTTACATTTGCAACATAATATTATTAAGCAAGATGGATATTAATAAGAAATAATTAAAAAATAAGTTTATTTAAAAATGATACAAATAAGTAAATAAACCAAAGTAATATCTGAAAACTTTTCGATCGTCAAAAGCAATAACAACTTGGGATTTCACTTTGCAACAAAACACTACAAAAAGAACACAGATCAATTAAAATAATAAATAAAGTTTAACTTTAGTTTTAAAAATATATATATCAATATTTATAGATAATCATATGTTAAGATATTATAAATCTTAAATTTAAGGTTGTAAAAACATAAACAATCAAAGCCATACTTATTAATCTTTAAACCCTTAAGAGAAGTTAATAAGAAATATTAACTTGAGATTTCACTCTTACAACAAAACAATGTATGGAAAAGGAGTGGCAGATTCATCAAAGTCATTCAATCTAATTAAATAATTATATATAACAAAACTTAAATTTATGGATCTAACTATGAAGAAGTTAGGCCTACTTCCCAAATTCTATAAAAAGCAGAATCTTTTCTATTCTCGTTAATCTCTTGTTATTGATTTATTCACTGAGTTCAGCATCTGAGTGACCTTAAAGGGATACTCCATACAGTCACCTTCTTCTTGATTTTGCAAGATCCAAACTGGAACATAGCATTATGGGAAAAATAGATAATATCTCTTGAAATTTTCTCTCTTTACACCCACCATTTCTATCCTTCCAGTTTCTATATACTATTTCTGTTAGCAGCAACAATATATTCATTGCTTAAGTTAACCATGGTTAATATAGAAAGTAAATAGTGAGATATGTAAGTAATTTTCAAGTTTATTCAAAATATTTATCATAAAGCAAAATTCTTTTTTAAAAAATTAAAAATCTCTCATTTAAATATGAATCTCTTCCATCAAAAATCAGGGAAAAAAATTCATTACTTAAGTTAACCATGGTTAATGTCAAATCTAAGAAAGAATCTTTAGGGAGTGTTAAAAATCTTCATATTGGGCATCTAACCACATGTAATTTTGAATCAGCATTTACACCAAACTAAACTGGAGACGTGTACACTGATGTAAGGTTCTTGTTCAAATATGATCCATGGGCTACCCTTTAGGTGATCCACATGAGCAACTCTTAGGTGCGGGATGAAGATGCTTTCGGTGACGAATATCTTTCTTAAAGCAAAAAGCTTATCTTATTATTCATATATATATATATAATAACTCATTTTATGATGGATATATAATAGAAGAAAATAAAAATCTCTACCTTGTTAATAGAGTCCAAATCATCTAACCAAGGTGGAAATGCACCCAACTCATAAGGAACTTATAGAGATTCATGTTTGTGGTGTGTTTATGGGTACGTAGGCTTGTCGAGATCGCTATGCTGCAGGCTATGGTGTCTTGAGTTCAGAGGAGTAAAGGTACTTATAGAGATTGTGTGGATAGAATATTGTTTTTCAGCATCTTCATGGGTAAGTTTCTAAGTATATCCAACGGATAGGATGCAGTTGGACTTTTTTGCAGTGGCTGCTCAATCCAAGATTCATTTTGCTACAAGTACTTTTATTTTTAGCATTCCATGTGCAATTAAATTCCAATTTGAATGATTAAAACCTAAAGAACACGCAAACTGAAGAAGATAAGAGGGAAGCATCTAAGCTTAGGTAATGATACCATGATGTCCCAAACTGGTGTAAGATCGCTGCCGTCAAAATGATGGATAAGCATTCACATTGTCACCTCTCATTAACTTGGAGAATAAAGCTCTTTAGCTTGTGGAGAATATTTTTACCGCTTAAACATCCAGACAAACCGTATCAAAAAGGAGATAAGATGATGTTTAAAATAATATTATTTTTTAATAAATATTAATTTTTAACTGAAATCTAAACTAATGTTTGCAGAAGTGTTTTAATTAAGAAATTACAATTAAAAATTAAATGCAATTATTAAGTAATATTCAAAAATTTCCAAAAAAAAATCCATTTGTAAAATAAATACGTAATATACATCAATAACGCATAAACTAATGTAATATTTATTATCATATTATTAATTACAAAATAATTCATGATATCATGTTCTCAAAAAATCTTAGATTAAGAAATTAAACATAAAATTATGGCAAAATCATCAATGTATCTCTAATAACATAAAACGACCTATATTTATACATATATATCGGTATAAACATGTGATATTATTAAGAATATAATTTTATTTATTTAAATTTTAAAATGGTATAAATATTTCGATCTTTAATAGGAATACTAATTTGGGTTTCTTTTCAGTTTTCTTTTTAGTAAAACATTATGGAAAGGGATACATATTTAAAAAATAACAAAAAATTAATCTTAATTAAAAGTGATATGAATAAATAAGAATAATACCAAAAAAATCTAAACAAAACCAGTTAAAATAATACCTAAATATTTTCAAATCATCAAAAGCAATATCTAATAGGAATTTTAATTTATGTAATAAAAAAATCAAAAAAATACAAATCAATGATAATAATAAGACAAATAAACTTTAATTGAATATAATACATATAAATCAGAATAATATAAAAAATCAAAATTTAATATATTAAAATACTAAATATAAAATTATATTAAAAAAAGTGATAATAATCTTTCCATCTGCAAGATAATACCAATTTATGATTTTATTTTTAAATACAGATCAATAAAAATTAAAAAAAAATTCAAAGTTAATTGAAAGTAATGCAGACAATTAGCTTAAAATCAAAAAGATTCAAATTTAAAAATATTTAAAATCTTAATATAAAATTTCGGCAAAATGTGATACTAGTAAATCTTTCAATTATCATGAATAATTTTCAATTATCATGAACAAGACTAATTTTCAATTTCACTTCTGCAATAAAACATTGTGAGAAATGATACACATTAATAAGAATAATAAAAAACATTTAACCTTAAATAAATTGAAAATGATATTAATTAACAAGAATAATATAAAAAATCAAATTTATATATATCCAAATTTGAAATATAGAATTAAATAAATAAATAATTACCCAAATACTACAGTATATATTTTAATTTTCAAGAACCATAATAATCTAGATTTTCAATTTTTCCAAAAAAAATCATAAAAAATGTTATAGCTCAATAAAGTAAAAAAATTAACTTTAATTTGAAGTGAAACAGATCAACAATAATAATAATATAAAAAAATCAAATTAAAAAATACTAAAAATCTTAAATATAAAATTGTATAAACAATCAAATTAATACTTGTATGTCTTTCAATCTTTAACAGCAATGTATTAGTTTGGGTTCACTACAAAAGAAGGCCCAAATTAATGAGAAAAATTTAATCTAAATCAAAGTGATAATATAAAAATAAAATTATCATAATTATAAAAATTATAATAAGTGACAATGATTTAATGATAATTCTTTCAAGAGTGTCATTAAAAGCATCATTAATAATTTTTAATATTAATTTTTTTAAAACTGGCATTGAAAGTCTATTTTTAATGTTAGTTTCAAAACAACTGACATTGAAAAAGAGATTTATCACTTTTTAACGTCCGTTACCATTTGTCTGACATTAAAAGGTAACATCTAATATCAATTCCATGAGAATTGATGTTAAAAAGTTACATTACATAGTTTGAAAAGCTTGACATAGCTTTTTGTAAGTATATTTGGGCGAATATTAGGTATGAATGAGTATATATTGATAAATTTATTATTTGATAGTTTTTAAGATTTTTAGATTAATTGATTAATTAAGTATATGTTAGTTAGATGAATTTATATTTTGATGAATTAAGTAGATATTAATTAGATGAAATTATATTTTGATGAATTTATGTTTGAATAAATTTTGTTAGATAAGATTAATTGGTATATTTTGTAAAATTTATATTGATTTTGTAATTAACTTAATTTAATATTAGTAAAATTTTAAATAGATAATTAATTAATTAAATATTCTATAGTAAATAATTAAATATTATTTAAATATTAATTAATTTACTAGCTCTTTAGATGCTTATATAGTGATTAATTAGATGTTAATTAAATATTGACTACGTATTAATTAACTAATTAGTTATGAATTATTTATTTAAATTTTAATTAATTAATTAGATGCTTATAATTAAAATTTAGTTAATTTACTAGTGCTTGTAAAGTAATTAATTATAAGTTAATCAATTAACTATGTATTAATTAACTAATTAATTATAAATTATTTACTTAGATTTTAATTAATTAATTTTTCATTAGTTATATATTATTTATTTAATGATATACTAACTCATCGTTTGTTATTTAGGTAATTAATTAATTACATGCTAATTTAGTTAAATATATAATTAATTACACATGTCAATCAATTCATTAGAATGTTGGTTACATGTAATTTGTACATAAATGTCTAATATAAAAAGTTTAGAACTTTAGAATGGATAAAATTTAGATGTTCGCTGATAGAAGGTCAAAGGCACATGATGTAGTGGTAAATAGCTTTTTAGATTATGCTGTTCAAAATAGTGATAACTCTAAATTAGTTCAGTATCTATATATTAAATGTGGTAATATGAAGCGTCATACTCCACTTAAGATATGAAATCATTAATGTGTATATGGAGTTGACATAATTATCAAAATTGGATATCACACAGAGAAACTTGTATTATTAAGTCTTTTACTTATAAGAATGCTAGAGTTGTTAGGGAGGTAAAACACATCGAGGAAGTTGATAACACTATAGAAATGGTACAAAAGGCATTTACAAAGTATGATAGTAATTGTAACCACTTTGACAGATTACTAAATGATGCCGAGAAACTTTTATATCCTAGATTAGTGAAGTTCACTAAACTATCTCCTCTAGTTAAATTGTATAATTTGAAGGCAAAATATGTTTGGTCTGATGAAAATTTTATTGATTTTTTAAATTTGATTGCTGAAATATTGCTTAATAATAGTGAAATGCCTACATCCATGTATGTAGTAATAAATTTGATCTTTTCATTTACGTTAATATATATATTTTTTTCACCCTTAAGATTATTGATTATTTTTTATTGGTACTCTTTTAAATTGTTTCAAGTTATTAATTAATCAAGTGATAGGCGCATTCCTAAGACTATTCCTGCTAAGGTATATATATTTAAACTTACATGTGATGTTAGTTTTATTTAGTTTATAAAATATAATAATTAAAAATTTTTAATGCAACATAGACTTCAAATTTTAAATACTATGTAGACACCTATTTTGTAGTAATACTGTAATGCTACTAATGCTGCCAATGCTGCAATGTTGCCAATTCTGTAATGCTGCTAATGCTATAATGTTTTACAAAGTTGCCAACTCTACCATGTTGCCAATTTTGCAATGCTGCAATGCTATTTATTTCTGCATTAAATGGAGGCTTGGTTAAAATCTATAAATACCCACCTTGGCTAAAAGCTTATAAGGGATTTTTTAAGAGAGAGTGTGGAAGAGAGAATGTTAAGAAATTTTGAGAGTTTAGAAAATATTTGGAGAAAGTTATAAAAGAGGGAGATAGTAATATAAAAAGAGTTGGAGAGATTTTCTTTAGTAAGGAGAGATTTAAAGGAGAAACTTTCAAATATTACTTCCTCTTGAAGAACAAGATAACCTTTTTTTGGTGATTTTATCTTTAATTTTTTCCTTTATTTTTTATGAATATTTTCTTTCATTTATTTACTTAATTGTTATATATATATATATATATATATACACACCTCTTGCACACGTGCATCCTTTTATTTATCTTCATGGTATTCTCACTTGAATTTTTATTTACCTGATATATTGATATATTTATATTCCTCTATTTACAAATAAATATAATTTTTTCTATGCTTTCATATTGAATACATGAAAAGTTAAGTAAAAAATGAATAGTATCTGAAAGTGATGAGCAAAAAAAAATGTAATTTAATAAAAAATAAAGGGGATGTGATACATAAATAAAAAAAGAAAATGAAGAAAGAGTTGTGAGGGAGGTAATATATGCTTCCCTGTTGAATACATAAAATTTGCTTGAAAGAACAAAAAATAAAAAAAAAAAAGAGAAAGATAATTTTAAGATATTAAGGTTGTTTTAAAATAATAAATTTAAATTATTTATAATATAAAATTATTAAGTAAATTAAGTTTTATTTTTATTTTTTTACTCAATTTTAACTATGTTTTCAAAAAAGATGAAATCGCTTTGATATTATTTTAATTTCTTAAAAAAATTAAAATAAAAAAACTTTAAATTTTTGAGAGTATAAGATTATTCAAGAGTTTTCTTAAAAAATTATTTTAAAAATAATAATATATGTTTTAAGCTATTGAATAATATGAAAAAATCTCAAATGAGAGATTTTTATATTTCTTATATAAGAATTATTTTTTAAATATAAAAAAATAAAAATATATTTTTTAATTTTTGAAGGATACAAAAAAATCTCAAGAGAGAGATATTTTAACATAAAAATTACTTAATATTTTAAAAAATATGGAAAAATCTCAAGAGAGATTTTCATACTTTCTGATATAAAATTTATTTAATATTTTTTTAAGAATTGTGAAAAGATTTCAAGAGAGGGTTTTTATATTTAAAAATATATTTATAAAAAATCTAAGAGAAAAATATTTGTAAGATATAAGTATTTCAAATTTTAAGTGATATGAAAGATCTCAAGAGAGTAGTTTTCAGATTTTTTTAATATAAAATTAAATTTTAAAATACTTATTTGATATTTTTGAGAAAATATAAAAAAATCTCAAAAGATATTTTTATACTCTCTAATATAAAATTTATTTAATATTTTTTTGAGAAATGTGAAACTTCAAGAGAGGGTTTTTATATTTAAAAATATATTTATAAACAATCTAAGAGAAAAATATTTATATTCTCTAAAATATTTTTTGTATATGACTCTGAATTCATTTTTATTTTCAATTGATAAAATTAAAAAAGTTGAATTTAAGACCTATATTTAAATATCAAATATTAATTATTTGCTTGCATTAAGGTCATGAGATTTTAAAATTATTTATATATTTATATAATGTAGCTATGCATGTGCATCAAAATGTTATTGAATTCACATGAATCGCAACAAAAAATATTTTGAGGATTAGGGGGTTGAACAAGAGTGAGACCTCTATATTCTCTATCATAAAAAAAATGTTTTAAGATTAGAGGTTAAGCAAGAGCGAAACCTCTACATCTTCTCTCATAAAATGATTTCAAAAATTAAAGGTAAAGCAAGAGTTAAACCTTTATATTCCCCAAAACATTAAAATTTTATTTTATTTTTTATATTATGCACATTTCCTTTTAGACACATTTTTGTAAATCAATTTTAAAAATCAAGTGAATTTCAAAACCAAAAAATAATCGTGATCAATTGGTACCAATTTTTAGGCACCATGAGGGTGTTAATCCTTCCCTACGCATAATCAACTCCCAAACTTATATTTTTAATTTTAAAAGACCAATGTTGCCTTCTTTATTTTTTGAAAATAAATGAATTTCGATGTCCAATCACACCCTAAAAAGGATTGGTGGCGACTCCCTTTATTTTTTATTTTCTAACATCTTTTTGAAAGAAACTCACCCAAAATACATTTTTTTAAGTTGCTTCAAGAATTTGACCCTAATTGAAGGTAGGTTATGACAGCTTGGCGACGCTATTGGGAACATTTAGAGAGTCAAGCCAAAATTGATTATGGATTACTTTTTAGTTTTGAAAATTGAAGTTTAATCTTGGTTCCCTCTTATTTCACATTTGTTGCATTTAGAATTACTGTTCGATTAATTTTCTACTTATTTTTCACGTTTACTTTACATTATATATTGTCACCTAAATTGTGTTATGACTTACGCACTTTTTACACACACACAATCAATTCATTAGAATTTTGGTTACATGCTTTACCCTTTATGAGGAAATAGAGTAAACTATGCTCTCGAGAAGCACCTTGCTTCTGCATGGGATATTCTCACTCAAATTGAACTTGAAATTCTTTATCATTTTTGAGAAGTTAATGCTTCCGTAACAATGATAGTAATGTTTCAGGATGCCATACTAATCTAGTGAGGAGCAATCTAAAAATCTATAAGAAATTGATCAATTTCTCAAAGCCCCAGCATGTGACAAGTCTAGAAAATTGAGAATAAGATAGGGCCATAGCTAGTCATTAAAAAAAAAACCTTTAGGACATGAAGAGAGTCATGTTTTATATATGAATGTTGTTTAATATTTTTATCCTATTGTGATACTGACTCTTTGCTTAATGTTTGTTCTTTTGCTTTATAGTTACATGACATATCATCAAGAGGATTATTGCCTTCACAAGCTTGAAACAAGTGATAAACTTTTGTTAAATTCATAAAGTATCAATAATCATGGAAGTTTCACAGTCAAGCAAGCTAATGTCAATGGTGGTCCAGAGTTATGTCTTTAATTATGGACTTAATGTTAGATGTTGACCATGTATATGAATACTTTATAAAATTAATGAGAATTTATATTTATTTTCAAGTTGTGAAGTTAATAAATTTCCTAATATTTTTGCATTCGTACTAACCATAATGCATGCATACCTTTAATTATGACACTAAAATATTTGATTTGGGGTAACAAGACAAGTATAGGAAAATTAAAACACCATCTCATTGTAAAGAGCTACGGAACTCGTTCAAAGACAAAAGTTAATATGGAAGATCAACAAGCTAGGATGGAAAGATTAAAGAACATAAGATGATAAGAAAGCAACAAAAAAAGATGACACGTAGTTAAAAAGAGATGTAGTCCCAATTCCTCCAAATGATGAAGATAATGCAATCAATAGTTGAGAAAAAAAAAGTTGTTGTGGAATAAGAGGCTCTTAAAAATACACATGCCAGGGGAAATTAGACCTTCATAGCCCACCAAGGAAATCTTTCACCTAATTACCCATAAGGATTTACCCTTATTTATGAACCAAGGTGCGGTGCATACACTAGCATGCCAAAAGCGGGAAAACCAATCTATGTGCTTGACTTGGATTAACCAATAGAAACAAAGAAGTTGAGGATTGAAAATGTCAACAATAAGGAATTATTGCAGAAGTATGAAATGTTGGCAAAAAAAGGTGAAAGGGTTTGAAGAGGCTTGTAAATTTCAAGACTAGATATTTCAGACCTCATTTTTGTGCCTGGACTAGTATTACCGCCAAAGTTCAAAGCACTTGAATCGATAAATTCGATGGAACTACATGTCCATTCATGCACATTCACATGTATTTACATAAGATGCATGGATATGAGGACAATCAGAAGCTGCTTAGACATTGCTTCCAAGATATCGTGAAAAAAGAAATGCTAGATTGGTACACTAACTTAAAAGTCTTTAAAATTCAATCTTGAAAGGATCTAGCCACTGCTTTCATGGCTTACTACTAGCACATGGTAGAGCTTGCACCAAATCGAGTTACGTTACAAAATATGTGCAAGAAAAATGATGAATCTTTCAAAGAAGATGCTCGAAAGTGGCATGAAGTTATAGCAAAAGTTCATCCAACTTTGTCCAAAGATGAGTTTTCAGCATTATTTGTCAATACTCTAAAGCCCCCATTCTATGAGAAGCCACTTGGTATGTCAGGTGAAAAATTTGTCAAGATAGTTAGGTAGAATGAGATTTTTGAGAATGCCTATAGACTTGGATGGTTGGAGGATCCAAACAATGCAAAGAAAGCTATAACATGAAAGAAAAAAGAAGGAGAAATAAATCATATTTCTCAACAGATTTTTTATCAATCTTTATTTTACAACTCACGACCTCATCCGTACAAGTTTCTAAGGAATCCTTACCCTACGCCTTACCATTCGGTCACAAACGTCATTAGTATAATACCAATGCTAGTAATATAGCAGCGATCATTGGCATTACCACCTCTTGTTGCTACTCAAAACCTTAACCAACCCAATCTCCAATAAGTAAGAACCTAAAGTCAACATCTGAGGGTCCCCATAAGATCGATCCCCATAACATATGCAAAGTTGTATCCCCAATTACTAGAAGAAAAGTTAGTAGCCCCAACATTTTTGAAACAGATATAACCTTCATATCCCAAGTGGTATGACCTAGAGGTGACTTATGCTTACCAAGTGGAGCGATTGGGCATAATATAGGGAATTGCATAGTATTTAAGTACAATGTCCAATCTTTAGTTGATCATGAGGCCTTGAGGTTTAATACAGACCTCAGCCCAAATGTGGTTAATAATCCACTACCAATGCATGGCAACCGATAGTTAACATGTTAGAAATCATAAAAGATGATTGTTTACATAGTATACCCCAAGCAAATATGGGAATTCTCTTGGTAAGCATTCAGCCAAAAGTAGTTATTAAGGTACTAACGCCTTTTCTGTATAAGAATACACATGCCGTTCCTAAGAATTATCAGGTCTAAATTAAAATAAAAAAAGAATTTGATGTAGTGAACGTGGTAGGCCGAGCCATATTACTTAGAGTATGAGGTCTTATGGCTTAACAGAACCTAAAGAAAGATAAGTTGCAGCTTACTCAAGTGAAAAGAAGAAAGAAAAATAAGTCAATAGAAAACATCCTATCATTGAAAAGGAGGCTCTAGAGTTTTTAAAATTCTTTAAGTATAATGAATATAATGTGATTGACCAATTACAAAAAACACAAGCAAAGATCTCATTGTTATCACTCTCACTAAGTTCAAAGTCTCATCATGAGTCCCTAATGAAGGTGCTAAAGAATGACTATGTGCCTCATGACATATCGTTAAAAAAGATGGGTGACTTGATAGGAAACCTCACAGCTTATAATTTTGTCATGTTCAGTAATAATGAAATTCTAATGGATGGGAGAGGTTCTACGAAGGCCTTACATATATCAATTGAGTGTAAGGGCTATACCATCTCCAAAGTCTTAATAGATAATGGGTCCTCATTGAATGTAATGCCCTTATCAACTCTAAGAAGCTTCCCTTAGATATGTAATACATGAGTTAGAGCACAATAATCGTATGAGCATTTGACGGCTCAAAAAGGGAAGTGACTAGGGTTATGGAAGTGCCAATGACAATAGGTCTATGCATCTACAACATTGAATTCCAAGTGATGGACATTAATACCTATTTTTACCACTTGCTTGGAAGACCTTGGATTCATATGGCAAAGGTTGTGCCTTCGGCCCTACACTAGCAAGTCAAAATGATTGTGGATAGTTAGCTCATTGCCATTAAAGGAGAAGAAGACATCATAGCTTCAATTTTATTAAGCCACTCCTATATTAAGGCTTTAGAAAACACTAAAGATTGTTCATTCAGGGCATTAAAATTTATGAATGCTACTAAACATGTATGGGCATGGCAGCCTCGCATCTCTAAAAATATAAAATTCTAATTGAGGCAAACCTTGGGTAAAAGGTACAAAGTCGAAAGAGGATTAGTGAAGATTTTGTAAACGATAGCATTGGCCTTGGATATCCTTGAAAACAAGGATCAGATTGGCTTGGGCTACAAAAGGACTAGGGCTGAGAAAAGCCAAATGATGATAGAAAATAAGAAAAAGAGGAAGATGTTGTTTGAAGGGAAAACTTATGAGTCAAAGCCTATCGATTATAGTATTCTGTTGCATCGAGCATTCAAATCAATTAGTTTTATTATCCCTAAAGAGCCTATTCATGTTATTTCAAAACTGGAAGTTAGCTTGCAGAAGAGCTTTCTCATCTCTCAATCAACATGATAGGAGATTCACATATAGAGGAGAGAGATTGTGGAATCCATCCATGTCCCCCAAGATTTTTTTTGAATAATTAGACTACAACTGAATTGCCAACAATTTTCACTGTTAAAAAAAAAGTGATTTTCTAACTTTGTGTTTAAATTTGATTACTATCAATGAATGCATTTTTTTTATTTTTACCCAATATTTGTTTTATTCTTCACCTTTTCATTGACATTTATTTTCAAGCATCCAAATAAGACATTCCCATTTTCATCTCTCTGGTCGCATATAATGAATATCCCAATGCTATGAATGTTAATTTTGAATCGAATCCCAAATAATTTCTATATCAAGATGATTCTAAATCAAAAGAAAATGGTGAAAAACATATATTACCCCCAAATTTATCAAGAATGATTGAACAAAAGAAAAAAAAAATATGTCGTATAAAAAGTTCATGGAGAACATTAATTTGGGAAATGAAATAAAAAAAGATATAAAAATTAGGACTACTTTATCTTCTGACATAAGAGAAGAGTTAATAAAATTACAAAAGGAATATTCAGATGTTTTTGCATGGTCGTATAAAGACATACCAAACCTGGATAGTAGTATCGTCGAGTATAAATTACCATTAAAATCAGGATGCATATCAGTTCAACAAAAGCTAAGAAGAATGACGCTAGAAGCATTGTTAAAGATTAAAGAAGAAGTCCAAAAATAATTAGATGCAGGGTTTATTACTATGGCACATTACCCAGAATGGGTAGCTAATATAGTGCCAATACCAAAGAAAGATGGCAAGGTACAGAGGTGTGTAGATTACAAAGACATTAATCAAGCAAGTCCGAAGGATAATTTTTCGTTGCTGCATATCGACACTCTAATGGATAATATAACCAAAGTTATTTATTTTCTTTCATGGATACTTAAGATATAATCAAATAAAAATGGCACCAGGGGATATGGAAAAAATCATATTTGTCACCCTTTAGGGAACATTTTGCTATCATGTAATGCCATTTAGGTTAAAAAATGCCGGCACAACTTACCAACGCACTATGAAACCTTATTTTATGATATGATGCACAAAACAATTAAAGTCTATGTTAATGACATGATAGCCAAATTTGAGAAAGATGAAGATCATGTGGAGGATTTAAGAAATTTTTTTTGAAAGATTTCAAAAAATATGAGTTACGGTTGAATTCGAATAAGTGCACTTTCGATGTGAAATCAAGAAAACTATTTGGATTTATCATAAGTGAGAAAGGTATTGAAGTCGATCTCAATGAAGTATAGATGATTCAGAATTTGGCACCAGATAAAACAGTGAAGGAAGTACAAAGCTTTTTGGAAAGGTTGAATTATATTTCAAGATTTATAACCCAATTAACAAACATATGTGATCCTATCTTCAATATGTTGAGAAAGAATTTTTCTGGTGAATGGGATAAAGAATGCCAAAGAGCCTTCAACAAAATAAAAAAGTATCTGTCCAACCCTCTGGTACTAATGCCGCCAATCTTAGGGAAGCCATTATTTTTGTATTTGACAGTGTGCAAAAGGTCGTTGGGCCGTGTATTAGTGCAAGAAGATGAGCCTAGTAAGAAAGGGTATGCTATAAATATCTTGAGCAAAAAGTTCACTGATTATGAGTTAAAATATTCATTAATTGAGAAAATTTGTTGCGCATTAGCTTAGGCTGCACACAGACTTCACCAATATTTGTTGAGTCACACGACATGGGTCATTACTAAGTTAGATCCCATTAAGTGTTTGTTTGAAAAACTTTCATTATCAGGCAGGCGACTAGATGGCAAGTACTATTGTCAGAGCATGATCTTGTATATGTTTCCCAAAAGGCGATCAAAGGAAGTGCCATAGTAGACTTTTTGGCTGATTATGCTAATGAAAACTACAAATCGATAAGGTTTGATTTTTCAAATGAGGACTTAATGGTAATTATGCCCATAGAAAAAGAGAAAAGGTCAGATGCTTGGAAAACGTTTTTTGATGAAGCATCAAATATTCTGGGGCATGGGATTGGCATAATACTAAAGTCACCAAATGAACAGTGTTGTCCATTCATAGCTTCATTAGATTTCAATTCCATTAATAATGTTGTCGAGTATGAAGCCTACATCATGGGATTAAAAGCTGCAATAAAGAAAAAGTTTTAAAATTGGATGTATTTGGGGATTGTGCTTTGGTTATATATCAATTAAAGGGAGAATGGATGGTAAGATATCCCGAGTTAGTTCATTACCACACGTTAGCTAAGGAATTACTTAAGAGCTTCAAAGAAGTTAGTTTTAATTATCTCTCTAGAGACAAAAATCAAATGGTAGATGCATTAGCAATGTTGGCTTTCATGTTTCAAGTGACAAAGGCTTCATGAGTCTTGTTAATCAAAATAAGTATTTTAGACTTTTTAACGCACCACTTAATGATTAAGGAAGAAAAAGATGGCAATCATGGTATCAAGATATTCGAATTTATGTTAAGGATCAATAATACCCAGAAGGAACATTAGAGAATGACAAGAGAACCTTAAGGAGATTAGCCTTGAATTTCATACTAGATAGGGAAATGTTTTACAAAAAAAGCTTTGATCAAACTCTATTAAGGTGCATAGATGTAAATGAGGCTCAAGTAATCTTGAGAGAAGTCTATGAAAGTACTTATGGAACACACATTAACGGACCCGTAATGTTTAGATAAATTATAAGGGTAGGTTATCATTGGCTAACATTAGAAAAGGATTGCATCTAGTATGTGAAAAAGTGCCACAAATGCCAAATTTATGTTGATAAGATACGCATGCCGCCATCCCCTCTACATGTAATGATTGCACCTTGGCCATTTTCAATGTGGGATTTTGATTTCATCGAGCCCATTACCTCAAAAGCTTCTAACGAATACAGATTTATCCTAATATTCATTAATTACTTCATGAAATGGGTGGAAGTTAGTTTTTTTGCTAATGTTACTAAGGTTGTGGTCAATAGTTTTATAAAAAAAAGAAATCATTTGTCGATACGGCCTGCTAGAGTGAATCATCTCAAATAATGCTCAAAATTTGAATAGTAAGGCTATGAAAGAGATTTATGAATAATTTAGGATTTGACACCATAACTCAGCAACTTATCATTCTAAAATGAATGAGATAGTAGAAATGGTGAATAAAAACATCAAGAAAATAATGCAAAAAATGACAATAGTCTATAGAGATTAGCACAAAATGTTACCCTTCGCATTACATGCTTATAGGGCAACAGTAAGAACCCCTACTAGGGTAACTCCTTATTCATTGGTATATGGGATGAAAGTTGTATTGCCCATAGAAGTTGAAATTCCTTCATTAAGAGTGTTCATGGAATCCGAACTAGAAGAAGCAGAGTAGATCAAAGCTCTATGTGAACAGTTAAACTTGATTGATGAGAAACATCTTAAAGTTATTTACCATGGGCAGTTGTACCAAAGCAAAATGGAAAAACCATAAAATAAGAGAGTACACCTAAGAGTATTCAGAGAAGGTGATTTAATGTTGAAGAAGATTCCTGAGAATGTTTTAGATCCCCAAGGCAAGTAGGCACCAAATTAAGAAGGCCCATGTGTTGTGAAGAGAGCATTCTCTAGAGGAGCTTTGATCTCAACTGAAATGGACGGTGAAGATCTCCTTAAACCGATTAATTCAAATACTTTAAATAAGTATTATGCTTGAAAAAGGCCGATTTATCCTCAAAGGAAGAACAAATAGGGGTAGAATCGTTCCCTAGTGAAAAAAAGAAGAAAAAGAAATCAGTGATTGTACATTTGCGAAAAGATCTAGGTTGAAATTAGTGTTCGAATTTTTTTTTTAGATGATAAAGATTACCAAAAAGAAAAAAAGAGCCTTTCAGGTGAGATTGGATAGATAAATAACATTGAAATGTTCATTGTTATTTATATTAGGCCTTATTGTCGATCATCTTGACTTTTGATCCAATTTATCATAAAAGTCATTTCAGATATTTCTTATTTAATTATTTAATTACATCCTTAACCAGATATTCTTTCCTTAAAAAAATTTTTAAAAGATATTTGTTGTCCAAATTACCGTTGCAAATATGATTCAATAAAGAAGTGTCAATTCTAAAACTAAATAGTGATCGAATTTAAATAAAGATATGATATTTTTAAAGTAATGAGTTGCATGTTTCAAATTGACCAAGATAAATCTAAAGATGGATAAGAATCTTATTAATCCCCAGTGGAGTTGAAAACATAAGCAAAATCAGATTTGTAGGGAACATTCATATTCACAAACATCGAAGGGATAATAAACCTAAAGTCATTATCAAGATCAAATTCGTCGATGTAATCAACCTCAAGAAAGAAAAAGTTTACATTTTGGTCAAAAATTTATGATAAAATGACTGAAAGATGATTACTTTTGTTTCAAAAAATAAAAGAAGAAGAAGAAGAAAAGAAGGGAGAAAAAAAAAGGAAGAAGGAAAACAAGAAGAAAGATAATCTAACAAGGGAGAGGAAAACGATTATTGCATCTGCATAAACATGTACAAATAACGCATTTCGCACATTTTATCCTGAAAAAAGTGGATAGCCTATTAATGAAGGTATAAACAATCTCTTAGATAGATCATTTGGTGTTCTCATTTTTTTTAAAAAAAATAAAACACTATTTTCCCACAATTATCACAATTGTCAATGTTTTTTTTTATTACTGAAGATAGTTATCGGTAAATATTTTCCAGTAGATAGAATTCTTTTGATTTTTTTAAAAATAACTATCAGTGAATAAAGTCTTTTCAAATTCTTATAATTATTGTCAATTCTTGATTAGAATAGCTGTCGATGGACAGAAACTCTTCAAATTTTCTAATATAATGGTCAATGGACGAAACCTTTAGATTATGAAATGACTATCTTTAAAGCGATTTTAGATTTTTTAAAGTCGACGTTGTCCTTAGAATAGAGCTTTTCATTTTCAAGTTTGATGCGTCTTTAGAACGAAGCTTTCCATTTTCAAAGTAGATGTCGTTATTAGAATGAAACCCTTTAGATTTATTTATTTATTTATTTATATTATTATTATTCAGTTAAGACCATCATTAAAACTTAGCTTTTTATATTTCTTAAAGTATCGTTAACTGTTGCTGAGTGAAACAAACAAAAACTATTCTATCTCCCTTAAGATCACGTTATTTACGACATTATAGTCTTGCTGCATATGACCAAAAAAGAGAGATAAGAATTGAAGAAAAACAAGTGAAGAGAGAAAAGAGGCAAAAGTTCTCAAGCCTTAAGGACAAAATTAGGTGTCTCAAGCCTTTACCTAATTTTTGATTCTCAAAAAATGAACAAAAGTGGGCAACTATAAACATCCATTTTGCAGTAATACTGAAACGCTACCAAATCTGCAATGCTGCCAATTTTGCAATGCTGCATTAAATGGAGGCTTGGCCAAAGTCTATAAATACCCACATTGGCCAAGAGTGTAAGGGAAATTTTTGGAGAGCGAGTGCGGAGGAGAGAAGTTAGGAAATTTTAAGAATCTAGAGAATATTTGGAGAAAGTTATAAAAGGGGGAGATACTAGTGTAAAAAGAGTTGGAGAGATTTTCTTCAGTAAGAAGAGATTTGGAGAAGAAATTTTTAAATATTATTTTCTCTCGAAGAATAAGGTAACCTTTGTTGTGATTTTATCATTACTTTTTTTCCTTTATTTTTATTTTTTCATGAATATTTCTTTTTATTTATTTACTTAATTATTATTATATATGTATATATATTTTTTATTCCTCTTACGCACATGTATCCTTGTACTTATCTTTATATTATTCTCACTTGTATTTTTTTACCTTATATATTGATATATTTATATTCCTCTATCTATAAAAACATACAATTTTTTCTATACTTCCATGTTGAGTACATGAAAAGTTAAGTAAAGAATGGATAGTGTGTGAAAGAGTAAAAAAATGTAATTTAATAAGAAATAGATGGGATGTGATATATAAACTAAAAAAGAGAAAATAAAAAAAAAGTGGTCAGTGGGTAGTATATGCTTTCATGTTGAATACATGAAATTTGCTTAAAAGAATAAAAAAGAAAACACAAAGAAAAAAAGAAAGAGAAAGATAACTTTAAGATATTAAGGTTGTTTTAAAATAATAAATTTAAATTGTTCGTAATTTAAAATTATTAGTTAAATTAAGTTTTATTTTTATTTTTTTGCTCAATTTTATTATGTTTTCAAAAAAGATGAAATCACTTTGATGTTATTTTAATTTCTTAAAAAAATTAAAATAAAAAATACTTTAAATTTTTTAAAGCATAGAATCATTCAAGAGTTATTTTTAATAAAATTATTTAAAAAATAATAATATATGTTTTAAGCTTTTGAGAAGTATGAAAAAAATCTGAAAAGAGATATTTTCATATTTTTTTATATAAGAATTATTTTTCTTAAAAGTAAATATAAATAAAAATGTACACTTTCAGTTTTTGGAGGATATGAAAAAATTTCAAGAGAGAGATTTTTATATTTTAATATAAAAACTATTTAATATTTTAAAAAATATAAAAAAATCTTAAGTGAGGTTTTCATATTTCCTAATAACAAAAAAATTATGGTAAAATATAAGTATTTCAAGTTTTGAGAAGTATACAAAATTTCAAGAGAATAATTTTCATATTTTTTTAATATAAAATTAATTTTTAAAATATTTATTTGATATTTTTGAAAAAAATATAAAAAATCTCATGAGAGATTTTTTACATTCTCTAATATAAAATATTTTTTTGAGAAATATGAAAAGATTTCAAGAGAGGATTTTTATATTTAAAAATATACTTATAAAAAAATTTAAAAGAAAAATCTTTATATTTTCTAAAATATTTTGTGTATATGGCCTTCAATTTATTTTTATTTTTAATTAATAAAATTATAAAATTTAAATTTAAAACTTATATTAAAATATCAAATATTAATTATTTGCTTGCGTTAGAGTCATGAGACTTTAAAATTAGTTATATGTTTCACATAATGTGGTTATGCATGTGTATCAAAATATCATTAAATTCACATGAATTAGAACAAAAAATATTTTGAGGATTAAGAAGTTGAACAAGAGTGAGATCTCGATATTCTCCATCATAAAAAAATATTTTAAGATTAGAGGTTAAGCAAGAGCAAAACCTCTACATCTTCTCTTATAAAATGATTTTAAGAATTAAAGGTAAAACAAGAGCTAAACCTTTATATTCCCTAAAACATTAAAATTTCACTTGTTTTCATATCATTTACATTTTTTTTTCAAAAATATTTTTGGGAATCAATTTTAAAATTCAAATGAATTTCAAAACTCAAAAATAATCACGATTAATTGGTGTTAATTTTTGGGAGTCATGAGGTGCTGATCCTTCCCTACGCTTAGTTGACTTTCAAACTCATTTTTTTGATTTTGAAAGACCAATGTTGCCTTATTTATTTTTTAAAAAAAACAAATGAATTTTGGTGTCTAATCACACCATAAAAAAGATTGACGGCGACTCCATTTATTTTTATTTTCTAAAATCTGTTCGAAAGAAAATCATCTAAAATACATTTTTTCTAAGTCGCTTCAAGAATTGGACATTAGTCAAAGATAGGATATGACATACTGACTGTGGATACTATGTTATAAAATTTTTAAGAGACATCATTGACAGATGTAACAAAAATATCTTATATGTGAAAATAGTAAGTTTTTAAGCATTTGCTTATGTAATTACTTTGGTAATTAATGTGTTTACTAGAAGTTTTAATTGGACTAAACTTTTTTTTGGTAAATATAGTTTATGGATATAAATACTTAAACTCAATCTAATATTGATGAAGTTAGAAAGAAGGTTAGATAGTTTCCTTGAAGTGTCATATTAAAAAGTTGAACCTTGAAGATTTTTATAGACAATAACATCGTTGAATTTCTATAGTTGAATTTTTAGGATTATGTATGATGATATATATTTAAACTCATGTATTATACATATGGAATTCAGTTATAATATCAAGTTTTTTTTCTTTCTTTATCTTTCATTACTTTTTGGATTGGATTATGTTAAGGAGTTTTCAAACATTAAAGAAGTAATGATGGCTAGAGTGCATGAGAATGGTATTGAAGTGTATTGAAAGAAAAAGTTATTTCATGAAAGTGTCGGTATCGAATTGTGTTCATGTATACAAAATGAAGATATATGATTGATGTGGAAGAAATAAAAAATTTTATATATGCAGGTTTTGGATAATTTATATGTAAGAATTTTTTATATTTTAAAATTATTTAAAAAATCTTTTAATTAAAATTCTATTAGAACTGTCATTAAAAAAAAAGCACAGTTTATTAAAAACTGACATTGAAGGCATCACCTTTTAGTGACAATTTTTAAAAAACTGTCATTAAAAACTCTCATTTAATGACAATACTTTTATAACTGTCATTAAAAACCTCACTTTTAATGATAATTCTTTTATAACTGTTATTAAAAGGGAGCATTTTAGTGATAGTTTTCAAGAACTGTCATTAAAATCCTCTTTTTTAATGATAGTAACAAAGATAACAATTCTAAAACTATCATTAAATCCCTCATTTGTAGTAGTCATGTATAAACAAAACTTATAATAAAAATGACACTTGCAAATATTTTTATCTTTAAAATTAGAACTAATTTTGTGTTTTGACTTATTCTACATATTAAAAAAAAAAAAGGAAAACCTTAGAAAAGGATATGAACCATTAAGACAAATTTTACCATAATTAAAAGTAATACAAACTAATGAGAATAATTATAAAATCAAATCTATGGATACCTAAAATCCTAAACAAAGATTTGTCTAAACAAAAATAATCAAAGTTACATACTTTGGGACCTGTATGAGCAATGCCAATTTTAAGTTTTACTTCTGCAATAAAACAGTGTGAAAAAAATTATTGATCAATAGGAATAATATCAAAATCTTAAATTTGAAAAACTCAAAATCTTAAATATAAAATTACATTAAAAAAACAATTAAAGTGACATTTGTAGATCTTTTAATCTTTAACAATAATACCAACTTATGATTTCACTTCTTCAACAAAAAAAATACCATTGAAGAAAAAGATATAAATCAGTTATAATATAATAATAATAATAAAATTAACTTTAGTTGAAAATATGCAAATTAATAAGAATAATTTTTTTTAAAAAAATCAAATGTTAACATACAAAATCTTAATATGAAATTGCATAAATAGAAATAATTAAATTCTTACTTTGTCGATCCTTCTAACTTCAAGAGCTACATTAAGTTGAAGTTTCACTTCTATAATAAAATACTATTAAAAATGTAAATAAATATAAATAATAAATAAAATTTAACACTTGTTAAAAATTATAAAAATCAATAAGAATAATATATAAAAACATTAAATTTCAAAACACCAAAAATATTAAATATATATCAGTATAACCAAGAACATTTAAAGTGATTCCTGTTTATCTTTCAATTTGAAAGGGCAATAACAATTTAGAACTTCACTTATATGGTATAAAAAATAGAGGTAATTTAGTTAAAATTTAAAAATAAAATTTAACTTTAGTAAAAAGTAAAACAAATCAATAAGAACAACATGAAAAAGATAAAATTTAGAGACATTCAAAATTATGAATACAAAATTTTATAAATAAAAAAATCAAAATAATGCTTATAGATCTTTCAATTATCAAAAACAATATAAATATGGAGTTTTACATCTGCAACATAATACTATTAAGAAAGATGGATATTAATAGGAAATAATAAAAAATAAGTTTATTTAAAAGTGACACAAATAAATAAAAAAAACCTAAATAAAAAAACAGATGGTGAAATCTCAAAATTTTTCAATCTTCAAAAATAATAACAACTTCATATTTCACTTCGCAACAAAACAATACCGAAAAGAATACAAATCAATTAAAATAATAAATAAAAATTAACTTTAGTTGAAATAGATATATATCAATATATATAAATAAACATATGCTAAGATATTATAAATCTTAAATATAAAGTTGTAAAAACATAAACACTCAAAGTCATACTTATTAATCTTTAAGCCTTTAAGAGAAGTTGATAAGAAATATTGACTTTAGATTTCACTCTTACAAACAAAACAATATATTGGAAGCAGTAGCGGATTCATCAAAGTCATACAATCTAATTAAATAATTATATCTACCTAATATAACAAAACTTAAATTAAAGGATCCAGCTAAGAAGAAGTTAGGCTTGCTTCCCAAATTTTATAAATACCCAATTATGCTCTTCAAAGTGTAGAAGCCATTTTATTTCCATTAATCTCTTGCTGTCGATTTATTCATTGAGTTAAGCATTTTTGGAAAAGCAGATGAAGTCTCTTGAAGCTTTCTCTTTCCACACCTACTAGTTCTATCTTTTCTCTCTCTACATAACATTTTTAATAGCAAACAAATTGGTGCCTTTGAGGAAACTATAACGAAAGGTCATTTCTTAAAACAAGAATTAAGAATAGAAAAGCTACACATGCGTTGTCTGCTGTAAACATACTTAGCTTGTCACTTTATGCTCTTTCTTTGTTCTCTCTTGCTTGACCATGTTGATTATATCATCGAGACATCCACATTAGAAGCTAGAGAAGCATTTAGAAATCTACATAAGGTTAGTTGCATGGCATAATAGATTGCACCTCACTCGGGATTCTCTCATAAACTCATGGATCTAACTACCTTTGTAGGCTTCCAAGAAGTTAGGCTTGCTTCCTGAATTCTAGAGATAAGAACTAAGTATGCTCTTTAAACAGCAGAATCTTTTCTATTCTCATTAATCTCTTGTTTTTGATTTATTCACTGGCATCTAAGTGACCTTAAAGGGATACTCCATACAGTCACCTTCTTCTTGATCTTGCAAGATCCAAACTCGAACATAGCATTATGGGAAAAATAGACTATGGAAATTTTCTCCCTTTACACACACTAAATCTATCCTTCCAGTTTCTATACATTATTTTTGTGAGCAGCAATAATATATTCATTGCTTAAGTTAACCATGGTTAATACATAAAGTAAATAGTGAGATATGTAAGTAATTTTCAAGATTATTCAAAATATTTATCATAAAGCAAAATTATTATTTTTTTAAATAAAAATCTCTCATTCAAATATGAATCTCTTCCAACAAAAATCACAAAAGAAAATTCGTTGCTTAAGTTAACCATGGTTAATATCATGTCGAAGAAAGAATCTTTAGGGAGTGTTAAATATCTTCATATTGGGCATCTAACCACATGTAATTTTGAATTAGCATTTACACCAAACTAAACTAGATATGTGTATACTGATGTAAGATTCTTGTTCAAATATGATTCACATGGGCTACTCTTTAGGTGATCCACATGAGCAACTCTTAGGTGCGGGATAAAGATGCTTTTGGTGACGAATATCTTTCTTAAAGCAAAAAGCTTATCTTATTATTCATATATATATATATATATATAACTCATTTTATGATGGATATATAATAGAGGAAAATAAAAATCTCAAACTGGAAATGCACCCAACTCATAAAGAACTACCTTACCATTATATGCAACGGTGAGGTGGGGTCCAAATCATCTAACCAAAGTGCAAATACACCCAACTCAAAGAACTACCTCAGCATTATAAAAAATATATAGTATGATTTATAGTTTATTTTCATTATATTCACTTTAATCTTATGCTACTAAAATTTGTACTAACTAAAGTATCAGAGTGTTCACGATTCAACATCCAGTGTTTGTGTCCTTCCTATCGTTTAGATGATTTCGAGTCATTTGATGACCTTCAATCCCAGTAAACACATAGACCAAATCCATTTACTAATTTTTGGCAGCATCATATCATTAACCATAAGTATTATTTAATCTTGATGTGGTTTTATAAATTAAGTACTTAATAATAATGTGATGGAGGTGATGAATTTGCTCTGGAAATCCGAGTTAAAACAAGTCCCTTTTATTGCAAATATGAAATTTTACATAATCGATTGCTGCTACATCATCTTTGTAATCAACACATAACACATATGTCCATATAGAATATGGGCTTGTGGTTGTTGATCTTTTTATTACTCTCGTTTAGTTAGTAGGCATGCGTGCTAATTTTTACATAATAGATTTTGTATCTTCTTGTGGTGAACGATGTAGCCAAGACGGCTAACGTATGTGATGAGAGACGGCAGCTCCTCTTCGTCGATTGTCCCGTCCCCATCGGCATCAGCGATGTTTAGCCCACGGAAGGCTCTCCATGCAGGAACCACCGCACCCAGATAAGCAAACGCTGCTTTTAGCTCTTGTCTACTGAGACGACCATCGCCATTCTTATCGAACCTCTTCAAGACCTCCCTTATCTGCTGCTCGCTTAGGTATTTTGGTGGCTCCGGTGCTCCTTTGTGCACGTGAATGTGAAGCAGGTGAAGACTACTAAACATGTTCGTGGTGTGTTTGTGGTTACCAAGGGTTGTCGAGATTGCTATTCTGCAGGCTATGGCGTCTTGAGTTCAAAGGAGTAAAGGTACTTATAGAGATTGTGTGGATAGGATATTGTTTTCCTGCATCTTCATGGGTAAGTTTCTAAGTTATATCCAACGGATAGGATGAAGTTGGACTTGTCTTGCAGTGGCCGCTCAATACAAGATTCATTTTGCTACAAGTACTTTTATTTTTAGCATTCCATGTGCAATTAAATTCCAATTTGAATGATTAAAACCTAAAGAACAAGCAAACTGAAGAAGATAACAGGGAAGCATCTAAGCTTAGGTAATGACGCCAAGATGTCCCAAACTGATGTAAGATCGCTGACCAGTCAAAATTATGGATAAGCATTCACATTGTCACCTCACCTCTCATTAACTTGAAGAATGAAGCTCTTTAGCTTGTGGAGAATATTTTTACTGCTTAAACATGCAGACAAACCGTATCTAAAAGGACATAAGATGATGTTTAAAATAATATTTTTTAATAAATATTAATTGTTAACTGAAATCTAAACCAATGTTTGCAAAAGTGTTTTAAATTAAGAAATTACAAATTAAAAATTAAATGTAATTACTAAGTGATATTCAAAAAATTTCAAAAAAAATACATTCGTAAAATAAATACATAATATACATCAATGACATATAAACTAATGTAATATTTATTATCATATTATTAATTATAAAATAATTGATAATATCATATTCTCGAAAAATATTAGATTAAGAAATTACAAATAAAATTATAGCAAGATCATCAATATATTTCTAATAACATAAAACAACCTCTCTCTCTATATATATATGTATAAATATATGATATTATTAACAATATACATTTATATAATTTTTATTTGTTTAAATTTTAAAATGGTATAAATATTTGGATCTTTAATAGTAATACTAATTTGGGTTTCTACAAACAAAGCCCCACCAAAAGATAAATAAGAATAATATTTAAAAATATTTAAAATTGTATTAATTTTGAGTTATTTTTAGTAAAACATTATGGAAAGGGATAGATATTAAAAATTTTTAGTTAAAAGGGATATGAATAAATAAAAATAATACCAACAAAATCTAAACAAAACTAGTTAAAATAATACCTAAAAATTTTTCAATCATCAAAGCAATATCTACTAGGAATTTTAATTTATGTAATAAAAAATAAAAAAATACAAATCAATCATAATCATAAGACAAATCAACTTTAATAGAATGTAATACATATAAATCAGGATAACATCAAAAAAATCAAAATCTAATATATTAAAATTATAAATATGGAATCATATTAAAAAAACAAAGTGATACATAATCTTTCTATCTGCAAGATAATACCAATTTATGATTTTACTTTTAAATACATATAAATAAGAATAAAAAGAAAATTCAAAGTTAATTGAAAGTAATGTAGAAAATTAGCATAAAACCAAAAAGATTCAAATTTAAAAATATTTAGAATCTTAATATAAAATTACATAAATAAAACTTGCAAAATATGATACTGGTAAATCTTTCAATTATCATGAAAAATACTAATTTTCGATTTCACTTCTGCAATAAAACACCATAAAATGATACATATCAATAAGAACAATAAAAAACATTTAACCTTAAATAAATTGAAAATGATATTAATTAACAAGAATAATATAAAAAATCAAATTTATATATATCCAAATTTGAAATACAGAATTAAATAAAAAAATTACAAAAATACTACTGTATATATTTTAATTTTCAAGAACAATAATAATTTAGATTTTCACTTTTGCAACAAAACATCATAAAAATGTTATAGCTCAGTAAAGAAAAAAATTAACTTTAATTAGAAGTGAAACGGATCAACAATAATAATAACATAAAAATATCAAATTAAAAAAATACTAAAAATCTTAAATTCAAAATTGTATAAACAATCAAATTAATACTTGTATGTCTTTCAATTTTTAATAGGAATGTACTAGTTTGGGTTCATTGCAAAAAAAAAAAAAAAAAAGGCCTAAATTCATAAGAATAATAAACAAAATTTAATGTAAATTAAAGTGATAACATAAAAATAAAATTATGGCTACTATAAAAATTATAATAAGTGACAGTAATTTAATGACAGTTCTTAAAAGAATTGTCATTAAAAGTATTATTAACAATTTTTAATGTTAGTTCTTTTAAAATTGGTATTGAAGGTCTATTTTGAATGTTAGTTTTAAAATAACTTACATTAAAAAAAGGATTTATCATTGTTTAACATCAGTCACTATTTAATTAACATTAAAAGACAACATTTAACATCTCGTGAAAACTATTGTTAAAAGCTTAACACAGCTCTTTGTAAGTATATTTGGGTGAATATTAAGTATGAATGAGTATATATTGATGAATTTATTATTTGATAATTTTAAAATTTTTAGATTAATTGGTGAATTAAATAGATGTTAGTTACATGAATTTATATTTTGATAAATTAAATAGATATTAGTTAGATGAATTTATATTTTGATGAATTTATGTTTGAATAAATTTTGTTAGGTAAGATTAATTGATATATTTTGTAAAATTTATATTTATTTTGTAATAACTTAATTTAATATTAGTTAAATTTTAAATAGATAATTAATTAGATAATTATATAGTAAATAATTAAATATTATTTAAATTTTAGTTAATTTACTAGCTAGTTAGATGCTTATATAGTAATTAATTAGATGTTAATTAAATATTGACTATGTAATAGTTAACTAATTAGTTATAAATCATTTATTTTAATTTTAATTAATTAATTAGATGCTTGTAATTGAAATTTAATTAATTTACTAGTGCTTGTAAAGTAATTAATTAGAAGTTAATTAATTGACTATGTATTAATTTACTAATTAATTATAAATCATTTACTTAGATTTTAATTAATTAATTTTTCGTTAGTTATATATTATTTATTTAATTATATATTAATTAATCATTTGTTATTTAGGTAATTAATCAATTACACACTACTTTAGTTAAATACATAATTAATTACACATGTCAATTACTTCATGAAAATTTTGGTTACATGTAATTTGTAACTAAATATCTAATATGAAAAGTTTTGAACATTAGAATGGATAAAACTTAAATGTTCGCTGACAGAAGGTCAGAGGCATATGATATAGGAGTAAATAACTTATTAGATTATACTTTTCAAAATAGTGATAACTCTGAATTAGTTCGACATCCATGTATTAAATATAGTAATATGAAGTGTCATACTCCACGTAAGATACGGAATCATTTATATGTATATGGAATTGACACAACTATCAAAATTAGATATGGCATAAAGAAACTTGTTAAGTCTTTTACTAGTAGGAATGCCAGAGTTGTTAGGGAGGCAAAACACATCGAAGAAGTTGATAACACTGTAAAAATGGTGCAAAAGGCATTTACAGAGTATGATAGTAATCGTAACCACTTTGACAGATTAAAAAAGTGATACCGAGAAACTTTTGTATCCTAGATCAATGAAGTTCACTAAACTATCTTCTCTAGTTAAATTGTATAATTTGAAGGTGAAATATTGTTGGTCTAATCAAAGCTTTAGTGATCTTTTAAATTTAATTGCTGGAATATTGCTTTAATAATAGTGAAATGCCTATATCCATATATGTGGTAATAAATTTGATCTTTTTATTTATGTTAGTATGTATTTTTTTCACTCTTAAGATTATTAATTATTTTCTGTTAGTAACTCTTTTAAATTGCTCCAAATTATTAATGAATCAAGTGACAGGGGCATTCTTAGGAGTATTTTTTCTAATGCATGTATATTTAAACTTATGTGTGATGTTAGTTTCATTTATTTTACAAAATATAACAATTAAAATTTTTTAATGAAGTTTCTACATCAAACTTCAAATACGGTGTAGACACCCATTTTGCAACAATACTGTAACGCTGTTTATTCTACAATGCTGCCAATGCTACAATGCTACCAATTCTACAATGCTGCCAATGCTACAATGCTACCAATTCTACAATGCTGCTAATGCTGCAATGCTGTCAATTCTGCAATGCTACCAACTCTGCCATGCTACCAATTTTGCAATGCTGCAATGCTACCTATTGCTATATTAAATAGAGGCTTGGCTAAAGTTTATAAATACCTACTTGGCCAAGAGCTTAGGGGGGATTTTTGGAGAGTGAATGTGAGGGAGAGAACGTTAAAAAATTTTGAGAGTTTGAAGAATATGTGGAGAAAGTTATAAAAGGGAGAGATAATAGTGTAAAAAGAGTTAGAGAGATTTTCTTTAGTAAAGAGAGATTTAGAGGAGAAATTTTCAGATATTACTTTCTCTTGAAGAACAAGATAACCTTTTTTGTGATTTTATTATCACTTTTTTCTCTTTATTTTTGTTTTTTCAAGAATATTTCCTTTCATTTATTTACTTAATTGTTATTATATATATGTACATATATATTTTTACTCTTGCACATGTGTATCCTTTTATTTATCTTCATGTTATTCTTACTTGAATCTTTATTTACTTTGTATATTGATGTATTTATATTCTTCTATTTACAAATACACATGATTTTTTTTTTTTATACTTTCATGTCAAAGACATGAAAAGTTAAGTAAAATAATGGATAGTGTATGAAAATAATGAGCAAAAAAATGTAATTTAATAGAAAATAGAAGGGATGTGATATAGAAACTAAAGAAAAGAAAACGAAGAAAGAGTAATTAGGAAGGTAGTATATGCTTCCATGTTGAATACATGAAATTTGTTTGAAAGAATGAAAAAAAAAAAAAGAAGAAGAAGAAAGGCATAGGTAACTTTAAGATATCAAGGTTATTTTAAAATAACAAATTTAAATTGTTCATAATATAAAATTATTAGGTAAATTAAGTTTTGTTTTTTTTACTCAATTTTAACTATGTTTTCAAAAAAGATGAAATCACTTTGATATTATTTTAAGTTTTTTAAAAAATTAAAAATTAAAAATATTTTAAATATTTGAGAGCATAAAATCATTCAAGAGAATTATTTTCTTAAAAATTATTTTAAAAAAATAATATATATTTTAAGTTTTCGAAAAGTAAGAAAAAATCTCAAGAAAGAGATTTTCATATTTCTTATGTAAGAATTATTTTTCTTAAAAGTAAAAATAAATAAATATATATTTTTAATTTTGAAAGGATATAAAAAAATCTTAAGAGAGAGATTTTTATATTTTAATACAAAAATAACTTAATATTTTAAAAATTATAAAAAAACTCAAGATAGAGGTTTTCATATTTTTTAATAACAAAAAAATTATTTTTAAATATATATGTTTCAAGTTTTGAGGAGTATGAAAAATTTCAAGAAATTAGTTTTCATATTTTTTAATATAAAATTAATTTTTAAAATATTTATTTGATATTTTTGAGAAAATATAAAAAAAAATCTTAAGAGAGATTTTCATACTCTCTAATATAAAATTTATTTAATATATTTTTTAGAAATATAAAAAGGTTTCAGAGGATCTTTATATTTAAATACATATTTATAAAAAATTTAAGAGAAAAATCTTTGTATTTTCTAAAATATTTTATGTATATGACTCTCTACTCATTTTCATTTTGAATTGATGAAATTATAAAAATTGAATTTAAATCTTATATTTAAATATAAAATATTAATTATTTGCTTGCATTAGAGTTATAAAACTTCAAAATTATTTATATGTTCTACATAAAGTGCCTATGCATGTGCATTAAAGTGTCATTGAATTTATATGAATGACAACAAAAAATATTTTGCGGATTATGAGGGTTGAACAAGAGTGAGATCTCTTTATTTTTTATCATAAAAAAATATTTTAGGATTAGAGGCTAATCAAGAGCGAAACTTTTACATCTTCTCTTATAAAATAATTTCAAGAGTTAGAGAAAACAAGAGTTAAATATATATATTCCCCAAAACATTAAAAATTTTACTTATTTTGATATTGTCTACATTTCTTTTGAGGCATATTTTTGTGAATCAATTTTAAAAATCAAATGAATTTCAAAACTAAAAAATAATTATGATCAATGGGTACCAATTTCTGGGCACCGTTGGGGGTGCTGATCTTTCCCCACGCGTAATCAATTTCCAAACCCATATTTTTAATTTTGAAAAAGCAATGTTGTCTCTTTTTTTTTTTTTGAAAAAAAAAAGAATTTCGATTTCTAATCACACCATAAAAAGGATTGGTTGTGACTCTTTTTATTTTTATTTTCTAAAATCTTTTCGAAAGAAAATCATCCGAAATACATTTTTTTTAAGTCGCTTCAAGAATTCAACCCTAGTCGAAGGTAAGTTGTGATAACTTGGCGACTTCACTGGGGACATTTAGAGAGTCAGGCCAAAATTGATTATGGATTACTTTTTGGTTTTGAAAAGTGAAGTTTAATCTTAATTCCCTTTTATTTCACATTTACTACATTTAGAATTACTATTCGATTAATTTTTTACTTGTTTTGCACGTTTACTTTACATTATATATTATCACCTGAATTGTTTTATGACTTATGCACTTCATACACACACATCACTTGCATGACATAAACTCTCGACCGAGCTTTACCTTCTAGGAAGGAATAGAGTAAACTATGCTCTCAAGAAGTACCTTACTTCTGTACGGGCTATCAAAATATTCTCACTCAAATTGAACTTGAAATTCTTTATGATTTTTGAGAAGTTAATGCTTTCGCAACAATAATAGTAGTGTTTCAAGGTGCCTTACTAATCTAGTAAGGAGCAATCTGAGAACCTATAGAAAACCGATCAATTTCTCAAAGCACAACATATGGAAAGTTTAGGAAATTGAGATTAAGATAGGGCCATAGCTAGTCATAAAAAGAAAAATCTTTTAGGACACGAAGAGAGTCATGTTTTGTATATGAATGTTTTTTAATATTTTTATCCTGTTGTGATACTGACTCTTTGCTTAATGTTTGTTCTTTTGCTTTATAGTTGCATGACATATCATTAAGAGGATTATTACCTTCTCAAGCTTAAAAACACGTGGTAAACTTTTGTTAAATTCATAAAGTATTTGTAGTCATGGAAGCTTCACAATCAAGCAAGCTAACGTTAATGATGGTCCAGAGTTATGTTTTTAATTATGGACTTAATGTTAAGTATTGACCGTGTATGCATATGCTTTATGAAATTAATAATAATCTCTATTTGTTTACAAATTGTGAAGTTAACAAATTTTCTAATATTTTTGCATTCATACTAACCATAATGCATGCATACTTTCCATTCTGACACTAAAATATTTGATTTAGGGTACAAGACAAGTATAGGGAAATTAAAGCACCATTTCATTATAATGACCTACAGAACTTGCTCGAAGACAAAAACTAATATAGAAGATCAAAAAGCTTCATGGAGAGATTAGATAACATGAGAAGATAAGAAATTAGCAAAAGGCACAAGAGAAGATGACACATAATCAAGAATAGATGTTGTCCCAATTCCTCTAAATGCTAAAGATGATCCAATTAATAGTTAAGGAAGAAACAGTTGTTGTGGAATAAGAGGCTCTTGAAAATATACATTTTGAGGGAAATGACCTTTATAGGCCACCAAGGAAATCCTTCACCTGATTACCCACCAAAATTTACCCCTGTTCATGAACTAAGGTATGGTGCATCCAAAAGCATGCCAAAAGCAGGGGAACCAATTTGTGTTCTTGACTTGGATGACCCAACAAAAATAAAGAAGTTAAGGATTAAAAATATCAACAATAAGGAATTATTACAGAAGTATGAAATGTTGGCCAAAAAAGGTGAAAGTGTTTGAGGAGGCTTGTAAATTTTCGGGGCTAGATATTTCGGACCTCATCTTTGTGCCTAGACTAGTATTATCGCCAAAGTTCAAAGCACCTGAATTCGATAAATTGGATGGAACTAAATGCCCATGTACGCATATTTGCATGTACTTACTAAGATGCATTAGATACGAGGACAATCAGAAGCTGCTTATACATTGTTTTCAAGATAGCCTAAAAGAAAAAGCGCTAGATTGGTACACTAACTTAAAAGCCTTTAAAATTCAATCTTGGAAAGATCTAGCCACTACTTTGATGGCTCAATACTAGCACATGGTACAGCTTGCACTAAATCAAGTTACTTTACAAATATGTGAAGAAAAATGATGAATCCTTCAAAGAATATGCTCGAAGGAGGTGTAAAGTTATAGCAAGAATCCATCCAACTTTGTCTGAAGATGAGTTTTCAGAATTATTTGTCAATACTCTAAAGCCCCCATTCTATGACAGGTTGCTTGGTATGTCAGGCAAAAAATTTGTCAAGATAGTTAGGCAGAAGAAGATGTTTGAGAATGCCTATAGATTTGGATGGTTGGAGGATCCAAACAATGCAAAGAAAGCTACAACGAGAAAGAAATAAGAAGGTGAAACAAACCATATTTCTCAATTGACTTTTTTTCAACCTTTATTTTTCAACTTGTGACCTCATCAGTAACAATTTCTAAGGACTCCTTACCCTATGCCCTATTATTCGACCACAAACATCATTAGTACAGTACCAAAGCCAGCAACGCAACAATGACCATTGGCATTACCACCTTTTTGTACTCCCCAAAACCTTAACCAACCCAATCCTTAAAAAGAAAGACCCTAAAGTCAACATCTGAGGGTCCCCATAAGATCAATCCCCATGACATATGCAGAGTTGTATCCCTAATTACTAGAAGGAAAGTTAGTAGCTCCAGTATTTTTAAAACTAATACAACCTTCATATATCAAGTGGTATGACTCAGAGGCAAGTCTTGCTTACCACAGTAAAGCGACTGGGCACAATATAGAAAATCACCCAGCATTTAAGTACAGAGTCTAATCTTTAGTTGATCATAGGGCCTTGAGGTTTAATATAGACCCCAGCCCAAATGTGGGTAATAATGCATTGCCAATGCATGGGGCAAACGATAGTTAACATGTTAAAAAGTATAGAAGAAGGACCGTTGATAGCCCCAATTGAAAAATTGAAGCCATTAGTGATAGTATGCTCGCTTAAGGCAACAAATCCTCAAGTAAATACAGGAATTCTATTAGTAAGCACTCAAACAAAATTAGTTATCAAGGTACCAATGCCTTTTTCATACAAGAATACATATATTGTTCCTTTGAATTATCAGGTTCAGATAAAAAAAAAAAAAGAATCCAATGTAGCTAGCATGGTAAGGCCGAGTGTGAGAGGTGTCATGGCCTAATAGAACCTAAAGAAAAATAAGTTGTAGCTCACTCAAGTGAGAAAGAGAAAGAAAAATAAGTTAGTAGAAAATATCTTGTCACTGAAGATGAGGCTCTAGAGTTTTTAAAATTCATCAAGCATATTGAATACAATGTGATTGAAAAATTGCAAAAAACATAAGCAAATATCTCATTGTTATTACTTTTACTAAGTTCAGAGTCTCATCGTGAGTCCCTAATAAAGGTGTTAAAGAATGCCTATGTGCCCCCATGAAATATCGTTAAAAAAAAACGGGTGACTTAGTAAGAAACCTGATGGCTCATAATTTTATCATGTTAAATGATAATGAAATTCCGATGAATGGGAGAGGTTTTACCAAGGCCTTAGATATATCACTGAGTGTAACGGCTATACCATCTCCAAGGTCTTGATTGATAATGGGTCTTCATTGAATGTAATGTCCTTATCAACTCTGAGGAGGCTTCCCTTGGATATCTCATACATGAGATAGAGCACAATAACCATACGAGTATTTAACAGCTCAAAAAGGGAAGTGATTGGGTTATGGAAGTGACAATGAGGATAGGTCTGTACACCTACAACATTGAATTTCAAGTGATGGACATTAATACCTTTTTTAACTACTTGCTTGGAAGACCTTGGATTCATATGGTAGAGGTTGTGCCTTCGACCCTATACCAGCTCGTTACCATTAAAGTATAAAAAGGCATCATAGCTTCAATTTTATCAAGCCATTCCTATATTGAGGCTTTAGAAAACACTAAAGATTGTTCATTCAGAGCATTAGAATTTGTGAATGCTACTAAACATGCATAGGCATAGAAGCCTCGCATCTCTAAAATTATGAAATTCCAATTGGGGCAAACCTTAAGTAAAGGGTACAAAGTCCGAAGATTATTAGGAAAGAATTTGCGAGGGATATCGTTACCTTGGATATCCTTAAAAACAAGGATTAGATTGGCTTAAGCTATAAAAGAACCAAAGCAGAGAAAAGCCAAATGATGGAAGAAAAGAAAAAAAAGAGAAAGATATTGTTTGAAGGGAAAACTTATAAGTCAAAGCCTATCGACTATAGTATTCTATTGCATCGAGCATTCAGATCAGCTGGTTTATTATCCTTAAGGAGCCAATTCATATTATTATCAAAACTAGAAGTCAGCTTGTAGAAGATCTTTTTTACCTCTCAATCAACATGATAGGAGATTCATGCATGTATGAGAGAGATTGTGGAATCCATCCATGTCCCCGAGGATTTTTTTTGAATAATTGGACAACAACTGAACTGTTAGTAGTTTTCATTGTTGAATAAATGTGATTTTCTAACTTTATGTTTAAATTTGATCACTATTAATGAATGCACTCTTTTATTTTCACCTAATATTTATTTTATTCTTCACCATTTCATTCTTATTTATTTTCAAGCATCCAAATAAGACATTCCCATTTTGATCTCCAAGGTCACATACAATGAATATCCCAGTGCTATGAATGTTAATTGTGAATTAAATCCCAAAGAATTTCTATATCAAGATAATTACCCCCAGATTTATCAAGAATGATTGAACAAGAGAAAAAAATTATGCTACATAAAGAGTTCACGGAGACCATTAACTTAGGAAATGAAATAAAAAAAAAAGTAAAAATTGTGATTACTCTATCTTCCGACGTAAAAGAAGAGTTGATAAACTTATTAAGAGAATATTCAAATGTGTTTGCATGGTCATATAAAGATATACCAAGGCTAGATTGTAATATGGTCGAGCATCGATTACCACTAAAATCAAGATGTCTACCAGTTTAACAAAAGCTGAAAAGAATGAAGCCAGAAGTGTTATTAAAGATTAAAGAAGAGGTCCAAAAATAATTAGATGCAGGGTTTATTGTTATGGCACATTACCCATAATAGGTAGCTAATATAGTCCCAATATCAAAAAAAGATGGCAAGGTACAGATGTGTACAGATTACAAAGACCTTAATTGAGCAAGTCTTAAGGATAATTTTTTATTGTAATTTTTCATTGTCGCATATCAACACTCTTGTGGATAATACAACCAAAATTCTTTATTTTCTTCCATGGATGGATACTCAAGATATAATCAAATAAAAATGGCACTAGCGAATATGAAAAAAACTATATTTGTCACCTTTTGGGGAACATTTTGCTATCATGCAATGCCGTTTGGGTTGAAAAATGCCGACGCAACTTACCAACGCATTATGGAACGTTATTTCATTATACGATGCACAAAACAATTAAAGTCTATGTTAATGACATGATAACCAAATCTGAGAAAGATGAAGATCATGTGAAGGATTTAAGAAAACTTTTTGAAACACTTTGAAAATATGAGTTATGGTTGAATTCGATAGGAACACTTTCGACGTGAAATCAAGAAAACTATTAGGCTTTATCATAAATGAGAAAGATATTAAAGTCGATCCCGACAAAGTCGATATGATTCAGAATTTGGCACCACTTAAAATAGTAAAGGAAGTATGGAGCTTTTTGGGAAGGTTGAATTATATTTCAAGATTTAGAGCCCAATTGATAAATATATGTGATCCCATCTTCAAGATGTTGAGAAATAATTTTCCTGGTGAATGGGATAAAGAATACTAAATAGCCTTTGATAAAATAAAAAGATATCTGTCCAACCCTCCAGTATTGATGCTGTTAATTCTAAGAAAGCTATTAATTTTGTATTTAACAGTGTATGAAAGGTCGAAGAGCAATGTATTAATGCAAGAAGATGAGTCTAGTGAGAAAGGCCATGCTATTTATATCTTGAGTAGAAAGTTCACTGATTATGAGTCAAAATATTCATCAATTGGGAAGATTTCTTGTGCATTAGCATGGGCTGCACATAAAGTTTGCCAATATTTATTAAGTCACACGACATGGATAATTACTAAGTTAGATCCCATTAAGTACTTGTTTGAAAAACTCTCATTATCTGACAAGCTGGCTAGATGGCAAGTACTGTTGTCAAAGTACGATCTTGTATATGTTTCCCAAAAGGCGATCAAAAGAAGTGCCATAGTATACTTTTTGGCTGATTCGTGCTAACGAAAACTACTAGTCGATAAGGTTTGATTTTCTAGATGAGGATTTAATGGTAATTATACCCATAGACAAAGAGGAAAGGTCAAATGCTTGGAAAATATTTTTTCATGGGGCATCAAATATTCTGAGGCATGGGATTAGCGCAATCCTAAAGTCACCTAATGAACAGTATTGTCCATTTATAGCTTGATTAGATTTTAATTTCACTAATAATGTTACTGAGTATAGAGCTTATAGCATGGGATTAAAAGCTACAATTTAGAAAAAGATGGTAAAGTTGGATGTATTTGGGGATTGTGCTGTGGTTATATATCAACTAAAGAGAGAATGAATGGTAAGATATCTCGAGTTAATTCATTACCACAAGTTGGCTAAGGAATTACTCAAGAGCTTTAAAGAATTTAGTTTCAATTATCTCCCTAGAGAGAAAAATCAAATGGCAGATGTATTAGGAACGTTGGCTTCCATGTTTCAAGTGATAGAGGCTTCGCGAGTCTTGTCAATTAAAATGAGTATTTTAGACTCTCCAGCGCATTACTTATGATTGAGAAGAAAAAGATGGCAATCCACGATATAATGACATTCGAATTTATGTTAAGGATCAACAATACCTAGAAGGGGCATTAAAGAATGATAAGAGAACCTTGAAGAGATTAGCCTTGAATTTCATACTAGATGGGGAAGTGCTTTACAAAAAAGCTTTGATTAAACTCTATTAAGATGCATTGATGCAAGCGACGCTTAAGTAATCTTAAAAGAAGTCCATGAAAGTAGTTGTGGAACACACATTAGTGAACCCGTAATGGCTAGACAAATTATGAGAGCAGGTTATCATTAGCTAACAATAGAAAAGAATTGCATCCAGTATGTGAGAAAGTGCCACAAATGCCAAATTTATGCTGATAAGATACATGTGCGATTATCCCTTCTCACGTAACGAATGCACCTTGGCCATTTTCAATGTGGAGGTTTTGATGTCATCAGGGCCATTACCCCAAAAGCTTCTAATGGATACAGATTTATCCTAATATTCATTGATTATTTCATAAAATGGGTGGAAATTGGTTCTTTTGCTAAAGTTACTAAGGTTATAGCTAATCATTTTATAAAAAAAGAAATCATTTATCGAAGGCCTGCTAGAGTGAATCATCTCAAATAATGCTCAAAATTTGAGCAGCAAGGCTATGAAGGAGATTTATGAACAATTTAAGATTTGACACCATAATTCAGCAACTTACCATCCTAAAATGAATAAAATAGTAGAAACAGTGAATAAAAATATCAAAAAGATAGTGCAAAAAATGAAAGTAGTTTATAAAGATTGACATGAAATGCTATCCTTCGCATTACATGCTTATAGGACTATAGTAAAAACCTCTACTAAGGCAACTCCTTATTCATTGGTATATGGGATGGAGGCTTTATTACTTGTAGAAGTTGAAATTCCTTCATTAAGAGTGCTCATGGAATTCAAACTAGAAAAAGCAGAATGGATCAAAATATAAATAGTTAAAATTGATTGACGAGAAACACCTTAAAGCTATTTACCACGAGTAGTTGTATTAAAGTAGAATGGGAAAAATCATATAATAAGGGAGTATACCCAAGAGTATTTAGAGAAGGTGATTTAGTGTTGAAGAAGATTTTCGAGAATGTTTTAGACCCTTTAGGCAAGTGGGCACCATATTGGGAAGGCCCATATGTTATGAAAAGAGCATTCTCTTAAGGAGCATTGATCCTAACTGAAATGGAATCTCCTTAAACCAATTAATTCAGATATTGTAAAGAAGTATTACACTTAAAAAGAGGCAATTTATCTTTAAAGGAGGAACAAATAGTGCTAGAATCATTCCTTAGTGAAAAAAAAAAGAGAAAAAGAATACATTTGCGAGAAGATCTAGGTTGAAATTAGCATTCGAATTTTTTTTTCACATGATAAAGATTGTCAACAAAAAAAGAGTACTTCTGGTAAGATTGGATAGATAAATAGCATTGAAATATTTATTGTTCTTTATATTACGCCCTATTGTTGATCATCATGACTTTTGATCTAATTTATCGTGAAAGTCGTTTCAAATAGTTTTATTTAGTTACTTGATTACATCCTTAACCAGATATCTTTTCCTCACAAAAATTTTTAAAAGATATTTGTTGTCCAAATTACCGTTGCAAGATATGATTCGATAATGAAGTGTCAGTTCTAAAACTAAATAGTGATCAAATTTAAATGAAGCAATGAGTTGCATGTTTCAAATTGACCAAGATAAATCTAAGGGTAGATAAGAATCTTATTGATCCCCAGTAGAGTTGAAAACACAAGCAAATTTTGATTTACAGAGAACATTCATATTCGCCAACATCGAAGGGATAATAAACCTAAAGTCATTGTCAAGATCAAATTTATCGATATGATCAACCTCAAGAAAGAAAAAATTTATATTTTGGTCAAACTTTATGATAAAATGACTGAAAGATAATTGCCCTTGTTTCAAAACAAAAAAAAAAGAGAGAAAAAACAGAGGAAGAAGGAAAACAAGAAAAAATACTATATAAAAAGAGGAAGAAAAGCGATTATTGCATTTGCATAAACATGCATACATAAGACATTTCACACATTTTATCTTGAAAAAAGTGGGATAAGCCTGTTAATGAAGGCATAAACAATCTATTAGATAGATCATTTCGTTTTCTCATTTAAAAAAAATAAAACAAAACACCATTTTCCCATAATTATCATAATTGTCAATGATTTTTTTTTATTAATGAAGATAGTTATTAATGAATATTTTCCATTAGATAAAATTTTTTAGATTTTTTAAAATAACTATCAGTGGATAATTTTTAAGTTCTTAGAATAGTTGTCAACGGACAAAACTCTTGATCAAAATAGTTGTCAATGGACAAAAACTCTTCAAATTTTCTAATATAATGGTTAGTGGATTAAACTTTTAGATTATAGAATCACCATCTTTAAAGCGATCTAGATTTTTCAAAGTTGATGCCATCCTTGGAACAAAGCTTTTCATTTTTAAGATTGACGCCAAGTTTAGAAAGAAGCTTTCCATTTTCAAAGTAGATGTCGCTATTAGAACGAAACTCTTTAGATTTATTTATTTATTATTATTATTTAGTTGAGGCCATCATTAAAATAAGCTTTTTAAATTTCTCGAAGCATCGTTAACTAGTGTTGCATGAAACATACAAAAACTATTCGGTCTCCCCAAGATCACATTACTTATAACATTATAGTTTTCCTACATACAACCAAAAAGGAAAGATTAGAATTGAAGAAAAACAAGTGAAGAGAGTAAAGAGACGAAAGTTCCCAAGCCTTGGAGACAAAATTAGGTGTCTTCTTTGCCCAGTTGTTGATTCTTAAAAAATGAACAAAGAGGGGTAGCTTTAGAGAGCCATTTTGCAGCAATACTGCAATGCTACCAATTCTGCAATGTTGACAATTTCGCAAAGTTGCTAGTTTGCAATGCTACCAATTTTGCAATGCTGCATTAAAACCTATTGCAGCATTAAATGAAGGCTTGGCCAAAGTCTATGAGTACCCACCTTGGCCAAGAGATTGGGGGGAATTTTTAGAGAGGGAGTGTGGAGAATATAATGTTAAGAAATTTTAAGAGTCTGAAAAATATTTGGAAAAAGTTATAAAAGGGGGAGATAGTAGTGTAAAAAAAGTTGGAAAGATTTTTTTTTGGAAAAGAGAGATTTGGAGAAGAAATTTTCAAATATTACTTCTTCTTGAAGAATAAGGTAATCTTTTCTGTGATTTTATTATTACATTTTTTTCCTCTAATTTTTTATGAATATTTTCTTTCATTTTTTTACTTAATTGTTATTATATATGTATATATATATGTTTATTCCTCTTGCACACATTTATCTTTTTACTTATCTTCATGTTATTCTCACTTGCATTTTTATTTACCTTGTATATTGACGTATTTATATTCTTTTATTTACAAAAACACAAAATTTTTTTCCATACTTTCATGTTGAATATATGAAAAGTTAAATAAAAAATGGATAGGACGTGAAAGTAATGAGAAAAAAATATGTAACTTAATTAAAAATGGATATGATGTGATATATAAACTTAAAAAAATAAAATAAAGAAAAAGTTGTTAGTGAGGTAGTATATGCTTTCATGTTGAATACATGAAATTTGCTTGAAAAGATAAAAAAAAAAAAAAAAAAGAAGAAGAGAAAGATAGATGAATTTAAGATACTAAGGTTGTTTTAAAATAACAAATTTAGATTGTTCATAATATAAAAGTATTAGGTAAATTAAGTTTTATTTTTATTTTTAACTCAATTTTAACTATATTTTTAGAAAGATGAAATTACTTTAATGTTATTCTAATTTCTTAAAAAATTAAAATAAAAATACTTTAAAATTTTGAGAGTATAGAATTATTCAAGAGAGTTTTTTTTTTAAATTATTTTAAAAACAATAATATATGTTTTAAACTTTTGAGAAGTATGAAAATATATCAAAAGAAAGATTTTTATATTTCTTACGTAAGAATTATTTTTTTAAAAGTAAAAATAAATAAATATGTATTCAGTTTTTGAGGGATGTGAAAAAATCTCAAGAGAGAGATTTTTATATTTTAATATAAAAAACTACTTAATATTTTTAAAAAATATAAAAAAATCTTAAGAGAGAGGTTTTTATATTTTTTAATAACAAAAAAAATTATTCTAAAGTATATGTATTTCAAGTTTTGAGGAGCATGAAAAATGTCGAGAGAGTAGTTTTCATATTTTTTAATATAAAATTAAATTTTAAAATATTTATTTGATATTTTTGAGAAAATATAAAAAAATCTCAAGAGAGATTTTCATACTCTCTAATATAAAATTTAGTTAATATTTTTTTTTTTTAGAAATGTGAAAAGATTTCAAGAAAAGATTTTCATAAAAATATATTTATAAAAAATGTAAAAGAAAAATTTTTATATTTTGTAAAATATTTTATGTATATAACCCTCAATTCATTTTTATTTTTAATTAATGGAATTATATAAATTAAATTTAAGATCTATATTTAACTATCAAATATTAAATTATTTGCTTGCGTTAGGGTCATGAGACTTCAAAATTATTTATATGTTCTACATAATGTGACTATGCATGTGCATTAAAATGTCATTCAATTCACATGAATCATAACAAAAAATATTTTGAGGATTAGGGGTTGAACAAGAGTGAGACTTTCATATTCTCCATTATAAAAAAGTATTTTAATATTAAAGGTTAAGCAAGAGCAAAACCTCTTCATCTTCTCTCATAAAATGATTTTAAGAATTGAAGATAAAACAAGAGGTAAACCTTTATATTCCTCAAAATATTAAAGTTTCACTTATTTTCATATCATGTACATTTCTTTTCAGATATATTTTTGGGAATTAATTTTAAAAATCAAACGAATTTCAAACTGAAAAGTAATCATGATAAATTGGTACTAATTTTTCAGCGTCGTGAGGGTGCTGATCCTTCTCTACGTGTAATCAACTCCCAAACTGATATTTTTAATTTCGAAAGATCAATGTTACCTTGTTTATTTTTTTGAAAATAAATAAATTTTGGCATTTAATCACACCATAAAAAAGATTGGTGACAACTCCTTTTATTTTTATTTTTTGAAATCTTTTCAAAAGAAAATCACCAAAAATACATTTTTTTTAAAGTTGTTTCAACAATTCGACCTTAGTTGAGGATAGGTTATGACATACTAAGTGTGGACATTATGTTATGAAATTTTTAAGGGACATCATTGACAGATGTGACAAAAATATCTTATATGTGAAAACGGTAAGTTTTTAAGCATTTGCTTATGTACTTACTTTGGTAATTGATGTGCTTACTAGAATTTTTATTGGACTAAATTCTTTTTTTGATAAATATAGTTAGTGAATATAGATACTCATACTCAATTGGATATTGATGAAGTTAGAAAGAAGCTTAGACAATTTTTTTGGAGTGCCATATTAGAAAATTGAACCTTGAAGATTTTTGTAGACAAACATCATTGAATTTATATAGTTGAATTTTTAGGATTGTATATGATAATATATATATATATATATCTAAACTCATGTATTGTACACATGGAATTCAATTATGACATCAAGTTTTTTTTTTCTTTATCTTTCATTACTTTTTGGATTGGATTATGTTGAGGTGTTTTCAAACATGAAAGAAGTAATGATGGCTTGAGTGAGAATGGTATTGAAGTGTATTAAAAGAAAAAGTTGTTTCATTGTAGTGTTGGTATTGAATTGTATGATGTATATAAGATGAAAATATGTGATTGATGTGGAAGAGATGAAGAATTTTATATATGTAGGTTTTGGATAATTTATATGTAGGAATTTTGTATATTTTGAAATTATTAAAATTTTTTAAATAAAAATTCTATTAGCACTGTCATTAAAAAAGGCCCTTTAATGACAATTCATTGAAAATTAACATTAAAGGCACCATCGTTTAGTGACAGTTTTGAAAGAACTATCATTGAAGACCCCTTTTTAATAACAGTACTTTTATAACTATTATTAAAAGGGAGAGCTTTTAATAATAGTTTTCAAGAACTATCATTAAAAATTCTCATTTTTAATAACATTAATAAAGATGACAGTTTTAGAACTGTCATTAAAAATCATTTTTACTTGTTATTAAATGTCTTACTTACAACAGTCATGTAAAAGCAAAACTTATAATAAAAATAATACTTGTAAATATTTTTATCTTCAAAACTAGAACTAATTTTGTGATTTGACTTGTTTTACAAATTTTTTTTTTTAAAAAAAAAACCTTAGGAAAGGATATGAACCAACAAGACAAAATTTACCATAGCCAAAAGTAATACAAACTAATAAGAATAATTATAAAATCAAATTTATAAATACCTAGAATCCTAAATAAAGATTTGTCTAAACAAAAATAATCAAAGCTATATACCTTTGGATCTTCATGAGCAATACCAATTTTGAGTTTTACTTTTGTAATAAAACATTGTCAAAATAATTATTGATCAATAGGAATAATATCAAAAATCTTAAATTTGAAAAACTCAAAATCTTAAATATAAAATTACATAAACAAAAACAATTAAAGTGACATTTGTAGATCTTCTAATCTTTAAGAGTATACCAACTTATGATTTCACTTCTTCAACCAAAAAACACTATAAAAAAAACACATATCAGTTATAATAATAAAAAAATTAACTTTAGCTAAAAATAACATAAATCAATAAAAATAATATTTTAAACATAAAATGCTAAAATACAAAATCACCCCACAATTGATGCTATTGGATTGATGGTGAATATCTTCTAACATAAAATGATCTCTTTTTATAAAAGCAGCACTTCAATTCATAAGAACAACGGACTAATTTATGGTTGTCTCTCTCAAAACAAAATTTGTTTTTCAAAGGAGGAAGAAAGAGCTCACTGATTTATTTTTTGAATGATAGAAATAGATATGAGGGAGTTTTTTTATAGATGTTCAAAAATGGCTTTTGAAGGAGTGTATCTTTCCAAAAAAAAAAAACATCCTAATAGAAATGATGCACTTTAATAGAAAGATACATTTTCATTTAAAAGAAAATCGTATACCTTTCCATTCAAACTTTTTTTTTTCATCTTAAATTCCCTTTTCCAACACAAAAAACATTCAAAGTGATTCCTATGGATCTTTCAATTTGAACGAATACTACCAATTTGTTATATGGCGTAAAACTTAGTGATAATTTAGTTAAAATTTAAAAATAAAATTGAAATTTAGTAAAAAGTAAAACAAATTAATCAATAAGAATAACGTGAAACAGCAAAAATTTAAAGACATCCAAAATTTTAAATATAAAATTTTTATAAATAAAAAATCAAAATAATACTTGTAGATCTTTCAAATATGACAAGCAATATAAATATCTAGTTTGACATCTGTAACATAATACTATTAAGAAAGATAGAGATTAATAAGAAATAATAAAAATAATAATTTTATTTAAAAGTGATACAAATGAATATAAAATAACATATGCAACATAATCATGTAGAGACCAGCTGAAGGAGGGAGAGTTACACAGAGAGAGGAAGAGTTGTAAAGGGATGAAGAGGGAGAAGAGAAGAGAAAAAGAGAAAGCAGGGGAGCGATGCTTACGGGAGGAACAAAGAAAACTAGGGCTGTTGCCTTAAGCCCTAGTTTTCTAAGTGGCTAATGGTTGCCAGCCGTGAAGTACTGCTGGCCATTGCTAGCTGTGAAGTACTGCTAGCCACTGCAAGATGGCCATGGCCATTTGAGCGATTGCCTGATGACCATCACGGGCCATCGATAGCCACCGCTTGCTAGCCATGTAGCTAGATTTTGCAATTGACACCATCAATTGCTAAATAGTCAATTTCTTCTTTTTGTCTAAGACCTTTTGCTGTTAATCTTGCCTTAAATATATAAAGAAAGTCATCAATATGATACTTCCTTCTAAACACCCACTTATAACTAATGGGTTTAGAATCAAGTGGTAGATTAACAAGTTCCTAAGTGTGGTTAAACATAATAAAATCTATCTCATCATTTATGGTCTCTTTTCAAATAGTAAAATCCCTAAAGACATGGTTTCTTCATATGTTTTAGGATCATCTTTAATTTGAAGAACAATAGGGATTTTTCTTATTATTTTTTGTCTATTTTCTTCCACTAAGCGCAAGAAAATGAGATAAGAGTCAATCTCATCAGGTCTTAACTTTTTTATCTTTCATATTCTTTAGCTTTTATGAGGTGCACAATATTATTGACTAGATTTTACAACAATCTAAGAAGATGATCTTTTGTTGAGATTTCTCACTAATAGGAGTTTGAAACTTATTTTTTTAAAGTTAATAAAGTTTCAAAGAACTCCATATCTTTTGATTTTATTATTATATTGGACTCCAAATTTAAGAATCTATATACCTTGTGGTTTGTACCGTTCGTACAAATACACATCTAATTTCTTTAGGACCCAATTTTATCCTTTTAAGATTTATGTTTTTTACAATATGCAAAACACCGTCACACTCTAAAATACCTTATGTTAGGTTTTTTATCTTTCCACATCTCATATGGAGAGATTTTATTTTTCTTTGATGGAACACTATAAAGAATATGGCAAGCAGTAAGAATTATTTCTCCCCAAAAATTAAATGAAAATTTTACAGTTAATAACGTGGCATTAACCATGTCAATGTATGTTTGATTTTTTGATTTTGCTAAACCATTTTGCTTAAGTCTTCGCGGTGGTGAGTTTTAGTGTAAAATACCATATTCCTCATAAAAAAAACTTTGAACTCATTTCCAAAGTATTATCCACCTTTATTACTGCTAAGAACTTTAATTTTTTTTTTCCTATTTCGTTTTCAACCTTTAGTTTATATACTTTAAACATAATAAAAGCATGATCTTTATGTTTTAACAAATTAAGGTATGTAACTCTTGAACAATCATCAATGAAAGTTAGAAAATGTATGTTGCCTCCTCTAGTTAACATGCCACTAAATTCACAAATATTTATATGCACAAGATCTAGTAATTGAGAAGTTCTTTCAACATTGTGAAGATTCAATGCAAAGTCATATCTTTTGAATTTGTTGATATTAAAGAAATTAAATCACTTGTAACCATTCTTTTCATAGTAATAATTCTAATATGTGCCAATCTACCATACCATAAAAATATGGAATCAAATATAAAAACATAAGAAACATTCTTCTTGTCATAATTATTGTTAACAATACATAACTTGACAATTCCATCATAAGAATAGCCTTTTCCAACAAAAACAACATTTTGGACAGAATTAATTTTTTTGATTCATACATTATTTTAATCTTAGGTTTCCCTAAAAAAATTCCCACTAGCTCAGTTCTTGTTCATGCCAGGAACGTGAAGCACATTGGACAAAGTTATCTTTCTTTCAAAAGTAAAAAATGAATTCCATATTGCCTTTACCAATCACTTTAGGGTGGATTTTATTTTTCATCTAAATTTCTTGTCCATTACTGACTTCTTTATAAGTACTTTGAATAAGGACACATCATATGAGACATGAACAGTGGTGGAAGTATCATAACATTAGCCTGAAAATTTTTTTGGATCGCATTAACTTTGCTCACAGTGGTGACAATATCTTCCTCTTCAATGAAATCTATCTTTGCCTCTTCACTTTGTTTCTTTCAAAACCTACAATCATGAACATAGTGCCTTGGCTTACCATAGACATCGCAGGACCATTTGGCTTTCTTGTTGTTTTGGGATTTTTGAATTTGTCTTGATTCTCCTTAGGACCTAAATTCTTCTTTTTGTGCTTATTAGTAGGATCAGACTTATTCACAATATTTGCCTTAGAAATACCAGCATTAGAATCTTCATTCTTATCTCTTTCCTTAACTCTTCTTCAATTTGTAGATGTATTTGAATTCATTCCAAAGAAAAATCTTGAACGGTATGAAGAATTTTCTTCTAGTAACCATTCTAAGTTGGTGTAACTTTGTAATAATTGCACTAACTTGAAATGCCTCAGGAAGTGCAATTGCCATATCTCTTAAATTGTTAACAATAACTTGCAATTTATGAACTAAAGATAAAATAGGTTTATCATCAACTATTTTAAAATTAAATTATTTAGAAATGACAAGTTTGCGGCTACTTTCTTCTTTTGCTTTGTATTTAAATTCGAATGCATTCCAGATCTTCTTTGCAAAAAGAATTGTTAGTGCAAAGATCATACAAACGGTTTGAAAAGGCATTTAGAATATGTTCACAACATTTGAGTTTATCTTCTTGGTGTTTCTCCCATTAAGCCTTCAATTCTTCATTGCCATTGTCAGGAAGCTTTGAAATTGATTCCAAGTTTGGATTAAACTAATAGTAGATCTTAAGAGCAATCAATAAGAATTTGAGTTTGCTTTGTCAACAAATGAAGTTTATCCCATCAAAGCGATCCAACTTCGTCAAATCTTCATTCGTGGGTTTGATTATCAATGCAGTTATTTTGGTCTCTACAAAAATTCTGTTTTAAGATTATTGGGAATATAGTAGATGAAGGTTTGAAACACATGAGATATGCTTTACTTAAAGTGATATTTGCTCTCTTGTCCGATGAAATTGCTTTTGAGTTTTGCTAGCAAATTGCTTTAATGTTCCTGTTCAAGAGCGTAATAAAGTGGTCTACCCTATGAAGCTGTTGGACAGACTTTTTATGCATGAGCTATTAATAATCTATATTGCTTGGATATCCCTTAGTAAGAAGCTGCGCCCAATAAGCAATGACTTAAATATTAGGCAAAGATTGTCTTCAACCTTAGGACACCCACATTATGAGCTTACAAAAGCTTCCAGTAGAAGGTTGGTTGGCATAATGATTTACCATTTCACCCAAGATTCTCTCCTAAATTCACGGATGTAACAACCAAGAAGAAATTAGACTTGCTTCCCAAATTCTATAAATACCCAGGTATGCTCTTCAAAGAGTAGAAGCTTTCTAATTTCCATTAATCTCTTGCTGCTGATTTATTTATTGACTTGAGCATCAGAGTAATTTTAAGAATTACCTCCATGCTCACTTTTTCTTAATTTTGTAGGATCTAAGCTCGAATAAAGCATTTTTGGAAAAGGAGATGAAGTCTCTTGATGAAGTCTCTTTAAGCATTCTCTTTCTTCATCTACTAGTTCTATCTTTTATCTGTCTACGCATATAATATTTAGCTTGTCAAGTTATGCTCTTTCTCTGTTCTCTCTTGCTTGACCATGTTGATTGTATCATTGAGACACCCACATTAGAAGCTATAGAAGCTTTCAAAAATCTACATAAGGTTAGTTGCATGGTGTAATAGTTTGCACCAGTCGGGATTCTCTCATAAGCTCATGAACTCTAGAGATAAGAACTAAGTATGCTCTTTAAAGAGCAGAATCTTTTTTATTCTCATTAATCTCTTGTTCTTGATTTATTCACTGACTCAAGCATCTGAGTGATCCAAAGGGATACTCCATGTCAGCTTCTTCTTGATTTTGTAAGATCCAGACTCAGAACATAGCATTATGGGAAAAATAGACAATACCTCTTGAAATTTTCTCTCTTACACCCACTAATTCTATCCTTCCAGTTTCTATATACTATTTTCATGAGCAGCAATAATATATTCATTGCTTAAGTTAACCATGGCTAATATATAAACTAAATAGTGAGATATGAAAGTAATTTTTCAGTTTATTCAAAATATTTATCATAAAGCAAAATTCTTTTAAAAAAATTAAAATGCCCCATTTAAATATGAATCTCTTCCAACAAAAAATAAGTTAAAAAAAATCATTGCTTAAGTTAACTATGGTTAATATCATGTCTAAGAAAGAATCTTTAGGGAGTGCTGTTAAATATCTTCACATTGGGCATCTAACAACATTTAATTCTGTTTTAGCATTTACAGCAAACTAAACTAGATACGTGTATACTGATGTAAGGTTCTTTTTCAAATATGATCCACATGGGCTACTCTTAAGTGATCCACATGAGCAACTCTCAGGTGCGGGATAAAGATGCTTTTGGTGATGAATATCTTTCTTAAAGAAAAAAGCTTATCTTATTATTCATATAGATATATATAAAATAACTAATTTTATGATGGATATATAATAGAGGAAAATAAAAATTTTTACCCTGTTAATAGCGTCCAAATCATCAAAGCGGAAATACACCCAACTCATAAAGAACTATCTCAACATTAAAAAAAAAATCTACAGTATGATTTATAGTTTATCTTCATTATATTCACTTTAATCTTATGCTGCTAAAATTTGTACTAACTTAAAGTATCAGAGTGTTCCTGATTCAACATCCAGTGTTTATCTCCTTCCTATTATGGTTAGATGATTTCCAGTCATTTGATAACCCTCAATCCCTGTAAACAGATAGACCAAATCCATTTACTAATTTTTGGCAGCATCATATCATTAACCATGCATAAGTATTATTTAACTTTGATGTGATTTTATAAATTAAGTACTTAATAATGATGTGATGGAGGTGATGAATTTGCTCTGGAAATCCGAGTTAAAACAAGTCCCTTTTATTGCAAATATGAAATGTTACATAATAGATTGCTGCTACATCATCTTTGTCATCAACACATAACACATATGTCCATATAGAATATGGGCTTGTGGTTGTTGATCTTTTTATTACTCTCGTTTAGTTAGTAGGGACTGCATGCGTTCTAATTTTTACATAATAGATTTTGTAACTTCTAGTGGTGAACGATGTAGCCAAGACGCCTAACGTATGTGATGAGAGATGGCAGTTCCTCTTCGTCGATTGTCCCATCCCCATCGGCATCAGCGATGTTTAGCCCACGGAAGGCTCTCCATGCAGGAACTACCGCACCCAGATAAGCAAACGCTGCTTTTAGCTCTTGTCTACTGAGACGACCATCACCATTCTTATCGAACCTCTTCAAGACCTCCCTTATCTGCTGTTCGCTTAGGTATTTCGGTGGCTCGGGTGCTGCATTGTACACGTGAATGTGAAGCAGGTGAAGACTACCAAACATGTTTCTGGTGTGTTTATGGGCACGTAGGGTTGTCGAGATTGCTATGCTGCAGAAAGGAGTAAAGGTACTTATAGAGATTGTGTGGATAGGATATTGTTTTTCTGCATCTTCATGGGTAAGTTCCTAAGTTATATCCTACGGATAGGATGCAGTTGGACTTTTTTACAGTGGCCGCTCAATCCAAGATTCATTTTGCTACAGGTACTTTTATTTTTAGAATTCCTTGTGCAATTAAATTCCAATTCGAATGATTAAAACCTAAAGAACATGCAAACTGAAGAAGATAACATGGAAGCATCTAAGCTTAGATAATGATACCATGATGTCCCAAACTGATGTAAGATCGCTGCCGTCAAAATGATGGATAAGCATTCACATTGTCACTTCACTTCTCATTAACTTGGAGAATAAAGCTCTTTAGTTTGTGGAGAATATTTTTACTGCTTAAACATGTGGACAAACCATATCTAAAAGGAGATAAGATGATGTTTAAAATAATATTATTTTTAATAAATATTAATTGTTAATTGAAATCTAAACCAATGTTTGCAAAAGTGTTTTAAATTAAGAAATTAAAATTAAAAATTAAATGTAATTATTAAGTAATATTCAAAAATTTTCAAAAGAGATACATTCACAAAAAATAAATACATAGTATACATCAATAACATATAAACTAATATAATATTTATTATGACATTATTAATTATAAAATAATTCATAATATCATTTTTCAAAAAATCTTAATTAAGAAATTACAAATAAAATTATAGCAAAATCATCAATATATTTCTAATAACATAAAACAACCTCTATATATATATGTATAAATATATGATATTATTAACAATAAACATTTATATAATTTTTATTTATTTAAATTTTAAAATGATATAAATATTCTGATCTTTAATAGTAATACTAATTTGGGTTTTTACAAACAAAGCCCCACCAAAAGATAAATAAGAATAATATTTTAAAAAATATTAAAATGGTACTGATTTTGAGTTTTTTTTTTTCAACAAAACATCATGGAAAGGGATAAATATTTAAAAATAAAAAAATTAATCTTAATTAAAAACGATATGAATAAATAAGAATAATACCAACAAAATCTAAACAAATCCAGTTAAAATAATACCTAAAAATTTTCAAAATCACCAAAAGCAATATCTACTAGTAATTTTAATTTATGTCATAAAAAAATCAAAAAGATAAAAACCAATCATAATCATAAGACAAATCAACTTTAATTGACTATAATACACATTAATCAAAGTAATATAAAAAAAAATCAAATTTTAATATATTAAAAATCATGTATAAAATTACATTAAAAGAACAAAGTGATACATATCTTTCAATCTGAAAGATAATAGCAATTTATGATTTTACTTTTAAATATAGATCAATAAAAATAAAAAGCAAATTCAAAGTCAATTGAAAGTAATGTAGACAATTAGCATAAAATCAAAAAGATTCAAATTTAAAAATATTTAAAATCCTAATATAAAATTATTTAAATAAAACCAACAAAATGTGATATTGGCAAATCTTTCAATTATTATGACCAATACTAATTTTTAATTTCACTTCTGCAATAAAACACGTAAAAAATGATACACATCAATAAGAACAATAAAAAACTTTAACTTTAAATAAATTGAAAATGACATTAATTAACAAGAATAATATAAACAATCAAATTTATGTATTTTTAAATTTGAAATATAGAATTAAATAAATAATTAATTACCAAAATACTACCGTACATATTTTAAGAACAATCATATATAATTTAGATTTTCACTTTTGCAATGAAACGTAATAAAAAATGTTTTAGCTCAATAAAGAAGAAAAAAAAACAACTTTAATTAGAAATGAAACAAATCAACAATAATAATATAAAAGAAGTAAATTCAAAAAATACTAAAAATCTTAAATATAAATTTGTCCAAACAATCAAATTGATACTTCTATGTCTTTCAATCTTTAACAGCACTGTACTAGTATGGGTTCACTGCAAAAAAGACCCAAATTAATAAGAATAATAAACAAAATTTAATGTAAATCAAAGTGATATTAAAAAATAATAATAATAGAAAAATAAAATTGTACATAATCAAAATGATACTTGCAAATTAATATTTTTATCTTCAAGACGAGAACTAAATTTTGTGTTCTGACTTGTTCTAGATATTAAAAACAAAAAAAGCAAAACTGCAAAAAATGATGCGAACCAATAAGAACAAAAGACAAATTTTAACACTGAAAGTAATACAAACTAATAAAAATAATAATAAAATCAGAATTTGTGAAAAACAAAACTTGGTTTGAAAGACAATAATTATAAGTTGATTCGTTGTTCTTATAAATTGAAATGCTATTTTCACAAGAAGAGATCGTTATATCTTGAAAGACATTCATAATCAACATAATAGATATGAGGGAAGTTTTTTTTATAGATGTTCAAATATGATTTTTGAATGAATGCATCTTTTTAAAGAAAAACATACTAAAAGAAAGAATGCATCATTAATAGAAAAGTATATTTCCATTGAAAAGAAAATCATACACTTTTCCATTAAAACTTTTTTTTTTCATTTTAAATTTTATTTTTCAACACCAAAAACATTTAAAGTGATTCCTATGGATCTTTCAATTTGAAAGAGCATTACTAATTTGGAACTTCACTTATATGGTATAAAACTTGGCAGTAATTTAGTTAAAATTTAAAAATAAAATTTAAGAAAAGTAAAACAAATCAATAAGGATAACATGAAAAGATAAATTTTAAATACATTCAAAATTTTAAATATAACATTTTTTTATAAATAAAAAAATCAAAATAATACCTATAGATCTTTCAATTATCAAAAGCAATATAAATATCGAGTTTTATATTTGCAACATAACACTATTAAGAAAGATAGAGATTAATAGAAAATAATAAAAATAATAATTTTCATTAAAAGTGATGCAAATGGATATAAATATAAAAAGTCTAAATAAAAACAACCAAAGTAAAATCTCAAAATTTTTTGATCTTCAAAAGCAATAACAACTTGCTATTTCACTTTGCAATAAAGCATTACCGAAAAGAATACAGATCAATTAAAATAATAAATAAAGTTTAACTTTAGTTCAAAAAGATATATATCAATATATATAGATAATCATATGTTAAGATATTATAAATCTTAAATTTAAAGTGGTAAAAACATAAACAATTAAAGTCATACTTATTAAAATCTTTCAACCTTTAAGAGAAGTTAATAAGAAATAATAAGAAATATTAAATTGAGATTTCACTTTTACTACCTTTAAGGAGTAGTATATTGGCCAAAGTCATACAATCTAATTAAATAATTATATCTAATTAATATAATAAAACATAAATTTATTAACAAATAAATTAACAACCAATTAACTTAATTTTTTTAATGAATCTAATCAAAATTTTTCTAATTAATCTAACCAAAATTTTTACAATTATTTGTAGGAGTAGTAGATTTGTCGAGGAAAAGATGTAGGTGGCGAAATTGATGTTACAAAATTTCTAAACTCTCCATTCACGTGGAGACCAGCCGAAGGAGGGCGAGCTGCAGAGAGAGAGAGAGAGAGAGGAAGAGTTGCAAAGAGACAAAGAGGGAGAGTTTTAGAGATGAGAAGGAGAGAAAGGAGGGTAGCGATGCCGCGCGAGGAACACAGAAAATTAGGACGTCTGCCTTAGTTTTTTAACAGGCTAGCAACTGCCAGCCGTTAAGTACTGCTAGCCACTGCAGGATGGCCATGGCCATTTTAGCGATTGTCCGACGACCATCACGAGCAATCAGTAGCCACCGCATGCTGCCCATGGCCATGTTAGCGACTGCCCATGGCAGTTGCTAACACGTTGGCCATGCATGCTGGCCATCGAAACCAACTTTGACGGTTCGTTGCTGTCGATCGCCAGGCATGCTGGCTATGTAGCCAGATTTTGCGATTGACAGCATCAATTGCTAAACATTTTGAGCTATAGATTTTATTTCAATCACTAATCAATAGTTAAAACGATTAAAATAATAATATAAATTAATTAAAGTTAAATTTAATGATAAATATTTTATTAATAGCTAAATTTTTCGTTAATCAATCAATAAGTTAAAATTTTAGTTTTATAATAATTTTGTATATAATCTGTCACTATTTAATGATTAATTTTACCTGTCATTAATATATGTCGTTATTTTCAGCTTTTCTTTTAATATATTCATCATAAAGATTGAGGAGATGTATACTTGAAGAGCAGGAATGGTTGTTACTCGTAAGGGAGATGATCGTGTAAAAAGTGCTACAAAAGTGGTGACAGCCTCCGATGAAGCCAATCAGACGATCTTACTCAATAAGGGGCCATGCATGACGCCAATCGATGCTGCAAAAATCAGTAAGAGAACAATGGATATGAACTAGTCTTTGCTGGAAAAGATTCTGGTGATCCACCAGAGGCTGGCAAAAGGTGAATCTAACTCTGGGGTCATTCTAACGCTCAAGTTTTAAAGGGAAAATTTAAAAAAAAAAAAAAAAAAACTGAGATGGAAGTGGCCATTTGAAATCAAGAATGCGAGTGTGAAAGTGTTCAACTAGCATCTCTACGGACTATATATATTGGTTAAAGAGCGGGAAAATGCCTTTCGTTAACGTGGGGTTCACGGACCCGAGAATTGTAGGGTCATACACGAGAGCTGGGGAGACTTGGCATGATAGTTGCCGAGAGTTTTGTTACAAGGCGAAGGGAAAAAGACCAGGACCAAGGTGTCTTTTTTTCATGATGGCTTCTTGGGTAAGCCAACTGATAGGTTGACTTTTTGTTTGGGGCTGGGCTTTTTCTATGAACAAGCCTAGTGAGCTTATGATAAAGCTCCTCACTAGTGCGATGCTTTATGGGTTTTTACACTTTGTTGGGTTGGGGCTTGGGTAATTCAATCGATCCACATTAATATATATATATATATATTCGAATGGTTTTAAAAATTGTATTTTTGTCTGATTTTTATGTATTTTTTAGATAATATATTATATATTATTCATCATTTTTTGAGAATTAAAAAATAATATTTTGTAAAGTGTAGTATATTAATTTATTTTTAAAAAATTAAAATCATTAATATATTTATCACTTTATTTTATAATTGACTGAATAAGTATTTAACATCAATTTAGATATATTTTGAGTCATGTAAAAAAATTACAATGTAAAAATATTCTAATTATAAATAAATTATCAATTTAAATTATAAATTAATTATCATAAATATATTTAATTTTAGATAAAATATCATTTAAAATTATGAGTTTTTCTTTCTTTTTTTTAAAAAAATATTAGCTTTTAAAACATTTACAAATAATTTATTAATTTGGATCAACTTGAACTTTATCAAAATATTTCAAACGTAAAAATATAACAAATTTTGACTTAAATTTTTTTACAGATATTAAAAAATATTTAAATTATTATCACAAAAAAATTTAAAAAAATTTTAGCATTAAAAATATATTTTTAAAAAATTTATACTATCAAAAATTTGAAAACTTCGTTGAGAATAGCTTGTTAGTAAAAATTAGTCAAATTTGAATAATAAAATTAAAATGGACTGTAAATTTTATTAAAGTAATTTTTTGAACATTTTAATAATGATAATACTATTGATTTTTTACAGTCATTTTGAATTAATATTTAATTTAGATAAAATTAATAAATTAAAATTTTTTTAAATATGTTTCAAAAATCAGAACACGATTGAAAAAAAAATCAAAAATTTAAATGATCTTTACTTTTAATTTTACAGAGATTTATGTATTTTTAATTTTAATTTTAATTACCATTTATTAAAAACAATGGAAGCTAATTGTGAATTGTTACAATTAATTTATAATTTTGATTTTCCATGTCATTTGTGTTCACCTTATGGCCATAATTACAATTCCTAGCAATAGAATGCTTTACAGATAATTATTAATTATCACAATAAAATTTATGACCCATTTTGTTTTTGACTTTTTGGATGAAAAATAATAACTGTAGGTACCAATGATGGTTATACTAATTTATAAGGACAATGCAATTGTATTTGCTGATAATTATTTAATTACTGTCACCATTTTTATTTATCTATATTTACACTTGTTATTGAATAATTATTCTTAAAAACTGTTAGGATTTTATAATTGTCAATAAAAATCAAAATAGATAGCCAAAGAAAAATGATTTTCTATAGCAGTTTTTTTAAGGAGAAAACAAATAATATTAGTAAACTCAAACAATATTAAATCAAATATATTCAAATTAAGCTTATGATGTATTTCTTTGCATCTACTCTTGTTTCTTGTAAACCCTAAAACCAGTTTCCATCAAGATTCAAGCACTTTTGCATTTGAAATTCAAAACTTCACAAAAGAACCACACTGAAGAACATAATGTATATAATAAATATTCGAAAACCCTTTAGCCCAAATGACATAAAATTTCTGTAAGTAGACAGCACACATAGACATACACATAAACCAACTTAGTTAACTCACTGATCGCGGACAACTTTATTTAATTTCGATAGATAAGCTCTAAATGGGGACATTGTATTGACGACCCAATACATATTGGATGAAGGCAGGCAGCTCGGCTTCCTCGATGTACCCATCTCCATTATCATCGGCATATTTCAGGCCACGGGAAGCTCTGTATCGAGGGAATATTGAACCGAGATACTTCAATGCTTCCTTTAACTCTTCTTTACTGAGACGTCCATCGCCATTTGTATCAAATCGCATCAAAATCTCCCTTATTGACCTTTCTGTAAGCTTCGCTACCGGGTATTGAGCAGGCATGTTTGCTAAGAAAAATGTGCAACGAGAGATTGTAGAAGACTCTTATGGTTTAAACAGGTTTTGTGCTATGTTTGCCAATCTCTTGGGTGCAGAGAAGGAACTTATAGAGCTTGCCGATGCCACTCTTCCATGCATTTCCCCCATGAAAGTCATAGTGTCTCGGTTGGTTGTACCTTGAGGCACTTGATTTGAAAATTTAGCAGACTCTACTTGACTTGGTGCATCCAGTGCATTAGTGATTAGTTCTTGTTCTTATTATTATTATTATGATTACTATTTTTGCTGAAGAAAGAAAATTACAATAATAAGAGTGGGAATCCAAAGTTGGAACCAACAATATTTTTTAAAAGAAAGAAATGACTATCAATTGAAGATCCAGTGATTAAATTCTGTTTATGTGTAACATATATGTACAATTTTACTTATTTAATTAAGCTTGGAACCAAGAGAGTTCATATGCCTTGTATATTCAAACTATCCTAAGTTTATGGTCTTCCCTTCTTATTGTAAGCAAACTCATAATTTTGGGTGTGAGGTTAAATAATGTTCAAAGTGAAAAACAAAAGTGGCCTTTGGGTGTGAGGTTAAATAATGTTCAAAGCGAAAAACAAAAATGGCCTCTGGTTTGTCAAATTACCATCCTTGGTTTAATTATTATAAAGATTTATTATTTAACTACAATGCTTTGACATATCTTAACTGTCTATTTCTATTGTTGGTGAAAACCAAAGATAATTGTAATCTTAGAAAGAAAAAGAAGTCATACAAGAACAAAAGGACATCAGCACACCAGCCTCAAAGATTGCTGCACCACATATTCATGTAGAATTTGATTCTCAGACCTTTTGCAAGTGGGAATAACGAATCCTTTACTGGGGAATTTCTTTTCGTAAAGTTCTTGATAAGAAAAAGCATTAAAGCAGGCAACAAGATCGGGCAAGATGCTTTGCGATGATATTTTTGATGTTTTTATCAAAAGATATGTTGAGATGATAGACTGGTGTATTCTTGTTTCTATTTTAACTTTTGGGTTTTATCCTGCATTTAATTTATCCTATCTATTATTAGTTCTTTTTATTATCATTTTTGAAAATTAATAATTATTTTTATCTGATCTCTAATTTTTCATTATAAATATCCAAGAGTAATTATATTATGGAGATTTAATCACCATATATCATTCAATATATTTTACATACAAAAGTTTATATGGTTAGTTTTTTATGTTCTTGAAAGAAAGAGAGTGATTTTATTCATTGTATTTTCTCGTAAAAAGCATATTAGCATTTCATATATGTAAGCATATTATCGAACTATATAAGTTTGATTGTCTCTCATTTTATTTTTTAATTAATTTTTTATAAATTATTAAATGTGTTTGCTTTCATTTTATTTTATTTACAACAAAATGCAAAATATATATGTGTCAACCTATAGTATATGATTTTCTTATCATATATATATATATGTGCATTTTTAAAATTTTCAAGTTGAATAATCAAAATCGTAAGAAAATGAAGAACATATTATAAAAGCATCAGGCTTCAATTGGTAAGATTCTAATTAATGCTCTGTCAAAGTGAGATGAGCAGTCCAATAATTATGTAAACAGGAAGCAACAAGCTGTATTGTGAAAAATGATAGACTCGTATTCACATTGATCTCTTATTAATTAATTGACGAATAAAATTTTTGCTGGGCAAGAATAATTTTGCTTAAAATTCTTGCAAGGGAAAAAGATTGTTCAAATGGCATTATACGGAAGACAATGAAAGTTACATTATATGCTTAAAGAATTTATGCTCCAGAGTATGATTTCGTTAATTTCAAATGTTTATCAAACTCCCAAGCCATAAATAAAGAGGATGACTTAGGGTTCCCACAAATTCAAAGTTGTGCTTTTCTCTGTTGACCAAATCAAATATTCTTCACTTTTAATGTGATTACATAATGTTTTTTTTTTCCAAAAATTTCAAAATTTGTAAACAGTACTTGAAGTTGTAGTACAATTTTATAAAGTATTTCATAAAAAATGTGGCTAAATTTATATTATACCGTAGATTAAAAGATATTATGATCTCATTAGCATTAAATGATATTGCAGTAATAGGGATAAAAATAATAATATCTTTGATAAATATTTATATTAATATGTATATGTGAAGATGGTTTTTTGGTTTTGTACGTATGATTAAGATATACAATTTAATATTTTTAGATCATAGTAGTTGAACAAGCAATATATATGATAAACATTGACATTCCCCATTGAACTTCAAATTAAGGTTTTTAGAGAAATTTTAATAATAATAATATTTAAAATAATAAATTTTTGAAAAAATCAATTTATTTTTAATACATAAATTACTTATAAATATTTATATCTAAAACAAAAGCCTTTCTTTGCTATACAAGTTATAAATTTTATTGCATAAAGTTGCAAAAAAGATTATATTAAACTCCAATCTTATCATTCAAAATAGATTTATTATTAAAATTTAAAAACAAAAAATTAATCAATGATTTCTGTCCCACAAAGTATATAAAAAAAAAGTAATTATAATCAACCTATATAATTTATTAAAATTTATTGATATATAGATTATATTCATCCCTAATTACAAAACTTGTACATTCATCATTGTAATAAGGATGCTACATAAGACAGAGAGCCCACTAATCTCCTAGGCTTTCCTAATTAAATATTCTATTAGTAAATAATATGATGGCTTAAGGAGAGAATTTACTCTAATTACCATTGTTGAAATTGAACAATTTACACTTTGGTTCGATGGCATTAAATATACTTCTAAAAGGTATAAAAATTTACAGATTGTGAATTAAGTATAATAGAACTATCGTGTGCACAAAATATATTTTATTAGCGCTCAGACAGAGAGAAGGAAAACATTCTATAATAACATATAGAAATAAAGAAAAGCTTACTACAGTTGCATGGATAAGTTATAGCTGGTACTTAATCCATGGTGTATCGATTGCTGAAAATATATTGGACAAGGGCCAGCATATCGATTTCACATATGAATCCATCTCCATTTGCCTTACAACGTTTCTGACCACGTCGTGGTGCGTGCTGCATATCTAGTGAAAACTATAAGATGCTCCAAAGCTTCCATCAGTGCTTTGTCTGTGAGACGAACATCACCTTCTACATCACATCCGATCAAGATCTCACTCTTGGTGGGTTTTCTATGATTTACTAAACGAAACTCGATAGCACGAGGATCACTATCGGCAAGCATGTTTGACAAGAAAGTTTTATAGTGCTTATGTGTTGGCTATAGTTAAGTTTGGGTTTAAAATTGCTGTGATATTTTGGGTAAGGTGAAGGTACTTATAGCTAGAGCTTGAGGATATTCTTATTTCTCATTATAACTTGATTATAAGATTCTTGTTCATCCTATATCGTTTCTGCTCACAATTATAAATGCTATGGGCCCTGCTTCAATCAGTAAGATTGGACTTGCAAGCTAGTTATTAGTTGTAATACAATATAAGAATAATTTGGTCGGTCCAAGATTCTAAGGATAACAAAGAATATGATGCAAATTGGTTCATTGTTATCATCGTCCATTTGTTATATATAACTGAAATTCCAGAAATATTGAAGAATCACGGACCTTCCAAATTTAATCAAACAGATCATGTATTTTTTTACATATGTCATAATTTGTTGTAAACCATAAACCAGCAGTTTCCTTCCAGGTTCAAGTAAATTAAATACATGCAGCACACAGAAAAGCCAGCACAATACCCCACCTTAATTATTTAATGTCTTTTTCTAGGCTTGGTTGATGCATTCATCTGGTCAGCACAGGGTTTGATCAAAGTAAATCTTTAATAGAAACCTTCCTTTCCACCAGATCACATTAGCAAGTAGAGAAAGAATTTAGCTTGCTTTCAGGCACATATTAGTAGATGGTTAACAATTAATTAAGATAGTGAAATGGTTTTCTTCTATGATATAATATCATATCATATTATTTTATATTTGGTATCCAATTCAAGTATAATTTTGCATCTAATCCAATATACTATATACATGTAATGGTTAAAAATGCTTTACATAGACATGAGGGGGACAAGAAGCATTTTACAAGACTGTAACATCAGCATAGCATTCACTTTTAACTTGAATTATTACAGGTATCTAGCTTTAACTAGCATATATAATGGTGCATCTCAAAAGAGAAATGTTTTCGGTCAAGCAATTATGATGCTTACATAAGACGCTCTGTCGTCCCAACAAGATAGATAAGCATCCCATCTCATTACCTGAGGAGCAAAGATCCTTTAATGGGAGAATCTCTTCGCTTCAAGTTCTTGCAGGAAAAAATGAACGTCTTAAATATACCTTAACATAAATATATAGTTATACATACATATATAAGTATGTTTCATGTTTGTTCATGTTTCTGTATTTATGTATTTTGAAATAGAATAATTGAAAGGCCATGAGAAGTACATTATATGCTTAAGATCTGAGACATCAAATGTTTAATTATTTAGGTTACTGTATCCCTCAAGTTAATTATCTAATCAAAATTAAGGATAAATCTGATTGTTGATCAGTGCACTGAAATAGAGGCTAATTCAATAGCCATACTTTGGTTAGCTCAAGTTTGCTGTTAGAGGATTAATCTACAATTTTTTGAAATTCTAAAAGTTATATTGGACTTTTAAGAGTTTTATTCATGCATTTGTTTTGTTCATGTATTTTTATTATTACTTAAAAAACTATTTTTGATTTTTTGGATTAGGATGAAAGCTCGGAGTGGCCTGATAAAATCAAAATTTCAACGTTCAAGTCAATATCAATAATCAAGTGAATATCAAAAGCGTAAATGATGCCTTTTATGAGCATTTATAGAGAGATTTTAGTCTTGATGAAGCATATTCCTAATTTGTAAGAGCTTTCTTCTTTGTAGAGATTAATAGTTGTCCTTTTGGATATCACAAAAGGATTTGAGATAGATAAGATAATTGCAGAGATAATGATCAAGTTAGGGTGAATTAGCATAGTAATCTCACTAAATCCACGCTGAGCTAGTATAGTAATCCTGTTAAATCCAAGCTAAGTTGGCACAGCGGTGTCATATGTCATGCTCTGCATGGCCTAAGTCAAGTTGGGCGAGTTTAGAGTTTCATATTAGTTGATCTGGATTTGACTAATATATCACTTGCCCACCCTTACCTTTCCCCAACCCTAACACAGCTTGTTTGGTTCATAGGAATATAAATTTTTTTTTTTCGACTTTATTCCAAACGAAATTAATTTTTTATTATTTAGTTCATTTTTATCAAAGAATTACAATTCTTTGATGGGCCCTTATTCCTTGAAAATTCAGAATAACAATTTTTAAGTGAACCTTTAGAATAGTTATTCCGTGGAAACAATGAATAGTTATAATTTTTATATTCTTAGCGTACCCTTAAAAAAGTTATCAAATTACTATCGTATATATATCTCCAATTATAAATTTACCTTTCCCTTTTCTCAATCCATCATTCTCTTCTTATCTTTCTCTCCATTATGAGTGTGCCCTAATCGTTATCAACCTTTCATCATTTCAAGTCAACAAGATTCGGGCTTTTAGGTATTTTTTTTCTTTTGAAGTAATTTTACATTATTTTATATTTGTGATGTTATATTGAAATTTCAACTGTATTAGAATTGAAAGTTGACTTGAAATTCATATTCAAAATATGTGTTTTGTTTAGGTATCACTTTGGATTATTTTTCTCTTTCTTTTAGTTTTAAATATTATATATCTATTCATATACTGAAAGCATAGGTGAAATGGCTAGATTCATGCCTAAAGCATCTCTCTACTTTATTTGCTACCATCTTCTACCCACAGTGAGGTCATCATTAAACTTTCACCTTAAATTTTCTTTGTAGCACCTAATCATTTCTTAAAGGTACACTTAAACTTTATTAATTTATTTTTTTCCTTTTATCCTATATGTAAGGATACCATATGGGAAAAAGATATTATTCATGAAATTCTGAAAAGTGAAAAGAAATAAAAAGAGGCGTGGAACATTTGATTAATGTTCTTTTTTATGCCTTCCATAATTTTTCTCACTTATGTGTAATAAGTGATAAAACAATCTTTTATGATTTCTGATATTTGTGTTGATTATATTTATTTATTTAGTGGCTTTGAAGTTTTTTCTAAATATATTACTTGATTGGTTGGGATTGTATTGGTAAAAGAGTTGTATTGATTTTTTTTAGATTTGAATTTGATGCAAGTTTTACATGTCTAAGTTGCAATTTTGAGAAAGGATTACTTAATATCTTTCATATTGAAATGCATGCCTTTCTCAATGTTTTCTATCTTGATTTCACATTAATTTTTCCTCTTTATATGCGCAAACTATGTTAGTGGTATCTTTTGCTATAAAGACTTTTTACCATGTGACATTGATAAGTTGTAACTTTGTCCTATGCATAATGACCCTTTTGTTGAATGAAGCTGAACTTTACATATTTACCCATCTTACAGTGATGACTCATTTAAGTTTGAATAGAAATGCTAAAAGGAGAACAAAGAACAAAGATTGTAGTTGCCTTGATAGTGTGCTTAGAGATGTGTGTTGTTGTTAGTTGATTTTTGAGTTTGTTGGGGGCATCATCATCTTTACATACTTATTAGCTGAAAGATAGATCTTATTCCTTTGATTTATATGCAAAACAAGATTATATTAGGCGACTTGTGTATGGCAATGATGAGCTATGTATTTCACAAGTTTTTCACAAGTTAGAATGAATAGAGTACTTTTTTTAAACTATGTGAAATGCTAGAAAACATTGAAGGGTTAAAGTCAACAAAAAATATGCTTATAAATGGGCAAGTAGCAATATCTTTACATATTATTTCTTATCATGTTAAGAATCGAATTATTAGAGGCAATTTTTCAAAGGTTGAATGAGACAATTAGTCAACACTTTCATAATGCATTAAATATTGTGATGCATTTGTAAGATTAATTATTTAGAAAACCTGAGCCTATTCCAACAAGCTCTACAGATAACTGATGGAAGTGGTTTAAGGTAAATTTTATATCTTATTACTTTCGTAACTATATATATAATATATTGTATATTAAACGATATTTCTTACGAGACCATTTCAATTGTAGAATTGTTTAAGGTTAAGGTGCCAAATGCAGATAAGCCTAGATATCGAAGTCGTAAAGGTGACATTGCAACAAATATGTTAGGTATATGTATGCCTAATTTATAATTTATTTATGTTCTTCCTAGTTGGGAAAGATCTGTAGCTGATAGCAGGGTTCTTTAAGATGCAATTACTAGAAGACATGGATTGAAAGTTCCTTATAGTAAGCTTTTCAACGACAATATAAAGAATTTTTTAAATATTTTTCTATAACACTTTGAGTTAAATAAATAACTTATATAGTGTTTATTATATAAGTTGTTATTACCTAATTGAAGCAAATTGTGAGGGCTTTCTTGCATCTTTTAAGGTTTAAAGGTATCATTTGAATGACTGATGTCAAGGTCATCAACCAACCACTCCTGAAGAATTTTTAAATACAAAACATATAGTTGCTCTGAATGTAATTGAAAGATATTTTGGGTTATTAAAAATTAGGCGGAGTATCCTTAAGAGTCCATCTTTTCATCCGATTAAGATGCATAATCGGATTATTGTAGCTTGTTGTTTACTTCATAATTTTATTAGGAAGGAGATGAGTATTAACCCTATTGAAGTTAATGGAAATGATCCTCTTCATATTAGCACAGTAGTTGAGGAGGATTTAATAACTGCTATTGACCCAAATGATGCTTAGAGTAATTAGAGATTAGAATTAGCTAATTAAATGTTTCATGAATGGCAAACTTTGAGGCAAAATGAAGATTAAAATTATTGTATCGTAGTTTGTTTCTTATTAGAATGTTGTTTTGTTTTATTTTTGGACAAGTTAATTGTTATTTTAAGTTTGCTTTTATCATACAAATAAAACATGATATAAAACATGATATTTTCTCATGTAAAACTGCTTTAATTATGTTCGTTTTTTTCTAATTGTGTTTGACGTATGGTAGAATGGCAAGGGCTAATTCAGCCTCACTTGTTGAGTCTCAAAGTTCAAAACAAACAAATAAGAAGTGGACTTTTGAAAAGGATGTTGCACTAGTATCATGTATGGTTGGTTGACACAATATTGGAACACATAATGCAAATACTGGCTTTAAAGCTGGTTATTTATTAGAGCTTGAAATAATAATGGAAAAAAATTACTAAATGCAAATATTAAAGGAAACCTCACATAGAATCTAGGATTAAGACTTTAAAAAAAGATTGGAGTATTATATTTGATATGGTGCAAGGGAATTGTACTAGTGGTTTTGAATGGGATAGTCAAAAAAATATGGTCATTGCTGAAAATTCAATACGAGACTCATACTTAAATGTAAGTATCTTTATGAATTTCTTTTTATCACTTCTAAAATTATTTTTCTTCTTATTCATGCAATCAGTATCGAGTATTTTTTTTTATTTCTTATCATTAGAGTCACAAGGATGTTGCCCCATTTAGAACAAGGTCATTTTGCTTTTATAATGAGCTTTCTATGATTTATGCTAAAGATCGAGCAATAGGGCAGGATGCACAAACTGCTGGAGATATCCTTGAGGAAATCATCTTAGATGAGAATATTGGGTTAAATCAAAGTATTGGAGATGAAGCTCCAGTTGATCTTGGTTCCAATGGCATAGATGTCTCGAGCATTCAATCTCAAGCATCATCATCAAAGAAAAAGCGAAAGACAAATGAGATTGATAATCCAATTATTAATGCTGCAATGTCATTGGCTAATAAGATAAGTGAGATGGGAGAAAAGTTAAGCAACAATATTGGGAGTAAAATGATATTTCAACAGAAAGTTCAAGAATTAGATGAAGCATTAGATGAGATTAATAGACTGATAGAAGATGAAAGGGATATTGCTTTAAGCAAAATCCTTGATCTTCCAAGCCAAATGCTTGCGTTTTTTAGTCTTCTATCTATTCGAAGTCTTGGGTGGATGAGAAAGTTTCTTTCTACCCATTGAACATTATTATTGTCATATGATTTTGTTGGCTAGTCAAGACGGATAGAAAGTTTCTTTTTGTTTAAGAATTTGAGTTCATTATAGCTTGACCTTTGTTATTAAGAAGGATCTCTTTTGGACAATTAACGTGCTTCTCTTTTATTGTTAAAAAGAATATAATTTGCAAGTTAGTGTGTATTTTCCTTTCTCTCATATATGTCTTAGATGGTTAATGTTTTATATAAATTGATAGGATGATGTATTTGATCACTTCATCACGGCGTTACCTAAAGTGTATCAAGAGACATTGATCGAACTTGCAGTTTCTTTTTTCTTTAGACATGACCCTTAGTTGTCTTTATCAATTATAAGAAGTAGGTTTGGACACATAATTTTTTATTTTAAGGATGAAGACCTCGATACTTCTATTGAGTTTGAGATTTTTTCTATGGTTATTTATTCAAGAATGCTAGAATTTGGATATTATGTGATTTGTTTACCTAAAAAACCAGTGGTACAAATGTAATGATTTTTAGATCACTAAAGTTGATAAAGGGGCAGTGAGAGCATCACAAGGTTGCATGCTTTTCTTATGTGTAGAAAAGGCTTTCCTGTTAAGTGAATGCAAATTTCAGCTACCTCATAGCTTTTTAACACGTGCACTTATCCGTTCTAATTACTAGTTATTGCTAATGCAAATCTTTCACTTCAATATTGACTAAGAGTTACAAGTGATGAATTACTTTTACAGCATTTTAATTGCATACTTTAGGAGCAAATCCTTCATTAGTCATGTATTTTCTTAAGACCAAAGGAAAATAATCTGTCCTGGTCCAGTCGTTTTAGCGAATGTTTTGTTTTAAACACTAGTTAGTAATGCTTGCATGTGACATACTATATAGAAAAAAGTGAAATTTTAATGAAAATTTCTTCAAATTAGTATTGCTCCAAAATATTTTTATGTTAACTTGTTGATTAAGGATCTTTACATGCAGCATTGGTGGATGCCATAACACTCATGTCCTTATACTTAGGACTAGTTCGTATGGAAAAAAGGTCTTATCTAATAATAGTTTGAAGAAATAAGCTGTGAGTATGTTCTACAAAACTTTCTTCATAAGCCAATGTACATTAAGTCTAACCTCATTTGATAAACGCAGGGAAGATTGTAGCTTCATCTGTTGGAAAAATGCTGTAAATTTTATAATAAGTAGGTAAGAAAAAAGTTTTCAGCTGAGCATTATGGCTGGGATTTTCAATGTCTTTTTGAGGAATGAAGATCCAACATCAATTCTCATTTTGGAATTGGAGGAAATTTTTTCATAACACAAAGATCAGTTATTTATAGATATGTCTCATTTTCAGTAGAAAATAAAATAGTATGAAGTTTGTTCTTTAGAGCTTTTGGGGGATTGTAGCATCGTTGGTTTTCTAGGATAAGCTCAAAGCAGATGGTTATAAGTTTACAAGATCTTTAAAGCTACCTTGTTAATATATATATATATATATATATGCCAGCTAGTTTTTCTTTTTTTGTAAAATGTGTAATTTACTTTGACTTATCATGGGTAGGATCTATAACAATGTAAGATACTCCAAAACTTTAGACAAAATATCAACACAATGCTGCAATTTAATTTTTGTGACATGATTAGTTACTTGGAAATATTGATGGCTTAGACTCCCACTTAAAGTGCCAACATGGAACATGTCCTATATTCTCTACTAGAATTGCAACAAGCACTCGGATTAAGAGGATTATGTAGCTAAAGTTGAAAACAAAAAGAAAAACAAAGTAGCTCAAATAAAAACATCTATAAACCTTATGAATCCAAGATGAAATTACACATATATAACATTTTTATGGGACAAAAAAATTGAAATTTTTGAAGCTACTTGTTGAATTCTTTAAATCTCACCCTTAACTAAAGCTATGAACAACAATTATACATATGAAATTAATTATCTGCACATAAATGGTTCAACTGGTTCCTAACTTCTCTGAAGCTGATGTGAAATCATTTTCCAAAGCAAATTTAAAACTAGTTCTTGTTGAATGAACCAAATAATGGTTTAATGGCATTAATTGCATTCTAGTTGATAAATGATGGCTTAAACTCCCACTAGAAGTGCATAACATGGAACATGTCCTGTATTCTCTACCAGAATTACAACAAGTATTCGGATTGAGAGGATTATACAGTTGACGTTGAAAATAGAAAGAAAAACAAAGTAGCTCAAGTAAAAACATCTATAGACCTTATGAATCAATGAAAAAATTACACATACAACATTTTGATTGGATAAAAAATTGGAACTTTGAAGCCATCTCTTGAATTCTTTGAATCTCACCATTAACTAAAGCTATAAACAACAATCACACACATGAAATTAATTATTTACACATAAATGGTTCAACTGGTTCTTAGCTTCTCTGAAGCTCATGTGAAATCATTTTCCAAAACAAATTTAAAAACTTGTTCTTGTTAAACAAACCAAATGATGGTTTAATGGCATTAATTGCATTCTAGTTGATAATTGATGGGTTAAACTCCCATTGGAAGCGCACAATATGGAACATGTCTTATATTCTCTACCAGAATTGCAACAAGCATCCAGATTAAGAGGATTATGCAGCTAAAGCTTAAAAATAAAAAAAATAAAGTAACTCAAGTAAAAACATTTATAGACCTCATGAATCTAAGAAGAAATTACACATACAACATTTTGATTAGATAAAAAATTGAAACTTTGAAGCCACCTTTGAATTATTTTAATCTCACCTTTAACTAAAGCTATGAATAACAATCATACACATGAAATTAATTATCTGCACATAAATGGTTTAGTTGGTTCCTAGGTTCTCTAAAGCTCAAGTGAAATCATTTTCGAAAGCAAATTTAAAAACTAGTTCTTATTGAACAAACTAATTAATGGTTTAAAGGCATTAATGGCACTCTAGTTGATACATGATTCATCAAACCTTTTCAGAAGAGGATCAAAATCTTTTAATGTCTTAAGATTGGCTATGTCAAGATCCTCTCTGATTCACTATCATGTTAACTTTGATCAACAACTTCAGATGCATACCAAAATTTACAAACTCTAGTACTTTTTAAACACTAGTTAGTAATGCTTACAGGTGACACACTGCATGAGATCTTATTTCTTCAAAATTAGTATTGTTCCAATATATGGTAAAAATAGGTAACAATGTTCTTATGTTGTTAAGTTCCTTGCATTCTAATTGATAATGACAAGAAGGGTCTTGAATTCATGTCCTTAAAGTACTTAACTTCTTTCTTTCTAGCTCACCATCTCTTCAATAATGATTTTCTTGGAGTTGGGTCCACTATGCTGAGGTCAATATCACTTAGTTTAGCCTTTATCGTCAGCCTTGTTTTGTTTTATCTTTATGTTTTAACAACAATCTTTATCATTTTGTTCTATTTTGTTATCTATCACGTCTTCCCTATAACATTTTGTCTCATTTTTTGGTTCTGCTATATTTACAACTCTTTTTCTGTTTCCTCTCCCAAGAGCTTGGATATACAGACTGAAAATGTCGGATCCATGGACTTATTAGAAAGCCAGTAGAGTCATTTTCTTTATTTAGTTGAAATCCCTATCTTTTAAATTGGATCCTCTACAAGCAATCAGTGGAGGGTAGACAATGAATAGAATGTAAAAGGATTATTATTAAGATATATAAGCGTAAAATGTGGAATAGATTCTGTTAACCATCAAGATTCTATTAACCACTTCCTTTCTGATGCTTTTACCAACTGAATGGGATTCTGTTAACCACTTCCCTTTTGTTGCTCCAAAGCTGCCAACTAAAGCAAATTATTTTTTTTATGGCATTCTGAAAGATTAGAAGAAAATAATGATGAAAATGTATTTTGGAAGCAAAAAGAAATGTGAGAAGATGAAAACGAGAAATTAAAGAAAGCACTCTTTTACAAGAAATATTTATATTATTTTAATATAAATTTAATTATAAATTATTAATTTAATTAAAGGGTATATTAGTATTTTATATTTCTACTAATTGTTTTCCTATCTCATTCTTTGATGAATCAAACACATGAAAATTGATTCATGCTTTATTTTGTTTCATTGTATCAAACAGAATAATAATTATTCTATTCTATTCTTTTTATTTGTTATTCCCATAGAATATCTATTCTGTTCCCTCTTTATTCCTTTTTGTGAACCAAACATGTTGTAAAGAGTTTGGGATAAAGCTTAGTGGCGTATCGTTAATGAAGTCCTTAGTTGAGACTTATGTATTTTAATTTCTTTTATGGAAGCTCAGATAGGCACTACAATAACAACATTGGGTTAGTGGAACGATGTAAAATCGGTTGACCTTTTTATTTGCTTATGCAAAATTTCATCATTTGCGTTTGACTTTTCACATTCGTGCCTTCTTAGAGGTAAGTTGCCATGTGTTTAGTGTCGATTGGTGTGCTAGAATTGAGTATCTTTTAGGGAAAAATGACATCTTTTGCATTTAATTTCATTTCATTTACTCTCTCCTTACTTTCATTTGTCCTTTCTATTGCTTCTTTTTATCCTCCCTTATGTTTTTGTTTTTTTGCTATATGCTTCCCATTCTTTAGTGATCTTAATTTTTTCAAGCTTGCTCTTTAACTAATTTCTTGGTTCATTAACTCATAAGTTAGATATGAACTCTTCGAGATTTGTTTTTTTCGATTGTTGTTTTCACTTTTTATTCAATATGAGTCAAGACAAATTTGAGCTAGAATAGAGTACTTCTAAGAAATGAACATAGATTAGCTAGGATTAAAACATATTTTCATATCTCTCTTTTTGTAACTTTAGTCGTAACTAGCCTATAAGTTAGACTTTGGATTCTTAGGGCGAAATATTTTACATTTGTTTTAGGAAGCCTTGAGGGGAGGACTAAAATTAATGCCATGGAATGTAAATAGTCAAAAAATATACTTTTTTTTTTTTAGAGTTCAAAGTGAAATTATATACATAATTTTTGAAAGATATAAAAGAGTAGTTGGAAATAGTATTGGCACTAAGTTTTAGAGTCATTTTCTCACTTGTTCTGATGACTTTCGACATTATTTTCAATTCATTTCATTCAATTGTTAAAGATGTACACTATTTTAATCCAATTTTAATGATAAAATTTTTTTACTTGAAAATACAGTTATCATCGATGACAATTTAACACTATCACAAATAGACAATAACAAAAGAAATATTTTTGAGGATTTAACATTAATTTTCAAAATATTTCTGTAGGTTTTGATAGATATATTAAAGCGGTTAGAAATAATATTAGCGTCAAATTTTGACGCTATTTTCTCATTTTTTTTCAATTACTATTGACATTATTTTTCGATTAATTCCACTTCGTTGTAAAAGATGAACATTATTTTCATTCATTTTCGATGATATGATCTTTTTTTTTCCTTAGAAAAAGAATCATCAGTGATTAAAATTTTGCTCATAAAAAATAAATAGTCAAAAAAGACACTTTTTCTTGTATTGTTACTTGAGCATACACTACAAACAATTGGTAGGTGTAACTCTAACTCCATAGCCCTTACTCGACTATATCGATCATCATCCATAAGTTCACTGAAATTTTTTTTTCTAGGTTAAAGATGCTAATAGAAGATTGAGAAATGTTTATACGTTGAGTTATTAAATGAATTTGAACTCTTACTAAATAAATGAGAAAATTTTATTAACTTAATTTCTCCTTTTTCGATTGCCACACTAAGACCTACATGCTCTCTCTGGTTTAACCACATAAACATTTTGCCAACTGAGAATTTTATACCTAAAATAAAAGTGTTATTGCTACATTGAAATTTGGATTGATTGTTCTTATGTGCAAATAACATAAACATGTATATAAATATAATATTTTATATGCATGCATGCATAGAAAATGATAGAATGAGTCATTGAACTTAGCTAAAATTATAGATGCATGGACATTTCAATTTGTCACATGCAGTTTTATATGTAAACTTGTGCAAGAGATATTTTATTGTCATTAAGAGATTTTCTGTTGCCTGAGTTTCTATCAATAACTTTCATTCGTGGCTTAAAAAATAAATTTTTTGACATCCTTGAATGACATAAATTCCCTTCTTTTAAGCTTATGTGTAACATCATGAAATTCAACACAATTTAATTATTTACATTGCTTTTCTATCTATGATAAAATAAATAAATAAACATAAAAATATGAATTAGATAATAGTAATTAAAGGTTTTCAAAAATTAAAAGGTACAAAAAATGTAAATGGATCTTTGACTATTAATAAATTCAACTAAACATATTTTGAGAGTGAAATCTTAAATGGAACTTTGGCTGTTAATAAAATTTAATAAACAATACAATTTTATTAAATTTAATTTTTTCTTATATATCAAAGTGCAAATTCAATGATTAACTTTTTCTTAATTTTAAACAATTTTCACAAATGATAATATATGTATATCATACAATTTTGTTTTATGAGATAATTGAACATACAAGATATTATCAATAACATTTCAAAAATAATTTATAATCATATAAATTTATTATCTCAAATTACAATTTTACTTTAAAAGAATCTTTTAAAACATTTAATTCAAAAGTTAAATATAATTCATCAATATTTAAAATTTATCGTATCAGTTTTGAACTATTACTATCTAAAAATGTTAACTTCTCTAAATTAAATAAAATGGTAAATTATATTGTGTATACAGAAAATAAATTATTGTTTTTATATCTTAACGTTGTGATTCGCTCTAATTTTGACAAGGCCTTATATTTTAGTGCATAAGTTCTCAAGCATAATACAGCTGTCATGTTCTTGTTTTCCACATAAAGTTGACTTTTTACATTTGTAAGAACTTTATCCTAATTTATTCTCCACCACATAAAGTTTCCTTTATTCCTTACCTAAAATCTAAGCAATGCCCATGTTAGTACGTATCAATTAAGTTTGACAATAAAGCTTGTTACATTTTGTGCACAAGCTTTGGCCGTCCATCTTGCATAAGAATCTTCCTAAGCTTATTGTCTCTCCCCCCACTTTCAAATAAAGTCTTAAGAATCAAATTCTATCTTTGATGAAGATGCTATGAATGTTAAAACAAAACACTGCATGTTTCAACTTTAGATCTGCACTTAGTAAGAATGAGAACAAGTTACTTTTATATTGAAGATGCACTAAAGAATATCGAGCAAGCTATATAAGTTCCTTCTTTGCACCTAAGACATTGACCATACAAAGCAAAGTACCTATTATGAACCTAAGAGTAGCCATCTAAGTGTACAATTTCTTGACAAACATGCCCGCTCAGTTTTGTGTAGTGAAACTCACAAAAATGAAGATAAGGGAGATTTTGATGCAATATGATGCAAATGGTGATGGTCGTCTAAGTAGAAATGAGTTAAAAGAAGCTTTGAAGTATCTCGGTTCAGTGTTCCCTGGATACAGAGCTTACTGTGCCATGAAACATGCTGATGTTAATGGAGATGGATACATCGATGAAGCTGAGATGCCAGCCCTTGTCCAATATATTTACAATCGTCAATACAATGGTAACAAGTAGAGCTTATCTATACTAAACAAGTTAACTAGATTAGGAGATTAATAGCATATGTATGATTAAGTTTTTATATTTTTTATATCTATGTCTGGTAGTGTGTACTTACTGAAATTAACTTTCTAATCTAAGAATATTATTAAGGCTAAAAGATTTTTGTAATATTTATTACATGTGTGATGATTCTTTAAAGTTACTTTATGTGAAGTTTTGTATTTAATTCAAATCTAAAGTACTTGAATTCGAGTGGAAACCAATTTATAAGAAACTAGAATGTATGCAAAGAAATATAAAGATCATCACATCGATTAGTCATCAAGTTATGCTTGATTTGTTGTAACTTGTTTGAGTTTACTAAAATTTCCATTTTGGCCCTAAGAAAATTAATATGCTCAACATAAACCCTAAAAATACTTTAACTTCCCATAGGAAATTAAGTAAAGCGAGTAGATTGTTATATCTGCAAGTCTATTCCAGTGCCTTATTCTTTATAAAGCAACTAGATAACACTCAGATCATGCAAATGCAAATGAGATAATTAAATGCATTGGCATTCAAGCTATTGTTTGCATATTGGACTAAGCACGATGAGTTTTCGTAATTGTTTAATGTTTTAAGTAATAGTCCTAATAGTTTGTAGCCTCATACTTGAGCTTTCTTTTTGTGCTATTGGAGAAAGATGAGTTATATATCATTTTGAGGATGATTATAGTGTTGGAAGCGTGTTGGACAGTTAACAGAAATTTACAAAGTATTTAAAGAATTTTCACAAAAACTCACTTAGTAACACTCTAAGGGAAAAATTATTATTTGAAAAAAATTTAGACTTTGTTTATTGTTTTGAGTGACTTGATTAATAAAAAATATATAACAAATATATTAATTTGATAGGTGCACTTTAATAAGATAATGTGAACTTACTTAATGTGGATACATATGAATAATAAATAATAAAATTAATTCATGATGATCACAGTTATCTAGTAGGGACCCCCTCTTGAAATCACACAAAGTATTGTCGTTGGCCAACTAAATTAGAATAACAAACAAAAATAATACAATTTTTTTAGTAATTATAATATTTGTAAAAATCTATATTTTAAAAAAAATTATATTTTAAATGATATTCAGGTAATAGTTGATTAGCTCTTAAAATAATATCTTCATTCTACTTTTCAGATCAATTGGTGGAATACAAAAATCTCTTTAAAATCAACTTATATAGACATAAGGACAAAAACAAATCAACCTTTACCTGAAATAATGAAAGAAAAAAAATATACTTACATTTTTTCTTCATTAATATTTTATAAAATAACAATATATTGCAATGAAATATTATAATGGTGTAATGATAATTTAATATTAAAATAATATTATATTAAATCATATAAAAATACAACAGAATTCAAATATCAAAATTAATAATGCATGATATAATATATTGAGACATATGTTAAACACAGTTTTGTGAAATAGATTTGTTCCTATTTACGTTACTTCAGGTTTTGATGACGTCTGCCTTTTATGGTACAACAGTATGCAGTGATGATGTAATCATAGAACTTGAACACTCTCAATGAATTGAGTAAAAGTAATACATTATAAACAAAAACTAATGAATTTTTATTGGTAAAGCAAAGAAGAGAGGAGACAAAATAAAGGGCTTTTCTTGTTTTTATGTTCTTTTGACAAGATGAAAGTGGCATACTTTGGTGAAACCTTTTATTTATGATGGAAGAAATGTTGAGAAAATTAATTATAAAATTAAAATTTGTGATAAATGTATGTAATTAATAAAATTTTGATTCGTTATTAATTATAAATTTTAATTTGTAATCCAATCGGTGTTTAATGATGAATTTAATAAGCAACTAATGCAAATTTAATCATCCCTAAAACTAAAAAAATTTCACATTCGCATTTTTAGTGCTCTTATTTATGAGAAAGCACTATGTTCCTTCATGTTGCCTATAATAAAATATGTAATCATAGATATACATTTTCCATGTAGAATTATTTGTTTTTTATTTTATTTTTCAACTCAAATGGTACACCTTGAACAATAATTTTTCATTCACTTATTCATCATTTTGAGCATATAAATATGCAAATTGATCTTTTTATAGTGATGAACATTATCTTTTTAACTCATTTGAACTAGTTAATAGGTCCTACTTGGTTTTATACCTCCAAAAACTATTTTTCATGCCAAATTTTCAACAATCTCACACATAAATGAAAATTACTTTGAAAAACAAATCATTTTCACTCAGTGAAATGCTCAATAGTTGAAACCCTTCAAGGGTTGGTTAGGTGTTGATCTTTGAATCTTCCATTGTTACAATATATTTACTTTACTAGTTGTCCAGTACTTATGATATATTTGATATGTGTTATTGTTTGGGTAAATGATAATGCATCTCACTAAAAAAATCTTTATATAACTATTCCATTCTCATGGTTATGTTCATTTTTGCCATGAATATCAACATGGTTCTGTGAGAGTCTTTCAAGAATTAAACCTTCAACAATTCTTCTTTGAAGCACTCTTACTTCGATTTTAGATGAGAGATCAGTTAATCTAGAGTAACCAACTTATTCTAGTTAGAATTCTAGCACTTAAGAATCATTAAAGAAAAAGGTATTTATTCTCTCCTCACAAGGAACACTATTTCATTATAAGAATGGTCAAGAGGATAGACCCCTCCCACCCAATGCTTCACTACATTTATATAATTAGGTTATCCCTTTGACCAATATTCTGATATCTCCAATAAATTAGGTTGAGTTTTCCTATATATCAACTTTTGATTTCATGGGTTTTAGTCATATTAGATTTCAACTAGCTATCTATTCAACTCTTTAGTTAGTAGATCTATTATCCTTTCATATCAAGTAATTAACAAAGATAATTCTAGTTAAGAGTAACTCTCTTATGATATTATGTCTATGGCTTATATGTCTAGACTTACCATTACATATATTGCTTTGTGCCCTACCAATTACAATTAACTATCACAATTTATAAATATTAGTGGCATAGCATTTTACCATTTTGGAATATCTTCTAAGAGACAGTGCAGTCATTTAGCCACTTCCCCACACTTATTTAAGGCAACTAACTCAAATTTCATAATGGATATGATCAAAATAATTTGTATAGAAGATCTTCATGATATAATTGAACCTAGTAGTATATATGAACACATATCTATTAGTAAACATTGAGTTTTTTATATAAGATATTCAATTTATATTATTATATACTTCTAGAACACCTAAGTATCTAATATAATGCAATTGATTAGTATGAGTATACAGTAAGTACTTCAAGATTCTTACTATTACTTTTAAGTAGTCAACAATAGAATTAGTCACATATCTACTACGTTTACTAACCATGTAAGAAATATTCGATCTAGTACAACTTATTAGATATAATAGATGTCTAATTACTTTAGAGTACTTTACTTGAGAAATATTCTTTCTTCTATTCTTAGATAGATGGAGGCTATTAAATAATGTTTTAGAAATCTCATAATAATCGTTGTTGAATTTCTCAAGAATTTTATCTACTTAGTGTACCTGACTTAAAATCAAACTTTTCCATACTTTTTTGATTTTAACTCTCAAAATCACATCTAGGATTATGATTGGGCTAAGTTTGCTTGAAACTCGATATTGTATGCGCTGAGCTATTTTGAGTTTGGGCTAAGCTGATTTATGAGCTTTAATTTAAGCTTGATTTAATGATCGAGCTGATCTCAAGCCAACAAAAAAGTAGTACATTTTAAGCTTGACTTAACAACATTATTATATTTATTTTGAATTATTTTTTATAAATATATAAATAAATAGACCTAATTAAATCTCGTTAGGGTTTCTTCTTATTTCTTTCTTCACTCTTAATGGGTGACCATCTTTTCCTCACTATCGTTCGGCATCTTGGCATCTTCTTCGCTCTTTCACTTCACGTTGTTATCACCTCCTAACATTAGGGACAACATCATGGGCCACTAAGGCTTTGGTTAACATTACCATTTTATACCATCTTGATACCTACAAGACCAAATACCAAGCTAAAAATAAAGCTTACCATCAAAAGAAATACAAGTAATCTCCTCTCTTGTATAAGACCAACTTGCATGTTTATCCTCAATTTTTATTAGAAATATCAATATTTTATTTTCATTTTCCTTGTTTTTATTTCACTTGTTGTCATTGCCGTGGTTGATTTGTTATGAATCTTAATACCTGCATGGTTAAAATTTATTTTGACATAGTGAATTTTAAATCTAATTGATGTATTCATCAATTAATACTTGATATGATTCATTGGTAGAGATGTTAAGGCCATTATATGTGAGAAACCAATCGTAATTGTTTTAGATATTATGTAATTTTACAACAATAGTAAGTTTAAAAAGAACTAAAGAATTTTTAGTGTTAGGTTTTTTTTTTTTTTTATGAAGTCTTGATCCGTTAATATGATTGTATAGCATTTTGTGAGAAATTGTTTAGAAATGGAATTATTTGATGGGTATTGATGGCCTTTTTAAGCACTTAAATTTGGTTCTTTTTATTGATTAAAGTTTAAATATTTTCAAAATGTTGCCTTTATTGCATTATTATTTAGCTATTATTGACCTCAAATTCACATTAAGTTTCTAAATATGATAATGCACATGTAATGTAAATTTGTAAAAACATCAAAAATTAAGTTTTAGTTCTTTGATAAGAAGATTATTCTTAGTTTACTTTACAATGAATGACCAAGCATAGTTTATTATTGTGATAAAGTGCCAAATTTTTGTTTGTTTGTCTTGATATTTATATTTCAATTTTAAAATTACATGAAATCTTTAATTGAAAATAACTAGACAAGTATATATGATATATTTAGTAATTATTTTAATATTTTGTGTAGCTTTCTTTGAATCCAACTTAAAATAAGAACTTTAAAGATGTCAGATGCTAACAATAATAACTCAGTTAATGTGGTGGATTTGGATCATATCAATGATACTAGTATAGTAGAAACCAATATAGCAAAAAGGCCAAAAAGAGAAGTGAAATTAATATCTAATTAAGATGCGGCAACATTTCATGAAACTTAAGAAAAATGATGGAGGGATGGTAATCAAGAACATTGCAAGTATAATTATTATGGCCAAGTTTATACTACATCAAGTAAATGTGGGACCACTCATTTGTATCTTTATATATTTGGTAGAAGATGTCCAAAATATCATTCAAAAGAAAGAAAGTCACAAAATATTTTAAGCTTCACACATAGTAGTTCAAAACATGAAAGTAGTTTTGTATTATGAAATTTTGATCAAGATCATTAAAGAGGGATATTATAGAGTTTGTCATTGTCAAAGAGCTACCTTTCTGTTTTGTAGAGGATCCCATATTTCATATATCCTTAATAAAAATTCTTCTTTTGTAATACAGTGAGTAATAATTGTATGAAGTGTTATGAAGAGGAAAAAAGGTATTGCAAAAGACTTATTTATGCATACATCTACACATGTTAATTTCATTAATGACATATGGACTTCTACTTAGGATTTACCTCATATATATGATACTTACAACATATTTTATTGATAATGATTGAAATTTGAATAAGAAAATTATTTCTTTTGTGTTAGTCCAAGTGAAAAACAATTGGATAAAAAATTGCTAACATGACCAATAGCTTATTGGATCAGGATATTGAAAAAAATTTCATATTTACAATTAATTAATAATTATAGTGCTAATGATGTTATTAGCGCAACTCTTACTAACCAATTATAGTTCTAAGTTTGTTATTATAAAATGGTCGAAAGCTTCAAGTTTGTTGTTGTGTTCATGTGTTGAATTCAATTGTTCAAGAAGGATTAAATGAAATATGAGATTTTATATTGAAAGTTAGAAATGTTGTGAAATATGAGATTTTACATTATAGGTAAGCATACAATAGGATGAAAGCACATGATCCTAATTTATCAATGCACCTACTCAAGAAGATTGAGAGAAAGCTGAAAGTGTACATCCATTTTTGGAAGATCTTTACAAAGCCATTGAATTGTTTTCTAGCATGAGATGATGTATTTTAATTATCTTTTCTTCCAATCAATTTTGTAAATCATTCTTTAATCTTATTGAATGTTTGGATTTTTTTTTTCATATCAAGTACTACATTATAAGTTTATTTATTTGTGAGATTTATAGATTTTTAGTGACGTTGTGAGCAACTATTAAGGATTTAAATTCTTTGCTTGGGAGAATGTCAATTAATATTCTTAAGATGTTTGAAAAATATTGGGTTGAAAAGGAGCCAAACACTTTATTATCTCTTGTAGTGATTCTTGATCTAGATATAAGATGAAATATCTTAATTTTTGTTTTAAAAAAATTTATGATTGTAATGTGATAGAATTAAGTAAATCCTTTTGTATGACTATTAGTAAGCTCATGATGATACTTCTAGTGTAAATGAGGTGACTACCAAATTTTATAAAATGTGCGGTTATTATTCTTCAAAACAGTTGAAAACAAAATAGATCCAACTGAGGATTTTAAAAAATTAGTAATGAAGAAGATAATGTAGAAAACAAAATAAGAGCTGGACATTTATTTGAAAAAAAAGATGGTTCCATATATTAAGGAAGGTACTAGAGATGGTTTGATATATGAGTTTGGTGGTGTTTTAATGCTTTTAAGTTTTTTCCTATTTTGGTAAAAATAACACATGATATTCTAACAGTTTATATATCCTCTATTATTTTGGATTGTGCATTCAATACTAGTAGTATGTCCCTTCTAAGTTTCAAAGTTTTCTTATTATTACATTATTTATGATCATGAATCACTTGATAATGCATTATTTTCAACCATCAAAGTGCTTGAATCTAACTATTTTCAATTATTTTTGAATATACTAATATCTTATTTTCAATCACCTTATGCTTGAAAAACTGCCATTTTTTGACAAGTTTTATTACTATTAACAACAACTTCATTCATTTATCACTAATAGCTTTTAAAACTTGCAAATATATTAATTTAGAAGCTCGTTGATGCCACCTTTTTTTATGACATCTAATAGTCCAAAGACATTGAAAATATCTATTTTCACAATTGTCATGCACTTGCAACTATTTTCGGTGCTCAAAAAAATTACTTTTCTTAGTGCAAGGAACATTAGATTTGGGAAATCAATTACTTTGCAAGAAATGAACTCGATTGAAGAAAAAATGAAAGTAGAAATTGATGCATGTGTTGTAGAGCCAGAATAGATATATGAAGAAAAACTAAAAAAGATTCACTAACAAATAGACAAAATGTCTCATCCTTAAAGAAGCAATGAAGTTGGTGAAAATAATGCAAAAAATCACAAGTATATCTTATCTATTTATTTTATAACTTTGTTAGAAATTAATTTTATTTTACATATATAAATTTAAATACTTTCTTGACAATCTTCAAATTTGTATATCATAGGTAGGTCCTTGATGCTTCAAGTAAACGTGTAACTCATGGTGAAAATCGTGATCACTTAAAAAAGGATGATTCTCATGCTATATGATCTAAAGATAATTGTCATGCTACGTTGTGTTAAATATTTTACTTTTAACATTTTTTCCTCCTAGGACTAATTTTAATAGTAATTACTTAAGTAAATTGATTGTTAAATATATAAGGTTGTAGTAATTAAATATCAACTTTTAAGAGTCAAAAATTAAAGCAAAATTTTTTTTATGTCATAGCACATCAAAATTGCCAAAAAATTGCTTCATAAATTTCTAAAGCAATTTTCTAGCACAAGGAGCACCCAAAGTTTTTAACATAAAGAGTGTCAAAATTTTCTAACTTAAAAATCTATTGTTGTTAGTAAACGTTTTGACATTATCTTTTTTTTTTTCACACCATAAGTACGACGTCATCAGCTCAATCGAAAAAACATCATAAATTTTCTTGTGAAGCTGACATATATAGTAGATCAATTTTTTGGCCTTTTTTTCTATATGGATAAGAACTTTTGCAATGCTTAAAAGCACCACCAAAAAGCATTGTTAAAGATTAAATATGTTATAATAATAGGACCCATTTGCTAAAACTATAAAAAGGACTATTGATATGCACATGTAGATTCAGCTACATACTCTTTCTCCATAAAGAAGGACAAAGTTATAAGAGGGCTACCTTAGGCAAATATATTTTGGGATAAGTTTATACATATGAAATTATTGTTATGCTCATATGGTAAAAATCTAAATCCTTTTACTTTCTTACTCTCTCGAACACATAATAACTCTTGTTTTTCTTTTTAACAGGCAACAACCCTTACCCTTTCTAGCAACTCTACTTCTAGTGCCCTCTAGAGCTTCGCCTCTAGTCATAAAGTCATCACTCATCAAATAGTTGTAATCATCGACTTATACTTCTTTTTTTAGCTTATTAATAGGGGTATGGTGCATATGTATGAAATGAAGAAAATCGATTAATTTGGTTTTGAATGGTTTGATAAATAAGCGTTAGAAAATTCAAACTTTAATTCCAGTAACCCAACTAAAAATTAAAGATTTGTAGAACAAAAATAGCCTTCTTCCTATTAGATTGTCTCCTTTCATCATCCATCAACTAGGTAAGGTTCTTTTTTTTTACTTTTTTTTTTTGTTTAACAATATGTTATTAGTTTATAATGGATTAATGTATGAATTTGAGATTATTATTTATCATTTGCTTCATTATATTTTGAACATTATTTTGTTGCATTTACGAAATTATTTGAATTAATTTGGAAAGATTAGTTTGCTACTATGTTATATGTTTGGATATCATCTATTTACAATTGTTCATTTTAAGATTTAGTATTTTAAAAAATTAGTCAATCTGTACTTGAAAAAAATTTTAAAGTATTTTGAAAAATTAGTTTGGGATACGTTGGATATAGCTAAATTGACACAAGTTAAAATTATTTAGTTTAAGGATTAGTGTATGTAGAAATGATATAATTTGTATGGTTAACTTTTAAGTAAATTATTTTATAGTAGATTAAAATATCAAAAAACTATATATTCACATCAAGAAACGCTCTTCTTTCGTACTTTGACAAAAAATGAAAATAATTAATTAACAAATTTTTCGAGTCCTCCATATTTGCATCATTTTAGTATTTTAAGCTCCCTAAAAGACGTAAATTTAAGAATATTAAAGTGTCATCCGATACTAATACTCAATATTATGAATATGATCCTATATTACACTTTCTAATAAAAATATTTTTTATTAACAAGCATGAAGATATTCGAAAGGCATATGTTGAAATAGGCTCACATCAACTTGTATTAGCTAATTAAATTTTGATTAAGATGAAAAACAAATACAGTGATTCCAAGCTTCTTAATTGGTTCAAAAGATTTAACCTACTTAAATATTTAGTAAAAAAAAAAAAGTAAAGCATTTTGTTTTTTATGCATGTTGTCTCTTTCAAAGTCATCCACCTAAATATTACACAGTCATAGTTAATGGTTTTCAAAGTTGGAAAAGCATGGGTGGTAAAATATACTTTCTACAACATGAAGGAAAAATTAATTTGCTTCATAGATTTGCTATGGAGGTTTAAAAGAACTCAAAAAATTCATCTCAATATATTAATAGAGCCATAAATACATTCAAGACTTCATTACAGATAGTAAAATGGTTGGCCTTGTAACGATCTACTTTCAGAGGTCACAATGAGTCCATCAATTTTACTAGTTGTGAGAACTTCCTTGAGTAGGTAAAATTGCAAGGATCGATGAATGAAGAAATTGTTAGAATTATATTAGAAAATTCTCCATTGAATGCCAAGATTTACCATCGTGGATGTAGAGGGAAAAAAAGGGGGTTACTAAAATTCTTATTATTAAGTGCAAGCCAAAATTCGTGATAACATTAGGGATGCTATTCATTTGTGAAAATTTATTTAAAATTAGAAATGTGTAGGACACAAGTGCTAAAAATCTTAAGAAGTAAATAAGTAATATCCTTAATAGATACAAATTATGAGTTAAAGACTTTTAAGATCAAGGGTGTAACAGTGCTTGAAATATTCGAGATGAATGGAATGGTTTATAATAGCTGTATTTCTTAAGGATTGCTCATGTGCCTATTATGTGCATAGCACATTGACTTCACCTTATTTTAGTTGCAATTGAAAAAAAAAAAGTGCAGAACATATGATTGTTTTTTGTTTGAACTTACGCTGTATTGTGAACTTTTTTAGTGCTTTTTTTCAAGAGAGATTTAGAATTCAAATCTATTTAGGAAAATAAAATTACAAATTTGATTGCTTCAAAAGGGTTAACATTGATGTACAGCAACTAATCAAGTTTACACATTGTAATAAACTGTAGCTAATTGTTGGAGTCTCATTTTATTTCTATTAGAAGGTTAATTAATTTGTATGATTCTGTTTTACTTTTCTTAAAAATTTGATTAATAGTATATTAAAAGAATAAATATGTGGAGAAACTAAATATACGTATGAAGATTTGAGATTTTTTGAATCTGCATTTCTATTGCTGTTGATGAACAACATATTAGGAATTTATGATTTACTGTGTCATGTTTTGCCATTGAAATCTCAAAATATCTTAAATACTATAAATTTACTTTCAGTTAAACAAAAGTTTTTTCAAGAGTTAAGAGATGGATGACATGTTTTTGTTGAGAGTTTGGTGTAATTTTGTATTAGTTAGGATACTAATATACCGATTAAGGATGCACGTCATATAAAAGTTACAAGATGCTCTTGTCAATTAAAAGTTGACATCACAATTGAGTACTACTATCATTTTAAAAAATTATATATTATGACTTATTTTATGTTGAGGAAGTTAGATAGTGAATTCTTACACAAAATAGTAGAACTTCTTTTTTTTAGCATGATTTTGACTCTTATTGATGGCTTCAAATTATTTAATGTTAATGATATTATTACTTTTGCTAAAAGTTATTATTCTTTAAACTTTTGCCAAAAGTAACATCAAAGATTTGAAAAGAAATAATTTGACTAATATATATTTGATGTATTTAACTCTTCAAAATTTTAGAATATTAATTGTCTTTCTAAATTATCAGACTTTTAACTGAAATAAAAATGTTAGATTATTCTACGAGTTCCCATAATAATTATAAAATGAGCAATTTTAGTTTTAAACTTATCAAAATATCTTTTTGCAACAAGATGGAGGATTTGTAGATTATATGGTTGTTTATATTGAAAGAGATATTGTTGATTCAATTGACAAGAATTCTATTATTTATAAGTTTGATAATCTAAAACCTCATTTAAATTGTAATCGACTGTATTTAAAAAATAAGATAAGTCTTTTTATATTCTCCATACTTGAATGTATTTTTATTTTGAATTAAATGATTTATTTCTTATATTATAATCTTGTTTGATGAAATATCTCTTTTCAGCCACTCTAACTAAAAATTATAAATTCACCTCTTTTTAATGCCCACTCCTTCCCAACATATAGTAATTTCTTTATGTCTAAGTTATGGTTGATTGAGCTAATTGCCACAAATGGTTTAAAAAAATTTCCACACCTAAAATATATCCAAAATTAATCATTTTTATCTTTGTAACCTTTTTTTTATTATGAAGTCTATATTACCCTTAATGAGGCAAAACCATTGACACTTAATTTTCTTTTTCTTTTGACAGCACTATACTAATGAATATGATGTTGTCAACCTATCCCTATCACCCTCTCTCTTTTCCCTCACATTTCTCTTTATTCTTGTTAACCAAGTCAGAGAACCAAGAATTGAGACACCACATCATATTTTTTTCTTTCAACGGCACAATACAAATGAATAGTATGCTGTCAATCGACCCTCATCACCCTTTCTCTTCTCCCTGATATTTCTCTTTATTCTTGTTAACCACATCAGAGAACCAAGAACCAAGAACCAAGACACCACATCATACTTTTTCTTTTGATATTGCAGTACTAATGAATACTATGTTGTCAACCTACCCCAATCACCCTATCTCTTCTCCCTCACATTTCTCTCTATTCTTGTTGACCAAGTCAAAGGACCAAGAACCAAGACACCACATCATACATCTTCCTTTATGGTTTCTCTCTAAACCCACCATTTCAAACCCATTTTCTCTCTTAATCCTTCAGCTTTTGGCATGGATTAGAGCAGAAAATAAGATTTTGAACATTTGACTTTAAAGTTGGCATTTGATGATGGAAGGAGGTAATTTTTAAGGTTTTTTTTTTTTATTTCAATGAGAATAAGATGAGTTGAAACCCATAACTATATTAAGGAAATTTATTTCTCTTTTGCATTGTCTAAGTAATGAATACTTGCATAATGATTTTTTAACCCATTTGAAATTTTGATGAGGTATCGGTACAAGTACTATTTGAATCAACTTGGTACAATGGCTTCTTATATGGCTAAGGCGGGTAAATGTTTTATCAGCCAAAACTAAGGTTATGCAGACAAGCAAAGCACAATATGAAAACATAAAAAAGAAAGGCCTATTTTCTCATGTATTTATATAAGGTTAGGTTCTATATTGAACTTAATTACATGGAATGAGTGACTGTTAAAAGTGTTTAGTGCTATTTGTGATGTTGAGTCAATTGCAATGTATTATGTAGTTACATGCAAGTTCTTGTGCATGTTACTGCTACACTGGACATGTAATGCCTTATTATGAGATGGTTGTACATTATTGTTCATAATATTGAATTATCCTTGAATAAGTAAAAAAAAAAATTAGTATCAATATTTATAAATCCATAGTTATATCTCGACATTTTCAATGATAACAAATTATTACATCATGAAATCATCAAAGCACAAGAATTACTGAGAGTGATTTAATATGAATTATAATAACTTAATATAGCATACTAGTATGCTGATTATTTTCATAATAAGTTATTACTTAAAAACAATATGCATTCTATATAGGTTACCACTATGTGAATAAGAAATATCTTGTTTATGATGCAGTATGCTAATGAGATTCAAATAATGATATACTTCAATAAAAAATATGTTGACAAAAATTTAAATTATTAACATGTTGGTTTTTCTTAAATTGATGAAAAAAGTTTAGATTTTTTTATTTTTTATTTTTTATTTAATTTAAATTAAATCGTTAATTATCTTTATCTCAACTATCAAACATTATTAAAAAACGTATTTTAAATAATAAATTTTGACAACCATTATCTTTTATCAAGATTTTAACGTGGATATTTAAGATGATATTTTTGCAACCATCAAGAAAAGCACAGTTTATTATAGTAACAAAACATAACAAAATAACCCAAAATAAAATATGAAATCGATTTCACTAATAAAGTAAAATTCCTCAAGCAATCTTATCCATCACCTTTCACTATATCAACATCCCTTTTGACCTGTTTTACCTTCGACATCCGCCCAATAGTCTGATTCAGCCAAAATCTAATAACCCATTTGTAGTTAAACTCGAACCCATTATTAGTGGTCTTTTTCCTAACTTGCTGGTAGCAACCATTTTTAATAAGATGCACTAGTTGATTTTTTTCTCTTAGATCAATCATCTCATCTTTCCAGCTCTTTGTTAGCCTCAGTTTCTTCACCTTAGTCCACTCCAATTGTTACTACGACTTTCTTTACATATGCAGTACTTCTCAGTGATCTCATTTCTTTGCATATATATGTACCATTTGATTTTCATAAAATCTACAAATTTGATCAAGATCTCAGAGTGCTTTATGTGCGAAATTTGAAACTCCATGCAACACACATGCTCCAGCCCCGGTTTTAGATACATGTTATAGAGATAAGCATAAACTTTCTTTCAAGTACACATAAGAAGCCCATATACATATACAATCAAAGAAAAGCTTACTACATGATGGTGTATCCCTGATGGAAAACATATCCAACAAGGGCCAGCAGCTCAACTCCTTCGAGGAATTCATCTCCATTTTGCATCACAAAGTTTCAGACCATGACGTGCTGTGCACTGCATATCTGGTAAATGACATAAGATGCTCGATAGCTTCCATTAGGGCTTTGTCAGTGAGACGAACATCACCTTCTACATCACATCCCATCAAGATCTCTCTCTTGGTGGGTGTTCTATGATTCACTAAACGGAACTCAATAGCTTGAGGATCACTATCAGCAAGCATGTTTGCCAAGAAAATAGTCTGCTGCTTAGGGGCAGCTATATGCTTAAGTTTGAAAATTGCTTTGATATTTTCAGGTGAAGACAAGTTACTTATAGAGCTTCCCAATATTCTTGTTCATCATTAACTTTATATTATATGTTTGTGCCTACAATTTGAAATTCTTTAGGCTGATCTTCTCTAGTTAATAAGGCTAAGTATATATGTGCAAGTTATTATACAATTTCTAGTTTCTTTTCAACAAAAAAGATATTTCTAATGCAATAAAATTTGGGTATTAAAACTCACATTAATTAATTATATAAAGTCCCTGTCACAATTGTTTTCTGTTTTTCTTTACTAAATGTTATGAGCGAAGGACTTAATTATATCTTTAGATTTCATCTTATGACGATAATTTTGATTAAATTTGTCAGCAAACACCGTTGATCAACAAGATGAAATAAATTATAAATTACAGCAAACTCGCCACCAAAGAAAAAAGTATGTGACACTTATAATAAAGACTTTCAAATCTCTGGGCAAGTCTAAAGCGGAAGAGAATGATTCTTCGTCCGGAATATTCCTTTGCCTAAAGTTCGACTCAATAAATTACACAGAATGTGACTGCAATAAGAGAATCATTTGATTGGTTGTAAATTCTAAGGATAAAATGAAGAATATGATGCAAAGTTGGTTGTGTATCAATGAAGTCTCGAATATATATCTACATTTGTCACATCAAGTTGATATTTTTAACTGAATTTCTAGCAAATTCAAGCACCAATGGACCTCATAAATTCTGATAATTTAGATCAGGCAATACCATATTGTATGTCTTTGCATTTGTCGTAATATGCAGTAAACCCTAAATTAGTTAATTCCCCTTTAGATGATGGAAAATGGGCTATATCATTTGTTATGAATGTGTGCAAAGAGAATCAACAAATTACCTAATATTTTTAAAATTTATAATGCACAGAGAAATATAAAGGGAGCTCTTATTAGAGGATTGATGGATGACCATTTTCACGCGCAATTAATTTGTATAAAGTATTGACAAAGAACTGTGTTAGATAACTACTAATATGATTAGTAAAAATATTGTGTGGATTTAATTTCTAGAGAAAGTATGTAACTTGTTTGTATAAAAAACATAATTATAGAGGTTTCAATTTTAACAACATAAAAAGAATATTGATGGAGGATTTGTCCATTTTTCTTGTAATTTCACCCATAACAACAAAAATACATGTTTAAATAATAACAGAAAATTCTGGTTAAGTCACATTAACAGTACAAGTATTAGTTATGAATCGAGACAAAAGCGAAGTCTTCTATAATTTGTATCCAAGTTTAGAAACACTATGAAGGAAAGTTACAAGAAAGAAAAACTGAGTGAAAGTGGTTTAGGAGGAAGTTATTTCATTTATTGTTTCTTTAATTAATGGAGGGATTATTTATATGAAAAGCAAAATAACAATTATTAAAAAATGACAATAATTATCTTTTTAAAAATTAATAAAATAATAATATTATAACAATGTGGATAAAAGAATTACGGAAAGCAACTAGCGATAAGGTTGGAGCTTAAGATACACATGGTCGCCAATTGCGGCTACGGTCGGCTTGCATTTCCATGCAGTCTTGTGCTTTGATGAGTTTACTGCGCGGGTCCTTCAAGATCATGTTTTGGGTGCAAAGTTTTTCATTTACGGCTCGAACTTTGGTGGTGCTTGAAACATAAAAGTGCAACGTTGGCGGTCGGATTCCGTACACAGTTTCAAAGGGATAGACCCAAGTGGCGAATGGTCAACTGTATCATAGCTATACTCAGCTCAACTCAGTCAATCTATTTTTTTGGTTGCTCACTAGTGAAGCAGCAGAGATACTGCTTTAAAGTGTGTTCGACCTGAGTTTGCTAATCCGTTTGAGATGGTAATTAGAGCTTATATTTAGAGTTGTGCTTTACAACTTCAAAAGAGTTTGCCAAAAACATGCTGGTGAAAACTTTATCACGGTCACTGACAATAGAATAGGACATTCCATGAAGCGGACTGCGTAATTAACAAAAGTCTTGGCAACAAAGACGGCTGTGAATGGATATTTCAAAGAAACAAAATGAGCATACTTTGACGAGCGATAAATTATCACTATATAATTACTGTATAACTTTAAAAAAAGGACAAACCTTCAATGAAATCCATGGATTGTTAGTCCATATGCAATCCGGAAAGGGTGGGAGCTGAAGGAGCCCATAAGGCTTCGTACAGTCGCTCTTACAATGTTGACACACTTTACCAAAAATCTTGTTGATGTGGTTGAGAGTTTTATAGTACCCTAAAGTGTTCTCCAAAGGGGTCAAATGAAGTTCAACCAAGATGGTAGGAAGTAGAGAGGAGTTAGAACTCAAGCATGCCCTTCCCTGTTTGAACCAAACCCCATCATGTAAAAGATAAGTGTGATCTCCAAGTGTAGTCAAGTTAGAAAACATCTTGTACTATGGCTCCACTAAGACATCTTAAACGTGCATAAACTGCATGGACGTGCATGAGCTGCATGTTGTTGCAGAGATCATTCTACTAAATACCCAAAAAGGAGACCCTATACTGAGATATAGTTTTGTGAGAAAGCCTCAACAAGGTAGAATTAATTAACTACATGAAAGAGTTATTTACCCTACCCGATCCAAGGGCATATGGGGAGTGAAGAAAGCTCTTATAACACGGAGAAACCAAATCCTAAAAAGTCTCAACGTCCGGAAAAGTGGTGTGGTATTGGTAAAAAAGGAACTAGGCCAATGAAGGGTTTAAAGACCCAAACAGTTCGTAAAAGTTCATCAAATATGCAAGAAATTATGATCCCAGAAGATCTGGGATCGGGAAGATCAAAGACCTCAACTTCAAAAGATCAAAATAAACAAAGCTAATTAAATGCAAGTCTGTGGTAGCTAGCTGCAAGAGTCTAATCAAAAATTCAGAGAAGCCAAAGAACAATAGAAGTAGAATCGACAAAAGTCATGAGGCACATAAACATGTACATAACCCAAGCTAGGCAATCAATGATTATATGGCTAAGATTAACTTTAATAAGAGAGACTTCTGGTCAGCTCCACATTCATATAATTTCTTGAGTTTCTTCAACTCCTAGTTAACAAGGATTTTTAAATGCTAGCCGCGGCCAACTCATCTACCACCTTCATATTATAACTTGAGTTTATTTCATTGAAATTGAAATATTTTTGCTAATTTAATTATGCTGATCTTTTTCCATCTCATTAATATTAGCATTATCATTTAGCTTTTATATATATAATATATATGTATGTCGATCAGTGTTGTGTTTTCTTGGGATTCCATTTTTTGTGAAGATAACTTTGAACTTTGAAAGGAAAATAACTGAATTATTAATACATTATAGTGATGATCCCACTTCTTGATTCAATTCTCACCAATATAACGAAATTAGTTTTTGTTCGTTGATACCCAACTGTGGCACATTCTTACTCCTCACTAAAAGCAAGTCACTTTTCGGCATCTCAGAACCAGTTTTTAAAATGTCACACAAAATAAACAAGAAAAAAAAATATATCACAACTCAGATACATGGAATAGAGTTAAATTACTAAAAGAGAAAGATCCAATTTCTTTGATGGATACTGGTTCTCCTAATCAAAATCATCATGTTATTTTTATAAGAAGATTCACATACTTTTGAAGTCGGCACCTCTAAAGTGGAAAAAAGGGATCCTTTATTTACAGAATTTTTTTGCCTTTCAATTCTTAAGAGATGAAATGTTTTACAATAAGATATATAAAATATAGCAATCAGAATCATTTGGTCGATGGAGTATGAATATATAGAAGAATAAGATGCAAAAATGAGTGGAAGACTATACTGTGATAAAAAACCTGTGAGGACCTGAAGATTCTTTTTATGTGGATCAACCATTTCTTTTTGTGTTTGATGGGGTATCAGTCAAGTCTAGAATATTTGCCAAGTTATATCCAATCTGTAAGGTATACTTTGAACCAATTTCCAAGTAAATTTAAGCGTATCCACCCTATAGAATCTGATGAAGATCATTTTTCCTTATTGTAGTTTCTTGCTGTTTCCTGAGAAACTACAACTTGTAGATGCAAATATCTACTAGCTTCACTTCATTTGCTATGCTTAGAAACACAGTTTAGGGTTTATGCAGAGCACTTTACTTCTTGGAGGGTACATAAAAACATAATAATCCCTCATGTGATGTTCTTGTGTCTGGCTCTTTGCATTTTCGGTATGTTTGTTGTGAACATTAGAACCAGTTTCCATCCACCTTAAATACTTCATACTTGAAATTTAACACTTCACAACACAAAACTGCATAAATCACTATGTATATAATTACAACTCAATCCGCCAAAGTTATTGTTGCGTGGTTCATAGTTATCATTGCAGGGTAATGATGGATACTCAAACATATAATAATTTTTTTTTTTTTTGAACTTTTGAAATATTATTCATTTTGATTGCGTAATTATATGTAATTATAAATATTTTAATTGTTTTTTCAGAAAAACAGTATAGTTAAATTAATTTATATTGCATGTTATTAATACATAAATATTGGATGTAAAATTTATCCACTACTTTCAAGTGAGGTAGAAAGACTCATCACATGGTGATTAGCAAAAGGCAGAAATTTTGTATCAAGTGGACACAACCTAAGCATGCCTACCAAAATCAACCAGCTTAAATATTTGAATCACTAGTTGCATAATGCAGGTAGTCTACTGCCTGCAAACAGTAGAATGTTGCATGAAACCAGCATGTAGTGGATACTTGAATCTACACAGGCACTGCATTTGTGGCGCTTGCGTCTATTGTGGTCTTTTTTTATAGTTTTTTTAGTTTTTTTTTTTTTGTTTTGCTTCCCTTTCTTTCCTTTTTTTTTTTTTTTTGTTTTGCTTCCCTTTCTTTCCTTTTTTTTTTGTTTGTGTTTTTATTTTGTTTACATTTTCATTTTTTGTTTTTCAATTTTATTATTATTTTTCTTTAAAAAATACATATTTATATGTTTATATCTACATTTTATTAATTTTAATATCTTTTAAATTAATCAAATTGAAATTAAGTTTCTATAGCTACCCTTTTTATTCATTTTTGGGAATCCAAAATTGAATGAAGACTAAAAACACCTAATTTTGTCTCAAAATTTAAGAACTTTCGCCCTTCCACTATCCTCATTCGTGCTTCTTTCATTCTCATCCCCTTCCTTTTTCTTTATATTTTTTTATCATATGCAACAAAACTACAATGTTACAAATAACTAAAATGATCTATTTAATGATGTCATCTACATCTTGAGAGAAGTCAAGTGGTTATAAAGGTTTCATTCTAAACGATAGTTAGTGACACTTGGAGAAAACTAGGAGGCTCTGTTCTGAGGACGACCTCAACCATGGAAATCTAAAAGAACTTCATTCTAAAGATGACATTAACTTAAGAAAATCTAAAAAGGCTTCATTCTACTAATAGCATCAACTTTGAAATTGGAAGACTTTGTTCTAAGGATAACATTAACTTAGGAATATCTAAAGTTGCTTCAAGGACGATCATTCTATAGCCTAAAGATTTTGTCCACTAATAACTATATTAGAAGATTTCAACAAATTTTGTCCATTGACAACTATTTTGATTTGATATAAAAGAGTTTTATCTATTGACAGTTATTCTAGAAAACTAAAGAGATTTTGTCCACTGATAGCTATTCTAAAGAACTTGAAGAGATTTTATCCATTAATAGTTATTTTAAGAAATCTAAAGAGATTATATGCACTAATGGCTACTCTAAAATTTCTAAAGAGATTGTGCCTATAGATAGCTATTTTTAGCAATTTAAAAGGATTTCATTGATAGCTATGATAATTATGTGCAAGGAAAAGAATTTTATCCCCTGATGATTAATATTGTTTCAAAAAAATTCAATGGTCTTCATCAATTGACGATTATATCATCCTGAAAAGATTAAATATTTTCATCCATTAACAGTTTTTTAAGAGAAAACTAAATCATCTATCTAGTGAGCATTCTAATAATACTTTTCCTTATTTGAAAGGGAGAAAAGATTGTTCACGCCTCCATTAACGGACATATCCCACATGTTTCATCAAGATAAAATGCATGCAATGTTTCATGTATACATGTTTATGCAGATGCAATGATCATTTCTTCCTCTCTTCTATTTTTTTTTCTTTCAAATTTTAGAATTGTCTTTCTTCTTTTTATTTTCCTTCTTTTCCTCTTTTCTTTCTTTCCTTTTTTTTTCTCTCTCTCTTCTTCTTCTTCTTTTGAAGCATAGGAAATCTTCTTTCAATTATTTTCTCATATGATACCCGATCTCAAAGCTTCGACCCAATTGTAAACTCTTTTTTTCCTTAAGGTCGATTCTAGTGACAAATTTAATCCTAACAATGGCCTTCACTTAACACAAATAAATGTGATTTATCATACCTTCAATGTTGGGGAACCTGAATGTTCCATGCAAATCTATTTTTGCTTGTACTTTTGACTCCACTAAGGATCATTAGAACCCTTATCCATCTATAGATCTATCTTGATCAATTTGAAACTTGCAAAAATTGCTTTGAAAATGAATGTTAATTATGTAATATCATGACTTCATTTAGATTTAATCACTATTTAGTTTTAAAAGTGGCACTCTTTTATCGAATTATGTTTGCAAGGGTAGTTTGGATCAAAATTTTCAAAAAATATATATATATAAGAAAATAATATTCAGTTGAGTATGTAATCAAGTAATTGAATAGAAAATATTTGAAATGCCTTTTTTATTAAATTAGGTCAAGAGCCATAATGATCGACAATAAGGCCTAACATTAAAAAAGAACAACGAATATTTTAGTGTCATTCATTTATCCAAACCTCACCCAAAGAGCTTCTTGGTTTTCTTCTAGACCTCTATAATCTAAAAAAGATTATCAACACAAATTTCAACCTAAATTTTCTCGTAAATGTACAACCACTAATTTTTTTATTTTTTTCTTTTTGGGGAATGGTTCGACCTTTTTATGATCTCCAACATTACTTGTTTTTCTCATGAAAATAAACCACTCTTTTTTAGGTTTTCATTTTCTTCAAGCATAATACTTCTTTACAATATCTAAATCAATCGATTTAAGGAGATCATCACCATCCATTTCAACTAAGATCAAGGCTCCTCTAGAAAATACTCTTTCGACAACGTATGGCTCCTCCCAGTTTGGTGCCCATTTGCCCCAAAGGTCTAAAATATTCTTGAAATTTTTTTTCAACATTAAATCACATTCTTTGAATACTTTGGGGCACATTCCTTATTATAAATTTTTTTTCCTTTCTACTTTGGTACAATTGTCCATGACAAATATCTTAATCAATCAAGTTTAATTGTTCATATCAGGCTCTAATCCACTCTGTTTCTTCAAGTTTGGATTTCATGAACACTTTTAATGAAATAAACTCTACTTCTACAAGTAATATGACTTTCATCTTATATACTAATGAATAAGGGGTTGCTCTAGTAGAGGTTCTTACTTTAGTCGTGTAAGCATGTAATACGAATGTTAGCATTTTGTGTCACTCTTTGTAGATTACTGTAATCTTCTACATATCTTCTTAATGTTTTTCTTCATGGCCTCTATAGCCCTATTCATTTTAGGGTGCTAGGTTGCTAAATTATATTATTAAATTTAACATTATTCGTAATTCTTCTTCATAGTCTTATTATTCAAATTTCAAATATTATCTAAAATGATATGCTCTGGTAGGTTGTATTAACAAATGATTTTTTTTTTAAGTAAGATGATTGACTATAACCGCAGTAACGTTATGAAAAGAACCAACTTTCACCCATTTTATGAACTAATCAATAAACACTATGATGAATCTATGTCAATTAAAAGCTTTTGGGTGATATGTTTAATAACATCGAAACTCCACATTGAAAACGGCCAAGGTGCATTCATTACATATAAAGAGAATTGTGATACATCTATCTTATCAGCATAAATTTAGCATTTATGATATTTTCTTATATACTAGATGCAATCTTTTTTTATTATTAGCCAATAATAACCTGCCTTCATAATTTGCTTAACAATTATAGGTCTACTAGTGTGTGTTCCACAAGTACCTTCATGGGTTTCTCTTAAAATCACTTGGGCCTTATTTGCATCAATATACCTTAATAAAGTTTAATTAAAGCCTTTTTTGTAAAGTACTTCTCAGTCTACTATGAAATTTCTCAAGATTCTTTATCAGTTTTTGATGCCCTTTCTGGGTGTCATCAATCCTTAACATAACTCCAAATGTTAAGGTGCCATGGATCACGATCTTTTTCTTCCCCAATCACTAAGTAATGTATTGGAGATTCTACAATACTCATTTTAATTGGCCGGACTCTCAAAGCATATGTCATTTGAAATATGAAAGCCATTTGTAACACATCTGCCATTTAATTTTTGTCTCTAAGAAGATAATTAAAATTAACTTCTTTGAAGTTCTTAAGTAATTCTATAGCCAGCTTATGGTAACAGACTAACTCAAAATTCCTCGTCATCCATTCTCCTTTTAGTTGATATACGACCAAAGCAGAGTCCCAAAATACATCTAACTTTGCCATCTTTTAATCTATTATAGCTTTTAATCTCATGATGTAAGCCTTATACTCAATAACATTATTAGTGGAATTAAAGTCTAACCGAGCTGCAAATGGATAATATTGTCCATTTGGTGATTTTAGGACTATGTTAATCCCATTCTTCAGAATATTCGATGCCCCATCAAAATATTTTTCAAGTGTTTGACCCTTCTTTTGTGTCTATCAGCATAATAGCCATTAAGTCCTCGTCCAAAAAATCAAATCTTATCGATTGGTAATTTTCATTAATGCAATCGACCAAAAAGTTTTCTATTGCACTTCCTTTGATCGCTTTCTAAGAAACATATATAAGATCGTACTCTAATAATAGCATTTGCCATCTAGTTAATGTATCAGATAACGAAGGCTTTTCAAATAAGTACTTGATGGGATTCAACTTGGCAATTAGCTACGTTGTGTGATTCAACAAATATTGACAAAACCTGTGTGCAGTCCAAGCCAATGCATAACAAATTTTCTCAATCGATGAATATTTTATTCATAATGAGTGAATTTTCTGCTCAAATAGCATATAACATGCTCTTTCTTCCCAAACTCGTCTTGTTATTCTAATGCATAACTTAGTGAACTCTCATGCACTGTTAAATATAAAATTAATGGCTTCTTTGGAATTGGCAGCATTAATACTGAAGGGTTAGACAAATACCCTTTTATTTTATTAAAGGTTACTTGGCATTCTTTATTTCACTCATCAGGTCATTGTTTCTCAACATCTTGAAGATGTGATCACATATGTTTATTAGTTGGGATATAAATCGTCAAATATAATTCAACCTTCCCAAGAAGCTTAGAACTTCTTTTATTATTTTGGGTGATGGTGAATTCTATATTGTCTAGACTTTATCAGGATCAACTTTCATACTTTTTTTATTTAAGATAAAGCTTAATAGTTTTTCTAATTTCACGTCGAAAGTGCATTTATTCAGGTTCAATCGTAACTCATACTTTTGAAGTCTTTCAAAACATTTTCTTAGATCTTCCAGATGATCTTCATCTTTTTTGGATTTGGTTATTATGTCACCAACATATATTTTAATCATTTTTGCATCACATCATAGAATAAGGTTACCATAGCACGCTCGTAAGTTGCACCGGCATTTTTTAACCCATATGACATTACATCAAAGCAAAAAGTTCCCCAAAGGGTGATAAATATGATATATACCATGTCTTCAAGTGCCATTTTATATGGTTATATCCGAAATATCCATCCATGAAAGAAAATAAAGAATATTTGGTTATATTATCCACAAACATGTCGATATGTGGCAATAAAAATTTATCACTAAGATTTACCTAATTAAGATCTCTGTAATCTATACACATCCACAACTTGCCATCTTTTTTAATACTGGGACTATATTAACCACCCATTCAAAGTAATGTGCCATAGAAGTAAATCTTACGTCTAATTGTTTCTAAACCTTTTCTTTGATTTTCAACAATGTTTCTAACATTATTTTTCTCAGCGTTCGTTGAACTAATGAGTATTTTAGTTTTAATGGCAGTTTATTCTCGACAATACTACTATCCAATCATGGCATATTTACTTGTGTGGTGAAGAATTTGAGTTTCTCTTCCTTTTTCCTAACTATCCAAGGATAAGTCTCGATCTTGTCTTTCATCCTCAGTTTTCTATAGCTTTCCCTTCAATCATTTGCTTCCTTCCTAACTACATCCCTTTCTTCTTTGGTCTTTTTGATAATTTCCTCTTGAACTTAGACTTCATACTGTAGAGAATCTATTTCCCCTAAGTTCAACTTTCCAAGTTTTTTGTTCTTTTATTTCTTGCTTACATCTTTCCATTTCTATTTATTTGATGTCAGCATATGAGAAGATTTTGATGTAATAACCAACCTGGTAAAACAACATCTCTAATCCCTCTAACTTGTCATTATAAGTTATATTTTGATGTTGTCATATCCATTATTTTCCTCCTGCGATCCATTGAGTCTACTTTCATGCTTTTATGATCTTATATGTTTGATCTAAGGCACTTGGTTTATCTTATCCGAATTCCTCACTTTTTAGCCCATGAGTTATTAGTATAAACTATTTTACCTTGATCTTTTTTAACACTAAAATTGGCGTATATCCAATTTTACCCATAATCCTAGTAATGATACATAGTTTAATTTTCTAAAAACCTCTCTTGAAATTTTTTCATAATTTTCAAAAACTTGAAATATAAATTTTTTATTTTAAAAATATATTTATATTAAATAGTATGAAAAACTTTTCTCTTGAGATTTTTTCATAATTCTCAAAAATTTGAAACATATATTTTTTATTTTTAAAAAAATAATTTTATATTAGATAATATGAAAACTTCTCTTTTAATATTTTTTTACACTATTTAAAAACTTGAAACATATATTTTTAACTTTTTTAAAATAATTTTTATATAAAAATTATTAAAACTTCTCTTTAAGATCTTTTCATTTCTCAAAAACTTAAAATGTAGCTTTTATTTTTTAAAATAACTTTTTATTAAAAATATAAAAATGTCTCAAAATTGTTTTATACTTCAAAATTTTATAATATTTTGTATTTCTAAACTTTTTTAAGAACTTAAAATAATGTTAAAATGATTTCACCCTCTTCGAAAACATAATTAAAATTGAGTAAATTAATAATACAAAACAATTTCAATTACTTAATAATTTCACATTATTAATAATTTCTATTTTATTTTTTTAAAACAATCTAGTATCTAAAAGTATACATACACACTAAACTCCACTACGTTTGGTACCATATTACATGGTTTTTTAGCACATTATTTTCATATATTATTGAGCTTATTTTACAATATATTTTATATACTCAATATAAAAATATAAAAAAAAATATGTGTCCATAAATAAGAGAATATAAAATCATGTATAAAATAATATACAAAATAAATAAAAGTATAAAAATAAAATAAAATAGAAATCAATAAAAAAATAAAGTGAATATATATAAGCAAAATAAATAACAAAAAATATATATAAATATATAATAAATAAGTAAATAAAAAAATATATTCACAAGAACAAACATAAGACAATGAGGAAATGATGATGGTATCAGAAAAATGAGAGAAAATAAAAGCTAATCTTACTCTCTTCAAGAAAAAATACAACATTTGATTTGAAAATCTCTCCTTCAGATATTTTCTTACAAAAAATATATATTTATTTTTTTTATTTTTTAAAAAACCTACTATTATTTACCCTCCAAAAATCCTCTCCAAAAAAAATCATTTTTGCTTGGCTAAAAAACCTTCTTCCATTTGGTGATTCTCTGTCTTAAGGTTTTTTATTATTATTATTTTTGTTTGATTTTCGTTTATCTACTATTTTTCTTTTTGTCTTTTTTATTTGTTCATTTTGTTTATTTTTTTATTTTTTTAAAAAATATATATTTATACATTTAAATTTTTTATTAATTTTAATATCTTTTAAATTAATCATAAAAAATTATATATATTTATGCCCATGTAAGTTTTTAATTTAGCTAAATTTGCTGGCATCAAGAACAAAAATAATACAAATAAATCAAATAAAGTACTAAACTTCCAAAGTGGAATGATCAATGACACAAATGAATGAAAAATTTGTTATCTTGATGAGACCGACAATATTGCTTAATTTAAAACAACTTATAATAAGCAAAATAAAACCAGGTTAACGTTTAAAAAAAATTAGCAAGGGTGAACGAAACCATGTAAGAGCATTAGAAGCCACCATTTGTAGCTTGAGAAGTACTCTTAATTGTAGAAATATTTTGTGGGTATAATACTTTGCTTGGGTTGGTTCTCAAATTGAGGTCAAGTAGAATGATCAGCACTTGTTCACGTCAGTTTGAGCTTCTGATCAAAGTGTAGATGGAAGCATTTCAAAGATCATAATTGATCAAGAAACAATGAAAGATTACAAAGTCAGAGATGACACGTAAAAGGTGCAAAGAGAAGAATTTGCATTATTGCTTTGATGGGTATTGATTATCGCCATATTAAAATTATCATATTATCTTTATAAGAAGATTTGAAGTGGGCACCTACAAAGTAGGAAAGAAAAGGGATTAGATCCTTTATTTAGAGAATTTCTTTGTCTCTAGGTTCTCAGGGAGAATATGATTTACCATAACTACACAGACATACAGATCAGAATCACTTAGTTAATAGATTCTGAATAGATATCAAAGAACAAGATGCCTAATTGAATGGAAGACCATGAAGACTGTAATGTGATAGAGAACCCATAAAGGCCCTGAAGATGCTTTTTAAATGGATCAAACCTTTCTTGGCGTGTTTGATTGTGTACCAGTCAAGTCTGAAAATTTTTGCCTGAGTTATATCCCAATCTATTTGGTATACCTTACAGAATCTGATCACACAGGTCATGTCATTCTTTTCCATATTCTAGTTCTTGCTTTAATTTATTTGATTTGCTGTGTTAACTTAACGTTCATGGAGGGCATTTTACTTCTTATATTTTAGAAAATAATGTTTTATTATTATCTCATACACTGACAAAGCCAAAAAAATTTATTAGGCTATTTTTTTTCATTCAAAACATGATATATGATGAAATATCATTATATTTGCACTTCAGAAATAATGATTTGAATTTAAATACTTAAATTAAATAGAATCAATGGAGTTAATAACTATAAATTATAATCAAATAACATATGAAGATTTATTTTTTTCTTAAAAAAGAAAATATAATTAATAATATTTTTTCTCCTATTAAAATAATTAAACTTACAATTCTTGAACACATAATTGTAAATGATTTTTACTCTAAAATTTACTTTGTTTTTTAGTCAATTTAATTAAAAAATTTAATAATTACTGATAATTCAGTCCTTAAAAAGATTACTCACTTGGGCTTTCATCATAGTTTATTTCTCTTTTAGATGAAATTGTAATTTTACAATAAATATATATTAAGTTCGTTAATCTACGATCTCTTACAAGAAAAAAAGAAAAATATTAAAAAGGTTATTGATGGTGAACAATAAAAGAGAAAGAGGGAGAAATAGAAATAAGAAATAAAAATAAAATTATAATTTCATAATTTAAAAAAAAAAAATTACATTAGGCTAAAGCCCAGGTTAGCCCTCATAGAGTTTGCTACTGATCTCATATCAATTACAGACCAATAAGTAATATGCAACATAAATTTATATATATCTTTATTTTTTAGAAACAACATAATATAAATTTTAACACAAGCTAAAAATGCTTTTTGGTGCACGTATTTAATAGAATAAAATCATACAGCAAAATGAATATCTGGTCAAGTTTTTAACGGGGTCTTTATTTTGCAGTTTTAAGCATATCAACGGAGAGTAGAAATTGCATTAGTTCATATTTGAAATTCAAGACTTCACATGACACAAAAGTGTAGAGTCACTACGTGTATAACATATGCATGTTAATGTCACTCTAATTATACTCATTGTTGCATGGTACTAATTAGTAGAAAGCAGAGACTTTATATTAAGTGGCGATATTACAAGCATACATATGCATGTTAGATATGGCTTATTCTAGGTTGATTACTTGACGAACTAGCTCAATTCTACTACCTCACGTAGTATCCAAGGCTGTCTATGTAATCAATTAGATCTTTAAGCTCGTCTTCGTCGATGTATCCATCCCCGTTGGCATCCGCGAGTTTGAGGCCACGGCTTGCTCGATGTCCAGGGAACAATGCACCAAGGTACTTGAAAGCCTCTTTGAGCTCTTCTCTACTCAGACGACCATCACCATCTACATCGAATCGTTTCAAGATCTGCTTGATCGTTGGTGGTGGAAGTTTCAGCACATGCTGCTTATAGCTCAAACAAGGCATGTTTTTCCAAAACAATATGCTGCTACTTAGGGTTAGGAGCCAGGCGAGACTTTAGGGTTTACAACAGGTTCTTATAGAGCTTGCCAAAATATTCTTCCCTTATTCTTGTCCCATAAAGATTCGTTCAGATAAATTTGATTTATATGTCCGCTTCTTCAATTCAAGATTCTCAAATCAAAATTTCCATGGACTCTACCTTGCCGTTAGGGCATTTACTCTCAATCATATTGATTAACTTTTTTCGATCGATTTACCTTGTTTATCAGAACCATTGTCCATCGGCTCGAACTTGAGATGTGAAGTTAGAATTTTATTTTTTATTTTTAAAAAAGTATATGATTGTCCATATGATTAGCATTGTTCACCATATCTATTTGTTTGTGTTACATTTGATTTTATATCAAAGTGATAAAAAAATTATGTAAAAAATAAAAAATAAATATTATATATGTTTTTAAAATTCTCAATTGGTTCAATTGTACTCTCAATATTTTAATTTGATATAATATAATTCAGATTTTGATTCAATGCAATTATAAAAAAATAATTATATTTTTATTGTTAAAATATTTTAAAATGACTCAAATATATTTTATATTTTATTTCAAGTTCTTCCTCCACATTTAAATAAATTTTGATTCATAAATTATTTTTATAAATTTTTAAAAATATAAATTAAAAATAATATTTTAAATAATAAAAAAGATTGTAAATTTTTTGTAGTAGTAGATTGAACACATTTTTATGTATGTGAATTCAAATTAAAATTTATTTTATAAAATCTCTGACTTAAATTCTTTAATCTTAATTTTTTAAAATAAAATTTAAATTAAATCAAATTAAAAAATTAAAATTATATTGATTGAATTGAGATTAAAAAATAAATATAATTTATGATTTTTTATATTTATTTAAAATAAAATAAAAATACAATATCACTTTGGCATGAGTCTTAGGACCCACAGGATCATGATAAAGTATGGTACTTTGTGGAACATAACTATTAATTGGCCCTCATTTGTGATGACGGCCGAAGATATTTCCCAATTTAGCTCAAATAATTGGGCCTCACCTATTTACCCAATTTACGGCCCGAATTGTTATACTACGCTGGTACACTAAATGCTAGACTGCGCCGTGCCTTCGATGCTCTTCCCCCCTTTCCGGAATGGAATTACCTAAACCCCCATTTTCGTTGAACCCTCTCTTGTCACTCTCCGCATTCATCCACCAGAATTGTTTCCGGCTAGGTGCCGAAATCTCCAACCGACTCGACGAAACCAAGCGGATCGCTGGTGCCGTAGCTGGGAACTTCTCACCTGCTCCGGCCGCCAAGCGGCGTCATTGGCCGGTCGCTAGGGCGCCCTTGCCCCCGTTTGCGTCTGTAACACAGCCAAAACAAGCTGCTGCTGCAACTCTCAGCTTGGAGCAAGTTGCTAAGACCCTAGCTGGCACGTCGGTTTACACAGTAAGCAACTCGAATAATGAATTCGTGCTTATCTCGGATCCGAATGGAGTCAAGTCTATCAGTTTGCTTTGCTTTCGGCAAGAAGATGCCGAGGCTTTTCTTGCTCAGGTTGGTCTTTCTTGTGAAAATAGATGAAATTAATGGAAAGTGAGGGAAATTTCTAAAGTTAATTTTTTAAATTTTGGTAATTGTTGGGCGTGGATGTTTCAGGTTCAGTTACGGAAGAGAGAATTGCGGAGCAATGCTAAGGTTGTCCCCGTTACTCTTGACCAGGTAAGCCTTTCGACCTTCTTTTTCATTTTCTGGTAAACTGTGTATTATGCTAGCATACATGTAGGGTTTTATCAGGATAAGGCATGTCAAAGTTAAAACCCATCTTAGGATTGGAAATATTGGTTAATCTACTATTGGATGTATTATGATGCAATGGCAGCTAACGAAGTCCATCAGTTGCTTAACAACTGGATTGTCATTGTTCTACCAGTTGGTTTAAACTGAGTAAAAAGTTAGTCTGTTTGCCATCTGATTATTCTAGCTCAAAGGTTTTCCTGAATCATGTTACAAGTTGACAGTACCAGGTCCATGACCTCATTCTGGAAAAATGACAATGACAATGTCTTTTGGTGTGCCACCTACTGCTATCATTAACCTTATAAGTTGTCTGAGGTTTTTTCTATTCAGGTTACTGTGTTATTCAATTTAAACTTTTTTTTTTCAGCTGTATATCATGAAAATGATAATATACATTGGATTTTGTTTCTCCTTTTGTGCATCTTGTAGGTATACTCATTGAAGGTTGAAGGAATTGCATTCAGGTTCCTGCCTGATCCAGTTCAAATAAAGAATGCATTAGAGGTTGGTTCTTCATACTAGTTTAATTTTGCCAAATAAAAAATTAAAATTAACATGTTTAATGGTTTAAATTCAAATTTTGATAGTTACATTGTACAGTTCAGTTTTGAAAGCAATCGCAAGATCAAACTCTCAGTGATTTTCCTTGTCTGTCAGCTTAAATCTGCAGGTATCAAGAGTGGGTTTGATGGAGTTCCGGTTTTTCAGGTACATGTTTAACTTGTTGAAATAAATAGCTGGTGCTCACAGTGCAATATATCCAATAACCTTCCAAATGGGGATGATTGATGGACTAAGCACCTTGTACACGCTTATGCATTGATAGATGGCTTCTAAATAGATTTATATATGCATCTACATGTAAAACTTGGATATAGGTGTGGCTGATTTACAAATGGACCCTGTGACTTCAATTAGGAGTTTGCCAGTAATTTATGCAGATGAGAATTAAATAATATTGTTAACAATACCTCTCCGATGGATTATTCAAGTTGGTGAAGTATTCCCCAAATTAGTTTGATTTGGTGAGTTTTTTGTTTGTGTTTTCTTTTTTATCGGAAACAAATAATACATATATTTATATTAAATTGAAATGGTACCAAAGGGTGCCTCCCATGTACACATATAGTTAGCTGTCATGAGTTGAGGATTTCAAGAAACTTTACAAAATCCATCTCATTTACAAAGTATTCTACCATCACCCAAAAGTTTGATTTGATGAATCAGAATTCTTCTCTCCTTTTTTGAATTCCTAAAGCTTCTGGGGTTTCAGATGAATTATCTTTTGGACTAGGGGTGTCCATTGAAGGTGTGAACCATTTAATTATTGTCCAAAATACCAAAGTATCAATATGGTCTCTGAATTCATGTATTAATTTCTGCATTTGCAGTCGGATCTTCTGGTAGTGAAGAAGAAAAATAGGCGTTACTGCCCAATATATTTCAATAAGGTTTGTTTTGCTCATCAATCTCCTCGTTGGCATTGTTCAAACTGTTTTAGAAACATAACTTGCAAATGCTTCACTTTTTTTTTTTATGTCTCTCTTATACAGGAAGATATAGAGAAAGAACTCTCAAAGTTTTCGAGGGTATCAACAGGTGCCGGTGCTTCTCAACATATTGTGGTATCAAAGTTTGCCATATATTCTTTTTTCTTGCAGCTCTCGTTTTAACTTTTAGCTTTAATTTTGAAGAAGTCGAGAAATAAGAGCTATGCAGAAAATACTTTCAGAACATTTAGTAATATGTTATCTTAAGATTTTCTCTGGTTTCCTCTATTGAAAATTTCATGATGGGGCATTTGGAAGAAAAAGTTGAATTGGCTTGAAGGTTTCATACTGATTAACTGAAAGTTAGTTTGAGAAGTAGAAGATGGTACCCCAAATTTTGCTATTTTCAGGTTCAAGTGTCCATTAGTGGACGATAATAGTTCTATCTTCTCATTTCAAAGAATTGTAGTGTTTAACATCTTGTTTCCACGTAGAATATTGATATTTCATAGTTTATGCATCCAACATCTGAATAACAAAGTGGAAATAATTGAAACAGGATAATGAGCTTTAAAAAAATTGCGTTGTAGGTTGTCACCAAGATTAGTTGTAAAGCCCCATGTATGTGGTACAAAGGCATAGCTTCAAAGTGCTGATTGCTAACATTTAAGCAGTAGCCATGTTACTTTTCCCGCTGATTGTTTAGGTTGCTCACAGAAAATGCTGTGTTTGATATGCTAAATAAAACGGATTTATGAGAAGAGTGTATAGATTCAGAGTTTCTTGATAACTGAGAAATAGTTATCCTTCTGTCACTAATGGTTTTTTCCTTCGGTGCTACTTTTATATATCATATTTATTATGTGATCCTTTCGGGAACAGGTTGGAAGTCTAGAAGACGTTCTAAAGAAAATGGAGGTAACGGGCCTGATTACTGCAATATGTAATTATAGACCATTAGAATCTGAATTAGTTTCTTTTATTTTGCTTGTAGATGAGTGAGAAAAACTCAGGTTGGGAAGATCTAATATTCATTCCACCTGGTAAAAGCCATGCCCAGCACATCCAAGAGGTAGTGAAAGTATGATATTACTTCAACAGTCCATATGAAAGGTTGGAAAGCAGTGAAAAAGAAAGATCTTGCATCGCTTGACAAAGCAGGTCAGCCTTCATTAGTAAACAGTAGATTATCTTCTCATCGACATCCCCTTCAATATCTCATGGACCACAAGAAAAAGACGTCTGACAAGCAAATCATCTGCTGTATCTTTTTCCTTTTTCAATTTCCTGAGAAGGAATACCTTTTTATTAAAAACAAATGAGAAAAATGGAAAATCTAACATTTGGGGGTTGGTAAAGTGCTAGCACATGGATGTATCACTTGGGGAGAGTTGCTACACTGTATACTATTTTGATGATTGCAGTTCAATACTTCCATTTTTGGACATTGTGTTGTGTACCTAATTAATTACTCATTACTTTGTGGATGTTTTTGGCCAAAGGGCTTGGGTAGGAATAAAATCCAAGCATTTGGAGTTCAAGAGCAGTTCTAAGGGTTCCAGATGCCAATTTGGACACAATTCTCACACATTTTTTTCTCTTAAAGAAAGCCATGTATGCCCCGGGAAAGATTGCAAGATTAACCAAGAAATATAAATAGGATAGAGTTGGTTGCATTTTCTTTTTCTCTTTTCTTTCTTACATCTTTTTCCTCTATTCCTTTCTTGTTACCTGTTCTTATTAGTCCCACGGCAGTGAATCATGCACCTACTGCTTGGATTTCCTTGTCATGCTATGAGAAATTGTGCATAATCATCAAATTGCTTATTATTATTGCAAGAAAGAGGAAAAAATAGGGCATGCTCCTAATGTTTTTGGGTCCCATGACTCAATCCAAATTAATCAAAATATATTAAGTGCACATTTGAGTGAAATGAAATCATGATGGTTGTTGTTCACCATACGATGGCTTTTGGACGAGCAACAGATTGCCTAAAATATCATTTAGGTGAGGTGTGATTAATGCTGATGACCCAACCTAAATCCCTCTTTGTATAATTATCAAATCAAAATGTTTTAAATGCCTAAAATCCATTATAAGAGTGATATATATTTATTTTAGTGAAGCCTCGCAATTCTGTAACGGCAAACAGCGACCCTTCCTTGCATGTATGAAGTTGACAGGGCAACTATAGAGTTGTTGGCCAGCCTCCCCACTCCTATAGCTTCCCTTTGCAGGATTCCTAACCTCATTAACCAAAATTTCTTTTTTAAAACAAAAATTATCATGTTATGTTACTGCTTTACCCCTTATTTGTTTCTATATTATTGTCTGGCAAGGTAGCAAAGATATAAATAGTTTTAATTTTAGATTACTTTCTTTTGCATTCCAAAATAGCTAAGGTTCTGAGGCAAGGGCAAAATGGGGATTTTGATTGTCATGTAAGAAATAAAGAGTACCTACAGCATGAACGCCAAGTGAAGCTCTACGTACTCCGACGCTTTTGTCTTAAAGGAAAGAAAATCCCACAACAACAGAACCTGGACACTTGGAGCTCCCTAACTGGTTTGATTTCCTTGGAGCGCCACTCGAAATTTCCCTCTCTTTCTCAATCCCTCTAACCACTACAGCTAAATCCTCTAGAAAAACTCTCTACTATAATACTCATCGTTCTTCGATCAATTCATTTAGATATATGTACAGAGAGAGAGAGAGAGAGAGAGAGAGTTGTTAAGACACAGAACCTACTCTGAGCAAGGAGGTTCGGCTTGATTTGTAAATACCATGGCTGCGAGACTCAACCTTCAAAAGATCCTAATGAAGGCTCCTCCTTCAAAGGCTCTGGTGATCAGAATCAACGTGGTTTTCCTTTGTTTCTTTCTCCTTATCTATGTAGCTCTTCTTCTCCGGCCATCTTCTTCGGTTTATTTCCAGAATGCAGGGTCACTGGTTAGGTGCTCTCTGCGCGAGTGCCATCACAAGGTGAGGTGAGCCAACTCAATTATTGTGTATTACACAACAATGGTGAAATCTATATATGCATTTTTTTTAGTACTTTGGTTAATTAAACGTTGGTTCTTCTAGGTGGAGAGAGGGGTGAAGATGCAGGCAGACATGGATGAGGCTGAACCAACGCAGGTGAAGCCCAAGAGGATGGCGAGGAAGATGGAAGTACCCAGTTTCATGAACGAAATGGGTAGAGGCTTGAAGATCGGCGTGGTTAACATGGAGGATGTGGACTTCAGTGAATGGGAACTACATGGAGAAACCACACCGATCCGTTTCGAGAGAGTCTCAGAGAATTTTGAATGGAAAGATCTCTTCCCGGAATGGATCGACGAGGAAGAAGACGACGACCAGCCGCAGTGTCCTGACATACCGATGCCTGACTTTACCGTGTATGAAAACATGGACGTGATAGTGGCTAAGCTTCCATGCAAGTATCCTGAAGAAGGGTGGGCGAGAGAGGTTTTCCGGCTTCAAGTGCACCTGATAGTCGCGAACTTGGCCGTGAAGAAGGGGAAGAGGGACTGGAACTGGAGGACCAAGGTGGTGCTCCGGAGCAACTGCCGGCCGATGATGGAGCTGTTTCGATGCGACGATTTGGTGAAACAGGAAGGCGATTGGTGGTTCTACCAGCCGGGAGTGGCCTGGTTGGAGCAGAAAGTGTCTTTGCCCGTCGGATCTTGCCGGTTGGCTTTGCCCTTGTGGGGCCAAGGTATTGCAATTTTCTTTTTCTTTTTTCGTTTGTCAGTTATTAAAAAAATTAATTAAAATTTTTTTCAAAAGAACAAGTAGGGGAATCAGAAATGATCGCGCCAGGTAGGGGTCGAACCTACGACTTTCTGCTTAGGAAACAGACGCTCTATCCACTGAGCTACAGGCGCTTCCACGCTAATTTTATGAAACTATAAATTATTAAATTATGTATAAAAAATTCTTTTGCATCTCTGCTTTGTTTTTTGGGTTTTACCAAAAATAGAAAAGAATATATATTTTTATCAGAATATTAAAAACCCAGGAAAGAGAAGACATAGCTTTGCTTGTCTTCAAAGCTTCAGATACGGTAGTTGAGCTCTCCTTGCCTTTTACTTCTCTAATAGGAAAAGGCCAAGCATTTATCTAAAAACGCGGATGCTCCAGCATTAAGCATCATAATTAATTTTATCTACGTGGTATTCCATGCGAGAAAAACCTCACGTGCTATACAAACTTCAAATTCGCAGGTATCGACGAAGTTTACGATCTTTCGAATATCCAGAGAGCCACCAGGACGGCGAGACGCGAAGCCTACGTCACTGTCCTCCACTCCTCCGAGGCTTACGTCTGCGGTGCTATAACGCTTGCCCAGAGCCTCATCAATACCGGCACCAAGCGCGATCTCGTCCTTCTCATTGACAAGTCCATCTCCGAGCCCAACCGCCGGGCGTTGGCCGCTGCCGGCTGGAAGATCAGACTCATCAAGAGGATACGGAACCCGAGAGCCGAGAAGAATACTTATAATGAGTATAACTATAGCAAGTTCAGGCTCTGGCAGCTGACTGACTACGACAAGATTGTGTTCATTGACTCAGATATTATCGTCTTACGTAATCTCGATCTGCTTTTCTATTTCCCTCAGATGTCCGCTACAGGGAACGATATATGGATCTTTAATTCGGGAATCATGGTTATCGAGCCATCTAACTGCACCTTTCGGGTGTTGATGAACCTACGGAGGGACATAGTGTCGTACAACGGAGGCGACCAAGGGTTCCTCAACGAGGTTTTCGTGTGGTGGCACCGCTTGCCGAGGAGAGTGAACTTTCTCAAGAACTTCTGGGCGAACACCACGAACGAGGCCAGCTTCAAGAACCAGTTGTTCGGTGCAGACCCGCCGAAGCTTTACTCGATACACTATCTGGGTTTAAAGCCTTGGTTGTGCTACAGAGACTACGACTGCAACTGGAACATTGGCGATCAGCGGGTGTATGCAAGCGACGTGGCGCACCGGAGGTGGTGGAAGCTGCATGACGCCATGGATGAGAGGCTGCAGAGGTTTTGTGGGTTGACGAAGCGGCGGCGGATTGAGTTGGATTGGGATAGAAAGAAAGCTAGAGAGTTTGGATTCAGCGACGAGCACTGGAGGATCAACATCACCGATCCTAGACGGCGTCGTTTGATTTAGAATTTACCGGTTTTCCTCTTTTGTTTACATTTTCATTAATTTTGGAGCCCTTTTTTTTGGTTTTTTTTAAATTTTAAATTCTTTTGTAGAATAAGATATGGGACGTTCCATCTCCATATAATTTATGTGTGAATAGACACTTCCTCAGAGTTTTGATGATGCATTTTCTTTCATTTTCCTTTGAAAACTACACTTAACTAGCTTTAGTTGGTAACAAGTAGGCAACATAAAAACGAGGCTTACAGACCAAAATCATACCTCACATGACAACGTATCGGTTGAGATCTTGAATTATATCTATATGATCAATATCTAGCCAATTGGAGTAAAATAATCGGATTGGACCCCTTCCTTAACGAACCCTTCTGTGTACAATTGTATAATTTTATGATTTCAGTCATAATCATCTGTGAAGACACATTGAATAAAATTGCTAATGCAAGATTAGACGTGAACAATGAGGTCGTTCAGCAAAATTTGGCGTGGGTACACCTAATGCTTAGCGGAGACATGCGTAGTTTATATGGATTAATGCCAAGGTCATCAAAATGATCCCTAAGAGTCAACGTAAAGCTAAATAATTCAACAACCATTAGGTATTGAAATCTAATATGTGATCAGCAAATTAGACAAAACATTATCTTCCATGGGTTGTTAGAGAAGTTAATTAAATTTGGTAATATATGAATTATAATGTTATCTATGTGAATGCCCTTTATGCTTTCATCGCAGAAAAGTATGGATTCCAATGACAAGTTCTCGTTAAAATTTTGTGAAATTTTAAAATTTTAAATTCTACTAAAAGTTTTAATCAACAAAAAATAAAAAAAATTATATAAGATCTTTACATCTAATTTCTATTACCAAACAAAATTTGATATTTATGTCATTTAAAAAGAAATGTCTTGAAAGGTTACTTATCTTAGACCTGTTATTTTATTCATGCGTCCAACCATGTCTAAAATGTTGTCAATTGGCGGAGTTGTTTTGCTTAGTTCCGTTTCTTATAAGGCCCATGAAGCCCACACACTCCTATAACTTCCAGTTATCACTTGATCCGACGGCCTTTATTTTGCCAACTCGCTGACTTCTCTGACGTCAGATTTAGACTCTTGTCCGAGGATGAAATCATGAGAAAGAACTTACAGAACCTTGGAGTGGAAAAAACACTGGGACCCACTGGATGACGGATCGTCAAGACAAGGGCCATTCTGGTAACTTCAAGTTCACTTAGTTTGTCTTTTACTGTCTCAATATCTTTAACATCCTTGCACAGCCGCGTGGCATGTCCATCGCCGTGGTGCTCACCTCAAGTTCGTAACTCCGTTCGGTAATTACAATCCAGCTGACAAGGGTATAAACGTCTTTGCAGTAACATATCTATTCTACCACGCTCTCCAATGAGGGCGGTGAAGAGACACTTAAAAGTATGATAAGGTGCCTTTATTTATTTTAATGTAATAATGATTCATAATTTTAATTTATTATCAAAAAAACTTTATTTAATAGGTTATTGCCAGTCTGGACTGTCTTTAATATATTATTTATTTTCTAAAAAAACATTTTTATTTAACTAGCTTCATACCATAAATTTTTAAATAGTTATGATTTTTTTTTTACAGCATGAAAAATTAAAGGTAAAGAAAACCGCACTAAGAGCCAAGCTGAGCTGAGCCGAGGTGCCGGAAACGACCGGTTAGACCTTTCTGTGGTCAAAAATCGAAACCAACGTTCTCTTTAGAAAGAGAAGGGTAATCAACCTATGAAAGCCACTACTATTTTTGACGTTGAAAACTGATTTCTCTCTCACTTTTTATTTTTAGAAGGAAAATAAATGAGATAAAAATAAAAATAAAACTAAAAATAAAAATAAATCTCTGTCCCGAAAGAGAGAAAGAGAAGGCGTCCAGATGGATCTAGCCTGTGAGTGAGGGGGTACGCTCCACGCACGTGTGTTCTCCCCGTTGTTTTCTCTTTCCATATTTAGCTGTGAATTTCCCACCTCCGTTTTCTCCCTTCACGTATTTATCCCAATTTTGATTTTTCATTATTTTTTCCGTGCCTGAATTTGCCGAGAATCATTTGTCTCTCTGCCTTTGCTTCCCCTTCTTCTTTTTCTTTCCGGTTATTCAGGGTAAGTTCATCTCTGTCCTTTTTGCTTTTTGCTTGTTTTAATTTAAATGTAATCAGCTTAGCTTCTGATAATCTTTGCTTACTGTCGTTGATTGGAGCTTAATTTCTTAGTTTTGGATTCTTTTTGGCAGTTTAACGTGATATCATGCTTGATAGATTTGGAAATGAAGTTCACCAGTTTGAAATCCTGATATGGAATCGTTGACTTTGATAAATAGGAAGAAGATAAATTAAGTTTGAACTGTAATTAATGGATGAAGCTTTGCTGTGATGTATTTATATTTATGCTTGGCTTGATACCAGTGCTATAAATAATCTCAATTAGCAGCTGAATCTTTAACAAATGTGTCTAGTGTTTTTGTTGTCTTTATTGCTTCAAGTTCTTCTAATGATATTTTGGCAATGAAAGCAAGTTCTCATCCAACTTGATTTTGTTTGTGCTGTTTGCAGATTTATTATGGGGGCTGATTTGGTAGTATAAATTTTGAAAGCTATCTAGAATACATCTCTTTGGTTGGTGCTTAGCATGGTTCAATGGCAACCATGAATTTTCTGGTTGCCTTGTTTTGTTGAGTGCTATGGATTCCTTTTCTTTGCTGTTAGGTGATCCTTGGGTTTAGTGTTATCTAATTCCCATTTACAGTTAGATTAATGTTATACATGGATAATATGTGCAAAAGGTAATAGGTGATATTTAAATCTGTCATGAAAGGCAAAACAAAGTGATCTACCTTAAACTGCCATATTTTCATGTTTTGGGAAATGATGCATGACTTGGTTGTATGTTTGATTGTCAACCTTAATCTGTAGATTCCGGGGTCTTTATCTCTGCAGTCCTCATTTGGTATGTGGCTAGTGTCATGTCTACCTGGTTGTTTGTCATGTATTTTTATGCAGCGGTTCAAATTCCTTGTCTCAGCAGTCAAACATGTGATTTCTTATGCACTTTGGTGGGTAGTTAATTCTTTTACCTGCTTCTCACCTTGTTGATCATCCCAACATTGAATTTACTTAGAAAATGAAGACAATGATTTATGATGATTACAGTGATTTTTTTTTAAAGGAAATTCTTAATGTTGTGATAAACACTTATTTATGACCTATTCATCTGAGATTTAGAGTTATTGCTTAGCTGTTGAAGAGGTGCTAATTTGGGCTGCCACAAGTGCTTTAGCTATATTAATTTTCTATTTAAGAAAATGATCATCGATTCTGAAAATACCTTTCTTTTTTCAGCTATGTGGTTTTTGTTTTGTTGGATATTTCAGTTTCCCTTGCGGGCTGCATTGCTACTTTCCTCAAATGGAGGATGTGAAGACTGCTGGAGTAATGCCTCCTCCAGAAGCTTCTTTTTCTTCTGAGGATAATAATTACGCTTTAGGTAAAGCTCCAGCTAGCCTTTTAACTAATCATAAAGTAGAACCTGATTCTCAGTCATTTGTGATTGAAACTTTTGAAATCACGATTTGCAGAAGATGTTCGCGGGGACTCAGTTCAAAATCTTCTGAAAGATGATTTAGCTGCAGCTTTGGTGGTTCCTCAAATTGAGACAGACTATAAGGGTACAAAAGATTCTAAAACTGAAGTTACAAAAGATACTTCTGATGGACAGCAATCTCAGAACACTAGTTCCGTGGACGGCGCCCACGATCATATTGATGACATGCTTATAGCCTCTACTTCTTCTCCTAAGGCAAGGGATTCTGAAAATGACCATGTATTGTCGTCCCATGAGCCTATACTGCCCCATGTGAAGGTTGCCACTGTTGATGTTGGATCACCGAGAGCTCCAGGATCGCCAAGAACTGTGCCAAACCATCAGGGTACACTGACGGAAGAATCTGAAACTGAAAGCACACAAGCTTCTTCTGGGAGACCAAGAGATGTTGAATCACCAAGAGCTGTCAGATTGCCAGCAGCTCCCGAGTCACCAAAAGCTGCCAGATTGCCAGCAGCTCCTGAGTCACCAAAAGCTGCCAGATCACCAGTAGCTCCTGGGTCACCAAGAACTATGATGAAACAAGATGGTGCAGTGATGGAAGATTCTGACACTAAAGGCATGCAAGATCCTTCTGACAGGCTGCAATCTGAACTTGCTGGCCCTCCCAATGTTAATGTTGATGTCATGGCCGAGGCTTCTAGTTCATCCCCAAAGGCAAGAGGTTCTGAAAATAACCATCATGTTGTGCCATCAAATGAGCATGCTCTTCAACATGTGAAGGTTACTGGTGCTTTCCTTGGGTCGCCGAGAAGTGTTGGATCACCAAGAGTCCTGTCACCAAGAACTGTTGGGTCTCCTCGAGCTGTTGGATCACCTGTGGCTGGTAGATCACCTAAAGTTGTTGACTTAAACAGAGGTCTAATTGATACAGCTGCACCTTTTGAATCTGTTAAAGAAGCTGTTTCAAAATTTGGCGGAATTACTGATTGGAAGGCCCATAGGATGCAAACTGTAGAGGTATCTTTTTTGTCTTTGTTTGAATGTCATTTATGTTGCTGTATTTCAATTTATGATTCATTTAAGCACTGTCAAATTGATGTGTAGCAATTGGGTACTGCACTGGATATGAGATGTAATTTCTCATAAAATTGGTGTGGTATCGACAATTATGCATGAGGTGGTAGAGTGGTTGTAGAGCCAAAATAATGATGAATACTGGAAGTGGTAGACAATTTGGATGCTTGTGAGCAGTTCAGTATGCACCTTTATCAGCTGGAGAACTGAAAGAAATTTGTTTTCAAGTCAGTCTTGCTTGAGGATGCATAGCATTCTTGGTCTGAGATAAAACAATTGAAGTGTTTTAGTTGCTCCGAGATTTTAGTGTTTACTTGCAGTTTCCACGTTTGCCATATGTGTTAAAACCTCTTAGTCTATAGTGCAGTAGTATTATTAGTGCTGTGCATTGTCCTTGTGCAGGTGGTATTTTAATCATGTAAATATTATTTCTGCTTGCAAACAACTCTGTTCTGTTTCCTTATCCAGTTCATGCTATATCTGTACTATGAATAACAAAAAGACATTTTATTTCAGCATTTCTCTTTTATGTGTGTGTGTGTGTGTGTGTGTGTGAGAGAGAGAGAGAGAGAGAGAGAGATTTGATTTTTATATAAAAAGTGTCATGTTGTTTCTACCCCTGCTTTAATGCATAACAGTAGTAAAATGAATTCTTCTTGACTTTTTTTCCTGATATTGTATTTGGTTCAGCATTTTGCTTTGCTAAAGAGCTAATATATTGTTTATTTCCAGTAGAAGTGACTTCAATTTCCTTATGTTCCTATGTAGAGACGCAAGCTTGTGGAGCAAGAGCTTGAGAAAGTACAGGATGAGATGCCCGAGTACAAGAAACAATCAGTGGCTGCTGAAGAGGCAAAAATGCAAGTGCTTAAGGAGCTAGACAGCACAAAGAGACTCATTGAAGAATTGAAGCTCAACCTAGAGAGGGCACAGACAGAAGAGCATCAGGCAAAACAAGACTCTGAACTAGCCAAGCTCAGGGTGGAAGAAATGGAACAAGGGATTGCTGATGATGCTAGTGTTGCAGCCAAGGCGCAGCTTGAGGTTGCTAAAGCCAGGCATGCGGCTGCCATTTCAGAGCTGCATGCTGTGAAGGATGAGTTGGAAGCACTGCATAAGGAATATGATTCTTTGGTGACTGATAGAGATGCTGCTATAAAGAAAGCTGAAGAGGCTGTGTCTGCATCAAAGGAAGTTGAGAAGACAGTGGAGGAACTGACTATAGGGCTAATTGCTGCAAAGGAGTCCTTAGAGTCTGCACATTCTGCCCATCTGGAAGCAGAAGAACAAAGAATAGGAGCAGCCATGGCCAGAGACCAAGATTCTCATCATTGGGAGAAGGAACTAAAACAGGCAGAAGAGGAGCTCCAGAGACTTAACCAACAAATTCTTTCAGCCAAGGATCTGAAATCAAAATTAGACACTGCTTCAGTTTTGCTACTTGATTTGAAAGCTGAATTAGCAGCGTATATGGAATCCAAGTTGAAGGAGGAAACTTATGACGGACATTCAAATGGTGAATTAGAGGCTCCGGAGAAGAGAACTCATACTGACATACAAGCAGCCGTTGCTTCAGCGAAGAAGGAGCTTGAAGAAGTGAAGCACAACATTGAGAAAGCTACTGCTGAAGTGAATTGCTTGAAGGTTGCTGCTACATCATTGAAAACAGAGCTTGAAAAAGAAAGGTCAGCTCTTGCCACCATCAGGCAGAGAGAAGGAATGGCATCCATTGCAGTTGCTTCTCTAGAAGCTGAGATAGATCGAACTAGGTCAGAAATAGCTCTGGTTCAGATGAAGGAAAAAGAAGCTAGAGAGAAGATGGTAGAGCTCCCCAAGCAACTACAGCTAGCAGCACAAGAGGCTGACCAGGCCAAGTCACTTGCTGAGCAGGCTCGTGAAGAATTGCGTAAGGCAAAGGAAGAAGCAGAGCAAGCAAAGGCTGGAGCAAGTACAATGGAAAGTAGGTTGGTTGCCTCTCTGAAGGAAATAGAGGCTGCTAAGGCTTCAGAGAATTTGGCCTTAGCAGCTATCAAGGCATTACAAGAGAGTGAATCTGCTCAAAGCACCAACAACGAGGATTCATCTTCAAGTGTAACACTTTCTTTAGAGGAGTACTATGAGCTTAGCAAGCGTGCCCATGAGGCAGAGGAGCAGGCTAATGTAAGGGTCACTGCTGCCATTTCTCAAATTGAGGTAGCTAAGGAGAGTGAGTCAAGAAGCTTGGAAAAGCTGGAAGAAGTGAATCGGGAGATGGCTGCAAGAAAGGAAGCATTAAAAATTGCGATGGAAAAGGCTGAAAAGGCCAAGGAAGGGAAATTGGGTGTAGAACAAGAATTGAGAAAGTGGAGGGCTGAACATGAGCAGCGGCGAAAGGCAGGTGAATCTGGTCATGGACCGGTGAAAAGCCCAAGAGCAAGTTTTGAGGGGAGGAAGGAATCAAAGAAATTTGACCAGGCACCAGCTGCTGCTGTACACACATCAAGTGCCGAGGATAATGTGTCTGGAAGTAATCCTGAAACTAATTCCTCTCCAGAAACAAAGGTTGGAAAGAAAAAGAGGAAACCAATTTTCCCAAGGTTTTTCATGTTTTTCTCCAGGAGGAAGTCACACAAGTGATGTAGTTCTTCACTGAAACAAGAATGTATCATCGTCTCTGCTGTTATGATTTCCTTTTCTTTTCTTTTTTTCCCTCTCTTAGAGTGACCATATTTGCTGAATTTATCTGGACCTATGGGAATGTAAATTGGTGATTAATTTTTTCATGTATGATAAGTTGATTGAAATATAGTTTTGCCTACTGCAAAATCTATGGCTATTGGGTTGTGGAGGACAATAGGGTTTTAATTGGTGCTTGGTTGAGGAAAGACAATTACAAGATGTTCCCTAATGTATAGAATTGAAATTTAGAAAATGCTCTCTTGAAAAATTTATTAGAGTTTGCGGTAATGAAAGATTTTGAATCTGCAATTTTGATACTTAGTTATATAGTGTTGTTTTGAAGGGCATGATTTGTCCATAGAGCAAGATGCTTTATTTGATTTATCAAGTAATCAGATAAGAATAATTTTTTAGTTTGAATTTTAAATTCAAATTTTAGGATATTTAGATAACTACAATTTTAGATTTGGTTGTTTATTTTCGCCTATAAATAATTCATCAAGCAAGTTATATTTCTTATTCTTCCTTTTCTCTCAATAACCAACAAATCCACATAAAAAAAACCAACAAAGTGGCATTAGAGTTATTATCTTGAGGAACTTATGAGATTGAAAAAGCTCAAACATAAACCCTAAACACTCTATCCATATCTCCAAAACAAAAACCTATACACAATGAATTTAGAAAATTCATTCACAACAATTGCACATCCGAGAGTAAACTATCAGATGTGGGCTGTTAAAATGAAAGCTTACTTTGATGCAAATGATCTGTAGGAAGTTGTTGAACAAGTATATGAAGCTCCAAAATTTCCAGACAATTCAACCGTTGCACAAATGAAGATCCAAAAGGAGAGAAATAAAGAAAATTAAAAGCAAGAGCAACATTGTTTTCAGCTGTCTCATCTACCATATTTATCAAAATAATGACATTGAAAATAGCCAAAGAAATTTAGGATTTTTTAAAGTAAGGATACAAAAGGAATGAAAAGATTAAAGGAATGCGAGTGCTGAATTTGATTCGAGAATTTGAGATGCAAAAGATGAAGAAATTAAAAATAATCAAGAAAGATTCCAATAGGCTTCTCAATATAGTAACAAAGTATTGGTACTGATTTTTTTGATTTTAAAATTGTTCAAAAAATCCTAGTAATAATTCTTGAAAATTTTGAGGCTACAATCTCATCTTTGGAGAATACTAAAGATCTATCAAGTATAACTTTGGTCGAACTGTTGAATTCACTACAAGCACAAGAATAAAAAAGGCTTATGAGACAAGAAATATTTGTGAAAAATATTTTTCAAGTCAAATCACATAACAATAATGGTGGCAAAAACAACAAAAATGGTCAAGTCTTTCCACCTTGTCCCTATTGCAAAAAAAATTAATCATCCACAAAATAAATGTTGGTGAAGGTTAGATACAAGATGTCGCGATCAGTTAAGGTGTGTAGAGAAAATTTGCAAAAACCAACAATAACAAATAGAAGCCAAGAATGCTATTGAACAACCTAAGGAAGATGAACTGTTTATGGTATCATGCTTTGCTACTAGCAACTCCTCTCAAAGCTAGCTTATAAACTGTTGTTACACAAACCACATGACCTATGATCAAGAAATCTTCAAAGATTTTGACAAAATTGTAATTTTAAAAGTCAAAATTAAGAATGGAGCATATCTTGCAGTAAAAAAAAAAAAAAAGAACAGTGGCAATCAAAGGTTGCACATGTTTGAAATTAATTTTCAATGTTTTATATGTTCTTAAAATTAATCAAAATCTTTTGAGTGTTGATTAGCTCTTGAAAAAAAGATGTATGATGCTATTTGAAGACAATCATTATCTGATTATTGATGCACAAGACAAAGAGATGTTTAAAGTCTCAATGAAAGGTAAAAGATTTACCTTGAATATGGTAAAAGAGAAGTAAGCTATAGTACACAATGAAGATATCAATGCAAGGTACTTTCATCATAAAGCCTTACCTTTTATGAAAAAGAATAATCTTGCAGAAAACTTGCCTAAATTAAAGGAAGAACTCCTTAAATATGCTAGTTTTTAATATGAGAAGAAAATCAAGCTTCATTTTCAACAAAATAAAGCTTGGAAGGCTAAAAAAAACTGCAGCAAGTTCACATGGATATCAAAAGATCAATGAGAACACAAACAAAGACTTTGCAATGAAAGCTCTATTTGAATATGACCATAAATCAAGGAGGCAAAATATCAAAGTATTCCAAATTCAAACTTTAAAAAAATGGTGTAAAGAAGAGGAGAAATACAATAAAATTTATTACAAAACAAAAATATCAAAATTGATGACATTCTAATAATGATGGTACTTTCAAAAGCTAATGTAGGCAACAAAAACAATAAGGAGAAATGTTAGCAAGATGTCTTATTTACTACCTTATTTGTTGCAGTGAAAACCTATTTTTTTTTACTTTATTAAGTAGTTGGATAAGAATAATCTTTTAATTTGAATTTTGAATTCAAATTTTAAAATATCTAAATAAGTACAACTTGGTTTTTTATTTTTTCTTATAAATAAGACTTCCATCAATCTAACAAAGCAAACATTTGCAAGCTATTCAAAGTAATTTCAATTATTCCAAGTTTCAAGAGTTATATTTCTTATTCTTTCTCTACTCTCAAAAACCCAACAAATTCATATAAAAAAAAAAAACCAATAACTTCAAAAGTTTGTAAGTCATAATAAAACTCAAATCTCATGGCATTTGTGCAAAGCTCATTCAACAAATTTAACAATGCATTTCATCATCGTTTGTGTTTGATTTTTCCATTGCAAATGAAACAGAACACAGAATAAAATCATAAATTCAGGCTATCTTTTCTATACAAATACTTAGGTAATGACATCCCAGAACAATTGTTATCACTTGTCTTTAAACCAACTGTGCCAATCCTGCAAAACCCAAACGAGAGGCCAGTGATGTTGTGCTGTAATTTTCATTTACTCTCTTAAAACTACAGAAAGCCACCATCTTCTGAGAACATTAAGAGCCGGAGTTAGCCAGGGTCTGAATTATAGTTTTGTGCCATGGATTTGAGAGGTGTTCCATGAGGTTATCAATTGGACCAACATGAGTCACAGAAGCTTGGACAAAGATCCCCAGCATGGCAACCATTGCAAGCCGCCCTGCCAAACAAAACCAGGTTTAGAATCCTATAAAGAAAAGGAGAATTCACAAACTAATCAGACTAACCATTCTTAATCTCTTTAAGCTTCAACACATTGGCGTTTTTGATGTCTTTTGCCAGACCAAGAGGGTTCAGCAGAGGACCTCCAGGGTAGCTGTTAAACAGGACACAAAGCATGTTAACTTCAAGAACTCAAACAACCATTGAACAACGAGAAAGGTTCAGTCTCAATAGCCACGCCATTGAAGGACAGCATTCCTCAAGTCTTATTGAAGCCATTTTGTGCAATGACGTGAGTGATTGTCTGCAATGGTCTTGTTAGAAGGTGGGTATGATTTGGTTTCGAATGTTTTCTTACCAAAGAGTTTAGACTGATGAGACCAAAGCCTGCAGAACCTTCAAGGCCATAAAATGAAGACAAGGTGAAGAACAAACTTACCCAGGTTCTAAGCCTTCAAGTGCTGCTTCTAACCCAAAGAATGATCCCTCTCGAGCTTGAGACCCAGGACTAATGAAGTCCATGTACCTTTTGGTTTCAACGAATCTGTGCAGTAAAACAGGCTTGAAACTTTAGAAAGAACAGAATGCACAGGCATACGGCTATATTCATTTTGTAATGAGTAAAGAAATCTTACCCCATCAAGAGTAACTGGACAATCAACAAAGTTCTTGTGCTAGCAAAATCAAATTTCACTGCACCAGCTTCATACCAGACTGGTAAATCTTTGATTCCTGTCACACGAAGCAACTACCAAAAAGTAGAAATTGCTCACCCACATACATCATCTAGAATCTTGAAAGTGAAATTTTAAGATAACCCTTTAAAAAGAGTAGAAATCAAGGATTCGATTGGTAATCAAACAGTCCTATTAATGGTTAGAAAGATAAGTCGCAATACTTCAAGGAGTTTAAGTGAAGTGTTTGGGGTCACTCACATCAGTGAAAAGAATCCCAGCAACTCCAGCCATGGCAAAGCGAGCGTGAACCAGCTCTGCCTGCACATACCATTTCAAGCTTTCTGGATCCTCTCCAAGCCCAAGTGGGTCAAACCCATAATCTCCAGCCAAGCTTCATTTATCCAAATAAGAAACAAAAACTCAAACAAAATGATAATGCAGCTGAAATCCAACCTCTACATGTAAATTAAGTGCTTACGTTCCATCAAGATAGGAAGGAGGATCGAGCCCAGGGAGCCATGTGGGTCGCTGCTGAGCTTGAACCACAGTCCGTGTATAACGTCTCGCAGTTCTCGGCTTAGTAGACCAGAAGTTGTTCGTTGCACTTAATGAGGTTTCGAACAGAGACGATGATACCGCAGAAGAGCGTGGGTGAACGAGGAAGCACAAGCACCCTCCTACTGCAGCCATCTTTGTTTCTTGTTCTCTCTCTCTCTCTCTCTATCAGCAATGCATAACTGCAGCCACAAAAATGCATCTCACAAGAATTTCACCATTTAAACAGATATAAGGGCCCACTTGCTGTAGTATTTACAGTTAACTTTGGATTTTTGAGGCAGAGAATTTAGAGCATCCTGTCTTCTCATTACAGATAGGGTTGGCTCAGGTGGCTCAACCTGATTTCGGCACTAACAGACAGTAAAGATGGAAAAAGAACAGCTGCTTCTGATGACATAGCTCCCTTCATCGATTTTTGGAGAAGTGGCATCTGCTTTTATTAGAAAACGAAAACAAAAAATGATAAAAGTTGCCCACCAAAACACTTGTAACATGAATAGGACGTCTTTATATAAAGAATAGGAGCGGAATCAGAAATCTATCTTACTGAGATTGTTTTAAACACCACCCTAAATAGTCGGCAAGGATACAATTTAAGTTTCAAACAAAGCATTTGACACTGTTACACATAAAAAGTAGCTTAGAAGGAGGTGGGGATTAATATCTGAGCATGTCATCGCCTGCTGGATATGCTGAATGAGCTGACTTTCAGTGGAGTTGCAATCACCAGCGGTGCCTCAGGAGAATCACTGACTGCAAACTTGTCATGCATGAAGCGACTATCAACAATTGAGTCATCCTTAAGGACTATCTTGTAACAGTAGCAGCTCTTCAGGCCTTCTTGATTTCGGTAGCATTCATGAGACCCATTCTTCACCTGTTGAAAGTTCCATATAACGCTAAACATGCCCACTGTTGCAACCAAATGGCGCTCCTGCTTTCCTTGTTCTGTCACCTAAGAAGTTTTGTGACATAAATCATTAAAATTTACATCTGGTAGCACCTCTTACTTTGTTTAAGCCAAAATGAAAGTGCAATGGCAATATTGAAACAGAATGTACATTGTCATGCAACATCACTTGCAGATTAACATGGAGAGAAAGACAGAGAGATGTAATAACAGCAGGCCATTAACACATGGTTGCAAAATCATTTCAAGACCTTAGTATTAGTCTCCGTATTACCAGAAAACGATTGATTCTACTTTAAAGATCTGATATTGTGCCTAGAACCTCTGCCATAAACTTCCAATCAGGGGATAGAAGGCCATAGAAGGAAACAAAGACATGAGGTTATGGCAGTTAACAACAGCTGCTGCTGTGAAATGTACAAAAGATTATGAAAATCGCGAAAGCGGTCAACTGGACTTCAAAAAATTGCAACAGCTGAACCAAATTATATAAAGTGCATTTCAAACAAGAAACTGTCAAGTAGTTATCTGCTTGTTTGCCAAACCATGAAGTAAAGAAAGAACTAAACTAAAAGTGGACTGAGGGAGGCTCTTAAAGAAAAATGTTACATCTCTTACGTCTAAATTTTGGAAAGTTCATCAAGCAGTAAAATATTTGCAAGGTAAAACAGTGGGTGGCTTCAAGCAGCTCAAATCACGATTGCTTTTAACCAGGGGACTTTCAATTCACAGAAGCAGCATCAAGGATTTATCACATTGACATGAAACTTAATCCAGCAAAAGAGACTTCATTTTGGCAATCAGGAAGAGCATAGCAACATACAAGCCAAATGCATTGTTATAAATAACAAGCTCTTGCAACAAGCAATTGAAGCACAGAACAGGGCCCTAATCCAGAAAGCATCAAATAAATTAAAACCATGAGTTACACCTTGTATGTGTTTTACATGTGTGGCTTCATACTGTTATTTTGCCATAAATTCACAACTTTCTGATACCATATGTGAATCCTAGATATGCAGAGAGAATGAGCTAAAACTGAAAAGAAACAGAAGTGAAAGGAAAAGAAAAAAACAAAATACATTAAGGATGATATAAGGCTGTCAAGTAATACTGAGAAACCCTGGCCAAGAAGGAAACAAACTGTGGAAACTTGAACAACATAGAATGCACAAACAGCAGAAAACAAGTAATGTCAACCAGAAGAACCAAAATAATCAAAGTAAATGGTACCAAGTCACATTATTGACTGCAGTTGGAATTTTCCAATAAATTTAGGAGTTCCAAATCATATATATATATAAAGAGATGTGCACTTACCCATGAAAACTGAGCTTTCTGGAACTTGTTATTCACTCCAGCTAAATGGGAATCTAAGGGAGTCAGCTTCAACAATCGTGGAGCAGCAATCCTATTTCCCATACGACCATTAAAGCCAGTCTTAGTCTTACCATCCTTGTCAGTGAAAAGGGTGCAAATAAGAATTAAATAAGTATCAGTTGTGCCCAATATCCATTTTCCATCAAAGGTAACATCCACATGAGTAATGGGTGATCCAAGACCGGGAAAAGCTGTCTTTGCCTGTCTCATAGAATTGATGGAATACAATCTGATCTTCCCATCAAGAGACCCCACAACTATTGAGCCATCTCCAGTGGTTGCAAAGCACTGGAAGTTAGTACCTCTTGAAAATTGATGCCCTTGGGTCCAATTCAAGACAGAGTTATTAGAAGAGGCAAGATTTTGAACCATACCATTCCGATCACGCATGTCCCACCTGCAAAGCCTATTATCATCCAATCCCAAAAATGTTGATCCAGATGGGTCCAATTGGGCTCCCTTGTTATCATTAGTGATATCCCTCATCGTGATATCAGTTCCATCCTTCTCGAACTTCCACTCTGAAACAATCTTCCCAGTTTCAATATCAAGCTGATGAAGCCCTGTGGATCGATACTTTCCTTCAGTCACAGGACTCATGAGCAGCATATTAGTCTCAGCCCTCATAAGAAGAGCCTTCCTGGGTGTTGAATGAGCCAAGCTCGAACCGCTAGTATAATTCCCACCATCAAAATTAACATAAACACCTTTCCCATGAATCCCATGGCTGAAATTTTTAACAACCTGAATACCAGAGTTACCCACCAAGAAACTATTATCCAAGGCACCCAATGCCAAACTCTGTATACCACCATTGGCTGCCTCCTCAAACTCTTCTCTCAAATCCTGATTTTCCCTCACTGGTGTTGCAGACTCAGGGCTCTTCAATAAACTGTCATCTGCATCTTCCCACATTGAATCATCAGCTGCTTCGGGATTGGCCCAGCCAATGAAATCCTTCCCATAAACTTTAACCTTGTTGGCTTCATTTGACTCAACCCCATAAGTATTTTCAAACAAACAGTCATTATACTTGGTCACAAAACTCTTATATTCCTCATCACTAAAAAATTTCATGGCCCAAACACCCCGAGCAACAAAATCAACACGACGTTGATCTGCAAAGGTCTTCAAATGCACGTCCGCTGAAACCTTCACTCTAATCTTAGAACCAACCTTCAGCACCCACCAAGATTCTCCATCCTCCACCTCGTCTTCATCCTCCTCCTCTTCCCCGTCGCCGTCGATTTTCGCTGTTTTGATGAAAGAATAAGATGCGAACTTCTCTGAGGTGATCCATTTGGCTTTGGGAGTGTGGGCACCGATATGAAGGTAAAGCCTCGCGGCGTTTTTGAGGGAAGGATTTTGAGTCGACGGGTATTTGAGCTTTAGAGCTTTGAGCTTCGCCTCAACTTCATCGAGAGACGACGGGGTTTTGGCTCTGCGACCCGAGGATCGGTCAGGAGTTTCGTCCTTTGAGTCTTGGTAATTCTCTTCTTCTTCTTCTCCTTCTTGGTCTTCGTATTCTGCATCTGAGTCAGAGAGCTCCAGATCTTCGCGACTATGAGCGCCACCCATATTGCCCGTTTCAGGCAAACGTGTGTAAAGTGTCTGAGAGAGAGAGAGAGAGAGAGAGAGAGAGAGAGGAGAAAAGGAAGAAATGGGTTGGGTTGGTATGAGGAAGAGGAAATGGAAATGTGAAGAGCGCCAAGTTTCAAAATTCAAATTAGGGTTTCGAATGAACGGGGTAGGGGATCGAACGTTACCGGCTAATACCGGTCTGCTCACAGGATCCGATTTGCGCGGAGTAGGGTTATGTCCAGATGAGACGGCCCAGACCAAAGCCGGATCTCGTCGCTCATGACCCGAAAAAACTTAGCTGGACCCTAATTTGAAGAAAGTTTCGTATTCCCCGTGCCCGCAGATCCAGAAACAGTAGTATGCCCGTAGCCTATCTTCTCTTTCTACTTTCCTTCCTTTTTCTCTGCAAAATTGGCAAGAAAAAAGTACACAGTTCTCTTTCATTTCAAATTATAATATTTTAGGCTTTATTAATTTCTTCTAATATTAAATTAATAAATATTAAGAAATTAATTACACTTTCACAAACTTGTGGCTGGAAGGCATTCCAGATTCTCTTGAACTAGAAAGTTGAACAACTTTTCCAGTGTATTTTCCAGGAAACACATGAACAAAGCATCCTCATTCTTGAGGTATAAACATAATCCTAACAGGGACAAGAAGATTTTAACTCTACAACTAAATTGACATCTTAATAATTGGCAGAACAAAACCAATTGAATTATCGTACTAAGAAACAAACAGAAGTCTCTCTTGGTCTGTTCCAATTGATTTCCAATGCAGATGGTCTCCGTAAAGGGTTTCAAAGGATATGCTTGAACGAGACTGGAACAAATTTAACAATGACCTGGATAAATGAGAATGAACAGCAGGGCTTCTTTATGAACCTGTTAGATAGTCAGTCATTCAGAAGAAGTAAGGCCAAAAGAGTTGTAGCATTGAGGAGCTAAGAGAAATATATATTCCCTAGGAAAACCTTTTCCTGAGGAACAGAAATCCTAGGATGACTCATGACCAATCTCCACTCCTCATGACTTTTCAATGAAGAATATCATCTTTTACCTCATGATTGGAGGAAACCTTGTAAGGATATTGGCAAGAAATTCTTTAACATGGTCAGAAAGATATTTCAGTCTGCATTTGTTTCACTTTTGCTTGATGAACTGGATTTAATTTGGTAAGCAAATTGATATTGCCTGGCATGGGGATCAATGGCCGCCTAAGATGTATAAGGATGAGAAGAGTGAACCCATACTCTGGAATTTTGTCTGCAAAACCATTGTTGTCAAGCACAACCGGCTTGCCAATAATTTAGAGGTTGACATGAAAACTACACAAAATCTAGGCAAAAATCAGTAGAACTTCATGGCTTACAAAATTTTGAATCTCTGAAGAAGCAAATGTTTATGTGATTGTATGCAAAGTCTTAATTAGTTTCCCTCAGGATTTTTCTGAAGTTCAGAACAAAATATGAGAAAGAAATGGATCATCAGGACTCAATGTGAAGAAAATGTTGCAAAGTATTTGTATTAAGATCGACTTCCCTGAAATGTAAGTGACTAACTCCTGAATAGCCATCTCCACCTGTGTCTCTCATCATCTCTCGCACCCTTGCTACATCATCCCACATCCCTTCCAATGCATAAAGGTTCGACATCAAAACATAAAGGCCACCATTTCTGTAATCCAGCAAATACATTTTCTTAGCCAAATATTCCCCAAGCTTGACCTCTTTGTGGATGCAGCAAGCACTAAGCAAAGCTCCCCAGACTGCTGAATCAGGCTCTATCTCCATATCCTTGATAAAGAGAAGTGCGTCCTCAAATAAGCCTGCACGACCAAGGAGACCAATCATGCATGCGCAATGTTGCAGATCTGGAAGAATACCAAATTCTTCTGTCATTTCTTGGAAGTATCTTCTTCCTTCGTGAACAAGACCCCCGTGAGTACAAACAGCCAGAACTCCTAAGAAAGTGATTTTATCAGGTTTTAGCCCCTGTTCTTGCAATCCAGAGTAGATATTGAGAGCTTTTTGTTCATTTCCACATAAACTATAGCCTGATATCATTGCATTCCATGTTGCCAAACATGGATCCTTTAAGCACTTGAATACCCTCTCTGCGAGCTCTATGCTCCCACACTTAGCATACATGTCCACAAGAGCAGTACCAACAAAATCTTCCACTTCCAAGTTATTCCTAAGAACATAATTGTGAAGTTTCTGCCCAAACTCCAGGTATCCAAGCTGAGAACATCCAGACAGTAAACTAGCAATGGTAATGGCGTCTGGAATGTGACCACACGTCATCATTTGATTGAAAACCTCCATGGCTTCGCTTGCCTCTCCAGCTTGTATGCACCCAGCTATCACAGAATTCCAACTAATCAGAGGTTTCTCAGGCATCTCAGAAGACAAAGATAATATAGCTTTTACGTCGTTGAACTTGGAGTACATCGTTATTAGTCCATTTGCAACCAAAGAATGGGTGCATAGCCCGCTTTTCACTGTATAACCATGGAAAGCATGCCCAGTGTCAATGTGAGAAAGGGTTGTGAAACCATGGAGAATGCTAACCATAGCTACTGCATCCAGTTTCATGTTTAATTCCAGCGTTCTAGCAAAACACATCACAACCAAATCTGTATTTCCTTTCTCAGCATAGCTTGAAAGAATTGCAGTTAAAGCCACCAAATTCTCCTGGTGCATGGACCCGTAAAGCCGTTCAGCCGATTTTGTGTTTCCCCACCTTGCATAAGCACAGACTAAAGAAGTAACCAGAGAAGTCTCATCAGCAATACTTGTTTTAATAACAAAACAATGAATAGTCTCTGGATTAGCATTAGCAGATAGAAGGTTCACAATGGTGACTGAACTTGCTTCCACATTCTCCTCCAGCATCTGCTTGAATACAAGCATTGCCTCATTAAAAGAACCATTTTCGCCATAGGCGCCGATCATAGTGTTCCATGAAACTACACTTTTCTCAACCATTTCTTCGAACAATAGCTTCGCTGCTTCCAAATCCGCAGACTTAGCATACATGGAGGTAAGTGCATTCTTGACACGAGAATCCAAGTCGAGACCAGTCTTAATTCCAAAGCCATGAACAGATTTCCCTTGAAACACTAACTCACGCTGCCCACAAGATGGAACCAGGGCAACTATTGTAGTCTCACGAGGACTAAAACCCTCTCTAAGCATTTCAATAAAAAGCTCCAATGCATAAAAATCATACCCATTTCGTGAATATCCACAAATTAATGCGTTCCAGGTAACAACGTCTCCGTTAGACATATAATCAAACAAGCATTGTGCAATTTCAACACATCCCAATTTCATATACAAATCGAGAAGAGCTGTGTTCACATAGATAAACTGATCGAGACCCAATTTTACTAGATGGGTTTGAGCTTGTTTCCCCTCTAGTCTTTTAGTAATTGAATTGAAAGCTGAAGGTTTGGAAGGAGATGAAGCAGAGGCTTTAAGGAGTAAAGAGACAGTGAGATGATTTGGTTTCAAATTGGATTGCAACAACTTGCGGAAAAGAAGCAATGGAGATTCCGGGATTTTGCCCTCGATGCAGGATTTGAGTAAAGAGTGGAAGAAGGAGAGACCATGGCTTGAAGAAAGACCAATCGAATTGGCCAAATTCATAGGAGCAATGAAAGTTTTGGTTTTCTCAAAGTTTTCTCCTTTAGGAGTCCAACGTCGCCACACCTCAAATGAGAATATGACAGCCCAAAGTAGTTTTGGGTGGTGAACATCTCTGCAACTTTCAAGCCATGTGTGGAAGATTGAAGAAACCTGACAAGGACTCAAAAGTGATCGACTTTCATAGCAAACATGGACGTTATACAGATGAAGGATAACGAGTTCTCATTTTGCTCGCACAGAAACTGCAATTCTGGTTAATCATAAATAATGAACAAGGGATAACACTTATGATGGTACCTTTATTTATTAGCTCTTTTTCCGTCTGTTGAAAGTAATGGAGCTTTTTGTCTTTATTCTGTTTTAAATATTCAGACAGAGCTCTTATTACATTCAAATTCAATTACAGCTTTCTCTGCATCTTTTCAGCTTTTATCTCTTCAGATCTTCTCCCACACGGCGTAGTCTTCTCCAGAGGTAGCGAGCTTGAAGTTGGAAGGAATGAGGTTTCCAAGACCCCCATTTGGCCCGATCTTCATTATGATTTTTCCGTCAATCTCTGCTACATAGAGATCTGCCTGAGCTGCTAGAATATTGACTGTGCTTGCTTCGTTGATTCCATGCCTTTTCCTTATTGCCAACACATCAGTAATGGGCGTCTTCAGACCCCATTCGAAGTAATGGTCATAGAACTGCAGAATAGGAACAATTTCCATTGATAAGTGATGCCGATTTACTATGGCGAACTTGCTATGGTGCAAGAAGAATGGAGAGTGATGAACTTACTATGGTGGGGGTACCCGGATGGGTGAGGATGTACACGTATCCCAGCATGACTTTATTAGATGGGAATCGGCAAAATCCTTGAGACCATGTGTCATGATTGTCGATGAAAGTAACAGCTTTCTGCGGCAAAACTCCGAGCAGTCCAGGCGGCTTTCCGTCGGAGTTCTTCAATCTGGCGAACTCCCCAGTCACGGCAACTTGAAGAGATTCTTTTAGCGGAAAATCAAATGCCGCAACAACCCCACCTGCATCCTGAATCCACTTCTGCAGCTCATCGCGCTTTCTGTTATCCCCCGGCGGAAGCTTCTCATCGCAGGGAGGATGCCAATACTCTGCAACTGCCAAATCGGGTTTACTCCGCTCCACGTAAATTTTGGTGATGCCGGCAGAAAACCCCACTGCGTAGTCAATTCGCCATCCACCATCGAACCCGACTTCGGTCTTTAGCCAGTTCAACCAGTCTGATAACTCTGTCTGGACCCTTGGGTTGGTGTGGTCAATGTCAATGGCAAACGGGAAATCATCACCGGTATCTGGGTTGCCAGTGCCATGAGTGAAGTTCTTGTCGGTGCTGCAAACGAAAGCCGGCCCCCAATCAAGACGGTCATCCGGAGTGCCTCCTTCAAAAAATATGTCAGTCTCGGTTTGCCTTTCTGGACTTCTATGGTTGATTACTATGTCCGCCATGGCTTTTATCCCATTCTGGTGAAAAGCCGCGATTAGTGACTTCAGTTCAGCTTCAGTTCCATAGTTTGAATTGAGATCATACATCTTTCCTGGCTTGTATCCTGCAGGGACAAGCAAAAGAAAGTAAGAATAAACAGAGCAATGACACCCACCATCAGTGAGGGAAATGAGCAGAGGATCATGACCTTGGGGTGCGTCGGCGCCCGAGTTAGACGGTGGTGGCAGCCAAACATGGGTGATGCCAGCGTTAGCCAGATCAGGAACTGATCTCATGAGGAAGTTGTAGAGTCCTCCTGTCTTCGTCCATGACTCCCAAGTGAAACCCTATCACATGAAGAACTCTTTAGAGATCCACATTACACCTGGGTTTGGCAGCCATGACAGAAATAGAAAAGATCGCAGGATTACCTGAAACAGCACAGCTGGCGAGACGAAAGCAGGGAAGACAGCCAAGAGGAGAGAAAGGAAGCACAGTGAAGTAGTAATCCGAGAACCCATTCGGCTTGCTTTGTGTTTTGAGAAATGATACAACTCTCTTTTATAGCCATCTGGGTGGTAGTTTGAAAATTCGAAGGGTACGAGCACTGCATGTGATTAAGCTTCCAAATTAATGGAAAAGAAGAAGATGATGAAAGAAGAAACCAGAGAAAAGTGGAAAATAGGGAAAAATTCTATCTTGAAAATTCTTCTGCAGAAAAATCAACTGAACAATCAATGGAGGAAACTGCGGATTTTGCTAGAGATGTTAGAATAATGACATTGAATTTGGGATAACAATCCATCTATCTTGTCTAACTTTGAATTTGAGATACTCAAGTGTTATCTTCTGTCTCTTGGCTGCCCCTTTGCATACGTCTAACAACATTTTCATTTTGCATAGATAAATGATGTAATCAATCTTCTTCATTGAAATAGAAGCTCCTAGGTGGTGGGCGGCTTGGAAATCTGTCTCCTCTGTTATCTAATGAAAGAAAATTGCTTGTAATTTTGATTGATCTTATCCTGCTATGTTCTTATTTCTCTATGGGCTTGCCTAACACCAAAATGCCTGGTTGGTTCTTCAGAAGCCAGAGAAATATTTGACCTATGATTTGCTAAGTTATATAGTTGGTATAAGCTCCTGCTTGCATCAATCATTTTAATAATTTAATTAGATTGTGTCTAAATTTGACTAAGTTGTAGGAGAAAGACAAATTGAATTGGTTAAGTTGGTACTCTAACTCGGTGCCCTCTTTGACCGTTGAAATCTCTCATATCCTAACTAGCTGACTGTGTTATATTAAAAAAGGTAGGCTGGAAAGAAATTAGCTGTAACAATGTTGTTACATAAGATTCTTTTACATAATATATACTATGAATGTAATATATATTATGAGAGCATATTTATTTTTTGCGAAAAAATTGGGATTACATATTTTAGTTGGACTGTAAGATAAGTTACAGATTTATTTATTCTTCTATAATAATATTGCAGGTATAGTAATGCTTAATATGATTTCTTTCACAAAAGTCATTTGTTCCTGTGATCTCAAATCTTCTCCCACACAGCGTAGCTTTCCCCAGATGTAGCAAGCTTGAAGTTGGAAGGAATCAGGTTCCCAAGATCCAACTTTGGGCCGATTTTCATCATGATTTTGTCGTCGATTGCAGCCACATAGAGATCAGAATCAGAAGCTAGAATGCTAACCGAGCTCGCGGCACTGATGCTATTTCTGGATCTAATTGCTGCCAATTTGGTAATCTCATCCTTTAGACCCCAATCGAAGAAGTGATCATAAAACTGCAAAGAGAAGACACTTCCATTAGCACACCTGCCTGAATATTTCTACCAATTCAGAAGTTAAAAGATAAACAGAAGATTACTATGGATGGGATCCCTGGATGTGTGAGAATATAAGCATATCCCTGCATGACTTTATCAGATGGGAATGGCGAGATGTGCTGAGTAGAGCCTGTGTCATGGTTATCAATGAAAGTGACAGCATTTTCGGGTAAAATTCCTATCAGTCCTGGAGGTTTTCCATTTGAATCCTTCAACCGGTTCAGCTGCCCTTGCACGGCAGCTTGAAGAACATACTTTGTGGTAAAATCAAATGCTGTCACACTCCCTCCTGCAGCCTGTACCCAATCTTTCAGTCCAATGCGTTGACCATCTGGGTTATCCAAGGAAAAATCATCCCATTTTTCTCCAACTGCAAAGTCTGGAGAAGTGTTCTCCATATAAAGTTTAGTAATACCAGGGGCATACCCTTTTACAAAATCAAATCTCCATCCATCAAAACCGATTTCAGATTTCAGCCAATTCATCCAATCTGATAGCTCCTTTTGCACAGTTGGGTTGAGATGATCAATGTCAGGAGCTGGCTTGTAGGGCAACCCTGAATCCGGGTTCCCCTTGCCATCAGAAAATTCTTTGTCATCTCCGCAAATGAAGGAGGGTCCCCAATCAAGGCTGTTGTCTGGTGTTCCACCTTCAAAGAGACAGTAAATGCCCCTCTCGTCTTGTCTCTCTGCTGTTCTGTGGTTTATTACGATATCAGCCAGGCATTTGACTCCCGTCTCATGGAAAGATTGAATCAGTAACTTCAATTCCTCCTTGGATCCGTACTTTGATGCATCGAGATCATACAGCCTTCCTGGCAAGTATCCTAGAACATGCAACAATAACATGCAAACAGATTAAGCTATCTCTGGACCCGCCATTAGAGAGCTGAGCAGGTGAAGGTGAAGTGTGATCAACAAGAGAAGTAGATATGAGAAGTACCGTGCGGATCAGCCGACTGAGACGGCGGAGGAAGCCAGACATGAGTGATCCCGGCATTAGCAATATCAGCAACAGAGTTCTTCAACCAGTTATACCATCCTCCTCCTTTGTTGCATGATTCCCAATTAAATCCCTATCACATCACAACATCCTCCTTTATTCATCAAAGTTAACAGAAAACGAGATTACCATTTGTAGAAGCACAACCATGTCTCGGTGTGCGTGCCCTGTAGGGGACTAATGACTGGAGAGAGGCATACCTGAAAGAGCAGGGTAGGAGCCGCGAAAGCAGAAGAAACAAAGAGGAAGAGAGAGAGACAGCAGAGTGAAGTAAGAGAACTCATTCTCGTTTCTTGTCTTTTAAGTGTATTCTGGTTTCGCCTTATATAGGCATGGAGCTGCCAGACGCGTCCTGCCCAGTGGCCACGGCATAAAATTACATTGACCCAAAGTAAACCTTGATCGTATTTGATACGGGTCTGGCCGAATCTCAAATATGTTTATATCTTGTAAATCATATCATTTTATATTAGTTTATATTTTATTTATTTTATCAATCTATTTATATATTTAAAAATTAAGTTTAATATTTATATAAAAATCAAATAAAAATTACAAATGGATTTATGTATCACCTTTAGACATGAACAGAACAAATAAAGTTAATATAAAACTATTAGTTGCATTTATTTTAGTCATTTATATCAATTAATTTTTTTTTCAATTATTTGAAACATAACCATAATTTTCAAGGATTAATCCTTCATATAAAAAAGGTCTCTTTATAACATCAGTAGTATCATTTTTTATTACTCATTAAAAACTTGATTGTCACTTAATTTTTTCTCTTATTTTGTTATAAATTTCATATATAAAAATACGTTTTAAAATGGTAAAAAATAATTTTAATAATAATTAAATTCTTACCTATTATTAATGTCCAACCATTTCTTAGCTTAATTTGCCACAAATAAGTGCATGGCCTTTGACTTTGTAAAGACACGTTTACATTTATACACATTTTCTAACTCTTAGTATAACATATATGGTAATTACATAGAGTGCCCGTGTAGAACATTAAAAGATATGATGGATATTCATGTATAAAGTCCCCGTTTCACATTGATAAGCCACAATAAGTTGCTTTTATTATGTTCTCCACCCCACACAAGTCGTTACCAGCTAATATCCAACATCTTTGCTATGTTATACGGTTCATATTTTTCTAATTGGTAATAAAATTAGCCAAAATCTCTTACGAAGTATGAGTTTATGTACACACCTATATAAAGTGGGTTTTCAAAATATTTTAAATATCTTAACCCGTAAAACTACTATGAACGTATTTTTATGTTCTCAAAATATGAATATCTTATACATCATCAGATATCTGGCCTTTTGGTTCGTTTGATTCAACTTGATCCTTGAGTTTCAATTCACAGTAAAATCAACTCAATTTTAATAAATGTACATATTATGTGAAAAAAATAATATGATTTTTGTTTAAATATTATACTTAAGATATTTTTATTATGAAATAAAATAATAAAGATTTTATCTATATATTATATTTAACACATTTATGTTATGAAAACAATATTATATCTATGATATTTTGTATTATTTAAAGATTTACAATATTGTATTAAATACTTTGTATCATAAGTCTTAAGCGTTTGCCTATACAAAAACCCATAAGTGATTATTATAATACATATCTTTGAATATCAATAATATTTCGATTTTCTCTATTTCTGTCTCTTTATTTTTCTTCTGTTATTATCATGCAAGTTGCTTCACAACATGTTATTAGCTCAAGCCTACTTTTCATGTATGAACCCTGTTTAAATCTATTTAGTACAAATCGAAATTTAATTTCAATTATTTTTCTTTTGGTTTTCAATCTTTTTTTCTTACTAATATGTTTATTGTAGTTAAAGATCTTTTGTTTTTTTCTAAAACTTATTAAGCACAAAATTGTTTGAAAAATCCTTGTTGAGAACACATAAGGATGAACATTACGGTCAAGCTTTAGGACGTTGCATTCTTACAAAAAATCCTTGCAAGTTAGGATGTAAACAATTACAATAATATGAAAAAAAAAGTGTTTAGTTTTGTTGAAAAATACTTTAAAAATATCAAAAATTGAATATGGAAATTATTTTTTTTTAAAAAAAAGAAAAAGCTTAACCAAGTTACTTAAGTAGTTGTAGGTCACTAAGGAAACTAATTAGGTGGCAAGTAGGTTAGCCTTTACAATGTCACCTATCGATGAAAAAGTTCATTGTCAAGAACTAAATTAGAAAGGTTTTGAAACCTTTAAGGGCTCAAAAGTAATTCTTTTTCACAATTCAGAGACTAAATTGAAAATTTTAAAAATTTTAGGCCCATATATCTTTAACTCCAAATGGTTGTCATGACTGATTTTCATGTATTTTTTACACTTATCGGATTATAAAATCCAATTATAGAGGGTCAATGGGCACATGCTTATTGCAAACCCAAACACTTTTTGAAGCTATATCAAGCATTCATAAAAGGCAAAGTAAAAGATTTGAGACCCATTTTACTGAAATTGAGAATGTGGGAGCAAATATGCTATGGGTAAGGACATCATGACTGGTTTTGTGAATGAGTTTTACCTTGCTCCTCTTGAAGCAAAGTCAATAGATATCTTAAACTTCTTTGAAGATCCTAAGGAGAAAGCAAAATCACTTGGCCAGTTGAAGAATACTCAAACTTGGATCTGGTTAGAATTAGGAATCTATGTATTCCAATATATTATCATTGAATACTATACCTTGAATGAATGTTATTCCTAAGTGTAATAAAATTTTAAAATATTGAAATAAATAAATAAATTGATATTTTTGAGCTTTACTCAACATTATTTATAGATATTATTTTTTCTCTCTCAAAAAGTGCAAAACATGATGAGATTAAATAAAAATAAAAAAGATGTCTTCTCTTATGGCAAATGTTATTTCTTAAGTTTAACATTGTGTAAGGAAAATGTCCATACAATATTTGGTCCTATTGAGATAATATAAAGCTCCAAGAGTGCCACAATAATGTTACAAGATGGTATTTCTCTACATATTGAAATACATTGCTAAGTAGTAAATTTAGTGAGAATTTACTTAGCTTCAAAGATGTATGCTGTAATGAGTACCAACCTAAGACAATTTATGAAGATAATAAAAATTATCTTTGTGTTACATCCTCTAAAAAGGGAATTAAAATCATCCACGAAAATTTTAAGGCTTCTAATCCAAGATAATACTTTGTCTAAATTAGAGCTATCGAGTCATATAGTATCATGTCTTAGAAAATGGTAAATCCTAACGAATTTGGCCTTTAGCATGATAGCTTTGGTTATCTAGTTGCGATGATGATGTATAGGATCATTATGAACTCAAGAGAATACTCTTCTAAGAATACAAAATTTTTGCTATCTAAAGATTACTCCTATGAAACATGTTCATAGAAAAAGTTCATCATTTGAGTATTTATAACTACGGTTGATGTAGAATCACCTTTTTTCTTGCAAAAAATTCAGGGTAATATTTGTGGACTAATAGATTTAACAAGTGGACCATTTTCAATATGTTATGATCTTAGTGGATGCATCTTGTAGATGGTCCCATATTTTGGCCTATTATCCATGCAACATCGTTTTTGCTATTTACTTACATAGATTATAAAACTCTGAGCACATTTTCCTAACTACCTAATAAAGAGCATAAAGATGGATAACATTAGTGAATTCACTTTAAAAAGTTTTGATGTATGATGCACCTCTTTGAGAATCAAGTTAAGCACCTGGTCCCATATGTTCACATGCAAAATGGATTAGTAAAATCATTGATAAAAAATTATACAAATAATGGCTCAAACATTATTATTAAGGACAAAATTAGATTCTTTTGTATGAGGCTATGTGGTATTACATGTTGCAACATTGATAAGAATTTGCCTTACTTTTTGATGTGCCATGTAAGTGCCTATTGCAACTTACAAAGGACTAAAATGGGACCCCAAAGTGATCTAGGCATTTATGTTAGGTATAATCTACTGTCTATTATTCGGTTCTTGAAACCTTTAACATGTGATTTATTTATCAGTAGTTTTATAGATTTTCACTTTGATAAGAATCGTTTTTCATCATTGGAGACACCTAAAGCTTTCAAGGAAGTAAAGTAGAAAAATGATGAAGTTATTTTATGGAGAGAGCATGATTTATCCCATTTAGATCTATGGCCTCTTAAATGTGAGAATTCGTTATAATGTATGATCTGTTTATAAGCAATTATTAATAAACTTCCTAATACTTTTAAATAGAACTAAGGTGACAAAGTCTTATATCCTAATTGTTAATACTCTAGCTCAGATTCCTTTTTTTTTTTTTTTGTAGAATAGGATAAAATAAATGATAATACCTCACAAATTAAGCATGGTAGATCGAAAAGATCAAAGGATATTGCTTCTGTAAAATCAAAAAATTACCCTTTTACCTTTAGAGCAAATTATTTCGAAAGAGGAAACAACCTTAGATGAGGTTGAAATCCATGAAAAAATCATTAATCTCGAGAATACAACGATCTAAGTAAATTCTTATATGATTTTTGAAATTGAAATGAGATAATCATTAATGACTCTTTTCCATTCTCAAAAGCCCTTGAGATTATGCATGATGATTATGACCTTGGTCTATAATTGAATACCGTTAAAGCAAAAGTGGCCTAAATCAAAGGAAGCAATCTAAGTTAAATTGACTTCACTCACCAAATGAAATGTGTTTGAACCTATAACTTAAACTCTAAATAATGTAAAGCTTATGAGATACAAATGAGCATTATGTTAGAAGAGGAAATGAGAAAATGAAATCACAAGGCATAAAGCTTGATTTATTACCCAAGGATTCTCTCAGAGATTTAGGATTGATTGTGGTTGAAATTATTCACTTGTGTTGGACACGATTCACATTTGGGTTCTTGATAAGTATGGCAGCTTATGAGAAATTAGAAATGTGTCTTACGAACGTCATGACAACATACTTGTATGGTTCATTAGATTCTTATATCTACATGAAAATTCTCGAGGAATTCAAAATGCTTCAAACATACACTTCTTGTAACTTATTCTCAATAAAGTTACAAAGGTCTTTGGATAGGTTAAAGCAACACAACCACATGTAGTACAACTCCTTAACGAGTATCTAATAAAAGAAGGATACAAGAATGATCCTATCTGTCCATGTGTGTTTATAAAAACATTTGAAAATTATCAGTTAGTATATGTTGACGACATGAATTTGATTGGAACTCTTGAAGAGTACCGAATATCTAAGAAAGGAGTTTGAGGTCAAAGATTTAGATAAAATCAAACTTAGTCTTGGTTTAGAATATGAACGTAAAGATAATAGGATTCTTATCCAACATTTAGCTTACATTGAGAGAATATTAAGCGTTTTAATATTAATAAATCTCAACCTTTAAGTACCTTAATGGTAGTACAGTCTCTTAGACCCCATAAAGATCCATTTCGACCTAAGGAACTTAATGAGGAGATACTTGATCTTAAAGTACCATATGTTAATACGAATGGGACTTTGATGCACTTCGCATAGTGCAAAAGATCAGATATTACCTTTACTGTAAATTTGTGAACCAGATTCAATTCTAAGCCAATTACGAGATATTAGAATGAAATTAAACATGTTTTTTATTATCTCTAAGGAACCATAAATTTAGGTTTATTTTACTTAAAGGAAACCACTAATCTTGAACTAATAGGGTATATTAATGTAGAATATAAATTTGATTCACAAAATGCTCGCTCTCAAATGAGCTACTTATTATGCCATAACGGTATAACCATATCATGAAGTTCTACTAGTAGCTACATACACTAGCCACTCTGAGATTATTTCTCTTTATGAAGTTGGAAGAGAGTGTGATTTGGTTAAGGTATGTTATATCGCACATTCAGAGTATTTGTCAGATGATATCGATTGATAATTATTCCACTGTAACTTATGAAGATAATATTGCTTGTATTGATAAGTTAGAGGTTGATATATTAAAGGAGATAAGAATAAGCATATCTTGCAAAAGTTTTTCTATGCTTATGAACTCCAAGAAAGTCGACAAGTTGATGTCAAACAAATTCGCTCTTCTAATAATCTTGTAAACCAATTTATTTAATCATTACTGATACCAATATTTAAAAAAATTAAGGAAAAACTTTCATAAAATCTTAATGTTTATCTTATATTACGAATCAATCCATCATGTTCAAAAAGTGATAAATTAAACCATGATCTATCAATTTGATTTAAATAAATCTTATTAAAGAAATTCAATAATTAAAAATATTTAAATTAAAAATCTTATATAATAAATTTTAATTTGTAATTTTTACAGATTAAAAGAAATGTTCAAACTGCAATCACGAAAAGTTTTAAATTTTGTTTTTAAGTATTGAAAATATATTTAGTGTCAAAAATTCTAAAAGTTCATAGAAAAAAGATACTACATTAAAAATTGTTTCAAATTTAAGGGATAGATATGAAATATAGTGAAAAATTGACTTGAGTTATTTTTGAGATATTTTAACCATAAAATACCTTTAATTTTTTATAGTCATTTGAGTTAAGATCTAATTTGGATTAAATTAATAGATTAAAATAATATAAACTCCACTGAGATATTATACTTAAGATATTCTATATTAATTAGAGATTATGATATTGTATTAATACCTTACATTAAAAACTCTAGATCCTTGCCTATATAATGGCCTCTTGCTGATTATTATAGTACACACTTTTAAATATCAATAATACATTTATTCTCTTTATTTCTTTGTCTCTTTTATTTTTTACTTTTTGTTATCATCTTGAAGGTTACTTCACAATAAAGTGTATATATATTCTTATAAACATTTTTGTGAATTAATATTTAAATAATTATATATATGTGTATATATTTATATCTAATACAAAACACCCTTTTTAAGACCCTTAGGTTCAACTTTCATCAAAATTTAGTTCTTTATAAGATCCATAATGTATTTTGTGTGCGTCTTTATGTTCGAATCAAAATTTTTTATTAATTTGATTTTTGTTAATCTTTTGAAAAATTATTGACACATAAAATTTAGAGTAAATATCATTTAAATACTAAAAAATACTCTCTTTTTAATGGCATATTTGGCTTGTGAAATGGAATAAAGAAAGAATTAAATAAATATTCTTTGAGAATAGAAAAGATGAGGAATAGAAAAGAATAAGTATTATTATATTTGATTCATTGAAATTGAACAAAATATGAATTCATTTTCATGTGTTTAGTTCATTAAAAAATAAGGTAGAAAAGCAATTGAATCAAGTTTAAAAGATTAGTATATTTTTCAACTAAATTAATTGTAATTTAATTAAATTTTTTATAAAATTTATATTAAAATAATATTAATTAATAAATATTTATAATAATAAATTATTATAAAAATAATATTAACTAAATAATATGCTAATAATTATTTTATTTTTAAATATTAATATTATAAAATTAAAATTAAAATTAATTAATATTTTAATAATAATAATATTTTTATTTTTATTAATTATTTAAAAATAAAAAAGAGAAAGTTGATGTATATATAGAGTAATTTAATAATTTTATCAAGGGTACACTGGGAATAAAAAAAAGTGTAACCATTCTTTATTTTCATGGAATATCTATTTTAGGTTTTCAAGAAATAAAAATTTCTCAAAGATATAATTCCTTGATAAAAATGAAACAAATGTTGAAAAAATAATTCCATTTGAAATAAGGTATGAAAAAAATTAGTATTTTTGCGAATCAAACATGTTGTAAATCTTTATTTTTAATTTTAAAATAAATCTAAACACCTAATTAATAAGAAATAGTCAAATTAATCCTTATTAATAGATTAAAAAATTAAAAATATTCAAATTGAGGATCTTGTACTATAAATTTTGACTTAAAATTTTATGGATATAAAAAATATTCAAACTACCATTATAAAAAATTTTATTTTTTTCAGAACTGAAAATATTTTGTTAAGAGTTTTGTTGTCAAATTTTTTTTAAAAAATTATAATAAATAGCTCATGACTAAAAATTATTCTAAATTAAAGAATCGATTAAAAAAAAGAATTTAGAATTTACTCGAGTCATTTTTTAAGCATTGCAATGTCAAAAAATACGCTTAATTTCTTTTACAGTAGTTTGAGTCAAAGTTTAATTTGACTATTTCATATCAATCAGCTTTGTTTGAAGACGTTTTTATAATTCAATATAATGACTAGAGAGAAAGTATTCTTCAGGATTTTTAAATAATATTTACTTTAAAATTTAATAAAATAAATGGTTATAACTTTTATTTTTTTATTTATTTTTACTTTAATATAATAAATTTAAATTTTTTTTATTTTAAAAAAAATCGACAAGAAAAAAAGGATATATAAAACTGAGCAGTCAAAGGATTTACCTTATTACTAAGGCCACATTGGAATCCTTAAATGTTCCTCGACACCAATTTTTCTCATAAATGTTTTTTTTTATTGATTCTTTTAATAAGTTTGTATTTTATATATATATATATATATATATATATATATATATATTCCTCATACAAAACACTCTTTAAGACTCTAATGTTTATCAAATTTCAACTCTTTATAAGATCCATAATGTATTTATTATGCATCTTTATGTCACGATCAAAGTTTTTATTAATTGGATTTTTGTTTATCTTTTGAAAAATTATCAATTTAATAAAATAAATTATTATAATTTTTATTTGTTTATTTATTTTTACTTTAAGATAATAAATTTTAAAAATATTTTTTTAAAAAAAAATCAACAAAAATAAAAATATTATTTCTTATCAAACTCAATCAAGGAATTTAACTCATTACTAAGGCAACATTGGAATCCTTAGATGTTCTTTGTCACTAAATTTTCACTTTTCACTTTGAGGACAAAGTGAAATTTGGGCAAATAATGATAAGCCATAATTTAGGTGAGAGATAAGTTTGACATAAGTGTTAGTAATTGGTTAATCTTAGATTATATCATATTTATTATATTTATGTTTACCTTTAAATTAATTTTATGTGTTACATTCATAATTAGTTAAGACAGATTAACCTTGAAGTAGTTTAATTTCATTAAAATACAATTGCTTCTAAGACCATGTACACTATTTAGTTATGTGTTATCATCAATCAATAATAATAAAAAACCTTAGTTATCTTTTTCCTTTTTTTTCATATTTTATTCTTCAATCTTTACATTGTATTAGAGTGTCAAGGTCCCTTTGTTACTCTAACTTTTTTCAATTGTGTTACCGTTTTGGGTTAGCTTATGATGGTCGTATAGTGGAATGCAATGAAGAGCTAAAAGATCATCCATGTTTTGATCTTGAAGTGCTTGGGCTTCCTGGTGGAAGTGATAAAAGGGAGACATCATAACAAAGAGGTGAGACTAAGAGGCACATAAAAGTGTTAAAGGATAACATCTATAGTATCATCAAGCACATCAATGGTCTCATTCAAGAAGAGATCCATGGAGTCTTCATGATCTTCCTTGATAATATTATTCGTGATGTGTCACTTACACTAAGCATGTAAGAAGAAAAAGACAATGCTTGAAGCTTCACCAATTAGTTCAAAGAATGTCACTTTTAATTTTAAATTTGGTTTAATATTTTCTTTTTTAAGTTATTTGCATTTAATTTCTTTAATTGATTTTTGATTTTTTTCACAATGGTCAATGTTAAAGATGAATTTCTTCATGCTAATAGTATGCAGTTAGATGGAAAAAAGTATTCTTATTAGGATTATGTGATGAAAAAATTCTTAAAGGTGTAGATATTTTGGGTAACCTACCCACAAGAAAAACTCTAAATCGTACAAAATTTTAGAGACTTGGGATGTAGATAATTCGAAAATCATTAATTAGAGCAACAATTCTATCACATAAGTAACAAGCACTCAATTGGCAACGTGTAAGAATGCCAAAGAGGCATGAAAACATTCGCTAAAGCTGTACATACAATCTAACTTCACTGAATAGTATCAATTATAGTCCGATATTTGAGCTCTTAAATAAAAGAACATGAGCATTCAAGACTTCATTATACTATAACAGACTTATGGGGTTAACTAGTAATTATAACATCATCAGTGCTAAGGATATATGCTATTTACATTGCTCATAATGAATAACATTAACTACTTCAATTTTTGATTGCCCTTTGTGATGATTTTGAAGGTTAAGGGATAATTTTTTTTTTATTTTTGTTGATTTAGTGGTCAATTAATTATTGGTTGAGGAGATATATTTTAAATCTCACGCTAGAAAAGCAATTATTCCAAATCACACTAAGTTATATCCTAACCAAGATTTCTATAATAAAATGATTGCACACCTTCTAAATCAATTATCACAACATAAAAGATTACAAGAGCAAAAATGAAAGAAAAAAACACACTTTTACAAGAGTGAATTTACACAATGAAGATCTATACTCAATAATTTGTTCAAGATTGAATGATTATGAATAATAGAAGCTTAGAGCGTAAGAAAGAATGAATATTAAAGCTTTGAACATGCTTAAAAGTTGTTATTTGAGTTTTTAAAAAGCTTTTTATGCTAGATTCAAAAATATAGTTGTTACTAATTGAAATATGCTTTTTAAAACCATAGACTAGTGTTATTGTCTATTATACTGGTAGTACTGCTTCAAGTAGCTAATACTCATAAGAATTCAAATTTTGAATTGATTAGCTAATGGTATCACCATAAAACCTGTTGTACTATCTATAATACGTTGCTTAAGGTAATGGTCTAACCGGTTTACTACCTATTGGTCAGTAGTGCCACCTTTTGGCTCTCGTGCACTCCCTCTTCCTTAACTTTTTTTTAGAGACGCCAAACCTAATTTTGATTAAGAATGTTTTATATAGCTGAGATCATTTGAAAATTCCATTCAAAAATATAAGCTTTAAGTTTTAGATTAGTAGAAAAAGAATCATGAAGTGTGTTTGTGATCATTCATCTTATTAAGCAATCAAGGCATTACAATCAAATTGGAAAAACTAATTCTACCTAAAACCTAGCTTCTCTTTTCTTCAATCGAGTCCAATAGCCGTAGCCCTTTTGTCCATCTCTTTATTACTAAATTGTTACATACTTAGCGAATGTGTTAATGCCATATAATATGTTTGTTATCATCAAAATTAAGCTATCAATAACCTAATGGCAATATGAGGCTAACATTAGTCATATTTTACTTTTCATTTATGATATTCGTGACTTGGTCACATTTCATCATTTTGTTTAAGATTTTTAATTTCTATAAAAGCACTTAGAGATTTCAGAACACATAATATTTTAGATATTATAATTATAAGTTGACTTCTATCTTACCTTTTGAGAGAACTATTTAATTTATTTTTGCACCATTTGATCCCATTCATATAATGTATGGGAATCTTCTCTTGCACCCACAAAAGATGGCCACGCATGATATTATACTTTCTTTATTGATGATTTCGCTTGCTATTATTGGCTTCATAAACTTCATTTTGACTACTTTGGTATTTTCACAAAATTTCTAGCTCTTGTTAATACCCAACATTTTGCACTATCAAGTATTTTCAATGTCGTTTAGGTGAGAAATATATTCTTAATGATTTTTTTAATTTACTTGCTTCTGATGGAACTATTTACTAGACTTCTTGCATAAATATTCTTAGGCAAAATGAAAATGCTGAAAAGAAAAATAAGTATCTTGTTAAAAGTACTCTTTTTTTTTTGTCTACTCATGTTCCTAATAAACTTTAGCGAGAAACAATTCTTATTACTACACAATTGATTAATAGGATTTTAACCAAACTAAACTAAGGCTTATCACCTTTTAAAAAATTTATATATATGTGCTTTTGACTATTCTTCCATGTGTGTTTTCGGTTTTATATTTTTTCTTCTTTAACCTCTTATCAAGCGTACTAAATTGTCTTCAAATTTGCAACATGTGCGTATTTGGGTTACAGTGCAGGTTAAAAAGAGTATCAATGTTATGATTTAATCATTAAAAAATTATATATGTATCTCATCATATAGTGCTTCTTGAACATATTCTTTTCTTTTTTATTCCCATTAATCGCCACACTATGACTAAGTATCCTATCTTTTTTATTGATTCTTTTACTCTTCATGTAAGTGTAGGAATCAAAATATTAATTATTTTTGATTGACCATACTTTTGAACCTTATATTAATTTGACTTATCCAAAGAATTTTAATTATTAAAAGACTCTATTAAATGGTATTCAACATTATAAATGCCACAAAAAAGTAAGGACATCTCTATCACTTAACTAGGAATTTAAGTGATAAGATGATAATTTAAAGTTATAGAGTCTTAGAATTATGGGAGTCTTGATTAATGAGATGAAGGAGCAAACAGATAGAGTCTTCAAGTGTAAGAAAGTTTTAATTATCATGATCTCTCACTTAATATAAAGGATTCTCTGAATTTATATAAAAAGGTCTTTGCAGAGCTTTTAAGGAATTTGGAGCTTTTAAAAGATTCAGAGAATTCAAAGATTGAAACATCAAAGTTAAAATCACAAAAGCCTAAATCTTCTTATTACAAGAAGATAAGAGAATTCAACATTGAAGCCTTTTTTATCAAGAAGCTTTAACAAAATACATCACAATTCTCACAATGGGTTTTCGACTAGGGGAATATAAGAGCATTTTAAAATTCTTTTGTTTATTTTCTTTTAAAAAAAGAAAAAAAAAGTGAAAAGTTGCTATTAATCTTTTTTACAGTGTGATTAGACATCAAAATTCGTTTATTTTCAAAAACTATTTTTCAAATTAACAAAAATAAGTAAAATAAGATAACATTGGTCTTTTGAAATAAAAAAACATAGATGCAAGTGTTGGTTACATTCGAGAAAGGATTAGCACCTTATAGTGCCTGAAGCTTGGTACCAATTAATCATATGATTATTTCTTGGTTTTGAAATTCACTTGATATTTAAAATTGATTCCTAAAAATATATCTGAAAAGAAAACAAGTAAATTTTAGACACATATTCCCTCTTGAATTTATTCCTTATATTCTAGGGCATATGCCAAGAATAAAAGCTATGACAAGAATCAAGGAAGACATTTACGATGACTTTTGCAACACTAGTATGACAATATGATATAATAACTAAGTCCATAACTAGACTGATTGCTTCGTTCAGCTGTTCTAGAAACCATTCTTATGCCTCATTTTTCTTTGAGTTACCATAACCAAATACTAGTAGGTATATATGTTCATTCTTATCCTTACAAACTGCCACAAATATTACAATATGAAACCTAACTTTCAAGTGAGTGGCATTGATAGAAATGACTAATCTGATCACTGAATAAAACCCCCTCAATGATTGCCCAAGATCCATGAAAAAAATATAAATTGATTAGTCCCATTTTTGATGCATATGTGAGCCTTAATTCCCAGATTAATTGTTTGCAATATGTGACAGTATGACAACAATTATTTGTATAGCTCAACTGCACCATATGTAAGAGATAATGCATGCTCTTTAGCCTTTCAAGTTTTGTTATATAAAATTTGTATACCAATAGTTCTTTCATATCACCAATGATGTTTTTCAGTTTAATGATTCTAGCATTAATAGATAACTTTTGAGCTATAATTTCTTTAATAATGGCATAACTTACTTCTGATGTCATCGATTTTACTCCTTAACTGTATAAATGTGTGTCAAATCACACCATCTAATTTTTTTAAAAAAATTGTCCTTGTGAAACACTCACAGCACAAACCTTTTATACATAATTTTCTTTTCTATAAGCAATCTCGAATATTTTTTGTTAGATCTAGTAACTTTAAATTTTAAAGTTTTCAGTTAATGCATGCATACTTAAAAAATTACTTTAACTTTTTCTTATTTGAGAAAAATTGACCTCTAGCAAGGGTATGAATTGGACTCACTGATTCTATAGTAAAAGTTAGACCAATATTGTATATATAATTCAACAACCAACACATTATACCTTCTAGCAATGCCATCACTTAAATTTTATGTACTTCATGGCATGCAAGTAGCACATAAGGTGGGATTAGAGATAGGGCAGGACGTAAGTTCTCATTAAACTCTTCATTATCACGTTATACTTCTGAAATATATTCACATTTTTCTTTAATAGTAAATTGAGTAGGCTAAGATTCTATGTCATACACAACATTATAGTTCATCGACTTATCCAAGTTGATCTCATCAGTATGCTAAGTGTCAAGAGGAGTCTTATTATGCAAAAATAGTTCCATACTAAAATTTTCACTTTCAATAGTTAGATTGCTTCTCGTATAAGAATTAAATGGATTGATTCATCATGAAATTCCACTGTCACATGCACCATGTTTATTTTCACCCAAATTTTATTTCACCAAATAAACAATTACACGAGGAATTACATTATCGTCATACAACATAAGTTCAACATCGTTGTCATTCATTAACTCAATTTTGATGATGATTTTTTTAGATCTTATTATGGTGTGCAGTATAATCATTCTTAGAGAAATTAGCCTTCACATAAGATTTAATTAAATCCAACAAATGTGCATACGTGAAACCCCTTCCAATAACATAATCTCTCGTTCTGATGGCCTTGTCAATATACTCAAAATTTTTTTCACTCATACCACTTACCATTTCAAGTTACAATGATTCGCGTTCTGTGATGACTACGACAACATCTAAGAAAATAAGTGATGATTTCATAAATAATTTTAGCTATTACAAAGAAGAACAAATGATTTTAAAAGGGAAGTAACAATTTCAATAACGAAGTACTAATTTCGTGAAAAGAAGTTGCGACTTTATGAAAGTATATATTGATTTTATGAAAAAAGTAGTGATTTTGTTAAGTAACTAATGATTTACTAAAAAAAAAAATTAACAATTTAGTTAAATAAGTAACATATTAATAAAAAAAAAGTATTGATTTGTATGATGATGTTACAATTTAATAATAAAATCATGATTTTAAAAAAATATGATAAGATTTGATGATCATTACATGGTTCTTCAAATCAACTAATGAATTATTAACAATGCCATAATTTTCGTTAATACAATTAAAAATTTCATAGTTTTATGATAAATTGTTGTTCAAACACATACTATCACCCTCTTGACCTCCCGCACATGAGTTTCATTCTTTTTGTCTGTTGTACTTGTTTTTCTTTGTTGTCATCATTAGTTGGATCATCTTTTTCTACAGGCAACACATCGATTTAAAAAAAAAAAAATTGAATAGCTTCTTCAACAGTCACCGTATAGTAAATATGATTGACCTCACAGATAAGAAAGCAAAAACATAAATCAATTGTTAACTGCAGCAATAGGTAAAGAACTTTCCAACTTGACCGTAAGAAAAAGCATGCTCATCATCATGAGATGACCGCTTAAACATAGGTTCCGTGGTTCGGCCGTCTTTCGTCTCATCACGTCTGCCATCATGTATATTTGAGAGCAAAATAGGTTTATTATTATTTTATAGGATTATCAGACATAATAGATGCCTTATGCCTCTTTTTCATAGAGAATTCAGACTGTATGATAGGTTACACATTTATTTACTCTTCTATGATATTGCAATACTGTGATTTCCTTCGCACAAGTCATTTGTTCATGTGATTTCATTTCCTCTCCCATACAGCATAGCTTTCCCCAGATGTAGCAACCAGGAAATTGGAAGGAATCAGGTTTCCAAGATCCAACTTTGGGCCGATTTTCATCATGATTTTCTCATCGATTGCAGCCACATAGAGATCAGAATCAGAAGCTAGAATATTAACTGAGCTTGTGGCACTGATGCCATTTCTAGATCTAATTGCTACCAATTTGGTAATCTCGTTCTTTAGACCCCAATCGAAGAAGTGATCGTAAAACTGCACAGAGAAGACACTTCCATTAGCATACTAGCCTGAAATATTTCTACCAATTCAGAAGTGAAAAAGATAAATAGAAGATTACTATGGATGGGATGCCTGGATGTGTGAGAATGTAGGCATATCCTTGCATGACTTTATCAGATGGGAATGGCCAGATGTGCTGAGTAGAGCCTGTGTCATGGTTATCAATGAAAGTAACAGCACTTTCAGGTAAAATTCCGATCAATCCTGGAGGTTTTCCATTTGAGTCCTTCAACCTGCTCAACTGCCCTTGCACTGCAGCTTGAAGAACACCCTTTGTGGTAAAATCAAATGCTGTCACACTCCCTCCTGCAGCCTGTACCCAATCTTTCAGTGCACGGCGATGACCGTCTGGGTTATCCAAGGAAAGATCATCCCATTTTTCTCCAACAGCAAAGTCTGGAGAAGTTTTCCCCATGTAAATTTTAGTAATACTAGGGGCATACCCTCGTACAAAATCAAATCTCCATCCATCAAACCCAATTTCAGATTTTAACCAGTTCATCCAATCTGATAGCTCCTTTTGCACTGTTGGATTGAGATGATCAATATCAGGAGCTGGCTGGTAGTCCAATCCTGTATCTGGATTCCCCTTGCCATCAGAATAGACTCTGTCATCACTGCAAATGAAAGAGGGTCCCCAATCAAGTCTGCTGTCGGGTGTTCCACCTTCAAAGATACAGTATATGCCTCTGTCGTCTTTCTTCTCTGCTGTTCTGTGGTTTATTACTATATCAGCCAAGCATTTTATTCCCTTCTCGTGGAAAGCTTGAATCAGTGACTTCAATTCCTCCTTGGATCCATATTTTGATGCATCGAGATCGTACAGCCTTCCTGGCAAGTATCCTAGAACAAGCAAGGATAACATACGAACAGATTAAGCTTACATATGGATTTTTTTTTTTTCAGAACTTAATGCAAAGAACTGTTGAGCATAAACTTATCATCTTCCACGGCCTTGGGTAATCACCCAAGTGAGTCTAATAAGACAGCCATGAAGAAACTTAATCATGCACGTCCGTACCTCCAGACCTGCTATTAGCTAGCTGAGCAGGTGAACGTGAAGTATGATCTACGATAAAAGTAGATATGAGAAGTACCTTGCGGACCGACAGACTGAGACGGCGGAGGAAGCCAGACATGAGTGATCCCGGCATTAGCAATATCAGCAACAGAGTTCTTCAACGAGTTGTACCATCCACCTTCCTTGTTGCATGATTCCCAATTGAATCCCTATCACATCACAACATCCTCCTTTGTTCATCAAAGTTATAACAGAAAACCAGATTACCAATTGCAGAAGCAGAAGCATGTGTCCTTCTGCGTGCCGTGCAGGGGACGAGAAAAGGGCATACCTGGAACAGTAAGGTAGGAGCCGCGGAATCTAAGAAGACAGAAACGAGGAGAGAGAGACAGCAGAGTGAAGTGAGAGAACTCATTCTCCTTGCTTGTCTTGCAAGTGGATTATGGTTTTGGCTTATATAGGCATGGAGCTGGTAGATGCGTGGTTCGGGGCTAGCACGCAACATAATTGTATTGAGTAAGGCCGTCTCCAACGACACGGTAAAACAACATTTTGCCATAAAAAATATAGTGAAACTGTTTTCAATGAGACGGTAAATTAATTTTTTGGTGCAGCACTGTAACTGCACTAAATTATGAAATCTTAAAATATTTTTTTATATAAATTATTTTTTTAAAGGTTTTGAATCAAATATATTTTTGATCAATAACTTAATAAATATATGATATTATCAAAAAAAAAATTATACTATTAAGAATATCTCATCAAAATCTTCAAAATAAGACCAATATTTAATATATAATTTTGTTTTATTTAAATTAATAATAATAATAATAATTTATTTAATTAATAATAAAATTATATATATTATTAACATTATTATTTAAAAATATATAAAAATTTAAAATAATTTATAATTTATGATATAATTTAAATTTTTGCATGAACATGATAAAAATAAATTTTTTTCAATTGATAACACAGTACAATAAATATAACAACGCATTAACGATTACAACTTAAACTGAAATTACAACATTAATTAAAATTAAAATACTTTAACAATAACAAACTAACCTTAAAACTATTTAAAATGTGGGAAAGTCATCTCCACTTCCTCCTACACTACCAAAATATTGATCAAAAGAATTAAATGATCCACTAACTCCTTCAAATTGGTGATCTCGACCTCGTTTTGCATAAATTTTCATTTGCTCATTTCGAATAACTTCACGTAATATCGGATCTTTTATAAAATCAATATCTTTTTCTAAAATCTTGTTTTCCTCTCTTCGTTCTCGTAATTCTAGCTTTTTTGCCTCATTTTGAGCTCGTAGAAGTTGGAGCTCAACATTCTTTTAGAGTAGTGATTGCGCTTCTTGCATGGAGACACCGTTTCTTTGAATAATTTCTTTCAGTTTATCTGTTTCTTCTTTCATAGATTTGAAATATTCTTTGAACTCTTCATTTTGTTTTTTCTTCATTTTCTCTTTGTTCCTCCCAGCAGGACGTTGAGATTCAGTATTATCATTATACAAATCCTCATCTTCAAAATCATCATTTAAATCAATACAAAATGATGAAAAACCTATGGACTTCGATGAGTTGGATTCTGAATGAGATGCATTGTTGTGATTCGGTTGCTTCTTACGGATAATAGTTTGATTGGGATCAATATTAGATATTTTTAAGAATAGGCCACACATGATCAAATTTGAAACCTCTTTTGAAAGTCGGATCTTTTGCTAGTAAAATTTTAGCTTTATCTAACTGCAAGACATCATTAAATAAATGATGTGAACATACAAAAATTTTACTAAATTCAGTAAAAAAAATAGAATAAGTACTTACAATATCTTGTTCCGAAGCACCACTTGGATTCAAATTTTCAATTTGACGAATACATCCTCATAACTTGGCAACAACTGCCATGATTGTTTGCATTCGTGTTTGTAGAGATCTCCTCGGTCGAACATTTGTAATGTGTGCTGGCAAAGCTTTATGATATTCTTCTTCAATACGAGACCAAAATTGAAGAGTTGATTGATTTGTGCCAATAATCGCATTTTGAGAAATATCAAGATAAATATGGCACAAAAGTCGATCTTCATCATTAGAATATGCAGTACGTACACTACTTTGGATTTTTTGCCCTAACTTTGAACTTGAAGACATAGTTGAAATAGTGTAGGCTTTAATCTTGCAAGAGGTTTTGAAAATGTAATATGAGAAATCTCTTGATTTTAAATATAACAATTCACTACCTATTTATACAATTGTAGAGTGTACAATAATTTATAAATATTATTTTATGATAGACATTGAATATTGTGTAATTTGAAATGAACGGTTTAGATTGAATTACTTTTTTCATCCAATGGTTCGTACAAGATACATTGTATATTGTCACATGCCTTATAGTGTATGACAGACATTGGATATTATGTGATTTGAAATGAACGGTATAGATTGAATTGCTTTTTTCATCAAACGGTTCGTACAAGATACGTTGTATATTGTCACATGCCTTATAGTGTATGACAGACATTGGATATTGTGTGATTTGAAATGAACGGTTTAGATTGAATTGCTTTTTTCATCCAACGATTCATATAAGATACGTTGTATATTGTCACATGCCTTATAGTGTATGACAGACATTGGATATTGTGTGATTTGAAATGAACGGTTTAGATTGAATTGCTTTTTTCATCCAACGGTTCGTACAAGATACGTTGTATATTGTCACATGCCTTATAGTGTATGACAGACATTGGATATTGTGTGATTTGAAATGAACGGTTTAGATTGAATTGCTTTTTTCATCCAACGGTTCGTACAAGATACGTTGTATATTGTCACATGCCTTATAGTGTATGACAGACATTGGATATTGTGTGATTTGAAATGAACGGTTTAGATTGAATTGCTTTTTTCATCCAACAGTTCGTACAAGATACGTTGTATATTGTCACATGCCTTATAGTGTATGACAGACATTGGATATTGTGTGATTTGAAATGAACAGTTTAAATTGAATTGCTTTTTCATCCAACGGTTCGTACAACATATGTTGTATATTGTCACATGCCTTTATTTTTATCTATAAAAGACTTTGGATGTCACCATCTATTTTGTTATTCAACACTTTCTCCATATTGTTAGTTAACCGTCCATAAATATTACAAGAAACTATGAATTTTACTGCTAGTCCCTCTCACATATCATCTTCATTTTCATCTTCATCTTCATTCTCAAGCACTGATGATGAACTAGATCTTACTCCATTTATTGAAATACATTTGTAGACCCTTCAAGCCCAACAATCAGCATTATTGAATCTATATGTCTGCAATAATCGCTTGATGCTTGAGTATATGAATAACCAAACTAGCCAACAACGACATAGAGGCTCAGTTCATGGTCATAGAACAATCAACCGTAATCAAGCAGCAGCTACACATAATTTATGGAATGATTACTTCCCTGAGAATCCAAGGTTTGATGATTCAATGTTTCGTAGACGATTTCGAATGGGTAAAAATTTATTTCTTCGCATTGTCAATGCTGTCGAAGCTCATGACAACTACTTTGTGCAACAACAAGATGCGTTAGGTAAACTTGGATTATCTAGTTTAGGAAAAATAACAGTAGTTTTTTGAATGTTGGCTTATGGTGTACCTGCAGATGCGACTGATGAATACATAAAAATTGAAGAATCTACAACAATTGAAAGTGTGAAAAGATTTTATCGAGCGATTGTGGAGATCTTTGGAGAGCGTTATCTAAGATCACCGAATGCTGTTGATGTTGAAAGGTTGCTCAAAATTGGTGAGAAACGCGGATTTCCTGGAATGTTAGGGAGTTTAGATTGCATGCATTGGAAGTGAAAAAACTGTCCTACTGCTTGGGCAGGACAATATAGTGGACGCAGTGGATCTCCAACTATTATTCTTGAAGCTATAGCTGACTATGATTTGTGGATTTGGCATGCATATTTTGGCTTGCCTGGTTCCAATAATGATATTAATGTGCTGGAGGCATCCTACTTGTTTTCAAATCTTACTAAAGGTATAACACCTCCAGCTCATTATGTCATTAATGGAAATGAGTACCATATGGGTTATTATTTAGCCGATGGTATATATCCTAAATGGTCAACTCTTGTACAAACAATTCATGATCCTCGAGGTCCAAAGAAAAAATTATTTGCGAAGATGCAAGAAGCATGTAGAAAGGATGTTGAACGTGCATTTGGGGTTCTTCAATCAAGGTTTGTAATAATTCAAGGACATGCACGCTTTTGGAGAAAAAATGTGCTCCATGATATAATGACTACATGCATAATAATGCATAATATGATTATTGAGGATGAACGCGATATTGATGCTGATATTGAAAATTGGAGAGAAGCACCAACCCCAGAAGTTGAGATGATAGTAGATGAAACTGTAAAGTTTCAAGAATTTCTTGCTCGACATAGGCAAATCAAAAATAAAGAGGCTCATTTTGCACTTCGTGATACATTAATTGAACATCTGTGGAATCGTCATGGTAATTCAGAAAACTAAATATTGTAATGTGTTAGTGATTTTATTTTGTCTTGTACCAATTATGTAATGAAATTTTAATATCGATTTGAATCATGTATGTAAAACTACTCTATCAAAAAATTATATATTATCGTAAAAATATAAGTAACTCATAAAAAAATTAAGTTAAAATTACGGTAAAAATATTTTTATGAAATTTAATTGATAAATTATTAATTTCAAAATTACTAAAAATTATAATTTATTATATAATATTAATTTTCTAAAAATATATAAATAAAAATTTTAAATTATATTAATTATTTTAAAAATATTTGTAAATTAATTAATATTTATAAATATTTTTATTAATAATTATTATTCATATTATTAAAATAATATTATAACAACAATTTGGTGTAAATGGGTTGGAGATGAAAAAAATTTGGTGTTGGAATATTCTAAAAAGATTCTTTTTTAACACCAAATTGGTGTTAAATTTAGTGTATTGGGTTGGAGATGGCCTAAGAAGCAAATGTGGATAGCATTTCACAAGAGGGATGTGTTGTGTCAATTTTTCATGGAGAAAGTTTTCTTAATTGTCCGTACGGCATAGTTTGAAAATAACTAAAATTACTAAGTTGTTTTTTAATATTAAAATATTTTGTGAATTGGCACAAAATACCGTCTACCCTTCATCCGTAATTACGAAATAAGTCATTGTATAAAAAATAAAATTCAAGTCATTTAAAAACATCGACTTTCCCTTTTTTCATTCTCTCATTTTTCTCTCATCATTGATAGCATTTTCTGACAATTTGAGGTCGAATCCTTCACTTTTGATATCATCAACAACACAACAATTATCAAAGATAAGCTTTAAAATTATTTTTATCTTCCTCATTTCTGTCGTTATCAACAAGCTACAAGCATTTTTTTTTTCTTATTGTGATGATGATTTAGAATTAACGATTGAGTATTCATACTTTTTGTCATTATTAAATTAGTTATTCATCACATTTGGTTGTTTTGAAATGGCGAAATATGTGTACAGTGAAGAATGTGTTTTGTAAATGCATAATTGTGTTTTAATTCTTGAAATCATAGGCATTTTTCAGCAAACGTATATTACTAAGTAAAACATAGGTTATTTTGAAAATATGGCTTAATTCAGGTACACGTGTATATTATGCTTTATATATTTCACAATATCATGTCTTAGTTCTCAATATCGTGGAATGATTTTTGATTTCATTCATTAAATAATGCGATTTTGTGGTTTAAGTTAGGCTGTTTCATAGAACAATTTATGCGTATTGTTTGTTTATAATATTTACTATGTTTGATACATATAAATGGTAGTTGCCAAGGTGTTTATCACTATTAAAAGTCAATGGGAAACAAGCAAGCTAAAAGTTCTCAAGCACTGTGATAATGATTTAATTTTTAGCAATAGATGATGTTCTTAAGAAGCTTGACAAAAGTGAGACTTTGAAAGAGAAGTCCATGGACATATGTTTTGGACATTTCCTAAAAACACCCATAGAACAAAATTTCTCATGCCAGGTTGTGCCCAATTTACTTCTCTTAGACTTTAAGCCAGAAGTTAATCAAGGAAGAGATGTGGTTCTTACTAGGTGAAAAGCAAGTCCTTTTCAGTAAGACTGAGTTTTGCTTGATAACTGGGTTGAAGTTTAACGAGCACCAGCCATTGCCAGTTTTAAAGTAACAAGGTGAGTTTGGATAATTATTATTTATATATATATATTTAAGTTTGATAGTTTATTTACTATCTATTTGTTGTTCAATTTTTATTTTGCTAGGTTAGTACTAAAATGTTGGTTGATGAGGGAATTTGAGGACCTTGAAGATGTAGTAAAAATTATCACTACTTCACTTGTTGAATGGCTATTTGGAGGGCACGATGAACAACAAGTAATCCCCATCCAGCAATTTCATTTGGTGAAGGACATGAAAGCTTTTAATAGCTTCCCATAGGTCTCTTTGGTGTATTGCACTTTAATTGTGTAATTTAAGAAGGCAGTGTCTCAACATTTCATACAATATATATGGTTTTGCTTGGGCACTTTAGCTAATTGTCATTCACTTTTTTTGTTCAAAATAATTGCCAACAAAACAATTTATAATTTTATTGTCTTGCTTATTTACTTTCATGTTCTTTCTGTGTAGGTTTTTGGATCTCAAGTGATTCCAATGTGCCATTAGTTTAGCACAAATAATAAGGATCTTAAGCTACATGGGACAGTTCAATTGGAACTGAACAAAAGACCACATTAGAATTTAGTGACCAAGATATTCACAACTTAGGTAAAGTCTCCTGAATTCCTATTTTTATTTACTATTTCATAGTATATTTTCACAATTTATGGATAATATTTTAGTTTCATGTTTTATTTTATGATCTGTGGATAAATTTTATATCACATATTTTAATATATGATTTTATTGATAAAGTTGTTATTTTGTGGCTTAATTTTACTCATTTCATGTATTAACTAGTGCATTCGTTGACGAAGTTGTTATTTCGTATCTTAATTTTATTCACTTTGTATCTTAATTTCAAATTTCATTGATAAATTAGTTTACTTCATGGACAAATTTGTGCAACTGAATAAGTAACTTCATTCACTACAGATGGTTATCAGGGCAAGTATGGTTCCTAACAAATATGCACTAGAGACGTATTATTAGGGCATAAAATGGACTATTCTTCCCTTGTATACTCTCCCTTTAATTCATACTCTTGTAAATGCGTAGAGAACTAGTCGACCCTTGACGATGAGGAGCGATGGCACCTTCTCCAATAAAGCCAACCAAGTTGCCTTTTGCCTTTTAAAAATGTACAAGGTATGTTGTTATTATTATTATTATTTGCACTTCATTCTTTTGAATCAAATAACCTTAAACATTTTGCTAAAGTCTAATTACAGGGAAAGGTTCTTATTGTTTCAAAAGGTAAGGTAATGAGGAGGTAGTTAGTGGTGGGAGAAAGAGAAGTAAGAGACACAGTGATGGAGAAAGGAGGGAGAGGCAAGAAAATAAAGCCAAACAGTATGAGTTGAGGTAAAAATAGGGCAGAGTTCAGAGAGAACTTCAATGCTAGGCCAATTGAGAAGAGGGATGGTGCCATAAGCCATCTGAAACTCTTGTGCAACACGAGGCTCATCTTTGATCTATGGAGTGTCCGACGATTGCCATGGACTAAAGAATCAACAATTTGCATACAATGGTCGACAAGTACTACTGTGAGTTGATAGATCTTGCTTAGACATTCTTAGCCCGATTACTTGAGGCTAGTAGGTACTACAGATTACCTTCAAATCTCGATAGCAATGTTGATGGGTTAATATTCTATTCATTAAAAAAATTATACTTCATAATTATAATTTTATTTCTATAGTAATTAATGTTATATTAATGTTCTATTCAGGAGAAGAGCGATGACACTAGCAATGGGTCGTCAATGTCCAATATTGATGGAATCTCAATCACTGATGATGGGGGTACAAAAGGTGAAAAGGAGGATGAGGAGAGGGAGGATGAGAAAGAGTCAAATAAGGGGTAGTATGGGGTTGAGGGTGACTTAGGGGATGATGTTGAGGGTGATAGTGAAGAGATAATTAAGCTGATGGGGGGTGATACCATTTTGCCTAATCACTTTTGTCAAAATAATCTTAATTACTAATTTATATTTTTTGGCACTTTCTTGGTGTGAATAACAAAAAATGCCCTTATTTTTTTATCAAACAACCATTTGACTCCTTAGTAGTTGGATAAAACAAGTGGGTTAGGGAAAAATAGCTTATCCTTCTCTCTCTCTTTTTGATTGCAACTTATGTATCATTTCTCAATTGCATTCTCCCTCTCTCTCTCTTTCTTCGATAAGCTCACGTTTGTGAGTATCTCCATTTCATTGAAGATTCTTGAATATCTTTTTGCACAATAATATCAAAAAATCTGTAATTGCATCTCAAATGAAGAAGATATGTCTTTTACACCAAAGTTAACAATGTAAGTTGTTAAGAGTTTCGATGAATGTATTGTTATGGGCAAAAAAAAAAGAAAAAAAATTCTGGACAAATCATGTCTTGGAAGTAAAGCATACAGGCAATGTAGGCTTTATATGTTAACAACAAGACTGTAATAATTCTTTTCGTGCATTGTTATAACATTTCGTTTTATATTTTCATCTAATCATCCATAAAATCATCTTAACATGACATATTTGTATAAAAGGGAAATTTATTCTAAATCATTGTTTACTTAGTATAACCATTTATTATTTTATGAAAACATGCCTTAATTTTATAGATTCTATGACTTAATGTGTTGCAATGATATGGCCACAAATAATGGCTTAATCTTCCAAAAAATGTGCATTATTTCGAAAATTGTCTCTTAATGTTCATTGCTCAATATTTGCAAACATATCATGGCTTATTAAGCAAAAACGTGCATTAATGTTTGTAATCATGTCTTTTGGTAGATTCTATCGCTTTATGTTTGTGAAGCTAATCATTTTTAATTTTTGAATATTGTGATTTTAATGTAGGATAAGGATTACAGTAACATAAAATGGTGAGTGGTCTGAATCAGGTAGAAGTGTTAACTATACCAGTAAATCTCGTAGAACTAGGGAGTATATTATTATAGGGGTTTAACTTATAAGCAATTATTAGGCTTGATTAAATCTTGTGTGAAGGTTGACTTCTCTAAATATGATATCGTACTACATACAATAGTTAGTTTTAAAAAAATTATTGTTAAAATTGAGATTTTAAATGATAATGATATTATGTTTTTTTATATAACAACAATGTAGTTCTCCCTATAGTTGTGGATTTGGTAAAGAGAAATTTTGTTGAGAACAGACACGGTCTTTGTGACGATGGAATGCCAACACAAGTCAATCATTTCAATTCTTCTACTGGGAGTAATCAAATCAGTGATGCAATCCTTACTATGCAACACTATCCCTTTATTCATGTTAAGAATATTGGCACGGAGCCATTCTTCCATAATAAGTCTCAACATACTGATTAGATATGAGTTAATAGACTATGATGTTAGTTGTAAATACCTAGTCTTAGACACTTAACCCACAAAACTTATTGACAAAGAAAATATTGATGATTTGCCCTTTACACAAATTTCTATACCACCTTATGTGCCACTTGATGACCTTGAAATAGCCACTATCACTGGTGATGAGGTTCCTCAAGGTACAATTTTTCAGATGTTTAGTTACACTCTATTACTTTAGCTCCTATTATAAAATTGGTGGCCTTGATTAACACCTTACAAATAGGTCAATGTTTTCCTAATAAGAAAGAGTTGAAACGGTTCATGGATATGTATAGTTGAATGAAAACTTTGAATTTAGAGTCATTTCATTAATAAATCAGTCTGTGAGGTTGCTTGCAGAGATAAAAATTATTCTTGTAAGGTTCTTGCTACGAAAATTAAATAAAATTATTTCTTTCAAGCTAGACGGTATGATTTAGTACATACTTGCATGGTGGAGGAGTTGCAATGATAACATCGAGAAACAATTTTTGTATTATTGGGAAGATTATGGCTCATAAACTCTCCAATAATGCTAGAATCATAAAGCTAAAAAGACATCATGGGTGATATTTACCATCATATTGTCATATGTTGCAAAAGGTTAATCTGAGAAATAGGGCTGACTTATGCATAAAGAATGAGACTAATCAATTTAAGTTTTTTTTTTCCTAGTTCTTAGGCAATCATTAAGGTGGTTTCACTCAGTTATCAAATCAGTCATTGCTATTGATGCCACTTGAAAAGAAGATTCCATAATGTTATGTTTACAGCAACTCATAAGGATGGTAATGAGTAGATAGACCCACTAACATTTAGGTATAGTGACTTAGAGAACTAAGAGGCATGGGAGTTATTCTTGGGGCAATTGAAAGAAATAATTGGTCCTATTAAGCATTTGGTTATTATATCATATCATCATGCCAGCATTGTAAAGGTCACTACTAAGGTATTTCTTAATTCTATACATGAGTTATATTCTTAGCATATGGTTCAGAATATATATAAAAAATAAATTCAAGATAGAAGATGTGTCTAAGAATTTTTATAAGGCAATAAGAGCATATCAAAAATCCAAATTCAATCAATTAAAAGTTTTGTTACAAGTAAATCTCCTAAAGCATTTTAATACATTATGAGGGAAGATCTAAAGAAATAGTCACGTGTGTACTTAAATTGAGTTTCAAGCTGACCTTTTACCTTATGCATGCGTATTGGCAACATCCAAGTGAAACACACCTTTTTTTTGAGCTAATAATGGTAGTAATTATTTTTTTGTATAAATTTAATATTTTTTATTTTTATTATTAGTACTAGGGTCACTTCATGTTTGTAAGGAACTTAACATGGATTTCATTAACATATATGCTGATTTTTACAAACAATGCAACTTGGTGGCAGCATACAATGAGCCGATCTACCAATTGGTGACAAGTTTGATTGGGATGTACTTGATGAGGCGAGGAGTGTTATGATCTTATCTTCAAATAATGGTAAGTCATTAGGTCAATCGAGGAAGTAAAGAATACTATTTGATGGAGAAAGAATACGATAAAAAAAATATGTCTTAAGTATGGCCATCGAGGGCACAATCGCTTCAAGTGTCCAAATTCGTAATATATTGATGGCCCAATGGTTCATCAAGACGATATCGATAATCAAATGTGCTAGATCATTTACGTCGCAAGTATTAAAATTGTGATGCAATTGGACATAATTCCCAAACTTATATCATCCCTCTTGGTTTCTCAATAATGGATGATGATATACTTGATTTATAAGTTAGAATAATTTCAAACTCAATTTATGTTTTCAAATTGTATTTTGGATTGTGATATCAATCACCAAAAAGTATAATGATTTCTACTTGGTTAGAGTGCAATGATTCATAATCTACCATAACAATCATGAATTAATTCTCAAAATCATTGATTATTGTATGTTTACGTCCCTTAACATACCATTTTGTGTATTTAACTATTGCAAAAAAGTGATTTATTCTTTCATAACGTGGCTTAATTATATAAAAAAAAAGCATTTTAAATACGAAAAACGTGTCTTAAGTTTGTAAAACATAGTTAATGTTTAATTATGTGGATAGAACACCTTATACATTTTTGCAATGGCAAAAGGTAACTTAGTTGACCTCAATAGAGTTGGTGCCATTTACTCATCTTCGTCAAGAGTCGACTAGTCCTCTACACCATCTGTAGGAGTATGAACTAGAAGGAACGTATAATTGAGAAAAATAATTTGTTCTACACCCTAATAATATGGTGCCTTTAGTTCATACCTGGCAAGAACCATACTTGCCTTGACAACCATCTATAGTGAATGAAGTTACTTATTCAGTTGCATAAATTTATCCAAGAAGCAAACTAATTTATCTGAAATTAAGATACGAATGAGTAAAATTAAGATATGAACTAACAACCTCATCAATGGCTTCAGTAATTAATACACAAACTGAGTAAAATTAAGACACGAGATAACAATTTTATCAAGATTTGTAAAATAAAACATGAAACTAAAATGTTATCCATGAAATGTGAAAATATAACGTGAAACAGTAAATAAAAACACAAATTTAGAAGACTTTACATTTGTTGTGAATATCTGGTTCACTGAATTTTGATGTGGTCTTTTGTTAAACACTGATTAAACTTTCTTGGGTAGCCCAAAATCCTTATTATTATGTCAAACTAATGGCACGTTAGAATCATTTCAAATGCAAAAACATGCAAAAAAGAACTTGAAAGTTTAAATAAGCTAAATAATGAAATCATAATTGTTTTATTGGCAATTTGTTTTGAAAAAGAAAGTGAATGACAATTATGTGAAATACCTAAGCAAAACCATATATATTTATAAAATGGTGGAACCTTTGAAATTACTATGGGCCATGCCTTCTTAAATTGCACACTTGAAGTGTAATGCATTAAAGAGCCCTAAAGGAAGCTATTAAACGCCTCCATGTCCTCTATCAAATGAAATGCCTAGTGGGAACTACTTTTTCATTCATCATGGCACTCTAAATAGCCATGTAGCAAGTAAAGTAGTGATAACTTCACTACATCTTCGGGGCCCTCAAATTCGCTCATCAGCAACCTTGACTTCATCATGCTAGCGCTGACTTGTCAAAATAAAAATTGAATAGTAAACAAACAATAAATGAACTATCAAATTGGAATATATATATATATATATATATATATAATTACCAAACTTACCTTTTTAACTCCATTGAAGTATTTAGTAAAAAGACTAAATAGGGTAGCTTCAAAACTAATAATGTGTAGTGATTCTGAAAATTTTAGCCAAATTACCAAATCTTGCTAAAGTGGACTTCTTTTTCATCCAATAAGAACTATATCTCTCCCTCAACTTCTTGCTTGAACTCTTGGAGAAGCAAAATGTGCACAATCTGACATGAGAAATTTTGTTCCTTTAAGTATTTTTGAAAAATACCTGAAACATGTGTCTATGAACTTCTCTTTCCAAATCACATTTCTATCAAGCTTGTTATGAACATCATTTATTGCTTGGATTATCTCATTGTCACAATGCTTGAGGACTTTCAAGTTGCTTGCTTTCCATTGACTTTTTGGAGTAATAAACTCCCTGGTGACAACCATCTACATGTATTAAACAAAAAACATAAACTACTCCCCGAAATAACCTAACTTAAACCATCAAATCTCATTATTTAATAAATGAAATCAAAAAATTATTTCACGATATTGAGAATTAAGACATGACATTAAGAACTAAGATACGACATTACAAAGTAAAATATGATATTAAAAAATTTTATTCATTTATCAGAACTAAGCCACGTTTTCAAAATAATCCATATTTTACCTAGCAATATATATTTGTTAAAAAAACCCACGATTTCAAGAAACAAGACACGATTCTGCATTTTCAAAACATATTATTCACCATACCCATATTTCTCCATTTTGAAGCAACCGAATGTGATGAATAACTAGTTTAATGATGGTGAAAAGTATAAGTGGACAACATTTTAAGCATGAACACTAAATCATTAATCTTAAATCACCATTATAGTAAGAAGAAAAATATGTTTGCAGCTCATTGGTATCGACAGAAATGATAGAGATAAAAATGACTTTAAAGCTTACCCTTGATGATTATGATGCCATTGATGATATTAAAAGTGAATGATTTGACCTCAAATTGCCCAAAAAAAAAATGCAATCGACGATAAGAGAGAAGTGCGAGAGTAAAAGAGAGGAAAAGTTGTTATTTTCAAATAGATCGACCTTCACTTCTTATTCAATGGCATATACTATAATTACTGGTGAAAAGTAGAGGGTGGTTTTATGAATCCATAAAAAATAATACTAAAAAATGACTTACTAATTTTGGATATTTTCAGACATACCCTTGTACTGATAGTTTTTTTAAAGAAAAATTCCTCTATCTCATTTAGTCATCAACAAAGTAATAAAATTAATATAAAATTATAAAATACTTGTTTTTAATCTAAAAAATTTCTCTCTATTCTACATAACTACTTTTTATAATTTGATTATTTTTAATTTTTTGTATATTTTCAAATAAAAATGTTCATACAAAGACAAATATATTTACAACAATGTTACTGTGACAGTTGTATAGCGAATAGGTGTATACTTAATTGACAAAAAAATTGGATGATGTTCCTTATGAGTTCTATGTAAAAATTAACATATTTTATATTAAGATTGACTCATTTCGTGTAAAGGTGAACACATTTCATGTAAAAGTTATTACATTATATATTAAAATTGACAAAATTCTACCTTAAGATTAATACAATTTCATATTAAAGTTAACCCATTTCATGTTAAAGTATTATCAAACTCTATGCAACTTTTTCTACTTAAAAAAAATATACAAACATATTAAAAAATATCAAACAAAATGTGACAACTTTAATAAGAAAAGTGTTAGTCTTAACACGTTATGTGTCAACTTTTATGTGAAAATGTGTCAACCTTAAAACGAAAAGATCACACATATAAATAATATTATAGTATAATGCTGAATGTGTCAATTTTAACATGAAATTGTGTCAATCTTAATACAAAATGTGTTGACCTTAACACAAAATTATGTCAATCTTATACAAAATGTGTCAATTTTTAAACAAAACTAAAAGAAAGCATCAATTAAATTTTTGATCAATCAAGTAAATACCCATATTCATACAATTATTATAATAATATTATTATAAATATATTTTATTTTATATGAGTTTGTTTAAAAAATATATAAAACAATCCGACTTCAAAAAATTGTTATTACATAACAGGGAAATTTTTTAAGCTCCTGCAGCCATTACTTTTAAAAGTGTTGCATTTACATCATGGTTAAAGTCGTTTTAGATTACTTGCAACCCAACCATACTATTCAAGTATTAATCTTTTAATCATAAAAAAGAGACGGCATATTCTTTTTTACCCATTAAAAACTTCATTGTCATTTAGTTTTTTTATTTAACAATAATTTTTATATTTAACAATAATGACATATAAGAGCGTAAAACAATTAATGCACGAAACCAACCGGTTACTATTTGACACTAAATATAAGATAACCTTTCAGCATTTTTCAAGTATGCTAATAATGTATGAGCTTTTGTAAATTCTACGTTATCCAAAACTTACAATGATAAATAATATATTAAAATTCTAATTATCTATGCTTGTGGATATGTTTCAAGGCCATTAAAAAAATCATTTCAAAAGATAAACATGTAATAATCAAAACCTTATCTATTATCAATGTTTATCCATTTCTTGGCTTAATTTGACGAAAAGTCCAATGCTCATTGACTTATGCACATTTTCCAACTCTCAGGACAATTATGTAGAGCCACGCAGTAGATTTGTGGAAATAATTATAGGATGGATTGGATATTGCTAAACATAAGGGTCCATCTCTTGACATTGATGGGCCCCACAAATGATAGCTGCGGAAGTATCCAACACTTTGGTGTATCATAAGGTTCACATTTTTCTAATTAGTAATAAAATTAGCTAAATCTTTAAGAAAGTATGAGGTTGTGTACACACTTATGTGAAAGTGACTTTTCCAAATATTTGGTATACCTTAACCAAATCGAAGTGCTTTAATTCCTACTATATGAATTTATTATTATAAATTTTTTGAGTAAATTTTATTTAAAATTTTATTTTTTATTAATTTTTAATTTTTAAAATATTTTCAAATAAATTTTAATTAGATAAAATTAAACTCATTAAAAAATTTAACAATTAAAAAATTTTATAATGATTAATTTAAAATTTTTTATAAATGTAAAGAAATATTTTAGGTTTTATAAAAAAATTTAAAATCTGTTGAAGACTGACAATATTTTTTTAAAAAAAATCAATCTTATCAAAAATTTTAAAAATAATTCATTAGTAAAAAATATTTAAGTTTGAGAAATAAAATTAAAATGAAGTTCAAAATTTATTTGAATAATTTTTTAAGCATTTCAGTAACAAAATATTATTAAGTTTTTATAATTATTTTTATTAAAATTTAATTTAAATAAAATTAATAAATAAAAATTTATTTAAAATTTAATTAAAGAGAAAAAATAAAATTAAAATTTAAAATAATAGTTATTTAATTTATTATTTTTTAATCTTTTATCTCTTATGAAACTGAAAGGATTTACTTCATCACTAAGGCCACATTAGAATCTTTGAATGTTAGTGGACACCAATTTTTCAACTATCACATCGAGGATAAGGTGAAACTTTAGTCTCGTAATGATAAGCCTCTAATTGGATAAGAGATAAGTTTTAAGTGAGCTTTAGTGATTGAATAATCACTTAAAGTGTTAGATTATATTATAGTTATACAAAGAGACGCAACGATGTCGTTTCGATACTTAAATTAGATTTCATTTGACAACTTAAAAGGTAAATAAATTTGGGATGAAAAGTCTAACTCAAAAACTAATACTTGAAGGTGTTTAGAGAGGTTTTTATGTTTGAAAAAGTCCAGGCTTATAGGTAAGAATTTGTCCAAATGAATACTTTTTTGATCTAATGGTAGTATTTTTTCTTCATGAGCTTTAAGCTTTCATCGAGATTTGCCTGAAAGTTTCAAACTTTCCTCGATGGGTTTTCTTCTATAGGTAAGCTATTTTCTTCTTTTCTGTTTCTATGGCATGTACAATTTCTTCGGTTTCATCAGATGATCTTATGGGCTTAAAGAAAAAGAAAAGAATCTCTAACTTTGTTAGATCGTATGCCCAAACCTTAATGAAAGAGCTTAATTACTTTCCTTATAAAGAAAACCTTAAGCATTTACATAGATACACCAAAGTTGGGAACTCGTTTTCCTTTGGTACAAGGATAATGGGAAGGATGAAATGCATCGTTTCATCTAAATTCATAATGCTCACTCTTTTGTTTGAACTTATCTTTTTTACTTAATGTGGCAATACGACAACTGTTTTTAGTAATGGAAGGACTTTAATTATTTTATCTCGCAATTCCTTCTCTTAATTCTCAATTTTGTCTCTTTCTTTCTCTTTTTTTTTTCTCTAAACTCTGTTGCTGGAAAACCTTGGGTGTTATACTTGTTGAGTATGTGTGGGGACAAATTTATCTAAAAGGATATTTTGAAGTTTTGATAGTCTTATATACTTATCTAAAAGGGTATCAAATTCCCAACAATTAGTATAAAAGCTTCAGGTTTTGAGATTAAAAGCAATGGGTAGCGAAGAAAAATCATCACATGGGATTATCAAGTTTGATGGTACAGATTGTGCCTTCTAAAGAATGCAAATCAAGGATTATCTGTGCGAAACAAAGCGGCATGAATCACTTTTGGGTTAAAAGCCTGAAAAGATTTCAAAAAGTGATTGAGATCTCCTTGATAGACATGTGTTGGAGGTTATTCGGTTGACATTATCGAAGAACGTTACTCATAACGTGGCGAAGGAGAAAACAATTACAAGTTTGATGAAGGTATTATCTGACATGTATTAAAAATCTTCAGCAAACAATAACGTTCTTCTCATGAATAAGCTATTTCACTTGAAAATATGTGAAGGTAATTCTGTGGTAACTCATCTTAATGAGTTTAATACTATTATTAATCAGTCATCTTCTGTTGAGATTGACTTTGATGATGAGGTACGTGCCTTGATACATTTGGCATCACTGCCAAATAATTAAGAACCCACGAGAGCAGCGATTAACAATTCTTTTGGGAGTTCAAAATTGAACTTTAATGATGTTCGTGATTTATTTCTTGCATAAAAGATTCGAAGAATCGATTCAAGTGAAACATGAGTTCCAAATTCTACCCTAAATGTTAAAAACAGGGAAAAAGAAAATGATAGAAATTCTAATTGCAATAAAGGTAAATTTAAGTCAAGGAATGAAATAAGCAAATCTAGATCTGAAAGAAATCTGGAATGTTGAAACTATAAAAAAAAGAGCCACGTGAAGAAAGAATATCAATCATTGAAAAAAAAAGATACGAATAAAGATGATACTGCAAATGCTATAATAGATAAAGTAGACAATCCATTACTTTTGGCTATTGATAATCCTCTTGAGTCTTGCGTTTTAGATTCTGAGGTGTTATTTCATACTACTGCATATAGCAAAATAATGAAAAATTATGTTATTGATAATTTTGGGAAGGTTTATCTTGCTGATAGAGAACTTTTAAATATTATTAATATGGGTGATGTTAAATTGAAGATGCCAAATGAGAATATCTAAAAAATTCAAAAAGTGAGACTTGTGCGAAAGTTCATTAGAAATCTGATTTCTATTGGACAGCTTGATAATGAAGGGCACAAGGTGATTTTTATTGATAATGCTTGAAAACTTACTAAATGTGCCATGATTGTTACTCAAGGGAGCAAAATTAGAACTCCCTATATGACTATAAGTTGCAAGGATATAGTGGCTGCTGTTGATACTGGTATAAACTCTAATTTATGGCATTGCAGACTTAGGCATATGAGTGAAAAAAGAATAAAGGTTATGGTAGCAAATGGTAATTTGCCATATTTGAAATCTGTAGTGCACAAGTTGTGTAAAAGCTGCATCTTTGGCAAACAAAAAAAGGTCAGCTTTCACAAAGCAGGAAAGCAGTTAAAGTAGAAAAAATTAGAGTTAGTTCATACAGACGTATTGGGGAGTTCAACTATGACATCTCTTAGGAGATTTAGCTACTATATGACTTTCATTGATGACTCAGCTAGAAAGGTATGGATTTATTTTTTGAAGAATAAATCAAATGTATTTAATGCTTTCAGAAAATGAAAAGTTATGGTTGAGAATAAAACAAATCTTAAGGTTAAGTGTTTAAGATCTGATAATGGTAAAAAATACATTAATGGAGATTTCAAACAGTTTTGTACTAACAATGGGATCAAGATGGAAAAGATTATTTTAAGGACACCTCAGCAAAATGGTATTGCAAAAAGGATGAACAGGATATTGAATGAGCGTGCAAGAAGTATAAGAATGCATGCAGTGTTGCCTAAGGCATTTTGGGCAGATGCAGTTAATACTGCAGCCTATTTAATCAATAAAGGTCATTCAGTTTTTTTGGATTGCAAAATACTTGAGGAGGTTTGGAGTGGTAAAAAGGTAAACTTATTTTTTTTAAGAATATTTAGTTACCTATCATATATTCATATTGATGCCGCTGTTAGAGGTAAATTTGATCCTAAATCAAAACAATATTTTTTTATTGGATATGGTGACAATGAGTTTGGTTATTATTTTTGGCAAAGCCAAAACAGGAATATCATTAAAATAAGGGATGTAATCTTCAATGAGCAAGTTTCATACAAGGATAGTTTGGGCAAGAGTTCAGAAGTAATAAATTCTGAGGTAAAAAAGCCTGAAGTGATCCACTTTAGAGATATTCCAGTGAATCAGTTGCAATAGAATACTGAGGAAGTTGAAAATGACATTGCTGAGAAAATTCAAGAAAGCATGGCTCCAAAGGTAAATATAACCACTCTTGTGACATTGCAAGGTTAGTAGTTAAAGGCTTTTAACAAAAGAAAGGTATTGACTAGACAAACATTTTCTCTCTAGTGGTTAAGTTGACTACAATCATAACAGTGCTCGGGTTAATGGTTCAAGAAGATTTTCACCTGTAGCAAATGGATATAAAAACAGTTTTTCTTCATGATAATTTGAAGGAAAAAAATTTATATGAATCAGCCACAGGGATTTGAAGACAAAGATAAGGAGAAATGGTATGCAAACTTATGAAAAGTTTGTACAAGATAAAATAAGCTCTTAAACAGTGGTACAAAAAGTTTGACAACTTCATAGGTAACAATAGTTTCTTAAGATGCCAAGTAGACCATTAATATCATATTAAGAGATATGATAACTCTTACATTATACTATTGTTATACATTTAATGACATATTAATTATTGGAGTTAATTTGTAAGAGATTGAGAAATTAAAGAATAAGCTTTCAAAAACGTTTGCTATAAGGGATTTAGGTTCTACTAAACAAAACCTTGGGATAAGAATTATGAGGAAAAAAGGATTCTCAAGCTATCTCAGAACATCAACAAGGTGCTTGCTAGAATCAGAATATATGGTGCTAAACCAGTGAGTACACCTTTGGCTGGCCACGTCAATTTATCCAAGGGTCAATCTTCTTTAACTAATGATGAGACTGCATATTGGGCAAGGTGCCTTAAGCTTCTGTTATTATGAGTTTAATGTATGCTCCAGTATATACAAGACCAGACATAGCACATGTAATGGAAGTTATTAGCAAGTACACAACCAATCCAAGAAAATAACACTGGGAAGCAGTTAAATAGATTTTTAGGTATTTAAAAAGTATTATAGATTTAGCTTTGCACTTCAAAAAAATAGATATCAGTTTGCATAGTTATGTTGATGTTGATATGGCTGGTGATATAGATAGTAAAAAAAGTACTACAGAGTATATTTACATATTGGGTAATACTGCAATCAGTTGGATATCTAAACTACAAAAGATAGTTGCACTTTCTACCACATAGGCTAAATATGTTGCTCGTATAAAAGCACATCAATAGATAATATGATTCTTATCTTTCCTAAATGAACTGAGACACAAGTTGAAAAAAACATGTTACATTGTGATAGTCAGAGTATCATTTATTTGGCAACGAACCTTGTGTATCATACTAAAACAAAGTACATACAAGTCAGGTATCACTTTATAAGATCAACTTTGAAAGATGGTGTTTTATCACTTAAAAAGATACAAGAAAGTCAGAACCCTGTTGATATGTTGACTAAGATTTGTTACAATCGAGAAACTAAAATTGTGAATAACTTCAATGGGACTTCTCAGCTGTTGATTGGGAAGTCATGGTTATTATAGGTGGAAGAAACAATTGAGACAATGAATTAGTCTCTAAGTGAAAAATTGTTAAGTATGTATGGAGACCAATTTATCTAAAAAGATATTTTGGAGTTTTCACAGTCCTATGTACTTATCTAAAAGGGTATATACTTATCTAAAAAGGTTTTCACCCATATATTTTTAGTTTTAGGCTTTATTATATAAAGAAAGGATTCTTACCCATGAAAACATAACAAAGATAATGGATTAGAGTTCTATGGCTTTATTCTAATAAAGTGAAGGCTAGAAAAAAAAAAGTAATCTCTCTTATAATCTATTTTCATAGTAAAAAGGTTTTCTGCAATGGCTGCAAAGTGGATGTAACTCCCAATTGAGGGTGAAACCACTATATATCTTATATTTTTGTGATTGTTTAATTTCTTTTTACTTCTATTATTATTGCTTTGGGTTACAGGGATTCAATATTCGATTTATCAACTAGAGATTTAGTTGTAAAATTTTCAACAATACTGTGGAAGCATTTTGACAACATTGTTTAGTGACAAAGTTTTACGATTCTCGACCATGATAGATGGTGTCACTATTGTTTTCAATCAGAGATCACAATGCCACTAAAAGACTTAAACAAATTTAAATCTCAAGTGGATTCAGAGCTGAAGACTCAACTGGGATAGGCAGTCACACAGACAAGGGCTAAGCTGCATGTAGGATGATAGAAAGCATTAGATAGCATAAGTGCAAACATAAACAAGATGTTACAACTTCTTTTATCCAGGATAAAAGTAGTAAAGGAATGACTGACATGAGTCCTCTAGCCTTAACCAAAAATGCTCCGTTAGTGCTTTCATGCCTTAGTCAGCTCGAACCTTAACAAGAGTCACATCCTCAGTTTAAGAATCAGATAACCAAGCATCAGTACTGGAAACCACTAAGGTTGAACACTTAACACATTAAAGTGGAGTGCCCTAAGTTTGATTGGTAGAGACTTCCTAGGATGCTTGATGAAGGTTGAACAGTTCTTCAAAGTTATCAACATTCCTGAGGAAAAAAAAGTTTCCACAATAATGATCTCTTTGGAGGGCAAGGCTCGCTAGTGAAACCATTGTTTCATAAAAACTGAAGGACCAGTCAAGGATATCAAATGGGATCTCTATATGGAGAAAATGCATGCTCGATGTCATAATTTGATTTAGTCGCGTTGAAACAAACCGATACTGTTGACATATATTATGAAAAGTTTGAATGCATTTTGAATACATAATAATTTTTTGATGAACATGTATTGAGTATTTTTATAAGCAACTTACGGCCTGAAATCTCTAAGTCTATGACATTCTTTTATTCAAAATTCCTAAACAATGCATTTAATTTTGCAAACAAATAAAGTTATGATTTTTGACATACCCTCTAAGCCTGTGTTAACTTACAAGAACCCTCAATTACATGCCACTAACCATGCTTATTAACCTCGTACACCAAAATCACTTATTCACATTAACAAAGTAATCTGCTAGCACTTTTTCCAACTCCTGAACTGCTTATTAACCCTCAGTACAACCAAATCAAGCCATCCTCCTTACCATACAATAAACTAGTTTTTCTCAAGGTTGAAATTCAGAAACCAAGCCACAATAAATCACCTACTAAAGAAAAGAGGTATGATTGAAGGCAAAAAGGTTTATGCATGTGGTGTGGTCTTAAATTTGGTTATGGCCATAAGTGTGCTAAATCTTAATTATACCAAATTTTGGTTGAGAATTTTGATGACAAGCACGGTAAAGCAAAAAAGTTTTTAAATTATTTAGACACAGGGGAAGAATGAGGTACCAAGGAAGAGGAATGAGGCCGAAGGCCCTCTATTTCATTGCATGCCTTGCTAGCATTGCAAGCTACCAAACTATGAGACTTAAGGGCAAAATTAAAAACAAGTCATTAATCTCACGTATAAACTTAAGTAGCACTCATACCTTTATTGAAGAAAGGTTAGGCAAAAGGCTAAATAACCAATCATTGATCTTGCATATAAACTTAAGTAGCACTCATAACTTTATTGATCAAGGGTTGGGTAAGAGGCTGAATTACCCTACACAGAGAATAAGTGGCACAAGGTTTGCTGTGGCCAACGAAGAGGTACTAACCACACAAGATGTCTGCAGACAAATCAAGTGGGAGACACAAGGCTTGGTATGACACACTAATTTTTTAATACTTCAATTGATGGGGTGTGATATGGCTCTAGGAATTTAGTGGTTGAAGACCCTAAGGACTATTATTTGGGATTTCAATATGCCTAGTATGAAGTTTGCAATTGATAACAACTGGATCATTTTGAAAGGTCTGCAAAGCGACTTAGTTGCAATTGCCTCAAGGAAATAGTTATTCACATTGAGTCTCTCAACCAATAAGGATTCTTATACATTATTCCTCACTAAAGGATCCTCAATCTAACTAATGGCTTCGCCATTGCAGTATCAATTAAGCACCATAACTTAATAGAAGCTGTTAGAAATTTGACAACCAAATCTCTAATTGATTAATCAAATATCAAATCCTAAATCCTAAAAGTAATAATAATAAAAAGCAAGAAAAAATTAAACAATCACATGAACATAGGATTTATAGTGATTCACTCTCAATTGAGATACATCCACTTTGCAGCCACTGCAAGAAATCTTTTCACTTTGAAAATAGATTACAAGAGAGATAACTCTTTTTTTCCTAGCATTTCCTTTATTATAATAAAGCCTTAGGACTTTCACCCACTCTCTATATTGTGTTTACATGGGTAAGAATACTTTTTTTTATATAATAGAGCCCAAAACTAAAAATACATGTGTGAAAAACTCAAAATACCTTTTTAAATAAGTGTACACCCTTTTAGATAAGTACACATGTGTGAAAACTCTAAAATACTCTTTTAGATAAATTTATCTCTACATATATTCAACAACAACAGCAATAAGCAATTTTTTGTTAAACTAGTAGGGTTAGCACCTCATAAGAAGCATGATCACAGCATTTCTCTAACGGATGAAAGTCAAGTGAGAGTAAGGCTTTTTAGTTATCCTACTATATAAAAAACTAAAATAAAGAAGATGGTCCTCAAGATCAAAGAAGCTAAGATCATCAGAGATAGTACCAGTCCTTTTACATCACTTGTAGTGTTAGTAAGAAAAAAATATATATCTTGGAGGTTATGCATTAATTATCGATAGCTTAATAAACTCACAATTAAAGACAAGTTTCTCATTCCTTTAGTAAAAGAGCTTTTGGATGAAACTTATAGGGCCTATTAGTTCTCTAAGTTAGATCTAAGATCTAGATATCACTAGTTCAGGATGCAAGATAAGATATTCATAAGATAACATTTAGAACCTACCATGGTCACTATAAGTTCCTAGTGATGCCATTTGGTTTTACAAATGCACCTTATACATTTCAAAATCTTATGAATCATTTGTTCCAACCTTATTTAAGAAAGTTTGTATTAGTTTTATTTTTTTTCTAATGATATCCTGGTTTATTCTTGCAATTGAGCCTCCCACTTATAATATTTGCAGCTGGTCTTTCAAACTCTTTTAGACATCAGTTATCTGTGAAGTTATCTAAATGTGCTTAGGGAGTAACTACAGTAGAATACTTGGGGCATGTGATTAATGAACAAAGAGTAGTCATGGATTTGTAGAATGTCTCATGTATGGTAGAATGGCCAGCACTTAGAAGTGTGAAGGAACTTCAAAGATTCCTTGGACTCATAAGATATTATAAAAGATATATAAAATCTTATGGCATCATTCCAAGACTTTTTTGGCAAACTTGGTTAAAAAAAAAGACTTTAAGTGAACTATAGAGGCAAACTTAACATTCCAAGAGCTTAAACAAGGCATGGTAACTGCCCCTATCTTAGCCTTACTAGATTTTCATGCCACTTTCTTTATAGAATCAGATGCTTTTAGTAGAGGAATCGAGGCAGTACTGAGTCAGAATTGGAGACCTCTAGCATATTTTAGTAAGGCTTAGGTCCTCAACATCAAGCAGTCTCTATCTACTAGAAAGAGATGCTCACAATTTTGGCTGCAATTAAAAATTGGAGTTCTTACTTAACTAGTAGTCTTAATTTTTTGCTTAATCAAGAGACTAGTACATCTGCATAATAATAATGGATTATTAAGATGATGAGTTATGATTATGAAGTAATCTTTCGAAAAGGATCTTCCAATGTTGTTAGAGATGCCTTATCAAAGAGACTTCATGGAGAGCTTATGGCTTTATCCACTATAAATAACGATTTTTTTGCAAAGAATTCGATACTCAGTATTCAGGCTGTAAGATCCTTTCATTATCCACTTGATTCACAAGGCTAAAGACAATACCCTATGGGGTTCCAAGTATGATTAGTGGTTTTGGATATTGAAAAGAAATTGAAATTGGTGATTGGTGATTGCTAATGATGCAAACTTTAGACAAAAAATTCTTTCTTTTTCTATAGCTCACCTCAAAAAGACATTTTGGTACAGAAGTTACATCGAAAAGAGTATGTGCTTTTTTAGAAGGTCTCAAAAGGGATGTCACAGAGTATGTTAGATACAACTTCAACCTCTCCTTATTCTAAATCATATTTGATCTGATATATCTCTCGATGTCATTAAAGGACTGCCTATTTCGAAAAGGAAAAATTATGATTCTTATAATTGTTGACAAGCTGAGCAAATAAGCTCATGTCTTCCCCATCGCTCATCCTTGTACAACCATTAGAATTGTATAGCTGGTCTTTTATGTTATGCATAAATTTCACGGGCTTATCTCCAGGATGATCTTTAATAGAGACAAAATCATTACTAGTACATTTTAGGCAGAGCTATTTAATTATCTGGAATTAAGCTGAATCTACTTACCTTTTATCATCCACAGTAGGATAGGTAGATAGAGGTGGTAAATTGTATCTTGCAAACTTATCTTAAGTGCATGATAATAAAATGTCTCAAAGCCTGATCTCCATGGCTACCATTAGATGAATGGTGGTATAATAACATGCACCACTAATCTACTCATGCTATACCACACGAACTTGTTTATGGCCAGAAGGCTTCCATTCACCATTTATCATAACCGAATTTTTTCTTGAAGGAAAACTTGATTATGAGAAAATTCTTTGTCTTTGAAAATTTTATAAATAAATAACGAAAGATAAGGAGTCACTACCAATCTTTTTTATAATGTGATTAGCCACTAATTTTACTTGAAACTTTTTTTCTTTTAAAAAAAAAAAAAGATGAACTCCATTCAAAAATAGGTATTGGTCTACTTCATTAGAGAATCTAATTTCGAGAGTCAGTCACGCATAGGAAAAGATTAGTACCCCTATAAGCGCCTAAGAATTGATACCATTTAAATAAGATGATCTTGTATTTTGAAACATAATAATTTGATATTGATCTGAAAGTTATAATGAATAGGTATAATATAGATATAGTTTATACAAATAATGTGAGATTAGCCATTACTTGATTTCAAAATTTTAGGAGAAAATCACATTAAACTCGATCAAAATGTAAGAAATCTCAAAATAAATTTATTATTCAGTTTTATACAAGAATTTCAATCTAGTTGACACTAAATCTTTAATTGTAAAAAAAACAAATATGTTTTAGTTTAAAGATTAGAATATGAACTTATAAACCCAATGTGAGATTGAAGCCTACTATATTAAAAATTATACTTGTAACTCAATGTGAGATCAAAATCAATCACATCATGAAAAAAGAGAAGCATACGTGAGATCAAGATCAACCACAACACGCACTTGGTTTGACTTGATGAAAGGTCGAGTTCAACATGTCTGAAATCATAAACATTAAGATTCTGTATTGATCTATCATTAGTTTACTTATTATTTCACCAATCTGATAATGGTTTTATTATTTTATTTTATTTTTATCAATGACATAAATTTACTATTATGCTACTAATATGTCATCGGTTTAAGGATCTCATTTTAGAATCTCATGTAAAATTAAGATTAACCACATTGGGATAAACATGAGATCAGGTTTTTAAAAATCTAATCCCAACCTAATATCATATTCCTATTATTTTACTCCCGACCTAGCATCGGAGGATACTTATTAGCTTACTCTTGAGCTGACATCAAAGTATGTTTATTGTTTTGCCTCTGATCTTATATCGAGGTTTATTTATTATTATGTTCCTTATCTATCATCAGGACGTGCTTATTATTTCACTACCTGCTAACTAACATAAGAGTTAAAATTAGGTGTCTACTCTTATTTGACCAAAACTTTTAAGGTGAAAACATTAGATAGAAGTATTAGGGTGAGCAAAACACCTATTAAAATGCCCAAATTTTACTTGGAGAAAGCTCAGGATCGTATGGTACAACAAGCTAACAAAAAGAAGACAGACAAGAACTTTGAGGTAGGCACTATAGTCTATGTCAAACTCTAACCCTATAAACAAACCACTATATCTAGCATGAGTTATCTCAAGCTTTCGACAAGGTTTTTTGAGCCTTATAAAATAATTTAGAAGGTAGAAGCTATTGCGTACAAATTAGAGCTACCACCTGGTTTTCATATACATCTAGTATTTCATGTCTCATAGCTCAACAATGTATAGGCTCTATTTTAACTCAATCTCAGCTTCTCTCAGTAGATAATGTAGAAACCATTATGAAAGTACTAGTAAGCATACCTCACACAAGGTTGGTGAAGAAACATGGCAAAGCTATCTCAAAAATCTTGGTATAGTAGAGAAACACATTTCCAGAGTATGCCACCTAGGAGGCTTTCGCTTCTTTGCAACAGTAATATCCTAAGTTCCATCCTTAAGGACAAGGATTAGTTGAAAGAGAAGGTATTGATACGAGGTTAGCAAAAAGGATGAAATGCATCATTTAATTTAAATTTAGCAACACTCACCTTCTTGTTTAAATTTCCTTTTTTACTTAATATTGTAATTAGTTTCCATTAACCGTTCAACCATTTCACACAAATAGGAATCTATTATGTTGCACTCTGAAAGTACTTCGATGATATCACCCTTTTTGTACTTTTATCTTTGAGTTGTATCAATTTTACTACATTTCTCCTTTTCAGATAGCTCCTAGAAGCTATTTTTCATTATGAGTTTTCTTAGTTTTGTTGTAAGGTTAGGATAGAAATCAGTTTCACATCAAGGTTTTTTTTTTATTATTTTTTACCCTAAAAAAGATTCAAAACTACACCAACTGTTTCTACATTTGTTCCCACAACAACATGTCTATTGATTGATTTCTCTAAGGTTTCAAATTCTTGGAACATAGATTTTTTCTTCTAAAGTTAAGAGGGCTTGAAACATTTTGATGGAGTAATAAAGCTCAGTAGGATAAAACAGCACCTGTTGTAAAAATTGAAGTAAGGCTATAAATTTTTCATTTCTTTTTCTAGTAACGAAGTGTTGTTATGTATAACTATGTTACTCCCCTAAATCAACCAAACTCCGATGTTCCCTAATCATACCCTTATCTTCCTATGCTCCTCAACTTACTTCTATTGGTTATGGTTAGGGTTCTTCACCATTCCTTTAGAGATTATTAGTGATGATTTTGAAGGTATAATTTCTCTTTTATTATGTTTATTTGCTCCCTTTTTGACTTTATTTTTTTTATTTACTTATCCATCTTTTCTTTTATGATTTGTAGATATTGAGATTGTTCCAGATTTATTTGGATCTCATTCATCACACTTACAAAGAATTAAATAATAAGAGAAGGACTCACTTTTACAGGTTGTTTATGCGCCTCCTTCCATCATAGAAAGCTATTATGTGTATTAAGCCCTTGTCAATGTGATATTCTCCAGTATCTATAGAAAAGGGAAAGGATCTTGTTACATAAAACCAAGCCCTATATTACTAATTCCATTTTGTTTAGCCCCTTATGAGTGGATAGAGTTCCTTATAACGAGGAACTAAGTCCACTGATAGTGATCACTTCAATCCCAACTGCAAGGTCTGAGTCACTGACTTGGTGGTTGACAATAAAACCACTTTATAATTAGCTCAAAGTTTCTTGCTGCGCTTTGATGACATGCCCTTGAGTATGAGGGACACCCATAGAAATATGATTGAAGGGATTTTCGATATTGTGTAAGTAAGAAATGCATTTTATTACAAGAAGATTTGCTTTCTTCCTTTGCACTTTCTTTTTCTATGTTGATGCAGGGCCTCAGTCTTTTTATGTAGCCCTGCACCATTCTAATTGCTATATTAAGGAGATGGAGGTGCCGCGTATCGAGAATAATGTATTCAAAGAAAGCTCATGTTACTCTGAAAGGAAGTGAATTGGAAGGAAGAAACTCTTGATTGCCTTCGAAACAACACGAAGGTATCTCAGAAGAATCATTGAGAAAGAATAAAGGAAATGGAAGCAGAATTCTTCAAATCAAGGATGAATAAGATGAGTTAAGCTCTAAGGTTCATGAGGAAGTGATTAAAGATTTCAAATCCTTGAAGATTTATGACTTCAGAATGTGCCTAGTATTCATCAAAACTCATATGCAGACACATCAAGATATCAAACATAAAATCCTTGGCCAATATGCTAATCTTAATATTTCGTTCATCAGTTGGTATGGTGCCAAGAGACTTGATGTAAAGTCTATCGTGAAGTTGATAAAGGTTGATGCAACTCCTATTATCGAGATTCATCCTGCTTTCAACCAGTTTTGTTTCTCAGTTGTTTATTTGTTTGGCTGCTTTCAAATTTATTTGTACTTAGTTTTTTAACGTGTTGCTTTATATTTTGATAAGGTAATTCTTCTTTTGGTACTCATATAAAACTCTAAAAATTTCCTCCAGATCATTCTTGTTAGTGTTCCTGCTTCTTTAAAACTTGTTGTTATTACTCTTGCGGTTGTTACTCTGGTTGCTGTTAGTTGTTGCTACTCCTACTATATTAAACTATTGTCACTATGTTATTTTTTAGGTATTGAGGATCTTCCTCTTCAAAAGGTTATTTTCTCTCTTAAATTAAATATATAGCTTATATATTTTAAGCGAGTTTCGCTTACTAATAACAAGATTGATATTCCTCTTGACTTTAATGCACACTATTCTCTTTATGATGGTTTTCTTCGTGAATCCTAATTTATATCCTACTATTATTAACAGTTTGATTTATCTTACTATCAAATATCTTAGATATTATATATGTTGTTCATGTAATTAGTCAATTTGTTATTCATATAATTAGTCAATTTGTTGCCTGACCTACTTTAATTCATTAATGGTTAGTCTTTGTATTTTGAGATATCTTAGAGACACTCAGTTTTAAAATCTTTTACTTTCATTTACTACATCATTAGAGTTGCGTGCTTACTATGATATTAGTTGGACTAGATCATAAATCTACTCTTGAATTTTATATTTTCTCGAAATACTCTCACTTTTTAATCTTTCACAGTTTCATGCTGTAGCTTTGATCATTACTTATGAGAAGTTTGATTATATTAATTACTTACAAAAGTAAAAGTATTTCTTTCTCAACCCACTCCTAAATATCATTAGAATAAAAATGTTATTTAAATTATGCAAAATTCAATATTTATTGAGCAAACTGAGCATATTAACATTGATTGTCATATCGTTAATTTTTTGATAAGATCATGACACGTGATAATTTAATAAAATCAATAATTAAATTTTTTTATTTTTTTTATTTTTTACATTAATATGATAAATTATCAAAATATGTTTTTAATATTTTATTAAACTTCAATACCAGCTCATACCAACTTAAGATCTTAACCCCAAATTGAAACGCTCACATTATCCTTTGTTCTTTCCTCCTTAAAGATTGTTGATTTATTTACCAAATTGTACTTAATTTCGTGTCTTTGTTTTTAGTATGACAAACTCCAATACCTCTTACAAGTGCATAGTGAAATTTTAATCAAGATAAATTAATATTTTATCTTTTATATTTCTTTTTAATTAAAATAATTTAATTTCATTCAAACAAATTACTTGTGAAATTTTATAATCACTACTAAATGATGTATTATACTCTAGTTATACCAATGACAAATCTTGATTATCTTCTTCATTTCATATTTTATTAATCTTCACAAGGTACTGTGAACATGATATATTTTCTACTTTTGGCTTACACATACTGAAATTTGGTGAAGTCCAATCATTTCTGCTGCGATTTGTGTTGGTTACTTTTCTACTAAGGCTCCAGGAATAAAAGGTGCTAGGGTTAGTGTTGATCTATCCTTAGTTCGGATGGATACAGATTCCTTACCTATACTACATCTCTTACAATGTTATTTAATCTCCAGTTCAACAACACTCAAGCCCGAACTTAACATCAAATCCTCACAGGTTACAGCCAATATTTGAAAGTCATTGCAATTTATGAAACAATTTTCTTTACCCAGATCATTGGTGTTAAACTGCAGCATCAACTGGGAGATACTCGATATGATCACTCTCTTCACCCGGTCCTACAGAGAAATTTCAAAGGTGCAAGCCAAGCCAAGAACTTGCAAAACTTGCAGAAACAGAAGACTAGCAGATTGCTTTCAGGAATACATAACTAGAAAAGATGGTACAAGCACAGATAGAGAATTTGTGGCAAATCTTAGAGATAGCTATGGATGTGCATGAAGATAGCATCTTATCTCTAACTTTATTATAAATCAATGATTCTGGATCCAACAACACATTGTTTTGCTCGAGCAAACAAGCATACCTAAATTAAAAAACGAAGAGGATAGTGCAACAGAGTGTGATCCAAATCCTTGATCCTTCTGGAATAAAAGCCTGCAAAGGGGTAACCACCTTACATTGTGACAACGACGGATTCTAACCAAGAACAAATGTTGATGGACATGTTTGATTTCACACTTTTCTGGTATGTGACTAAGGATTTGCCTAAATTACCATTTTTGTGTCAACTGAAACAAAATGTGGAGATATGCCTGGTACATCTTCTCACATTTTTGCAGGCTTTGGGAAAATCTCTGGCGTGAATTTCTGGGCTGCACTCAGACTGCCCTTAATCTTCATTGCACCCCTGCTTGCATCAAATACCAAAAGTCATGCTAAGAAAAGAAGAGATCAAGCGAAAACAGAAGCCAAAAAGAAAAACCCGCAAAAAGTGCCAAACATTTGCACCTCATGAAAGCAATTTGGGGGTTCATCTTTCCTGTGGCAACCTTGAGAAAATCTTCATCCTTGAATGAGAAGGTGGCATCAGGCTTCCCTTCTTCATATGGCCCTATAATTTTAAGAAAAATAGAATGACTAAATTGGCTAAGCATTGAAATGTTCCCATGATGAGAAGAAGGATTACATTATCCACATAAAATCTTTTTCTCAGACTTTGATCACTCTGTTTGATTTCCATAAATCCAAAAAATATAGACAACAAAAGAGTATAAGTTTCGTAATAGCATAAATTAAGCACAGTCACAGAGTGACTGTTTCTACTACTTTGCACATAGGCATCAAATTTCCAGCCTGAGACAAGCGCCGTCCACTTAGACATATATAATATGAAAAAAGTAGCAAAAAATGTTAAACTAATCAACTCTACTCTATTTCACTGGTTCCACCAAATTATGGTGATCAGCATCTCAAGCAAGCTATTACACAAAAAATTAGGAGTAAAATTCCCAGAAACTGGTTACTCGCCAGGATTAGTCAGTTTTAATCCACCATACAAATCCGGAATAGGCAAACAAGCAACCAAGAAACAACACATATATCAACAGGAAAAACATGAACAGCAAGATTATGATCAAACAACCAAGGAATTTAAACAACATTCTGAATTTTGGATGGGATCAACAACATTGGAAAACCAAAAATATATTCCTTCTAAAAATCAAAGCTAACCTTTAGTAACTTCTCCTTTCTTGAGATCAACAATATAAGTAACTTCATCGAACCCAATTTTCTGTAATTAACGCACACAATTCAATCAGATCAAGAAGCAATACTTAAACGCACACCGCGAAGACATGAGCGTAGAGAGGGAGAGAGAGAGAGAGAGAGTTAGGGGGACCTTGGGGGCGATATTGATCTGGTAGACCAGGCCGATCTTCTTGGTGAGTTCTTTGCCGGCGTCGGTGGCGAGGTGCAGTTTCATCTGCTCCAACAGAGCATCGGATTTGAGCTCAGTAGCCATTTTGGCCCTTTGGGTCTCGCCTTCCTCGATACTCTTGGCAAATTGAGATTGCTGGAGTTGCTTCCTCCACAGCAATTTCCCGTACTGCAGCGTTTTAATATCTTACGAATGCGACGTCGGCGTTATGGAGGTGGGTGGGCAGCTAACGACATTAACTCCAAGTGGGCAGCGATCAGATGAGGTTGAGGCACGCATCCCAACAACATATTTACCTACGGAACATGTTAGAACGTCGACCCCGTCACCAATGGGACAACGTTTGTCTTTTAGAGGGGCAGCCCATTAATAATCGGGCCTGTTTGCAGGTCTAGCCCATTAATTTCGGGGCTCGATCCGATTCTATAGAGCCCGTTACTCTTGGGGTTTATCTAATGGAGATGGATCCTTCTGAATTCAGCCCACGAACAGGGCACATTTTAACGGGTCGAAAAGCATAATATTTTTCCTAAATTTAAAAAAAAAAAAAGAAAAGAAAAAGACGAGCTTCTCTGGGCAGAGGGGGCCAGCAAAGGGGATATGGTGATGGCGTGTCCGTTTCTCGCCCGAAGCTTCTTCTTCGAGATATCGCTACTGCAATCGTTTCCGAGACTGCTCTAGGTAAGTGTAAATCATGTTCCGGTTCTCAAACTTGTATATGCTAATGGTGATGATTTAAGCTTTATGATAATAGTCTCTTAATCTATTTAGACGTTTGCATGAAATTCCCCGTGGTTTCTTTTAATCAGTCAGCATTGTAGTTTCCTGTTATGAACCTTTTGCGCGGTGGTGTCTATGCCAAAATATGTGAACTTTCATGTTTGCGTAGTTTAATTCTTGGCATTGTTCGGATATATATAGTTGTACACAGAAAGTTGAATGGTAAGAAAAGGAAAACAGTATTTTTTTAATTTTTTATTTTGGTGATTCTCTCCAGTGTCATCTACTGTTTCGTATGATAGTGCTAAAAAATTAACCACCAGAGTTAATTGTCAGCTTGTGAGATAATTGTTGCAAACTTATGCTGTGATGAGGTTATGCGTACCTTATTGGTATTTAGTTGTAAACCCAAGAGAAATTGCTGTTGCTCATCACATGAGCAAAGGCAACCAAAATTTCACAAATATACAATCCACCCATAAGTTCAACTGGCTTCTGGTTGAACTTAACCTGGGTGTCTCGGAATGAAAGAGCACGAGGGTCTGCCTTATGTTTTGCTTCTTCTTTTTTTTTTTTTTGGGTCAAATGCAAATTCTTCCCCACTTCTGCTACGTCTTCCATGGTTTCACTTACCTGTTTTAAAATGCTGTAGACTTGTTATACAATATAATCTGTTTTCAAAAGCTCTTCTCTGTTACTGGGCTAAAGAGACAAGGTATTCTTGCTTATTGTAGTTGTCTAAAGATTTTCATTAAATGTGGTAAGATCCTTGTGGGTTGGTTGCATAAGTTGACGATTGATTAAATGACTTTTTGTGTGTTTTTGGAATATGAGTATCCACATCCTGACAGGATATCTTCTAATTTGTACACTTTAATTTACATTACAATGATGCAGACCTTCCAGATATTTTCAATGCCCTAGCACTGTCTGAAATTTTATTTTTTTTCCCCTACTGAAACTCATATTATTTCCTGATAGCAAGATTTCTGTTGTTTCTGATTTTCATTGGAATAGTTATATGCATATTCATCATACATCACAAATGCATTATCTTCCATGATTGGCTGATGGGAATGGAATGAAGACAAAGGAATGCTATGAAACTCAAATCATATTTTTTATATTCCTAATTTTAATGGTATATAGATTTCTATCGTGGAAGTTTGCTGTACATTGGCATGCAAAAGCAGAATATTCTCTATAGTAAGGCCTCTTTCGGTTTTGGATGGAAATTTGATGGACGACTTGACTCTAGAAATCCTTGTATGGTTCCCAGCTGGCATTCCAATAGAGAACAGGTTAAATCTTTTTTCTTGAAAGCCAAAATTCCCTCTATCAGTAAAAATGTAGGTTTGGGCTTTTCAGAAAATGGCCACATATTTCATTTTCGAAACATCAAAGGAGTGGCTGAGGAATATCAAGGGGAATTATCTGATGAAGATGATGATCTCTGTCCTGTCGATTGTGTTAGAGAATTTAAGACTGATGAAGAATTCTTTAGAATTCTCGAACAAGCCAAAGAAACTGATTCTCTAGTTGTGGTGGATTTTTACCGCACTTCTTGCGGAAGCTGTAAATACATAGAACAGGGATTTGCAAAATTGTGCAAGGGATCTGGTGATCAAGAAGCTGCAGTAATCTTCCTAAAACATAATGTGAGTACTTCTGTAAACTGAACCTGTCCGTCTTGCATAATCATCTTCTTTCAAACTTGAAAGATGCTAAGCCATCAGGGCTACCGATGACTGAATGAATTCATTGGAATTAAGAAACGTATGTAATTAGCTTTTTCCTTGTGTATCAACACAAAAAGGAGCCGAAAAAAAAAATCCTTCAACTATAGAGCAGAAATATCATCAACTGCTGAGTATTTGAATTGAGCAACAGTATGTTATTTTATTGAGTTGGCAAAAAGTTGGCAACGGCAACATATCTAGACACAAAAGTTCCGATCTATGGATAATAGTTGTAAAGTCCCTTCAAGAAACCCCATCAACATCTGAAGTTCGCTTACTAACATTTCAGCATAATGTTTCTCCTAAGCAAAAGTAGTTTCTTACAATATGCTGTCTGCTCCAGGTAATTGACGAGTATGATGAACAGTCTGAGGTTGCTGAACGACTTCGAATTAAGGTACTTTTCTCTGCGAACTGCTAATATTTCATTCAGTGAGTGTCAGTGACTTGTTTGTATTGCCTTAGAAAATACCAACTGTCTAAATTGACACGAAACATTTGGTAGGAACATCAGCTTCAAGATGGTTTACACTGCAGGCTCTTATTTTTTATGTTCAATTAAATTATGGTGCACCAGACAATGTGCTAGGATAATGTTTCATTTAAAATTTAAAAATGTTGGATCTGGGAGGTCAATGTGAAAGAACAAAAAAATAAATAAAATGAAATGATTAGAAAAGAATATGTCATCTCATTTATTTTAACCCCACTCACAGGTGGGAGGGATGCTATTTCTTGATTTGAATTGGTTTGTACTGACAGATGCACTTGAACAACATATCAATATATCTTTGTCCATCTTTTATTTCTTCCCATAATTATGCTCCTCTAACAGTAACAAATTATGAACTTTACAAATGCAGGCTGTGCCCCTCTTCCACTTCTATAGAAATGGAGTCCTGTTGGAAGCATTCCCAACTAGAGACAAGGAGAGGATCATTGGAGCCATTCTTAAATATTCGTCTTCCATGTCTCCAGATGCTTTAAGCTAGTCCTGTCATGCTTTCAAATGTTTGTCCTCTACTAAAATAACAGGTCCTGAGACGAGAGACAATTATGACCAGGTGCTATAAAATATATCAAATTTGTGTATATGAGGAATGGAGATTGGACACCGAAAAACAAGATATTTGTCATCAATACTGAATAGAACTAATTCTCTGTTTTTAATTTGTCTCTATTTCAGTCTCTTGCATCTTTGTACTTGTTTTAGGTTCACTGCAAGTTGAAGATGAGACCGATGTAATCCAGATATAACTTGAGGATGATTTAACTTACAGTAAATCTAGTCCTCAAGAGGCAGTGGTGCATATAACATTCATCACCTGTTTCTATTTTCAGGAGAATAGAATGAAACCTGATGAAGTTTAGCCTGTCTCCTTTATGCTTTCCATTACTAGGTTAGGCCAAGGAGAAAGCAGTTTTGCTCCCCCTTAATTGATAAAAAGCTGTGTTGATAAGACTTTGGAAATGTAAATTTAGACTAGAAAAATTGCTCTGACTACCAATTACAGCTGGTTACAACATCAGAGCAAAAGCTAGATGTTAGTTTGGAAACAGACAATAATCTGATGGGTTCATCATCCTCCATGGGGTAGTTTAGTCAGAGGAGAATGTTTTCTGTAAGCATATCAAGGATGCTATGCTAGATCAGAGACCAAGACTACATGAACTCCTGGCTGCCTGTCATTATATTCTATCTGCTGGTGAGTTCTGGAAATGAATGGATCTTGCAACTGATGTCAAAGAGTTTGGGGCATGTGCCTTGATCAGAAATGTATGGCTCAAAGCACCATGAACAGACTAGAAAAGTTTTGAGTCAAGCGGTCATTTCTTATTGAAAAGTTTGTGGTCCTTGAATGTTAAGCAGGATTAAGTATATTTGTTGCTCCTGAACTATTTCAAACTCTGAGAATGTTATGCAGGATCAAGTATATTTGTTGTTCTGAACTATCTTAAACTCTGAAATTTGAGCAAGAAACAGGAAACAAGAGAAGAAATTGAATATCTCATAAACTATTAACCTCAGTGGATGCGTCTAATGTACACTATTATTATATTGTCTCCTTATGCTACTTGTTGATTCTCATTGAACACTTTAGGCCAAATAACATCAAAGTTTTAAGTTAAAGAAAGGCCTGCACCAAAGCTGAGATAGAGAAACCCATGATTACAATTAAAAGAAGGGGAAATTGACCATCCCCAGATGATTTTTGAAGGGGATGGATTACATTGTAGAAAGTGAAAATTAGAAATACCTAATCAAGAGAAGGGGGAAAAAAAGTTACTATAGTGATCCAACAGTGATGAGAAACTGAATTTCTTTAGGAGAGAATGGCATCTGAGCTACAATCATGCACACCCATGCTGCCTTTGGAAGATTCTTTCCAAAATCTGGCTGAGAGTCCATCAACAGGGACTGGAAATGGGCCATACTGAATCCCACTATGGGATCCTACCACTTCCCACCTGCACATACCAACAAAAACATTCTTGTCAATAATTCTATACTCTCTACCTTCACCAGTTACCCTCACCCTCTTTTTTCTTCTTCACTTACAAGAATTTCTTTAGAAAAACCCACATGAATTGAGTGTTTTTTACTTGAAAACTGTGATTAGAACATGTTTACCACGAAACCCTTGAAGCGTTGAAAGCAAGAAACAAGAATTGATGGTGAAAAGTAATTGAATCTTGAATTATGGGGGTTTTGAAAAGTAGGGCTCAAATTGAAGGGACAACTAAGGAAAATGATGTGAGTTAATGGTGTTGAATATGTGGTTTGCTATATGACACAACATTAGAGATTAGTTGGGGCTGTGATTTTCAACAATACCTGAACTTGGAAGCCAAATGATGGGTCATTATAAGCATCTCCAGCTTGGCAAGCTCATTTCCTGGACAGGCATGCGCTCCACTCCCAAATGGCATGAATGTGTAGGGTTTTGGCTGGACCTACATAACCCCATCAACAACCAAAGATTTAATAGAAACTCTTTCAATGTCTGTGACAGAGAAATACCACAAACTCAAATGCCAAAATAAATTCCTTTAGCTCATGAAAAAAACATGGATTCAACAAAACATACCTCAAATCTAGAAGGGTCGAACTTCTCAGGATCGATGAAAAACTCAGGATTGTGATGAATGTTCCTAAATAAAGGCATCACCTTCCACCCTTTCGGGATCAGGTATCCTGTCATCAAGATCCACTGTCAATTGACAATTCTAGGAGAAATTCTATGGCTCATAATGTCAAGTTGGCCTAACTAATATTACATATCACCATTTTGGTGTTGTAATCAAGGAATATTCTTCTATGTTTCAGGGCCTTATATTTTAAGACTACAAGTGCTTTTTCAGGTAAATATAGTGCCAATGAGTATTGATTTCTTTCTTGTTTAGTTATGTCTTTAGCCTTACTAAGATTTGGGTTCAATCCCTCTTACCCTTGTATTCAACATCAGCTACTGCTTCTCTAAAGGTGAATGATATAATGCTTGCCATTCTCAAACTCTCTAACACAACCTGAGGAAGTCCACAGTTTCTCATTGTTAGCCACAATGCAACTTATGAACCCACATGACAGAAAACAAATTTCACAGTCAGTAATTAAATTTCAATGGTTGTAAGTAAAGAGAGTGCTCACCCTGTAAGTGACTGCCATTTTCCTAGTTTGCAACCAGCTCAAAGGTTGGTTGCTCTCTTCATTCAACTTCTGAATTGCCTTCTGTTCAGCCTATGAAGATAGAATCAAGAACGATTAAGACAACCTTGTTTTGTTGGTGTTAAGACATTGAAGGATAGAGACAAGAAATTAATGAGGTTAGTTCTAGATCTTACCTTGACAGCCTCTAGAAGTTTCGGGTTGTCATGGAGGTACTTGACAATCCATGTCATGACACTTGCTGTTGTATCCTGAGCAGCGAAAAGGACTCCAATAATGTTATCTGCGATTTGATCATCTGTTAGAACTTCTCCTTTTTCATTCTTGGAATTCAGTAGACAACCCAACAGATCCTTTTCAAGTACCCTCTTCTCCTTCCTCTCACAAATAATGTCACTTAGAATCTTATTCAGTCTCTTCCTTGCCTACAGGAAACACCATTGCAAGAAAGTCAATTCAAAGATCAAGGTGTGATTAATTTTAACCAGAAAAGCTATTTTAACTTGAAAGGGACTGCTGATGTTATTACAGCATTTTGCTTACCAGTAAGGCCTTCTTGTATGGAGTTCCAGGGATGCTTGTTGGAAAGGAATTGTACCCTTTATCTACTATGCAATAATTCTTCTTCAGTTCTTCTCTATACCAATCCTCTAAATGGCCAAAAATTGCCAGTGTGCCTACCTCAAATGAAAACTGCCATAATCCAAGCACATAGAAAGTCAATATATTGACTTGTTTACCCAATGATGAGGATTTTCTTTGGACACCTTGTTTGCTTGTCAAGAAAATATAAAACAATGGCTGATTCACTTTCGCAAAAACAAAAAAGAAAGTCAGGGAAAGGCAGACATAGAACCCATCAGGCCAAACCTTTTTCATTTCATGAAAGGTATTAACAACAAGGCCTCCGTCCCAGGAGTCCAAGGCAGAAGCTGCCATGGCGTCAATATCTGCAACCAGGTTCCGAATTGGGTCCAGAGACAGCGAGCCCTGCACCAGCTTCCTTAGCCGGAGATGGTAGTCTCCCTGGTGAAAGAACAAAGCAGACAGGCCAATGAGCCGCTCCTTGCTCTTAGGGTACGTTGGCTTGAACAAATGAGCTTGTGTCACCAACACAAACCGAGCTGCTTCAGGGCTAGCCAGCATCACACAAGGGCATCCAAGAATATGCGTCTTGAAAATCTCTCCGTACCTGAAGTACCCATCGTATTGCATTCAAAATTTCTTGAAAAAGAAAAAAAGAAATAATCTAAGAACCAGTCAAGAAGAGAAGATCACAAACCTTTTCTGTTTGGCAGAAAAGAACACATTCGGGTCCTGAGAGTAGAGCTGAAGAGTCTCCCCTACGTAAGGCCAACCCATGGAACCTGGAGGAAGCTTGGCTACTTCTTCATGGGTTTCTTTCTTCTGTCTTCTTGATGAAATCTTGCTTAACATTAGAGTGAGGAGGAAGATGAGAGCATATACAACGATTGCACCCATCTCTCTGTCCCTCTCCCTCTCTCTGTTTCTATACCAGGACCTATGTTAGCTTCAGAGTGTTTATCGTAAAATACTACAATGCAAGATTTGTTTTGATGGTTTTGATTCATTGACAGAGAGAAGCGAAGCAGCCTTATATAGAGCGAAAGAATAAGTGGAGAAGATAAAGACAAAGGAACATACCATCAACCCGCAAGATTTTGTCACCGTTTTTATGGTAAGATTCACCCAAATCCAATTCCAACTTACAAGCGGACACTTACACAGACAATTTCACTCAACTTCCCCCCAAGGCCTACTGCCCCAAACTTTAGCTTCAATTTTTCTACATCAAATATTTAATCATTTCTTCCAAAAATCTTCAAAAAAATTTCTTCTCTTTACAAGAAAAATACCCTTTTCTAGAAATGCTTAAAATTGTACTTTTGATCTTTACAATCCATATTTCACCGTTTAAATATGATTCTATTTAGTTGTCTTTACCAATTAATTAGCATACATAAACTAGGGTTTTTATGTACTTCCAGATAAGTTTTAAAATGTTGCATAATTCATTATAAAAAATAAACAGTATCTATAATATGAAATGAATCAAAATAACATTATTATTATTGCAAAAAGAGAAAAAAAAAATCTGAATAGTCTTTTACCGTATGCATGGAAGTTCTGGGACCTTAACATTGGATTTGCATGTTATCTTCAAAATTGGTGACTCAAAATCAGAAAGAAAAAAGAAAAAGAAAAGAAAACTCTCGTCCACAAAAAAATAAATAAATAAAAGAGACAGGGAAAGCAAATCAGGGCAAGCATTTCCCTGTTGGCTGTCTGTGTAGTCTACAACTCAGCTTGCAAGAATGTGAGGACCGAACCAATGGCTGACAACAGAAGCTCACCTCAAGAAGCCATTCTGGTCTTTCATTGGACAGACAAAACAAGCTCCATGGCTCTTTCAGAAGAAACCATCCACATATCTCTAGGGCCCATTCCCTGCTTCTCCTTGGAGCCTCTAGGATTAACCAGAACGACTTCTAACTGTTTCTCCACAAACTTTTTTTTTTTTTAATTTTTTCTCCATGACGCAATAACTTTGATGCTGACATCGATAATGACTTGAACAGTTAATTGTTTTTTTTTAATGCTTCAGTCCATATAACTTTTAATAAATAATAAATATTTATCATTAAAATCTTTCTATCACTTTTTGTGGATGAAAAAACATGATATTAATGATTATAAAAAACTAATTAAATATTTATATTAAATATTTAAATTAATTATATAAAAAATTACATTTATTTATAATTAAAATTACAATTTATAAAAAAATGATATATTTTTTATTAAATTTTTAATATAAAACTATCGTTTACAATTTTTCATTCATATTAAATATTTTTTACATATATGTTAATTTGCACATGATTTTTATTTGTGTAATTACTTTAATATCTTTTTAAAATATTATCAAAATAAATAAAATATTTTTTATTTTATCTAAATTTTAATTTTTATATGCTCTTATTAAATTTAATATCAAAAAATAATATTTTATTTATTTTAATAATATTTTAAAAAATTATTTGAGTATATGCACATCACATAAATATATAAAAATTAATATTAATAAAAATTATAAATAAAAATCTTAAATTAAAAATTTAACAAAAATATAAGTATCGAATAGATGTGATTTTTTTTTGACAAAATGCATGTCATATTAATGTAATTAACCCTAAATTAATATTTTTTAAACATAACATTCAAAATTTTTTGATAAATATTATTTTATAAAATTTTAATATTTTGTTTCTTATTATAATTAAATTTTTATATTCAAAAAGTGAGAAATTAAATTTTAATACATCAACTTGTTTTAAATTGAATATTAACTTAAATAATTATAAAAAATAAGAATATTTTAGTTATGGAAATGATTCAAAATGATTAAAATAAATTATTCACTCTATTTTTAATTCATCCATCAAATTTGAATAATTTTTTATTTAAAATTTATTTCTTATAAATGTTTTATATTTTTGCAATATAAATTTAAAAACAAATGTTTTTAGTATCTAAAATATTTTAAAATTTTTTATGATACCTTGAATATTTTTTAAATCTATAATAGCATAAAAGTAAATTTAATATTATTTTTACCTTTAAATTTTATTGATTTTACTAAAAACAAACCAGAAGACAAAAACTAGGCTTGTTGAAAGAAAGGGAATTTCAATGCCAAGAAATTAATCAAATCCGACAAAATTGGCACAATTCTGTTTTAATTGACTTTTCAAGAAAGAAACAAATAATGCACATTAGTCTGCTAATTTAACAGTAATTAATGACTTTAATCATGATTATTTAGTGTTAATATAATTTTAATATTTATAATTTTATCAACAAATTATATTTTTATTTATTTTAACAAAATAATATCACACGTCATTGATTATATATATGTAAGTGTTAAAGCAAATCTTTGAAGATAAACTCATGCTCCAATTCTAGATATGGTCGTATATAGACAAACTAGCATCTAGCAACTACTAGGCATAGCGCACGAGGCTGCATGATCATTTTGATGTTGTGATTCACATCATTTATTATTTATTTACATCTTAATAAAATTTAAAATAAAAATTATAAAAATTTTATTTCTTATTTTATTAAACAAACTCTTATATTTAAAAGATTATCAATCAAAATTTAAATATTAATTTGAATATTATAAAAATTTAATTTCAAAAAATATTTATATTAAAAAATTTATGCAACAATTTTTTAATTAGTTTTTTTACAAATATAAAAATAATTAAATTATGACAAAAAATTAACTTATGAGTCGGTAATTGTTTTGAAATGAAGCATATAATTCATTTAAGCTACATTTTTATAATTTAAAATTTTAAAAAATATACTTAATATTTTATAATCATTTGAGTCAAAATTTAATATAAAACAAATTAATAAATTATAATTTAATTTGTCATTTTATAAATATCGGTGTTGAATTTGATAAACTTAATGTTGAATTTCAATAAATTTTACAACATGAAAACAATGTATTATACATGAATGAATTTGATTGACATTTTGGGTATTATGAACAAATAATTTCCAAGATACCCACTAAGGATAAGTTTCAAGGATTTTTCGGTGCACGTCATTCTAGCAATGATATCTAGTTGATTTTGGATTGTTTGTTATATATCATGGTAGGCAATGGCTCTTATAATAAGAGCAAATTTCTTAGAGGCAATCAAAATTCGCACTATCAAACTTTTTCAATATTAAAGTCTAAAACTTTGATTCATCCTAATGCCTAAGAGGGTAACCTAGCTAGTAATGTCTCTTTTAATAAATTTTAATATTTTAAAAATTATCAAATAAATTCTAATTTATCGATGTTAATCAAAGTTTTAGACTTTAAAAGAAAATTGTTTCACAATTTTATTGCCAAAAATTTTATAAAACATAATTTGTCAAATCATGAAATTGCTTCATGGGTTTTGAATAATGTGTACTTTTTTTTAATTTAATTCATGTTTGTGTATATTCATCATTTTGGTGAGCGAAAAAAAGAAATTTTATTTTTATTTTAACAGATTAAATATAATAAGTAAAAATGGGTTTTCTGTATTGACAACTTTACAAATTCAAACAGTATTTGATTATTGCATTATAAAGTCGGAAGTCAAATATGTTTGGTAGTACGAAATGGGGTTGTTATTGTTAAGCCAAGCAGAAATTACCAAAGAGGAAAAAATAATAATAATTTAAAAATAATAATAATAAAAAAACAAGAGAGGGATATTGATGTTGAGAGGAGGCGGCCCCTCCCCCAGGGTCCGGCCCCTGGGTGGTGGAGTGGCATCCAGCTCATCTCAACCCCAAGAGAATTCTTAAGATCTCCGATTACTGGTCCCGATCCTGATTCTGATGAGGGCCCACAGATGTCGGTGTGTACGGACAAAACGACCTCGCCCACGTGGAAGTCTCCGGAGCATGGGTCCCTTATCCTCTTTTTTGGGTTTCGACCGCGCCCAATCCTCATCGCTTCTCTGCGCTACTCCCAACTGTAGCTGATTCATCAGGTTTGCCCGTTGATTCTCACACCTCAGACTCTACTTTTTGGACACTTGTCGCCATCTGGGTGGTCCGTCTCCAGATCCTTCTGATGACGCGATTGCACCCCTCCTCTCTGTCTCCCGTCTGTCAGTCACCCATCTCCTTCCTTACACGTGCGAGCTGTTGTCTTCTTCTCCCAACTTCCTCAAAACGACACCGTTTACATCGAACAGGAACTTAATCCCAACCGGATGTACATAATAGCTGTCATCCATGCTTTAATTAAATGATTAACACAAGGGTTGTCCTGAATTGGCTTTTAATGAGCCAATTAAACGTAAACAAAGCCGAATGGGGACGTAATCCCGTGAAGCACTTTAACGGGTAATGAAGTGTAGAAATGGCAGACCATGAGGCTCGTTTCAATCAAATCGATCACACTGAGATTGTAGTTTGAAGAAGAACCAAAACCCAAAAGAGTACTTAAAGTTCATGTTGGCCTATGAGAATTCGGCACGGTGACATGAAAATCCATGTGCCTAATTAGTTGCCAGTTTTAATGAATCAAAGCTTGGAAAAGAGGACCTTTTGTACACCAAGACCTTCCCTCCATGATGCCATATAGACTGTTTTCTGCAATCTTGGGGACCGTGAAGGTAAAATGTGTCAGAGAAACGAAACCCAACAAGCCATTATTTCTGTTTGGACCCTGAGAAAACCTGATCATTTTTGACCAGATTCTTGCATTTTATGAACTAGAGATTTAAATATTTATCATAACATCACGAACGTGTTTTCTTGAGAAATCTTGGGTTCACTGTGATGTGAAGCTGAATGGATGGAGTTGGTAGGTAGGTTGAAGATTACGACGTGTAGATGAGATGTCATAATCGCCCCATATTGCTTGTTTCTCACATTCTATTTATGGTATGACTAGCTCTCTATGTGTCCCTTCTCAACCCTAACCGCGTGTAAAACTACCTGCAAAGGTGCCATCCCCTCTATGGATGAAAATGTTTTCAATCCAATTCCCATATCAAAATCAAACTCCCATTTTCATTTGAAAGGGGCAAACTCTCGACACTCAATGACTAGAAATGGATAATCCTTACTAACTGATCATTTAAGTTTGATTGTTAATAAATAAATAAATAAATAAATAAATAAAACTTTCAGTTATATATATTCAAAACAGGTAATACTTTATGTTATAAAAACTAATAAATTTTAAATATTATCCGATAATGATTGTTAGTATTGTTTTTAATGAAAATTAATTAAGCCATAGATGCAAGTGAGTTGAGTTTGGTGACATGATGGCACTAGTCACATGGCAGAAGAGAGGCAAAGCAGAGGGATGGTTGCCATTGAGCAAAGGGGTAATGATTTGGTTTGGTCATTTTTGGGGTAGGGAGGGGAGCCATTGATTCAAGGTGGGCAATCATGCAGGAGATGAATTGAAGGAGGCAGAATGTAGAGTACCGGGAAGAAGGGGAAGAGGGGGGACCCCTGGCACGCGTCGAACGCAGCGTTTCTGCAAAGGACACGTGCTCCTAATGGATTTGATTCCTTCAGTTGTCCACGTGACAGGAAGATATGCATAAGATACTGTACTTGTCAATTATGTGTAGCAACTCCCCACAGGTGTCCGCTGCTTACGTACGTTGAATCCCACCATGCAACTGCTTTTCTTCCTCCAACACCACTCCTGGGTCCCCCCAACTGCTGCATTTTGTACTGTCATCATGTTCATGATCTCCATTTTATGATCTTCGACAAAACGTATTCAATTTCCAACACTTCTAGTGATTTACATTCCACTTAACAACGTGTTCTCACCATGTTTTAAACGAGCAATTAACGGAGCTATTACATATGATATTGTCTGATGCTGTCTGCGATCTCTCCCATCTGCAATAATTTATAACACATGAAGCTTGTGCTTACTTGTTCAGACATTAAGGCATGCACGCATGCACAGATATCCATCTGTCTCTGTGTTCAAGCTCCATCTAGGGTTTGCATGCATGAATTGTTAGTTGAACATCGATTCTGTCAGCGTTTTATATATCACTAGTTGGTGAGCACGTAACTATGATCCAGGATTTCATGTCCGTACATTTTACCTTTTTTCTTTCTTTATCACCAAATAGTTTCCTGTTCAATTTTCTTCTCCCACTGACTCCTATGCACGCATTCAATTCTGTGTCAAGCAGGTCGTAAACATTTAATAAAAAAATTTGAATTATTAGATTTGTTAAATCATTATGTATTATAATTTTATTAAAAATTCAATACAGCTCAGTTCCGCAAAAAATAATTAAATTTTTATATATTAAATATTATTTTGTATCTTTGAAAAATAATCATCATAAAGATAAGTTGGCAATGGTTAAGAGTTTGGAAAAAATTAAGCTACTTGATGATATATATATATATATATATGTGTATATATATATATGTGTGTGTGTGTGTGTGTATGTGTGTGTATATGTATGTATGTATAGGTATGTATGTATGTGGATGCGGAACACTTAGATATTTTTCGTATGAGAAAGTCATGTCTCCATTTGTTTCTTTGTTTCATAATTACAATGACACTGAAAAAGCAAAATCTGACCACACAAAGAACAAAAACAAAGCGAAAAAGGGGTACAAAGTAGAATTGAGTTCTTACGCCTGCAAATCCTTTTATCTAAGAAGCATATTCTTCTACGGAGCCATGGCCGGCCGGCCCCTACCTATCTAGGAAAGCACGATTCACAACTTTGGCATACCCTATCACAGCATGACGTGTTCATCGACTTAGAGTTACGTGTTCTTCTATTTAGGGTTACGTACAAGGTATTTCGATCCCAAAAGTTTCCTCAAAGATTAAAGTGAAAAACAAAAAATCAAAACGATAATATATTCAGTCTCCTTTTCTTGACTATCGATCGCTAATGTTTTTGTTCTTTATATACCGACATGCTTATCGTTTCTTTTATCCAAGCTCAAGTTGGCAACCATATCTCCAACTCTTCAACATGCTATATTTCGTCACGGATGAAGTAAGATCTTTATATCAAATTAGGGTTCATACTAATATTAAAGCAACAAAAGGGTCATTAGGGTTACGTACAACTGAGATGGAGATACTGATAAATTTTACATAATGATTAGTGATTGTTGTCGTTTAATGATAACGAAGAAGAATTATAAGATTAGGAAAACGAAAGGATATTAAAGAGAAAGTAATAAAGGATAAGAGACAAAAGAAAAAAAGGAAGTATACTTTAATGATATGAACATAGGGGAGATGATGACTGGATCAGGTTGATGAATGAAAAGGGGAAGAAGAGATATTCTAAGTATAGCTGTAAAATGGACAAAGAGTGGGGAAAAGTAAATGTGGTAGAGGCTGCAAATGGCCTAAAATCAATCTCTAATCATGGAAATGGAACGATGAGATGATCTTGGAAGGACCCATCAGAAACTTTGGGCAATGAGACATCAAAATTTTTCCAGCTGTAGTATCTCCGAAAGTGCATGAATTATTGGTTAGTAGTTGAGGTAAATGGGAATCTTCTCCATCCATAAATCAATCAAGAAGAAGACAGGTCTTACATGCTCCACTACTACTCCTAATTAAAATAAAAAATAAAAATGAAAATCTCTATCGACTACTTGAGACTTTCAAGGTCAATGTGGGTGCTTCATCTTAATTTGTCTCTATCTCCTCTAATCATTCTTCCATATTTGCTTTCATTTTCTAAGTTAGCCTGAAATTAATACGTTCTTTCTAAAGAATTGAATTGGCCATGCTCTGTGTCATTTGGTAGAGGTCATGATTCAGCATCACTTTTGGCATATTGATTCATATATGAATATACAGTTCATGAATTAATGCATATATTTGAATACGGGAGATATATGGAAATCGGGCACCATTGCTTTTTCGGCCTGGATTGCTAGCTCATGGGTCTTTTTCATGATCGTCTCTCTGTCATCCATTAGCACAATTATCTTTTCGGCTGCCTCTGTCTTCTTCCAGTCTTTTTTGTCTTTGGGAGAACACAAAGGGACAATTCCGATTTCTTTGAAGCATGAAGTGATTGGCTATAGATTTCGAATCATAGTTAGTATACATACTTTATAGTTTCTCTTCACTTGCTGGTCTTTCCACCTAAATCAAATACATTTATCATATGTACATAAACAATTGAAACCTTGTGCTGATCTTTGATAACAGGCTCATGTGGACCATGATGTTTGGGACTCCATCAGAGAAAATGTGAGATCCTAGTGGCCTGATTCATGTTCCATGAGGACTGGGCCTCAAGTTGATGATTAAGCCCAGCCACATTAACAAACTTTAAGGACCCCGAGGATCTTTAATCCTAATTTAAAGATTTATTAACAAAGGGGAGGATGCAATTCACTTGACAGTGCACTTTTCCTTTATTATTCTTCTTTTTCTATCACATGTCCTTGAGAATTTTACATAGAGCTTTGATAAAAAATCAAATGATTCATCAATGAAACCTACACAGAAAGAGGAGAAAACGGGCAAAGGGCAAAGCAGCCTATAAGGATGTTAAAAGCTTCAATTTCTGATCAGAAAAAATGGTGAATTGGCTGGTCAGCATAAAGAAAAAGAACCTCCCAGTGAACTTAATGCAACCACTAGCTTAATCTCATCCTAGTGCCAAATCGTCCCAGGAGGAGTTTATGGAGCTTCACGCCCTTTGTTCCATAGAGTTATCAAGGACTGGAACTCCTGGACCGTATACCAAACGGCAACGTTCAGTGAACGAGCCAACCAGTCGAGAGACAACCTCTTTAAAAAACACAGATGCCACCTGTCAACAGAACCATCCATTAAAATATTATGCTTAAATATGCCTTCCGCTGTCACAACAGAAACTTCTAACCTCTTTCACAATTATCATGAAGAGAAGTTGAAATTACAATCTAGACAACTACAAATGCACCTCATGGAACCAAGTACAGATGGTATATTGAAAACACAGAGTAATGAACTCTGCAGTCCAATATTTTAACTAAACGACAAACAGGCCCAAGCACGAGCAAAAAAAATGTATCAGTCAGATAATGCTATAATATACAATCTACTAGGACAGTGAAAACACATGGTACTACTAAAACCTTATAGAAAAAGATAATTGACCAAGAGCTACCTGTGAGTTTTTTGTTTATAATAACTAACTTCTGCCACTGGAAAGGATGAAAGAAAGCAAAGAACTCATTGGTATAATTAGAACCAGCAATATCAAGTACTAAAGGAGCCTTGAAGGTCTTATATACATCAAATTGAGGAGCAAGCTTTATATAACAGCCTACTGCAAAAAAAATCATTACAAAAATCATGGCAGAAATTAAATTGCTGGATGACTTGGACTAGAAGAGATGACAATAGAAAACCAAATGTAAATCAGCAAATATTGGGAAACATTATAGTGAGAATGAAGGTTCAGCTGGTGGTCGTGGCACAGAGGTCTTAGTGCTTAATGAAAAATGCTAATATGGAGAAAAAGTACACGTGACAACAGCACTATTATGGCACTGTTGCTTTTTCTGAGGTATTGTCAGTGCCGCTGAAGGGTATGCAAACAATTGGCTCTATAAGCAATACTAGTTGTGGAAACAATTTCAGAATAAGTTTTTTTAAGTGGTCAGGAGAAAAGAAGAGGAATTTCTTGTCTTTTGGAGGGCAGAGGGCTGTTGACAAAACGAAATACTTTCAATATAATAGTCTCAAGATATCTTCATTTGCCGAAGTTCAGCAAGGATCTAAGACACAGTTCCCCCAAAACCAGAGGTATCAGCAACCTAGGCAATGCCATAATTGAAATGGATGAGTCTTCAAATTTGCAGGAAAAAGTGTTCCAGAAGCATTTTCCATTATAATCTCTTCTTCAGTCTCTTACAAAAACCATATATTTCTATCAGGGTCATTTCAAGGAAAATGGAACTTTCACCTCCTAAGAAATCATATGTGCCATCCATGAAGGGTTTAATATGAAAAACATAACAATACGTGAAGTAGTGAATAAGCATCACAAGTTAATGCAACAAGAAACATACAAGATAGAGCTAAATAAACTGAAGGACCAATACCTGTCGGTAAAGTGGTGACCGGAACTTAAAGTCCACCAAAAAGTAAACATTGCTAGTTCCTGGAACAGGTCCAGGATTGAATTGCCAAATGTTTATCAAATGGTCAAAAAGTGTACTCTCTGACACAGTCGTCTGAAAATAGAATGGGAAAAAGATCAAGTTCATGATTGACTTCTTTAAAACATATATAATGACAACACTGCTAGGCTAACAGATACGTGGATACTCATGCTTTTAGTTGAGAATACATAAACAAACTGCAGCCTCTGAAAACCTGAGTCAACTAATTTGTATGATCACCGAATATTAGGATTCACAGACACGACTTTGTTATTTAGATGTCAGAATTTTCAATCTGTACAGGACCAAGTGAACCTTATGCTTGGCATCTCCCAGCACAACACCCACTCATTTCATAACACACATGAAATGAAGAAGCATAACAAAAAGCACATGACAAACATTATCAAAAATTCAAGGGGCGTTGTAGCCTCCTCTTTCATTTAACAGAACTTTCAAACGCTTACCCTACATTACTCTTCTGGACAAAATCCAATATTTAAGCTCACTTAATTTGATCAATGCAGGATGTTTCGGCATTTTAAAGTGACAACAAAGCATATGTCATGATAACAGTTATGTTAATCAATTTACATTCATACACACGCACACACAAAAAAAAAAAGAGAATAGTATTTAGCAAAGACAAACTATTGAAAGATTTAGGTAGAGTCAAAGGATTACCTTTATTGACCTTGGTCTGTCTAATTCTACATGGGAAATATAACTCTCAACAAGAAACTTAAAACCAATTTCCAGTTCTGCATCAAAAGATCCATCTGGATAATGTTTAAGTATGTCAGACCTCTGACACCAGGGGACAAATCCATGATACAAATCAACAGCTGCAACCACATCAAACAATTGTTCTGGAGAATACCTGGTAACCAAAAGCCATAGTAGCTTGATATTCATTCCATGTAAAATGCAGAAAAATAGAACATTGTATGATGCAACCATGAGATAAATATTCAAGGTTATTTCTTTTTTTTTTTCTAACTATATCTATTTCCTTAGCAGGGATCTGTCTTTACATCAGTCAGCTTCAAACATCATAGTCGAAATTTGGAAAGCAAGAAGGAAAATAAAAATAAAAAATGTCAAAAAATCACAAACCTACCTATTTGACAAAAGAGGACTAGAATCAAATTTTGATCTTACATCAACAGTGAAGTATCTTGAAAAGCCAACTTAAAAGAACAAAAGGCAAAATTGGAAACATGCTATGTATGTTTCTATGACCACTTTTAGCATTCCTAGAAGGATCCCAAAATTTGCTTCCCTTTTCTCATGTATGCATATCTATGACAGTATTCATTAGTCATACTAAGTCATCCCAGAAGACAGGGAAACATATCTGCTGCCATGGCAACAGAAGCCACATATAATTCTAAACTGCATTATATAAACAACATCGAATAAGCAAAAAGCAAGCCAAAATGAAAATAAGGTTCCAGAAACAACTTACCCTAAGACACGCCTTTCCTCGTAAACTTTTGACAGAACACCACCTTCTTCCCCATCCCCACAACCAAGAAATGGCCTCCTTTGAGTAGAATTCCCATGATACGAGGCTCCTAATGAACAATTAATATCATCCTCGCGGGGAGCAATCAATTTCTGCACTGACGGTATCTCGACTCCGGCAATGCTACGAAAAGGACGAGTTTGGTCGAATTTACGCAGGTGTTTATTGTTCTTCACACGCCTAATCAAATGCCCGGTCCCATTTCTACGCGATATTAAGGATCCGACGGCTCTACAGCTTGACATTAACGGCGGCATTGCAAATGATGACGATTATGTGCTAAGCACCAATTCCGGAGATGAGGAACTACCCTGAAAAGTTGGAGAATCAGAGGAATTAAAATGAAACGGAAGGTTAACTTGCACTTCGTGGATTTTTGGACATGACAAAGGAGAAACCCTAGGTTGCCAATTGAGAACCTGCAGTCGTACCTAGAAAATCTCAAACAAAGACGAGGGATTTAGGGAGCGCGGACAAACAAGTGAGATCCAAGGATTGTCTAAGGTGTTCAATAGGATTTCAGAGATCATAAAGTTTTCCTTCCTTTTTTCGCTTTGTTCTCTGCTTTTGTTTTCTTTTCTCTTACCGCAAACTAAAAGAAAGAAGAAACGATGGCAGCCGACGCCTTTGATTTTAAAACAAATGACCAGCTTTTAACGACTTTGATTTTGCCACTATTATAGAATTAGTGGCGTCACTTATTATGAGTAGGCCATCAATGATTTTTTTTTTAATTATATTTGTTTTTTAATTTTTAAATTTAATTTAATATTTATTTTTAATTAAAATCTTATTAAAAATTAAAAAATTAAAAAATATTTAAATAAAAATATAAAAAAATTTAATTTGAAATTTTATATGGATGCAAGAAAGCATTCAAATTATTATCATTAAAATTTTTAAAAACTTTTGAATACTAAAAAATATTTTAGGTAAAAGTTTTATAAAATCTTGATGTTTACCCATATTACCTATCAAACTTTTATGGTAAAAAAATAACAAATTAAATCATAATCTATTAATTTGATATAAATTAAAATTTATTAAAAAATTTAAAAATTAAAGATATTCAAAGTAAAGCTATTATATAACAAATTTTAACTTAAAATTTTTCACAAACGTAAAGGCACATTCAAGTTACTGTTACAAAAAATTTTATAATTTTTTGAATATTAAAAATATATATTTTAAAAATTTATAATATAAAAAAATTAGGATAAATATTATTTAAAAACTTTAAATTTTACCTTCTCTTCTATCAAATTTTTACTTTCAAAAAGTATTCAAACAAATTTTAATATTTTAATTTTACCAAAATTAAATCTCATTGAAAAATATAAATATTAAAAATATTCAAATTAGAAATATTTTACAATGAATTTTGATTTATAATTTTTTATAGATGTAATAAAATATTTAAGCTATCATCATAAAAAAATTTAAAATTTTTTAAGTACTAAAACTATTTTTTCTTAAAAATATACTATCAAAAATTTAAAAAAATTATAAAAAATAGTTAATTAGTTAAAGAAATTTCAAATTTAAGAAATAAAATCAAAATAAAATGTAAAATCTATTTGAAAAATTTTTAGTCATTTTTAATAATGAAAAAGTCATTAATTTTTTACAATCATTTTGAATCAAAGTTTAATTTGGACAAAATTAATAAATTAAAGTACGTTTGTATATATTTTAAAAATTGGGATTTAATTGGAGAGAAATGGTTAAACTCAGAGTTTTAAATGATATTTACTTAAAATTTTAAAAATAGCATAATTACTCAAAAAATTATAAAATTTTTTACTATAGTAGCTTAAATATTTTTTTAAACATTTATGAAAAACTTCAAATCAAATTCATTTGTATAGATTTTCAATTTGAATACCCTCACTTTTTAAATTTTTCTATAAAATTTATTTTAAATTAAATTTATAAATCAAAATTCGATTTACAACTATTTAAATATAAGAGTTTGATTAATAATATAATATAAACATCAAAATTTTATGAGACCTTTATTTAAATATTTTTTTAAAAAATTTATATTATAAAAAATTAAAAAAGGACAATCACTCATTCTTAAAACCAGCATTCTAAAGAGTCGGGGCGAAAAAAGGAGGAAAGCTCTCCGTTCCTGGTTCTCCTGTAGCTAGATCCTCCGAAACCACAAGAATCCTTGGTTAGAATGAGATTCCAACTCGGCACCTTTTGAGATTTTGAGAAGAGTTGCTCTTTGGAGAGCATAGTACGATGAAAGTTGTAAGCTGTGTTCGAGAGGGAGTTATTGTCTATCGTTGGTCTCTATGGTAGAATCAGTCGAGGGCTTGATAGGCGATAGTTTACCCTGTGGCGGATGTCAGCGATTCGAGTATGCTTATCTCCAACTCGTGAACTTAGCCGATACAAAGCTATATGATAGCACCCAATTTTAATTTATGAGTTTAAAATTATTTAAATTTAAAATATTAATTTTAAATAAAGTATGAAATTTATTTGAATAATTTTTTTAAACATTTGAACCAAAATCTAATTTATATTAAATTGATATTTTGATTTCAAACTAAAAAAACATTAAATTTGAAGTTTCTTTTTTATATTTACCTTAACATCAATATTGCCTAAAAGAAAAAATAAAAAATATCCCTCAGTTTAATTTTTTTAAGTAAATAGATTAATAAATACTGTATACAGAGAAATATATGTCAATATATTTTGTTATGAGATGCATATAAATTTTATAAAACCTTTCTTGTATGACATCAGATTACTCCTCTAAAAGAAATACAGTGTCGGATACATATTTTCAGGCTTCTTTCCTCTTGCAAGGAATCTAAGCTTAAGCTCACCTAAGCTTCCCCATAAAACCCACTAAAATTTCTGCCATGCCGTGCGCAAAACTAGTACTCACAAGTTTTAGGATACATGTAATTGTTCCATGTTTGCATGAGACTACTAATTTCTGAGAAAATAAGAGATAACTTTGCCGGCAACTGATTAAAGAAACCTTCTCAGTGTAGCTCCTACTGCTCAATTGGTATGCATTCTCAACATGAATTACAATCACAAATTGCCTAGTTAGAATCTTAATACAGAACGGATGTAATGTTTCGAGAGGAAGACAAAAACTTCAGATAGCCGATGCCCATGCTCCTGGGTTCACCTGTGGCAGGAGCTAGCCAATCGTCTGAAGGTCATCTCTCTGTAACCGGAAGTAGCTGCTTAACTCATCTATCTCAAAGTTAACATAGCAAATATTGATGTAGGTCACACACAAAGAGACCTATAGGATAGAAATATTATGTACAGATTCATTAGTGGAGCAAGCTGTTAGGTAGAGGGAGTTCTCCACCACATTCAGTCTTGCAGTAGTGTCCATGCCACATCTGGCCCCTAGCACTCTGCTGCCAACGTGCACTCGCATATACACAGGAATTAGGCATTTAGTCATAGAAATCACTGCTATTAACATACGACTTCCGCCTCAATCATCTGATAACTTTCTACAAATTCAAGTAATTAATGGGTGCAAGTCCTTTACCAAGTCATAGAAACACTTCTCATCAGAGAGATTTCCTCTTGCAGGAGCCTCAGAGCCTGGAAAGACCTATACAATGGAACAAAGCTCAGTTTGTATTAGTATCCGAACAATAATAGCAGGTTATTGATGAATTAACTGGATATATTACTACATCATTACTTGAAGCATCGTCTGTGGCAGTTTTTATCTTCTTGGAACTGCAGTTATTGTTTGCCTGCTCGTCTTTAATTTCTTCATCAGAGAAGTTCTGATCTGACATCTCTGTAAGAACAAAACTTCAGCATATAAAAGACACTATTCAAGCCTTGCTTCAAGTTTTTTGACAAACCCACATCACCCTACAAAACAAGGTAAATTATATGGAAACCCCCTCCTCTCTTCCCTCACCCCAATGCCACCCCCCCCCCCCCCCCAAACAAAAAAAAAAAAAAAACAACCAATTGCCCCAAAAAAAAAAACAAAAAAAAAAGTTTCTACTTCACAGATTTGTGAAGGTTAGGTTAGTAAAGCACAGGTCATACATAACCACATATAAGACAATAGACTGGAGACCTCCATCTCATTTTCTAAACCTTTCCGACCCTTGATAACATCAAAGCCCACTCAACTCTTATATACTAAAATAACTTCATTAAATGAACTCTTCATTTTCTAACTTCACATTTCAAAGTTTTCCCGTGCTCAGAAAACCTTTTATTTTGTGCAGAAGACCTCAAGGCATGGCAACGAACGGTCGTGTTAATACATATTTTGCATATGGAAATATCATGAAATTCTAAATTAAGATAAATACCTTTTGTCAATACCACCTTAACATCAGTAAATTACAAGAGATCACAAATTGAAATGGGAGGGAGGAGTTACGGTATTTCAAAAATTGAACTCATAAGAAATCCATCATTAGTTGATCAACCAAAATGATTCACTAACTAAATTTTGATGTTGAACCTTTTGCAATTATAGTCTATCACATTTAGTACTCTTTGATTCCCCAATGTACAAAAAACATGATTAAATAGATCCAAATTACATAACATATTTCCAAGCAGATTTTACCTTTACTGCAAGCAATCGAATCTTGATCACATGAGTTAGAGTGGCACATTCGAAAGTGATTAAAACTGGCTGCTGATCCAGAGCAAAATGGCATCCTTTTCTTCCCATTTGAAGTGATTGCTCGTTTTTTTGATGTAGAACTTTCTTGAAGACTCAAAGATGCTGAAACCTGGGGCTTTGATACAGGTCTAAAGCGCCGGATCCATGGACTCAACAGAAGGCCAGCAGAGCCATCTTCTTTATTTAGTTGACATCGAGGTCTTTCAAATTGGATCCTCTGCAAGCAACCACCATTAAAAACCTTAAACAGGAATAACGACTGAAGAGACCAATGGAGATGAAAATAAAACAGTGATTAAGACATCCACAATAAGATATATAAGCATACAAACGAAATAGAAGGGATTATATTTGAACCTGGCGGTAATGAGAATAGTCATTAAAATACAGCTGCTTGGATGCCATATTGTTTGACAAGTTCTCTTTTTCTGGACGCCAACCAAGAACATCCATGGAATTGTATAACTGATCAACAAAAGATGCTTCAATTGATTTAAGGTACAAACTATGCTTCTCATCAGTCCATTCAGTATTGGAATCTTCTCTTATTGGATACTCCTGGTATATAATTAACATTATCATCAGAAATCCTGAAAAAGCTAGATACTAGGAGAAACATCTTCAAGACTTGGGTCCATGTTAACTCTTGGTTATAAAAAATACACAAAGAATTGAACTTAAATTCTTTTCTAACCATTTTATTTTAGGTTCAAGAAGCTCTCGACCCGGAAGCAGTTTAATATATACAATTCTACCTAAGATGATGTGACCAGTAACCCTAACCTACAAATTCTTGCTTCTGATGACAAATAGGCAGAGATCTTAAATAATCACCAAATTTTCTAGGTTTCGCCACACTTTCTTGATTTAGATTCTCTTCCCTGTTGAGATTAATCACAGAAAACATATATAACAAACCTATAGTCCATGAGAGGGGGAAAATAAAGGATTAAAAAAGGAAGAAAGAGTTCATCAATAAAATATGCACAGTTTTGCTATTTGTTAAGCAGTTTAACGTGTAATGGTCCACAAGCTAAAGCCACTCTGCGAACTCGGTGAGTATCAAAATGAAAATTAATTGATTTTGTACTGCAAAAGTAAATTTGCAACAAAAACGAGGCAGAATAAGTAAGGTACCATGCTAGAGGTCTCTTCCTGCTCATGGAACTCGCTCGGGCCGTCCCGGGTCAACTCGGAGGATGGAGAACAGGCTCTAGTATCGCCTCCCGTGAAAATATCCATCGTACGTATACCGCAGAAAATATCTGCTCTATATTCAGAGAAGTTGAAACAAAAAGAGAGAAAGAGAGAGCGTGGAAGGTGATATACAATTGAGTTGATTAGGCAGAGGAGGTGGTGGAGGTGTTTGGGGACAAAAGATCGGTACAGTTGTCACCGCTTTTCCACGCGTCATGGGGCCGCCAAGCTGCCACGTCAGCGCCAGCCTTTTTAGCGCTTGGTAAAGAGCCCTAGATATTTGTTCGAGAATGGAAAATATCTCTCGGCCTTGCTCGAGTGTTCATGATGACGTGGCGCCGCATTTTCACCTGACAAAGAAGCATTTCAACGACCGCTCGACACCTATCGGGCTGCTTGCTTTGCCCGTAAGATTCAAAACCACGCCACTTTGCATCAAATCATAAAAATTTTTATTTACAAAAAATCTAATGATAAAAAGATCTAACTTTTTATATTTTGTGATTATGTGAGACTTAAAAGTTTAAATTATATATTATTTTATGATATATCTAAATTACACTCATTATATTTACTTCAAAAGTGACGACAATATTAATATTAAACTTTGTGGTATTGCAGATATTATTTAATATTATCTTTTTCAAAGATTTTTTTTTTTGTGATTTTGATATATATATATATATGTAGAAGCTTACAAAATAAATTAAAGTGATGACATAATTTTCTGAAAATATAAATTGAAAAAATTAAAATCATCTAACCAAATTGATAATTTATTATTATTATTTTTTTAAAGAGACCCACACATGACATGATATCATATTGAAAACAATAATCAAGCCAGAAGAAAGTCTTCATCGGCATGGTGCAAGTGCCATGGACTTTGACCAACGCATACAATTAAAAGCTGCTTTACTGCAACTTTTCTTTTTTTTTTTTTAACTATCTTTTCAGAAGATAAGAAACCTGTAAAAATAACCAGTGGAGATATTAATATGACTAGTGGCAATAATTGAACGAGACACTGATTATAGAATAATTGCCGAGCCTGAGAGTGGATAAATCAGAATACGCCAGTGCATTGGAACTGACTTAAATATCTTCTACTTCATGCAATTAACAGTACACCGCTGGGTCACCATCCAAGAAATTTTTGTCATAGGTTCAGACAATTTTGGTGACTCATTTGAAAAAAGAAAGATTCTATTTAAGACATTAAAGGTGGCTCCATTAGTACTACAGTAGAAGAAAATAGAGATCTTCTCATCAAATTCCTTTATTTATTTATTTATTATTATTATTCAACCTTGATCCAAAAATAACAAATTTTAATGTTTCAGGACTAATGAAGCTCCTCAAATCTAATTAAAAAAGTCAAAAATTTAGAAATCAGAAGTATTTAACCAATGAGAACAAATAACTATTGCTCTGACCTGTTTCTCTGCTGACATTGGACATACAAAGAATTCATGTCATGTTGGTGCTTGGACCGGACATTCTACAAACAGAAAATAGTTCAGGCAAAAATGGCATCCAAAAGGAATCGGACATATTATTGGCTTTACAGTAGCTCTTATATGTTACATTCTGGGGAAGAAACAAAAGAATAACAGTCAAGACTGTATCAACTGTGGAATTGGTGGTTTTATTCATGTCTATTTAATGCAGCAATTCTTGCCAAATGTTGGTCTTGTGTGACAGCTTCTTCCTCTGATTTTACATCCGGAGCAAAAACGCAAAACAGAGTTCAGAACTCAAGTTTGCTGGTTCTGTTCACCCTCTGATGTTGCAGATTCTTGCAGATCCATTTGACCTGAATCAACAGAAGAAACCAGTCATATTCAGCAATGCCCACCGGTTCCAGCTTCTGCTACTAAACTATAATTTAGCTAAGAGCAGAGCTTTCCCCAACCCCAAGGCCATAGAAAAGGAAAACAAAAATTTCAGACCCCAAAAAAAAAAAAAAGGTTAAGTAACCAACAATTTTCTATTTCTTGGTAATCTGCATCGTAAAATGGATCAATTGGCAATAGTTCACCAAAACTAAGATTCACTAAAACAAAAGATGCTTCAAGGGGGAGCCAAAGTGAAGAATTGCCACAAACACATAGTGAACTGAAACAGACAATACTTTTAGGACAACTGAATTATGATATTGTTTGCTCACTTTTCTGGCTGAGCTGAAAGGTTTGGATAGTTACTTGTGTTCTAAAATGGGAAAGATACAAGATTGCCTCAAAACTAACCCACTACCAAATGGAGCTTGAGATGAACCATGTTATAATCATACCTAACAAAGAAATCAAGGATGGGGCCTTTGAGGAATCTTTTGAACTCATCTCTCTACCTGTAATTAACAGTTAAATAGATGAGCTAAACTCCATCATTAACAAGATGTCAGAGGGCTTATGTGCTAATAATATTTTTAATAAACAACTGTTGCTTTTAAACAGCACTTATGAAGTAAGTCAGCTTTTACAAAATAAAAGAAACCAAATGCAAACTCTTGAGCAAGTTTACAGTAAATCTAGAATATAAGCATAAACAGTAGACAAAGACTTGTTCATTCATAATTCTATAGACAGCACAAGCTAGCTACAAAAAGAAGAGCATCATGTAGAGGCCACAAGAAAACCAGCTTAAGATAAAATGATTGACTTCAAAGCCCAAGGGGCAAAAGGAAAATGGATATTCTCCGCCACAAAATGTAGCTTGATATACACAGAAGAGACTAAAGCACTCAATATAAGTGATTTAATCAGAGGACATTCTCAAATTTAATTACTGAACTAAAGGAAGCATGCTTGAATGAACAATAACTCTGTGGACTCCTCCAAACTCTCACCAAAAAACAAAGACCCTGTTCGCTTTCTTTACTAGCCTAGTTTCAACATCACAGAGCAAGCGACAAATCAAATCCCTTATTAAAATTTCTTCATAACACATGCTTCATCATTTTGATATCATTATATATGATAATGTGCTTGCAAATTATCAAGTTTTACATAAGCACCAGGTAATCATACATCTTTTTCCGCAATTTACATCAAGTATTTTGCTAGGTTCACCCAGAGATGTGAGATTTACAACTAAAACTGTGATCTTTTCTCAGAAAAAAGAGGCTTGGTGCAGAAAAGGCTAACAAATTTGAAAGTAAGGCGTGTAAGAAAAATAGTTGCAGAAACTTCCAGTAGTTTAACTTCCGTTTACAGCAGGGTGACAACATAGGTGTGACATTAAGATACAAAATGCATAGTAAGTGAGCTTATAAGATAAAAGCTATTAAACTACAGAAGCAGAATACCTGAACTTTGAAGTGATTTAAGGAGGTCTGATTTTTTGAAAGTATATCCTATGAAATTGGTATCTTTGGATGTCAACATCTGCACATCAAGTAAGCACACCATATGGAAAAACTACTATGTCATATTTTATGTCGGTAGTTACCCAAAGACTGTTAAGTCATGCAAGAAAATAAAAGACATAAAAGTGGTTGATCTTGTTACATAATCTTGACAGATCATAGTAGAAATATGTATACATATAAGTTAGTTATTTTTATCACGGTCATAAAATTATGAATGCCTCCTTAAACATGAATACAAATTACAAATTGAAGAATATTGAAGCTATGATTGGTGGTATATCTCAGAAAAAAAGAAACTTGATTTAGCAGAATATCAGCGAAAAGCATACATATTTATTATAATACAAGGACAACAGACGTCTTTGCAGACACACAGCTTTTTTACCTTTCTCCAAGGTCCTACTTGTGGCATGGTAGATGGTGCGCTTTCTACCTATCAACATGCAAATGCTTAGTTAGTGATGATCATGAATAGAAATTTTAGACAGATAGAATACTGCTACTGCATCTGAACAACACAATTCAACTATAACACTCCATGTTACTGCTTAGCACTTTGAAAAATAAGGCACCAGAAATAAAACGAAGAACTGCACCTGAAACAAGGAAAATAAATTATCATCTCCTAAACATATCAACCTATGCAGAGGGACAGAGCTTTAAGTAGGCCAAGGTGATAGTAGAGGATGCAGAAAAGGAGCCCAGAGCCCAAAGCTATATGAAGGCTTTCTTAAGTTCAAAAGATTAAAACTTGCACAACGATCATGCATCTTCCAATCGAACGACTTATTCCATAAGGACTAGAATCCAACACAATGATTTCCAATGAAGTTACCTCAGGAAACTTCTCAAAATTCTGGGTGTCCAACTCTCCATTTACTGTAGGCTTATAAGCAGCTTCCATTTCATACAGCTTGTCCCACTGAATGCATCTGAACCATGGATGGGCCTGCAAATATATGAAGACTTAAAAAGGGAATACTAACTAGCTAATAGTGAAAAGTTTATGAAGTAATCAACTAGAAAGATATGTCTTAAGTTATGCACCTTAACACTAGGAGAATGGAGGTTCAATTTTCACCAATTCATGGTCCTAAAGACTATTCTATGAAAAGGAAACAGAAATATCTGAAAATACATGTCATAGTAGAGAATGTTGATATTTTCTCCAAAGGGTTACCTTCAATTCTTCCACTCCTCTTGTCCCCAGCCTAGTTTCAACATCACAGAGCAAGCGACAAATCAAATCCCTAGCCTCATTTGATATTTTTGGTTCCTCAGGGAATTTCAGGCATGTTCTCCAATTAATTATCTGATGCAAAAAATAATCTGTACTTAGCATACATACACTCGTACAGGATGTTAAGTTAAATAACTCAACCAAAAACAGGTACCACCTTGCGGCATGTCATACGAGGATCGTCAGAACAGAAGGGAGGATAACCAACAAGCATCTCATACATGATTGCCCCCAGAGACCACCAGTCACACTCCATTCCATATCCCTTCTTTAGCAACACTTCAGGGGCCATATAGTCAAGAGTCCCAACGGTTGAATAAGCCTTTGGAGCAATAGATGTGAGTTAATAGCTAAGAAGCGATAAACATGGCTGATCAAGACATACATCAGTGGAAGTAGGGAAGAATAAATAAAATCAATGAAAATTATAACTTGATTTAATATGAACTGTGGGTTTAGGGTAAGAGAATAAAGGTAATACCAATGCACGTCGATTGCGTTTCCATTGCTGTAATTGTTCTTTTGGCATCATCCAAGGCGCTCTAACAGAGCTTGACTCAGTTTCACTTGTAGAATCCTGGGTGGTAACACTCTCATCTTCTAATAAAATTGCTGAGTACTTCTCATCCAGAGGCTTACACAAACCAAAATCTGAAAGCTTGAGGTGCCCATTTTTGTCTAGTATCAGGTTATCCGGTTTAATGTCCCTACAAGTAAAAGAACCTCAGAGTAAATTCTGGACAACTGAATTTGCTATTTTAGCTTGAAACCAACAACTAAAAGTAATAATATTACTAAACTACAATAAACGCTCCAATACCAATTGGGATCCTAGCTGGCCACGAATCTATGACAAGCTGGTAAACTCAGACAAAGCTAATACGCACAGCAAGGTTATCTTTAACCCATATGGAGGTTCTAAAGCAAAATTGCAAGGATCTGCCAACCTTGATGCCTAAACTTTACCTGTAAGCTCCCTGTAAACTCCCCCAAGCCCTCTCCCAAACCACTCACAAACATACAGATGAAAATAACAACATATTGTACTACCATACCTATGCACATAGTTGTGTTGATGAATTGAGTGAATAGCTAGAATGCTCTCTGCTATGTAAAATCGTGCAACATCTTCAGAAAGAATATCTTCCCTCATCAGCAATGTCATAATGTCACCACCAGGTAAATACTCCATGATAAGGTATAAGAAAACAGAATCTTGAAAAGAGTAGAAAAGTTTTACAATGCACCGACTATCAACTTCCACAAGTAAGTTCCGCTCAGACCTGACATGCTCAACCTTAAACAAAGAAATAAAAGAAGATCAATTATATGCATGACAATGCACAATAACATGATACAAGAATTGCTTCAGAATCCAACGTTAGGTTATAGATAAGCATTATTTGCCAATATGATAGTCATCCCCACTAGGATAGGATCAAGGCTTTACTATACTGCATTTAAGCATCTTTCAACTTCCAATACATCCACTTATAGTCCCACTATAACAGGTTCTTGTTCCAATCTTCTCTTAATATAATTTTGTTGAATGGTAGGACCACATGATGCCACTAAATCCTTTGCTTAATCATCAAGTAGAAGCCGGAGTTCATCCAGGGTATATGTGCCTCTGTCTGTGCATACATAATGTTTCATCATCATTTTGTGTGCGTGTATGTATATATATACATACATACATACATATATATATATGTTTATATATAAACAATCTACAAGTGAATCATTTGGTAATGAAAACCAATGATATAAACCTTAAGAGGATTGAAGATAATTGAAAGTTATATAAGAGAATTATCCATATAGTACAAAGGTGGTACTATATGAAAGTAGATTACAATAGTATTAGTATTTACCTGTCCACGGCTAAGCATCTCTGACTTTTTCAATTTCTTCATGGCATAAATCTCTCCTGTACTTTTAGCACGACATAACCTCACCTGCATTTATCAAAAATTAATACCTGTAATCACTATTCTAGGAACACCATATAAATCTTTTTCAGATGAGGTGAGAAACCAGTAGCATAATAAACTCCATCCTGATAAAAAACGCATAACAAACTCCATTATAAGCATGATGCTACCATAGTCATGTCAAGGCAACAAGTGAACTTGCCCCAATTATGTCAAGAGTAATGAAACCCATGACTGTGGAATAAAAACTTTTAGCAAGAAACAAAAAATGCAAGAAGTTTATTCGTGTTACGTTGTTTATGAGAAAGTATAATATGAACTGTCTTAGAAGTTCATTTGCATGACAATGTTTTATGTACCTCACCAAAAGCACCTTTACCAATTATGGTTAATTGCTCAAAGTCGTCAATCCCGATTTTACGTCTTTGTAGTCTCATATACTCAGTCTCCCTACGTTCCAAATTCCTCATCATTTCCTCTTGTTCCTCACTTGATACCTGAGCTTCTTGTGCTTTCTTCTGAAGGGCACGCCGCCTGAAACATAGTCCAAAGGAAGCTTGTAATGCACCCACTCGGAACCAGAGAATATCATTTCGTGCTAACAGGATTCCCCGACTTATTTCGCAGCTGAAAATTCTTTGGCCAACCTTAGGTACGATTAAACTTGCATTTACTTAGCATTTCACTCAGAGTTACTAGATCAATATTCAAGCAATAGGGATCAAACTAGAAGGCATACAAAGGTCAATTAGTTACGTGTAATATATCCAATCTAAATCGCTGTAATAAATCCAAATTAATCACAAGAAAGAATCACATCTACATGAAATTTAAAAATAAAATGCAGCACAAAGACACTTGAAAAAAGGACAATATGAGCTAAACTGCTGACTTCAATTGAAATCAGTAAGAAACTGATTAGTTCAATTAAAGCAACACCAAATTTTCCATAGGATCATCAGAGTTCAATAAACGCGAAATTCAATAAGGACTGTGACAAATGATAACAAAGCAAGACTATGACAAATGACAACAAAGCAAGACTATGACAAATGATAACAAAGCAGAACTATAAAAGCAAAACTGCACCTCTCCATGCGATCTTGTAATCCTTGCAAGTAGTTCTTGTAATGATTCTCAATGAACTGTTTGGCAGCGGCAGCTTTCTGTCTGGTCACCGGAGAAGAAACAGAGACATCCGGATCCAAGTCAAAGCCCCTCCCTGCCTTCAAGTTCAAAGCACCCAACCTCACGGTCCCATCACCGCCCTCCATTTTCTCCCCGAGAAAAAATCAGATCAACCGTCAATCTAAACAACAATTTCAAAAACTCAATCAAAGAAAAATTTCAGAAAAGCTTTAGCGTCACGGTTTCGAGGAGAGATCTGGGAACTGTTAGTGTTCGCGAAATTGACTGAGAGAAATGAACTGGCTAATAATATGCAACCATGTCTGCGTGCGTGGTGTCCGTCCTGTCCTATATACATATATATATAGACCCATGGCTTCCAAGGCTGTCCCACGGAAGTTGTGTTTCGTTCGAAATATATTTAATTTACGGCTTCTTCTTTTCGAGACGGCTTATAGGGAATTGAGTGTGGTCGACGCCATCGTTTTCCTCTCATTAACTGGAATCTTGGAGGCATTTTTTAATCATTTCACGCTTTTAGAAAGAGAGCGTCTCTGCAAACTGGACAGATAGAGATTGAGAGAGAGAGAAAGTGAGCGGTAGCTTCTGAGAGGGCGTCGGCGGAGATCTATAGGAGGCATGTCCAGCTGACGAATTAATGCGCTTTTCGGACACGCGCGAACACGATAGGTGAATTTTGGTGACGTGGCAGCTTCATGGCAGGAGAGTGGGAGGTTATGATCGTCATTTATCTGTTTATTAGGTGGGTCCACAGGATTTCAACGGGTGGAATCTGGGGCGTGCTACTTGGACTGGCCGTAGAATGAACTTCGCGTGGTCTTGGGTCAAGTTCGAGACACCGAATCGTGAAGTTTACGAATCACGACCAGCAGGTGATTAGGTAATCCGTGATCCGTTCAATATGGGCCATCATGGTCTTATGTTCTTCTTCTGCAGCTGTTCGATGCCTCCATTAAACTACGGCATGCCACGTGTTTCGCACTTAAGCCACGTTCAGGCCCAATTCCGTAATTTCATAGTAACACTTCATACTGGATTGGAACGAAAAGATTGCTGCATGAGGACAAGGGGTTACCAAAAATGTAACTTTACAAGCAAATTAATTAAATATCCTTCCAAATCTAAATTAAATTATAATTATCTTTGATATAATCTGGATTAATAAGATAAAAACTGTGTTAAAACAAAAACCGTCTATCTAGTAATAAAAACTACAAAATTACTAATTAAAAAGAACTTGTCATAAATAAGATGATGTGTCTAGTAAATTTAAACTGAACAATTCTTAATCATAATGAAATAAATAATAAATAATATAATAAACGATGTTAATATATTTTTAATAATCTTAAATTTAAATATTTTAAAATAAATTTTATTAGCATTATAAATAATAAATAAAATTTGAATAAACATTCTAAGATAAATTGAGGTTGAATATTATTTTATGTACGGGAAGATTGAAATTTATAAAAAAATTAGAGTTATAAGTACATCATAATTTTATGGGAGATTTTTTTTTAATTTTTATTATGGGAATTGTGATATTAAATTGATAAAATTATAATAAATAAAAAATAAAATTAAAATTTTAAGATAAGTCTATTAAGTGATTGTCTTTTTTAAAAAAAATTATGATATTAAACGATAAATTTTAGAAGAATTTGATAATTTTAATTTTGATACTGATTTGAGTTGTGCTAATTTTTCAAGAATCTAAATTCACATGTCATTAAAAAAATTAATGGTTAAAATTAATTCTTACTTTTATTTATTTATTTTCAAAGTAACTACAATAATTTATTTTTCTTTTTTTTAATTAATCTGGTTAATTTCTCTTTCCAATTAATCATTTTAACTTGATTTCTTCAATTTCTCTGATAGAAGAGCCATCAGATCTTCCTATTTCATTTTTGTAGCTGGTGAGCTTATTTCTACTTTGTTTGCCTCACTGCTTCAAAGCTCATGGAAGTCAATGCTCTTTTTTGCAAGCCAGCCTAAGCTGGAAAAGAAAGAGAATTTTAAAGTAAGCCAGCTTACAGGGAATTTGACATGAGTCATTGGACCCCAATACTTCATGGCTGCCACATTGTAAGCCCTCACTGGCTTTCTCTTCATTGTCATACCCACCTAATGAATATATAGATTCCATAAAGAATGAAGCAGAAAGAAGATTGCACACAACCTGATGTTTTTCTTTTAGAGAGATTAAAAAAATCAAGTTAAAGTGACTAATTAAAGAGAAAGATTGTAGGATTAAATGAAAAAAGAGAAAATTAAATTAATGTAATTATTTTGGGAAGAAAATATTAATTAAAAAAAAGTGAGCAGTCATTTATATCTGGTTTTCCATCTCATCAAACACCAATTTTCATTGTTTGGAATAACTAATCTTTGAGTTTGAGCTTAGATTTTAATTTGGAAGATATTATTTCATAGTTTAGATCGATGTTGCAATTCTTCATTTGCACTAGAAATCCATTTTTGTTGTTTTACGCTCTCTTTTTTTAAATCCATTATGAAAATATTTGCTTGATTAATCAAAACTAGTTTTTTGCAGTTGGGTTTTATATCTTTCCATTAGTATTTCAAGAATCTCTAGGTACATATATACATCTAGCTGTTTGATGATCATTCTAACTTTTATCTTGCGCATATTAGGAGTAAAGAAACTTTTTTTTTTTTTTTATGTTTAGACTTTTAGTAGTATTTCAGGTGTTCCATATGAGCACAACAGTGTATAACTAAATATGTTGATTTTTCACAGATCTAAATGCGAGTTCTAGGTATCATGCACTATTTACACTATTTATATATTATTTGAAGTTATCTTTTAGAGTAAATGTTATATAAAATTTTGATGCTTGTTCATGTTGTCAATTAAACTTTCATATTAAAAAAGTAACAAATTGAATCTTAATCTATTAATTTGATATAAATTAAACCTTAACTCAAAATATCTCGTAAATGATTTGAATGAAACTTTCATGCCACTTTGGATCCATCTTTCAAATTTAAAAAACTTTTTTTATTTAAGATCAATTTTTCGTAAAATTTTAAAAATTATATTTTTTAGTACTCAATTTTTTATTTTTTTACTATGATAGTTTGAATATTTCTTTACATTTATAAAAATTTTAAGCCAAAATTCGTTATACAAAATCCTAAAGTTGAATATCCTCAATTTTTGAATTTTTTAACTAAATTTAATTTGATTAAAATTAGTATATATTAGAGTTTGATTGATAACTTATTGAACATCAAGGGTTTGTTTGATAACATAGGGTAAACATTTAGGTTTTGTATAACCTTTATCTTGTCATGTATTATTCAATACTCATGTATCATTTTCATTATTCATTTAATCTATCAAGTGTTCGTATATAATTTGATTTATCATGTATTATATCCATTGTTCATATATTATTTTAAGTTATCACGTATTGTTTTCATTGTTCATGTATTATATCAATGCTCACATATTAGTTCTAGTGTTCATGCATCATGTTTAATGTGTCATGCTTGTGTGAATGCTTAATATGGCTAATGTTATAAGAGTTTTTTTATCCTACGATGGAGCATCGATGTGATTCAAGCACAGTTTTGAGTACATGGGGGATTTTGTAAAGATCATTCGATTATTTGTCTTCAAAGATATCAGTTATACTCAATTGTTGGATATAGTTTAAACATGTGCTAATATTGATTCAAATATACATTTCTAGTTATGAGATGGACATGTCATTTCAAGGGTAATATTGAATTTGGTAACCAACAAGTTTGATGGTCCAACACATGTTCACATAAAATCTATTGTTGTAATGGCTACCGAGATGCCAGAAAGACATAGTTTGCTGGGTTCTTATACCAAGAACAATCAATTAAGTGTAACTATGGCCAAAATGTAGTTACGTGATTCTAAAGAAATGTTTAACTAAAAAAAGATTAAATTTAGCGATGGAATATTATATTGCTAAACTTTAAAATTAAGTTTAGAAGAAATAAAATGATGAACTAGCGATGGAATTTGTCTATTGCCATAATATACTAGTTTGAAAGAAGTTAGCAATGAAATTTCAAGTCTACAGCCACCTAGGATGAATGTAGATAGCTTGACGATAGAACATCGAGGACCTATTCATCATCGACTTGTCGCTAAACCACTTTCAATATAATTAATAAAAAAATATGTTATATAATTATATATTTAATTTATTAGTTTATTTATAATTTAGTACTATCTTAATATTTATTTACTATATAATTCATAAACTAATAATTATTAACAAATAAAAAATTAAAATTAAATATAATTATATATATAGTTAATATATAGTATTATACGATTTTAATCATTTTGAAACAAAGAAAAGTAAGGATTTTACTCTAAGAATCAACCTCGACACGAGGTGGTGCCATTAAATAGTGTTAAAGAGGAGTAGGAAGGTGGGCCTCTCAGGAATAATGCCTTCATTTGTAGATATGCCCATTCATCTTAGCTTTTTTCTACTCAAATTGCTCTTGTATTTGACTAAAACGCTGGTGGTCCTGCTCTCTCTCTCTCTATCCCTTTCTTCTTTTTGTTTGCAAATAGAAACATAATAACTAAATATTGATAAGATAGTACACCATTTTTATTTGAATTTATGTAAGTAATTAAACATTACACCATGCGTCGAAAATGCTTGAATAAAGGACAAGAATCTCTATTATGTCAAGAGGGACTTAACCCAACCAGTTGTTTCATTTTGATGATTTTTGAAGACCTTTTTACACTTCTCTTTGTACTCTAGGTTGTTCTATTCTCTTTGCCATTGATCTCATATGTCCTATGGGATTAATTGAGATTTATCATTTATGTCGACAAACAAATATCAAATTAGTATATTGCTCAACGACTTTAGCCTCCCAGGTGATTGTTATAATGGTATTAATTGCCTCATTTCATATAAAAGGTTTTTGCAAGAATAAACAATAAGTAAATACAATAAAAAGTAATATATTTTTTTTTGGTAAATAGTTGTATCTTTAATTCTTTAAAGTAAAAGTTATTGATTTTTATAGAAATCATCTTCTACATATACTCATATGGACCAATCATCTCCTGAAAGATCTTATAAATCTTTATGGACTATTTATCTGATGGCTCTATCCTGTTAAGGAAAAGAATAAACAAATCAAATATATATTAAGAAAACTTATAAAGATAATGATACAAGTACTAAAAATAATTATGAATACTTACATATTATTAATTACATGAATCTATTGTCTACCTGTGCTCTACAAACTCTCTAAAATGATCATCCTTGTAAGAATAACTCTTGAAAAACCTAGGCTTTAACATCTTTATCCTTTTCTTTTATATATGTAACTCTACTTTTCATATTTTATTATGTATATGCAAAAATTCATGTAAAATTGCTATATATTCTTGTTCATTTTGTAATGATTGAATTATTTTTAATTTATTTTTATTACCTTTAAAGATTGATATATTAGAATGTTGTAATTATACAATTGTTATGCTATTATTTAACATTTGTCTTTATCATCTTAAAGTCTATATATTAGAAGGGTATTTCAATTTCTAGAATACATTATTTGCCCTTCTTATATTATTAACATATAATAGATTATTTTTTAGTAAGCATGCTTGTGAAATTAAGATTATATGTTTACTATCTCTATGTTATCTTAATCTCTCAACTATAGATTTATTCTTATATTATGTTATTATTATTCGAGGTTTTATAGTCAATTATATCTTTATTTGCCTATTTAATTAACATGTCCTATACTTTTTATGTTTGTTATTATAATTTTACACTATTGAATTAAAATTTGTTATTATTATGGATATGACAATTACTAATGTTTATTATTATATCTACTATATATTTTGATTATCGTATCCATATTATGTTTTATTTATCATGTTATTTTAATTTACTAGAATATGTTTGAATAAATTTTTATATTCTTTTACTATTACATATCAAATGAAACTTTGATCTTCATGTGTTATCTATTCAAATATATATTTTTGTGATCATATTAATGTAAGTCATGTTTAATATGTTAGATTAATCATGAAAAATCTTACAAAACTTGAATTTGTGACTCTTAGCATTACGGGACATAACTATTTATCATGGCGATTAGATATTGAAATATACACTGGGATGCTATAGGTCTTGGAGACACTATCAAATGAAATAATGATATATCTAATTAAAATCATGTCAAAACTATGATTTTTCTTATCATTATTTTCATGAAGGGTTAAAATCTAGATATCTTGAGTAAAGATCCCCTTGAACTATGGTGTGTCTAAAAGAGTAATTCTCCCAAAAGTTCACTTTGATTGGTAATATCTACGTTTGCAAGTTATAAAACAGTGAGTGAATATAACTTCATATTATATTTTAACTTAGGTTATGTAAAGAAAAAATTATAAAAAAGGATAAATTAGGGAAAACATTCTCTAATTTTCATGACTCAAATGAGCTTCTGGAATAACAATATCAAGAACATGGATTGAAAAAATATTCTGAATTAATTACATGTCTCCTTATAGCTAAGCACAACAATGAACTTTTGCTGAAAAATCATTAATCTCATCCAATTGGTTTTACAATATTCCTTGAAGTGAATGCTATAATAACCAATAGTTATAATCGAGATCGTGGCCATAGATGAGGACGAGAAAGGGATAGGGATTAAAATAATTTTCGCAGATATGATAGGCCTAATCATTGTTCACTAAACTTTAAGAAAATCACATTTGGTGATGAGAAACTACAAAAAGGCAAATCCTCACAACATTATTTCGTAGAGACTTCATGCTATTGATATGTAATAAAAGAACATTAGTCTCATACTTGTCAGATAACTAAACAATTAATTGATCCATATTAAGCTTCTCAAAAAATAAACTTGATATATCAAACTGATGATCTTAAAAACATATAAGCAAACTTAACATATCAAAATGATGATCCTCAATGTGGTAAGATAAACATAACACATTTGGATGTCATAGATTTTCTTACACAAGATGAAGGATATAATGAGTCTTTCAATGATATTATTAATATTAATTATTGTTATATATTTTTTTATTATCATGATTACTTTTTTTATACATTTGATTTGCTGTGTTTTCTTTTATTTTTATAATTGAAGTTCATTTCTTTTCATCTTATGATTTAAAGCTTATGTTTTTTTTTTTTTTTTTGTGTTTACTTGAAGAACTATGGCTATTAGTCTAAACATCCATGATGAAGATCTTTTGTTAGCCTATAACAGAATAACGCATTGAATACTTAAACATAAAAAAAATTCTTAAGTTTGACACTTAAAAAAGTTACATTAAGCATAATTTCAAGTATTATCAATATTATTAAGGGCTTCGGAAGAGCTAGCGCCCAGTTACTTTGAGAAACAAAATGATATTTAGAATGTTTTGTTCTCTCTTAAATTTAAGAAAAATTTACTAAGTTCTAAAGATATACTAGCATATTGAGATAATTAAAGAAGATAATCAAGAATATCTCTACATCACATCTATTGTCTCAGGAAACAAATGTATATTGAAAAATGTACCTACAGGATTATATTATACATACATTAGTACCATTGAAATAAATACTATAGTAAATCAGAATTTTATTGATTCAACCACTTCTATTACAAAGGATGATCGATTTGGCTACCGAGGATCAACTATAATGAGGAGAATTCTTGAGAATTCATATGGACATTCATTAAAGAACCAGAAGATTCTTCAATCTCATGAATTCATATGTGTTACTTATTCACAAAGAAATATGGTTACTAAACCATAACAAGTTGTTACAGAATCTCCTACCTTTTTGGAACATATTCAAAGTAAGAATTCTGAACCTATTCATCCATTAAACGAACACATTTAGATATTTTATGGTGTTAATAGATGTGTTAATTTGATGATTTCATGTGTGTTTATTATATATTTGCAATATGACATCTGTAAAATTTTTTGCTCAAATAATTCAATTATGAGCATAGTTTTCACATCATGCAATTAAAACAATTCGTCTTGATAATTCTGGTGAATTTATATCACAAACGTTTAATGATTACTATATAGCAATTGAAATAATCATTGAACACCCAATTGCTTATGTGCACGCATAGAATAGTTTACCTTAGTCTTTTGCTAAACGTTTATAATTAATCACTAGATCATTACTTATGCAAACAAAGCTCCCTATATCTACTTGGGGACATACTATTTTATATGCAACAACACTTGTTCGTATTTAACCAATATTATATCATAAATAGTTTGTATTACAATTGATTTTTGATCAAAAACCTAATATTTCTCATTTATGAATATTTAATTGTGTGATTTATCTTTCAATTACTCTACCATAGCATACTAAGATAAGACCACAAAGAAGATTAGAAAGATATTTTAGATATGAATTACCTTGTATTATTAAGTATCTTGAACCTCTCATAGGTGACATTTTTTACGGCTAAATTTGCTCGCTTTCACTTTGATGAAATAGTTTTCCTAGCTTTGGGAGAGAGGGGGGAAGAAAAAGAAAAAACTGAAAAAAGATATCTTTTGAAATGTATTATCATTGTTACATTTTGATCCAAGAACAAAATAATGTGAATTGAAACTTCAAAAGATTATTCATTTATAAAGAATAGCCAATCAATTGTCTAATGCATTAATGATCTTAATAAAGTGACAAAGTCATATATTCTAATTGTAAATGATCTTGCATGAATTGATATCCCTACATAACAAATTACAGCAAATGAATCTCACCCTCATTTAAAACGAGGCAGACCAATTAATTTAAAAGATAAAAATCCTTGAAAGGAGAGAGGAGTTATGAATCAATACATTTCAATTGAAGAAAAAGGTATACTATATGAGTTTATAAGCAATTTTAAAACCCAAGAAGAGGTTCAAGTACCTAATCATGATAAGAAAAATTAAGATCTTATGCCAACGTTGAAAAAGATGAAATCGAAAAGACATGGTTGTCAATAATATTTTTGCATATACTATAGTGCCAAAATGTTAATGTACATATGATTAGTTAAAATGAAAAGATGTAATTTAAACTGGGTTAGACTCACTTATGAAACATGAAGTATTTGGACTAGTAGTCTAAACACTAAAAGGTATAAAATTAGTAGGTTAAGAATGGATCTTCATGCAAAAGCAAAATGAAAAAAAAAAAAAAAAGATTGTAAGATATAAAGCATGACTTTTTGCATAAGGTTTTTCACAAAGAATTGGAATTAATTATGAAAAAACATATTCTCTTGTAGTGGATACAATTATACTAAGATTCTTATTAGTTTATCAATTTATGAAAATCTAGAAATGCATCTTATAGATGTGCTTACAGAATATTTATATGGTTTACTTGATAATGATATTTACATGAAAATTCTTTGGTTTGCTTGATAGTGATATCTATATGAAAATTCTTAAAGGATTTAAAATGTTTGAAGCATGTAATTCAAATTTTCAGAAAATGTATTCCATTAAATTATAAAAGTATTTGTGTTGGTTAAAACAATTTAGACGTATGTGGTATTATCGTTTTAATGATTATTTATTAAAGGAATGATATAAGAATGATCCTATTTATTCATATATTTTTATAAAAAAAATCTAATTTTGGGCTTACTATAATTGTAGTATATGTCGATGACATAAACATTATGGATACTTTAATGAACTCCTTAAGGTATAAATTATTTAAAATAAGAATTTGAGATGAAAGACTTAAGAAAGATAAAGTTTTATCTCAACTTACAAATCCAGCATCTAGCAAATGGGATTCTCATTCATCAATCAACTTATACAGAAAATTTGTTAAAAAGATTATATATGGATAAAACACATCCATTAGAAGAAACTATATGAATAAAGCATATCTATTAAGTACCTTACTGGTTATTAGATCACTCGATATGAAAAAAAAAAAAAGATTCTTTTAGACCTCAAAAAAATAATAAAGAAATGCTAGGGTCTGAAATATCATATCTTAGTGCAATTGTGCACTAATATATATTGTTAATAATATGTAATTCGATATAGTATTTTTAGTAAATTTGTTGGTAAGATATAGTTGTTTTCTAATACAAAGATATTGGAATGGAATCAAAAGCATATTTTGTTACCTTCAAAGAACGATTAACATGGGGTTATTTTATTGTAATAAATCAGCAGCATAATTAACTATTATGCTGCTAATGCAAGATATTTATCTCATCCACACCAAGCTCGATCTCAAACAAGTTATTTATTTCATTTGTGATGGTACTACTATATTACAGCACTCAAAAAAGTAAATTATTGCATCTTCTTCTTTAAATCATTGAGAGTCTTATCATTCATGAAGTAAGCCGAGAATGTTTGTGGTTGAGATCAATGATTCATATATGTAGAAGATATGTGATTTATCAAAAATTAATACCATTCCTACATCATTATATAAAGATAATGCTTCATTTGTAACTCAATTAAAGGAAAGATACATTAGATGATAGAACAAAATATATTTTGCCAAAGTTTTTTTTAACTCTTGATCTTCAAAGGCATAGTGACATTAATATATAGTAGATTCTTTTCAATAATAATTTTGGTAGACTTATTTACCAAAGTATTACCAACTTCAAGGTTTGAGAAATTAAGATATGGTATATGTATGTGTCAGCATAAGAATCTTATACAATAATAATGGGAGTTAATACGCACTATGTTCTTTTTTTCTTGACCATGTTTTTTCCACTGAGTTTTTTGTTGGTGAGATTTTTTATGAGGTAGATTGTCAATGCTTATTTAATAATGTATTCTTTAACTAAGATTTTTTTTTCCACAAGGTTTTTCCTTTTAGTAAAAGTTTTAACAAGACATATTCTTTGTGTATGAACATCGAAGGGAGAGTGCTATAAATATTATAATTAATTTATGAATGTCCATTCACTTCTCTCATTCCTAAGAGAAACCCTTTATGTACTAACTTTTGGAATTCGTAACTTTTCTCCCTTTTCATACTATTTTATTTTCTCATGATGTGTATTGATTACACCATTTGATGATATCATTATTTTGTGTCTTTTCATTATTGATGAAGGTGCCTATAAATAAAGGATGTAAAGTCGTAACTTAATAATAAGAAATATAGATGAATGAAAAATATTACTCTTCCTTATTATTTTATTGCAACTCTCTTTCTTTTTATTCTTTATTTAATACTAATTTATTTACTATTACTTTTTTTTTATTTTATAACAATAAGCTTATATATATATATATATATATATATATATTTGTCATGAAACTTGTGATATTAGAATGATGAAGATCATAATAGATAAGAAATTAGAGTTATAAATGCATCATAAATCTATTAGCATATATTTTTATTGTAAAACTTATGATAAAATGATATCATAATCAAATTTAACTATTTTAAGATAAAATTTATTAAAAGTAAAAAAATTTAATCTTACATGAATGTTAAGTAAAACATTATGATGCTGCCAAAAATGATAGAAAGAGAGAAAGAGAGAAAGAGAGTTGAAGTGAGGGATAAAGGGAGCTTAATCGAATTTTACTATTAGTAGCAAAATGATATTCCTGTACTTTAGTTCTAAAAAATTGAAAAAAATGTGAGTGTAGGGTGTCTTATAGGATCACTTTGATGCTTAAGTCAATAAATAATGTGGCAGTAAAATGTTAATAAAATGAAAAAAAAAATGGCTCTCATTGATAAGAAGCATACTTGGACATTTATAGAGCTTAGGAGCAGGTTTGGCCTTTCCAAAGCTTTTACGGATTGTTAACCATAAGAATTAAGGTTACCTTTTCGGATGAGCTATCCATGTGGTTTTGGTGGAACTGTCCAGGTGGTTATACTTGTAAGTTTTTACAAACTTCTATTGTTTGTCACCTTAGCTAGAGGTTGAAGACGATTGAAAAAGGAGGCCAAGGCTTAGATCAGCTTCCTAATGGTGATGGGATATTTCTCACATTGTTGGTAGGGTTTAAATCATTTAACCATTAACTTTTTAGTCTTTCTCCTTTCAAGCTTATGCATTTGATCAAATGGGGCTTGCCTACCACATCACAACATCTTTTAGGTTAGATCAAAAAAGTCCCTTGATTGGTACTTGATGGCAAGTGGGCTTCTTCTCAAGGCTTAGGTGAGATGCATGTTTATCTCCAATAATATAAATGATTATTCAAATAAAAGAAGTATAATTATATATAAATTTTAAGCTAGACTTAATTCTTTATTTGATCATATTTTTTTATCAACTTTTGATGTTGTAGTGGTAGTCTTTTGTTATTATTCGTTAATGAAGTGATGTAATGACTTCTTCAAGGTATTTGTTTATCATTAATACTTAGAAAATTTTTGTTAGCTTGGAATGGAAAACTTACATGTCTATGTTTTACAAAAGATATTTAGACTTAAAGCTCTTTAGCTTTATGCGATCCAAATATTTACTTAATCTTTGAAACTTCTTTGATTATTTCAAGACCTATAGGTACCTATTTGCGTAATCGTATAGAATTTTCAAGACCTATAGACATCTATTTATGCTGATATCATTCAAGTTCTATTGTTGTTCTTGGTAATGCAGATTTTCATCCCATTGGTACTTGCTTATTTTGATGTCATTCAGATCCCATAGGTGCCTGTTTATGTTGATGTCGTTCAAATCTTGTACTTTTATATCAATGTCGCTCAAGTCCCATAGATACCTACTAATATAAATTTCATTTAGATCTTGTAAGTACCTGGTTATGTTGACGTCATTCAGATCCCATTGAGTACTTATTTTTGTCGATGTGAATATCTAGTATCCTTTCTTCTATGACCTTTGGCCTTTGTGTTTTAAGCTTTTAAATTCCAAAACTATATATAATATTTAACAGCTTAAAAACTTGGCATTGTTACAGTGACATCCTTCATTAAATACCACAATAACTTTAACATGATCGATTCATTGATCAACCTACGCTTTTTAGATTTGCTCTTCTTTACCAAAAGTCTTTGATGCATAGAAAGATAGAAAGAAAAAGAAAAAAAAAAAAAGAAAGACAAGCGTGGGTATAAGAAAGAAAGACAAGCGTGGGTATCCCAAAACGTAAAGAGATGGATAGAATTTTCACTGAAACAATAATATCTATAGAGAAACATTTTAGGTGGGGATCTTTATTCCTTGTTCACATGGTTTAGTAAAAATAAAAAAAGAAAGGGAAAGGGATTTCTCCATTTCTAAGCACTTTTGCTTTTTTCGTATCTAATTTTTCTTATCACAAACTTGATCATCCTCAGTTCTGTTTCTATAAATGTTTTCTTGGCGTTCTCCATCGCATTAAGATTCATTCGATTCATTCTTTTGTTTTGTAAAAGACCAATACAATAGAGAGACATTACATTAATGATAATTTTCTTTTAAAAATCTTATTCAAAATATTTCTAACATTTTTGTATTTATTTCTAAGAAATTTGATATTAAAAATAGCTTTTAACATCAATTTTGTTAAAACTAATTAAAAACTACAATTTTTAATTTTAACTTTTAAAAAACTGGTGTTAAAAATGCTTTTAACATTAGTTCTATAAAAACTTAATGCTACTAAAAGGGCTTCCATGCCGGTTGTTGAAAAATTAACCTTAAAAGCCTTTTAAGCTTTTAATACCAATTCTTCCACGACTAACGTTAGAAGCATTGTATCAAGAGGCTTTAACGTCAATTCTTAAAAGGACAAATTCTTGCGGGCCAATTCTTAACGTCTCAGCTAGAAGGCCAAGCCCAGGTAAATTTGTTGTCCGTCTCAAGATTCTGACGCGTTGTGAAAAAGTCGAGTTGTGAGCAGCAAGGCAACTAACAACAGTGAACTTCTCCGTGCACTGGAGGATTTCTATGAACAATAATTAGTCTTGAAGGCCATAATGATGGCTTCTACATTTGTCAAAATTCACGATCCAATTCATTACACCTTTTAACTTTCCTTGCAGGGTAATTAATGGCTCCTTCTGAAGAACGTTACTGTCTTTTGAGGGATCTGATAATGAAGTGAATATATATAGTCATCCACAGTTAGGCAAAGAAGCAATTCATTCATTAAGTCCAACAACTGTCATTTCACTAGCTGTGCTGCCTGCGCAGGCGTTAAGAATGTGCAACTTCCACATCCACGGAGATCTGCTCCCCGGCATGAAGCGCCTTCCCTTGGTTAATTGTTGAGCTTCTTGTTCTGGTTAATTGATACGCAGCAGTTACGCAGAATCGAGAGAGAAGCGTGTATGCGAATCTCCAGATTCTGATGACAGTCGATTGTGAGATAGTGAAGATCCGGAGGCGCCTTTCTGCTATGCGCATGGCAGTGACTAAGAAGGCGAAGGCTGAAATGCAAGCTGAGATTGCAAATATGCCAGCGAAAGGTCGAGGACCTAAACTGAAGCTATTGTTTGTGTTTACTGAAGAGGAGGAGCAATTGGAAGAGGAGAGCGTATCTTCTAGTTGCCTCATTTCACCACTCTCTTTTACTTGAAGAATTGCCACTGAGAAATCGTAAGTTAAGGGAGAGCCTTTGGGGAACACCTATAAAACAATTACACAATCAGAATTGCTAATGAAGGCTTAAAGGCAATGAACAGCAGGAAACGGAAAGATTGGAGGAAAATTGGAGAAAGTGAGAGCTTACGAAGCCGAAACCGCCCAGCTGGAAGGAAGGCCCTGCAAGGGTGTAGCCTTGGCAGTATTTTGCAAGGAAGACTCTGGCATGAGGAGCAGCGAAGAAAGCTGCCGCGATTTTTCCACTTGCAAAGGCCTCCGGATAGTCGTCTATTGAGTACACTTTCTTGATATTCTCTGGCTTGAAGTTTAGAACATTGATCAAATACTTGATAATGAATGATTGCCCATTACAGCCAACAGGTGCATTTGTTCTCTGGAGTGTTTCAATATCTTGCACAGAAGGGCGGAGGCGTGAAACCGTCAACATGGAGGAGAGGCTTGCTGTGAAACTTGATGTCATTATCAGAATCACAAATAACCATGAAGCCAAAACCAGTCGCCCCAAATTTGTCTTCAGTGGTTCTCCTGCAATTTGTAAGTTTTCCAGGAACTTAATTAAAATGTTAACATGCTAGATAATGTTAACCCAAGTTAACTGTCATTGATTTATCAAGAAATCCCAAAGTCAAATATAGACTGGGAATAATATGGGCTTTATAAGGAAAATGATCATTTTCTCCAATGAGCTAGTTATTTACGTTGGATATACCCAGTAACATGTGCTTATGTGTTAGTTGTGCTTAAACTCTATAAAGATGCTAATCAATACCATCTTAGTAAGAGTTTGATTGAACCTACCTTGAGCATAGAATATCACGGTGACAGAGAACCAGAGCATGGTGCCAAAACCCTTCAACTCAGAGTTGTCCTCATGTTCAATTAACCAGACAACGAAGCCTATGAACATGTGCATTGTTACCATCAGCAGCCACATTTTACTGTTAAAGGTCTTCATGAACATCCATGTTTGGTTGGATTTATTTGGTTTTTCTGTAACTACCATCACAAGTCCAGATTCCACGTAAGGATGTGAAAACTCTACATACTGATGTCGATCTGCCATTATTTCTATATCACCGACTGCTGCACTGAAGCTCTGTTGTATATGAATTCATTTACTTAGTAGTGAAAATTACTCTGCCAGCCATCTTTATTAAATGGACTTAACAATCATTATTCATTTGGCTCATCATTCATATTGTTTTTTTTCTTTATGGAAAAGATAATGTCATGTGAATTAAGCAACAAAGGGAAAGAAGCAGACCTTGTGATAAACTTGCTGCACTAGGTCATCATATGTGCCATAGAACGGAACCATCTCGTAAGTCAAGTGATAAGGCAGGTGCTTCAAAGCTGCTTCAAAGACGTGAATTGAAAATCCTGTAATATGAGATCCATTCTTCGTCTGGTCATAAGTCACTTTCACAAACTGATGAAAGGCTCCCACGGCTGGAACCCCTATCTTCAGTGGGTTCTTCTCATAATCGCTGAGAGTCCAACCCTTTGGAACAGTTTGCATGCCACCAGGCCAATAAACAGGACCCAATTCTATCACAGAACTGTTGCCATTGCTTGCCTGGACCCTATCAGCTTTGTCCAAGCTGCCTGAGAACCCAGATTCTGGGGACCAAAATGCTATCTCTCTGTAGCTCTTGCCCACTACATTGATGATCTGAAAGGTAGAATTTCCTGCTAATTTACCATTTATGAATCTTACTTTTCCACTTAGACCTTCAAAATTGCTGGATAATATGCTTTCAGATAATGTTTTTGAGGTGACCTCTATCTGTGATCTCTCCATGGCTCGAGCTACGATGGAAGCTGCATCGTAAGCTCGGAGTGCAAAAGCACTAGGATTAGAATACTCTTCTTCTTCTGGGTATCTTAACCTATACCTTCTCCGAAACTTGGTCTTAAATTGTGTGTAAGACTTGCTAGAGTCTACAAAATAGGTTTTGAAGCCAAGCACACCTTGCATGTTATAGAAGGCAGAGGAACGAAGTGAATCAAGAAGGCTTGCAATCTCATCCGTGACAATCCATACGTAGCCTTTCTGCATCATACGCATCTGCTTTGCCTTTTCAAAAAGCAGGAGAGCTGACTCTAGAGAAGCCTGCAATACTATGAAGATCCTGTTGCTGTTGTTCTTCAGCTTCTTAAGCTCTTCCTCTATTGTAGTATTGGGGTCCGAAACTGAGGACAGGGCTGGCAAAGCCAAGTGGGTTTCAATCTGTGAATCAACTCTTCGAAGTGAATCAGAGAGAAAGGTTAGGTCCACAGAATCCGTGGAGAAAGCACTTTTCTGTTCATGAATTACTGTCACCTTGCGCCACCTGAAGTGACCAACAATGGCAGCTAGGCATTGCATATGGATAGATATATCATCGGCCATTCGGAAAATGGTTGGAGTTTGATTTTTATGTAGCAGTAAGCTTATGGAAGGTGAAGTTAGGGAAATGATGGGGATGTTGTTGGTGGTATTAGCTATCTCAGAGACCAGAGCTGCTTCTTGCATTGTTAGTGTTCCGATGATGGCCTGGACATGCTTGTTGCCAATAAGCTGGAGTGCTGCATTGGGACATTATTAGATTTGGTTTCTTATTTGATTGTTGAAAGAAGCACAATATTGATAAAAATATTGAGTAGTTAGAGAAGACTTACCAGGTAGAAAATTGATCTGAGTAATCAATCATCATGGATATTTATATTACAGGATCTTTGAAATATTTATTTTTGAGAAACAAATATCCTACTGCTTAAACTATTCATATTTAATTTCATGAGAAATTTTTATTTTAAATTTTAGATAAACATAAAATTCATATTTACTTCATAAATAAAATTTTGAATTCATTTTTACTCATGATATTTTCTTGGTGCCATCATATAGTTATTGGATTTATTTTTATCTGTCTTTTATATTTAATATGTTATAAAATTGAAATATACTAACCCATTATCATAAAAAAATATTAACAAAAAAAACACAGAAATATTAACATCTAATATTAATATATTCATATGAAAAAATAAACTTAAAATTTTTTAATTAAATAAAAATATAAAAATATTATCATTATAAAATAAATGATGACAACATGATAATAGTGATAATAACAACAATAATTGTAAACATAATAATATTTAATAATTATAATAACGATAATAATAACAATGAAGATGACAATGACCATAATAGCAATCACGTGTCAATGAAGCAACCATTATCATACTTTATTTTGTTTCTTCATTTTTATATTATGACATTTGAGTTTAAATATATGGTCGGACTGCATAAATGTGCTTATTTTTATTTTTTTCTTTTTATTTATTTATTATTTAATCTTAGTTGGTGTGATGAAAATTATTTAGGAACAAGTTTGCACAATTTTTCAACATAAATGTCACATTTTTTTTTTTTTACTATTCCAATACTTTAGGATGAAAAATAATTTACCTAACCACATTTTTAGTCTTAAAGGAAGGCCTTAATTATATTTTATAAATAATGCATGCATGGCAAAGAGTGAAGCCAGACAGTTACCGGCGGACGCTGCTCGAGCCGGGTTTCCTCGACCGGAATCGTCGAAGTACAGAGCGAGCTGCTTAGAACAATTCGAGCCATGGAAATCCTCCATAGCTACTTCCATGGCTATCTTCTGCTCCTTTCCTACTCGACTGCGCTCACCAACAACGCCGCCGATTCTGCCTGCGACCTGTGAGCTCAACGTGCAGTGACTCTCTCTTCCTTCGGCCTTCACTTCCGGTCCCACCAACACCACCAGAAGCACCAGAGAACACAGACCAGCACTCACCACCAGAAGCACCAGAGAACGCAGACCAGCACTCGCCATTTTCACTAGCTTTGCAGGTTTTCTTCAGTACTATACACAGTTTGCTAGCTCGGCCGTTTTTATTCACTTCTCTCGTGACCTTCTCTATTTCCATATAATTTCCTTTGTCACGATTCCTTTTACTTTTCATTTTTCTTATTCAAAGTCAAGTGTAGCCATTCTTCAGGGCCGATTGAATTCCAGTGAAGTAGGAACGAGGGCATGGAGCTGGTCGGTCCATGTAGAATGGTCAGCTTAATTTCTTGTGTAAATAATCTTCCATATCAAGGTAAACTCTTTCTAGTTTAGTTATTTTGCAAATTGCATTTTACTAGTTAAATTAAGTTTCAATGAAGTTTCAATCATTGACCCAGCACAAGTGATCATCACTTCATTCAATTTTCAATAATCGGAAAAAAAATTAAATAAAAAATAGAAAAATGTATTTAATATTTTAATAATAGTCAAATATTAACCCTTTTGCACGTTAGTTTGAACTTTTAATCTAATCTTTAAAAAAAAAAATCAAATCTGTTTTGAAATGATAACAATGCAAAAATCATATTTCAAAGAATATAGAAAAAAGTGTTGGAGGGTTTACTTAGCTCTTAAATGAATTAAAGTTAAGTCATAATTTATAATATTCAAATCAAGTATTTATATTTTATTTAAAAATTTACTTAACTCTCCGATGAGAACGTTATGATCTTCTCTTGACCTAAGTTGAATTTATTTTTTAATAAAATTATAATACATAGTAATTTAATAAATTTAATAATTTAAATCACTAAAATACTTTTACAACTCTTTGTTAAACAAATCAATAGAGGATTTTGATCCCAAAGGAGAATAAGGGTCTGGAAATTTTTTTTTAAAAAATCTATAATAAAACTTTATTACAGTCAAATTTTAATTAATTTAATCTTATAAAAACAAGAAGTATTTTAAATCTAAAAAACACGGTCTTCTCTATTCAAAGATTGATTTAAGTAAAATTTAAAAATAAAGTTTATTTATTTTTTGATAATTTCAGTTTTGCTCTTTATTATTGTATTATGTTACATTATACATAATATATATCTAAATTAATTAGTATATTAAAACCTTACATTAATTATGTATATTTCATATATTTTAATTAGCCAATGTGTTTAAAGAATTGTATGAATTTAACTTACTTAAATTTATTAAAATAAAATAAAAAATGAGCTAAAATGAAATCAATATTAATTTAGCGATTTTAATTCAAATTGAACTTAAAATTTTAATAGGTTTAAGTGTGGACTGGTTGTTGGTTTCTAGTGAATGGTTGACAGTACTAAAAGAAAATAGAGAGGAGCGGCAGTGCTATTGTGGGCCCGTACACGGTGGCCCATTTTAGCCCAAAAGGCTTAAAAATGAAGAAAAAGGCACCTCATAGTCGCAACTGTTGCTCGTTCGCGTTTCTTATCTGGTAAGGTTTCAGGCAATACAGCCGCTCATGGGTGGTCGTTCCCTGACCGTTAACTGCTTCACTTCCTTTTTACACCATTTGTAGCTTTGTACAGAGGAGAAACCTATGCGTCGCAGAATAGAGGACTGAAGCAGAGGATCATAGCAGAAGCAAAGTACCAGCAGCAGCAGAGGAAGGAACATGGCGATGGCTTCGACACTTAAGCCACCTCCGTCTCTTCACCGTCATTCTAGCCTTATATCCGTCTCTTCTTGCCCGATTATCTTGTCTTTTCCTCACTGTAAGACGACATCGGGTCGGTTTCGTGCTTGTACCCTTAGAACCGGGTCGGACGGTGGTAGAGTCGGGAACCCGGAATCGTATGGCTCCGATTTGCTGAGGAAACCGAGTATATTGCCGGAAAAGGACTTGGATGCAATTTCAGAAGAGGATGAGGACATAGAAGAGAAAGAAAAATTTGTGACGGAAGTAAAGGAATGGATTGATTGGGAGGACCAAATTCTTGCTGACACTGTTCCGCTTGTTGGCTTTGTTAGGATGATCCTTCATTCCGATAAGTGAGCACTGTTCCTTCTCTTTTCTTCCTTCATTTATATGCCATAAACTGAACTATCTCATTCCATTTTCTAGGGCCTAGATTTCATGAATAAAGAATATTATCTTGAATATTTTTATTTTTTGAATTCATAAAAGATTGGGGAAAATGGGTGAAGTATATTTGCAACTCACATCCGGTGAACAAGAGAGTAATTATAGTATCAAATTGATTATCTCTTTTTCTTGTCCTTGGCACCCTAACCAATTGAGGGTGTACTAGCACTGTACTTTTGTGTCTTTTATTCTGTTTATTGCTGGCTATGGGGTTATCTTATGCTGTCACATAGCTAACTCTTAAAAGTCAGCTTGCAAGGGAAGAAAGGCTTAAATTACCAAACCATCAACTAGTCCCATGTTTAGTCAATATGGGACCCTGACACGCTGGTTCTCCCTCATTGTAATTCATGGTCTTCCTGTCATTAGGCCATGAATTGACTTGAACTTTTTCCTTTAAATGCTTTTGTACTTGTAGTTAGACTGTAATGTATCAGCGTAGTTATGTGTTTCTGTCATTTTGCTGCTAATTATTATGATGTTTGTGGGATATCTTGTTGCAGATATAAAAGTGGAGAGAGATTAAGTCCTGAGCATGAGAGGACGATTGTTGAGAGGTTGCTTCCACACCATCCAGAGTGTGAAAAGAAGATTGGCTGTGGAATAGATTACATTACAGTATGTCTTTTTTTTTTGAAGCTTTGCACATTAGATTACAGTATATGCTGTCTCTTTTGTTAGCCTTTGCTTTGCCAGATTGCTGCCTTTTAGGCACTAAGAGTGATAATTCCTGAATTTAAGCAATTTAGATGTAACTTTCTTTCACATTTCAAAAGTCCTCGAAATTTATATATGCCACTTTTGCTACTTTTGACTTGCTTTGTCACAATAAAGTATTTTCCCATTTATCCTTAGGTAGCATTATTCCCTGCTGGATTGACATGCTCCTACCAAAATCTTATGTTGCTTACACAAAGATGAACTGTAGAAGATCTGGAGAAAGTTAAGAATGGGATAATCATTTAAGTGACTTGTTCTTGTATAGGTATGCCAGTGACCTTTTATTGACAATTTAGCCATATGTATTTAGTTCTTTGCTCTTCAAACAGATAGATTGTAAGCTGATTTTACAGTCATTGGTGACTAGTGGACCAACATACGGTTAGATTGCTTACCTTTTATAATGATTCAATGTTCATTAATCCTCTGCATCCAACTATTGCTTCAAAAGTATTCTCTTTAGTCTTATTCTGGAGTTCCATGATTTCAACTGTTAACATACAGCTTCTAATTATTGAATGGCTTGTTGCTTTCTCATGATAAGCTTGATGGAGTGTCCATTTGTCTGGTCATTGGCGGCAGCTTTTGGATGTTACTATCTCTAATTATATGTTCTCTATGTCCAGCAGTGCCGCAAAAGCCAACCAATTATCTAATGAAAATAGGTCTCTTGGCCAAGTTTTAACACCTTTCTTCACAACCCATTAACCTCATCTCCTAACCAGTTTTATTTGATTTATAATTGATGGACATTTATTGTTTCTTATTGACAGGTTGGTTATCATCCTGACTTTGTAGGCTCTCGATGTTTGTTCATAGTTCGAAAAGATGGAGAACTAGTTGACTTCTCATATTGGAAATGCATTAAGGGCCTGATTAGGAAGAACTATCCGTTATATGCAGACAGCTTCATTCTCAGGCATTTTCGTCGGCGTAGGCGGAATGGATGAGGGTAATATTCTCAAGTGGTCGACCTCCTTGTTCATTTTATGATGAGGATGTTTAGGTGTTTTTATCATTTGAAATGTGTTATACAAATGAGCCAAAACAACCTGGTAGAATTCCATAGTGAAATTAGAAATTTTGAAGTTGGAGTACTCAGGAAAGTTTTACAAAGATTTTTCTTGAAGATGAAATTCAATACCAGCCAACTTAGATGTGGTGTATTTAAATCATGTGAAATGTTCATATATCCTTCAATCCTGTTTTTCAGATTCTTAAATGGTGGGAATAAAGGGCAAGTCTTTCCAGCTTTTTCTTTTCTGCTGCCTCCTCCCTTTCTCTTATCAGTTTGATTGGACTGGGTTGAGTCATGCTTAAGTTATGCCACTGGCAATTCACAAGACATGTTGTATGTGCCTTTAGTTCAGTTTAGATCTCTTTTTCATCTCAAGTTGACATGTTTGCCTCAAATTTCACCTTGTGTTTGGTTAAAATGGATAACAGATGGTAATTGCCTTTGTGCCCAGGTGTTGTCCTTGGGTAACTCTTGAAACTAGCAAAGCATGCCTAGCAATGATATGGAGCCCTAAGTTATTTCAGGTTTAAGTTTGACTTATGACAGACATATAAAGCAATTCAGCACTAGTGGCATGAGAGGACTTAGTCTTATGTTTGCACTCCGAGGCTGCAATCTAGTGCTAAGTAGCCAATTCAATGCCTCCTCATTAACTCCGGGGCTTATAAATGAATTCTTTTACTGCAGATTCTGTAGAAGCCCGTTTTGATGGGGAACCAATTATTGTGTTGCTAATTTGGATTTGGTTTCCTTATTGTTGAGTGAAGAGCAATGGGCAATGTGGATCCCGTTTCCTTATTATTGAATGAAGAGCAATGGGTTTGAAAAATCGTCTCAAATGCATTAAAGAGCTTATTGAAAGCCTTTTTTTTTTTTTCCTTTCTTTATTACCATTTCATTGTTCGCCGTCAGATGAAAGGATAAAAGGAGGATGTGGCCACCAGAGAGATGATTGAATCTCACTTTTGAAGAAGAAATGGTCATGCACAATTAAGTTTAATGTGTTAGGTATATTAATGTTTATTTTTATCTTTTGAATGTCTTTAATAAAATAATTTAATTTTATTCAAATATAATTGCTTGTAAGTCTACATAATTAGGTATTGATGATGTAATATTATCAAGTCATAAAAATAAAAAAATTTGAGTAATTTTTTTTTAATAATCTTCACATGATGTTAAAGCATCACAATTGAAAAAGGTGCAAGTAGATTCATAAGGAGGTCAATGTCAGTCATCACAAAACAATAAAATTTGTGAGTGCGATGTCATCTCTTCTCCATCACAAGTCAAGAGTAAATCCCGAAGTGGATATCAGGGTTGGCAATGGATCAGGTCGGTTAAGTCAACCCACAAAATCATAATTTAAACTCCACCTGTAATAAAGTTAAACAAACTTTTCACAAGGGTTGTTTGTTTGAAATATGTTATTCATGATTTATCTATAAATTTTATTCATCCGATTATATTGATGTGTTATTTTATTAAATTTTAAATAAATTATATATAAATCGACTCAATAAATTTTATATAAATTAATTTAATAGATATTTTTATTTATTATTTTTAAATAATAATATAAATAAATAAGTAAATATTAGTATATTAAATAAATACAAATAAAAATTATATAAAATTTTATTAAACTAATAGCTTCAAATATTTAAAATATTAAATATAAAACAAATTTAATACATGGTAATGTGAAAATCATGAGAATTAATGAGTAATATATATTGTTATCTAATTTTAAAATAGATTTTAAATAATATTAATAGTATTTAATTAAAAATAAATTTATTAACTTTACTTTTATATAAGATGAATTAACTTATAAGGAATATATATATTTAAAAAAGATATATATTATTAATTATTTTGATTGATTAACTTCATATATTTATAAAATTTGATATTAAAATTTATTAAAATTTAAATAAGATAAATAGGTTTGATTCATTAACCTATTAATTGATTCTAACAGGTCGATCCATCGGATTTAAAATTCAAAACCCATTATCTATCTATTTATAAAATACATAATTCATGATTCAACTTAATTATGAAAAAACTCAGGCTAAAACTCATCAGCTAGTTCATAAATAAGTTCACCCATGACCCTAGTAATGACTCCTAAGCATAATGATGACTTCTAAGCATATCCATAATGGATTGTGATGTAATTGATGTGATGTTGGGACACACGTTATTTTCTATAGCTTTGGGCATGAAGTTTTCCTCCATGGCTTGCCATATTCCAAATGATAATGGGTTGTGATGTAATTGCTCTGATACAATCGATGTAATGTCAGTTTGTCTTTACAACACCTAAGAGATTCTCAATAAGAAATCAAATAAAGTCATATACAAGAGTTGCTCTTAATGAATTATTCTAAGCAAAAAAGGTATTGGAAGGCTCAATGTTTCAGATACACAAGAGATTCCTAGCTTGCTTTTCTTGCATGAACTCAATTTTGGTACCATGTAACCTATAATGCTTCCATTAGAATAAGCCTGTTTGAAGCTCTATATGGGAGGCCACCAGTTATGATTCCTAAATACCATAAAAAGGACTTGCATTATGAATAAAGTTAACTTGAGTTTGCAAACGAAAGATGTTATGCTTAAACAATTCAAGGAGAAGTTGCAAGCTCCGAATAATAGAATAAAGCAACTAACAAATGCCTATTGTCGAGACATTGAATGTTAAGTTAGGGACTTTGTGTTCCTATAACTTCAACCATATCAACAACATTTAGTATTTAAAAGAACTTAATAGATTATAAAGAAACTTGGAAAAGTGGCTTACAAACTCCAACTATCTCCAAGCTTGCGCATTTACCCTATTTTCCATATGTCACTCCTAAGGAACAAGATGAAGGAAACAACTAATGTTAGTGAAGAGCTACCTCATTTAAATGATGATAGAGATTTGGTTATGGAGTGAGAAGAAATCTTAGACATATGTTGGCATCAAAAATTGTTGAAGAAAGTCTAGTCAAATGGTAGAATCTTTTAGCCTACATGCAACGTGAGAGAATACCAAAGAACTGGAAGAGAAGTTCATCAACATGAACCTTAAGGACAAAGTTCAAGCCAAAGGAGTGGGTATTATTAAACTAAGAAGGTCAGGAAGGATACTCATGAAGAACCAACGTATTTGGACTAAACTAGTTAGTTGTATGGGTCAGTATTTCACATTATATGGATAATTGCATGGGTCAGTACTTCATGTTGTATGGCCATGATTATAAGCAAATGAGGTACAATAAGAATTGATCAAGCAGTAATGTGGGTATTAATAGAGTAATAATGGTGAAATGTGGCTACATAGTGGGGTCATTTTTCTATCTTTTAGTGAGGTCAATTATGCTAGGAGAAGTTTGTAGATTTTCAAGTTGTATTTAAATTCCATGTACTTTTAGGAGAAGCTAGTATTATGCAAATAGAATTTCCTTTGTGTTAGTTCTTGCCTTGAGAAAAACAAACTTTCTTTTTATCTTATTGTAGCATTGATTGGGACCTATTAGTTTCAGCTATGTCTTCTTCATCATGGATTTTAGATTTTGGAGCTTCTCACCATATATCATCTAATTTCTCATCTTTTGTTTTCTTATCTCCTGCTTTATCTATATTAATTATGACTGTTGATGGTACTCTTATGTCATTAGTAGGAGTACATTTTATTCTTACACCTTTTTTTTTCTTTTTTTGACATCTATTATATTCTAAAGTCTGCTTTAAATCTTATTTTTTATAAGTCAATTATATGATTTTGGACACTATTATCTTTTCTCCTTCAGTTTGTTATGTACATGACCCATAATCCAAAGAACTAACTAGATAAACTATAGATAAGGAGACTTTATATTTTCAGTCAACTCCAAATGCTAGATTTTATATCTTTCACTATCGATTTATCATCGTTTCATTTGAGTCAGTTATATTCTAGTTTTCATTTAAGCATTTTAGTATTGGTCATGTTTAATCATCCTGTTTGAAGTTCTTAGTTTCCAGAAGAGTATTAAGAGATTTGAGAGCACTTGATATTATATTGTTGCATCTGTGAACTAGATAAATTTTTTACATTACTTTCTAAGAGAAATATTTCATTTACTATTGCACAATTTGATAATCATTCATTATGATGTAAGGACCTTCTCTTATGACCACAAAAAAAAGGTCACAATATTTTTTTACTAATGATTTTATTAGTTATTGTTAGGTTTATCTTATGAAACATTGTTATAACTACTTTGTCATTTTCAAAAAATTTTAAACTTTCATTAAAACTCAACATTTTACTATTATTAAAATTTTAATGTGATTTAGGTGGATAATATAAACTTAATAATTTTTCTATTTACTTTTGATGGAACATTTATTAGACTTCTTAACAGATAGTCCTGAGCAAAATGGAGTTGTTAAAAGAAAACATAAGCATCTTGTTGAGATTATTCGCTCTTTTTTATTGTCTACCAATGTTCTTAGTGAATTTTGGGTAAAACCAACTCTTATTATTGCTTACTTGATTAATAGGATTTTAATCAAAATAGAATAAGGATTATCACCGTTCAAAAAGTTGTATGGTTATGCTCCTCATTAGTTTTTCTTACGTGTGTTTCATTCTACATGTTTTGTCATTCGACCTCGTGTAAAAGATACTAAATTATCTTCAAAGTTTACTATATGTGTCTTTTTGGATTGCAGTGTAGGTTTAAAAGGATATTGATATTATGATCGAGTTGCTAAAAAATTATATGTATTTATCATATGGTGTTTTTTGAGCATGTTCTTTTTTGTTCTTATCGTACTAGTCTTTACACTATGACTAAGAGTAATCTTATTTATATTGATCCTTTCACTCTTGATACAAACTTATTTATTATTTTACATGCATCTACTCCTTCTTTAAATCATAATTCTTGTGAGCTTAACATTGATAATCTAACAAACACTATTATTTTAGTTCTTTTGTTTTATTTTTAGTAACTTCTATCCTATAAAAAAGCAATTCTCAATTCTCCTTGGCAACAAACTATAATTGAAGAAGATATTATTATACATCAAAAGACTACTTGGGATTGGTGCCTCTTATTCTAGACAAACGTATGATAGGCTTTCGTTGGGCTTATAAGATTAAACCAAGTCTGACGGGTCTTTTAAAAAAATACAATGCTCAATTGGTTGCTAAAGGATATTCTCAGAAGTATGTTTTAGTTGTTGAGGAGACTTTTGATTGTACAATTCGCATTCTTTTCGCAATTACCTCTATTCGTGAGTGGCATATTGCTTAAATAGATATTAAAAATGCCTTCTTGAATGGAGATTTTTAAGAAAAAATTTATATGAAACCTCTTCTTGGTGTTCTTTATAGCCATGGTAAAGTTTGTAAGCTATTGAAAAGCTTTTTATGGCCTCAAACTAGCAACCTAAAATTATTTTAAAAAATTTTCTATTGTGATCATTTCACATCATTTATGTTCAAGCTATCATGATTTTGCAAAAATTTGATATCATTATGATACTTTTTAGGTATTAAAGTTATTTCCTCTCTAAAAGATTATCTTCTCACTCAAACTAAAGACAACTAATATTTTTGAACGTGTTCAGTTGATATTTATCTAAAACGTAATACTCACTATTTTCCTTCTTATGGTTTTCCTTGATTGGATACTAGTTTATATCGTTCTATTATTGGTGGCTTGATTTATTTCATCATCATCCGTTTAGATATTACATATACAGTTGATGTAGTTAGTCAGTTTGTTATTTTACCTACTATAGCTCATTAGGTTGTTGTTCTCTGTATTTTGGGGTGTATTTCCTCTACTTTTTTCTAACTTCATCAATGAAGTTGCAAGCATACTTTGATGTAACTTGGGTTAATGATTCTGTGAATTGAAATTAACTTTTAGATTTTGTATTTTTTTAGGGGATTTTTTATTTTTTAGAAAAATAAGAAACATGATATTATTTTCTAATCTTCCGCAGAGATATAATATCATATTATAGCTTTTAGTACTTGTTAACTAATTTGATTGCATTGATAGCTCATTGAAATAAGAGTTTTTCTTTCCCAATTCACTCTTATATAGTATGATAATAAGAATGCTATTTAGATTGCGTTAAACTTGATTTTTTATAAAAAGACCAAGCATATTGAGATTAATTATCATATCACTAGGCATTACTATAAGATTGATATCGTCACTTTGCTTTTTGTTTTCTACAGCATGTAAAATACCGATTTGTTTATCAAGTCAGACTCGATTTCACGTTTTCATTTCTTATGTGACAAGCTCTTGATGCTTTTTACAGTCGCATTTATAAGTTTAAGAGAAAATATTAGATTAAATCATATTTATGTTTATATTTATCTTTATTTTTATATAAATTAAAATAAATTAATCTTAAAATAATTAATTTTATTCAAATATAATTATTTATAAATTTATATAATTATGTATTAATAATATAATATTATCAAATAATAATAACAAAATATTCTAATCGTCTTAATGTTTTTATAATCTTCACAAATAAAATCAGATCAATCAAGATCTTTATTTGTCTTTCCTATTTAATTAATATGGGATGAGATTGTACTCTATTGGATTTTGATATTACATAGCGTATTTGAATGACTATTTGAATGACGTCATGAGAATCTTTCACAGGGCCCAAAGCTGCCCACCTCACTTCTATGATATAAGGCTCTTTAGCAATTCTTGGACAAGGAGACGCTTAGCCCATCCACGTACACTCCCCATCAAGAATCCAACTTCTTTCTCTTAACAAAATGCACATGGCTACATGTCTTGCTCTCCTTGGACCTTGGTCTATGAAAGTTAACCCCCCATAAATTGGTTGGTCTGTACCCTGCACATAAAGAAAGCAACTGCAGATACCCAACAAGAGCCTTGACCACGTGTAGAGTTATTGGATCAACGAGTTGCCCAACAAGGCCATTTCTTTGCTTTATGTGATTTAATGGCTGCACCCAATGCCCACTAGTGATAGACCCATGGTCTTGTCTGGAACGAGCCGAAGCAAAGTGTCATTGCGTGAGCCTCAGGTTCTTGTGAGCCGTTGAAAATGGATTCGTTCATGGAGCCATAAGAGGGTTCCTAGCTTTTAAATTACACAAAAATGGGGTGACAAAGCAAGAAGCTTTTGTCTTCTTCGAAGATGAGTTGAGTCGACAAGCAAAGCCCCACATCCTCATCATCCTCACTAACAGATAAACATTTGCTGCTTTTTCACTTTGTCGTTCCTTTTCGGCCTTTGGTGAAAAGGACTTAATGGCTTCAACATTAGAAAAATCAATGCATGTTTCCCCATTTCTGAATCTCTTATCTTAATTCTTGACTTTATGGCTTGAGATACAAAGATTTCAACCTATTATGTGAAAAATCGAGTTACCCAAAGAAGGAAACAAAAATATTTGTTAAATTCAAAAGCTTATATCTTTAATTTATATCTTAATTCTATACCCTATTGACCAAAACATAAAGAACCCTTATCCACTTCGCCGGTGAAAATTAGGTGAGAGGTACTCCTTGGGAAAGCTTAATTGTTTCCATTTTCCTTTTTTAGTTCAAATTTAGGTCGTACTTTTCATTAATTTCATCAAGACTTTATGCTTTCCCATTCTTGAACCGACCTTACCATTAATATATAAATATGATGGCCCAACCAATTTACCTCATATGAATATGAATGCAATATGGAAGATCTTTCAACTATAAACCAAAATGGAAACCGATTAGTCAAAGCTTTTGTATAATATATGCTTTTAATGACAAAAACCTTTATGATAATCTACACGTTATGATATATATATATATATAATATTTAACTTATTTCTCTTGCAAATAAATATTTTATTATTTTAATTTATATTATATTGTAAATATAATTTGTTTTAAATTTATTTTTCAAAACCATCATTATTGTTTTTAAAACATATTTTTAAAATAGGGAAAATTTTATTTTATATGTAAAAAAGGAAAAAATATAATTTATTGTAAATTCCTCCTTACATAAACAAACAAATGAGAATCAAACTTTTTTCATGGCTAAAACAGTGCGCACGGGATGCTCTTAAGGCAACTTTATATTTTATGGAAATTGATGATAGAACACAGGACAGCACTTAATATTTTTGTCGGCTCTCTTGTCGTGGCACGCGTGAAAATTGGATAGGCATCACGGCGTTCTTATTATGTTGGACGAAAATGCCCCTGCGTGTACTGCACCGGCGCGTAAGATCAAACTCTCGTCACTGTCTTAACAAACAATGCCCACAATCATCCAAATCGCACACAATCGCCCACCTGCGCCTTTTCTTGCTCGCAACGTGGGGGATTCCTACTCGTCAACGTAACTGACTCTGATTGGCTGTTCGTCGTACAGGGGCTCTTGTCTCATGCTGATTGGGCCAGGTGTCCATGTACAGCTGGCCCCCAAACACAGAGCCCTGAATAAAATATATATATATATATATATATATATATATATATATTACTGTCTTAAATTGGGAAGGGAAGGAAGACACTTGGCGCATCGAACGAGCCCTAATATGCGAAGAAGAAGCAACCAAACGCAGCCAAAACTACAACCAAAAGGGAAATAAATTTTTTAAGGTAAAAATAAATCTCTCTCTCTCTCCTCTGTCTCTGTGGAGTTGAGCTTGGACTCATGCTTCTTTTGTTGCTTATTGTTTGCATTCAATGTTTTCTTTTTTCTGTTCTTTTCTAAAAGTAGAATTTCTTGAAGGAAATGTTTTGAATAATTAAATCATTTCGAGTTTTTGATCTATGTTGCTTCTTAAAATCAGTGGATCTGTGGATCGTACTTGGTTCTCCTTTCAGTTCTACCCCTTTGAGCAGAAATATGTTAGATTTTCTGTGTCATTCTGTTTTCAAATTCGTTGAGTAGGGTTTCAACGAAGACAGTAGGGTTGTGTTTGCTGAAGGTGTTGGTGTATTTGTTTTGAAGCATTAGGTTGCAGAGCACTGGGATTTGGTTAGATATACAATGTTGGAGTGCTAGCAGAAACGTGGATTAAGATTTGGATTCAAGTTCTTTTCTTCAAGTTACACAAGTTCAAACTCTACTTCAGCTCTGATTTTGATGTGAATTTCTTGGGTTGGCTGGTATTTGCATTTGAACTTGTCAAAATAAAGGCAGACGCTAAGTTGAGAAAGCCAATAATAGATTCCTGCTCGTCCGATTCATTTCTTACTTCAATCAGTTTGCAGTGATAATATTTGATCCAGATTTTACAAAAATGGGGACTAACCTGAATTTCAAGAATTTTTGCAACGAAGTAGAAGGTGGCAGTGGTGGTAATAAACCGGGGGGGAGTATTTCGTTGACCCGGCAACCGTCAATCTACTCTTTGACTTTCGAGGAGTTCCAATCCACCATGGGTGGTACAGGCAAGGATTTTGGGTCCATGAACATGGATGAGCTGTTGAAAAACATTTGGACTGCAGAGGAGACCCAAGTCGTCGCTTCCTCTGGTGGTGGTGGTGGTGGTGGTGCTGCTGCTGCTGTTGGTGGTCAAGAAGGTTTACAGAGGCAGGGCTCACTGACTTTGCCAAGAACCCTGAGCCAGAGGACGGTTGATGAGGTTTGGAAGGATATACTAAAGGAATATGGAGTAGGGAAGGATGCTCCAAGTAGTGGGGGACCGAATATGCCTCAGAGGCAGCAGACCCTAGGTGAGATGACCTTGGAGGAGTTCTTGTTAAGAGCTGGGGTTGTTAGGGAGGACATCCAATTGGGTGGAAAAGTTAACAATGGTGGATATTTTGGTGAAGTATCACGTCCTGCCAATAATACCAATCTTGGAATTGGGTTTCAGAACACTGCTAGAGGCACCAATTTGATAGGAAATCATATGTCAGGCAATGGTAGTCAAATATCCATTCAATCTTCCAACTTGCCTTTGAATGTTAATGGGGTTAGATCAAACCAGCATCAGCTGGCTCAGCAGCAATTGCAGAACCATCAGCAGCAGCAGCAGCAGCAAATTTTTCCAAAGCAGCCTGCTCTTGGTTATGCAACTCAAATGCCTTTACACAGTAGCACTCATTTTGGGAGTCCTGGAACGAAGGCTGGCATAGTGGGTATTGCAGATCAGGGGATTAATATTGTTCAAAATGGTGCACTGCAGGGTGGAGGGATGGGAATGGTTGGTTTAGGAGTTGGGCCTGTTGGTGTTGCTACCAGTTCTCCTGCAAACCAGCTGTCTTCAGATGGGATTGGAAAAAGTAATGGGGATACATCTTCAGTCTCACCTGTTCCTTTTATGTTTAATGGGGGTTTGAGAGGGAGGAGGTCCAGCGGTGCTGTGGAGAAGGTTGTTGAGAGGAGGCAGAGAAGAATGATAAAAAACAGAGAATCAGCAGCAAGGTCACGGGCCCGTAAGCAGGTGAATGTTTATTTGGTTTACTCAATCTATTCCTTCTCCCGTTGGCTTAAGGTTGTAGTGAGCATTTGCTCACTGTTGTGCAACTTTGTGTGTGAAAGCATGGCTGGTACATTTTAAGATTTCTTAGATGGTCTAGAGACTCGTTTTTATATTCTAGTCATAGAAAGCACATGAAAGAATGATATACAAATTCATGAGACCAACCCTTTTATTTTTCATCTTGCTATCTGCTTATGAATTCCATTAAACTGCTTTCATTTTTATAAAAAATTTACCTTTCTCCTGTGACTTAAACTAAAAGATTCTTGATAAACTTGTACTGAGCACTGTACATAAAAAAGGACAAAAGAGAAAAAGGGTCTTTGCATTAGTTTTGAGACTATTCAGTAGTGACACTTAAAGAGGATAAGAAAACATTAACGAGTTTGGTCTTTGTTTCTTGATGAAATTTGAGCCATTAACCTACTGCTTATCGTCTATGGACATGTTGCATCCCAAAAGTTCATGGAAGATTATGTGCAGAATGGTAATGTGATAGCGATCTGACATGGGAAGAGAGGGATTGTGGGAGGTCAAGGTCATGAGAAGTTGTAAGAACCCATTTGTAGCAAGGTAATGGCACAATTGATTTAAGAGAAATGACATCAACTTGAAATTGTATCATAATACAGTGTTTGATTGCATTGACTGAGGCATTGCATTCTAAAAACAAATATAAAGGAGGATAAACAATTTGTATTTTGTTTTGGATGAATGTTGTTCAGTTGATATGTGTTTGATATTCTTGTTCTTTTTCTTATCGGACTGTCTCCTTCTAGGCTTATACCATGGAACTGGAAGCAGAAGTTGCAAAGTTAAAAGAGGAAAACCAAGAGTTGCGAAAGAAACAGGTAATTATTGTGGTAAAAACACAGTTGTTTGAACACTTACATTGTAAATGTCTGCAATAATCTCTCTCGTTCTCATTTCTGTTCCACAGGCAGAGATCATGGAGTTGCAGAAGAATCAGGTGCCATGCCTTTCTTTTCTTTTCTGTACTCCTTTTACCAGGATTTTGCATGATATATCATTGATAGCCTATGTAGATAGCTCTGAGCATCTTATTGCTGTGGTAATGACATGTCCTTTGGCAAGACATCCCTCTAATTTCCTGATTTGCACCCCTTTCAACTCCCTTATATTGAATATGCGCTTGTCATTTGTTCCGATATGTTCTTCTATTTTCATTATTATATAGGGGCTGGTGGCCTTAAGTGACATGTGATCTACTGTTGCTGTCATTTCTTTCTGAGTTTGCCATCAAGTTGCACAATGATTGTTGTAGTCTTCTCATTTCGCAAGAACTAAGTCATGCACAAGGGCAGAAAGTTTTAGATATAAGATTCATATAGGAATGAATTATACATACATGTGGGTGAACATTAGTGGAGTAATGAAATAAGTACTGTGAAGCCAGCTCTCCCCATATATTTTTCTTTGCTTTCTTCAGTTTGTCAACAAGTAGTTTCAGTAAGATGAAAACGGAACCCAAGGGCAGTATAAGGCTATGGCAATCTGATCAGATTGAAAATTGACCTTAGAGATCATCTTGAACATTCTGAGTAACAACTGATCATTTTGTGATCATCATATGAGGTGTTGGGTATTCAAAGTCCTTGACATGAATGTTTAGGATCATCTGCATGCTGAAGTTATCAGTTGACATAATGGAAAGTAATCTCTGATATGGATGTATACATTAGGACAGTCTCTCTTTCTCTCTCTCTCTCCCTTTTTTTTTTTTTTTCTCACATTTGCAAATGTCACAGGTCTTGGAGATGATGAACCTGCAAAGGGGTGCTAAGAAACGGTGTCTGAGACGAACGCAGACTGGTCCATGGTAAAGTGATAAGAGTGGGGTTTGTCAGTCACAGGCTGAAATTATTTGGTTGGTAGCTGCACATATTTACGGCAAATATATGTTCTGCTATAGATGGAGAGTCTTAGTGTGCTGTAGATCAAACTTTCTGATATTTTAAATCTGTCTACTTCTGTCATCACTATGATAGATAGGGAAGCAAATATGTTATTAATTTAGTGCCACATGATAATGTAGTGTACATGCCAGAGCATCTTCAATCTCCTACCTCTAGCATCAATCAACTTGTGGTTCCACCTTTGTGGAACATGATTTGTTACCTTCATCCATTTTTCCTCAGGAGAGGCTTTGAACGGTTAAAGAAATAGAAGGTGAGGCAACTATGTTCCACTGGTTCTTCATTGAGCGAGTGTAGTTTCTAAGCATGTATGTAATCCCTTAGCATGAAACTCTCCCCATCCAAAAGTGATGGAAATAGCTGCCATGATGCAAGGTTGACTCTGCAGAGTCAATACATGTGCCGGACATTACTTTGAATGAATTCCATGGGCAATCTTCAAGGTTAGCAACCCTAGTCAATTTCTTAAACCTAAGCTCATCCATCCATTTGTTGAACAAAGCCCAGATCCCGTGAATTATTTAGCTTTTGATACATGTGCGCGTAAAGCTCTATTTTGAAAAGCAGATAAAATTTGAGGTATCAGTGTGGCATGAGATATTGAAAGAGCAATACTAATCCATTGCCAAATCTGATATAATAGCCCCAGGAGAGTCAGTCCTAAGACCTATCTCTTCATCGAAACTTTCAATACTGTTTGAATGCTTTTAGCCCTGTGACAGGCACAAGGTAGAGGTCAGCCTGGCGGTTCTGGGTCCTTTCCAGCCATGTTGTCCCTGGGTGGCATCCAAATTATGTCTTTTAGGCCTGTGCAACATGAATAAATATGCTTGAGGTTAATGGCAGCTTTCTATGTATCCAAGTATTCCAATTTGTCATAGGAAAATTAAAAGAAAAAGGGAGATAACAAAGTCACAACCTGCTAAAAATAATTCAGATGATAAATAATTATTTTACATTCCTCAATGCTTGAACTCAAAATCCTAAAGGTCAGTTTTGCATTGTCAAGACAAGTGAAGAATTATCCCAAAGAAAAGGTCCTAGTTCACAACATAAATAAATTACTGGTACGATGTCTTCTGATGAAATAAATATATGGGCATGATATGGCTCCCTTCTAGATGCAAAAGTACAATTTCTTGTGACAAAAATCTAATAACATTTGACCAACTTACCATGAAAAATTCTTAGCTACTGAAATTGAGGTGATGCTTCAGCCATTCTATCCATCAGGATACCTACTATAGTGGCTCCAAGCTGGCAACAAAGCAATAGTAACTCCAGTTCAGAAAACTCTTCTCCGGACTTTGAAACCCATAAATTCATGGAATTTAATGTCAGAATTGTAACTCTGCCCACCATGCTCCTTTAGCATTCAGGTTCAGAATTAAATACCAAGAATGCAAGAAGTAGAATTGTTCAACATATCACATCAACAGGAGCAAGTTCTATTTCCAACACTTGATAAGCAGACCACTACATATATTAAGTTTCACAGGCAACAGGTCCATCTCTAATGCCTTCTATAGTCTGGGAAGAAGTGATGGCAGAGAAGCAGCAGTGTACTAATATCTGTACTTCTAGTAAGGATACCCAGAAGTGCATTCCACATCCTTCCAGGATATCATTTTCCTACGATCCCTTCCCCTAAATGATCTAGCAAGAAGTGTACCACTAATTGGCTTACATAAACCAACATCAACCACAGAAGTAGTCTTTCCTTTTCCCGAAGATGGTGCCTCATCCATATAATAGTCGAACAACATTGCAAGACAGTGCACTTGGTGAGACAAGATAAAGTTTTCTTGGTCCAAAGACACCATCTTTAACAAATGAAGATTCACCTAGATGAAGCACAGCAAACATGAATCAGTTAGACAATCATATTAATAATGCAATATAAGGTATGAATGTGATTTTATCAGGATAATGACATGCAGGCAAGATATCATGACGGTAAACTAAAGTTAAGGAAATGACAGGAAGGTGAGAACATCAACCAGCCCTCATAAACAACAGAATAGAACTGCTTTTGCCAGAAGCTACATAATGCTTGAAAACATGACATAACAAGCAATTTCAATGTCTAAGTGGCAGCCAAGTTATTACAACATATGGCAATCACATTCCATCTCCCACATAACCAACAAAAACCGGTCTGACAAGCCCTCACATATTGATTTTACTGCTGATAGCTTACCTCTGCTTCCATAGCACGAAGTTCATTATATCCCTCAGAGTCATAGCTTTCACAATAATCTTCTGCAGAAGTACCGAGACTCAGTGCAAAAAGAGGAGGTCTGACAGGGTACTCCTTGCTGATCTTGATCTGCAAAGATAGAAGTTAATGTTAGATCTCTGCAGCCAATGAATGCACAAAATGGATGGAAAAGACACCACTGACATTACCTTGGCTTCCAACTTTACATTCTTCTCATTATCCAATTTCCTTAATAAAGTAAGAGAAAATTCTTGGACCCCATAGACCACCCATGATTTTTCAGCTCCCTCACAGGACTGATCAGAGGCAGGATTTTCTATCTCCACCTCAGTTTGTGCAGGTTCATCTATATCACCATCAGTATCCAACATCAGATCTGAATCATCTTCATATTTTTTAAAACTTTGTGATTTTGCCTTGTTAATCGGAGAAACTATGCTCTTTGATATCAGAGCTAGCTGCCTAGAATGGTCTAGATTAGATCCTTTAGTTGGACTAGGTTTGATAGCACTTGTTGCAGAAGCAACTGGAACCAAAGAGGGAAGCTCCCCATCTTCCCTTGCACCTTCTAGCTCTTCCTTTGATATACTGGACCTTCCATCCATATCAAGATCTATAGGATCCTGACCTTGCTCTGTAGTAATGTCAGCAGGAGGTGAAGCCTGCTTAGGAGGGGGCCCTAAAGCAAACCAACCATGCAAAATGCACAATGGGGCATGCAGAGCCCAAGGAACACTTTCAGAATCAAGACCAGGCCATTTAAGCTTCATAAGTGAATCAAGCTGCTCCCTGTAAGCCAATAAAAGAACTCCAAATTTTCAACATAAACAGACACTACCAAAGGACAAACAAGATGCTAAAGAGCTTCGACACAAAAATGTAATTCCCGAGTTGGAAGCAGTAAAAGAACAAATCATAATCAGGCAAAAAAACTGATTTCCAAATATACCATTAAAATGACTATTTTATATCATAAGAGATGCTAACAGGCAACAACAATACTAGACAACTGCATCATACTTATAAGAGTGAATTCTCATATTTGACCACATTGTGATACCCATCCCCTACAGATTTTCCTAGTCTTGACCGTCCAAGAGAGCAAACATACAGAGCAGTGACTCACACAAGAGCCAGCTGAGCCTTTTTTCGGGAGCGAATTCTTTGCACAACTGTCTGTACCCGATTTTGCTGGCGATATAATGCCAGACCAGATACAACAGCCTCAGTTTTAGTCGTTTCAGAGCTTGGAGATTCTTGGCTAGAAAGCAATGGTGAGACCTCTGGTAAGAAATCAATTCCTGCCAAATGCTGAGCCCACTTATATGGCCGCAAAGTTCTCCTTTCATCAAATACTAGGGCATTACCAACAAGGAGCTTAGCTGACTGCATTACCATCAAGAAAAATTGTCTTATCAAGGAAATGAAAAATGGAACAGAAGAAAGAGATAGTGAAAGGCAATTAAATGGATAAATGGAAGGATAGTTACATGAAACATCCATACCTGATGAGGAAGCTCAAGACCCGTGTCATCAGGAAACAAGTTGCAGAGGATATTATTCTCAGGACCTTCCAGAGACGCTTCTATTCCAACACATACAACATTCAACTTTAACATGTACTCAAACTTGAGGGTTATGAGCTTTACAGACTTCGAATCAGAAACCTCATCATCATATATCTGAAGGATGAGCTTAAGTGGGTGAACTTGATATATTCCTGCTTGGTCAATGCCTTCCTTGCTTGGTACCCTCTTTGGACGCTTCCTCCTTCTCTGACCATCATCTTCGTCATCAGGTACATCATCTTCCAATCTGGAGCTCTCTGCATTAGCAGATATGGCTGGGCAATTAAAACAACGTCAGTATTCATTACTTTCAGAAGAAAAATTGAACCAGTCTATGTTCAAAGGATTGATTGACATCAAAATAATTCGGATCCTAAGGCGCATAAATTCCAGAAACACTAAACATCAGGATGGAAAGTCACTTTGGATTACCATTATAACCTAATACCAACATGGTAGTCCTGACTCATCCTAAACTGCAAATTTTAATACATCTTGCCTGGAAAAATTAGTGGCAGATTGGTTTCCTAGTAAATTATAAGGCATGCTTTCATAATTATTTATGTTGCCACAGAAAAGGATTTATCTCTAAATTACCGGTGTCCTTATTTGCTTGTTGGCGTGCTGCAGCTTGAGCATCTTTCAAGCTTCCAACTATTTCCAGATCAATATTTTCTCCAAATGCTTCCTTCTGTGCCAAAAACTGTGAATAGATCACATAAAGTGGAGGTGCTAGCAACTCAGCAGAATGGTGCTGCTTCAATTTCTTTGTATGCTGAACCCCAAGCTGGTTCTGTACTGGAAGGGAAACTTTCTTAAGAGACTTGAGGTGTGAAGGAAGAGTTGACAAGAACTTCTTCCGGTTTGCAATAGTTTCCATCAGACTTTTCTTGTGTTGTTCCAGTTTTGCACGATGTTTGCATAGTTCTTTGCGCTGACAAAAATGACACATAAGCGCTTAAGAGTTTTCTGTTTCAGTAATAAAACATAAAAGAGAAATAGTAATAATAAAATCAATGAAACAAATAAACCCAAGGTCTTTTTTTTTTCTTTTTCAATCAATGATGTCCACCTCTTACAAAGTTTGAGAAAACAACAAATGGAAGCCCAAGTTGCACAGATCACATGTTCAATCCCATTTAAAACTACAGGCAGAAATCAAGGAACAACTAAATTAGACTTCTTCAAACTTTTGTTAAGGAATGATATGAAGGTAGTGAATGATATGTATACCATGCTTAGTTATTTCACCAAATCCAAGTGTTCTGTATCATGTGTTAGGCCGCCAGTATAGGCTGAGGGCAATAAAGTGCAGAAACTAAAAGTTTCTATCATGCATTGCCTTTATGAAGGTCAGCAATTCAACAGCTGCTTGCATTGCTGAGCATAATCATAATCTTGAAAAAAGAATTGGAAGAGCAAACCTAAAACATAGCAGAAAAAAAATGAGGATAACAGTTACCTGGTAAAGTTCATAATTAAGCCTCTTAAGCATCAGATCATGTGAACTATCACTGGACAAGGTAGGTTCTTTAATCTCTTCAGGTGCATCACGCAGAAAATCTTCTTCTGGGACAAGCTCGATATCAGGATATTTCGACTTGAAGTCTTTGCAAGCCTTTATAGCTTTAACATAATGACTCTTCTCATACATCAAATTGTGAAGCTGCAGAGTTGTGAAATCAACGGGTGCTTTCGCACGCTCCGTGTCCGCTTTAACACGATCCTCCTCTAACAAAATTGACCGATTTGCCTGCCAAAGAACCATTTACAGGACGCGGGAGATGACCAAAGCAAATTGTTAGAGCTAACATCCGCATAATCCCCAAGAAAACCCTAGATGCCCAAATGTGGAACAGATAGATAGAAGAACTTAGCACACACACAAAGAGAGAGAGAGAGAGAGAGGGTACCTGACGGAGAGTGACGAAGTTGAGCAACATTTGGGTGAGGAGTTCTCTGAGCTCGGATTTGGGCTTGCCTCCTTGTTTGATAGAGAGCATCTTAGCCACGATATCTTCAACTGAGGCTTTGCTCTCTCGCAGCATATCGTAAGCTGATTTCTCTGTCTTGCGCGGAGGGAGAACTAACTGCGCATCCTCCTCCACTACCATCCCTTCTTCTATCTCGTCGTCTTCCATGGCCTTCTCTCTCTCTCTCTCTCTCTGAGAAGTCCCAACCTCGGCTCCGCTCGTGGAAAAACGGAGAAGGAAATGTGAAACTTACAAATCATTGAAACGACATCGCATCAGTTTTAACCACGTATAGCATCTCTTTTCCCAAAAAATTTAACGACACCGTTTGATTTTTCTTCTTCTTGGTTTCTTTGTTTTGAAAAAAATTCCTCTAAAAAGAGCGATATAAAAAGCAGGCTGCAGCTGGAGAAAGGGCCGTTGTTCGCAGCTGTTGACCTAAATTGTCGCTTCCGGTTCCGAAAGAAATGGGCACTACTGAAGTAGCAAGCAAGGCTTCTGCTATCAAGGCTCTGGGCGCCCTCTTCAAGCTCACTGAAGTTTACTTATGGTACTCTCTCTCTCTCTCTCTCTCTCTCTCTATGTATACATCATCATCTTGCTGCTTTTATACGCAAACATTGAGATATGGTGCTTGAAATTTAACATTACTATCTTAAGGACTCAATTCATGAAGCTCTGTGCTTTACCGAATTGTGATCTTTTTTCTTTGTATGTGTTGGTTATGTGGCTCAACAGGGACGATGGTCCGAAGGAGACCCGTGAAGTATCGCACGTGACTGCAAGCAATGTTAGTTTCTGGTTCTTGGACTTCATCTTTCTTTATCCTAGTAAATGAGCTCTCATTTTAGCTTTCCTCTAATCTATATCATTTCCTGTCTGGAAATACTGAAACTATTGCAGGACGTTGATGATATTACTTCAAGTATCGTTTCTTCACCCAGCGGCAAGTGTTCCACTTTTATTTATTTATATCTCCACGAATTTGGGTTCTTTTGTTTTTGATCACTGCTCAAGTGACAATACTAACAGAACTTATATCAATCTCTTGCATCTTGGTTGATTCTTGAGAGGGCCTGAGTGCTTGATGCTGTTGGCTCACATAATCTGAAGTAATGCTTTATGTTGGTTTAGTAATTAACTTTTCTTTTATTTTCTGATCTTTTTTCAGACTTAAGCCCTGAGGATGTAGAATTGATTAGAGAGATGGATGCATTGGGGCTTCCCTGTTCATTCCGCACTAATAAGGAGGTAAATTCAAATATTTTCTTTTACTTTTGTCATTACTGCTAGCTAACCATCATCGCTTTTTTTTTTCTTTCTTTCTTTTTTCTTTTTGTGTCTAAAATTTTGTTCCAATACTGGCCTTGCTGCAGAAGAGGAATAAAATGAGTCATGGCAAAAGTAAAAATGTACGATTGAAGAATCCTCATAGTCATAAAGAAATTAAGGATGAAACACTGGAAGTTTCCAGAGTGAGTGAGGTTCCTTCTGTTTTTCATGATAACTCGAGCAGTTCTTTTTGTTGCATGTCAATGCTGGGCCAAAGTGAATACTCTTCCTATGATGTTGCAGTGGATATATCTGAATCACAGTGCCCCACTGGTGAAGGAGAAGATTCAGCTGGCATGACAAGGATTGCTTGTGGCATCGTCAAGGAACAAGTCTGTGGTGGACTTCCTGACAGTTTGTCCTATGATGGCCAGGATTTTAGCTCTGTTATGTGCACTAATGTTGCAACAAATGATAACAGGGATATTGCAGCTAGGACTATTTCAGGGGCTGAACTTTCTTGTGAATGCTGCTTCATAGATGCTTGTTGCAAACATGGTAAGAAAGAGCTAGACAGAGGCTCGAAGAACCCCAAAAACATAGAAGGCTCTGTGTCGGTCTGCTATTATGAAGTAGGGGAGAAGTTTGACATTAAAGACACTACTAAGATGCCAATAGTTTGTGAATCAGTTGTTGACACTCATAGTGCGGAATTTCTTGGCTGTGAAGACATTACCAGCTATGATTGCAATGGTGGATTTGGAGATTGGAGGGTCTATTGGGACTCTTTCTACATGAGAAACTACTTCTATAATGTCAAAACACAAGAATCTACCTGGTACCCACCCCCAGGCATGGAACACCTGGCGTCTGGTGACACTGTGGATAAGTCAAATGAAATGACTGCTGAAGTGACTCAAGAGGATATCCGTCCTTCCATTTCATATTTTTACAAAAATTCAGAAAATTCTTGTGGTCTGCAGAAGACTGAGTCATATGAGGTATTGGCACATGATGATAGACTAGCACAGCAATCACATGAGGGGGTTTCAGAGGAAGATCTGCTTGTGGCTGACAAATCTGTCACTAATGCGATTGTACCAAGTTTGAGCAGCCATTTTGAGCAGACAGATGAATGTTATGAGATCACTAAAAGTCAAAGAAATGGAGCTATGCTAAGCCTAATATTAGACAATGGGGAGCATATTGGCAGGTAACTTGCCCCTTCTGAATAAGTGTCATTACAAATGCAACATAACCTGTATCAGTCTTGTTTAGGTTTTTCGTTTGATGATTTAACATGCTGCCTGAATTTATAATTCGATTCTTGTGTGCTATGGGATCTGCCACATTACCTTGCAGTGAGACATTTCATAATTACAAACTATGTATTAGATTGTTCTGATGGCACACTCATGGTGCTAAGTATTTAATATAAAGATATAATTCTATGTTTTTGATTTAAAAAAAAAAAGGAATTAGATTGTTTTAGCAGTAACAGTTTCACGACCTTTTTCAATTGAAAAGATGATGCAGCCTATCACAGCCTTAGGTACTGTCAGCTTGTCTGTTTGATCTCTTAAGAAAATAGAATTTTGGCTCCTGAATTCTGTCTTGCTTGCAGCTTAACAGATATTTTCTCTGGAGCAATTTCTGAGGGCTATAATACGCATCTGCAAGGACCCAGTCCTTCAGAATATAAATTGGACAGAAATCTTGAACCTGCCATGACTAAAGGGAAAAGGAAGACAAGGAAAATACGAGTTCAAAGGAAGTTGTCTAATAATGGGAAAGGTCGACTAGTTAGCTGCACCATTATCCTTATACTCATGAAAACCATTTTATGATGTGGTTTCTTACAACAAATTATTTGCTTTAAACAGAAAATCAAGTTAGAAGGATTTTTGAGGAGTGTTCCGCCCATTTTGGCAAATACTGGTGCCAGAGATACCTCTTGTTCTCCAGATTTGATGATGGTATAATAATGGATGAGGAAGGATGGTTTTCTGTCACTCCAGAAACTATAGCTAGACATCATGCATCACGTTGTGGGGGAGGCATTGTAATCGACTCTTTCACTGGTGTTGGTGGAAATGCCATTCAATTTGCAGAGAGGTGAGTGATATCATTACCTTGCTGACTTTTCTGGATCTCCCTGCAGCAGTCTGAGGATTGTTTTACTGGTGTGATGCTGTTCACTTCTCCAGTTGCCACCTATTCGACAATATATTTATGTTCCTCAGAGATATTTGGGCAGAAACTATTAGTAATAGTCAGTATGATAGTAACAGTTTGCCTTACACATTTTTTAGGACTTTGGTGGGCAGCAAAATGCTGGTTCAATGATTTTCCCTGTAAATCATTATGGTCTTGGATGGTTTGTGTATATTTATTTTCTTTTCAGTACATTTTAACCAGATAAAGCCACTTCTAAGCTTCAAAGTGCTCAATATAATGTTTTTGTTTATTCATCTTACAGATTGTACATGGTCATACTTAGTGGAATTCTTGTTCTTTTTCTCATCCAATATGTTACTGATTTTTATCATGTGATGTTTCAGGAGTGAACATGTTATTGCAATTGATATTGATCCGAAGAAGATTGATTATGCTTTACATAATGCTGCTATCTATGGGGTTGATGACCAAATAGATTTCATAAAAGGGGACTTCTTCATTTTGGCACCTAGGTTGAAGGTATCAAAGATCACCTTTCCTTCATTATATCATAATATGATTGGTTGGAAATTTAAACTAAGTTGTTTTTTCTTGAAAAAAGGGGGAAAAAAATAAGAAAAAAATTTGCAATTTGTCATCTAGCAATTTGTCTTTTTCCTCCTCCAATCCCAATCTTTTTCAATGATGAAGTTTAATGTAGGAATGACTTCAACTTCTACACTCCTAGACTGAAGTGCATGCATTGGTTGCATATTAGTAAAGCATTTGCTGGAAGCAGGAGTTTTACACAATCAATGTGGCTTTGCTGGCAGTCCCATCTTCAGTCATATCTCCTTTTATTTTACTTCTTATGAAGTCAAAAAGAAAAAAGGAAGTCATAAGGATCATAAGCAATGATCAAAGGCGCATCAAATGTGTAGAAGTATTATGATATGAAAGCTTAAAAGTGATATCTCGTTCTTCCAAATTAATTAAAGAATTCATACTAGAATAAAGCATGGATGCCCTTGACCTCTTTACATATACATTTCATCTATCTTGGACCCTAATCTTATTTTTCTTCAATTTCAATGTCAACTGTACTGTAGGCAGACACTGTCTTCTTGTCACCTCCTTGGGGAGGCCCTGATTATACTAAAGTAGAGATATATGATATCAAGACAATGCTGAAGCCACATGATGGGTATGTTTCTTCATACATTTTATATTTGTAATACTTTCATTTTATTTTTTTTTATAATTTACTGATGCCATTACTTCTATGTTCTCTGGTTGTACTTGTGCAGATATTTTCTGTTTAATACTGCTAGGAGCATTGCTTCTAGGATTGTCATGTTTCTCCCAAGAAACGTCAACCTCAACCAATTAGCAGAATTGTCTTTATCTGCCTCTCCTCCGTGGTCATTAGAGGTAATCTTTTATTAGTATTTTTTTTTTCTTTGGTTTGCTTCTGGGTTTTTATGGGTCCTTTGCTGTTGCTAAATAGAATGCCATACTCCTTAAAGTCTCCAGGGAGAATTGTTTTGTGAACTTTGTCATGTAGCATCTGGGATTCTTATGCATAGTATCGGGCTCTAGAACTAACCACTGGTCAAGGACTCATTTTGGATATTCGTGGATGTAAAATAACTTCATCTAGCATCTGCGTGGCAACCAAAGCTCAGAGGTGTGACGGCACTGTTAGTGCTTGGTGATGGCTTAATCTTTAATTTGCACAATAAATGAGACAATTTCACATTTGTTCATCTGCGTGTGTTTCACATACCAATGAAACTTTTGGAGCACTGATCATGAAAACCAATGATGAGTAGTTGTATTGCTAACTGAATTTTTATATCCTGCTACATTTTCTTGAAATTTACAATCTTTGGGGAATCTTTACCTCTTGTTACGTTTGGGCAACTATTGAATCCCTAACTGATTCTCTTCCTCCTAGATTTGTGGCACAACATTAAGAGTCTTTCAACCCAGGCTGACAAATATCCTGTGAACTCATTCTGTGGTGCACGAAAGCATCATTAGTTTTTCCTCTCTTTTTTTTTCAGTGAATTGTTTTTCCTAAGTGAAGAAATTCATTTATTTCATTATTTTTTGCTAAGATTCAAGTTCCATGATCTCAGGTCGAGAAGAACTTCTTAAACGGGAAGTTGAAGGCAATAACTGCTTACTTTAATGTGGCACCGAAGGATGATTAATCAACTTAATCACTTGAGGGATTGGTTTGAAGAGGCCTGATGTCAGTTTCCTTCTGGATATGGATCTACCATTGAGGTGTCCGTATTAGCTGCAGCCATGAAGTTACCTTATTTACGGGTTTGCTAAGTAGTCAATGGAGTATACATTCCTGCTGTTATTGAGGTGGTGGTTTAATTATCCTAGCTTCCTAGGAGAGTCTGCTGTTGCAGCAGTGCCACTCTATGTTTTATTTATCCTATCCCTGTAGAAGAGCCTGCTCTTGGAGCAGGCACAGAACAAGTGTTACTAATGGTTTAGAATTCTCAAGTTTCAACAAAAAGCCTGCAATTGGCATTGGGAGATACTCGGTTTAGTGTAGATGTAAAGTCTTGTGTTTGCTTGCACACAGTACCTGAATTTAATGCCTTGAAGATGACAGTTGCAGTTATTCTCCTAGCCAAAACAGAATTGTTTCCATAGGTCTAGAAGCTTTCTGTTGCATGCCTAAATGAATATCTAATCTTCTAGTGTATATCCGTCCTCTCTTTTTTGTTTTGTTTTTCTTTCCCAGCTTTGATGGGGTGTGGCTGTCAGGGCAAAAGCTTTGTGACAATGTTGCCTTATGAATTCTTTGAGGGATGCTGTTTGGCTTGTGCTTAGCAAGTGGTAGGAACCCAGTTGTAAGTTTGCAGAGCTACTTTTAACTTTCATTATCTCGTCAATTCTGTGTTTTAGATGGTTTATCATTGATCTTAGCTGATAGAGAAGTTGGGTTGGTTGATAATGCAGCTAACGTTAATTAGTGTTCCTTTCTTCTTCTGCTTTTTTTTTTTCTTTTGGCTATTTTGTTCTTTTTAGTTCCTTTTGGATCAACTTTTTTTATAAAGATGAATAATTGTATAAATGAACATTCATAAATTTTCAATGAAAGCTTTTGAATTTTATGTTGAAGCTTTCAGCAATTTAGTGAAAGATTTATGTATTGATATCATCTCTAAATTAAGAAACATGGTTAGTCCTTTACAAACTTTGGGTTAAGATTGGTAGGATTTATAAATGAAAAACTGAAGAGAGAAGGGACCTTCGTTGTAGACCTAACTCATTAATTTGTCTGCCAATTGTCAAATCAATCTAAATAGGCAACTTCGCTCATTAATATCACCGTGTGCTGACATAAAGTCACCAGTGTCCTAATTAAAGGAGGGGGGCCTCTCATGGACAATGTGGGCTTATTTGATATCACATGGAATTTCAACTTATAGAAATGTTTGCAGTATTAAATTTTTTTAGTTTAATATTTTTTAAATAATTATCAAGTTTATTTGTCCAATGGTTGAAAATTTTGTTGATTTTAATTAATTTTGTACTATCTTGATTTATATCCCGTCATAGAGCTATTTTGCTAGATCTTTACATGATGTTGAGACATAAGTGCTTACTTATGTATCAAATTATAAACACCAAGCTATTAATTATGGGTTATTATTATTTTTGGTTGGATTATAGTTCAAATCAAACTGTTCATAACAATAATTCCTCGTCTTGTTTATAAATTCGAACCTTTTCACATTAAGTGTTGATTGATTTCAACTTGTTTTGATCTTACTAAAAAAATGATCTTAAAAAGTTTGAATTTCAAACATTTTCACAGTTCTAATTGCATACTTTTAACTTTCAAATTGAGTTACTTTTCCATGTTTAAAATATCATTTAGTCCATTTGTATCACGATTGTCTCAAAAGTGGGAGATGTCACCCTAAACTCCAAATTTTATAATTGGGTTGATGCCAACAGTAAAACTATAAAAAGGAAGATTAAAACCCAACCCATCTTAGGACTCCAATGAAACCGAGTCTAACTCTTTAGGGTAAGCCAACAAAATCACAACGTGTCTAGATTTGTCCCAAATAAATTGACATTTGAACCTCCTCTGCATTATTAATTCATATCAAGCCTGGTACGAGAGAAAGATGAAACTGACAGAAAGCTTTTGGTCCCATTCTCAAAGTCCAAGAAACCAACCTAACCTGTACGATAATTTATTGCAATTACTAAGCAGAGGCTGTATAGGTCACGTGTGGGGTCAGACAGGCAAAATTTACTCTTACCAAAACAGTTCGGTGGTTCTTCTGTTGCCAAAACAGGTAAGATTTACATCACCCACTGCCTGCAATAAGAGAATCTTTTGTTTCTCAGTTTTAGAACTTTCTGTTTTTCTTTAACTTTTAGCCTTTTCCCACTTGGTAAATCTTGATGATGATGAACTACTGGTCCCTTCTCTGATTTTGGATATTTTGTGTTTTAGTTTTAGTTTTTGTGACCATTTTGTCCTTTTAGATTTTGAGCAAAGAAAAATGGGTTGCACAAGAAAAGAAAAAGAAAACAAGAGAGATGGGTAAATGTTAATTTTTGAAGTATCTAGTTAAATTTTTGGTTTATGAAAAGATAATAAAATTAATTAATTAATTAATATCATAAATATATAAACAAATTAAATGAAAAATACTTTTGTGATTTTTGTAAATAAATAAATAAATTCTTTGTTGAAAGAGGTAAGGTATCAACAATTTTTTATATGTTACTTTAATTTTTAGATTTCGATATAAACTTTTAAAATATTAAGTAGAATAATTTTTTACCTTGGAATTTAAGAAAATTAATCTTATAAAAATCAACAGCAGTAAATTATATTGGTCAATATTTCAGTAATTTTTTTTAACAAAATATTGTTAATATAATATGTAGTGCAATAAATACATAAAACAAAACTTGGTTGAATATATATGTATATATAAATTCACATCACAAAACATGAGAACTAAGCAAAAAAAAAAAAAAAAAACTTAGCTAACCAAACTATTTATATTGTTGAAAGATCGCAAAGAAAACAAAAAATAATAAATTTATCAAAAATTGATTAAAAAATAAAAAAAAATAAAAAAAAACATAAAATTTTAATATTTATCTCATTTTATTAATTAAATTTTTATATCTAAAAATTAATAAATCAAATTTTAATCAATTCATTTGGTTTAAATTAAACTTGATTTAGATGATTATAAAAAATTTATAATATATTCATTATTGAATTACCTAAGAAGTAACTCAAATAAATTATTAACTTCATCTCGATCAATCTTTTAACTTTGAATAATTTTTAATTCAAGATCTATTTTATAATTTTTTAAAAAATTTAATAATATAAATTTTTAAAAAATATTTTTAACACAAAAATTTTTAAAATTTTTTATAATAATAATTTGAATATATATTTTTTATATTTATAAAAATTTTAAGTTTAAATTCATTGCACAAAATTCTTAATTTAAGTATTTTTAATATTTAAAATTTTTAATAAAATTTAATTTATTATTTGTAAAATTTATTCGTAAATTAACAACAAAATAGTTGATTTACTGAATATGTGATTGAAAATTAATGATTTGGGCGTGATATTCATTGTGCTTTAAAAACGACATGATGCACTCTTTCCACTTGGCTTTAGCTCCTGAATTTGACTGGTACAATTAACTGATTTTCTTACATAATATTTTTTCATTCTACTTTAACTATTAATTAAATAAACTAAAAATTAAAATAAATTAAAATAAAATATTTAAAATATAATTATAAAAATCTAATTTAAAAATTAATTTAATATATAATAATAAATAATATAAAATATTGATTTTTATGGACTTATGTATCGCTTGCACGGTCTTCGATGAAAAAATCAAATCACAAAATTGGTGCTCAATTCCACAATGTCTCGTCGCAAATAATTTCACCAATTCGGTGCAGCACTGATGCTATTTTATTTTTAAAATAATTTTTTTTATTTTAATATATTTTTTAAATTTTTATATAAAATGTTTAAGTTTTGATGTATTTCTTACAATTGTATATATGATATTTTTAATTTAAATCAAATATTAATTTTAATAATTACAAAAAAAAATATTTTAATTATAGAATACTTCAAAATGATTTCAATAATTTTTTATTTTATTTTTAATTTTAAATAATTTTTAAATAAATATTATTTAAATTCTTAAATTTTGTACCTTTTTTTTTAATTAAACTTAACTTTCAAAACATGTCTAAAACAAATTTTTATCTATTAATTGATCTCTATTGAATCTCAATAAAAATTATTATAAAAATTAATGATACTTTTATAATTGAAATGCTTAAAAAATTGTTTAAATAGATTCTAAATTCTATTTCAATTTTATTAATCAAATTTAAATAAGTTTGATTAATAAATTAATTTTCATGAATTTTTTAAAATTTTGATAATATAAAGTCTTTTTAAAAATATTTTTAATACTTACAAAGTTATGAATTTTTTGGTGATTATACATAAAATACTTTTTAGGTATGTAAAATATTTTAAATCAAAATTTATTGTAAAAAATCTTTAATTTGGATATATTTAATTTAAAATTTTTTTAATATGATTTAATGTGATCTAAAATGATAAATTATCATTGATTTAAAAATATTTTAAAAGTTAAGAATTGATTAGAGAGAAAAAAAACTCAAAGTTTTAAAATGATATTTATCATAATTGTTTAATTATGTTTAATTTTTTTTGTAAATTTTAAATCTTTTGATAACATAAAATTAAAAATATTTTTAATATTAAAAAATTTAATTTTTTATAATAGTAACTTGAATTTTTTTAATATATGTAAAAAATTAAAGTTAAAACTCATTATACAATATTATTAATTTGAACATATTTTTTAAACTTAATAATTTAATTTAAATTGAATCAGATTAACATATAAATCTCAATTTGAATAAATTTAAAAATAAAATATAAATGAAACCAAATTAAAACATTAAATATATAATTAATTTAATTAATATTTTAAAATACAAAATTTAATTTAATTTTTAATATATTTATCCAAAAATATATCTCCATTTATTTTTTTAATGTAAGTTCCACTTTCCAAAAATTGCTCAAAATGCATAAAGCAAGTGGTGTAATTAATTGGAAAAAAAAAAGAAACTTTGTTGAAAAAAGTAAAAAAAAAAAAAAACTATAGGTTTTTGTTTTCTTCTATTCTTTTATTAGCAGCATTGGTGAGTTTGAGCGGCTTGGCTCCAGGATGTACAGCTTCCGATCAGGCCGAATATAATGCGAGATCATCTTTTCAATCGAGGATTTATTTACACCCTATTGATGCGTCATTTTTCTTCATAATAAATGCCATTGTACAGAGGACCAGTGCACAGAAACTTTCGACAACACCAGATTCTGCTTAAGCCACCTTCACAGAGTAAATCCAGCTTGACCCAATTCGCACAAAATGCTTTTATTCTTTTCTTTTTTAGTTCTGAAAACAGAGAATAAAGAAAAGAAAGTCTTGGATGTGGCTGTAGATCACATGGTGGCAGGAGGAAGGCATTCTTTACAGGTTTCTGTGGCGTCAGGAGACAAACAGAGAGGGTTGTCACGAGGAGTGCAGTCTCCGTGAAATCTAAGCATCCAATGCCTTGCGAAAGTGGATCGGGTTTCATGGGGGAACAGTCAGATTTGCTCACCACTTCACCCACCTGCTGTTAAGGAAACAAAGAAGATTTCAAAGTAAAAGATTAGCCATTTTCTCTTTGACCCACCAAAACTTTCAGTATTCTAATTGTAATTAACCTGTTTAGGGTTTCGCTGGAGCTCTGATTTTGTCTGTTAATGGCGAGGTATGGAGGGTCAAAGCATTCATGTTGAGCCAAATAATTGTTTGTATTCTTTTAGTGACAAGTCAATGTCGTTCTCCCTTTCTTCTGTTTGTGATGATCATGCTCATGGTGTCATTCATAATTACAGGTAATCAGGCCACTAACCCACCCATTAGAGGCAATAATCATTTAGTCAGTTGGTGGGATGATAATGACTGTTGCTCCGTTTATGGAGGTGTCATCAGCTCTTTCATTGCCATGTCCTCACCTCTTTCTTTCCACTTCTATCATTCACATGCTAAAGAGAGAATCCGTTTTACCCTTTGTTTCTGATTTTGTCTGGATGATAAAAAGTGTTACTTTCAGTCTCATAAGTTATCTAAAATTTGGAAATTAAAGTGATTTGTAATCTCAAAAATATTCTTGTAAGCATGTTTAGGGCATTAAAAAGACATTGTTTTACCCATTTTCACAGGAGAAAACCAGAATCCACCCATGAGATTGGAGCCCTGTAGTCAATTCAGGCCAGTCAAATTCACGGTCAAGGCAATGGATAACCCATTGACATGAAAAGCAGCAAAGCCCCACTTCCACTTCCATGTTCTCCATCAACAAAGCAAGATCATCATTTTATAAGCACTAAGAAAAGTGCTTATCAGAAATGAAAGTGCCGGAGCGCTTGTCTTTTCTCTGGTCTTTTTACCCTTTTCACAGCTTAATATAATGGCACCCATAACCAGCTCTCCCTTTAAAGAGGCCTGGAAGCCATAAACAATTTCTGCTTCGTACCCGCCATTTAATAATCCCACTAAGTGATAGTGAAACAAAAAACAATATTCTCTCTAAGCTAAAAAGCGAATCTTGCTTCTTTGTTTCTGTTCCTCTCTGTTTCCGTCTCTCTCTCTCTCTCTCTCTCTCTCTCTCTCTCTGGGTGAGTGGGATGTGAAGAAAGGGAAGCTAAAAAGCGAGGATGCCGGAGTTAGGGTATCAGGATCAGGGCTCGCTGCGATCCGGGTACAGAGCTCGTGATGCCAGCCCGGACTCTGTCATTTTCACTCTGGAGTCCAACTTCAGTCTCTTCTCCTCTGCTTCTGCGAGCGTCGATCGCTGCTCTTTTGCGTCCGATGCTCACGACCACGATTCTCTCGCCTCCGAAATCTCCCTGGTACACTACATTGCTCCTTCATACTGTGTGCCTTTTTATTTGCACATATGAACCTGAATGCTGAAGGATAGAAGTCACTGCAACAGAGTAGATTAAGATAAGCTTGGATTCTTGAGCCTGATTTGATTTTTCAGCTAATCAACTCATTGCATGTTCTGTTAATGATCTAACCAAGTGTTTTGATGATCAACCCTTCCCTGTTTAGGCCTTGTCCTTTTCTTTCTTTTTCAAAGCTGGGTTCCCCACAAATTGATGCACAATGTGCATGAATGCGAAGCATAGTTGCAATATTCAACGCCCACTTTCACAGGATTCAGATGCCAAACAAGTCAATTTCTTTTGAATTTGCCGAAAGAAAGGAAAATTTTGGAACTCTGAAGTTTCAGAGGGGAAATGATGGAGAAGATCTATGAGTTTGAATCTAGTTGATAGTGGAACTTGAAGGTCCAGTTCTTCCTTTTTCTTCGTAGCTTTAACACCTGATGACATTGTGTCTTTGCCTGTATATGCAGCATTTGGCAGGACATGAGCGTGATCAGCTGGAGAGTTCGAGTGGTCCAGATCCAGATCCGAACAAACCCGCAACAGTACCCAAGCACAGTCGGCTTTCCAGGAAAGGCCATAAAGCTAAAGGTACTAGCTTAGATTATCACCTTATAGCTCGTGAAAAAGTTAAAAAGGTTAAAACAAAGAAGACATTGCTCCTTTAGTACTGCATTTTAAAATTTTCAAATTTGGGTCACTCACCCACTTAGTCCAATTTTGTGCAGTTCACAATGATGTAAACTCAGAAGAAGAGAACAAGCCTTTAGATTCAGCAAGAAACTCATTCTCTTTAGCTCTGAAAGGTACCAGAAAAAGAAAAGATTCAAATTGCCTTTAACCTTAGTTGTCGCTGATTCTCTATTTGCTTAAAGGATAAAGCTATATACTTGACCAAATTCTTTTATAGAGTGTCAGGACAGGAGATCCAGATCTGAAGCTCTAGTGAGGAAGCTGGACAGGCGAAGACCTGCTTCCTTGGATCTGAACAATGTTACTGCTTCTTCTCCGAGGTTGGGAGCAATGAAGAAAAGCTCAGTTATGACAAGGAAATCTGGTACTTTTCCTAGTCCTGGAACTCCCAATTATCGGCACCCCAGTTTTGGAATGCAGAAGGGTTGGAGCTCAGAGAGAGTACCATTGCATACCAATGGTGGGAGGAGGCAGGTGGGTGCTGCGTTGTTGCCTCTCAATAACGGGAGGACATTGCCCTCGAAATGGGAAGATGCTGAGAGGTGGATATTTAGTCCTGTAGCTGGTGATGGTGCTGTTAGGTCTTCATTTGCTGCCGCACCACAGAGGCGGCCTAAGTCTAAGAGTGGTCCACTTGGTCCTCCTGGGCTTGCATATTATTCATTGTATTCACCTGCAGTCCCAATGTTTGAAGGAGCCAACATGGCAAGTTTCATGGCGAGCTCTCCCTTTTCAGCTGATGTGATAGCAGCAGGTGGATTAGCAATGCCTTATGGTGGCCATGATGGAGCCTTCCCTGCACGGTCAGAGCCTTGCATGGCCCGTTCAGTTAGTGTACATGGCTGCTCTGAGATGGTGACTCCGCCATCATTGTCTTTCCAAGGTTATTGATTCTTCTCTATCTAATAACTGCTTTCAGATTAGTAATCAAATGTTCTGCATCGAACTTCCCCTATCATTCTAAATTGGCACTGATACCAACTCTTACTACAGAAACTGTTTAAAGTATCCCTATGTCCATGCCAGGAGACATGATATTGTATATTGTTCAAACCCATGAACCTAATTCTTTTGGAGTAATTGCTTTCCTTTTACTGTTGCTTCAAGCATTGAGGACTGTGAGTGCAAGATACGAATTAGTATAATTTTCATCATATGGCAGTTGAAATCTCTCTAGTTTTTGCATATTTCAGTGGTTAATCATATTAATACTTTCATGTATCTGATCTTTGTCTGTTGATGTCTAATTAAACGTACAGAAGAAAAACCTGATGGGGACAATGATCTGGCTACCGACATTTCTCGTGCTGTTTCAAGAAGGGACATGGCAACCCAGATGAGCCCACAGGGCAGTACTCATTCATCGCCCAAAAGAAGGCCTTCTTTCTCTGCATCCACTCCCACTGTCCTACCAATTATAGAACTGCAGAGCATCCAGTCCACTAAATCAGAGGTCAGGGATGTGCAGGTTGACGAAAGGGTCACCGTGACTAGGTGGTCCAAGAAGCATAAATCCCGAAACCATGGAAAGAGCTCAGAAATCGTTGAAGACTGGAGAAAGAAAGTTGCAGACACTCAAGTTTCATCATGGGATGTGTCAGAGACAGCAAAGAGCCTCTCCAAGTATGTTACTTAATTTTACACTCTAATGTCATGGCTCTGTCCAATTTGCGGCCCTTAACATTTATCAAACAATTACACCAAATTGATTTAGAAAGTGGATCTGAGTATTTACAGTTATCCCAATAATTGAAATTCATAAGGAAATGACAAAAACTATTGTGTATTCTTATGACAACCTTCATATTTGGCAGGATGAAAAGAGAGGAAGCAAAAATTACTGCATGGGAGAACCTGCAGAAAGCAAAAGCTGAGGCAGCAATACGGAAACTAGAGGTTCTTTTCTTCTTTCATGTTTCTCTATGTGGTCCAAAGTGCTTCTTTGCCTCCCGGCTATTTCAATGTTTTGCTCTGTTTTCTTTTGGAATAATCTAGTGAACGAAGATATTGAGACTAATTTTTCTAATGTTGAATGTGTATTATTGTGATCTCTCTGAATGTGTGACTTTGCTTAATTGGATTATTTTTTATCAAGATTAAGTGGAATTTCCTGACCGAAGTCTTAATATATTAATCCTGATCTGTGTCTTTTCTGTCTCTGCCATGCACGTTGCATCTGAATTGTGGATTGGTTGATTATTCTCATTTTGTCATAACATGTCTTCTTCTAATTGCTATTAGCATGCAGTCTGTTGCCACTGTTGACTTGAAATGTATTTCAGATGAAGCTGGAAAAGAAAAGGTCATCGTCAATGGATAAGATCATGAACAAGTTGAGATCAGCTCAGAAGAAAGCCCAAGAAATGAGAAGCTCAGTGCTAGCCAATCAGACCCAACAAGTTTCAAGGCCATCTCATAAGGCTGTCTCTTTTCGCAGAACCCGCCAGATGGGTTCCTTGAGTGGTTGCTTCACCTGCCATGCTTTCTGATGCCTCATCCAGACAACTATAGCTCTGGCTTGCTCCCCTGAATTGCCTGGTAACTTCCACTTCATTTAGAACACAGACTTCTTTCTTTCTAGCTGTTTCTAAATGAATGAATGAATGAATAAACACAAAGGTCAATTACAGCCAATTCCAAAACGATATAGCATAGCTTCGTTGTTGCTTGAATGGGGTTTAGAGCTTAAATAGCTTAGCATTGTCCTGGCTGCAACCAGTCCTCTCTTTTTTGTGTATGATATAGAGCTTTTCTAGAAATCGGTTGTCGGTCACACGTACAAATCCATCTCTCATTCTCTTTCTGAATTCATTTCTCACCTGTTTTTGCTTCTGGGTTTTGGAAAAGATATCTTGACACCAGTTTTCGATTCGATGCTTCAATTATGGTAAAGCTGAATTCATTCCTTCCAGTCACCAAAACGAAGAACTTGGACTTGTCATGTTATGTCAATATAACACATCAGTAATGGACTTATCTTGTATACAACATTGAAAAGCATATCATTTCATTCTGGTAATATATCTTGACATTTACAGAAGGTTCATTTGATCTCTGATCAGGTTATAATTGATGATAAAGTGGAGCATAAGAAGATTTAAGTGGTGTACAGCGGAGGGCTTATACTATATGAATGCTATACTATATTGGTGTTGTTGGAGTTCTGGTCAGAATGAAGCACCGCTATCTCCGTGGGAGGATCTCTGATAGGAAGCAAATACCCGTGTTGCTGCATTCCTGGGATTTCATTGTCATAAAAAATATGACTAATAAATCTTGTATGCATGTACGTATGTATATCTACTTTGGATTTTTGTTGAAACAGTTTGCCATGCAAATGGAAATACCATCATCTAGTTTTAATGTCCTTTACCATAAATCCTTTAGCCTATCAGTGATGAAATTTACGTGATGTGTGGTCTTATATATGTTGTGGAGATTTAGAAACTCATAAGCTGCAATTCATTATCCACCATTGATGTATGTCAGTATATGGTGCAAATACATTAGGATTGCCATGGGAAATCAAATGTTAGGAACGGGAACTCCCATGGAAGGGAACTCCCATGGAAGATGATGAATAACAAGTTCGACATCCTACATAGAGATAGCTCATAGGTGCCAGTGAACCCTATTTCTGGAGCAACTTCTGGCTAAACAGATTGATGAAGCTAGCTGGTACTCAGGTTAACTTCTAGGAAATCTTTTTGGGTTCATGTTGATTTGTTCGATCTCGAAGCTGAAGAGGTAATGGTAAGGATCCCAAGCGAGTAGTGTTACATAATCTTGGGGAAAATGAGCTGATAGCCCTGGAATAACCAGTCCAATCAGCCTTAACGTTCTCAAGAACCAGCCTTCTCTGTACTCTGAACCCTTAGCAAATGGAATGAAGCAGCCCCTTACAAGCTCCCAAACCGCGTTCAAGCTTTTGGGTATCACCCATAACAAGGAGAAATAGTTCTTGTTCGGTTCCTCCTTTTCAATCTGGATAGCAAAGTCAATGCTTTGTGGGTTAGTCATTTGATCTGGGCAACATAAATATGGCTTAATTGATCAGAAGCGAGGAAGAGATGGAGCAAGAGAGAATCACCTTTCCTTTATAGCAGCTATTGAAATAAAGGCAAGGACCGAAGTGCTTGAACAAGACAGTTTTGTCGTCGTAAGGTAGCCGAGGAACCATGTCATTACAGTAGACAAACCTCAAATATTTAACGTCATATTTGATCAGATTCTCCTCCATGAACTCCCCGAACTGCTTGTCCCCTACCCTCGGCTGTCCAAATGTGTAAACTCCTTCCAGTCTCTGCAGCAGCCACTCCTCCTCATGCAACGCAAGCACTGCCGCATACAATATAGCCAGTGCCCCTCCCAAGCTATGCCCTGTGAGTATAAACTTTGCCTTCTCGTTCTTCGGCAGTAAATCTCTCAGCAGTTCCCTGATGGAATAGTAAGCAAACTGTGGTTTGTCTCTGCTGAGATCAATCTTCTTAGGCCAACCTTGCTGCTTCTGCAGGCCGAGAGCTTTCATAAACCCACCATGGATCCTCCCTAAATTTTCAAGTGCATACCAAGAGATATCCACATCTGTGCTCCAAGCATCTGCGTTGAAAGGGTCTGTGCCTCTGAAAGCCACCACGATCAAGTTAGGGTCAGTCCTTGTGTCCTGGAGAACGAAGGCTTGCGTTGACGAGCGTTGCTGGTAGTCTAAGAAAGTATTTGATTACAACTGTTACGTTTCCTTTTTTAATTAGAGAAGTTTAAACAATTAGGGGTTAGGCAGACTTTAATCAAGCATGCTATGACTGATTCAGCGACAATACACAATACACAAATCATAATATTAAGAAATTGACTCTTAAGCACCTTCCACGTATTCCGATGCCAACTTACAATACTAATTAATATTGTCTTAATCTTTAGAAAAATGAGTTGGCAAGTTAATATATATATATATATATGTATATATATCTAATATTTAAGAAAAGACATGGTAGCTTCTCACCATTCCAGAAGTTGTGGAATCCCAAGAATTCCATCTGCATCAGAAGAAAAACAGATCTTAATCATCACCATCATCGTCCCTGTTTAGTGTAAATTAATCCAAGACATCATGTGAACGTGTTTCGTGTTGGTTTATTTCAAGGTTTTCATGGAGTCGCATTATCAATTAGGTTCTTTCTTTTACACCATAGTTTCTTCTCGATCAAAAGTGATGCTGAAGAAAGTAATTACCTTCCAGAGATCTGTGACGGTGTTTTTGATGAAAATCTCACTCTCGTACGACAACTTAGCAGCCATGATAGCCAATGCTGCGTTGTATTTTCTGTCGTCTGGTTTAATGTTTCTGTCTAGTTCGACACGGTTGTCAGCATGTCCCACCACAGATCTGAATGTTGCTGAGGATTTCTTCGGCTTCACTACCTTTCCTGTGGAACCCAAATCTCCATTGACATGTTAGGAGACCTTAAAACATATAATTGTAAGATATATACACAACTGCATACATGCTTATAAGTGTGTATATGAGCTTATATGTTGCTTGCAAACATGGCAACCCAATTCAACTTCCTCTCATGGTGCTGGTGGACCAATCAAACCAGTAAAAAAGTAAGAATCATTAGATGCTCCCTTTAAGGAAAAGAAACTGAACCAAGAAGAAAAATACCTTCTCAGATCATACCCTCAAAGCAAAATTCTTGAGAAATTATGCCATATCTTATCATTGATATAAGAAATGAAGATGCGAAGCCAGGAAATAACTAATTTAAGATATATATGTTCAAATGGAAAATGTGATTAAGAAAGGAAGAGGCACAAACCTTTGAGAAGATGTAGGAGGAACATGAGGAAACCTCCTCCATTGATTGATACAAGATTCAGCCACATCTCGAGCACGTACCCTAAATATGCCATGGGTTTTCTACATGCAACGAGGAGCTTCTGCGCGACGACGGAGATGAAGATGAGCCATCTACGCCTGAAATCTTGCCTGAGTTTCTCCGGGCACTTGATGAATCTTCTTTCCTCAATTTCAGGGGAAAACAGAAGCCAAATGAGATCAAGAAAACTTGCTTCTTGTGGGTTCAGCAACATAAAATCATTGCAGAAATCTCCGTCGCAAGCCATGGCTAGCTTCAAAGCAGTCCAACACGGTAACGATGACGGTTGCTACCTCAAAGTCGTCTTAAGTCTTCCTCCTACGAAGTACTTCACAAAGTGATAGACCTTCTCTTTACATAAATACGGTTTCCGTGTTGAAATAGTGCCTTTAACTATGTCTCCTTCCATAGACTTTGATTAGCTAGCCTTCTTTTGCTTTAATCTAATCCTAGCATAGGATTCTTAAATTAATAAATCACCCAAGTCTTGCCTAATTAAACTATTTGACTTAAGGTTGTTTAAACGAAAGTACAATTATATATTATATATAGATGTCCTTGTCAAGATCTCTTGGCGTTAATTAAATATTGCCTATGGAAAGTTTCATTTTGAATTAAATAGATATATAGAAATACATTTTTGTCTTTTGCTTATCAATTTATAGTTGCCAATAAAGAAATCAACCTCCACTAATGACTAATTCACTGATTTGATCATTTCATCCTTGAGTTAAACCAATCGTTTGCCGCCATATCCATATATATATATATAGCTTATCAAGTTCTAGTTGGCAATAAAGAAAATTAACTTCCACTAATGACTAATTGCTTGATTTGATAATTTCTTGGATAAGTTAAACCAGTCACATTGCCATCATCACAAGAAAACAAATTTTTTATGATGATTAAGAAATTGTTATTATAAGTGATGACATAGAAATTTATGATAGTCTCAAATATCGTAATAAAATTTTTGACGATTTTTGATCGTCATGAAAAAGTTAAAGTATTAATAACGGTCTGTAATAGATTATCATAAAAAAACTCATGACGGTCTATGATGAATGTCATAAAATATTTGTGATGGTCGTACATAATCGTCATAAAAAACCTTCACTCATTATGACGGTTTTGGAGACCATCACAACCATCATAAAAAACTTGCACTTTTTTATGATGATTTTATAATCGTTATAAAAAATCTTAACTTATTTATGATGATCTTCATGATCGTCATAATTATGTTTTTATTATATTTTTTATTAATTAATTATTAAAAATTATTTTTATAATTTTAATTAATAAATTAATATTTATTATTTGTTTTTACAATTTTAATAGTCAAACGATACAAATAATATCAAACAACAAAAGTTATATATATTTGTAACTAAAACTATTGTTATTTTACAAAACATAATAATGTTAAATATAAAAAATATACAATATGTCATCTGCACTACTTTGTTCTAGCATTACATCTTTAAACTAAAAATTATACAAGTCACTGCATTAAAAAATGTTGAGTGAATTAATAATATATCACTCTTGCAATAGTTCTAGAAAAGATATATTATTAGATCATCTCTATTAAATATATGATTAATTTACATACCAAAATAAATAAGCAAGTGTAACTTCTTGCAATGCAACACTAAATGTACAAATTAACTTATCATGAAGATGTTTAAATATTTCACATGAATACTTGAGTACTTCTACTTGTTCTTTACTATACCAACTTCTTGAAGATGACCTTTATAGAATTCTATCATCTTCCTTTGGTAAAGGGGTCAATGAATAGAATTGGCATATGGCTCAATAAATATAATTGGTAGAGGGCTCAATGAATAGAATTAGTCCATCATACTTGAATTTAATTAAGCTAAACAACACACAATTAAAACACAACCATTAATGAGCCAACAAGGATTATATACATAGCTATGATAGTAACTATTGCACATATATAGCCCATTCACCACGTATTTCATCAAGTTCGTTATTACTATATGTATCCTTATCATTGAACTTTAAGATTAAAACACAAAAAGAAGATAACAAAATCAATTTGATATCATTTATAAATATGAAACATTTAATATATAAATGAAATAAATAATATGACATTTTCACAAAGAATTTTTGGACCTTCAAATTTTTTTTCATAAATCGAAGTACAAAATATCCACATTCTATACTATCTCTTTGAATTAGTTTCTATATACGTAGAAATATAATCATTAATAAATATCATTTTCAATGTTATTAACAATGAAAAAACTCACTTGAATTCATTGCCATGTAATATTTGATCTCACACGAAACATTTGAAAACCCCTATATCAACAAACAATAAATATTTGAAAACATGTAGTATTTAAATTAATAATGAAATCAATAAATAAAATGCATAAAATAAAACTTATACTTACATTGTCACAATTTTTTTAAGATCAGATCCTACTTCATGACCCAAAGAATCCAAATGTATGCTACCGTGATGCCATATCAATAACCACTAATTTCTAATGAAATCTATTCATAATAAGAAAAACAAAAGATGATAAATAGCCAAATATAGCAAAGCAATAAGGGTAAAAACTTACTTTGGATTGTAAAGTATGAAAAGAATTTGGTTTGAATGTATTTTTTTTCTAACCGCTCTGCAATATATCATGCTTTATCTTTTAACCTATTTTCATTATTTAGTCCACCAGAGAGTGAGGCAATCACAGGATTGATGAAGTCAAATTGTTTTGATTTTTTCATATCCTTTAATTTAGCATGTAGATATCTGAAAGTAGACAAATTAAAAGTTAAATTACATAAACACAGATATTAAAATAAACCAATGTTGAAATTCTTTATCTCACTTGATATACAGATAAATGCTAGTTTCTCCCCGTTCTTTTTTATCAATCATAATAGAGTAATCTTCTGAGCCAAAGTAGCAATAAAATAAACAGCAAAACCATCATTATCAAATCTTACTCTAACTTTATTTCGCATATTAATCATTAATGGATAAGCTACTTTTGCGAACTGCTCTAAAGCTTGCTCAGAAATGAATTTTATTTTTTTACGGATTTCTTTTTCTCTTGTCTTCAAACATATGACAATAATAAATTTTCAAAGTCAAACAATTTTTAACATAAAAAGAAACAAAGATAATATATCACTACTAAAATTGCCTCATACCTCCTTAATAATGAGTAGAAACTAATTCTTTAGGCCAACTTACATGATGATCTAATGCATTTTTAACAAATATAAGATATTCATCCTCATTTTCAAAAAGTAGTCAAGCATCTTGAATCAATATTTGATCAACAGAAACCATAAAATTAGCATAAGAATCATCAATAATAACGCCCATTGCAACAATATTTTCTAGTGTATCCACTGCCAATTTACATACAACACCCTATTCATTAAAAAAAATAAACATTATTAATTGTAATTAATAGTGAAAACGTATATCCACAACATTAAATAAATAATTAAATACCTTCATCTTTGAATCTTCATTAGAATCATCGCAAGAATCTTTCATAAGCACTGGTGAGCAGAGTTTTTATATCTTATTGGAGCAATGACCTTCAAGTTATGCAATAAGTGAATGTGCATCTATGCTTCTTTGAGTCAATAATAATAGTTTCTGCTCCACCTCAGCTAAGCGATATGCTACCTTATTAGGAATGGAAAAAAAGATAGAAGGAGTGATAAACTTTTTAAACTTTTCTAACTCAACCCTTATGCTCATTAGTACTAAGAGCTTTCTTAAAATGTCATCACTGCCTCAGAATGTAATGGTACTAGCTTTTGACTGCTCCATTAACTCATCCTATAATACTTCATGCCAGATTAAGTATAAATTATGTAAAAATTAATTATCTAGGTTTATAGGCTATTATTCATGACTTAAATGCAATGACCAAAAAATATTGCAGCTTAACTTAATGTTTTAAAAGAACAAACAGGGAAGAAAAAGACAAAATACTTTTTGTCTAAGTGTGTTTTTCACAAGCCAAGAAAAAGTGGCATTCCCATTGGTTAGACTATACTACCTTACTGCCTAAAGAATATAAACAGAATAGTAATCTATGAATTTTACTCATTCACATTTTCTTTCATGCCAAACACACACAAAATGTTTTCAATACTGCCTCACCGCCTGAAAAATATAAACAGTATAGTAATCTTATTCATTTTACCTCTTCACACTTTTTTTCATACCAAACACATACAGAAAATTTCTAATACTGCCTCGCTAACTGAAAAATATAAATAGTATGGTAATCTTATGCATTTTACCTCTTCATATTTTTCTTCATGCCAAACACATAAAAAGAGTTTCCAATACTACCTCATTGCCTGAAGAATATAAATAGTATAGTAATCTTATGCATTTTACCTTTTCATATTTTCTTTCATGCCAAACACATAAAAAGTTTTCAATGCTGCCTCACTGCCTAAAAAATATAAACAATATAATAACCTTATGTATTTCACCCCTTCATATTTTCTTTCATGCCAAACATACACAGAAAATTTTGAATACTGCCTCACTGCCTGAAAAATAAAAACGATATAGTGATCTTATACATTTTATCCTTTCATATTTTTCTTCATGCCAAACACACATAGAAAGTTTTCAATACTACTTCATTGCCTAAAAAATATAAATAGTATAGTAATCTTATACATTTTACCTTTTCATATTTTCCTTCATGCCAAACACACGTAAAAAGTTTTCAATTTTCCCTTACTGATTGAAAAATATAATCAGTATAGTAATCTTATGCATTTTACTCCTTCATATTTTCTTTAATGCCAGACACACACAGAAAGTTTCCAATTTTCTCTCACTACCTCACCGCCTTAAGAATTTAAACAATATAATAATCTTAAAACTTTTGCAAACAATCTTATAAAAACAAGGTTTCCAACATTTATATAAGATTCATAAAAAAAATCTTTATAATTTTTTCAACCCAGGCATCATTTCTAATGCATAATGTCCTTCTTTGTCTTGTTGTGCTAGTTTTCGTAATGCATTACAATCAATCTCTTTTCCTGCCTTGAGTTTGCTTTTTGTAAAGATGAAATAATAAATTAAAAATTAAAAAGAATGTATCTTAAAATCCTTATAAAGAATATAAGAGTAAGAAAGTTACCAATTTGTGCTCTAAGGTTACATATTCATATAGACTTCATCGATGAGGATATTTACTATGTTTTTTTCATTCTTTTTATTCTTCACTCAATTTCTATAATATTAAATCGTAGTTAATGAAGAAAAATAAAATATTTATAGTTCAAACAAACATATTACAATATAAATATACCTCAAAATCCTCTAAAAAATGTGATTTAACGAACCTCTCCTAATCATTCTTTGAAATGAAACTGTCGATCGGAGGTGGTGTTGCTATAGCATCAAGATTATTCGCAAAAAGCATTGTATATTTTATTATCAAGATATTCTTGAATATTCTAAATTTGTTGCTAATTGATTGTAAGATCATTTTTTTTCATGTGAGGATCAATTTCAAATGCATTTTGTAAATGAAATTTGATAATCTACTATGCTAATGAAAAGTATTAAATATTTGGGGTGAAAGTGTTAAACCTAAATATATTCCCACATTTTTTTCTTTCAAATCATCAGGAACATTTCACCAATCACTATAAGTTATAAAGACCTTGGTACATGTAAGAACTCTAAGAGTAGACATAAGGGATTTAGTTTCGGCACCATATGGTACGCCTTTTGAATTTAACTGTACTACCTTCTTTGTCCCCAAATTTTTCTAGTTCAATAACTTGGTTGGTCCTTTAGATTTGGTAGATGAATCTAAAAACTAGTTAGTCATATTTACAATCCTACAAACATAAAATATAATCCACAAAAACAAAATAGTTAAAGCCTTTGCAATAAAATAATAGTGCTATAAAAGAAAAAAGAAAACAATCAAACCTTTTTGCCTTGAGTTATAAATTTTTCTTGTAGGCTTCATCAATCCAAGTTCCATCACAATCGGGTCGTATATAGTTAACATTATCCTCATTAATCTCATCATTTAAATCAACTTCAAGCATGCCATCAATAATAGAATCATATTCTTATACATTATTAATATCATTATTTCTCTTATTTTGTTTATAGTCTTTTTGTGGAGTAGAGCAAACAATGGACCATCTTAGATCTAGTTGGTCAAGGATATAAAAGATCTGCTTAGCTTGAGAAGCTAAAATGAAACAATCAAATTTATGGCTATATCGTTTAAGGTCAACTGATATGTGACCAACCTCATCTAGTTTAATCCCACCATTATTTTCAACCCAATCACATTTGAACAATGCTGTTTTGAACATGTGGTAATTAAGCTCCCATATCTCTCTGATAATGCCATAAAATGACAATTGTCCAATTACTGGATTCTTATCTTTAGCACTTGAAATTCGTATTGTTGTTGCAACTACAGTGACTCCATTATTTTTTGTGACTCGATTATTATCACATTCCCATGAATGGAAGCGATAGCCATTCATATCATATTTAGAATATTTTATAACTTCAGAACGAAGTCCATGTGCCACTTATTTCACAAAAAAGGAAGGTTGATTTTATCTTTATATTTCAGATGCACTTATTGACAAATGTTTGATCAAATGGATTTTAGTATTAAATAAATAGAAGACATATGGTCATGTTAGAGAAACAAGTAAGTACCTTTTTTCAAAACCAAAAAATAAAAGTTCGAGTATGCTCATCTTGTAACCATTTGCATCGTTTTGATTGATGAGGATACTGTAATTTCACATACTTAATATGCTTATGTATGAAGCATATATTTTATAATCAAATGATACATAAATTAGCAAGGGAGATACTCAACATATGGTTTGATGTCAAGTAAATTCAGTAATGCCTAAAGATTTGCTTGCTCTAATTCTTATCGATCAACAATAATAATGTGACCACCAGGTAAGGGCTTTTCAACTTGGATTTATCTTCTTTTCTATGTAGAATACCAATTGGATGCATGTTAGAGTAATAACCTTCACAAAATTCAAATACTTCTTTTGCAATTTCAGCATTACATACTTCAAGATAATTATAGTTACATACATATCTTTCAAAGTTTTCATTAACCCTTCAAATGGATACATTCGCCTAAGGTATACCAGTCTACATAATCTCACTTCTCTAATGAGGTGCACTATCAAACAATCATTGAAGGCAGAAAGTATTTTTTAAAATAAGTAGAGTTACCACCAAATCTTGCTGTAATTTGCCTAGTTTTGAAAAATCCACAACCTTACTACATAAAGGATTGAAGAAGAAGCAAAATTTCATGATTGCATATCTAACATGTTTTGGCAAAACTGAGCAAATTTTCAATGGTAAATATTGTTGTATAAGAGCATGATAATTATGAGACTTAAGATCTTGAATTTTTAAATTTGTCATTGAAAAAGATTTTTGAAATGCGAAAAATACCCATTTGGAACTTTTATGTTTAATAATGTCTCATCAAACATCATTTTCTCTGATTTGCTTAGAGTGTAACAAGTAGCTAGTAGATAAGTACAACATTTTACAACCTTGGAGCTAACTATATATTTTTTAAGCCAATTTCTGTAAGGTCCAACCGAGTGTTGATCCCATTTTTAGATTTTTCAAGAATATTAATTAAAGTTCCATAGATGCTTTCGTAAACATTTTCTTCAATATGAATTATATCCAAAATGTGTTGGACATGTAAATATTTTCAATATTCAAGGTCGAAAAAGTATGATTTCTTCTTGAAGCATGTTTGAAGATTGTCATTCAATCCTTTACTCCGTATCATTTTTCCTCTTACCACCTACTTTTCTAACCCCATACATTAGTAGTGGAATTTATTTTTATAATATTTTCTCTCCATTTAGTGTACAATGAGGTGAACTGATTTCATGTTCTCCATTAAATGCTTTCTTTTGCTTTATAAATGGGTGATTTTTTGGAAGGAATCGTCTATGACTCATATATATATATATATTCTTTTTATCATGTTGTAATCCACAAGTATACATGCTTTTACCACATATTAGACAAGCATAATATCCCTTAACTGAATAATTAGAAAGATCCCCATAATCAGAAAAATCATTAATCATTCATAATAAAATAATTCGTAATATAAACAACTTTTTTCAGTAAGAATCATAGACTTCTATGCCGACTTCTTATAGAAACTTCAAATCATCAATCAATGAGGTAAGATATACATCAATATCATTACTTGGTTAGCGACATCCTGATATAAGCAAGGATAACATCATGAATTTTTATTTCATACACAATTATGGCGGTAGATTATATGTTACCATTACTATTGGCCAATAACTATACGCACTGCTAAGAGAACTATGTGGATTTATTCCATCAGCAGAAATAGCCAATCGAAGATCTTTGTGTTATGATGCAAAACTTAGCCACTTAAAGTCTATTAACTTTTAAGTAGATGAATCAACAAGATGTCATAGTTTTTCATCTATTTCCCTTTTATTGGCATTCCAAGTTAAATCTTGTGCAATTTGTATGGCTAAAACATTCGTTTGAATCGTGGAATAAGAGAAAAGTACCACAATACTTTGGCAAGAATCCCTTTCATTCACTTTTTTACCTTATTTTTTTCTTTCCATCTCGATAGTCCACAAATAGGAAAAGATGATAAATCTTTATACTTCTTTCCATGAAGGAGACAACTATTCAACTAAGCATGTATTTTCTCATAATATAAATTTAATGCATTCATAGTTTTTTTTTTTGCTTCATACATCAAAGAAGGGATTTCATTTCGAGTAGGAAGGATATCAGGCAAACAACTTAACAAATCAAAAAAGCTCTTGTCTGACCACCCATACTTTCTTTTTATATTATATAATCTTATCAACGCAGATAACTTAGTATATTTCATATTACTAGGATACAAAAGCTTTTCTGCATCTTCTAGTAAATTCTGAAATAATTTGGGATCATCTTGACAATATTCAAATGCTTCATTGACCATGTCTATTATATTGCCAATATGATTATCCTTGTAAGCTTCATTAAACATCAGTTTCTTACTTGTGCAAGATCTAGTAAAACACTATTCTCTATTCCAAATCCATCTCTTATACCTCTGATCAATCTCTTTACTAAACAAATGATACTTTACTTTTTTTAACACTCAATAACGTCAAATTAGCATACGATTGACAAGGATATCTAATAAGTGTAGGATCTTCACAATGAGAAATGGCAAAAGCAAGAAACTCATTCGCTCTATTAGAAAACTTCTTGGACAATCTATTTAAGTGCATCCAAGATTTATCTATATTATATCCTATGATAACAAATAATTAAAAAAAAAACCTACTTATCATGTATGCTTATTATGTATGTAATACATATCATGTAAAGCAATGTTATTGTAAAAATAAGATAAGAAACAAGGTGCCCACTAAACCGAAAGGCCTTAGGCAAAGCCAAGACTATTTCTTTTAAACACATGCTAGATTAGTAGATTGGTAGAGAATTGGTAACCTGAAATAATGCGAGTTGTGCAGAAAGAGTAGTAGCTTCTATTTGAAGGGTTCTAACTTTTCTCTCAAGTTTTGATATGTAACAAGCTTTCCTTTCCTTTGAATAAGCAAATGACTATTGATTTAAAATTATCTTGCATGATTAATTATATCATCTATGAGGAAAAAAGCCTTTGTTACTAGTAAAGCAAAATACTAAAAAGATTTGCAAGCAAAAAACTTTTTCTCTAAACAATTGTTCCACCACTATAAGTTTATCTTTGCTTCAACTATAATAATCCCTAATCCATCAAGTAATGTGTGTTAACAAGATACATTGATTATCAATGATCTAAAATATTTCCAAACTAATATTTCTACTATGATTTACTTACAGTTTCTAGTATCATAGTAGAAACTAAACTGAAATTCCAAATCTCAGAAAAAATTACTTAAGACGTGGAGATTGTTTGACAAAACAATAAAGACATAGTCACAATAGAAATTAAGTTGAAGTTGCAAAATTTTCAAATGAAATATTAGTAGTCTTTTCTACCAAGAAAAGATTGCTAATATAGAGAGTCAAGGACTCAGTTCATGGATTACATGCCTTAAGTTTGAGAAAATGATAATGTACCTTGCCAGTCGAAGCTCCATAGCCAGAATAATCATATTTGCATCGTAAATTCAAGAGAACATCAAACTGTAATATTCACTAATTGCAGCAAGACTTAGGGAAAGACGAAAAAAAAAAAACTAGCTTAACAGTGGATCCACAACCAGATTCTTATCAACAGTAAACAAGAAACAACAACCTAGATCCAAAATGGGAAATAGTAAGGGGAAAAATAAGAGAAATCAAGTAAAATAATTGACAGGATAAAGATTTATGCTTTAAAGCAAAAATGCTAAAAATTTGTGAAGTATGTTAAAGCCCATTAGTTCACAGCTTCTTTACCTATGGTTTAACAAGTCTGCTTTACTTTGAAATGGCATAATGAACTCTTGATACCTTGAATTTGAACCAAACTAAATAGGGGTCCTCTTATCATTATTATTATTATTATTTTACGAGAATCATAAGTACTAATATGAAAAGGTGCAATTCTTAGAAAAACATCTTCAAATATTCAAATGTATAATTGCTAGAAAAATCACATATAAAGGGATCAATTGGAGTCATAGGTACTAATAATGTTAAGTGGAAAAATAAAAAATTTCAACCATGGATAACAATCGTACATAAAGTTTTACAACAATTTGAATATTCAAATAAGTCATCCAAATTATGAAGAGGCTACTCTCATGCATTTAGTGAAGTAAGAACCTTAAAACTAGATATAAAGTAGATTCATATAAAGATATATCTTTTACTAACTTATTTAGTAATGTTAAGTGGAAAAATAAAAAATTTCAACGATGGATAACAATCATACATGAAGTTTTAGAGCAATTTGAATATTTAAATAAGTCATATCGATTAAAAAAAAGCTAGTTTCATGCATTTAGTGAAGTAAGAATCTTAAAACTAAACAAGAAGTACTCATATTTTTAACCATGATTTACTTAAAGTTTCTAATATCACAGTGGAAATTAAACTAAAATTAAAAATCTTGGAGGTATTACTTAAGACATGCAGACTATTTGACAAACCAGTAAAGATACAATGACAATGGGAATAGAGTTGATGCTACAGAATTCTCCAAGCAAAATATTAGATGGCTTTCCTACAAAGAAACATGGATTACACTATATAGAGAGTCTAGGATCTAATTTATGTACTACATTCTTTAATTTTGAGATAATGATAATTTAGCTTGCCAGTTGAGGCTCCAAAGCCAAAATAATCATATTTGCATTATAAATTTAAGAGACATTAAACTATAACCCTTATTATGAAAATTAATGGCATTGCAGCAAAAATTACAAAAAGATGAAACTAAAACCAGCTTAATGGTGGATCCACAACTAGATTCCTATTAAGAGTAAACAAGAAACAACAACTTGGATCCAAAGTAGGAAATGGTTGGGGAAAAATAAGTCAAATCAAGTAAAATAATGTAGACCATGCATTCTTGCTCCATTAAACAAAGTATTCATAGCTTTTTAATTTTTAGTATCAAAGTAGACCCGATAGAAAATGGCTATTGTCATTGACTATTTATTGTCAGAAAAGGAATCCATTTACATGCCATGTAAATGCTTCAAAAATTAACCTCACTTTGTTTGCCATATCAGATGCATGACTAAAGCTCATCCAATTGTTCATCTGTCTAGTGCGGCAATGAGCCACTTAAAAGTACTACCTAGCTTTGCTTTTTAAGGACATCACCATTCACATTATCTTGGGTTTAGATCTCAATCAAGTTCATCAAAGAGTTATTGCTCTGACCAACATCTAATTGACTACTTCTGCCTTTCTCCTCTAGTAGGTTGGCTTGTTCATTCATGAAAATATTACAGTCATTTTATATGAGGCCGCTTTTTATGATTATTATATCTTTCATTCCATTTGTTGCGTCCTAACTCATCAATGGGGTTTGCTCCCCCATAATAGGGTTCTGATTTCCTCTGCTTACATTGCTCTTATAGCTACTCCCACAAGTGAAATTTTACAGCTTCTATGTCTTTAATGAAATACATCATCTCTCTTAACTTTGCATTTTATTTAAGATTTTTAATAATTCCTTCAATTTTTCCCTGTGAAAGGAATAACGTATTCTGATTGTTTACTGTTTGCTATCACAACTAGAAAAGTTTCAAAGGTAAAACAAGAGGAAAGATTCTATTTTGAAAATGTAACGATAATAATGCTAAAGGAATCTTCTTCCTTCATTATTTCTACTGAAAGAGCATAATCCAAAAAATCTAAAGGTATCGAAGAATCAAATAGAGAGAAACTTCATCACCCACTAAGAATAGCAGCATGATGCTTGATTGTTAAAGCCAGATAAATTTGCTTTAGTGGAAGTCCACTATCTTAAGAGATGACATAAGAATTATAAGCTGCATATCACTATCTCGCAAATTTGCCTCAAGCTAAATATTAGTAGATTCTAGGCCTCACACTAACTGCTACAATAAAAGTCCAAGCATTTGCATAATATCCTTCTGTCTTTGAGTCATTAAATTCTCTAATGGTAATTAAGGTTTTATGCCTAGATTGTGTTGGACTTGTGCTGTTGGAGAAGATAGACTTATGGACAACATAGTATAAAAATTTCAAGAAATTGTTAATAATAATCTTGAATCTTTAATTCATTGGTTTTCTTCTGTGTCATTCAGGAAGCTATTGATGCTTGTTTTCTTATTTCCTAAAATTGTTTAGTTTTCCTTATTAAATGTTATGATCTTAATTAGAGAATTCCTCAAATGGATCTATAGAGTTTTCTTTCATTCAACACAGCCAAAATTTATTTACTACAAACTAGTTAATTAAGTTTCCTCGAACAAATATTTTGATGCAACAATACCCAAAAATAGAATACTGCCCTTGCCATAAGGCATGCCTTTTTAAAACCACATCCAGAAGAGAAATTCCTACTCTGGGTTACGTATGTGAAAGCAAGCAATAAATTTACATAAAGGAGGGTGAAGCCAACCGGGAGTCATTTATTATTATTTTTAGTCAAAAGAAGCATAAATTTCTAGTGAAACACATGGATGTGTACCAGATCTCATGTAAACAAACAAACAAAATGATAAATGCGGTCAAACTTTTATGCTTCAACAAAAATGCATCACATACTCTCAATCAAAAGGGTAATAAACATGAGCATATCCAGATGAGAGAAACATCTAAATATGAAAAATGAGAAAAATTTGTTCGTCAACAAAATCAAATGAAGTAAAAATTGGTAATTCAAGAAAAGAGAAGAAAAAATTAGAACAAAATTAAGTAAGAAATTGCAAACCTTAACCAAAAATCTATCTTTATCTCTCATAGTGCGAGACTAAGTTTTTATTAGTTTCACATACCACTTTCCTTACTTCAACGATATCATTTGATAGTGCACGATATCTATGTCACAAAATTTCTCAAAAGAATGAAGTTTTTTGATCAACTATGTAACATTGAAAGAGAGAAATTTTCATTTGAAAAAATGGTTTTCATGGGAGAGTGAAGGAAGTATATTAAAAGAGTGAAACATGTATTGAATGTGTGATTGAAGATCCATAATTATTATAGGAGATCACGTTTACTGTTTAATATCTTTTACTAATAAAATTATTGCATAAGATTTCCATTGATCGAGTCGTTAAAGTCTCATAAAGTTGATTAAAAGAGCTTAGGTTCAAGTTGGTTTTTTAGCTTTTTTCTCAAAATAATTTAAATACATCTTTTATTAAATAAATAACAAAAATAAACAAAATCAATTGTAGACTAAATAGTTAAAAATGTGATATATTTATCAAGAGGACTTAAGAAAGTGGCCAGTTTGCTACCTTGGCGGCCATGCATGGCTCCCTTTGAAGGGTTTTAGCAAGTTGACAGCCATTACTACCTTCGAAGGCAACAATTAAGCAAGCGGCCATGGCTGCCTCTAAAGGCCGCAAGCTTGTAACCTTGGTGATTGCCCATAGGGTCATCACTAGGCTACCTTGCTTAGCTAACGAGCGAAGTTTGGTGGTCGTTAGTTCTTTGATTAGTGATCGATATAAATTCGATCACTAATTTGTTTTTAAGTTGAATAAAAATTAATATAAATTAATTAAATACAAATTTAGCGACAAAGATAATGAATGTTGCTAATATATGTCACTAATCTGTCATCAGTCTATCACTATGTTAAATTTTTTATTTTGTAACAAATCTATCACTATTTTATTATTATTTAGCGATTGATTATATTTATTGTTATTTTTAAATTTTTGGGTTAATTATATCAGAAGGACCTACATTTTAGCTGCAATATCAAATTGAGACCTACATAAAAAATTGTATCAAATTAGGACTCATATAATGTGCACTTTACAATGCGAGACTTTCGTTAACAAAATCCATCAAAATTTAACTCCATAACTCATTCAATTTGTGTTTAAACATTGCCACATGTACCTTATTTTTGCAAACCACTTATTGTCCTTGGTCATTCACACTCCATAGACTTCACTCACGCTCACCATCACCTCAATAATTTCCTCTCGATTTTTTTTGTATTTCTCTTCAAACAATTGAAGATTCACACTAAGAATTAAGGTATTTTTTACATCCATAAGCTTCCGTCACCCTCAACGAATTCACAGATTGAGATTAAAGATGAGTGCCGAAGTAATATTAGATTTTTAGGTACTAGTTTGATTTAAATAATTTTGTTATTTTCTATATGTTAGGTAGATTTTGAAACCCTATCACCCAATTAATGAATATCATATGCATCGGGTTCAAATGGTGGATTTCAAAAACAAAAAATTTTCAATTTCAAAACCCTAAAAAACAAAAATTTTCCTTTTCATTGTTTAATTGATACGAATTTGTAGTCATTGTACTCAGTTGATACACAAAGAAATAACAAATTAAAGGAGTTAAAGGATGCGTACTTAAATCTCGGATTTCAGTAATAATCGATGCTTGAATTTGATGGATGAAGAGAAAAATTTCACAAATTCGTTTATGAGCAATTCTGCTTCATTTTACAGTGATGAAAGGGTCTTTAATGTAATTGCACACTTAACCAGCATACTCGTATCACGTGAGCAAGCTATGCCGTTAATTTCAACGGATTTTATTGACAAAGGTCTCACATTGCAAACTGCATGTTATATGAGTCCTAATTTGATACAATTTTTTTTACAAGTCTCAATTTGATATTGTAGTAAAAATATAGATTCCTCTGGTGTGATTAACCCTAAATTTTTTTATAGTGTTCAAACAAATTTTCAAATGTAATAGTAAATAATTTGCAAACACTTCATTCTTTAAAAGCCTTTACTTTTTAAATATATCAATGAATATCTTAAATATAAATTCAAATGGCCGTTCCAAATTAAATTTATACTTGTATGCACTTGAAGTTTAACAAATCACATACAAAAGAAGCTTAGTTGTTTTAAACATCTTTGAAACACTTCATTCAATATCTTTTCAACTCTACCTTTGAGTATCTTTTCAAAGCATGATAGTATGAGACATATTTTTTAAAATGTCTTTGAAAGGTTTCTGTAAATAAATTTCCAAATGCAACTTTAAATAATTTTGTAAACATTTCAACTTTCATAGAATAGTCATTTTGAGAGTTATTTTAAAAAATTTTAGTTTAATTGTTTAAAAAATTAAAATTGATCAAATGATTACATTTTTTAATAAAATAAATTAAATATTAAAAAATGATTTTTTCCAAAATAAAGTAAGGATGAAGGTTATATTTCAATAAACCAAGTGATACGTAAGTCTGCGTAAATGAGATTAACCTACAAAGAGCTAATCCTAGTAAGTACATACATACATACATACATACATACATACATACATACATACATACATACATACATATATATATATATATATATATATATATTCAATATGAGCAAATTTTTAAGTACAAGACTGCTAAACTCTTGTACATATAAATGATATTAGGATATCTAGCTTGGAGAGTTTACAAAGTACAGGTGCACAATAATTTTTGTAATCAATGACACTTAAGTATTCATAATTATTATTTTTAGTATTTATATTTTTATCTTTATAATTTTTTAATGTTTTCTATTATTTATTTATTATCTTATTTGATAGAATCAAGCATTGCATCAATGCTTTGCCAAGATTTATAAGATCTTTTTAGAGAATATTGACTTATCTAGATACATACAGAAGGCGATTTCTTGGGAAACTAGAGATTTTTATTATGAAGAATTCAAGATACATATAATTATTTATTAAAAATATATATTATATTTTAGCATACTTATTAATCATTTATTTTATTGCAGAAACATTTCATATGGAACAAGGTAATGGATGGCATGGTCAAGGCCACATATGAAAGGTTAAAGCTACGAATCGATGTGGCCATAAGGTAAAAAATAAGCCTTAATTTGTCCTAAATATCGTATGAGAGCAGTGGCAAATAGAATAAAACTGGCTAAAATACAAACAAAAGTGCGTGACCATGTCCTGCAATCAACAAAGTGAGACAAGTCGACTTAGGTCAGGTCTTTTTCGACATAATGTCAATTCATATTTGTGACAAATTATTGTCGATACCGGTACGTATGATATTTAAATCACTTATACAAGTATTGCTTTATTATAAGAATATTTGAAAGAGTTAGTCACCTCGACTTCTCGACCACAAAAGGGATCTTCTGACACCTTTGAGGTAAACTACACTAAGCCCTACTGTGAGATAGTAGGTAGAGAAAAAAAGGACCTAGTGCATGAGTTTGGCTCTGAAGCTTGATCATGGTATTCAAGTAGCAACACTAGTAATGCACACTCGATTGACGATGTAACCATCTATAAGATGCACTCTCAGATGAAGACTATAAAAGAGTGCATAGAGTTGACGCGTAAGTATATGGAAAAACGTACATCTATGGAAAAACATATAGAAGAGGAACATAAGACTCTAAAAAAGTGATTGGAAGAGCATCATAAGGCGAGGGAACATGATCGCCTACGATTCGAGACTGAATTGCAAGAGCTTACAAAGAAAGGTTGATATCAGTAAACGTGTCTGTAGGATGGAGACTTTACTTCCAAGAAGCATACCTCCAGCATTGCTTAATGGTTATATTTATTTTTACCTATGGACATTATATTTGATGAGAATGGAACATAATTTTGTATTTATTATATTTTATTATGAATTATATGTTCTTTAATTTACTTTGTTTAGTGTACTATGTAAAAATTAATTTTATTTTTTAAAAATATATTATTTCAGTGACATATTGGAGTATATCGCTAAGCTTTATAATTTAACGATAGATTTAATCTATCGCTAAAGCTTAACATTTAGTAATTGATTTTTGTCTGTTGTTAAGTCTCAAACTCTAGCAATTGATTTTAATTTGTTACTAAATTTAGCAATAAATAGAAATCAATCGTTAAAAGTTAGCGACAGATTTCAATCAATCACTAAGTCTTGAATTTTAGCAATAGACCTAAGTCTGTAACTGAATCTGAAACTTACCTACAAATGCGTCTACCATTAATCGATCACTAAAGTTTTCAAATTAGTCTATAACCTATGACTTCATGGTTACAGATAAAATCAATCACAAAATTCAATGATTGACGTAATCAAACACTATTTTATCGACAAAATTAAAAATTTATTGTTAATTTCTTTCGCAACAACCATTTAACTATGAATTTTTTGTCGCTAAAATATTTAGTGGTTGATTTTTTTTTTCAAGTAGAGCTATAGATTTTTTTATTGCTAAAGTATGATTTTTTTTTTGTAGTGTATCCTCGTATCAACATTTATTTCAAACTCAAATGAGCTATGACCACAAAATGTATAAATGTATAAAATTTACTTACAATAACAAGAACGCACAAAATAACTTACAAGAAATATTAGTAAGTGCAATGGAAACAATAGTATGCATAACTAAGTTAACCAGGTTTTTGAATGGTACCTCTTTGATCATATGATAGCTAATGGGCAATAGAATAGAAATAGAAATAAGAATCTTTAAAGACAAAGATATTATTACTCCAATATTAAGATAAATATAATAATAAATAAATACTTTTAAATTTTTTGAAAATTCATTTACGCTCTCACTGTTTTATATTATAATAATTATGTGATCTACTATTTTATTACTTTGCTACCAAAGTATGAAAGTCACTATCTAAAGCATTTTAAAAAATAGGGATCTTCTGCTTTTCATGAAAGTAAAATTTTGCTTCTCTAATTAAAGATAAAAATTTAGATATAGTTCATAATCCAACAAAGATTATAATACTGTAATAATTTCAATGGAAGAGGCTTTCAATTCTTGAGGTTACTTAACATATAGTAAATTAAAAAGACAAAAGTTGCGAAAATTTCATTTACAATGCCAAAATATGTGTCGACATATGGAATAAAAGCAGCTATAACAAGTAATTTATTGAGAAAAATTTAACGATTATACATACTAGTTGGTGATAGTGACAATCTAAAAACAACAAAAAGGGATGAAATTTTGGTGATTAGTGGGTTATAAACAAGAAAAAAAAAACCTTTTTTTTTCATTTTTATTGCAAAAATTTTCGAAATGCAATAAATAACAAAAAAATGCAATAAATAAGAATCATAATTCAAATAATAATGCATAAAATGATTCAAATTATAAAAAAAAAACCCACATGAGAAAAGTGAAATAAGAGCTTCATTGATCTTTAATCCTCTCAAATTTCCAACATATGAGAAATGTAAAAAGAATTCAAAAACAAAACAATGAAATAAATTACAAACCTTAGGGAGCTTCAAAAGTACTATCTCTAGGAGATTTATTGGTGCTATTACTATTGACTAGAAAGGAATGGTTGACGAAGATTAAAGCACGCTCAAAGTTGAAAGAAGATGAAAGGAGAACAAGTTAGGGGTGACAATTTTCAATTTGACCTGCCAACACGACAAAAACTCAGACATGAAGTAATAAAGTTTGGGTTTGGATCATAATTAGGTCAAACCGTTTAAAACACAATAAAAACTTCCGTTTCATGGGTTGATCTACGAATTTATTTATGATTGTTTAATCCAATAATCAAAAGGATATGGTTTTAAAATATACCAAGTACTAAATAATTTTCTAGTTATTCCTTTCTATTTAATCCCTTATTTACCTAAAGAGTAATAATCTTAACAATCTCATCACAATTCTTAGCTATTGAACTTAATATTTGTTATTTTGTATATTATTTAAATTTAAATATATATTATATAAAATAATTAAATAAATTAATTATATAATTTAACAAATTAAATAAATTGAATGAGTTAAACATGTTAAATAAGTAATATTAGATAAATATAAAACAAGTTAAACTTGAATCGTACCGTTTCGTGCCATATCATTATTTAATAAACAAATCGTATTCGGGTTTACTTGTCTAATTCGTTTTATAATCGTTTCGTGTCCGTGTCATATATAAACGTGTGATTATGGCAAATTGATATAACATGAACTCCACTTATGAACCCAAACTATCAATCTTATAATGAATAATAAAAAATTATTATAATTATATATATAAACTCATAATTTAATAAAATTTTAAAGATATCTTGAAGATTAAAAAAAATTACAATTATTTTTTTGTTATCATAGAATAGTTATTTTGAGAATTTTTTTAAAATATTTATTTTAAATGTTTAAAAAATAAAAATTGATAAAATAATTATATTTTAAATAAAAATAAATTAAATATTTAAAAAGTTTATCCAAAATAAAGTAAAGATGGAATTTATATTCCAATAAACGAAGTGACCCGCAAGTCTTCCTAAATAAGGTTAACGTGCCAAGAGTTAATCCTGGTGTGTATATATACCTTCAATGAGAGCAAATCTTTAAGTACAAGGCTGTCAAACTCCAGTATACATAAATGGCTAGGATTAATACTGTAACCACGAGGGAGCAAAGCTCATACGAAAAAGCATTTGAGAAGGTGGGCGAGTTTATTTTGTTTTTGACAAATTCTTTACTAATTTGATTTTTTTAATATAATTTTAATGAAGATTGGAAAAGAATTTTAGTATCTTGTTATGTTTTGTGTATTTATGCTTATTTATTTTGCTATTTTATTCTCTGTTTATTTTTCTTTTATTTATATTATCTTACATAGATGAATTGACGGGATGAAAGCATCAAACAATATCATATTGACCCAATAATTACGGGTTTATGATCAGTAAATTGTGTTAAACCCTCAAGTGTCATGGATAAGCATGACAAGCCAGCTAGAATATAAGTAACTTCACAATTAAAGCCCAAAATTTATGGATGGATAAGGACAAAAGACCTTTATTGGTAATTTATGATCAAAATTAATTGTTTCAATTCATGAGAATTAGAATTTCAAACGTAATCCAATCTAATTATATTATATAGTTTTTCAAAATTTTCATCATTTACCTTTTTTGAAAATGGGATAGATAAAATAAGTCGGTCTGTGATACCATAAGGCTCTCAAAATTTTCATCTTCAATTCTCTCTCAAGAAGAAAAACAATAAAGAAGGAAAAACAAATATAAAAAGGGAGCTTTCACACTTGTTAGCTATAATAAATGGTAACCCACTAGAAACCTTCAACCCAAAGACCACTTATGAGTCTGGAAAATCATTAAAGACAGAAGAAGGAGACCTTGTATTTGACCATGGCCCATTTGATTCAACGTCAGTCCAATAATATCAAATTTCACAGTGCCAAAGCTCATGATGATCCTTATCTTGTAGATGGACATGCCGTTCAATTCCTTTACCTTCTCATAATGTTTTCTAGAAACAGAGTTACGACAAAGCTTCTATGATTGTATTGGAATACATCCCACCCATCAAAAAGGACAAAATTTGCGGAGGAGAAGAATATTGTCCCAAAAGATTACTAGATTATGTGTTTCTTCTTCCTTAGCCCCTCATCAGATATCTAGTCCAACCAAACATATTTTAATGCCTTGTTTGCTAAAATTTTGTCACTTTTTACCACTTTTCCTGAGAGATATATGTGGGTATTGTCACGTTTTGGGACAAGAGAAGTTAATGTAAAGGGTCAATGCCCTAAAGTTAAAGGGCAAGAGGGCTCCCCCACACTTGAATACCTATATGTTGATGTTGGGACCTTAGTGGAATGTGTCACATGGGTCTTCTGATTTTGATTTCTAGCTTCGGGTTTTTTTTTTTTTTTTTTTAATTTTTTGATATGAATTGGAATTAGTAAAATGGGTTTATTTTGGTGAGGCATGACCCTTGAGATATAAGCAGTTGTGTAATAAGATGATACATTGGGAGGCAACCCACCCATTTGCGTTGGCCTCTCCATCCAACATCCACTTTGGTTTCTTCTTCTTTGTTTCCTAATCACAGTTGGTTTAATCAAACCTATAACCCATTCTTCTTATGATTTGCTGTATAAAATTGCATATAATTTGCGATACTTATTTAGCATATGCTTATAATACATAGTTTATAATATGATATTATCTGGGTAGGTCAAAATAGTTACTGTGTGACAATGGAACATTAGTTTAATATTGTCCCTCCTTATTTACGCCAACCCCGGTCCATCACCAGCCAAAAATGCCTTAGATATCACATAACATATAGCTTATGCATGCTAGACAATTACTTATATCTTCAATTCCTTTTTTTTTTTTTTTAATCTAAGATTTTTAATTATTTCTATTTAGGCAGTAAATGGTACTTTCTAGAAGAATGGTAAAATCTTGACTTTTTATTCAAAAAATAATATTAAATTGTTTTTATGTGAACTGAATGAATTTAAAGCTTGTATGCATCAGAGAAAAACTTCTTAAAAATAAATTAAAATTAAAAGATAGTTAGAACAAGGATTTTTTTTACATAAAAATAAATTAAATTCAGAATTAAAGCTAAAATTAAATGAGAAGAAGAACGAGACATAGGGTTGGTGAACATAGTGACTCCATAAAGATGGATAGATTAATTTGTAGTTGAAGTATAGGGCCACTTAACCCTATCTTTCTTAAACTAAAATGAAAACTTATTTTATTATTTCATCAAATATTTTTAATTAATTTTTAAGTAAATAAGAGCTTTTATAATTATATTAAAAAATTATTATTATTATTATTATTATGTTCTTTATTTGGTATGAATGGGGAGAGAGACAAAAAGTAGAGAACCGCTTTCAAGAGATAATCTATCTTAATGTGTGTACCTTTATGCTTATTTTCCATTCAATTTGAAGATAATTAATTATTCATCATATTTTATTAGAAAAATAAGTTATTTGTCACATTTTATAAATAATACTTTAAGTTTTGCTAGAGGCCGTGATGGTAAATAATTAACATTCTTGTCCCTTGATTTTTATAAATATTATTAAAATTTTAAATTATTGTTAATAAATTAAAAATACATATATATAACAACATGATTTTTAATTTTTAAATCCTACATAGCTTAAAAATATATTTATTAATCGTATGTATAACTTTTCATTTTTTACACCTTTTAGTTACGTTTTAAACTATGAAAAAATTTCATCCTATAGTTGCTTTTAAAATATACAGCATATGTAATGTAATTCAAATGGAAGTAAAATCATCATCGATTAAGATAAAGTTTAATACAATTAGTTTATAATTAAATTTAATTAAAATAATAAATAATAATTAAAGAATTAGTATTTTTTATTCACATATTGGGAAATGATAATATTATAACCTAATTAAGCTTATGTATTGAGTGAGAGAGAGAGGATATGAGGTGGAGAGGCACGTCAGGAGGAAATGGACGAGGGAGAAGAGAAGATTGAGAGATCACGTGGCAGGGTGGTGACGGAGAGGGGCGTCATCAGGCATCGCCCACATCGTTGATTTATGTACATGAAAAGCCCACCGCGTCGTCAGCGCTTCACGTGGATTTTCCATGCATCATTCTCCCCACCACCACCTTCCACATCCTCTCTCTTCGTATTTTTGCTTTGCTGAACGTGACATGGAAGCTACAATGATAAAATCACCCACGGTCTCATGTTCAAGTCTTTCAGTTTCACTGGGACCGGCACGTGTTGCAGATTACCCAGACAACTGTGCCACCGTGTGTTTCCTTTGTCTCCGGCCCTCTGCCACCGGAGCCAAGCAGGTTAATTAGGGTGATGGGCATGGTGCATGTGTCGCTGATTGGCCGCCAAACTGTGGAAATCTCATGCAACAAAACAGGTCAAAGAGGTCTCTAGATTTTTCTTGGAGCTAGGGCATAACACAGATAGTTTCTGCCTGGTCTACCTGTCAAGGGCACTAACATGCTTGTATTATATTTTTGGTTTCCAAAAGGATAGAGGTATACCCTTTGCGTCATGGCCCTTTTGTCTCAAATACAGAGCCTTTTTGGTCCTAAGTTTAATACGTATCAGAAAGATCTTAGCTTTAGAATTAAAGCTGTTTTCTATTTATCAAGATTAAGAGCATCCGGACTTCACTAGAATGTACTTGGAAGAAGAGTGCAGCCGGGCTATCTATTCCGCGCTAGCCTGTGATTATTTCATAGCAAGAAAGCATGGTTACAAGTCTAAAGCATGAAGAGAATTACACCACATGCGTTAATGTTCTTTACAAATCCATATCTTGACATCTCTGGCTAGAATGATGAGCTTACTGGGTACTCTTGTCTCTCTTTCTTGAGCTAATCATCTCTGTAATGGCTAAAATCTTGAGAAGGCTGATACACGTTGTCGAAATTAAGATAACCCTCATTAGACACTGGCACAGGGAAGCCTAATCCCGTGGGCCTATCGGCTGCAGCTCTCTCTAGTGACTGCACTTGGGTCTTCAAGAACTTCACATAGTGAATTGCCTCATCTAACATGGAGGCTGTGTCCATTTTGGTTCCTCCAGGGACTAGTCTTTGCAGTATCCTTATCCTCTCGCTTATCCGCTCTCGCCTGTGCCTCGCTGCTACGCTTTGAGGGTCCTTGGAGATTTTCACGTTGCGTCTCTTGGGCGGCTTCACTGATTCCGGGTCTATGTGAATCGGCTGCATGGCTGCAATCCGGAAGATTATCTCCCTCATCGCGGCCATCGAATTACGCTTCTGCAATGGCGTTGAACAAGCATTTTCACCCCCTGATAAGTCCCCAGAACCACCTCTCCAGCTTCCTGTGCTCGAACCGGTCATCAACAACCCCGGGTCTTGAACTGGGTTGGTACCAGAGAACGAGATTTCATTGCCCGCCATGTTTATGAATGAAGAAGATCCATCAACGGGTGGGTTGTCAGCAAAAGCCACCATGCTTGTACCGAGATTGCTGTTGGCGTAATCATTACTAGTTGCACCAGTGAAGGCAGCAGGGGGCAAGTCATGAACGATGTCGTTGAAGGCTCCGTAGAAATCGGGGACCTTTTCGACCTGCATCATCGTCGTCGTCATCATCATCTCCATCTGATCTGCTGCTGCAGACTTTAACTGGTCAATCTCCATAGCTAAAGCTTATCACTTACTGTCTAAACAAACAAAAACAGAGAGAGAAAGAGAGAGAGAGAGAGAGAATAAGACGAAAATAAGAAAGAGAAACAAATCAGAAGTAAATAAAGCGCAGAGAGACTGATGATGAACTGAGAGACAGAGGGATGGGGAAGATAGAAAAGAAGAGAGCAGACTAAGAGTTTATCAGAATGTGCAGGGAAGGCAATGAAATGGGTACAAGAAGGCAAGGAAAGAAGAAGACGCAATAAGGAAAAATAAAAAGAGAGACAGATAGAGAGTTAAATAGTGTTATCGGGAACAGACTTTTGCAATCTAGTGGCATCACTATATATAACAAGTGGGTTCAATATTGTATAATTTACTCTATTGTTTCTTTTTAATTATCAACAAAGCTACTGAGCTTTTGGTTTCTTTCTGCTTTTCCTTCACGTGAATATGGAGAATATATATATATATATAAAGTTAGATTTCTAATATGATGATTTGCTACCAAGAAATCCATTATAGAGCACGCTCCTGATGCGTTTTGATCTTCCCATTACATTGTGGGCCACCTCCTTGATATGGCTAATTAATATGATAATCATGCTTGTTTACCCAAAATGGAATGTGAGAAAGAAGAATGGAATTGGTAATTCAGGTGAGAGTTAGATGGGTTAGTGATTGATTAAGGTAAGATTGTGTTGGAAAGAAGAATCTAAGATGGTGAGATTAAGTGGTGGCCCATGAGATGAAGCATTCAGATCTACCAACTGTTCTTTCCAGGGCATACCATAAGTGGTTTTGATGGTGCATGAATCATTATTCTGAACTGACTTATATAATAATATTATAGTAATACCAACATCTATGCACATTGCACGTTTTTCAGTGTCGATGACTGTTGCCTGTTGCCTTCTCTCCAAATCACTAAAACTCACTCACTTTCTCTGTAAACCCCACACTCACATGACACTTGTCAGAGACCTCACCAAGGTGCTTTAAATGCAAGGTTTGATACGGCGTCGTTGGGGTCTCACCGGAGGGATGTACACGTGGCGGTGGCTCTGTAGGTGGTGGTGGGTTGGGGGGACCTGAGTTGAATTATTCAGGCCCTGGTGAGCTCCTGATGTAATGCAGCTACAGCGTAGCCAAACCCTTTGGGCGACAGGGAACGCTTATCGAGGTGGATCAGGTCAGATCCTGATGCACCCTGCCTCATGTGCTGGAATTGTTTTAACGAACTTTTACCCCCAGCCCTGCTGGAAAGGAAATCGGCCTGCCTGTGCTTCTTCGTCTGGCTTTTACAGTTTCTTAGCTACTATAGCCATCGTCATCCAGGGCTTAATCAGTCTGTAAGCTTTGCTGATGATCTAATAAGAAAGTCCGTTAAGGAAATTACCCTTTAATTTCTTGGTTAAAATTTATCGTTTCTTGTGAATATTGGTGTGGTTGAATTTGAACATCAACGGAGTTTGTAGGCAACTGGGCAAGTGGCCCCGGACCCGCGCATAAAGATATGATGTAGACGTTGATAATGAGATATCTTGGGTTTATTACACCGTTTTGAGCATTCAGGGAAGAAACGACAAGCTTTGATTTTGCCGTTTCGGAAAACAGGCAAACAGTGGCTTAAAACCCCTTTGGCTGCATGTAAATTGCCAGTCTGTACGCCATTGCCGTACTCTCTCTGCACAGAAGAAAACTTATTCATGTGTATTTGTTTATATATATTTATGTTTCCGTTTAAGGTCCCTGCAATGCATGCAAGTAAAAGTACTGCGCACGTCAAATATTGTCACTGCTTCATCTTGCTCATGGCCTTCATCTGCTTCCTTTTAACTGAGTGGTAAGTGAAGTGATCCGATGAAGGAAACAAACCCTAAGTTTTGAGCTTTACAATAAGTAAATTAACTAGAAAACTAATGTTATGGCACTGTCTGCTTGTTCTTCGAAGAGAACAAGTGTGTTGTGTTTTGTTGTAAGAATAAGTGAGATCCTTTTGTTTTCTAACCAGTTTAAGCTTTTAAGAGATTGATCTTTTGTTATGAATCAATCCTACCCAGTTGGTTATTCATCTTTCTTTTATGAGATTTTTATTTCAGTTCCCTTTCTCTTTCTTCCTTAGTTTCTTTCTTGGTGACAAGAAGAGACGATGAAGCATGAGATATTAGAAAACACAAGCTTTGTTAAATAACCAGGTAATCTGATGAAGTGAAACGAGTTCTCACAGAAAGGAATGTTGTAAAAGAGAAGGGTAATAACACGGTAGGGTTCGGGGAGATGAGCAGGACAGTTGTACTTTGCAGAGGTGGGGTGAAGAAAATAAAATAGAATATTAAAGAAAGGGAAAGAGGACCATGAGTTGTTGCTGGGCTCTGTTGCGTGTTCTCTTTTCTCCAATGCCAATCTAGAACACGGAAAACCCTCTCCAGCATCCTCATTTCAGACCAACTGTGTGCAAATTGATGACCCAGAAATTTCTCTCTCTCTCTCTCTTGAATGAATGAATGGAAATAATATTAAAGAAAATCTCATCTCTTGCATTTTGTATGTGAAAGCAGACATGAATAAAGGGACATGTTCTCTGCAAGAAGAGGTTCGATTGGATAAAAAGAATCCAGGGTAGAGAGATTTTGCTGTTGGGTTGTTGTTTTTATTGGTTAACTTTGCATTATATTTGTCACAGTTGCACCACCTTATCTTCTTCCCCACAACCGTATTAATTAATTCACACTGCTTTTGTATGTTTTCATATAATACTATATGCCCAACAAAAGAGCCTACATTATTAAAATGATTCTTGCCTCTCCCACTTCCTCCTTCACCTTCCTTTCTTCATCGGGAATCGCAGGCAGGCCTCAGAGAAGAAGCAAAGAAAACAAAAGCATTTTTATTGAATACCGTAATATTATAATTATCATTCAGCCAGAGATGGTCCTACCTTTCTCTCTCTCTCTCCTCTTGTACATGATTTTCAACACTTACAATTTGATGGACTTTCTATCTGCCAAATTGCGGGAATCAGACAGTCAAAGCATCTTGGACAGCGCTTGGCATTCAAAACTTTTTCCTCTGTGCGTCCATTTATCACGACGCCAGTCCTAAAAAGGAAAGGAGTGTGGAGGAGGAGAGTTGAAGCCCAGCAGGCTTTATCGTTGGCAGGTGGCCTTTGCCTTGCTGGTGCTCATGTGCTTGCGTCATCATGCGCCCATCAATTAACTTCCTTTTTGGGTTACCATGACTAAGAATAGTGTTCTGTAAAAATCTGATATTTTATACAGTTTTATCTTACACCTCCTGAAGGGTAAATTATGCCTAAACTTTTACATCTTGCTGAGTTTTTATCTCATTTAGAATTATAACGAGAAATCTTATGAGTTTATATGTATTAGAAAAATAAGATTTTTATAAAAACTCAATAAATTAATTTTAAAATTAAATAATTACCTCTGAATGAAAGAGAGTAACCCTAATCATCCCAGTCTACCTTTACTACTATAAGATTTTAGGTTAGACATTGCATGGGCCAACCAACATCTGAATTCTAAATTTTTGCTTGACATCAGGAAACCAAGCCCATCTTGGCCTACAAAATGGATAAGAGGACAGGCTTGCTGAATCAGACCCAATTAGAACACAGAGTCGACTGAACTGCAACATTACCCGATTGTCTTACAAATTGCTACTTAACAGTAAGCTGAACCCATGGACAAACTCAGTGCCACACCTTTAACATTGCTTAAAAGTGAGGGACTTCACAAAACTGAAACCAATTGAATTTGTATAGCATCTGCTTACAATATCTTAAAAGGACATATGTGACCTTAAAAAATTGCAGTGACTTAGGGATTTATCAGTTGGCGTCAAGAAAACAGGTCAAACTATAATCTGATCCCTTTTTCAAAGGAAGTTGTACTATCACTTATAAGCCGTGCAAATAAGAATCTCCAAGTTAATGCTATACAATGAGAAATAGGTATAAGTGGACCACGTAAATTAATCATACCAACAAAACTTCCAAAGCTGTTTGCAGAAGGTGAACACTCATCTGAGGTGAACTTCTTCAGTTGGAGTCTCCTGCTTGATTTTCATCCAAAAGCTCATTAACGCAGAACTTGTGCAAGTTACCATACATTTTCTTCCATTGCTGAACCATTTGCATGGATCTTTTGCAATCAAACTTAAGTCTCTCCACCTCCATTTCAGCTGCAGCAGAACCGTGTCGCTGAAGAAGATGCCAGTCAAAAAAAAAAAAACAAAAAAACAAAACAAAACAAAACAAAAAGGTCAGAGAGGTTTTGACCCACCTGGGACAACATTATCAGTTGAAATAGCACGAGAATTACAATTCACTAATGAGAAAGGTCTTCCTACTAGAATCATGAAAACAATCAGCAAAGATTTGATCTATGAGCAATATGTAACCTGAAGTTCTTTAACTTGATCATGAATTACGTGGGAACTGAGGCATGCCGTATTCAAGGGGACATCATCAGCAGCCTTGAGACTAACAATAACTTTATTGTCTATGTCTTCTTCATCTATTGAATTTGCATATTTCTGTAGTGGAGGCGGTAATGATGACCTGTGCTTTCTTGAGGAACTCCGAGGATTAACATTAAGTGGCAATCTAGTAACAACAATATTGTTCACAGGACCTGTGCAGTAGAAATTAGCAGTGACAGAAATGAGTTTTTTTTTTTTTTTGGGAGCAGGAAAAAAATGAGATAATTGCAAAATGACTAAACATCAATTGCATAAATAATTGCACAAATGAGAAGCAAAGAGTACGTTGACGAGTCTAACCAAGAAGTAAAGATGAAAAAAAAAAAACAAATTTCACAAGACTAGTAGCTTCAAAGCCAGTTACCATTAAATCCAGCTTCTGCAGCTTCAAATTTAAGTGGAGAGGAATATGGATAAATGATTGAATGATAAATAGATATGACAATTGTTACGAGAAAGAACAGATATCAGATATATATACAAGATGTATCCCACTGCTTAAAATAAATAAATAAAATCAAATGCAGACACACAAACAAGCATACGTACACATTCAGTAAAGAAACTTCAGGTTCAGGTTATTGAATAGAACCTTTTGCATGTCTAAACATGCGAACCATGTTACGGGTTTTAGGATCCCAAACTTGAACCCTGCCATCCTCTGATCCAGAAAGCAAAAAGTTTCCTTCTGTGCTATATGCTAAGCAAGTAACAGCTTTGCTATCAGACAATAAGATTAAAAAACTGTCAGTTAATAGATAACAGCAGAAAAAGGGTTGAGGGAACAACAAAACCCTGGCAGGATAATATGGTGACTGGACATTTTTTCCAGACAAATTATGAAATACAAATTACAATTTAAAGCTTTGTTACCAAATATTGAGAGACAGACATCTTCCTTTTTTCCTACAGCGATGTGGTTGCACTGAAGTGTAGTGTACTTTCAAAAAAGTGATTCCTAAAAGGATATAATAGAAAAGCACATTATTCCTAAAAGGACATAATGGAAAAGCACATTTTAGAATTTGGTTCCAAAGTGTAAGTGCTACTCCAAGGGCCTGTCAAAATGCAAGCCACAAGCAGTTGATCGTTGCAAGAACAAAATTTGTGGTTAAGCAATGGTTTAGACATCTGCTGACTGAACAAAACACATTGCACTGGGGGACTATGTTATTGGCTTGTACTGCATGTATCATGCCTCAAAGAAACAAACATTTGTTAATACTTGTTTCATCTAAATTCATTCTTTATCCTTGAATGATAGAAATATCAGTAAATTATTCCCGATTGTGATGACACTTAAGGGGTTGCACCACCAAAGTCCTGTATTATCCTGATTAATGGGCTTATTCTATAAATTTCCATGTAAAAGAATGACTGATAATTCAAGTATGCTAACTGCATGCAATCAAAACTTCAGCTGCACAATGTTAGCACAAGTGGCTTGGAGCTGACAGGGTACAGAACGCAGAATACAAAAGAAACCAAAGGTAAGAGGATGGTCAAACTTCATTTTCAATCTAAACTAGAAGATAAATGATTTTTGTAAAAGGTCAGCTGCCTCTTAATTACACTAGATGATAATGATAGGGAAATCCTAAACGTTTAAAATGCAGGCCACTGCCCAGGACAAGTCAAGATCCAGATCGGCATGTTGAAGCCAACCTTGAGGGAAGTCAGATTACAACATGGTTAAGCATTTTAAGTTGAGATCATATAGCTCTTGTGAATATCTTGCACACAATATCAGCACATTTCCTACCTTTTTATTCTTTCACGGAACTAAAATGATAACATAGGATCCATGCCCTGAACCAAGCCAGTTGCTTAAGTATGGCGCATATTTTTCACTCAAGGGGCCAACACATATGGTAAGGAAAGGTTTAGGATCTTCCTGGAAACAGGAAATAAGTCTAAGCAAATCTCACATGCTAAAACCTCAGAAGAAAATTCCACAGATTGACAACATCAAATAAATGAAACATGTAAAAAAAACAGAGTAAGGACCATATTGCATGGTTGACGTGCCTAGCTGATAAAGAAGAAAAAAAAATTAAAAACACGAACCTCTGATTAGATAACAAACCAATGATATGCATTCCATAATTGTTGCTAGAGGGACATTTTGCATTAAGTGCTGCAATATAGATGCTGCCATCTCTGCTGCCAGCATAGAAGACATGTTCACCAGGGTCCAGTGCAATTGCATCAATGGCTGAAGGGAACACAATATTCCTCAACAAAATCCCCTTAGACAGGCTCCAAACCTAAGCCATTCCAAAAACACACCATTTTAATTATAAAACCTAAAAGTCAAAATCCTCTTCGAGGCAAAAACCCTATAAACTTAATCACTCTTCGTGGTTCCCCAAATAATACCAAACAAATCATGGAATGCTCTTATTTCAACATATATCTATGGTTTAATCCCCTGAATTGCTAGTTGTCCACTACCACCGCAATGATACTGTGAATGACCTGGCTCTTTATGAATATATAAACTTACATAGTCAGGAAACCACTATAGACTAGTTAACATTACTGATATTGTAAAATCATAAAATGCCAGACTTTTTATTACAGGATATATTCCCCGCATTGATGGTGGTCCACATTATGAGCTACCAAGGGGAAAAATCTCACTTCTCATCATAGAATCCTAATTACAATTATAATCCTTAACTTAGTATACCCAAGTTAATTACATGTCATTTATGATATCTATCAATCAAATTAAAATGAAACACTAATAACGAACCTTGCATGTGCGATCCTCGGAAGCTGATACTATGATCGCATTGCACCCTCCATATCCTATAGCAATATCAGTTACAGGCAAAATGTGCTCGGTGAAACTATGCTCATAGAGATGACTTGCCTGGTGCCTCTGATAATCATTAAAGATCCTAATTCACCAGAAAGCAAACAAAAGATGCACCAATTCTCAGTAATCAAAAGCTTGAGAATAATGAGAGGAATATTCCAGTCAAGATTGAAGAAAATTACTGGTAAAGTACATTAGAAGTGACCAGACTCTAACACATCCATCCTCGGAGCCTGAAATCAGCAGCGAGTCATCATCAGATAGCACCAAGCACGTCACTGCTCTGTAATGAGCATGCCATTTCCTAAGCAACCTTCCAGTTGCGACCTATTTTTGTAATAATAATTAAAAAAGAACCCATTGGAACATGGATTAATTAGTTACCCTCAATTAGAAGAGGCCATGGCAACAATTAGAAAAAGAAGAAATTAATTTTACCTCCCAAAAGTAAATATGACCAGAGGAACCTCCACCAATGATGTAGGTGCCTTCGCTGTTAGCAACAAGCGGCTTGATCGGTTCAGCAGGGAAGCTCATAACATCTACCAGAGGCTGTACCAACCAAAATTCAGAATCCCAAAAAAAAAAAAAAAAAAAGATTCGTGAAGAAGAAAAAAATTAGAACTTCTAGTAGAGGCGACGAATCGAACAGTTAGGTCACAAGATATGGAGGGGGATTAAAGAGTATTTTTAGAGACCTTTGACCAAGACCAGTACAGGATAGAGCCAGAGGAGGCAGAGGGGTCACGGAGCTGAGAGCAGGCGAGGAAACGGTTGCCGACGGAGGCGAGCCCATGTGAAGGCGAGGCGCATGCTTTGTAACGCAGCTGTTCGGCTCCTGTTTGCAGGTCCCAGCAACCGATGCCGTTGTCGATTGATGACGATGCGACAACTACTGCCTCCATCGTGACAATCAAATATAAACGGATTAGAGGACTCCGGCTTAGCAATCTATTGAGCGTTTGTGGAGGGCGAGCGTTTTATATCCTGCCACTCAGTTAATTGATATCCTTTCAACAAGAGCGGGGTTCTATTAGGGTTTAAACATTCAAACGGTGTCCCCCTGTAGTAGACTTGCAGACGTATCCAAACAGAGAAACGACGGCGTTTGGTGATTCGGGTCATTTCTAATGGGCCTGTATCATAAGAATGGTCTAATTTGGCATTTAAAGCCCAAATTGGCCCAATAATAACTCCACTATCAAAATTCCTTTCTTCAATGCTAACGCCAAAGAGCTCTAATGTTAATTAATTTTTTTAAGAGAATTTCAGGAAACTGTTCCCTTAGTGGGTAATAAAGCTTTCATGCAAAGCCCACTGATTAATTCTTGGGCAAACATTTCAAACCCATTGACTCTACCACTAAAGAATCTTGTTTTATTAGCTTAATTTAGATTTAATTAATAAAAGAACAGAAGAAGAAGAAGAAGAAGAAACATAATATTTTCTACAGAATTTTCCGTAAAGCAGTAGTACCCAGAGAAAAGCAACAAAATGTCAAATACAGTTGGGATTCAAAAAAGCCAAAATCAAGAAACCCTAAAGTCTTTTTAGAAAACCCATCTCTCTTTTTCTTTTTTCAAAATTTCAAAAGAATAATAAAAAATTAATTTAATATTTTTTTTCTTTTATAAGGGAAAAGGGTCCAATAAAGCATCTTTACCGGGTGATCCGGATCCCCCTTTTGAAGCTCCATCAGCCCATAACCACTATCAACCAGACCAGCACTTTTCCCCTCTTGCCGTCACGCACGTGCACACCCTCACCCTCAGTCACGTGCCACCCCACTCTGATAAAACGACAATGCCTACGGACTATAGTTATATGGCCTGTTAAGTCTAAAACCAGGGTTAGGGTTTATATATAAATGTGACGGAAATGATTACAGGCGACAAAGATATTGTAAGAATTGTGTGTGCATATTCCTAGCTACTTTTTCACAATCATCCTTCTTCGAGGACTGAAAATGGGTGTTTCTTTAAATTGCTTTCCCTTTCTTAGTCTGCCATTGCTGCAGAGTTTTTCTGTATCTTAGGGTTTTTATTTTAATATCCCCATGAACAAAAAAAGAGTCCAACTGTAGAAACGCAGCCTAGTTAGTCAAACTTTCATCTGATAACTTTACTTGTATAGGTATATTGTACAAAGGGACAAGTAAAGCCATAAAAGCAGATGGGTTTTTAGGGCAAAAAGCATTGTTAGCCTTGTTTGTTTATCCATCTACCAGTCAAACCTTCTCTTTCTCTTTCTCTCTCTCCCTCTCTCTCTCTTTTCTCTCTCTTTCTGGGTTTAGTGTGGAAGAAGAGAAAAAGAGGTTTGGAGTTAGTGAAAAAGAGGGAGTAGGGATCCAAAGAGAGCTTTGAAGAAGTTGATCAGATATACTTAAAGTAGGAAAAGGCAAAGGTTTCTAGTCATCTGGACAAGAGTATAGAAGCATTGATGGAAACATTACATACATATGTTTCGCTTTCATCCACTACTTCTCTCTTCTCTCTCTCTCTCTCTCTCTCTCTCTCTCTCGGCTTTGCTGTTTCTTCAGACACTCTCGCCATTGCTTGACTGACAGTTCATGGAAACGAGAAATAGTGATTAATTATGGTGTCCATCAAAGGATATGATAGCCTTCTTTTTCTGTAAATCATAATACTAGTCATGATAATAATCATAATTACTCTGCTAATTGGGTTTTGAACGGATTATCATTTGGTGTCAGCTGCTTTTGTTAAAATTTTAATCATCGTTTTTATGGGTTTCTGAATTTAGATGCTTTTGAGAAGTCCAAAAAAAAAAAAAACTCCGTTTTTCTCAAAGAAATAAACATGGGCATAGCCGTATAGGTATCATCCATTAATGAGACTGATCAGAGAGAACCCTAGAGAAAATAGCCGAAGGACCCAAGTAGCCTGTAATCTTTCTTCCATAAACAGAATCGAAAGGAAAGTCATCATCGAGACTCAGGAGTCAATGCCCTCTCTCTCTCTCTCTCTTCGTCGCATTAATGTGAGTGAAACAAAGAGACACAAAATGATAAGAAAAGGAAGGGAAGAAATATGAGGGGAGATCTGCTGAGGATCAATAAGTAATTAATAAATTAAAGCAGTGAAATTTAAAGAGCATGAAAAGAGAAAAAGATGGTGTCGAGGATCTCTTAAACTTGCTATGATCTTCACTCTAACCAAAACCCACCTGCGCATTCATGGCTGGGCAGGGAACAAAAGATAATACGGGAACTAAAGTTATATACACAGTCACCAACATCAACACGCACGCACACACATATTTCATCAACAATATGATCAAGAGTACTCTTGAGACTCGAGAAGATCAAGGCAATCAAACATGGAAGAAAGGAAAAGGAAACAAAAAGTTGGTAAACGAAAAAGGGAAAAGAAGCTAAGATTCCTTTGAGTTGATTTGAGGGAACTAACATGTTGAAGGAGGCATAAGATTCAACCCTAAATCATCCTTTTCCAACACCAAACGAGAACGAGCTTTGTTGGTTTCCATCGTTGCCTGACCAGAACCGTATTCTGGGTGCAATCTCTTCTTCGATTGTAGAGGCACACCAAAAAGCTTCGTCTTGCAGCTATTGTTTTTAGCCTCTTCGACGATCGTCACAGTGCTCTGCGCTGTGGTCGTTGGAGAGTTCAAAACCTGAACTTGAGGGGCTTGTTTCGGATTAGTAGGGTAGTATCCAAGAAGCTGGTTCAAGGGCTTTTGGCCCAACGAACAGTTAGTGGTACCTAGAGGCGTAGTAGCAGACGGTGGTGGGTTACAAAGGAGCAAAGAGGAAGGGTAAGAATTGCTCGGAGCCACTGGCTTGACATGGTTCTGAACAAAATAAATGATATCATTGTAGAGTTTTTTCATGTGTGCGAGCTCGGACATGAGCATATTGTTGCTTCTTCTTAATCTCTCGTTATCTTCTGTCAAAGCTGTGACTGAGTTGTTATAAGCACCACCAACAGCTGCAGAAGCCGTACTGACAACTGAGACCCCAGTGGCTCCTCTGGGAGAAGACAGTGGGGGCGAGTCACACCAGTTGGCTTGCTCGTCCGAGTCAGACGGCGATATGCTGACTCGGCTAGGAAACGGGAAGAAACCGGGTCCATTAACACCGAGTGGAGAATGCGGGTGGTGATGGTGGTGGTGGTGATTGATGGCTACTTGTGGCTGCGCTGTTTTCCTTCTGTGGATCTCACAGAGCAAGTGCTTCTCTCCCTTCTTGAAGAACTCGTTGGCGAACTCCCATCTGTCTGGTACAATCTTCCTAAAACCCTAGTTGCATCAAACACACAAAACACAAAACGCAAACCCAAATCAGCACTTACTCTTCCAAAAGCAAATTCTTGATCAAGGCATCAAAAGAAAAACGTATAACACAAACAGTACTAGCAGACATTCAAGTTCAGGAGATGCGAGTGAGTCAAGGGTAAAGACATACATAGGTGTTGAGCTGGCGGACGAAGCTGGAGAAGTTATTGTGCTTGAAGTAGTTGGGAAGAAGGTCGCGAGCGAATTCAGGCGGGCGCCATACAACAAAGGTGGTGTCGTCTTCACCCCAAGAGACTATGTGGTCGGTGGCAGGATCATCGACCAGTTGATACGTTTTAGTGAGGAATGGCGCTGGCACAGATTTGTGAGAGTCCAGTGACAGTAATATGCCCTCACAGTTTTCTAGCATGAGAGCCATCCAAAGATCAAAGCACTTAACTATTCCTCTCAGAGACAGACACACAGAGGGGGGGAGAGAGAGAGAGAGAGAGAGAATAGAGCCTGAGAAAAAGAACAGTGTGGGTGTTATTTTGGCTGTGTTGGGAGAGGGAGAAGCAAGTGAGTGTTGTATGAATGTGAAAATGTGAATCTGAGTGGGTGGATAAAAATGTCGGAGAGAGAGAGGGAGAGGGAGATTGGTTACTGTTTACTGGGGCTTGTCTTTTCTCTTTTAAAAGCTTTTTAAAAAAACGATAGAATACTAGTAGAATAAGGGTCGTATTATATTTATGTTTCCCTCCTCGGTTATGTAATGAGAGAGAATATGTGTCTGTCTGTCTGGGACTGTGAAATAAGGGCCTTTCAAGACAAACCCGTGACTCTCTTTCTCTCTTTCTCTCTGTGTCTGACAATTGATCCCGCGCACACCCACTTAAAATCAGGCACAGGAGGAAGCTGCAGCCTGTCTTTGAGAATTGACAATGCCACCCTTCCTTCCCTCTTTTTTTTGCCCTTTTTTCTTCCTCTCTTATTAGTCAACACTTTGCTTTACACTACTTGACTCCTCCTCTCTTCACATACATGCTTCTTTCTTTCTGCCTCTTTTCTTGCAGAGCTTCTTTTTTAGTCATTTTGATTTCAAGCACAATTACCCATCACTAATTGCAATCTTATTGCAATCAAATTCATGTTCATGACGACCCATTAAGCCTTTTCACCTTATCATGCCATTCCTCACTAAATTTCTCATTTCAAGAGATACCCATCATGTTTTACTTCATTTTGAACTAGTCTTAGCAGATTCTTGAGTACCCAACAACCCTTTTCACATTATCATGCCATTCCTTAGTACATCAATTCTTCATTTCGAGAGATACCCTTTAACCCTTTTCATCTTATTATTTCATTCCTCACTAAATACTTCATTTGAGAGATACCCATTACGATTTAGTTGATTTTGAAGAAAGAAAAATCTTACCCACAAAGCATTTGTAGAGAAAATTTGATGAAATAGTGGATGGGCATTGTGGTAATAGGAGACTGTGAATAAAAAAGAAGGAAGAAAAAGAAGAGAGGAGAAGGTGGTTTCACTTCACGTCAAACGAGTGTCCTCTTTCCATTTTGTAGGTTTGTGTTTGGCATTTTGGTTCAAATACGAGCAACCCAACACAGTGTCCAATTCGAATCCCTATCATTTTCAATTTTTTTTCTAACAGATATAAGGTAAAGGATACATCGAACAACGTGATGGGATTTAAAGCCTGTTCTTGGTGACGACATTTCTTCTTCTTCTTCTCCTTCTTCTTTCTTCTTCTTCTCTCGTAAATATCCCAAACTTCAAAATCAATGAAGACATCCCCTCTGGCCATTACAACCTTTACTGACTAACTTACAATTGTATATATAAACAATAAACTACACATATAGCTTCCTTCGCCCTTTTTAGGCTCTCCTCGGCTCGGCTTCCTTCTGCTGACGTGTCTCAGGTGATTGCATTATTGGCTTCAAAAGTTTCCATGAATAACTCCATTTTTTCTTTCTTATTTTTACAGCTTTTCCTTTCTTTCTTGTAATGGCCCCCAAGAATCCCTATTTGTTTTATATGTGAAGACACACACACTCTCTCTCTCCCTCTCTCTCTCTCCCCTTTTCTTTTCCATGAATTTAAACTTTCATGTCCTTCAAGATTAAATAATGATGAGAAAAATCTTCCTTTCAACAATCAATCAACATGGGTTTTTTCTTCCTCTTCCAAACGAATCTTTATATTTTTGTAAAATTAATTGTTAGAGATATATTTTTTAATCTTTGTTTTTATTTACTTAATGATATATAAAAATACTATTTATGTTAAAAGCCTAATTTTCATAAAAATATTATATAAAACTATAAATTTTATTTTTCCTCTCCAAACAATTTTTTATATTTAAAAATTCATTAAACAAACATATCGATTTATTAATTTGAATTAAAATATTGAATCATATCAAAAAAATTAAAAATTAAATATATGTAAATTAAATTAAAATCTTTTACAATAAATTTTAACTTAAAATTTATTACATACGTAAAAATATCGATCTACTATTGCAAAAAAATTAATTTTTTTGAGTTTCTAAATATTTTACACAATAAATAATTTTTAAAAAAATCATAAAAATAGTTCATGAAATTAAAAAAATAAATAAATTTGAAGGATAAAGTCAATTAGTTGGTTTGAATGGATATTAAAAAGAAGTAGCTATGGAGGTGGAAAGATGAAACAATGGGAAAATGATGACTAATTATTTCATGTAGATACTCAGCTGATTGTTTTGATCATGTTCTTCATTTCTCATTATTGGATATAACCCAAAGTTTTTGTTTTTTAATGTTATGCCTCTTTGCATTTTCAAAGCCACTTTACCTAAATCTTTTATGGGTAATTATAACTCACATATCCACAAGTTAGAATCTTGCTACACTGATTCACGTTGTTAACGGTAACAAATATGATACTCCTATAGCCACTTAATCAGAATCTATATTTTGCAAACCCAACAATTCAATTCAAAATTAACCCTATATTTATTAGACAAAAATTCTTAATTTTTATTATTGTATTCACTTTATTTATGATAATATAGTTTTTATAATTAAAAATTATATTTTTAAAATAGATCTTATGTAAAAAAATCATAAAATACATTTTCGCTGCCCCCGTTATACTGTGTGAGCTTGTTTTGATTACAATCTATTTATCCGGATTGAATTGGTACATCTTGAGCATTTTATATGTGTCATGTTGGCTCATAACAATCTTACCTTATATTTTATATCAAGAAATTCGATTGCATGTCATTCGTGACATGTTTGTTGAACACATATATATAGTAAAAAAATTATTAATTAAATAAATAATTAACTTGATCTTTTATAAGTATGGGAAGATGGAAAATGGGAGTTTTCAAGTGCCAAAATTGAATTAAAATGGGAAAAAAAAACAAAACAAAATGGGTTCCTTAATTTAGGGTGAGAGGAGGAGTAGAGGTTGAGGTTGTAAAACAAAAAGGGGGATAGTTTGGGTTTCTGTTCTGTGTTGGAATAGTTAATATTAGTGTACTCTTTACCCCTTATGCTGCAAAAATGCAGAAGAAGCAGCGGCTGACAAGGAGACAGGAGACAGCCAGCAGGGAGCCATATATATGCATATTATGTATCTCTCCCTCTCCTCTCCTCTCCTCTCCTCTCCTCTTAATTTTGATGCTTCTGTTCTGTGTTCTGTCTCTGCATGTAATGCCATTCTCGTGATGCCTCTTTTGTTCTTTTCCTCCTCGCCTTCTATTTCTTATTCTCTCTCTCTTTATTCCCTTATTCATGTTCCATGCTCTTTTTTGGGAATTTTTACATTTCCTTTTTCTATTACATTTTATTCGTTTATTTTGCAATGCATGTACTTTCTCATCATGGGTTAGATTTATTTATTTATTTATTTATTTTTATGTTTTACTTTTTTACTTTTTACGATTTGAAGATGATTGCTGTGTAATTACTTGTCTGATTAACCTAATTATGATGGGGTTAGGTGGTGGGGCCATAGAGCATGAGGAGAGGGACCCACCTGATCGAGGAAGCTGATGATGATGAGCATTTTATGGAAGCAGGAATAGTTGGAGGTGAAGAGGTAAAAGCGATCTTTGTGTGCATAAGACAGTCATGATTATAAAAGAGAAGGTGAGATTTGGGGCCCACAAAGAATGGAAATCTAGAATAACCAAACCCCTCATCTTTCTATCTACAAGTTGTCAGCAACTTACACGGATCCACCCGACCCCACCTCCCATCACCAGCACAATCACTCACACACTTCTTCCACAACACGAGCACACACACAATCAAACCCCCGCCTCTAATCAAACTCACTTTTTTTTGGCCTTTTAAAATTAAAATGAAATATATTAACATGCAGTGATTTAATAAAATTAAATTGAATTTAAAATAAAATTTATATAAAAATTTAATATTTATTTATATTATTAATTAATTTTTTATATTTAAAAAATAATAAATTTAAATTTAAACTATCAAATTTGATTGTAATTCAACTTTATTTCAAATGGTTATGAAAAATTAAAAATTTTTTGTTATTAAAATATCTTTAAAATGATTTAAATAAAATTTTCATTATCTATTTAATTTAAATAATTTTTAATATAAGATATATTTTTATGAAAATTTTAAACTTTTAACAATGTAAATATAAAAAATATATTTTCAGTACTTAATAAATTTTAAAACTTTTTGTGAAGTAATTTCAATATTTTTATATTTGTGTAAATTTTAAATCAAATTTTATTATGCAAGATCTTTATTTTAAATATTTTTAATTTATAATTTTTTGATAATATTTAATTTAATTTAAAGTAATAAATTAAGTTTCAATTTATTACTTTTTAAATATAAAAAATTAATGAATAATATAAAATGAGTGTGAGGGTTTTATATGAGATCTTTATTTTTAAAATTATATGTTTATTTTTATTATATTAATATGATAATTTATAAAAAAATTAAATATTTTTTAAAAATAAATTAACACAAATTCATTTCAGTATGATATTTTTGTCCACATTGAAGAGTCAAGAAAATTTTATCCTAATTTCTAAATTAAATCTAGTGAGAGCGCAAACCCCACCACCCACCTTCACTTCCACCACCACCACCACCTCCTCTTCACATGACCACCGCCGATTCCTTTTTAAAAAGAGATTAAAAAATGAAAACGCAGACGGGAATTTCAAGGAGAGACATTCAGACAACTTAAAACACAGAGTGAATACGGATAAACCCTAAGTATATAAATATTAAAAGGCTGGTTGATATATAGTTTAATTAATTAACTCAGCTGTATGGTTTATTATATTATATGGACAAGTTTGATCTTTTGAGATCATATGGCTCTCTAGTGTTTCTGTTCGTAAAGTGAGAAAGAATCAAATAAGGCTACAAGGGTTCTTTCTTCTGTCTCTTCTCGGACTCTCTTTTGTCTGTTTCACTGCACGACGAGGAACACAACCCCTTCTTTATACCCTTAGTAAATGTTTAAACTCATCTGCAACACCTCTCCATTTATTATACACAGACCCAACAGAGCATCTCTCTCTCTCTCTCTCTCTGACATGAATGTATTATCATGTTGTGCGTGGAGAGAGAGAGAGAGAGATGGGGGGAGGGGGTGGTCAAAGATGTGGAGAGGAACATGTGGAGAGAGGAGAAGGAGAAGGGAAGGGGTCACGAGGGGATGGCACTGAGATATAAATGGATGGATCGGACAAGTTACTGATTTGTCTCGGTGAGAGAGGGTGAAAGAAGGTAGCAGAGGCTTTGGTCCTTTTGGAGCTACGTGATTCACATCTCTGTCCTTCTAGATGACAACCTTTCAGTGTGTACATTGACACATCCATATATATACCATCATACCTCTCTCTCTCTCTCTTTCTCTAGATATATTATTATAAATAATTATAATGCATGCAATAATGTGGAACGTCTTATTCTTTTTGTTTTCAAATAACTCTATCTATTCATCTGCCACCGTGCAGGTCCATATCTATATATACATAAAGCAGTTTTATTTGATTTGTTTCTGTTCCTTTCAACTTGCATGCTATGTTTATTTTATCCAGTAATCAGTAACAACAAATTGAATAGTAGTGTTAGTACCGATTCCTAAAGACCCTTATATCCAGAAAGAACAACAAACCCTAATTAACATATGTTTCTTTCATCCAAATTATCAGTAAATTTGATATTTTCTAGCTATCACCATGTTAGTACCAATTCCTCATCAAATTATCAATTAGACGTGTTTTAGGGCATAATATTAATTGAATAAAACTATACGACTACGACTAAAACTGATAAACATCTTGTGAGGTGATGATTTTTATCTATAACTTTTAACATTAACATTGACGGTCCATCCATATGAGTATAATTGAACCATTTCATGTCAAGTAATTATAATTAGAATAATGTTAGTGTTTTTTATGATATATAATTTTTAATGAAACAAAAACTTGTAATATTACGATCAAAACAAATAATATTCGATGAACTTATCGTGATAATAATTTTGAAAATCAAAGTGAGCAATGCAATGATAATCATGATTTGTGCAGTTCGAGGTTTACTGCACCATATAGAAGCCACATATAAGCAGCCTTGTGAAATCCTTGGCTGGAACCTATCTATGGAGGTTTTTCTTTTCTTTTTCTACTAACACTTAAAGCATTGTAATTGCCAGTGAACAGCCTTCTTTAGTAGGCCAAGGAACGTACAGTACTGCACACCCATATATCTGAGAGGATGATGATTTAATGGGATTCGAAAAGCCGTGACTCATCATACTCTCTGCAAAATTTACTGAAAATATCATCAAGTAAAGCTCTCATTTTCGTGTTGCGCACAATCTTTACATAAACAAATCCATACCCTTTTCTTCTACGTAGCTTTAAATGGAGTTATACTCTCATAAAGTGAAGAAGAAGAAGAGAATTCGAAATCAACTTTACTTTCTGCTGTTTCGTGTCGCAAGAAAAGGAGAGAAAAGAAGATGACAAAAGCTATTTATCAGATTGATTAGATAGGAAGGAATCTCATTAGCAAGAAGCATTAGAATAAACGTATGGTATGGTTTGGTTTCCATGCAAAAAGTTGTACGCCTCTCATAAAGGACGTGTTAAAAAGCAGCTTCCTCTAAGGCCAATCTGATCGATCGTCTCTTTTGAAATGGGTCCGATGGAACAAAAGGGTTTCCATATCAAACACTTACAAGAGAGTTGCATGGCCTATTTGTTGCTTTTATCTATCAAAACAATTAAAGCTCATTTTAACTCACTTTAGAGACCTACCTAGCTACATTAAAAGAATAGAACAACAAGAGACGACATCTTTCCTCCACTATCTTTCTTTCACTTTCCTCTCTTTTTTTCCCCTCTCTTTAATTCATTCTTTGTTAAAGGTGCATATATATCACTTCATGATCTTCTACGTGAAAAAGATGATGACCAAAACATGCAAACACTTTGTCAAACGCACCCACTTAGAGGGTATATGGCGTACATATGTTAAATTATAAGAGTGTAATATACACAGAACTAATAAAGATTGCATGCAAGTAGTAGAAGATATGCTAGCTCCTCAATCAGTGTCAAATGGTCAGGTCATGGCCGACCTCGCATGTTGAAGGATGGGCCCGAGATTAAGTGTGTAGCAGAAAAGATTATCATCCAAGTATGACCTAAACATGATTAGCCGTAAAAGTAGAGCGAAACACTTATTGTCAAAAAGGACAATGGAAGAGAAGGAATGGTGGTTCAGTGTGTTTTGGATAGAAGAAGGGAACACAAAGGCTGTTGGATCACATGCACATCACATTCTTTTTCATCTTGGGGGTCTCTTCTTTTTATACGGTGGCTTAAATGAACGTTAAAAGAAAAGGTTTCTTAAAGAAATAAGAAATCAAACTAAAAGGAAAAAGAGAAGACTACCCCACTATTCAAGCTGCTGCTGCTACTCCTCTTCCACCTCTCCTCAATCCAAGGGATTCTCTTGTGATGATCAAATTAGGCCACAACCCATCTGGGTCCCTCCATCATCTTCACCATCATTTCATGCATATACATGAAGACCCACCTCTCTCACGTCTGTTAACTTGCAAAGTGAAGTTGCTTAAAAGTGCCATTTTTTTCATGTGACACCCAATAATTCACCATATAAAAATCGGCAATCTTTGCTATCTGGGTCTCATTGGAATTCGGTGGGAAAGAAAAACAAAACTATTTGCAATTGATCGGATCGGTGTTCAATTCTGGGAAAATGCAGTAATCCTCAAATCATTTGCAGTGTTGGGTTTGATCCGGACTGTCCACTTTTCCCTCCCATATTTTCTTTTCTTTTCTTTAGTACTGTTTTCCATCAAAATTTCCATATGTATTTATGTAATCTTAGAAATATTATTGCCACCTAATTATCCACTGAGAGATGTCTTTTTGGCTGGTCAATCATGTCAAGCAAAAAGCTTGCTGGTGATCTGGGTGTGTATGTATTTGTGTGGGTTGATATCATTGAACCAGTTGCCCACAAAACTGACGGTCCATTAATGAACATGATGGATGCATCCTTTCACTGTCACACGCCCTCTTTAACAGCAAGTGCTAATTAACCAGACAACATTTATAGATACCCCCACAATTTCATGACCTAGATATTTCACTGATTAAAACTCTGAATATGACTGTGCTCAAGCCTTCTTATCAAGAACACTACCATTAATTAATTTTCCTCTTTGTGATTTAGCTTCTGCTCGAGCTTCAATGACCTTGTCCTGAAGCTGCTCGATTCTGCCTTAATGTTTTCTTAAAAGAATATACAACATTTCCCTCAAGAAATGTTCTAATCAATCTTCATGTACATTTATAGTATTTTATAGAATAATTTGGACAACCCAAGTTCTTGATTAATGTAACATCTTGGGATATTATAATGTTATATATATCGATGATGCTTATATATATAAGATATGATATATGTGATTAGATACAAAGGCAGCACTTACGATGAACGAAAGCATAGTTATATATACATAGGGCACATGGCATAAGAGATTATATATTAATTGAGTTGCAGGGAAGCTGAGGTAAAGACAACCTCTGAAGCTACGCAACACAGATATTCCATATAGTAAAGAGCAACTGAGGCTAAGGCTAAGCCCCGTACCCGAGGCAGCGGGAGCCTGTGGGTATCACAAGATACATGTTCAGCTTAAAAATGGAATAACTTTGGCAGAGCAACAGATATCACACATTGGAGTCCCAAAAAATAATTGAGAGAGAGAGAGAGAGAGAGATGTGCTGTACAATATGATGATCTGATGAAGAAAGGAAAGGGAGAGGAAGGTAGGAAAAAGAAGTGCAAAAAGAGAAAACAAAGTGGAGGTAAGCCAATGGAGATATACCGAGTGAGCCCACAAAGAGAAAGAAGAGGAAGAAAAGAAAGGAGAAAGGAGCAGCTTTATAGGGGAATAAGGAGAGGAGGGTGTGAATGTGAGTGTGTGTGTGTGTGTGTTAGATGATTGAACTGAAGTAAAGTTCACCCTTCCTTAATTTTGAATTTGCCCATCATTTATTTCACATCAAACCATGCATGCTTTTATCAGATGGGTTCCTTTTTATGAGAGAATAATTAAAGAGAAGGGTATATACAAAAAGGCAAAGGAGCATTGACAGGACCCTCAGATCGGCTGGAAGTGGATGTGGAGGTGGAAATTCAAAGAATAAGAAGAATAATAAGAATAATAATTGAAAGCAGATAGTTATAATCATATTCACTTTCCTCTTTGTCATCACTTTCTAAGGCATGATTAGAAAAAAGGTTCATCAATCTTCTTACCCACCTCTTAAAGTAAACCATTCTCTTCAACTTCCCTTCCTCTCTCCATTTGTTTTCCAATTCCACACCAAAACCAAAGAAAACTTGCTTCCCAAGCCATACTTATTACAACATTAGATCAACAGAATTAAGCTTATATTACGTAAAAACATGAATTGGGTACGAGCCATTAATTATCTCTCGGCTTGGCTCAAGCTCTTAAGCTTATAACTATTGGTCATGGTTGATGGAGGTCGGTGAAAATGACAGTTGCTGTTCAAGCACCAGTTGATGAGTTGGTGAACTTTTGTCTCCTGCTAACCCAGTTTGGACCGAAAGTCGTCATTAGTTCAAAACAGTGATTAAGTAATGATTAGGTTGGAATTAGTAACAGCCACTTCTTAAATCAGACTAAACTTTCTTCCCCTAATTACCGGAGATTTTGGATCAACATTGGATTGTGATCGGTTCCTCGTGAGTTTGAGCATGTCGTTTTGCTGTTCTCTTCGGTGGTTTGTCATGTTCCAAGATTACAGAATCTGCTCACAACATTAATTATGGGAACCATCTGCCCCTAAATGGGTTGTGATTAAAAGTGTAAAATACATTATGAATGTTCAATTTCCTCAAAATTCATGGGTATTATAGGAATTACAAATAATTCACTCATAACAGTCAATATCCAGTTGTCTGTGGGCAGTACAGAATTCAGTGTGGAAGATCTGAATCCTTCCTTGATCTAAGTTAATGATTTTATTTTATTTATTTCTTTATTTTTTATAATAATAATATTATTATTAAAATATTTTATTTATTTTATATTAAAAACCCCAATAAAAACTTAAATAGATAAAAAAAATTTATCCCACGAAAATAAAGATACTGGGTAGGTGCAGCGTACAATCGTGGGACTGTCAGGCTTTTACACAATGGGCATCAATCTTTCCTTCAATGCTATACCAGTAGACCCGAATACGATTCGGTTTAAATCGATAAATCCAACTCTAATTGTTAAATTTTGAATCCAATTGAGATTAATATAAACGGTTTTGGTTTTAAATTATAATTAAAATTATTTTTAAAATAATTTAATTATAATTTAAATAAATTATAAATTAAAATCGAAATCTATAATTTTCATTTAGTTTTTAATTAAATTAATTTTTAAAATATTAAAAATTTTAATTTAAAAAATAATTTTAAAATTTAAAAAATTTAATAAAAATATAATTATTTTTATTTTTAATTTTATTAAAAATTTATAATTAAAATATTAAATATTAATTTATGTTAATCCAATTGAATTTAAAATCGAATTTAAACCGCTTATAAATTGAAACCTGAACCGCTTTTGAATCGAATTTTAACCAAAATCGCATATTAACGATTCAAGTTTCGGTTCATCTTAATTATAAATCTTAAACCGATGATTCGAAATCAAAATCAAACTGAACCTAAACCGTGATTAGATTTATATATTAGCGTGTTTGACCGAAATCCTTCCTACAACTTATCAAGTTGTCGGACTGGGCTTTGTTTATCTGTAGGCCACAGACCCAAAAAGAGTAGGAAATTTCGACAGGAATTTAGGTGTCACCAATCTGCTGCTGGGTTCTCTCTCCGTCAAAAGGCCACATGGCATTATCACAAAGGATGCCAACAGTTCACTATATGACAAATTAAATCAGTTCTGGTACCATTTGCAACAAGTTGACATTGGATTACATTTGCAAGCCATATTAGCATCTACAAACTCAACTCTGTTACTTGTCCTTGAACTCGGAATAGTTCAGCTTTCTACTCAACGATTCGAAGTCTAATTCCAGACCTTGCTTTATTTCACTTTCCAAACCAGAAGTAATACTCAAATCACTCTTACCATTACAAGTCACCTAAGAATCTAAATTTACATGCAGTGTCGTAAAAAGCGACAATACAGGAGGCAGTCCACATCCTTTCAATGGAATCCAAACTCTATCAGATCTGCCCTTGCTTGGACAGCTGTATGCTGGCTTTTCTGATACCAAAAATGGCAGACCACTCACATACAGAATCTTTAAGAATGAACCCTAACTCACCATTATTATAGCATATCATCAAATTCATCAGATGTTGGCAAAAAATCATCAAGTTAGCTACACCAACATAAGCCAACCACTAGATGAACAATCCAGAGATTTGTATGCTAAAACATCCCATGTATCATAGACAAATATAATTCTTCATCCAACTGTCCTATCCAACACCAATACTCAATTATATAATGCATTAAGCAGCAAAATTTTTGCAGCAGAGTTTTCCACTGAAGATAATTTCAATTATACAAATACTATTCAATGTTCTGAAAGGTTTAATAACTTTGAAAAGATAAAGGAACAATGTTTCCTCAAATGTATGTGAAATTATTCAATAAATGAACCAAATAACCAAGAAATTATAAAAGATAATTCCAAAATAAAACAATATCCGGACATGACAGCAAGCATGGTGAATTTAGTGGTTTCACTTGAAGGAAAAACAGAACATAAAGTTTTCTGCAGATGAATAATGAGTGATACCTAACCAAGTCGTCTGTACTCAACAGAACCAGCTTCTCACCAGGCCATGAATATATTTGAATGATACATGGTCACAACGTCCCAGGCATATAAGTCAGAGAAAACCTCTTTCTTTTTTCATTTTTTATCCAGAATTCTTTGAATAAACAAACATCTATTGCAGATTCATTACATACCGATGGCAAGAAAAAAATCATGCATGATAATCATGAAGGAACATTATAAGTTATAACCTATAGATACCTCCTGTGAAGAGCTAGTGGTACACAGAAGAAAACATATCGAGAAGATTGAATTCCTTAAGCAACAAAATGGGTGGCATAATTTCAGTCTGGGAGTAACTTCATTTTTCATACTATAGATCATATGACTTTAAACATAAAATTAGCACTTAGCTTTGATTGTTATTCCAAAAGATCATGCAAAACATTTTGAAAGAAAGCAGTCCTAAAGACACAAAACTTGAAGGAGAATCCACAAAGAATTCTAGATAAAAGGCTAGATACATGAGCATGCGATGTTAACAATTTCAACTGGTACTTCAATAAAGAGATAGATAAGCTCAATAAATAGTACAGAGCAGGACTCAGCAAACAAATTGTTTCTATAACACCAAATACTTTTCCTTGTCTACATCCAGCACACCAATCAGCTCCACCACTACTTTGGACGATTCTGCTCTTTATACTATAAATAACAAGATCCCATATCTAACATAAATAATGCAAGCTGGTCAATAAAGCTACCAAACTTGCTATCATAAACTAGGATTTACAAAAATGATATTATAGAACCTGCAACATGCAAATATTCTAAGAAGATACTAGAAGACACAGGTACCAAACAACAAGCTGGAATAAAAAGCCAACAAGCAACCAACAAGCAACCAACAAGGTGAGAAGAACAATGTCAATAACTTTAGCATAACATTAGAGCTTTCACATATGTTCCATTACATATATACTTCCATGCCAATAAACTTAGATGACTGACACAAAGGACAGAAGCTAAACTTACTTTCACAATCCTTACACAAGCACAGGTGCTTACAAGGTAATAAAAGCATGCAAACTTCATTTACCCTGCAAACCTTACAAGTCATCAACTCTTTCATGCCGTTATTCTCCTTGCAGAGCAGGTGAAAATCAATCTCACGGCCATTGCAGCATGAAGCTGTATCATCTACTTCACTGTCACCACATCCTTCCTTACTATCTCTACTTTGAGCATAAACTTGCTGAAGATTAACCTTGAGGGCAGCAATCATGTTTTCATTGTATCTAGCACGCTGCTGCCAAGCACTTGCTTCGACAGTCAACTGTTCCATTCGCTCCTCAAGTTCCATATTCTTTTTGTTGATGCTCTCCACCTCTGCCTCTTTTTCACGAAGTTTTTGAAGAACTTTCTCTTCGACAAGTGAGACAGTTCGAAATTGACTAGCCTGCACCCTGTCCAGGATAGTTTGTCGTAGTCGGTCACCCTATCAAAAAGCAGAACAAATTTAAAAGAATATTGAAAAGTAAAACTGCAAGAATGCATCTCCCCTTGTGACTAAACTTAGAATTGGGCAATAGAGCAGATGATGCACAATAAAACTTGATAATAGCTCGAGCAAGCAAGCCAAAAGGATATTACAACATGAACAACTCCACAAGCACACCTGCTCTCGGCAATTGCACTGTCTAGCAACCCATGGGTAGATAACAAACACAGCTTAAACTCCCAATTATTAGGACAATCCAGAAAGCAAAGGGGGTCCAAAGCACCAATCACAAACCTCATATAACTCTAAGTGTGCAAAAAATTACCCTATCAACAAGCAACAAGGATCATCCAATCAAAGGTCAATGCAATATCTCAATATTGCCAAGTTAAGACTAGCAATTGTTGTCAACAATAAATTGTAGTTCATTTAATTCATTGTGCAATCAAATCACTTTAATCTGTGACAACAACCACCTACATATTATTAAATGATGCAAAACTGAGCAACAACTCGCAGGTGTTTTCATAGACCAACAAAAGGAAGCAAAATAAAGTTCATTGGGATCATTTCAATGCCATTAATTCTAAAAGTTTCACACTAAATAAAAGGAAAAAAAAACGTTTCAGCTCATGGATAACTGGTGCTTAAAATTTAGGAAAGAACAACCTCAAGAATTAAATTAAGAACCGTTTCATTAGCAAGCAATAGGAAATGTGAACCTAATAACATTATTGTAAGTAGTCCCAGAAAGATCGGTATTCAACTGTAACATCGGCATAAGAGCATAACAGCATTTATACATAAGACACATAATTTATTATCTGCAAATTAAGGAAACCATGTTGGCACAATGAACACATCCGACAAAATCAAAAGAAGTAATTACTAACCTAATAGCATCAAAGCCAATAATGAAACCAACGGCCCACTTGTTTTTATATCTATAAAATAATAACTGATCCATAAACAGAACATATCACACAAAATAATACCTGAACTTTAAGGAATCTATCAATCTCTGCATCCTGTCTCTGAAACTCATAGTCAACATCATCACCAATGAGTGACAATAAGGCTGAGTCACCAGAAGAAGCCATGCGGGTATTATCAAGTGACAGACCCAATCCTGTAGAAACCGATCGAGCTTGCAGAAAATCAACTGATGTTATCTGTGAATTGTTCTCCAAAAAATCCTGTTCCTTTAACCTTTTATTCTTGGGTTCTAGTCCATTATTCCACTGGAAATCAGCCCTCCCATCGCTACCTTCTGTTGCTGGAACTGGTCCAGGTGCAAACTCAACCACATGAACTAGAACACCAAATGGAAAATGCAGAAGATTGTAAGAGTTTTTGTGTTTTATTTTTCACAAAATCAAAGTGAGTATAGCTCCCCATTGGTCCTTGAAGAAAATTAAGGGAATGCCTGCTGGAGTAACTCAAGTTTCTCTCCCCCTCTCACTCTCTCTCCTCCCCCCCCCCCTCCCCTCTCTCTCTCTTCCTCTTTTTACCCTTTTGTTTTCAGTGAAGTTTCCAGGAATTAAATGTCTCTGCTTATCTCAATTAAGCTCAAACTAGCAGAACATGTACGAAATCTAGCTAATTTTTCTTTTCTAGATTCCTTGAGAAATCAAAGGAACTAGATTTTATAAGTTTTTAATCCCTTTCCTCGTTCATGTTCTTAATATATCCCAACAGTGAAACATAGAATAAGGAGACAGAAGCTACAGAGAGATTGGAGAAATACAGGGAGGGCTATATGGAGGATGCTGAGACTGGTCATGTAGATTTGCGGAGTTGAAATAAGCGACCGCCGGCGAAATCTGACCATCCATCGCGTATAAATTTCTGAAATTCAAAAATAAAAATCAATCGTAACACCTATAAAGCATCATCGATCAACAAGAAGATATACATATTGAACATTCTATGTTAGGGTTTTGAAGGACATGGAATTGAAGCTCCGTAATTTGACGATAAATTACCTGAAACTTTTAGATTGTTGCTCCTGTTGTTGTTGTTGCTGCTGAGGTTGATAGTGTTGTTGTTGAAAGTGCGGTGGAGGAAGAGCCATGTCGAGGAAGGAGTCTACAGAGAAAGGTAGAGACACGAGGAGAGAGCCTGCCAAAGAGAAAAAGGGAGGAGCTCTGTAAATATAAAAAAACTGGCGAGCTGGCCAATGGCGAAGATTCTTTATATTTGAAAATAGCCCCTGATATTTATCTTGAAAGTATATTTTGGCCCCAAGCTTGGCCTGTAAAATGACCACACAGTCCTTTCCCTCGGTTGACTGGCAAAGTAATTGACTAACAGCGGTTGAACCGGCCGGCCCAAAATACACATTTGGGCCATCCAATCGAGGTGATAGCCCGGCCCATCTTCAGCTATTGTAGCGTTTTCATATTTTAATTATAAAATTTAATTTTGTGATATTATAATATCTGTATATACACCACAATTTTTAGAACATTAGCTGAACAAACATTAAAATATTTAACTATTATAGTATTTTCAAAAATACTAATTTAAATATTTTTATAACTTTAAAATTTTAAAATATATTAATATTGATAATTTTTATTTATATAAGTTTAAAATTTTAATTTAATAACATTTAGCTACAAAATTTTAGTCTTTAATAATATTTTATTTTTATTTTCATACCTTAAAATATTTATATAAAAAATATAATTTCAAAATTAATTAAATGATAATTTTTATATAAAAAATTTCAATTTTATGTTGGTAAAATTTTAATTTGTTAAATCTTTTGTAATATTTATTATTTGAATTATAGGATTTAAAATAATATTAATTTAGTAATTTTTATTATCTCACTTTAAGTTTGAATTTGATAAATAATTTTTTAAATTATAAATTGAATTTAATATTAAATTATTATTAATTTATAATTTATTTATCATATAAAATATTAACAAAATTTATTTAAAAATATGTAAGTTTGAAATTAATATAAATTTATTAATTTTTTCTATTATATTTATTTAATCATTTATATTATCTGATATATGAAGACTAAATCACATCAAGCATTGCAAAGACATTTATATCAACCGCGACATGTGACTTTTAGGTTTTATAGTTATACATAAAAAAAAATAATTTTAAATTAATTATAATATTATTTAAAAAATTTTGAATTGTAATTTTTATCTTGAATTTTATAAAATTAATAAAATTGATAGTTTTAAATTTAAAATGGATATCACTTAAATACATATTAAAATTCAATAAATTAGAAATTCTTTGTTTTTATAAATGTTCTTAAATTAAGGATTGGTTCTCTAATTTAGAAAGTTTATTTTTTGTTTTGATATTTTTTTAATTTTATTTTTTAATTTTTATCTTTTATTAATGATTTGATTGTAATTAATACATAATCGATGAGGTTGTTTTGGAATGATTAATTTTTTTTAATTTATGATTTATTTTATTAATCATTTGTCTTTGATTAACATACGATTGATTATTTTTTTAAAATAATTTAGTTTTTTAATTTATAACTTATAATTGAATTTATCGCTTTTATAATAAAACAATTGTAATAATATAGTCAGTTTGAACATGATTATTAAAAAAATTTGAATTGGCTTAACTTTAACTCTGTTATTTGATATTTATCATTCAATTGTATTATATCAATTCTCTTTAGGCTTGCTTATTGAAGATGAATCTACATAATAAGCAATATGAGAACACCATCTTGATTCATCAACTTATATTAAATTCAATAAATAATTTTTTAGTTGTAGCAAAAAAAAAAGATCTATTTAATACAAACAAAAGAGTATCGTCAAAAGATCTATTATATAGTTAATTACAAGATGTAAAAAAATTTATTATAGAATTTGATGTGGACAAAAATTTGCTTTAAAATATTTATTTAACAAAAGTGATTAATAATATTTGCTATTATAAACTTTATGATTTTAAGATATTTACTTTCAAATTTTATGTTTCTTTAACACTATTAAAATCGAGTGCAAGCTTTGTTAGTAACAACTTTGAAATAAGATAAAAAAACATTTGTAAGGTTACTTCTCTTCTTTAGTTCTTTTGGGAATAAGTAAATTTATCGAAGATTTTCGTACTGTTCATATTTGACTTATCAATCAATTTTTCTATAATTGATTGTGATGTTTTCATTATACCAAGGTTCTTACTTTAATACAAGCAATGGGGCTCGGTTTCATATAAATCTATTTCTAAAAGGTCTTTGAGACCTATTTTGATTTTGAGTTTCATCAATTTGTTAGCACGGTTCATATCAGTTAGTATCAGAGCAAATTCTAATTTTAGGTTTGCCTATCCTTTATCATACTAAGTTCTTGCTTCGATTATAAGCATATATTATGCAAATTTATTTTTAGGAGATCTTGGAAACCTTTTTTGATTATGAGTCTCACTTTTCTTTATGAGGTTCATATAACTTTTCTTCGTATTGTTTTCGTTATTTCGTTTCTTTTTTTTTAAAATAAAAAATAGACCTTTGATTCTTGGAAATCATCATATGTCTCATCTTTGTTTTATTGAATTACAATAAAAAAATGCAAAAGCAAAAAACAAAAAAAGAATAAGCAAACTTGAGATTAGAACTAGCTTTGATGCTAACTATTATGAACCTTACAAAGAAAATGAGACTCAAAATCAAGATAAGTCTTCAAGATCTCTTAGAAACAGATTTGTATGGAACCATGACCCATTGCTTGTAATCGAATCAAAAAGCTTTGTATGATGAAGGATAAGCAAACCTAAGATTAGAACTTATTCTTATGCTAATTGACATGAGCCTTACCAAGAACTGACAAAATCCATGATTCAAGAAAGGTCTTGATGGAACCATGTTAAGGAACTCATGAAACCTAATATCAAGATAAGTCTCTAAGATCTTCTAGAAACAAATTTATATGATATCCACAACCCATTGCTTCTATCAAAATAAGATCTTAGTATAATGAAAACACCATAATTAATTATGGAATGATTGATTGATAAGTCGAATACGAACGCCACGTAAATCTCGGAAAAGTTCATATTTTCTCAAAAGAACTAAGGAAAATGAAGCAATCTCACAAATATTTTATTCCATTCCAAAATGTTTCTCACAGAGCTTGCGTCCCCATTTAATAAGGTTAAGAGAAAACATAAAATCTAAAAATAAATATCCTAAAATGGGAAAGCAAGTATCCTAAAATCAAAATATAAATATCTTAAAATTAAAAAGTAAACATCCTAAAAGCAAAAAGAAAATATCCTATATTAGGAAGTAAATAATAGCAAATATTATTGAACACTTTCGTAAGGTAATATTTTACAACAAATTTTCGTCCACATTAAGCTTTAGCAAATCTTCTTGCATCTTGTAATTGACCCATATAATAAATCTTGTAATGATGCTCTTTTGTTCACATTATTCCCCTTCTCTTGAAAAAGATTTGTCTTCAAATCTTCAAATAGAGTAATATCACCTATATTGCTTTTATATCTTTTTTTTTTTTAAAAAAAAGTCTTTGTATCTCACAACTTTTTTCATTTTTTTAGCACAACTAAATGCCAATGCCTTTTCTTTTATTTTTTTCACATTGTTTTTTCTTTTATGGCACAACTTAAAGCTACTACCTTTTCTAATTTCTTTTTTTTCATGTTATTTTTTTTACAGTACAATCTAAAGCTAAATGACTTCCTTTGTGGGTGCATGTCTGTGTGTTGGATTGAGAAAAAAAGAGTTAATATTTTTAAAAAATATATAAAAAGATAAGTAAACCTAAGACTAGACTTAACCTGATACAACTTATACAAATCCCACCAAGAACTGACGAAACCTGTGAGTCAAGAAAGGTCTTGATACGAATCACACATAGAAACTCATGAAATCCAATATCAAGGTAGGTATCTAAAATTCTAGAAACTTATTTCACTAAAAAAAAAATCTGAAAATAACAATAGAACTTAGTAAGAGATAAAATTAGCTACTAAATAACAACAGATTACTAACAAAATTGTTACAAAATTAGAATTTCAACGTACCGATCAATTAATGATAGACTAATGATAGATTTAGCGATTAATAAAATATCTTTCATTAAATTTCATTTTAATTAATTCATGTTATTCTTTTAATTGCTTTAGCGATTGAGTAGTGATCGAAATAAAATTAGTTGCTAAGAAAATCCTCTTACAAGTGTAAAAGAAGTTTAGCGATCACAGTCACTAGGGTGGCAAGGTTTTAGTGATTGACATCATCAATTGCCAAAGTGGGCTCTATGACCAATGTGCTTGGTCAATGCTGACTTTACGACCAACATGGCTAGCAATCGTTATTGGTAATTGCTGGTAGCTAGTTGATGGTTAGCATGCATGGCGCAGCAAGCATGGCTAGCGACTGCTTAGATGCTTAGTTCTTCTCGCTGAGCACTACTCCCTTCCCTCCTTTCTCTCTTTCTTTTCTTTGTAACTCTCTTTCTCTTTCTTTGCAACTCTCCCTCTCTTTCTCTGCAACTCTTATTCTCTCTCTACAACTCTCCCTCTCTTTCTTTACAACTCTCCTTCTCTCTTTGCAATTGTCCCTCCTTCAGCTAGCATCTACACCATTTTTGCTTCCATTTTCTCCACATGAATGGCCACATCTTCTCCTTCTTTAGGTGAATCTACTGCTCTTGCAGGCAATAATAAAAATTTTTGGTAAATGTTAATTAGATGTTAAATTTTTGAATTGTTAGTTTTACTTGGTAAAAAAATTGTTTTACGTTAGAATAGTTAAATTATTATTTAATTAGATTGTAATTAATTTAAAATAAATAATTTAATTAAAAATTTATAAAAAAATTTAAGTTAGTGAGTTATTAGTTTTATTTGTTAATAAATTTAGGTTTTGCTACATTAGTTAGATATAATTTTCGATTAAATTGTAATTAATTTGTAATAAATAATTTAATTAGATTTGTTTTTAAAATTTAAATTAGTTAGATGTTAATTAAATAATTTAGTTGCTAATTTTATTTGTTAATAAATTTAATTTACATTAAATCAATTATGTAATAAATTAATTAGATTGTAATTGGAGAGATAAATAATTTGAATAAATTTTTATGAAAATTACATTAATTAAGATGTTAATTAAATATTAATTTTATTTGTTAATGAGATTAGTTTATGTAAAGCAGTCAAATAATTATTTAATTTTTTATGAATATTAAATTAATTAGATATTAATTAAATTTTTTAGTTTTTAATTTTATTTATTAATAAATTTAGTTAATATATGTTAGATGTAATAGATAATGTATTAAATCTAATTAAGACATATTTTTTACATACATCATTTGAGAATTGTTAATGAACATTTAATGCTATTGACATGTTACATGTACATTAAAGTAAATTGTTCAGTGATAACTTTTGAATTGTTTAGATCAAATAGTTTTAAAAAGTGACATTTATGTGAGACACATAAGATATGTAGGTTATTGTTCATTTCATTTGATATAAATTTTGTGCAATATCTCTATTGTTCTTTACGTACGTATTAATAAATATGAGTATGTGTTTTAATGAAAAAACATCAACTCATATCTATACATGTGATGTATTTGAAAAACTAATGGGAATATGTTATCGAATTTTTTACAAAATGAAATGAACAAGGACTTATGATAATGTGCTTCATGTAGGTGTACATTTCTGAATGATGTAAGATCAATTACTTTTAGAGTTTGAGCGACATGCGTAAAATGTTAAACAAATTGTACTATTAGTTATGTACTTTTAATGTATCATTAAAATTTGTTTAATTATGATTTTACTTGGTAATTTAAGTTATGATTAAAATAGTCATGGCTTTGAATTTTGCTTGAAACTTTGATAATAAATTATTAAATTGTTAAAAATCTTAGGAGACAAGATGTTAGTAACTAGTTTAAAACTAATTAAGAAATATAAACATAAGTAGATTAGATCATTAGTGGATATATTTTAGGCTTGCAGATCGATTCTTAAATTAAAATTTTTTGAACGGAATGGAACCATTTATTCAATTTACTTGTAATCAACCGAAGTTCATGGATGAAGATAAGATAAAATTCCATGTAACTATAAAAAATGTTAAAATTGTCGCTATGTGACTGTTGATGGGGTTAGACATTATTTTGTTAAATATAATTTTATATTAAAATATTATGTTTAAAATTTTCATAAAGAAGATAATGAGAGTTCTAATTACGAAGCAACTAAATATTATGCTAAAGAAGGATCTGCTACCATGTATAAATATGCCAATACATAGAAAACAATGATAATGGATTTAGTTAATTTAAAATTTAATCTAGAACATATGGAGGAATTCTTTAAATCAAATGCCCAACATTTTTATGATATGTTGGCTGCTGCTAATCAAAGATGAGTGTCAAAATTATTCATTTGTTTATTGTTGCTAGAATATTGAGTACAAAGTCAGAACATCATATTTTTAAAAGGTGTTATGATCATATTTGTTAATTAATAAAAGAAATGATGCTAGTTGATAATCTAATGATTGAAAATTTTTATAGTATAAAGAAATACCTACAAGGTATGGGATTACTAGTTTAAAAAATTCACTCTTGTAACAACGAGTGCATGATATATTGAGGCAAGGATTGTGAACTAAGTTATTACAAGTTTTGTGATCATTTGCAGTATAAGGATGCCGATGAGGATTTGATAAATAAAAAACATTTATTTCATACAAGAATATGTATTATTTTTCTCTATATCCATGCTTATAAAGACTACCATGCATCAAAAGCCATGACAAAGAACATGAGATGGCATGCAAAACACGAGATTAGAGATAGTGTCATGCGTCATTGCTTTGTATTTCCTATTTAGATACATTTTAATTAATCTCATCCATCTATTGCTGCTGAAAATAGAAATGTCAGAATAGGTTTGAGTATTAATAGATTTTCAACCATTCGATCAGTCAAAATAATAATATTCTTTATAATTAGTAATAGTCATACCATATAGCTTACTCCCTTAAATGTAAATAAAAGAAGGGTACATATTCCTAAGTGTGATTATTTTTGGACCAAAGAATCTAAAAAATAAATTAGATATTTACTTGTAATGTTTGATAGTAGTATTATGAATGTTGTAGGAGGTTAAGGTGCCCACATATGATATCTCTTGCAAACAAAATTTAGTCATAAAAGTTACTCTAATATGGACCATTAGTACTTTCTTGCCTACTCAATATTGTCTGACTAGAATACATAAGCAAGATTGACTTGTCTTTATTGTAAAAAAAAAATCCAAATGCATTTACCTTTCTTAACAGACTTAAATAATCTTAACTTGATAACCATCGTATGTTCTTATCGAAAGATCATCAGTTTTAGAGAAATAAAATTGCATTCATTAGAAATACAATAGTTAGAAAAGTAGCTCATCTTATTAAATTTACGTATGAATTATTGCATGATATATTAATTAAGACTGAGAAAGGTTACAAAAGTTTGACATGATTCAATAAATGGTCCTATTTGCAAGACATGTGGTTGGAGGAAACGAATCATATTTTGAAATCCACCTTACCAGTGTATTAACTTAATACAACATAACCGCGATGTTATGCACATAGAGATAAATATTTTCAATAATCTGTTCAACATAGTTATGAATGTAAAGGAAAGATGAAGGATAATATAAAGTCAAAGGAAGACTTAAAGGCATTTTGTAAATGTCATAAGTTAGCAAGGAACGAGACAACTGAGAAATGTTTTTATAACTTAACAAAATAAGTAGAATTTAAGATTTTTTGATGGGTATGCATCAAACATGGTAAGGTGTGTGGACATAGAAAAAACATTAACTATTAGTGATGAAGAGTCATAACTGTCATGTTTTTATGCAATGATTACTACCTATCGTATTCTATGAATTATTGCCTATTAATGTGTGGCACAAGCTAACAAAGTTGATTGTTTTTCGAAGAAGTTACATCAATTACCATTCGGATTAAAGATATTGAATGACTTAAGAATGAGATCTTTAAAATTTTATGTAATCTCAGCATATATTTCCCCTAAGCTTCTTTGACTCGATGAAATATTTTCCAATGTTACTTGGCCTATGAAGCAAAAATAGTTGGTTCAATGCAGTATCAATAAATGTATTTATTTGAAAGGTACTAATCGTAATTTTATATAATTAATTTTTCATTTTAATTACACCTTATTTGCTCATTCATTTCAATCACTTAATTATCAATCATTCTCAATTATCATTTAGGGTACTTACAAAAGTTAAAAAAACAATGTTAAAAATAAAGCAAAAGTTGAGGGCTCGATATGTAATGCACATTTGGTTGAAGAAGTATCATCGTTTCGCTTATGCTATTTCGAGTCACATGTCAACGCATGACATCAAAAAGTAGCACCAAATGATACTAGTAATTATAAAAAAGAAAAGTATGAAATTTTTGTTTTAATATTTAAAACATCCCTGTTAGGCATTTGAAAAAGAAAAATCTAGCTATTTGACAGAGGAAGAATATTAGGCCACTCATGCATATATTTTGTTAAATAAGCTTGGGTTGAACGGTTAATAGAGTACATATTTCATAACCTAATCAAAGTAATTAACATACGCATAAAACTTCATTGTCAATTATCATCTTTTTTAAACTAATAATTTATAGAATTTATATTTTTCAATTACGCGAATAATATTTGTGCATAACTGATCATGAGGTTGACATTCATCTAGAGCTTTAATTTTCAAGTTAGTTAAATCTATACATGGGTACTTATAATCTAGACCTTAGTTGGTTAAATCATTCTTGATTAATATAGTCAAATGGCTAATTTTTAATACTTACAAGCCCATGATCTACTAAACTTTGTTGATAATAACTTTATCAAAGATGTTGTAAAAGGTTCGTTAAGATTTATGAAGTCATATCCAAGATACTATATCAATGGGTATAAATTTCACACTAAAAGATAATTTGAATAAAGTTACAATAGACAATAAAGTTTGCATTAAATGGTCTAACTACAAATGACTATTTCGGTATATTTGTGGAGGTGTTACAATTAAAATACTTCATGTTACCAATCAAAGGAATACAATTTGATTCAAGTATGAATGGTTTGATCATACACTGAATGTGGACCCTAAAGTATATAAATCATATAATCTAGTAGATGTTAATCACATAAAGAGATTGAATAAGTATGAGCCATTTATCTGGACTTTACAAGTAGTTGAACTCTATTATGTTGCTTAGGCAAGCTTAAGGTACGATAAACATGATTGGTAGGATGTTTGCAAAATAAAGACCAGATTTATCATCAAACTTTTAAACTCTAATTTCACATGTGGATCAACCTAAAGTGCTTTTTTTTTTTTAAAAAAAAAAAAAAGATGATGATAGGGATGTTCATCAAATTGAGAATAATATCGATGATCATCCTATATCTTGAAATGATCCAAGTGAGATATTAATAAAAAAATGATAATGAGAAAGAAGACATGCCAAATCAGCTAAATTTTAAAAGTTATTTTATTGAGAAAAAGAATGATGAAGTGAAAGATTAAGAGAAAAAGAAAGATTATGAAGATGATGATTAATTAATTTTTTAAAAAAATTATTAATTTTGAATAATCCATTTTATGAAATGTGTATTAATTTGATTGTTCAATGTATTTCTTTTTCATCATATATTTTCATAAATTTTAATTTAAATTTGAGGAAAAATTCAATCAATTTTTTTTATAAAACTTTATTTGTCAAACTAACTTAAGCTTATTAACATCATTAGATAAGAGGTTGAGGGAAATGAAGTGACTCCAAAGAGAAAGGTGAGTACTCTAAAGGGAGAGATTCATATATTTAAGATGAAAAAAAAGAACTGCATCATCTCCACATGGAGCATCTATATCCATGGATAGGCTTGCCAGTTTTATTTTAAATTCTTTTGAGTTTGCTACTACCAGGTATCTAGCTCAGTGAGATTGCAGACTACAAGAAGACAACTAATTTATGTAAAAAATGACATGTAAGTATTTAATACAAAAAATTTAAAAATAGAAATACAATATAATGACACGCAAAATTAGTTGCTAAATAATGATAAAATAATGACAGATTTATTACAGAATAATAGTTTTAATAAAGCCACAGAATAACGATAAATTAGCGACACATATTAGTGACATACACTATCTTCATCGTTAAATTTATTATTAATTCATTGATATTAATTTTTAATCAACTTAAAAATATATTAGCGATCAAATTTTAATTGGTCGCTTATTAAAGATCTAGCGATTACAAGGCTTTGGTCACTATGTAGGAAATGCAACCTAGCGACCACCTCATGAACAACAGCAAAGGCTATAAGCTTGTTGCCTTCGGAGGAAGCCATGCCATAAACTTAATTATTGCCTTCGAAGGCAGCAATGGCCGCCAACTTAGTGCCTTCAAAGGCAACCCTGCATGGCCATCGCATAAGCAAACTAGCCACTAGCTTATTGCCTTTAAAGGCAGCCATGCATGGCCTCCGCAGAAGTAAGCCAGCGGCCAACTTGCTGCCTTCGAAGGCACCATGCATGGTTGTCGGCCAAGAAAACAAACTGGAGGCAAAAGCAAATTAGTCATCAACTTATTGCCTTTAAAGTAGCTATGCATGGTGGCCACAAAAGCAAGTTGGCAAATAACTTGCTGCTTTCGAAGGCAGCCATGCATGGAGGTTGCAGATGCAAGCTAACGACACAAGTAAGTTGGTCACCAGTTTGCTCCCTTCAAAAATAGCCATACATGGCCCCTACAGAAGTAAGCTGGTTGCCAACACACCGCCTTCGAAGGCAGCCATGCATGGCTGTCATAAAAGCAAGCTGGCAACCAGCTTGCTACCTTTAAAGGCAACCATGCATAGTCGTCAGCTTGCTACATTAATTCGAAGGTAGCCATGCATGGGCACTGCCATGGTAGCCATGGCCTTTGAAAGTGACTCTGATGGTTACAAAAGAGGCAGCCATGGCCTTCGAAGGTGGTAGCCATGGCCGCGAAGGTAGTCATGGCCTTCGAAGGTGGCAGCCATGGTCATGAAGGCAACCATGGCCTTCGAAAATGGTAGCCATGGCCTTTGAAGGTGGTAGCCATGGCCGCAAAGGCAGCCATGGCTACCGCAAAAACCTTCATGCATGGTTGTGAAGGCAACCATGCCCGTTGTGAAAGTGTCCATGTGTGATCGCAAAGGCAGCCATGGCCATGTAAAAAGCCAACCATGGCGCGTGCAAAGGCAGCCATGGCCTTTAAAGGTGGTAGCCATGGCTGCCATCCATGCATGGCCGTGAAGGCAGCCATGGTCACGAAGGCAACAATGCCTTGGCTTAATTTTACATTCACTATTGAGGCAATGACGAACTTCACTTTGGTCGCTAGACTTCACTTTTAGTGACCGTCACTTACATTCATCGTTAAGTAATTATAAATTAAAACCAAAATTTTTTTCCTTTCTCTCGAGCATCGTTTCCTTTTCGCCCCATTTTTATTATTGTCTCTACTTTTGTCTTGCTAATCTTTTTTCCTTTCACCCACTCATTTTCCCCTTTAACTTAATTGTTGTCTTAGCATGTCTATACATAAGTTCCTTAAAATTTTCATTCACCATGAACGTTGCTTTCTTTCCCCGATTTATCTTGCTGTCTCATATCCATATGTCTATACTGATCTTTCCCTACTCAGCACCTTGGTCCATGTTCTCTATTTTCTCCATTGTGAACAGCTATATTCTCTTTCACTGTGCGAGGTTGCTCTCTTTACTTGATAATTTATGCAGTTAATTGTCAAAATTTTTATTGATGATAATATTGATGGTTAAAAATTCTTGTATAGGAATATTATAATCAGATTTGGTAATTATAGAAATTATTTAGATTTTAAATAAATTTTTTAGTTATTTATTTTATTTTTTAATAAATTTAATGTATGGTATATTATTATGTAATTGTTGAATTTGGTTGTAATTTAATATAAATATTTTAATTACATTTCTATGAAATTTAAATTAGTTAGATATTTATTAAATTTTATAATTGTTAATTTTATTTGTTAATAAATTTAATTTATGTTAAATTATTTAAAAAATAATCTCACTAGTTTGTAATTTAAAATGAATAATTTAATAATAGTTTTATGAAATTTAAATTAATTAGGTATTAATTACATTTTTTAACTGCTAATTTTACATATTAATTAAAAATTTTGTTTATATTAAATCAAATAGATAACAGTTTAATTAGAATATAATTTGAGATAAATAATTTAATTAGATTTTTATAAAATTTAAATTAGTTAGATGTTATTTAAATTTTGTAATTGTTAATTTTATTTGTTAATAAAATTAGTCAATTTGTTATTGGTTAGATAGATAATAGTTTAATTTATTTATATGTTAATCAATTAAATTAATCTATTATATGATAATTATAAAGTGTTATTGTTAAAAAAGTTAGACTTCACACATTTCTTAGATACGCCATTTGAGAATTATTAGTAAACTTGTGTTTTCGGTCGCCTGTTTATACATACATCGACTATATTATTCAATAATAATTCTTGAATTGTTTAGATTGGATAATTTAGAAATGTAATATTTATGTGCAACACATGTGTATATTGTTGTTCATTTTATTTTATAAAAATTTTGTGTGGTATCTCCTTTGTTCTTCGAGTATATACTAATGGATACGAGCGTGTGTTTCAATGAGAAACACTAATTCATATCTATACATGTGATACACTTAGAGAACTATGAGGAAATGCTACCAAAATTTTTACAAAATGAAGTGAACAATCAGCTACTATATTGTATTTCACATAAGTGTATATTTCTGAATGATATATGACCACTTACCTTTGAAGTTTGGGTGATATGCATAAAACGTTAAACAAATCGTATTATAAGTCACGTGCGCTTTACGAATCCTCAAATTTGTTTGATGATTATTTTATATGATAATATGTTTTTAAATTATTAAAAATTTCATGAGACAAGTTGTTGGAAAGTAATTTAATTAGAATTACTTAAGAAACAAAAAACATGAGTATATTAGATCGCCAGTAGATATACTTTAGGCTTATAGATGAATTCTTAAATTAGGAATTTTTGGATGATATGAAACATTTTATTCAATTTGCTTGTAGTCAACCGACATTCATGGATGAAGATAAGTTAAGGTGACCATGTAATCGTAGAAAGTGTCAGAACCATCATTATAAAACTATTGATATGGTTAGATATTATTTGGCTAAATGATTTTGTATTAGGATATTATGTTTGGAATTGTATGGGAAAAACGATGAGAGTTATAATAATAAGGCAACTAAATATTATGTCGGGAAAGTATCTACCACTATGCATAAAGTTAATACATACCAAACAATGATAATGGATGTTGCTGGTCCATAATTTAATCTAAAACATATAAAGGAATGTCTTAGTCTAGATACTCAACATTTTTATGATATATTAACGCTGTTAATCAACAGTTATGGGATGAGTGTCAAAATCATTCATAATTATCTACTATTGCTAGAATGTTAAATATAAAATCAAAACATCATATTTTGAAAAGATGTCATGATTATATTTGCCAATTAATGAAAAAGATGATGACAGTTGATAATCTCATAACTGAGAATTTTTACAGTAAAAGAAATGCAATCAAGGTATGAGATTGTTGATTGAAAAGATTTACTTTTATAACAACTAGTGCATGATATACAGGGGTGAGGACAGTGAACTAAGTTCTTATAAGTTTTGGGATCATCCGTGGTACAAAAGATGAAGATAAGAATATGATAAACAAAAAACACTTGTTCCATATAAGAGATGTATTATTTTTCTCTCAATCCACGGTTACAAAGACTATATGCATCGAAAGCCACAACTAAGAACATGAGCTGGCATGCAAAACACGAGATTGAAGATGGTGTAATGCGTCATTGCTCTAACTTTCTTAGTTTGATGCATTTTAATCAATCTCATCCATCTTTTGCTACTAAATGTAGGAACGTCAGAAGAGGTTTGAGTACTGATGGATTTCAACCATTTGGTCAGTTAGGTCAATAGTATTCTTTATAGCTGCTAATAATCATACTATATAACTTACCCCCGTAAATGTGCATGAAAGAGGAGTACATGTTCTTAACTGTAATTATTCTTAGATCAACAAATCTAAAAGATAAATTAGATATTTATTTGTAGCCTTTGATAGTAGAGTTAAAAATATTGTGGAAGGTTGGAGTGCCTACGTATGATATATCCTGTAAACAAAATTTTACCATGAAAGTTGGTCTGATATGAACCATTAGTGACTTTCTTATATAATTGATGTTGTCTGGATGGAGTACAATATGAAAATTAGCTTGTCCTTACTATTAAGAAGATTCATATGTATTTACCCTTCCTAATGGACAGAAGCAATCTTAGTTTGATAACCATCGTAAGATTTTTACCAGAATATCATCCGTTTTAGAGGAATAAAACTGCATTCATTAAGAATAAGATAGTGAGAAGAGTAGCTTCTTCTATTAAATTTGGGTATAAATTGCTACATGATATAGATCATTTAAGGTTGAAGAAAGTTATAGAAGTGAGATATGATCAAATAAATGATCCTATTTGCAAGACATGCGATTGGAGGAAATGAAGCATATTTTAGGATCTACTTTATTGGTGCAGCAACTTAATATAACATAATCTTATTGTCATGCACATAGAGAAAAATGTGTTCGATAATGTTTTCAACACAGTCATAAATGTAAAAGAAAAGAAAAAGGATAATGTAAAGTAAAGGGAAGACTTGAAGGCATTTTGCAAACGCCTTGAGTTAGCGAGAAACACGATAACCGAAAAACACCCTAAAGCCTGTGCAACCTTTACAAAGTTAGTAAAGAAGCATTATGTGAGTGGGTGAAAAATATAAAATTTCCTGATGGATATGCATCAAACATAGCAAGGTGTGTGGATATGATGAAACAGAAGCTGTTTGGGATAAAAAGTCATGAATCTCATGTTTTTATGCAACGATTACTACTCATCGCATTTCGTGAGTTGTTGTTTACTAATGTGTGAGACACGTACTAATAGAATTAAGTCTTTTCTTTAAAGAACTTACATCAACTACTATTTTGGTTAAAAATATGAAATGACTTAAGAATGAGATTCCTATAGTTTTATGTAAACTCGAGCGTATATTTCCTCCAAAATTTTTTAACTTGATAAAACATCTTCCAGTGCACTTGGCTTATGAAGCAAAGATAGCTAGTCTAGTGCAATGTCAATAGATGTATCCATTCAAAAAGTACTAATTATAATTTGATGTAATTAATATGTTATTTTAATCACTTAATTATTTGATCATTCTTAATTATCATCATAGGTACTTACGAAAGTTGAAAAACAATATTAAGAATAAAGTAAAAGTGGAAGGCTCAATATGCAATGCATATTTGATTGAAGAGACATCATCGTTTTGCTCACACTACTTTGAGCCACACGTTAACACACGATATCAAAAATTATTATGGAATGATGATGGTGATTATTAGCCGAAAAAGTATGAAGAAAATCTTTCGATCTTTAAACATCCTAGTCGATCATTTGAAAAAGAAAAATCTAGATACTTGATAAAGGAAGAATATCAAGCCGCACATACATATATTTTGTTGAATTGCCCTGAGGTTGAATCGTTCATAGAGTACGTATTTTATAACTTCATCATAGCAACTGACATAGTCATTCGCACGTAAAAAACATTCTTTGATAATGATCATTTTTTTCCTTACTAATATTTAGTAGGATTTATATTTCTCCATTACATGAATATCGTCCACGCATAATTGATCGTGAAGTTGATACTCACTTGGAGCTTTATTTTTCTAGTTAGTTTAATCTATACGCGCGTTCTTGTAATCTAATTTCTTGTTTTGGTTAAATCATTCTGGATAAGTGCAGTCAAATAATTCATTTTTTTAATATTTATAGGTTCATGATCTACTAAACTTTGTTGATAACTATTGTATCAAGGATGTTGCAAAAGATCTATTAAAGTCAATGAAATCATACTCAAGTTACTATGCTAATGAGTACAAATTTCACACTAAAAGATACAGTTCAGATAAAGCTACAATGAATAGCGGAGTCCATATTAAAGGGCCCAATTATAACGCAAATAAAAGTGACTATTTCGGTATATTAATAGAAGTGTTATAGTTGGAATATCTTGCACTACCAATCAAGAGAATCGTTTTATTTAAGTGTAAACGGTTTGATCCTATACCAAATATGAGCATAAAAGTACATAAATCATATAATCTGGTCGATATAAATCACACAAGGAGATTAAATAAGTATGAACTATTTATGTTAACTTCACAAACAGCTCATATTATGTTCCATATCCAAGTTTAAAGCGCAATAAGCATGATTGGTGGGCTGTTTGCAAAATAAAGGTAAATTCTGTCATTGAAATGTAAAAGTGCATGAAGCTAAAGCATAAGGTTATAGAGGAGTGATTAGATAAGAAGCATAGGGCAAGAGAGCATGATCATTAAGCTACGAGATCGAGATATAAGAGTGCTTACAGAGAAAGCTTGATATGAATAAGTGCATCCGCATGATGAAAGCTTTCCTTTTGAGAAGTGTACCTCAAGCACTACCTAATTCTTAGATGTAATTTATGTTATGAACAAAATATTTAATTTTTTAGACGTAATTTCTTTTGTGAATAGTATATTTAATGAAAAGAAAAACAATGTATTCATTTTGTTATTTATTTGAATTTATTTTTCATAAATTTTATATAATTTTAAATTAATTTTATTTTTAAAAATTAATATTAAATTTAGTGACCGATTTGGGTCGGTCACTAGATTTTAGTGACTGATTTATATCAATCCCTAGATTAGTCACTAAAAAGTTAAAAATTTGTCCATACGCTTTGACTTTATAGCAACGGACTTTAAAATCGATTGCTATTTTCTTCGACCATAAACATTTTAGCTACAAAAAAAATCTATCACTAATCCATCGCTAAAAATTCTAGTGGCAGATTTTTTTACTTTAACGATGGACAAAGCATTGCTAAAATTAAGTTTCTTTGTAGTATTTATATGATGATCGCGACTCATTATTTATATCGAAGTAAAAACCTTAGTATGAAGAAAATAGCATAATCAATTATGGAAGAATTGACTAATGAGTGGAATACAGACACCACAAAAATCTTTAATAAATTCACATGTTCTCAAAAGAGTTAAGAAAGGGGAAGTAACCTCGTAAATATTTTATTTCATTCCAAAGTTGTTTTTAATAGAGTTTGCACCTCCTTTTAATATAAAGTTAAGAAAAAAATAAAATTTGAAAGTAAATATCAAAAAACAAAAAAATAAAAATCCTAAAATCAAATAAAAAAATATCATATACTAAAAAGTAAATAATAACAAATATTATTGATTACTTTTATAAAGTAAATATTTTGTCGAAAATTTTCGTCCACATAAAACTCTAAATAAAGTCTCTTACATCTTGTAATTGACCTATATAATGAATCTTTTGGTAATGCTCTATTATTGGCATCACTATCTCTTAAATTTCTTCAAATGATAATGATAGCAAGTAAATCCAAGAAGTCATAAATTGTTTTGCTCTTTCACTTGCTTTCATGTTAAGGTTGGCAATGGGCTAGGTCGAGCTGAATCAACTTATGGATTCATGACCTAAGTTCGATCCATAGCAAAACTTAAAGGGCCTTTCATAGTAATGGGTTAGGTCACAATCAATTGTTTAAAACATGTGGCCTATGGTTTATTCATGGGCTTTACTTATTGGGTCACATTTAACGTTTTAAACGAGTTTATTTAGTTGATTTTAAACAAACCATATGTGGATCAACCCAACAAATTTTATACTAATTAACTTGATAAATAATCTTGTTTACTATTTTTTTTAGAAAATATAATATAAATGAATAAGTAAATCCTAGTATACTAAAAAACTAATAAAAATTATATAAAAAAATTCTTAAACTAATAGTTTCAAAAATTTTAAGATATTAAGTATCTAACAGTTAAATACATTTTTTATGTGTAATATTGAAATTAAGAAAATTAGTAAATAATATATGTTGTTATCTAATTTTAAGATAGATTTTAAATAATATTAACATTATTTAATTAAAAGAATAAATATCTTAACTTTACTTTTGTAAGATAAACTAACTTATAAAGAATGTATAAATTAAACAAAAAGAGATATATTATTGATTCTTTTTTATTGATTAACTTTTTGTATTTATAAAATTTGTTATATATATCTAATTAAATTTAATTGAGTCAAACATGATCAACCCATTAGCTTAGTTTAATAATGGGTTGGCCTGATAGGCACACAACTTAAAATTTAAGGCTTACGGCCTAGCTCATTATAAAATGGGCAACTGTAACTCTGCCCACTGATTACCAACCTTGTAATAATTCGAATTTTTTTAAAAAAAATTTGGTTTTTTTAATTATGAACTAGGTATTTTATTATTATTGTTGTTGTTGTTATTATGAGATAGATATAAAATTTATTGTTAAATTTTTGATTTTTTATTAATTTAAAACTTTCATAGATTAGTTTAGCAACAAAATTGTAGTATGTGTCACTAAATCAAAAAAATTCAATTCTGTTATAGTTTTATCATTAATCTTTCATTGATCAATGATGAACTGAGTTTATCATTAAATTTTGTCATTATTGTGACATTTTCTTATAGTGATTTGCATTAGATACTTTTGCTAGTGCTTTTAGCTTCTCAAGGGATGGTCTTATGAGGATGTCTACCTTTGAGAGTTTAGTCTTATAAGGATGTCTATCTCTAAGAGTTTGAGAACTCGGGTACAAATCTTAATCATGTAATGAATAGCACGTAAAGATTCATAATTATTTTGACTACTTGTATCATTGTTTTTATAAGTTTTTTTTTAATATATTTGATTTGTTCGTTGTCTTTCTTAACAAGATGAAGCCATTAAATAAATGCTTTACGAAAATTTATGAGATGTTTCAAAAGAATGTCGATCCATTTGGATATACATCATCTTGCTCCTCTGTAGCACTATTTTGTAACTTCCACCTGAGGTTGATGTGGTGATATTCTTATTTTGCTTTGTCTTAAAAGGACCAAAATAGTAGTGTACCATATATCAAGTTCTTATTTGTATACATAATTACAATCATATTTAATTTTTTAATTATTTTTAATTTATGAATTATTTAATAAAAATAATATTAAAATAATAAATCAATTAATCAATTAAACATATAATAGTATCATATTATTTTAAATATAATATTAAAATAATTTTATTTTATTTTGTTTTTTTATTTAGTGACGATTTAGTGACAAAAATATCCATAGTTAATATATTTTAGCGTAAAATTTTTCATTAAGAACTAAAATCAAATAATGATAAAAAAATTTGAAAAATATTATCAACGAATTTTTTAAATAAAAATAATAACAAAAAATTTATCGTCATGTGGTTTTTATTCAACAATGAATTAATAATGGATAATTTCGTCACTAAAAGTATTAGAGTCGTAATCTTTTAAAGATGAAATAAAAATTTTATTATTATTATTATTATTTTTTACCATTCACAATTGAATGATGAAACTTTTAACCATTATTCGGTTGCTATTAGTTTTTATCATGGAAAGTTTTACGGAAAAGCTATATTTTTTGTAATGCAACGCTTACTTTAAGTATGAAAATGTAACATATAGAGTAATTTTTTTATTAATGTCTAATTTTATTTTAATAAACATAAATATTGAATTATATCGGATAATATCACACTACAAACGTTATATATTTTAGTATTTCAATATTTTAATTATTTTAAACATACTTTTAAAATTATTATTTATTATTTTAAATCATATATACAAAATTTTAGAAATTTTAAAAAAGGTATTTTTTAAGTATGACAACATGCATAAAAGAGTAAGTTTCATCTTTATATTCATTAATTAATTTTAAAATTTATATTTAAAAAATAATATATATTAGTTTAACAAAAAGTTAATATATTTTGATATTTTAATTTAACAAAGAATTTAACACAGTTTTAATGGATGGCAAAGATATATGGAAATAATTTTTTTATAAATTTATTTGTGAGTTATTGTTATTATTATGATGATGTTTGTTTTGAGTTATAAATATTTTATTAAATCTTTAATTGTTTATATAATCCATACTTTAAATTTTATGATTAATTTTAATGGTTTATTTGATATTTTAATTTAAATTTGAAGATCATAATTCAAAATTATTTATTAATAATAAAAAATTATAATTAAATATTTGATATGATGAAGCCCCATCTCATGCATTACACAATTTTAATTTTAGTTTATGGTAATTAAAATATAATTTTTAATTTTTTTTGTAGATTGCACAAATTACAACCTAATTGTAATTAGTAATTGTTGACTTAACATTTTAATCAGTACACTTTTGAATTTTCTTTACCCTCTTAATGATTTAAGCTAATTATAATAATGGATCGGATTTGATTTACTTACACTTTTTCAAATATATAAAAAAAAAACAATTATGAGAATTTAGAGAAATCCTTGTGGGAACAAAATTATATCATTATTGTTGTGGCAATTTACTTAATTTACACTCAATTCATTTACTCTATTGATAATTTTAAATTATTTTCTAACTTAAATAGTAAAATAATCAGAGTTGGATTGCAAATTTTGACATCATAAACCTCTCTATGTATAATTAAATAACTATAAAGCTGAAAGTCTGTAAATATAGTGAGAACATCTTAGATTAATTATCAAGTCAGTCAAATTGCTATCAGGATCTTCAGAAAAAACAATTTAGATGCAAATAACGGTAAGAAAGTGAGAACACAAATTGGAGGCAGACAGACAACAGAGGCAAGTGAGGCCATTCTCTCATGTCTGTGTGCCCCAGATTTGCAGTAACAGGCTTCACTTAGTCGGCAAATAACATCAATTCGCATGTGACTTCCTGTCCCCTATACCCACATTGCATCCGAATCTCACAGTACAAATCTCTGAATCACTGAAACCTCTCCAAGGACCTCATCAATGGCTTCCTCACCTCTGAAACTTCTCCTACTTATCTCTCTGCTGCTTCTCGCCGTCGATGCTCAGGTCGACCAGACTAGCTTCCAGGCCATAACTGAAGCTCTTGAGTGGCAATGGAGTACTAGAATGCCTGGCTACGACTACGACGAGCTAGATGCCGCTGAAGACGACGACGAAGATGGTGGGATTGATCGGAGGTCTCTTTACAGATCAGGAAGGCACTACTACATCTCATATGGCGCTCTCTCGGCTAACAGGATCCCATGCCCACCTCGCTCAGGGAGATCTTACTATACCCATAACTGCTTCCAGGCAAGAGGTCCTGTTCATCCCTACACCAGAGGCTGCTCCAGAATCACCCGTTGCAGACGATAATTCCTTTCAGAATTTCAATTTTTGTTGGGTTTTTAGTTCTTTTTCATTTCCCAAGATTATTGTTTTCCTCTTTCTTGAATTTTTCTTCGTTTCTTGTTCGCGGATCTGATTGGTTTTCTTTGCTCAGCTGTTGAAGGATGAAGTATAGATTCCATTTGAATTGTGATCTCGGTCGGGATGGAAGTCAGATCAATAGTAGAACACTCTCCAAATCCAATGTACTCTTCATTTTCACATGTTCTAATTTAAGTTCTTCAAGTTGGTCTGTCTGGATTTTTCAGTTGGAGGACTGCATTATACAGTTTGTCAAGAAAAAGAAGTTAAACATCATCATGTCAAATCTAAGTCTGCCATGATAATATTGCTACCATATTTGTTGTACATATTTTTTTTGTTTTAAATTATTTTGCACATCCTCATTTTTTAAAATATGTTCATTAGTTGGTAAAAGCAATGTCTTAAATGCTGGATGAATCACAAAAAAAGAAAAAAAAAAAAGGTAACAGTTGAAGAATTAAAAATCAGATTAGAAATTAATAGGTAACAATATAATAAATAATTAAAATATTTTAATATATATTATTAAATAAATAATATAAAATTTAAAATAAATTAATTTTAAAGAATAATAATAAAATGATAATTATTTTTCAATTACTTTTAAAATTTAAAATTTATTTTTTAAAAAAATTATTTGTGCAAAAAGATTCATGATGATCATAGCAAAATGATATCGTTTTGATAAAATGTTTTGATCATATCAAAACAAGTAATTTACTAATTTTTAGTGGAACAAATCAATTTTAGGTGAAACAATCTTATTAGAAGTTTGCATTTACAATTCAACTAGCCAAACCAATCAATTTGATTTTTTAAAATAATAATTAAAAGTCAAAACATAAAATTTAAATTATACATCATAAAAATAATATAAATAAATAAAATTTTACAATGTCAAAAATTTTTCAAACAAATCTTGATAAATAAAAAAATAATCAAATCAAATTTTATCAAAAAAATTAAAAATTTAAAAATATTCAAATTAAGAATTTTACATTATGATTTTTATTTAAATTTTTTTAGATGTAAAAATATATTCAAGTTACCATCACTAAAAAAAAAATTCAGTGCTAAAAATATTTTTAAAATTTTTTATAATAAAAAATTGATAAATTTATAATAAATCAAAATTTAAAATTAATGGATTGATTTTAATTATTTTTTAAATCTTTCAACAAAAAAACTTAATTTTATTATGATAATTTGAAGTAAAGTCTAATTTAAATATATTTTTATTAATCAGAGTTTATTTTGATTTACCAAAAAAATTTTAAAAAAAGATTATATTTTGGGATTTTAGATAATATTTACTCAAATAAGAATGAACATAAAACTATCCTTTATTAGATTATTTATTTATTTTTAAATTAAACATTAACGTGGAACATGTTAAGTGGATTCTTAATTGTACTAGGCATATGGTGGATGATTCTATACATAATGTGCACACAAAATTGCCATTTATTAAATTGCACATAAAAGTATTACTCTATGGTGTATTTTTTTGGTGTACGCATCATGTGCCAGAGACCATTGATTGCTTTTATTAAGGTTGGAGAGAAAAGACATTCAAATGGTTAATCATAACAAAATGATCAAAAACATTATATTATAATAATAAAATGATTAAAAACATTATATTATAATAATAAAATAACTGATACTTGTACATAACATTTCATATCTAAATCATATGTTATATTAAATAATTAAGACAAAACTTAGAAAAACTGAAATATTGCTAATATAAAAATGTAAGCATGATCATATTATAAGTTAAGGCACTAATATTTCTGAAAGAATTACATTTCACTGCTAAAAATAAATAAATTAATTAAATTTATTCCTTGCTTTCACATTAATACATAGAAAAACAAAAGTCACTACCGAATCCAACTGTGTCTGGTCACTCTGCGGGCACATGGGCAGTCCAAAAAGTTCACACAACCGTGTTCTCTCCCGTGCCCGAACAACTCAAAAAGCTGCCCGCTGAGCTGTATCCCATTTAATTCTCTTCATCTTAGAGAGCAAAAGAAAAAAGAATAATACAATTTACTATAAAATTTAAACTAGAAAAAAAAGAGAAAAATCTTGTTCTTCATTTCCGCCGGTATCATTCGTAAGTGCAAGATTTCTTCAGTGAAATCGGGACATTTAATTTCTTCGGATCAAAAGTGACAGAACAATCGATTTTCTTGTAGAATTTGGGCTTAACCAATTTACCCAACACGTAAGCTTTGGATTTAACCACGAAGCTCAGCTTCAATGGCACCGGTAATGCGCTGGTGCCCGTTGAACTGCTCAGACTGGCGCCGCTACCGTACAGCGGAATCTTGTCGCCCATTACATTGACAGCCACCGATCTCTGGCTCTTCCTTGATTGATAAAACTTCTTCATCTGTAATACCCAGATGATCGAATTAGAGAATGAAAGGTTCTCAGATGCAGAAGTTAAGGAAGAGAGTGAGATTTGTGACTTACTGTTCCTGAGGCTATATTGATATGAGAGAATGATAGATCTAGAGGGGTTGAGGCGACATGAACTCCAAAGAATGTGCCGGTGTTGCGATAGATCATCTTCACTGTGGAGTTCATGGTGATCATGTCGGTGGCGACACCAGTGAAATCTGACCCAGCTTGAATCTTGAAATGCTCGAATGTTATGCTCTGCAGAAATCAAACACTACACACTTCAGGATTCACCCGAAAATGAAAGAATTTGGAGAAAGATAATGACATGGAAGCAAAGGAAACGGAGAACGAACCTTCATTGTGATCTTGGGTTTCTGGGGTTTGCTAGCCCCCCAGAGAATCAAAGAAAACAGGGAGAAGAGAACGAAGAATCCGACAACGAATGCGAGGAAGTAGCAGCGACGAGGGAGGCCCCTTTCGCGCTCTCCGTCCTCAAGTAACCCTTCTTCTTCGATCACCGCGCACTCTTTCCACTGCTTCTGCCCCTTCCTCTGCCCGCCCCGAGATCCATCGTTGGGGGAGATCTTACGGGATCCAGGTTTCAGCGACCCAGAAAACCTGCTTGAGGAGGACTCCCGGGAGTGGCGACCCACGGAGGAGTGAGAGTGAGGGGGCGACCCCATGGGGCTGAGCACCGGTGTCGAGTGAAACGACGTCGTAGTCTTCTCCCCATCGTGCGAATCCCGCGACGGGCTCTGCACGTAGTAAACAGGGCGCCGGGGAGATCTCGTCGGCGATGATGGCGCCAGGCTCGTCACCTCCGAATCCGTCTTAGCATGCATTTTAACACCCAACGGGCTTCCTCCGTGCAATCAAATCAAAACTCACTCAATCTGTACAAAGAACCAAAAGAACAGAAAATCAAGAATCGGCAGAGCTCCGAGACGTTTCCTTGCAAAGTGAGTCGTGTGGTTGCAGGGCTTGATGGTGACTTTATTGAGTGGGAGCTGTTGTTCGTCAAAAGGAGGTGGTGATTAACAAAACTGATAAATTGATAATGCGGGCACTTATAATACTATTAAAGGCGTAGAAAGATTATTACGAGATTACTAAAGACAATTATAATTTTATGTCAGTGAAGAGAAGAAGGTCTGCGTGTTTGGTCGGAGGAAGAAGCCAGGAAATACCACTACCAGTGTCATTACCCGACAGCCAAATTCCAGTTGGCACCGCTCCTGCCGTCAAACTCCTTTTAATTGTTTTTCCTTTTTTTATTAACACCACGTGTACAACATCACCACAAAGGCTGATATTGTGGTTTGGATTATAGATTTCTAGATTTAAATTAAAAATATAATTCAGGAGAAAGATTATTTTTTTATGAATATTAAAAAAATTATGTTAAATTTGTTTTTAATTTTAAATTTAATTGCAATAATCACTCTGATCTAATTTTATGTGTCAATTATAATTTGAGAATAAAATAATGGAAGACAAAGAGAGAAAAAAATTAAAGATAACCAGACTAATTAGGAAGAGAAATAAATATGTCTTTTAGAGTTTTTTAATTTTTGTTTTAAAAGAAATATTTTTTATGATTTTAAATTAACTTTCAAAAAGATTTTCAAGTTTTTTGAGACAATATCCAATTTGATCCAATATAAAATTAAGTTAATTAATAAGATATAATTAAAATATATTTAATATAATTTTTATATTTATTTTTCTATAAATTATTTAAAATTAAAATATAAAATAATATATCATATTTCATATTTTAATTATATTGTAATAAGAATTATTATAATATACAATGCTCTGATTAAAATCACAATTAGTGAGTGATAAAAAAGAAAAGGAAAAGACAAGAGAAAGGTGGTGACGGCTAACTTGCGCCAATGGTATTGAGGGTGGACTCTTCCCCGGAACATGTGAAGCCATGTGGAAGGATACTACTTACACAAAATGTGAATTGGCACTCTTATGTTCCTTCTCTCATTTCTTTATGGTTTCTTCTTAATTTGGACTTACTCTACATTATGTGACAAAGGTATCTTATTTTATATCCATATTATTTTCATTTTAATATTTTTATTATTTAATTGTATAATGTCTATGCCAAATTGGACAGGAAGAGCTACAGAGACTATTGAGGATCGAGGTTTGTTCATGCAATTTCCGAGTCCATTGATCAAGCCCAGTTCAGTGATTGGGCTTAAAAACAGTACTGGACTTGGGCTACGAGTAGTTTGTCTAAATCATAAATTGATATTACTGTAATTTTGCCTTATGGTTGGGAGATTCAATTTAAGAAATTAATCTTTAAACAGATTTTTTTATAATATTTATATTATAATTTTTAAATAAATATCATCATTATAAAATAATGTAAAATAAAAAAATTTAATTATATTTTTTTAAAAATATATTTTATTCATAACTTTAAATTAAAATTTACATACAAATTATATTTTGTTAAGATACATATTTTACCAAAATTTTAGTTTAAACTTTTATTCACATATTTTATTATTTTTTACAGTTTAACACAAAGTATCCCAAAACATTTGCCATGGAAGAGCAGGTTTGTTATCCTGTGGCATGTCAACAAGTTGGCTTGGCTGGTGGCTGCCTGCACAGTGTACCCAGGTGTAAAAGGAGATTCTTGATCCTCTCAAACCAGAATTTCTCTTTTCTTTTTCTCTGAATAAGTCTCAATAATTTTTTTCATCTTTTTTCTCATTCTTTATAGTTGGCTAATTATGGCGAAATATAAATCTTTCCTTCACCTATTTTATAATTTACTGTCATATTTCAGTAAGCTTTCATAATTTAGAATGGATAACAAGCTGGATGAAGTCAAACCAGCTACGAACTTATGCTTAAGTTCGGTTCCTCGTAAGGTTCAATGGATCATTTTAAAACATGTGGCTCAAACTCGTATTCATGATACATTGAAAATAAATAAATTTTAATAAAAAATGTTAAAATTTTATTATTTTTTTTTGAAATTTTGAATTAATGAAAATTGAGGCATTGGAAAAACAATGGTTAAAATTATGGAAAATGATGATCATTAGAAAATCTCAACACAACATTCAATGATAATTTCATTAGTATTTAAGTTGGAAAAAAACCATTCCCATCATGATTCCAAGAAAATTCCAAAGGAGTTTTCCATTTCAAATTTTTAATTATTATTTTTAATTTATAGTTTTTATTTTTTAATTTGTGATTTTTAAGTTTTGAATTTTGAATTTCAAAATTTACGAATTTATGAATTTTAAATTTTTATTTTTTTAAGTTTAAAAAGTTTTAGAATTTTAAATGATAAATTTTAAAGATATTGTCTACTAAAATTTTTATGAAATGTTTTTCAAAATTTAGATCTAATAGTTTTAATAATTTACAATATATATGTGAGGCAGTTAGCATGTGATTTTATACAAATTTTAATTTTTAATATTATTAAAATTTTATAAATTATTAAAAATAATCTATTTATTTTTTTCGCATGCTAAATTGGCAAAATAGTTCACACATTCAAAAAAATATATTCAAATAAATAATAAACATCATGATGATTAACATGTAAATCATAAATATACAAATTCCTAATCTCATAAGAATCATCTCTTAATTCTTGTTCACTTTTATTATTGGGGTTTATGGGATCTATTAACAAGAGAAATTCTACTTTTCTCATCACACTTGAATTAAGGAGTAAGTTTTTATTTTTTTTTAAAAGATAAGTTTGATCTTTTGTTGTCGGGGAAAGGTTGTAACCAATTAAAATAATTTTAAACCATGAAACTCTTAGACATTGTGCTTCACCCTCTTGAATAGGATTAGTACTTTGAGCAGCTACATGTTGCCTAAACAAATTAACTAATGCCTTAAATCCTTGATATATGTTTTAGTAAAGCTTAGTTATGTTGGAATGTTCCTCCATCTAGCTAAAGAAAAGTTGACGGTACTGAGAAATTGCTAACATTTACTCCATCATTTATGTGGTGTAACAAGAGCAAGGCAAGAACAAAAACACTTGTTCTCTCTAAGCAATGCAAGAAAACACTATCTTTTTTTTAAGGATTTGATATAAACACCAAATAGGCCATGTTGCATGCTATTTACATATAGGCCAAATTAACAAAATTAAAGAAAACGTACCCAAAATCAAACACCTATCTTTTAGTTCAATCTAATAGGTTAAGTATTAAAATAGGTTAAAACATAACTTTCATTTTAAATCAAAAAAATCTTTTAGTGTATCTTTAAATGGTATGAGTTAGAGCACTCATAATCTAGTTTGATGCCTTAAGAGAATAGTAAGCACCCATTTCTTCAAGCATGTGTACCTCAAAATTTTCTTAATTTGTATCCAACCATTTTTTCTTTTTGATCCTCAATGTAGATGCCCAAGATTGTCTTCGATAATTCTCTTACAATATGCTTTACCTCACGTTCTTCACTAGTATTTAAAGCAAAGTAATGGCTGGTTCACTTTTAATAACTAAGACAAGCCTATTTTTTTTTACATTGTTTCATAAGTGATAAACTTAATAGAGTAAACGTAACATCTCTATCATTACAAATTATCTCTGGTAAGACTTGAAAGAAGAAAAAAAAGATGAGGATATATATATATTATGAATGATTATCACTTAAAAGTGATTAGTTATCATTTACACGATTAATAGTCTCTAAAAAGAAGTCTTAAAAATCAGACCATTTCATTTTATTTTACATTATAATTAATTGAAAGAAAAGAAAAAATAAAAACCAAAAAGGAAAATGACCAATTCTCTAGCATCATAGTTCTAAAGTTCTTCAACAATCAATTTCAAGATGATAGATTTTTCGTTGAATATGCTAAACAACTTAACTTAAATAGAAGACAACTTGTTCATTTAAAACAAACATTAAACAAATTAATCCAATTATGAACTTTAGCATCAAAAGCAAGTTCATGAAACCAAACTTCGTCATTGCACATAACTAAAAGGTAACAAACAGCAATAAACATCTATATTCTCAAGAACATTAAACTAATAACCATCAATAAGTAAGCACTTTTACTAATGAAATGATAATCCTATACATCTATAACCAAGGACTATACCATTTCTATAGCTCCAAAGACATATTTCACTAGTCTCAGACACTCATCCTTTGTTGTGGATCAAATCTAGAAACAAACAACAACCTACCACTTTATAAACACCAAAAAATAATACATTCAAGGTTTATTGTCAAAATCTTTTTTCTATCGAAAATGATTTTCTATTAACTATATCTATTATTTGTTCAAATTTGTGATAATCAATGTTGAGAAGTATACTATGAGTCTTATTTCTTTAAACTTTCCTATGTTTATTTTTTATTTTTAGTAGTGAATTTTTTTGGATTTTCCCATGATGGTGTTTGTGTAAGAAACAAATTATAAAATCTAGGAAACTATTCTTGTATAGTCTGATTAATACAAAACTAAGTCCATTTTTTAGAGTAATTAAGAGCAAAAGATCCTTTATCTAAAGCTTTAATTCTATTTAAAAATTCATTCTTTAAATTACTCTTTTTTTGCTCATCATTGGTAAAAATTGAATGATTAATAAAATATATTAGAGGATAGTTTTTCTCTTATGAACAAGGTCATCTATTTTTTTTTTTAGTTCAAGCATGATACACTTTTCAGTTATTAGAAGACCCAAGCACGCTCATTTAAATTTAGGAAAGAACTCCTATATATCTTTTTTTTTTTTCTTTTTAGAAGATATAGGAGCCAAATAATCAACCTATGGATATTGGAAAACCTAAAAGATTCTTTCAATGTATTATTTTTAGGTCCAATAGAATTCATAAGTATAGGAAGAAACCTTGTCAAATAGACATTTTTTCTTTTGGCCATATTGCGATTATTAATACAATATATAAGAAATAGTATTACAAGTAGCATTCCACCTAGCTTGATCATGAAATATTGATTGCTTGTTGAACCTTTTGAATTGCGTGAAAATAAAAAACTTCAAATTGGAAGGTCCAAGAGTCTTATACAATGTTCTTGGTGAAAAAGAAAATGTGAATGAAAGATCCCACTAGATTAAATTGGGTCCATGATCTAAGAAATAAAGAGAATTCTCAATCTCTCTCAATATTTCCTTTCATTCAAAAATTTAAGATTTGAATTGATATCTTTTCAATGATTCCTCCTAAATTATATTGATCTATCTTAAAAATCTTATTTCAATTGGAATTCTGTTATTCATCATGTACAAGGATCCCTACTAAGCATTCATGGTGGAATGATTAAAACACCTAACTTATAATTGGTGAATTTATAGGTTTAATTCCTATTGGATGCACGCCAATGGGACACATCAATAAGTCTATTGGAATTAACTTTGTATCAATAGGATCTTGTCATCTATACATAACAAATTGGTGTGGTATATTCATGTCATAACATATGAACAGTGAGAACTAACATAAAATTAATAACCAAACAAATTTTCTAGCAAACAAATAAGAAACGAAATCAAAATCTAACAAAATTAAGTATAAAATAAATTGACATATATACTAATTGACTAATGCCTACACTTAGATTATGCTCAAAATTTGAATATCTAAATAGAGAGAGAATGAAATTCTTCGAGAGAAAAAGAGGTTAGGGTTTTTGACGTTATGGTAGCAACTTTATGAATGAGGCGAGCATGAGAGAGGGAATGAAAGCAAAGTGTTCAAGAAGAAGAAAACTAAGAAGAAGAAAATAAGGATTCTTTCTTGGAAAACAAAGATAAAAAGTTACAATAAAAAGAAAATTGTAGAGAACAAATGTTACTTCATTATTGTTCAAAATACTAGGAACGCCTTATAAGCAAATTGAAGTATATACTAAAAAATCTCAATAACCATAAGATTTTATTTCCACTAGTATAGATATTTTTTGATTAGTAAATCACTGAAAAAATGAAAGACCAAAATTAGTTAATTTCAAAGACTAACTAACTTTGACTCTGCTGTAATTAGTGAATGAATATTCAATACCCCTTTTTAATTCAAAATTGCACATACTAAGTTATGATATGAACAATACGTGGACATGGAAATGCCTTAGTAAATATATCTATGATATGTTAATTTATGCTGTAAGACTTCTAGACTATTGCTCATTTTACCAATAACTCATAAATAAAATGAAAACGTACGTTTATAATATTATTTTTTCTTTCATAAAATGTAGGATTCTTGGTCATTGCAATTGTAGCTTTATTATCACAATAAATTTTCATTACCTTTTTTTATTCTTGATAAAGATAAACTACGAGTCTCCTAAGCCATAATGCTTGACATGATGTTGAATTAATTGCAATATATTATGCTTTTGAAGAAGATCGTATGGTTGGCTTGTTTCTTAGAACTCCATATGATGGCTCTTGACCTAAAATTGAAAGTAATGCCAAATGTGCTCCTTCTTTTATCTAAATAACTTATCCAATCACTATCATTGAAGCTAAGTAACTTGAAATTTGAAACATGTGAGTATCGAATGCTATAACTAGTTATTCCAACAACATATCACAAATTACCAAAATGATGCTTTATGGGGTGTGCGTAAATCTAGCAACAAGACTAATAGAATATGTTATATCCACGTGAATATGAGCTAAATAAATCAATCCACTAACTAAACTTCTAAAACTTCTTGCTTTATCCTTTTCAATACCATTTGCAATCTGTAACTTTTCATTCACATTCATAGGAGTAGTTGCACTCTAGCAATTTAGCATATTGAATCTTTTAAGTTAGTTTAATGCAATTTTTTTTATGAAACAAAAATTTTATCTTCTCTTTGTTGCACTTCAACCTTAAGAAATAATGTAATAAACCCAAATTTAAGATGATAAATCTTCTCATTATATCAATTTGAATCTAGCTATAATAGAGTCAAACTATTCATAAATTCATACTTGGGCTGCTAAAAAGATATATTTGTCCTATCAATGTGGATAATTGAGAATGAAAAATAAAAAAAAGAAAGAAAGAAGTAAGGCGGGCATAAAGTACCTACCTGCCAGCTCTGTTAGGTCGCTTAGCAGAGCCTCCCTCACTTTTCATTTGCTGGGCAACTTGCTCAGTAGATGGGATATCAATCCACTAATTCGAGGTGGCAACCATCCATTTAGGCAATGGCCAATGATTGTCACCATCACTTATGCAATATGAAACGAGGTTAATTATATAAATAGGATATGTATTTTGTTCATTGTTTTAAATTGGGATTTACAAAAAAGAAATTGCATCTATTACAAATTTATATTTTTATTAGATTTTCAATGAAGGATTTTTGTTTATAATTTTTATTAATATTAACGATTTTACACACAGACATGATGTGCATGTGACTTTTACTTGTACAATTATCTAAATACTCATTTAAAACACCATCAGAATAAATAAAATATTTTTTTCATCACATCAAACTTAATAAGAACAAGTAAAATATAAATATTTAAATAAAATAAAAACTATATTTTATTTATTTTGATAGCATTTAAAGGAGTATTAGGATAATTGCACAAATAAAAATCTCGTGCACATTATGTATGTATACAAAACTATTAATATTAATAAAATTATAGACAAAAAATTTTATATTAAAAATTAAACAAAAATGTAAGTTTCAAATACATACAATTTTTTTGAGGTCCCAATTTAAGATTGTATTAAAATGCAAGTGTTTTTCATGTAATTAACCCTAAAAAAAAAGGGTTAGAAAGAGAAAAATGGGAAGGAGATGGACAGACGAGAAAGAAAGGTAGAGAAACAAAAAGAACAATATAGATTGAGAAAAGGAAGATACCTAAGGAGAGGAAGTCGAAAGAGGGAGAAGAACATTAAAGAAGAAGAAATTAAAAAAAAAAATGAAGGAGAAGTAATTTTTGGATTCAAGCTAAGAATCAAAATTGCTTTATCCAGATTTTATATGACTTGCAAGATTTTAAGTTAGAATTTGATGTATTATATATTAACTTAGTATTCTACTTCGGTTAATGTCATATTTTGATTAGATATCTTAGTTTTTCATTTAGTCATTTTTTTATTTTCTTAAGTTTTTCATTTAGTCAGCTTCTTATTCTCTTAAGTTTCTTATCTAGTTATTTTTCTATTCTTTCAAGTTTCTTATTTCTAATTTTTCTATTCTTTCTACATTTTCTATTCTTAGTTTACTTCTTTACATTATTTAAAGACTTATTGTAATAGTTAGAGGAATTCAATACAATTTATCAAATTTTCCTCTAAAAGTTTGTTCTATGAGTTTGTTCTCTAATTTTGTTTCGTTTCTCTTTTAAAGTAAACCTTTTGCTGCACTAAATTGCTATCAGAGCAATGATTTTACCCTTATTCTAATGGTTGACGATGGTTCTAGTGGGATATAAGCCACCGATAATGAACGACGGTTTGACAAGTTTGAGCAATGACTTGATGGGATTGATGGAACCCTTTGTAATCTCATGCAAATGATAACTGCAATGACTATGGAAGGAAGATATGATTTCATGGAGCAAAGACCAAATCAGCATGACAACATAAAGCATGGTGGCCAATAAGATTTAAGTCGTGCTGATTTTATTATAAGAAATTCTAAGCAGTAAATCATGTGGATTTGCAACCTAAACACCAACCATCTGTTGACTAGGCTTAAGATGTCAATAGCAGCTTATGGCAGGCCACGACAATCAATACCAACTTCAAATTGGCTCAAGAATCAATAATGAAGCCCTAATTCAAGCAAGACTAGCCTTGAAGTATGAATTTTGATGAGTATGTTCCATTATCGGTCAATGAACGGCCAAATCGAAAAGCTCCTATATGGCGATGTGATGGTGAGTTTGAGGTTAGGGATGCCCTTTCACCTTTTTGAGATGGTGATTTTTGAAGTCAAAGTTAAAATAATGTTCAATAAAGGCAGCCACAGAAGTTGGATTATTCATTTAAAAAAGAAAAAGATTTTTATTTCAGGGACAAAGATCGAAGCCCACACACTTAAAAATTTAAGATGAAAATGGATTTACCAAGTTTTGACGGTTGTTTAAACATTGAAGATTTTCTCGATTAGGAAAGAATTGTTGAAAACTTTTTTGATTATTTGAATATTTCAAAAGAAGACAAAGTCAACCTTGTGGCATATAAGTTGAAAGGCGGAGCTTCTGCTTGGTGGGAGTAACTTCAATATAATCATCAATGCCAAAGAAAGCAGCGTATTCGCACTTGGCCCAAGATGAAGTAATTACTACATAGATGATTTTTTCCTCCAAATTATAAGTAGTTTTTATATCAATAATATCAAAATTATCGACAAGTCAACCATATTGTTAATGACTATACAGAAGAATTTTACCGATTAAATGTACGAGTTGATCTACCTGAGATAGAGGATTAATTGATTGCTCACGATATTGGAGGCTTAAAGATGGTTTATCAAGATGTAGTTAATTTGGCAATGAAAGTAGAAACTCAAATCAACAGATTCATTGTGCATCCCTAGAATAACTTTGGACGACAAAATCAAGAAGTTTCTTTCACTTTAAAAGAGTCAACAACTTCAAGCAGCAACAATAGTCGAAACAAAAATACATCTTTTACTCAAGATTTGGCACAGAATCAAAATAATACTTCAACATTTGTATGGTCCAACACCCAAGGTAGTAACCGGCAGCAACATCAAATCAATAATGATACTTATGCGCACCCTAATCTTGAAAAGTGTTTTCGTTGTAACCAATTAGGTTACCTTTCAAATCAATGCTAGAATAAAAGATCTATTAACTTTGCAGAAGAAGATGGTAGTAATAAAGAATAAGTTCTTAAAAAAGAAATTTATTATGGTGCTGAGTTTGGAGAATGAGATGTGGGCGAAGTGGCACATATTGTCCAAGGACTGCTATTTTCCTGAAAGAAACTTGATAACACTCAATAACACAAGACCTTTCGAACCTGATGCATTATTCGTAATAAGGTATGCAACGTCATTATTGATAGTGGTAGTAACGAGAATGTTGTCTCTAAAGTTCTTATGAAAGTATTAAATTTGAAGACTGAGAAACATCTCCATACAAGATCACAATGGATTAAGAAAGGTTCGAAAATTCAAGTACAAGAAGTTTGCAAGATTTCTTTGTCAATTGAAAAATATTACAAAGATGAGGTCGCATGTGACGTAGTGGAGATGGATACTTATCATATCCTATTAGGAAGACGATGACATTATGATGTTGATGCTACTTATAAAAGACGAGATGATACTTTTATCTTTCGATAGCTTAATAAGAAGATCGTCTTATTATCACAATCTCGACCTTCGAAAAGCAATTTTATTATTAAGAAAGATAAACCATTATTTATCAATATAGCAGCCTCAGAACTCTTTGAGCAGGATAAAGAGCCAAGCTTTATCATAGTATTAGTGGTGAAAGGCCAAATTGAAGAAACTGTTAAGGTTCTACCCAAAATCCAAGAGGTACTTGGTAATTTTGCTAATTTATCTCCTAATAAGTTACCTAATGAGCTACTTCCTATGCGAGATATTCAACATTACTGTACGAGCCTAGTTGAGTATGAAGAGTTACAATGGCAAGTTAATGAGTTGCTCGACAAAGATTAAAAGTTTGTGGTGCCTGCTGAATATTGCTGATATCTTTAAGTATTTTTCCCCAGATGAGTTTTCTTTATAGCCATAAAACTCGAGGGCGAGTTTTCTTTGAAGTGGAAGGGATTGATGTAGTACACATTAACTTAGTGTCCAATTTCAGTTAATATCATATTTTGATTAGATATCTTAATTTCTCATTTAGTCAGTTTCCTATTCTCTCAAGTTTTTCATTTAGTTAGCTTCCTCTTCTCTCAATTTTTTCGTTTAGTTAGTTTTCTATTCTTTCAAGTTTCTTATTTCTAGTTTTCCTATTCTTTCTACATTTTCTATTCTTAGTTCACTTCTTTACATTATTTAAAGACTTGTTGTAATATTTAGAGAAATTCAATACAATTTATCAATTTTTTTTCTAAAAGTTTAACCTTTAAGTTTGTTCTCTATTTTTATTTCGCTTCTCTTTCGAAACAAACTTTTCGTTACATAAAATTCAAGAGAAGAAAAGAAGGAAAGGGTTTTGTTGGTTATCGAGGGAAAAGAAGAAGAAAAGAAAGACATAAGTCATGAGGAGGAAGAGAGAAGAAAAAAAACAGAAGAAAGAAAAAAAAAGGAAAAAGGAAAAAAAAAGGGAAGAAAAAAAGGAAAGACAAAAGAAAAATGTGAAAAGAAAAAAAGAGAAGAAAAAAGGGTAAAAAAAAAATAGGGAGGTATACATTTACCATCCAGCTTAATTTCAATTGTATAATATTGATTTTGATATTATTTTATTTTTAATATTATATTATTTATTTTTATCAATATATCTGTATAACATTATTAAATTAACATATCAAAATTTCAATGATAAAATATAAAGGTTTATTATAATGATGATTTTTTTATAAATTCTTGAGATAGAAGACATTAATTTTAATTCTTCGTAATAACAAAAATTTAAATTGACACTCTGAAACACATACAAAATTTTTTTGTAAATGTTATCAAAAATTAGTAAGAATAAAGATGAATTAGATAAAATTTTATAAAAAGATGAGATTCAATCCACCTTTTCCACCACTTCAGCAGTAAATAAAGTTTCTATAGTGCTCAATATATTTAAGGGAGGTTTTTGCTTCTTTTGCTCTTTTATTATTTTTGAACATTTGTTTTTGACACATTGGGGGCAATATATGGTTTAAGTGTGAAGGAGAGTTTTAATCATGCTATTTGTTTTTGTTTTGTCTTTTATTTTTGCTAATTTTTGCATGAAATGTTTGAAAATCTAAGAAAATTTTGGTCTAAAAGGTACTTAATGCTTGTTTGTGATTTCTCCCATCTGAGTTCTACATCCTTCCAATGCTTGTCCTTAAAAAAAATGGTTTCATGTGTACAAAAATGATTTTGAATTCTCATTTACTATATCATGATTAGTTACTTTTGATGACAGATTGATTAGAAAATTGTATGAGATTTAACACATAATCTTTATTGGTGAGTTTTGGATCGATGAGCATTCATTACATTATATCATACTCAAATTTTTTCTTAGTATGTGTCATACATAGTTGACTTTTTTAGTTCTTGCTTTATTATGCTTGTGGAGTTATTCCTTTGAAGAATTTAGATATATGGAGTTAATAAAACTATTTAGGTCAAAAACATTTTCTTTGTCATCTTTGGTCTCATTTGAAATGTTTATCCTATTCATGTAACCTACAGAGTCAACTTTGAGCCTCAACCTTGCTTTCGGAGTTTAACCATAATATAAGCCATGATAAACCATTTTTATTGACTTTTCTATTTTTTGAACCCTAAATTGAAGGATTATATAAGCTTATTCACATAAAGCTTCCACTTATTGTAAGAAAGACTATTAAATATTGAGAATTAATGTTTTAAGTTGTATTTTTATTATTCAATTTTTTTAAATAAAAAATAAAAACTAAGATACTAAAAAAAATCTGAGAAAGATTAAGAAAAGAAAAGAAAACAAAAAGAAGTGATATAATTTTTTATTATTTAGATATCTATGATGTGATTGAATCAATCTTTTGATATTACGTAGTTAAGTTTTGTGTGAAGAAGTTTTGTATAATTCTTTCAATTTTATTAACCCAGAATCTTTTTTATCATACATTACCTAATTAAAACCTATTAGAACCCATTTTAAAACCCTTAGATTTTTGCATCTTAATTCATTCACTTTAAAAAAAAAAATGATATATAAGTAAGCCTATGATAGAAGTTTTCTGTGTATTGACTTGAGAGCTTATTGAAATGTTCATCCTAAACACTTTAAGAAAATTGAGTGAATCTAAGGAGAAGGTGTTAGATATATGCATTTTAAGTTCAATAGAATCATTGAGGTAATTATTCATGTGTATTAATTTATGAGAATTCCTTTTATGAACTTGTGTTTTAATGTATGAAAAAAATATTTCAATGATGAGAGGTAAAAGAAGGAAGGATGATGAGATGATGAACTTGAATTATTGTGTGCTTAAAAACAAGTATTGTTTAAGTGTAAGATAATTTGATAGAATAGATAATAGTCATATATATATATATATGTATGATATTTTCTTATGTTTTCGCTGGTTGAAAATTACTAAATCTTAGATTTTGACTATATTTTATATTCAATAGAATGGATTAAGAGACCAACCTAAGATAAACTTAAATTCACTTGATTTGGTGGAAAAAAGTAAGATTCTAAGAGGTGTGGACAAGCTAGAAGATATTGTGTAGAATCAGATAATTACACAGCTAAAACTTTACTTAAAGCACGTCTTTCTCTTATAGGGGAAAAAAAAAAGTAGCAGAGATTTATTTTTTTATCCCACTTTATCTTTAGAAGTCCTAATTAAAGTAGCATATGATACTTAAAAATTATAATATAAAAGGAAGTAATCTTCACAAGGAGAACATTTTAACTCTAATTTTTTATCCTCTTTTTTTTTTTTTTCATGGATTACTAAATATCTTTTTCAGTTAAAAGAAAATCAAAAATTTGGTTATTCAAGAATTATGAGGTTTAACTAATTTTATTTATTTTTATACTTTTTTATTATTTTTATATCTTATGTCTTTATTGAAAATTATTATTTTGGTTAATGGCAACAAAAAAGGCTCTTAATTTGTTTAATCATCAAGATAATAAATTGTTAATTAAAACTTTAAATTCATAATTATTTCAGTGTTATAATATAAATGGTAAACAACATAGTCAATTACAAAGATTGTTTTTAATTTATGTTATGGAGGTATATGATCTGCTTTAAATAAATTTTAATATGTATTTGTTGGTTAGAATTGGTGGTCTCTTTAATTTTTAATATTATTAATAAATTTAATTTTAAGATCATATCTCGAGTTATTTATTGATAAAAAAAAAATAATCAAAGATTGTATGTTAATCATCGAAGAGGTGGAGATATAAGTTATTAGGTTGTACCAATAACTATAACCAATTTAATGAAAATTAAAAGATTTTTATCTTTGTCTCAATGATCAATTCCTAAATAAATTTCAAAATTATATTTTTAATGTCATGCTTTTTTATACTATTTTTTAAACTAAATTCTATAATTGTCTCTTTTCAATTAATTTTTTTTTGTGTACTTTGATTAATTCTTAAAACTCGTGTCTTTTATTTTACTTTTGTGATTTATAGTAAAATTAATCTAACTAATTTCTGTGAAAAAGATCTTGCTCATTTATATTATAGTTTAATTTTATTTTTGGATAAAAAGTTAATTCATTGGTCTCGACAAGCATCGTATTTCACTATGGTCAAGTTTATTGTAGAAATTACAGTGAAAAGAAATTTTACCTTTGTACCAACATGGTTAGTTCTCGTGCAATGAGAGCAAGGCAAAAGTTTCCCTTTCTTGAAGATCCTTTAGCTCTCCCTTTTTTGTTCTTGAAGGACTTCTTCCTTGCAAATTTTCAGAAATTTTTTCTTTGTGATTTGCTTGCAAAACTTCTTCAATAGCTTCATCACCTCTCATTAAGACCTTTTGCTCCTGTGTATAAAGCTTGCTAGTTAGCTGCAAGTTACAAGACTTTTCAATTGAGATCTTGGCTTCAAACTTTTAAGGCTTTGAAACAATGATCTTTTCTATCACTTTTTGATCTATAAATGCCTTACTAAGAAGCCTCATTTGGATTACAACATCGATTAGCCTGTCAGAATAATTTTTGATAGATTGGTTGTCTTTGAGCTTCGTCAATTCAAACTCTCTCTTCACTGTACGGAGCCTGACAGCTTTGATTCTGTCACTGCCTTCAAATTCACCATGAAGTTTGTCCCACACCTGTTTAGGTGTTTACAATAGTTCATGATTTTGGTGAGGATGTGGTCTACATATCCTGAATGTAGGCAAGTGATGGTTTTGTATTTTTTGATCTTTTCTTCCTCATGTGCTTTGATTTGAGCAATTATAGGATTTTCACTCAATGTTGGTGGATCAGTTTCAAACATCTCAACATGCCACAAACCTTGAAATCTTAGTAACACCTCATCTTGATAGCCCAAATATGATAGTATTAACCATTAAACCTTGAAACTATACATGAATTATTATTGTTGAAAGCAGACATGGTTGCACCATAGATGTTTGAAAAATAAATCACTCAACCTTACCGTGTGTGGCACCCAAACACGTAAGATCTTTATCTTACTGCCAGTAGGAAGCAAACTTTCATACAACGGTTTGAAATTTGGAAAACTTGGAAACAAGAACTTACATAAAGGAATAAATAATGTGAGAGTTTAAGAGTCCAAGAAAGGCATGCACACATCTAATTTTACAAATGAAAATGCCTATTTATAGGCTTACAAGCAAACAGACTACTATTAGATTGCTGAAAATTTCAACTGCTATCAGATTGTATTGACATTACTTCTACTAATTGAAAATCAAAAAATTATAAAATAAAAATCTGATATAATATGATAACAAAGACTAAACCTAACTAAGACTTTGTGAAAATGGACATATTACAGTTAGAACAAAACTATTAGTAAGTAGAAGATAATGAAAAAGAAGGAAGGTGAGTATGATATTGTTGTTTGAATAATTACATATCTGCATAACAATGCTTATAAATTACTTATAAATCTGAGTATGTGATCGCGTGAAGTAATAGGCCAATTAGCAATTTGGATCCAGTATGTGCACGGTTCACCCATTTGACTTTATCACATATTAGGTTGTCCCATGCAATCATTAGCTTCATAATAATTGAAAATCAACTCCAAATCAAAGAGGTTATGCTTTCTTAATCACTTGTAGTTGTAAGTAATGATCAATTGTCGCAAGCATTGTTAGCCTTTGATAAGAGACATCAGGAAACGGAGAAAAGAAATAAGATATTTAATTTAAACAATTGAACTTAAATTATTGACATAATTAAGATTGATATTGTTTTTCTTTTAAACCAATAATATTTTTCATTGGTTTTCTTTGCATCTCACTTACGTTTTCAGAGTATCATTACAAAAGGAATATGAGCGTGAAAGACTAACTTATTAGACGGAATGATGTTTTCTTTATAAAGGCTAGACTTGATCTTCTATGCGAATCCCGTGTAATATTTTTTAAAAATTACCTTCATGACAAGGACACTTGTATCAAGTGTAAATCATGAATTTGTTTGCATGTTGCATGGAGGATATATGGGTTATACAATGGAAAAGACCCTTTGTTGTGTTCTTATATGGCATCAAATAATTTTGTGTCATGATCAATCTCTCAGAAGAAACAAGATAAGGCCACCCTCTTTGAATTGACTTGAAGTTTTTTATCAAAAGAGTACCCCACAATTATTTCTCTTTTCCCTTGCTAGATAGCAACTTATCCAAAGGTTCCTTTATCTTGCACTTGCACCTCAAGAAACGGGAAAGCTTCTTCATTTCTTGATGATCTTCACATGATGTTAATGTTTTTTAAAATGTATATATTGCTTAATTAAGGTCCTTGTTAAGTTTTGTTTACACTTCACTAATTAAGGGATCCGATGGACCTACTTGACCTAATTTGATCCATGACACGGTAACATAATTATAGTCGGTTATTAATAAAATGACATAGTCATGATCAATGATTTGGCTATCCAACTATTTTTGGGTACCAATGCATATGCAACAGCAAGGAAGGCCAACTATGTGCCGATCTAATTAATGATTTAGCCATCTACTTTTGTGTTGCCATGTTGAACACAAGGTTTTAATTATTCTCTTTCAAGAACAGTATGCATTTTCTTCAACATATAATAATTAGTTGTTGCAATGTCCATTTCTATAAATAGGTATCTTATGGCTAAAAGCAACCATACTATATATCTGAATTGGAGGCCATGCAAGCAGCTACTTAGATTATTACCATGTTTTCGGCTTAAGGTAAAACAATTTTATTGAACCTAAAGTGATAATCGCATGTAAGTTAAAGCCAACAGGTTAGTCCTTCTTGGATTACAGCGGATCTGCAGTAAACCTTGTGGCCACTATTGGACTCCTGACTACATGTTTAGCCCCACTATCTTTCCAACTGAGATAACCAAAAGCTACTGATTCTTCCATTAAGCTTGGACCTTCTATACTCAGCTTGTAGCTTTGCTTCTCGAGCTTCTCTTTGAACACCAACTTATCAGGTTCTACACTTACCTGAAATCCTTTAATGGGGGTGACTTTCGCAGTATAAGTTGAAGCACCCTCTCCAACATTTGTAACTGTTCTTTGGAATTCCTTAACAATTGTCGGATTAGATTTCGAGTCCTTAGCATTGAAAAAGGCTATAAACGAAGGGTAGTTAAGATCCAAAGATGGGGATGAACAGTTGTTTGATGATGACTTAGTGATGACTTCAATTTGCTTTGCCGTGTAGTTCAATGCACAAAGGAGGTTGATGTAGTCGATGGTCGTGGCATCGTAGATGAGTCCAGGGTCTAGTGCTCTGTTTGGGTTGATATGGCCAGCTCCAAGGGCGAGGGGAGAGGCAGGTCGGTTATCATCTCCGATATCTCTGATGGCACCGCCTGTGTTGTCCGTGGAATCAGAGGTGGTCATCATCGCCGACCTGATCGCAGCTGGGCTCCAGTCAGGGTGCGCGGCCTTCAATAAGGCCGCAACTCCTGCTGCATGAGGGCAAGACATGGATGTCCCTGAAACCAGATTGAATTTGCTATACAAAAACCCAGAATTCAGCACAGCCACAATGCTGCTCTCAGACCATGAAGCTAGGACTAATGACCCGGGAGCCATGACGTCGGGTTTCAAGACAAACGGGCAGCTCGGCGATGGTCCTCTAGAGCTGTAACTGGCCACACTTGGTGCTGGTTTGCTACCCAGTTGTGTTTCCTTGAACTCCATGCTAGCTTTTGGCTCGGTATTGCTCTTGACGTAATCTTTGATGATATCGCCGTTTTTCAGGTTGATGAAAATTGCCGGGATCGGGACCTGCGTGAGGTATTCTATGTCTGAGTTATTTGTTATGAAGATACCTCCAGCAACTCCTGCACTGTTTATATTCTCAACTTGGTCACTGATGGAGTCATTCCTGTCCTGGCACACCACAATCTTCTGCCCAACTTCTTTTAATTCAGTCAAATTGTTGCATTCATCAAAGAAAACAATTGGAAATTGGGTCGAAGATGAGTTTCCTAGGTAGAGAGACAACCCCCTGACTTCGGTTTCGTCCCCAAGAGTTAAAGTCCCTCGAAATTCTCGATCCATGGTACCAGCAGCAACGTTTAGCACCCACGGCGTGCCATTGTGAAGGCTCCCAGCGAAAGGCCCTTCGTTTCCAGCAGATGTAGAGACGAAAATATTCTTCTCTGCCGCTGCAAACGTGGCTATGGCAACGGGATCCTCATAAAGGGGAACACCATCGGAGCCAAATGATAATGACAAAACATCAACACCGTCTATAATTGCTTGATCTATTGCAGCAATTACATCCGACGTGTACCTGCCCTCAGGCCAAATTGCCTTGTACATGGCAACATGTGCATGTGGAGCCATTCCTCTCGCAGTTCCTGTGGCATAGCCGAAGAACGATGCGTCTTCGACATAATTCCCAGCTGCTGTGCTTGACGTGTGCGTCCCGTGTCCCTCCGTGTCACGCGTAGAGTTCATCGATATGGTGACATTGGGATTGTGGGCAAGTAGGCCTTTGTTGAAAAACCTGGCTCCAATGAGCTTCTTGTTGCACAACGAAGAGTTGAATTTAGTGCCACTCTCACACTCTCCTTTCCACCTTGAAGGAATTTCATTCATTCCATTGTCGTTAAAGCTTTCACTTTCAGGCCAAACTCCGGAGTCTACCAATCCAATGATGACATCTTGGCCAAAATTAGACACTGGCCAAGCACCTGAATTGGAATTTAGGCCAAGAAATTGGGATGAATGAGTGGTATCAACTTTCACAGGCAAGTCACGAAAGGCTGTAACATAACCTGGAGAGCTTTTCAGGGTCTCAAGCTCAGCTGGAGAGAGACTAGCACTGAAACCATTCATAACGTTACTATAAGTATACACAAGTTCCGGGGAAGAGGTTGTGATGGCATCCATTTTGGTACTAATTCTTGATTGAGCTGATACAGATGCAAGGGTGGACATGTACCAGCTCTCTTGCCCAGTGAAAGCTTTGGGCATGGCTGCCAAGTCCATGTGGATAATGTAAATATCGGTTTGTGCCAATGAAGAGAGAATGGATGAGATGGAAAGAAAGACGAGTAACAAAGAAAATAGTATCTTGTCATGGTGAGCCATGAAGGGTAAGTAGAAACAGAAGGAGATAAGCCTCTGTAAGCCACAACTAAGCAAAATCGGTTTATATAGAGAATTGAAAGAATGGGAACCAATCAGATATATTCTTCAACTTATCAAGTTTCCCAACTTGTGCATTACTTGTCTCTGATGGTCTCTCTAGTGGGAGGACCTTCATAATTTGTCTTTTTGATTCTTGACTCTCAAAAATGAAGTCTTCCTTTGCAAAATAGCTTGGGAAGGTCACTTCTCTGCTAATTCAATCAAGGCAGTTCAGTTTCCATTTAGAGCTCGCTTTACAGGAAAGGAGGCAGCAATATATCAAAACCACTTTGTATGGTTTGACGATAGAAACATACTTTAATTGCATAGCCATCACCATCAACGTCTCATTCAAGGAATTTTTTTCTTTTTGATGGATTGCCTTTGTTGAGTTAAGCTTGCAAGATGGTGCGAAGGTGCCAAATCACCTACCCTTAGGCTTGAACCAGCTTAATTAGTCCGTGAAGAGTGGAGAAAATTGGGTAATTATGCATTGCAGAAGCCAAGCAGAGGTGACCTTTAATCTTGACTTGGTAGAACACAAATGGGATACCCATGTGGGACAGAGAGCTATTCTATATTTATTTGCCTTTCATTGGCCTTAATCATCTAACAAATCGTTTTCATACTCCCACTAGGAATTTTCTTGCCATGATAATGCCAGGCTGCAAATGAAAACTGCCTTCTAGCTAACTTTTAGAGTTCTTTTCTAGCATTTCCTGTGCTCAAAGTTCTTTGAAAATTGATTGGAAAGTGCCTCGGCATTCAAGCTTTCCATGGAAAATACTGATGGGTAATACAAACTTTGGGAAACATATATTCGATTTTGCTAAAAACGCCAACTCTTTCATTGGTCCCAATATGAACAGTCTAAATGACCCACTTGGAAGTGTCTTTTAGGTTTGTTTATTTGTGTGTCATAGTCAATCACATGAAGTTGTTTCTCCTATGAAGATCTTGCATTGAAAATAGCATCCTCCAGTGACCTTTGACACTTCAACAGGGAAGGCTAAATTATAACCAACCGATTCCCGAAACAAAGATTGTTTCTCAGGAAACTACATTAATACCTGAACTGGAATACCACATGGAACGCTCAACAAAAATCTTGGGCACACAAAACAGAAATTACATTTCAGACTTAATAGGAAATTTATTTGATCATACAGGTAGCTTCTCTCTGTGAGAGTAAAAGTGAAAACAAAATGAAGTAAAAAGGAAAAAAAATGGTTTTCATCCAAAGTTAGGAACACTCAAATAAAGGAATAGACAAAAACTACCAACATGCATATAGATAATTCTTTAGATGTATAATTGGAGATGAATTGATTCAGTGAATCTGCAATTTGATTGCACATTTGTCTATGAAATTTGTCTGTATCTATTTGAGATATATACAGAAAGCTCATATTATGAATTGATTCAGTGAATGCCCAAGATTGTACTTAGTATTAAGCAAATTCTAAGTAAAGTACGGAGCCCCTGTAACATGAAAACTTCCACCGTGGTAATCCCATTACAATTAGTGATCCTTTGAATCCAAAACATCATTTTCTGTCTTTAAATACGCTTGTTTTTGTGTCTTTCTATCTTCTTTTAATGTACGCCGTTTATGTCCTAATGACTTTTCTTATGCCTGGAAAGGAGAAGTGCTATGCAACACTCTCTGAGGATGTCAGTATCAGAGGCTAAGTTCATTTCAAAGGCATGTGCTCTAGAGAATATTCGGTTGAGTAAGAAATACTTGGAAGCCTGCCTTTGTTGACATAGCTTGGGGAAAGTGCTCTGTAATACGAAAAATAAACAACATCCTTTCACGTGTGAAAAGCAGTATTAATTTTCTTGAGAAGAAGCTTTCTTGAGGATGCATTTATTGCCAACCAAAACAAACAGAAAAGATAATCAAGCAAAAAGGACCTTGCTCTTGGGTGAAGCAAAGAACAAAGGTCTCCTGATCTCAAGTTTTGATCCTTTACTAGAGAAGCTTAATGACTCAAAAGGATAGGAAAGGAAAAAGTTGGGGAATTGCTTCACCAAAAGGTCTACAGAAGACAAAACTTAGCAGCCAGTGGTTTCTTGCTATCTTGGCACTTGCAGTCAAGTAACCCACGATCGTTGTCAATGAGGGTACTGTGAAGAGAAAAACTTGGCACGAAAAGAAATGCATTTGAATGTGTAGGCCATTTTCATATCAGTGAAAATGATAGGCCATTATGGATCTGTTAGGCTGTTACTGGATCAGACGAGCAAATGTTTAACAGCTGGTAGCAAGTAACATCTTTATATGACTCCAGGCTTGTAGTGCTCTGGTCACCTATTCTTTCTGAAGCTTTTGCATTTATGGTCCTGAATCACACAATTTTCTCAGAAAAAAAGAAGTGACACTTTCATAATTTAACATTGCAGAAAGAATGTCCTTTTCTCCTCTTTCTTTTTGTGCTGCAGAGGAAATCTTATTGCTGCTTAGTGTTGACACAGATATTCTAATATTAATGAGAAGAAACAACTTTCAAGCTTCCAATGTTGACTACCACAAGCAACTTATTGAGGCGGTACAGTACTAGGAATCCTCAGAAATCATAAGCTCAGCAACAAGTGAGCTCCTCACTCCCTTACCACTGTCTCACAGTGGGTGACACAACAATGGGGCTCCTCACAGTGCGCTTTCCATTTCTCTCAACCCAGACAATTGAACCATGAGCAGCCTTGCCATTGTTGCCACCGTAATACTTAATTGTGAGACTGTAGCTCTGCATTTCATTATTGTCTTTGAAGGACAATGTTTGTGTCGAAAGCCAAACTTGGGAAGCCAGTGGGGCAATGACAGTAGCATCATAAGTTGCAGCACCTTCCCCTATGTTTGTCACGGTCCTGTAGAATGTCTTAACCACAGTTGTTGCGTTGCTAGGATCATATACAACCATGAATGATGGGTAATTAACATCAGGAAAAGGGTTTGCATAGCTGTAGGCACTTGATCTGGTAATGGCCATAACTTGGTCCGTGGTGAAGTTCATGGCAAGCAGGAGATTTACGTAATCCTGTGGGGTTGAATCATAGATAAAACCCGGGTCAAGTGCACGATTGGGGTCAATTTGGCCTGCTCCCATGGCTAATGGTGAAGCGAATGAGAAATTGTAACCATTGTCCTGGATTGGGTAGTTACCATTATCCCATGGACTGGCCGTGGTCACCAAGGCAGACTTAATAGCAGCTGCACTCCATTCTGGGTGTGCGCCTTTCAGGAGTGCAACAATTCCAGCAGCATGAGGACATGACATAGACGTTCCAGAAATCATATTGAAGTCACTGGACAGCAGTAGGTTTGGTCCAATCTGACCTGCAAAACCATTAGGAATCCAAGAGGCCAAAACAAGTGAGCCTGGTGCCATTATATCCGGCTTTAAGATGCTTGGGAAGCTTGGTGAAGGTCCTCGTGAACTGTAGGAGGCTACAGCGGGTGCATGCTCTGTCCCCAGAATTGTTTGCTGGAACTTGATACTAGCTGTTGGGTATTGACCAGTTGTGGCGTATTCAATTACAGCTGGTGCATCCTTGGGGCTGATCACGACACCAGGACAAGTAAAACCTCCTAACTCGAATAGTAAGGGATCATCTGAAATGAATATGGCGCCCTGTATCCCTGATGCAGTGACATGATATATTTGGTCATAAATATCGTCGCTGTAGTCACATATGATGATGCCACGAGGAGCTTCAGATAAGGATTGACTGGAGTCACATGCTGAGATAGTTTTGTTGTAGATCAGTGGCCAGTTCTGTATCAAAGCATTAGCTAGGAACATGGTCCATCCAACAATGGTTTGTCCATTTCCTAAAGTTAGAGTTCCAGCAAACGAGCGATCAATTGTGCCTGCAGCCACAGTCAAGACCCATGGAATCCCATTATGCAAGTTTCCAAATGATGGCCCTTCATTTCCTGCTGAAGTTGAGACCAAGATGCCCTTCTCTAGGGCTGCAAACGAGGCTATTGCTATAGGATCTTCGTACAATGGCACTCCATCAAATCCCATGGAGATCGATATCACATCGACACCATCAGCAACGGCCTGGTCCATACCAGCAAGAACATCAGAAGCGTAGCGTCCCTCATCCCACAGGACCTTGTACATGGCCACCCTTGCGCGTGGTGCCATACCTCTAGCTACACCTTTAGAATAACCAAAATATGATGCATCGCTAACGTAGTTTCCAGCTGCTGTGGAAGAGGTATGTGTTCCGTGGCCCATTGTATCCCTAGCCGAGTTCATGCTAATGTTGATTCCAGGATTAGCTGCGATGACACCCTTGTTAAAGTATCTGACTCCTATGAGCTTGTAGTTGCACATGGAGCTGTTAAACTCCTGTCCTTCCTCACATATGCCCTTCCACCTGGAGGGAATTGCTGTCATACCATCGTCTTTGAAGCTATCACTCTCCGGCCAAACCCCAGTATCAATGACTCCAACGATGACATCCTCACCAAAATTGGAAGCAGGCCATAGACCATAGGTGGCACTGAGGTTCAGGAATTCAGGTGTGTGGGTGGTATCCATTGTGACAATCCTATCAGGGTAAGCTGAGACGAAACCTGGAGACTTCTTTAGCGCTTCCAGTTCTTCAGGCGATAAAACAGCACTAAAACCATGAGCAACATTGTCGTAAGTGTATATGAGTGATGGAGATGATGAATGGCTATCCTTTGAGTTTAAGTTTGTGGACTTGAGGGAATCAACAATGGAGGAGTACCAGCTGTGATGGCTAGCAAATGTTTTAGGCATGAAGGACTTGTCCATATGGACGATATATGAAGACCTAGGCTTTACTAATGCAGAGTTAGCATGGAGAGTGAAAAGAAACAATGCCAGGAGCAAGTCATTGAGAAGACCCATTGTTTCTTCACCAAACCAAGACTGTTCCCTGAACATGAAGGGGGCCTATTCTCTGCTTATATGCTGAGGTCAAATTGAGTGACAGGGGGTTGGAAAATACCAAGTAAAAGTGGAAGCCGGCTGGTTAGTATAATTAATCATTGTCTCTGAACTACAATTGGAGGAAAATCTGATACTTGTTTGTGATCAATTAGCTGTTAACAAGAAGATTAATGACCGTGCAACTTTGTTTTCATTTGAAAACTTTAACAGTAAACGTTGAGTATTCCGTCAGAAGATGTGAGACAACATAGATTGGCTGGAATTAAGATGATATTTTTTTATCGCAGACATTGTTCCTCTTGTGGTATACTCGTAGAGCTTAGCTGCCACAAGGTACTAAATAAAAATAGGAAAAGAAATGTTTTCTTTACCAATGTATGTGCAATGAATCAAGCAATCAGATGAGCTTGTTCACAATGCAGGAAGCTGCGAGGAAGTTCACCGTTGAAATTTAGTTTTGGCCTATTGCAGATAACAAGTTTTTTTCCCCTGTAAAATTGTCTGTTTTCAAGTTCTCTTGCCTGATTTTTAAAGAACATTTTGGGTCAAATCCGATCAGCTGGCATCCAAGAACTTCACAAATCGTACAAGGGGACAAGTATTGGGAATAGAAATCATTATCTTTCTGGATCCTGCATTATTGCCTACACTACATGCCGCAGGGCACACTCTGGCACTCATCAAATGATCATTGAGTTCAACAACAGACAGGCCAATGTATTTATCTTTGTCTAGCAAATCTGAATTATGTGATAACCAAACTGATTGAAAAATATGCTACTGTTGTAGCTATGTTAGGGTTGTAGAAATGATTTACCTCCATAATAACGCATCATTTGGATTACCAGTTTAGAAATGATTGACCTTCATATGTTACAGGTTTCGTTAATGTAGAGGAGGGTTTTAGCCATATGTTTTATTTGCTGCATGTTCTTAAAATAAAATTAAATAAAAGTTAATTTTTTGCTATTTTAAATAGATTTATAAAAATGAGTTATAAAAGTTGCTGCAAAAAGTAAAGAAGCTGATTTTGATGATGACAATATTTTTGAAAACCTTTTTCTCCCTCCATTATGTGCACCTTAGAGGATTGAATGGCTTGTTCCTCAACATTGCTGATTCTAAACTTTTTCTCTATATGAAGTTGTTGGCCTAGCTTTTCAAGAGTAGCCTCCTTTTTTTAATGTTTAAAACTCTTCTTATTGTCTTTAATAGATATGCACGAGTTCATGATATTGCTTCATTATTTCTCTAGTTTCAACCATTTTATACTTATGGAATTTGGAGATCAGAAATTTTTTACGTGTAGCATCCTTCGATATGTATTTAGCTTCCAAGGCATCCCATATCTCCATGGCAGTTAACTTTACAAAATATTGATTATAGAGTGAATCGAACGTTGCATTACAAATATGACCTTCACAGGCATAGTCATCCTGTTGTCATTTTTGCTGTGCACATATTTCAGCCCAGGGTTCGATGATCAACACTTAAAAAATTTTGATTAACTTCAAAAATATATAAAATATTAAAAATTAAATTTAAACCCGTGACCTTTCATTGCCATTGGTCCTTTGCTTTTTATTGCAAGAAATGCTTTATTTCCAATTTTGACTTTAGAAATTATAATTTTATCAAGTTCTTTAAAGAATTCTTGTTCATAAGTCATATAGTTTGTACAATCACTATCAATGAGCCAGCTTTCTAGGGATTTGTTAGTAGCAAAGCATGATACCATAAACAGTCCTCATCTTGAGGTTGTTCAATAGCATTCTTGACTTCTCTTTATTGTTGTTGTTGGGATTTGCATATTTTCTTCACGTCTTAATTGACCACACTTGTGACGTTTTGCATCTACCCTCTATTAACACTTGTTCTATGCATGATTGATTTTTTTGCAATAAGAACAAGTTAGAAAGATTTGATTGTTATTGTTTTAGCCATTATTATTATTATTTGTAAAACTTTCAAACTTGGTTTTGTTCTACCAATTTTTATTATTTTTACCCTTGTAGTTGTTTTATGATTTGGCTTGAAAAGCATCTTTCACATGCTTTTCTTGCCTCATAAGCCTCTGTTATTCTTATGCTTATGGTGTATTCAATAATTCTACTATGTTAATGTTCGAAATATCTTTACAGTTTTTTAACAATGAGATTGTAGTTTTAAATTTTTTTAAAAATTGTCATTAGGATCTTTTGAATAATTCTAGAATCAAAAAAATTAGTACCGAAAAGTCTTACTTTGCTAACTAATCAAGAAGCTTGTTGAAATATTATTTGATTGTTTTTGGTTCCTTCATCTTTTGCATATCAAATTCTTAGATCAAATTCAGTACTTGCATTTTTTTAATCTTTTCATTCTCTTCGTACTCTTGCTTCAAAAAATCTCAAATTTTCTTGGTTGTTTTTGTATCATTAATATTCTAATAAATATGGTGAATTGAGACTTCTAAAAATAATGTTGATCTTACTATTGATTTTCTTTGCCTTCTCTCCTTTTGGTTTTTGATTTGTGCAAAAATTTGATTGTTTAGCAAATCTAAAATTTCATATATTTGTTCAATAACTTCTAACAGATCATTTACATTAAGGTAAACTTCCATTCTAACAGATCGAGTTTGATAGTTTGTGTCATTAAACACCGGAGGTGCAATGGCGGTGAATGAATTTTTTGAGTTTATTATGTATAGGTTTTTGATTTTTGAAGAGATAAGTGGGAAGTGTTTAAAAATTGCATTTGAGTTTTTTCAATATCATAAGATAATAGCTGTGAGATGAGTTACAGTATCACTTTGTTAGGTTTTTGAGATGAGGGAAAAAAAATAGATAAGAAGATAGAACATATATGAAACTTGGAATTACTTTTAATAGTTTGTAATAGTTTGCTTTATTTCATTAACGGAGAAAGTCTTATTTATAAAAAAATTGAACAACCTAAAATTAAAATTATACACTAAAAAATTATTTTTATCTAAAATTTAAATTACTTATTAAAACAAAAGAATAGATCTTTGCTAAGGATACACAGCAAACACAGATCTTGCTAACACATAAGCTCTTCATAAAACATATCTTGTATTTTTTTCATCCAACAATCAGTTGCTTCCAACTTGGTTTCTGTTTTCATTTTTTTACCAGGATTGCCTCGCTACAAAGCAAAATCATGCCCCCAGAATTCTTGTTTCCTTGACAAGTTTTGGTTATGGAAGGCTGCTGGCCACAAAGTATACAATTGACCTAAAGTAAGTCTGATAAGGAGCTATTTTGGATAGAGTTTTGAATACCCAGCTTTTGATAGAAGAGTACAACAAGACTTGTGATTAATGATGGTACATAATGATTAAAATTTGGACAATTACATTTTCTGTCATCACAGCTCCTTGGAGCTTCTGTGCATTTTGAAGTGTTACGGGCTGTAGAAGTGTTTTCCGGTAGCGAAGGGACTCATTTAGGCTCATTTCTTGATGTAAATTTTACTGTGTAGCTTGGAGAAATGTATATTATTATCTCTTTCAATTAAAACTGTTGATTGAGTCAGTATCCAATCATAGAGAAAGTCGGTAGGATCATGTCATCTCCAATTATGAGTGACAAGCGTTTGATCCAGGTGTTATCAGAGTTGGCTGTGGTTCGAACCTCTAGGAGAACATCTTGCTTGCAGACAAATGTTGCGAGATTGTTGATCAAGTGGACCAATATCCTTCTGTGGCAGAGGTTGATAAGGCCAAGTCACCTGGAAAAAATGCCATTTAGGCTGAAACTTAAAGAAGTAAGGTTACGCTGCTGCTCTATATGCCCTGAAAGTTTTCTTTTCTCTGAATGTCACCTGCCTACAATATCTGATTGTAGTGTGATTAACCTTTTGGATGCAGAAATAAACTTCTCAAGTATAATTTTAGCCAGACAATCTTGGTTGTCTTTTGGATGCAATCAATGCCCATAGGAACTGCCGAAATGGGGAGAAGAAATCTAGGAAAACAAATCAAGGACGGCTGCATAGATGTTTAGCTGTTGGACAGCTTCGTAGAAGCCATTGGATGCTAACAGAGAAAAAAAAAATTCTGCAAAATCTCCGAAAGTATCGAAGCATCTCTTCCTGAATGGAAACAAAACGGGCAGAAAGAGTCGTAGACTTGAGCTTAACGTCACGCCATGCAACAATTCTGACAGATGGCAATATAAAATCTTCCCATCTTCACAGACCATTGGACAGCCATGGCAAAAATGATGAGTTTCTGCAGTTTTATCTCCTTATGTTTGCTGCCATGGCTACTGGCACTCAATGTCAAGTGTGCACCTGAAGAATACCGAACCTACATAATCCACATGGACCATTCTCAAAAGCCTGCATCATTCGAAAATCATGAGTCATGGCACAGGTCCACCCTACAATCATTGGCAACCCCCGTAGATCACCAGAAAATGTTGCTGTATTCCTACAGCCATGTCATGAATGGATTCAGTGTCAGGCTCACACCCTCTCAACTGTCTGAGATTGAGAAATCTCCAGCACATCTTGCCACATATCCAGAGTCGTTTGGCAAGCTGTTCACCACCCATTCTCCGAGATTTTTGGGGTTAAACCAGAAGACAGGTTTATGGCCTGCTGCATCATACGGTGAAGGTGTGATCATAGGACTTGTTGATTCAGGGATTTGGCCAGAAAGCGAGAGTTTTAGTGACAAGGGTATGCCACCAGTGCCACAGAGATGGAAGGGCAAGTGTGAGAATGGGACTGGATTTAGCTCGTCTGCCTGTAACAGAAAGCTCATTGGTGCTCAGTTATTTAGCAAAGGTATCCAAGCTTCAGGTAGAATATCTTCTGATGAATCAACCGACGACTCAGCCAGAGACTTCCTTGGACATGGGAGTCATACATCTTCCACGGCTGCAGGTAACTATGTACATGGTACGAGTCACTTTGGATATGCCAAAGGCACAGCCAGAGGAGTAGCACCACGTGCACATGTTGCCATGTACAAAGTCACATTGAGAGGAGACTCAGCAGCAAGTGATGTACTTGCTGCGATGGACCAAGCAATTGCAGATGGCGTTGATGTCTTGTCACTGTCTCTTGGCTTCGACAACACACCTTATTTCATGGATGCCATCGCCATTGGCTCTCTTTCAGCAATTGAGAAAGGCATTACAGTTGTCTGTGCAGCAGGAAACTTTGGAGCTTATAATTCAACGCACAATGGAGCACCATGGATCATTACAGTAGGTGCTGGGACCATGGACCGGAGCTTCACCGGAACGGTAACTCTTGGGAATGAGTTCACATATGAAGGAATATCATACTTCCCCGAGGGCGTTTACATTACCGATGCGCCTTTATACTATGGCAATGACAATATAGACAAAGCAACGTGCAACCTGGAAGCACTGAGGGAAGATGAAATTGCCGGAAAAGTAGTGATCTGTGATAATACTACCCTGGTGGAGATCGACACACAAATGGCGGAACTCGACAGGGTTGGTGCATTTGCAGGAATATTGATGGCAGATAAGTCAGATTTAGATCCTGCAGAATTCTATGTTCCAAGCTTGATTCTGCCAACTGCTGTGGGGGCTTTGGTTAGGGAGTATGCCATCGACGTCAACAATAATTCAGTAGTGAAAACTATGAGTTTCGGGAACACTAGGTTAGGTACACAACCAGCTCCACAGGTGGCGTTTTTCTCTTCCAGAGGACCAGACCCAATTAACCCCGGTATTCTGAAACCAGACGTTCTAGCTCCAGGAGTCGACGTGCTTGCAGCCGTGGTACCAAATATTCCAGTCATGGAAGTTGGCAATTATGACTTGGTTACAGATTACGCGCTATACTCAGGCACATCAATGGCGGCTCCTCATGTCGCAGGCGTATCAGCTTTGCTCAAAGCTGTCCATCCTGAGTGGAGCCCTGCTGCCATCCGATCAGCCATCATGACCACAGCATACAAAGTTGACAACACGGGAACCAGACTGAAAGACCAACTGACCGGCCTCACCACTACACCTCTAGACACCGGGGCAGGTCATGTCAACCCAAACAAAGCCATGGATCCTGGACTCATCTACGACATGGGTGTCCAAGATTACATCGATTTTCTATGTGGTATTGGCTATACCGAGCAGCAGATGAAAGCTGTCCTTAGACGAAGTCAATGGAATTGCAGCCAAGTAACAGGCGACCTAAACTACCCATCTTTTGTTGCGATATTTTCCAATGGAGTCAGCTCTAAGAACTTCAGCAGGGTGGTGACAAATGTGGGAGATTATGACTCTGTTTATAGTGCAGTTCCAGTGATTTCCACCGGAATGGTGATCCGAGTAGAGCCGAGTACTCTGACTTTCACTCAAAAGTATGAGAAGCAAAGCTTCACTCTGAGTGTAGAGGACGACAAAGAAGCTCCTCCTATGGTCTTTGGTCACCTTACGTGGGTTGACCAATACAACCACGTAGTGTCAAGCCCCATAGTGGTCTTGAACTTCTAACTGAAACACCTTCTTCACTTTCATTCCCGAATGCTATAACTCAGTTGAATCATTTTACCGGCAATAAAAACTGTCACTGCCAAGAATTCAAGGGCAATGACGGATTTATCTGAGAGTTTTATTTTCTGAACAGAAATTGCCACAAATGCTTCTGGGCCTAAAAATCAGTAGTTGTTTCTTACAATATTGTGTAAGATTTTACTTTCGTCGACCGAGAAAACTTGTTTGTTTGATCATTTCCCTCTGTCACCTTTCTTGCTTTGAGTTTCAATTTTGACAGGACTCAGGAAGTTGAAATATGAGCTAACTGATGATAGAAGAAAACAGTGTAAGATATTGAATAAACTAAGTTAGATCAAGTCAAACATAAAACAGAGTGCAATGTAGGATTTGAAAGCAAAACAGAGCCAAATATAAAACCAAATGAAAGTAGGACTCATAATTACAGGGATATACTACTGCAGAAGTCATAGCAGATTTAGTGACCATTACTGGTAAAGTTTATAGTTCTTCTCCGTGAGTTTGATTGCTTGCTAGAGGCTGGTATTAATCCAATTTATTGGGTTTCCTTTTTAAAAAAAAAAAAATTTGCCAAGTCTAACTGGTAAATTCTAAGAAATTTCTTTGAGACACTGGTAAATTTTTCCCATGATATACAGCTCTTGGTATCTCTTCCAAAAATTGCCATGGTTAGTAAATTCGTTTATTCGTTCTCTAAACTTAAGTAATTGAATCGATCTTTAATAATGAAAATTTTCATTATGATAATTGCTTTTGCTGCCGGAATATCACAAGTTGAAATAACAGGAGACATACATGACCGGCACCCAAACAGCTGCAATATGAACAGCTTGAAAATAATTAATTCCTTTGACTAAATGAACAAAGAAACCCAGTGGGATGACTTCTAAAGAAGTGGCAATGACTTCCTTTAATACAAAGTTGGTGCTCAACTGAGTTGATAAAAAGGAAGCCATGAGTTAAACTTTGACCAGCATCTGGCTTTATAGTGGTGCCATACAGATTCCTAAAGGGTGGCACAACAACCCCTCATTAAAGATGAGGGACCAGAAAACACTAAGGAAAGTCTGAAAGATAGAAAAAGGGTATCAAATATGAGACAAATGGAAGGTCTAAAGCCACAAAATCTAAGAAATGGAGATCACATTATCAGGGTAACTGATACTAGAGAAGAAGAGGATGGAAAAATAAAGATTACCAGAACAGAACAGGGAAAAGCAAAAGCTCCATCATGAATTTTTTGTACCCAAAACAAGAGCCACAGAGACAAAATTAATGCAGTGGTCCAACAGTTACAGGTCCCTTGTGCATCTGTAGAGCTCCACAGCACTTTCTAAAGCCTATTGAAGAATGCAATAGCTGACACATTTAAGACAAAAGGCAATATGTAGGACCCAAATCTTCATTTTGGTGTCACCTAACTTCCATAATGAGAGGAATTTATGCTGAAACATTTAGAGCCAAATCAGGTACCTTTTTATGGGTAACTGGACAATGTTTAGAAATTGACTAGATTGATGTAGTAATATAATTAGATTCCTCGCCAGAAATACATGCATGGACAATATACATACTATAGAATCAGTAGCAACTTTGAAACTTATATTCAACATATATTTCTATCGTTCTAGCAATCCAGCAGTTTCATGAAAACGAGAAATTTCAAATACAGCACCTGCATTGAAGTGCCATTAGAGAGATAAGTTCTTTATGTAACTGATAACAACATTATAACTTCACCAGACAACAGCTATGCAACAGTTATTATGGGTGTCTGAAAATGGAATATTACCAACTTAGTAGGCTAGATTATCCAAGAATTGCAGACCAGAAACAAATTTCAGATGGTCTTGTAAGAAACTGATAACAATTAATCAGTAACCTCCATGACATCTAGGCTATACGCTGCAAAGAAGTATTAATAAATACATCAATTTGATAGCCTCTGGCAACAGAACATGGGCACAAAATGTTACACAATCTGCAAAAACATGCACGGTCAGTATAACATGAATTAAATATACAGGCCAAGCAAGTTCTTTAACTATCCCAAGCTCTGGATGGAAAGAAACCGACCAAAAAGGGTGTGACGGCTCAACTCAGTCATGATTTCTGAAAGGCTACTGTTCTCCAGGTGCTTGCTTTCTCCACAGTGACCTGTTGGTCTGGGCACCACTTTCATACCCACTACTGTCACCTGATTCACTTACATGCTTCTCCATCAACCTCCCTCTCATACCTTCATGCAGTGGTCGACCATGTTCTCGCCCAGCTCTACGATCCTGAAATTAAGCAGAGTGAAAATCTTGGGTTAGGAATGAAGATTCATTGAGGAAGCATTACAACAACACAAACGCTGGAAACCAAATTTCAATGTGATTTGTCATTTAAAAAGTTCTCTCTCCTTTGCAGTTATCTACAGTAGTAAGAAACTCTATTTCACTTCAAAATAGCACAAATTAAAAGACTAAAAAATGGGTGGGGAAAGAGCTAAAAATTTTAGAGGTCTGGCTTGCTTATTAAGTGACAGAAGCATATAAGCCCCTTATGAGAATAGGCACAAGCACTAAATGGGCTTGTCAGTCACATTAATGAACGTGCTCTGTCTACAAAGCAGACCAAGCTTTGTCTACCAAGCAGTGGGGCCTCATCGTCCTTGCTTCTGGCATAAGCCAATCCCTCAGACCTCTCATTTATTGGTCAATCCAAGTGGTGGCTCCTCACATCTCTGCTGGGGGCTCATACAACTTTGCTAATAGAAGTGCCTCCCAGTAAACACTAAAGTGACTGGGAAAATTACAAAATCTTTTCATCTCGCCTAGCCTCACTTACACGAGATAATTTTTTTTTTGGTGTACATATTAAAGAATAATATAATGTTGTGACAGCACATTCAGGAATCTTGTGTCTGAGTTAAATAAATATGCGAACCTGACGTGAAAAAATTGCCAAGCCAGTCCAATGTTTAGTAAATGTAAAGTTTTAACTTCTGACAAGTATTAAGCACATGGATGCAGCATGTAGGCAGTCACAAGTTCACAATGAAAAGAAAGTGGGAAGGAAATATTTTAACCATGAAGCTGGAAAGAGTATGGACACAACCATCATTAGCATAATAAGTAGTAGTAATGAATGCAAACTCACATCTCGGAAAGGGAAGTCATCAGCTTCGAGCATATGTATCACATGCCCCATCTTTGGCCTCTTCTGAGCATTGGGGTCCACGCAGCGCAAAGCTACCAATAGGGCACGCTTCAATGCCCTCGAAGAAGGCTTCTCTTGCAACCTAGGATCCAAAACTTTCTCTGCATTCCGATTTGTAACCATTTGTTTAAGCCACTCAACAAGGTTCACCTGAAAGTTGCAACCAACAGTATCTCTAAAATAGAAAACAGAGGAAAAACCTTGGAGACCAAGCACTGACTGATCAGCATAACAATGTCATGAAATGAACTTTGTCCACAAATACAAACCTCTCCTGGAGGGCGGCTGTAATCCACTGGATTTCGCCCAGAAATTATTTCCATTAGAAGAATCCCAAAGCTGTATACATCACTCCTTTCATTTAACATACCAGTACTGGCATATTCTGGAGCCACATAACTACAGTAACAGAACAAGAAAGTCATCTCTCCTTTCCAAGATCAGATATATCAAAAATATGAGGGCCATGGACTCAGATGTTTTTTGCTAGATACAGCTTCAACTAACCCGAATGTTCCCATCACACGGGTTGTCACATAACTCCTCTCTGACCCCAAGAGCTTTGCTAAGCCAAAGTCAGATACTTTTGGACTCCACTGCTTGTCAAGCAAAATGTTGCTTGATTTGATATCGCGGTGGACAACCTTAGGTTCAAGCCCCTCATGCAGGTATGTCAATCTATAGTTTTTAACAAAATCTTAATCATGGCAAACATCAGATGCAAAAGAATTGAAACAATTAAACATTTCATTCAATTTATAACACACCCTTTGGCTGTTCCAAGAATTATATTCATTCGAATCTCCCATGTGAGAGGGCTGTGAGGTCCAACATCTCCATGAAGCCACTGTTCTAAATTTCCATTGTTGACATACTCATAAACAAGCATCCTATAGCAGCAAAGTAGTACACTATTAGGGTAACCATACAAGAAAAATGATAACTGCCTTCGTTTAAAAAGGACAAATAAGTTTACAAACTTCTAAAATCTGAGGCACCTAAAAATGCTCAAACACCAGAAAACAAGGAAAGCAGATGCAGAAGGTCAAAGGCTAAAGTACCTATGAGCTCCTTCAGCACAATAACCAAGCAACCTCACCAAATTCTTATGCCGTACACGTCCAATTGCTTCAACTTCAACCTTAAACTCCTTCTCAGCTTGTCCCCTAATCATATAAAGAAACAGCGTTAATACTTCCTTCAGCATATCCCCTAAACAAAAATGCCATGCATCAGTAGAAAACTACATGAACCTACCAAATCTAAAACTTCTTCCGGTCTAAATGCATAAGAGAAGATTTCCAGCAAAAAAAGTTATAGTCCACATAATCATAACCTCAAATTACACAATCGAGATGATAAACAGAAAACTAGTTGAACCCATGCAAAATAATCAATTCAATACCTGTTATTAAGCAAATTCTTTACAGCAACCTTAGTGTTATCCTCCAAAACACCCTGGTAAACAATCCCATACCCACCTTCACCAATCACATTCTCATCAGCAAACCCATCAGTAGCTACCTCAAGCTCTCTCAAAGTATACCAGTGCCCCCAACCCAAATGCGAAACCTCCGGGACAGCCATTGCTGGCCCCTGATCACCGGACCGGGTCTCGCCGCTGCCATGAGACGACCCTCCAGCCCGCTCCGGGTACGAAATCCGGTGATCCTTACCTATTTCAACGTGAATTCTGTTACGCCCGCCAACAGGACTCTCCTCTTCTTGGTGATGAACCGTGATTTGCTCTGATTCAGGTAGTGGTTCGGGATTTGGAGCTTGGTGGGGCTTCGTGTCCGAGTTCGGTAGGCTTTGGTGGCGAGATGGGTCAACTCGGATCTCCTGGATTTCTTTAGAGACGTTAGGGATAGTAGAGCTATTGATCTTTGAGGAGGAGCTGTGGGTGCTGCCGCTGTTTTTGTTGTTTCGTTTTGACGTGAGCCAGAGCGATAAAAGGAAGAGAAGAAGGACAATAGCTGCCCCTACACAGATTCCAAGAACCACCCATAAGCGCAACCCGAAAATTGAGGTATGTTTGGAGAGCTGATCGTTCAAGAAAGAATAATCAGACATTGTTGTTGTCTCCTGCTTCTTCTTCTTCCTTCTACCTCCTGTTTTTGGCCTCACACGAAAGAGTCAAATTCATCAATTTGAGACCCGAAAACAACACAGACAACCTAGAGGGCAACAGAGGCAAACTGAGTATTGCCACAGAAATCACTGCACACCGAGTAAGTGGGGTTTACACAGAGACAGAGAGAGAGAGACACTAGCTGGCAATGATGGGACTTCTAGAATACGGCCAGAGTCAGAGAAACTCACTGGTAAACTTGTGACTTTGGTCCAAAATGTTAATTCAATCAGTGTGTATTATTAATAAAAAATAGAATCTAAAAGTACATATCATACTAATATCACACTGACACACTGATTCCTAGTTGGCTAAACTGGCGTTGACGATATTTGTTTTTGTTTTCCCATTTACATTTTAATAACTACACAATTAATAAAAGATCGTTATCATAATGGTATCGCCAGGAAGACATTAACTAAGCCTCAAATGTATTGCCGACCAGAGATGATAATTTTAATTTTGCTTTAAGTAATAAAAATTAAATAAGTATCTCAAAATGGTCAATAATAAACTGACGTATTATGAATCTTCTCATTAATTTAATTATGCTATTAATTCCCTTTTTTGTGTGTTTAATAGCCATGAAAATAATAAAAAATTATTATCATAAGAGATTATCATTAGAATATCCATGAAGCCTTGAATATGTTGCATGTGGTAGATTCTCTCTCCATTTAACTAACAAAGATTTTTACTAATTAATGTTGAGTAAATTGAACTATGATACCGAAGTTATTCTTTTTATTTATTATTTTTAAAATAATTTAAAAATAATATTTGAGTGTGCCTGCTGCTTTGCCACGTGCCTGAGGGCCTCAACATCGAGATTTGCCGTTTTATTTTGGCCCAGCTGGTGCTGAGGGAAGAGAGACAGTTTAGAGGAAGTTGGGCCCACGGCCTGCAATTCTGTCCGAACATCTGAAGCGGACCCATACCGGCGAAATGTGCTGTCGCCATTCAACTTTATCGAGCTATTGGCTGCCTGCTCGTTTTAATTGCCATTTCTCTTTATTTTTATTTTTTCCGTTTTTGTCTGCCAAGAATTAATTGGTTGCACCATAGAAGGAAAAAGGTCCAACAACCAAAGCCCCAAGAAAAGCTTAGAATGGAAAAAGCAGACAAGAAGATTATTTCCTGTGGACCCCATAAAGGCGAAAAGCAAATAATTCTTGTAATATATTTTTTAAATTATTTTTATCCTGAATCAAATGCATTTAGCAAAATAATTAAAATTATTTTATTTAATTTTTATAGTTGTCTTTTGAATTTTCAAAAAAAAATCTTTTCAAAGATAAAAATAATGACAAAATAATTATGAATTTGAAATTGAAAAAAATAAAAATAAAAACATTGAAAACATTCCCAATTTCTGTAATATTTTATTTTATGTAAAATTATTTTCAAATAGATTTTAACAAATCGGTAGCAAATTGTAATGGAGACTATCTTTTTATGTTTTCTTTTCTCATTTGCGTTATGTCCTTATAAAATCTTGATCTATAAAATGAAATTTATTTTGTATTTTATAATTTTAATTTTATTATATAAAAAATGTGTTCATGTTTAAAGTTTCCCATTTTATTTTTTAGGTTATTTAAAACACAAATATATGCGAATACCGCGGATTTTTCTTTGTTGATCATTGCGTTTTTTTTTTTCACAAGCAAAAACTTTCAATTGCATGTGATATTTTTATACATTTATACAATTGTGTGATTGTGTTTTTTTTTTATTACGATTTTCATGTTTTTTGTTTGGAATTTTAATTTATTTTTGTTTTCAATTTTTATTCGATTTTTGTGCTTTATTTGTAAGTTTTCTTGCCTTTTGTAAGTCGTTTTTATGTCTTATTTTATGTATTGTATGAACCCTATAAACTTATTCTAACTATTTATATGCACGATTTTATGACTTATTTATATAATTTTGTTATTTATTTTTGTCATTTGTTTGCATTTCTTTTATAACTTATTTTCTCAATAATTTTGTTTTAAGTGCTCTGAAGCTTAAAATAAAGTAAATTTAGATAAAAAAATATTAAAATTATGAAATTAACCTTCCCTGTAAGTTATCTATTCTCACAAAAACTGCGATTGTCAATTTTTTGCCATTAAAATATGCATAGACATTAACATTTATCTTATAATAAAAGTCTAATACATTGTAGATCTAGTCAATTATTTTCTATATATCTAACATGCTCTGCATAATCTTTTGATTAATTTGGTGGAAATCAATATTTTTAACTATTAAGAATCTAAAAGTTTAACTAAAAAAATATGAAAATAAGTTGAAAATTAAAAATTATAGGCTAAATAAAATGTAATTTTTTAAATCAATTCAGCTTTAAAAATTAAGTGGAAAAAAAAATTTGTCTCACGCAATTTGATCACCAAATGTGAAATTATACTTTTCAAAGTTTTTTCCCTTCTCACCATTAAGAAAGTATGAATGCACTTACAAAACAGCATGAAAATATTGTTAACAAAGCACAAATATATTATTAACAAGTCAAGACCACCCATCAATAAGGCATAAACACAAAATCAATGAGAATGACACACCATCAATAATGCACAAATACAATGAGGAAAAAAAAATGTATGATTGACACTAGAAGTAAGGCATGATCACTTCAAGATAAAAGCATTAATGATGCCTCCAAGTTTTTTAACTTAGTAAACTATAATTTTTATGCTATGCTAACATTATCATAAGAAAACTAAGTTACTTTATCATCATAAGTTTTTTTCAACAAGATAATCATCATATTCAACGTAATGTGGCCTTATCTATATTAATTTTTTAAAATGAGAAACATACCTTATACGCATACCTAAAGAACCAAATTTGATAGCTCTAATATCATCAAAGCACAAATACATCATTAACGAGACAAGAAAATATAACAACAAAACAAAACACGCCATTATTAAGGCTCAGACACAATAGAGAAAAATATGCATGCATGATTGACATACAAATAATTAAGGCATGACAATTTCAAGATCAAAGCATGATTCATGCTTCCAACTTTTTCAACATAATAAACTATGAACCTTTATGCGGTGTTGCATTATCATGAATAAAAAATAAAAAATGCCCAAGCAACTTTTGTCATTACACATTTTTCCAATAAGATGGCCTTCATATTCAACATAACAATGTCTTGTTTACCATAGTTTTTTTAGATGAAAAATATTCCTCATATCCATGTGAAGAACTAAAAAGTTAATAGCTTTGATATTCAATCCTTGACAAATTGTTATTTAAGAATAAAGAAAAAAGTCTTTCAAAGAAAGATAGCAAGAATGATTGCTAATTTCTTTTACCATAAAACGAAAGAAAAAAATAACTCTAAATTATGTTATTACTCATAACTATGACGTTTTATTTTATTATTTTGACTTGTAAAATATGATTGGACTAGTTGCCGAAGAGAAAATATTGTGTTAACGTTAAAGCTCCTTAACTTAAGTTGCTAAAGACTTGCAAAAGATGGAAATCTTTGATACATAAACCAGTCAAAAGTCTTTAAAGTACAACAATTAATGTGTATCAAGCTAGATATTACGTATTGTACTTATTGATATAGAGTTACATCTCACTGAGAAGCGTAGTGCACTCTAATAGGTATTGTAGAGACTTGGTTAGCTTGGTAAAGTTCTACTTAGATTCATAGTTAGGTGTGAGGTCTCATGGTGGAAAGCTCAAGGTGTAGACTTGATTTAGTTTCATAAAGTGTGCTTTCTTTATTCTCCTAAGTGAGGTTTAGTTTGGGGCTTTAATAGGTTGGGTTGAGATTGACCTCAGAACTTGGCTTAAAGTAAGAGTGAGCACCTATATCATATGCTTCCCCTAAAAAGAACAAGGTGCAGCCTTATGATGGACAGATTAGACATTGATCATATTAACACCCTTGAGATAGAAAAAATAAGCTTAGATTAGGAAGTCGAACTCAAACTTGTAAATACACATTTGACTTTTAATGTAGACAACACCATTTTTATAGAATTTCTCCCTTCTTGCATATCTAATGTTAAGGACATGTGACATTATGATACTTGTGGTTGCCAAGGACGTGTTCTTTGAGTCAAGTGTCATAGTCATTGCAATTTTACTTTTGTCACTTTACTTTCTCTTATGACATCATCTACTTTTCTCTCTCTTTCTTTCTTTTCCCCCTCTTTCCTTCTCTCTTTGTGCTGTTCTTGCTTGCTATTATTGTTTTTTTACTTTTTCTCTTTTGATCATCTTTTGTTATCATTACAATTTATTTCTAGACTTTTTCAATGAGATTTTGGTTCCTTTTTTTCATTTTCTACTTTAGGCTTTTAATGATGGGTGAACTAGTTTTATCCATTACAATGATTGCAAAGTTACAAAGGCTTAGGATTAGATTTCATATCCTTCATGGTGTCAAACTAAAGGTCCTTAATGTGGATGAGTGGCCATAGACTCGCCATTCTAGTTGGATGTGTGTTAGTAAGGATTGTTTGAAAGAGAGCAAAGGTTGCTCATTGGAGGCCTTATTCGCCTTCCACCTAAGCTGCGCAAGTGAATTTGCTCTTATGCTTTGTGATTTGGTAGGGATATCACCTCCACAATTAGTCCTTAATAAGTAGTGATATTTGGCAGCCTATATAAGTGTATGTACTGAGGTAGATGTCCCTAGACTCTTATTATTATTTTAATTTTTTAAGCTTTTTTGTATAAATATCAATAATAAACTTTGTGAGGATAGGCATGGATAGTATTTTATTCCTAAAACTTTAGAATTATTTAAGAAAGGTGGGATGTAGAACTTGAATAAGGATTGGAGAAAGCTTTTTGAGAGGACAGTAGGCCTGACTTAAATAATTGAGATAACTATAGATTGTGGTTAATTGTTTGACTCAACTTACTATTTCTTAAAAGCTAGAGGATAATGGGACATGAGATTATACTATTATGACCAACTGTAGCTTGCAAAAGCTCAACCTAAGATGAAATCCAAATCTGATGGTAATGAAGTCTCTAGCTCTGATAGTATTAAGACTTCCACTTTAGGGACAACTTAATCTTTAGGTGAATGCAGTTCTTTGTTTTTATCTATTGATGATAGGGCTTTCAACCCGAGTTTTGCTTCTTTGCTCAAGCATCCAAGTCGAGGTATTTTTCTTTTACCCTTGACTTTTCTCTAGTTTAGGTATTTTGTTTATGCTTAAAGCGGCACTTAGTGCAGGCACGTTATGGCTAATGTTGTAAATGTCTTGAGTTTATGTCGGAGATTCTTAAGTTGACGATTAATATTTTTCTTCATATAGATTCGAATATGGCTATTTATAATGTCAAGTATCAAAGGTTAGCTGATTTGGCTAGGGCTCGAACTACTAATAATCGATTCAAATGGATAAGTGTGGGACTACGGAGGGGCCAACAAAGATAAAGGCTAGGAAATCACTCAAGAACTGTACAAATGAAGACATTGAGATCCTTGTTAACTAAACTTTTAGTCTGCCTAGAACTTGAGGAAGTATCAATGTAGCTATTAATTCTCTCTTTTAAGTGTCAAGTACATGATTCTAAAAATTTCATGCCAAAGTAAGGAGCCAAGGTTGGGGATTTTGTAGTTGATCTTGTAGTCAGCCTTAGCCATTCCATACCACTTAATATTGGAGGTAAATCATGAAAGGTATTGGGCTTATGGCAAAAATTAGCTACTTTCTGACGTATTTGTTAAAATTGTTAAAATAACTTGCTCTATCTTTGTTTCCTTTTTTTTTTCTTAAGAAGATGTTATGTGTGAGATGATGCATCATTAGGCTTTGGATACAAGCAAGCGTGTGTCTTATAGTGGCACATGGAGACAATTAGGAATGAGGTCATTGAGGCTAATAAATTTGCAGATCATGATGTTTATCAAATTACAGAGCAATGTCAACTTTTTGATCCTATTTTTTGGCACATAAAGATACAACTTTAGCATAAGCTTGAAGAGATACAAATCAGATAATTGAGACTCTTTGTGTTGAGCTTAAGGTCAATAACACCATGAGTAATTAGCTTAAGCATAAAGGAAATGCTAGGCTACATTTTTAGCCTTAAAAGAGCTCTAATATATGAAATTTAGATTTATAATTAACATATTTTGGGAAGCCTAGGAAGAGGTGTAACAAGAAGTCCAAGTCAAGTACTTTACCTTGGACTTGAGTGTTGTAGACATGACTCCTCCTCAACTTGAGATAGACCAGCTTGGAGACATAATGGCAATCAAAGCTGCCTCTTTGACAATTGTTGCTCTCGAGGTGCAACTACTTAACTGTTCCTAATATGTGTTATAAATAGTCATTTGCTTTTGTAAAAATTTAATTACCTATTATTATTTTGAACAATGGCTTTGTATATTTCATTGTTGCATGTAATCATAATGTTGTGTTCCTTAGTTTCCTATTATTTTTGATGCTTAAGCACTCACTTTCATTTCTTGATTATCCTAAACTCAAGTTTATCTTAAGTTGAGGTTATAATGTACAAAATTTTGTATTTTTCACTACTTTATTTTTTTGTCAATCTTGAGCTTAATGTTGTGTGATTCCATGCACCTTGAATTATGTAAGCTTTAACCATACTTGCTGAGTTAGTAGTCGCATGAAACATTATTATATCTTTGACTTAGCCTTGTAAGTCTTTGCTTACATCCTCGACTTCTAGACTTAAGTTTGCATAAGGTGTTATTGTAACTTTTGTCGAGCTTTAGGTCGGCGTATGGTTGCGACTTTGGCTTATCGACTTTATTTAGTTGATGTTATGCTTTAGATTTTTGTTCATACCATTGATATGCCAAGCTCAGGTCAATGTAAAGTCATGAGTTTTACTTACCAATCTTTAGGATTGACGTTAGGATTAAAGTTACTTATACCATCAATCTACTAACTTGAAGTCGACGTAAGATCATGGGTTTTTCTTGCCAATCTTTAAGGATTAACGCTAAGCTTTATATCCATGTCATCGACCAATCGACCTTTGATCAACGTAAGGCCATGAGTTTTACCTTTTAACCTCTATGGATTGATGTTAGCTTTTAAATTTTTCACATCATTAATCTACTTAGCTTGAGTTCTATGTAAGGTTATGAGTTTTAGTTATTAACCTTTAGGGTTGATGTTTGGTTATTAATGTTATCATGGTGATAGTAGAAAAGACTACAACTGAATAGACTTTGAAAAATTTTATAATGAAAAAGAAATAACAAAGTGATCTCTAGTTTCCACGAACTTTGTCTTGCTATGCCTCAATCAAGCCCTGAGTTAAGGAGGGAGAGGCTAAAACTGAGACTCTATTATGCTCTTATTTACTGTTCTTTCATAAGTTTGATGATTTGATATGATCTTTTCCAATTTACAGCCAACTTACCTTGACCTCGAAACATGTTTACCCTTATTCATTATAATATCATATCACTTTGCTTGAAGTTTCTTTTCTTCACCCTTTTATTACAAGTTCATGCTGCTCTGTTTTATGTTGCTATTGCCTGAATTTGAGCTTGATCTTTAAGTTCTTAAGTCATATCAAAATTAGTTTGAAGATCATTGTCAATTTCTTTCTTGTTGAAGCTCAATGCTTAAGGTGAAGTCACCCTGATTTCAATCAAAATCATTACCTTTGTGCTATGCACCATTGTGAAACAAGGTCTTACTATTAGTATGCAGAGTGTCATGAAGTATGCCCATAACATGTAGGAAGCCCATGCACCTTTAGCATTGTCAAACTTGGTCTTTAGCATTTACTTTATTGTCCTATTAATTACTTTTATTTGTTAGTCAAATTATTGGTAGGCTATTGAGGTAAACCTTGACTATAAATTGAGCTTTTCATATGGCCTTAAAAACTACTTTTCTTTAAAACTATTGCTCATTATCCAATACAATCATGTATGAGATTCTATACCTGCAAATGATAAACTACCAAAGACAAAACCTATACCTTCTTATCTATGATCTTTGCTACTAGTTTTGTTTCTATTCGCTTGATGAAATATTGATCGCAATTGCTATAAATTTTTTTTTTCAGATTAGGTTATTATAAAAGATCACAAGAGTGTATGTCCCATTGTGCAACTAATCAAAGGCTAGATATCAGGCATATTGAAGTTGTTAGTTAGTAGGGGACGTTAGCATTGACTTAGTAGTGATGATTATTATGTATATGTTGAGATCAATTGATATAAAAGGGGTAATTTTGAAATTTCTACACATGTATTATTAGCTTAAGGTTTTATTATATAAAAAAGGCTATAAGAGTTTAAAAAAAAAACACCAAATAAGGAAAATTAAGGGAGAAGATAAATTTTCTCTTTTTGTGACTTATTTTTCTTTCATAGTGAAATGTTGTTTTTTCGGTGGTGGTAAAGTAGATAAAGTTCTCAATTGAGAATGAGTCACCATAAATCATATGTGTTTATTATTATTTGATTTTTTCTTGCATTAGTTATTATTGCTTTCAGATACAAGGGATTCGGTATGAGTCATATCGACCAGTATTAGCCTTAAAGGTTTGAGATTGAAAAAAATGGGTAGCGAAATACTTCATCATGTAGGATCACCAAGTTTGATAGTATAAATTATACCTTCTAAAGAATGCAAATTAAAGATTATCTGTAAGGAAAAAAATAACATGAACCAATTTTGGGTTAGAAGCTTAACAAGACTTTAGAAAGCAATTATAGTCTCCTTGATAGACAAGTATTATGGATTATTCGATTAACATTGTCAAAGAATATTACTCTTAACATAGCAAAGGAGAGAATAATTGTGGGTCTAATAAAGGTGTCATCTTGCATGTATAAAAAATCTTTAGCGAATGATAAGGTTTTTCTCATGAAGAAGTCATTCTAGTTGAAAATTGATAAAGGTAATTTTATGACAACTCATTTTGATGAATTTAATATGATCATCAATCAGTTATCTTTTTATTGAGATTGAATTTAATGATGAAGTACGTAGGTTAATACTTTTGGCATTACTATAAAAAACTTAAGAATCCATGAGGGTAATAGTTAATAATTTTATTGGGAGTGTGAAATTGAATTTCTATAATGTTCAAGATTGAATTCTTGTTCTAGAGATTCGTAAAATTAACTTAGTTAGAACATCTCTTTCAAATTCTATCTTAAATGTTAATAATAGAGGGAAAGAAATTGATAAAAATTTTAATTGCAATAAGAAAAAATTTAAATCAAGGAATAAAAGAGGTGATTCTAGATCTAAAAGAAATCGAAAGTCTTGAAACTATGAAAAATTAAGTCACATGGAGAGGAATTACTGGTCACAAAATAAAAGTGTTGAAAATAAGGATGATAATAGAAATGTTATCATAAATGAGCGACAAGATGCATTACTTTCACTTATTGATAGTCTTTTTGAATCTTGGATTTTAGATTTTGGGGTATCTTTTTATACTAATCATACAGTAAAATAACGGAGAATTATGTTGTCTAATTATGGGAGGGTTTATCTTATAAATGAAGAACTTATGAATATTATTAATATAGGTGATGATATTACATTACAGATGTTAAATAATAATATTTGGAACATTCAAAAGGTGAGACATGTAACCAATTAATAAGTTGATTTTTGTTGTACAGCTTGGTAATGAAGGGCATAAAGTTATTTTCAGTACTAGTGCTTGAAAAGTTATTAAAAGTATTATGATTGTTGCTCAAGCAAGCAAAGTAGGACTCTTTGCATGACCTCAACTTGTAAGAATATAGTGGTTATTGTTGATGTTAGCAAAAACTTTGATTTATAATATTGCAAGCTTAAACATATAAGTGAAAAAGGGAATAAAGGTCTTGGTGACAAATTATCATTTACAAGATTTGAAATCTATAAAGCATAAATTGTATGAAAAGTGGCACCTTTGATGAATAAAAAAGAGTCATCTTCTTCAAAGGAGGAAAGGAGTTAAATGAGGAAAAATTAGAGTTTGTTCATAAAGATGCATAAGGCCCTTCAACTGTTTATTCTCGTAGAGAATCGAGCTATTACGTGACGTTCATTGATAACTTAACTAAAAAGGTATGAATTTATTTTCTTTGATACTTTTAAGAAATAAAAAGTTATACTTAAGAATGAAAATAATTTGTAGAATAAATGCTTGAAATCTAATAATGGTGAAGAATACATTGATGAGGATTTCAAATGATTTTGCATTAATGATAGGAGATGGTAAAGACTTTTATTAAAACACCTTCACAAAAAGGTGTTGTAGAAAGGATTGATATGAAATTGAATAACCATGTAAGGAACATGAGAATTCACATAGGGTTTTCATGACATTTTGGGTATATGTAGTTAACATTGTAGCCTATCTAATTAATAAAGATCCTTCAGTTCCTTTGAATTGTAAAATATTTAAAGATATTTAGAGTGGTAAAAAAGTAAACTTGTCTTTTTTAAAAAAATATTCGGTTGATTATCTTATAATATTAATGTTATTGTTAGATATAAATTTGATCATAAATCTAAAAAATATCTTCTTTTTTCTTTTTTATAGATATAATGACAATGAGCTTGATTATCATTTCTAGGATAGTTAATATAACAAAAGCACTAGAAGCAATGATGTGATTTTTAATGAGGAAGTTCTATACTAAAATAGTTTGCTTAAAAATTTAGAAGAAACATATGTCAAGGTAAGAAGGTTTAAAGTAGATCACTTGGAAGGCATTACAGTGAATTAATTGTGACAAAATACTTAAAAGGTTTGAAGATGACATTACTCAAAAAGATCAAGAGAATTACAAAAAAAAAAGTATTCTTAAAGCTATCTCAAGAAGAATACAATAAAAAATTATTTGCTAAATTTAGAATGGATTGTGTCAAACCAGTAAGCACACTTTTAATTAATCATTTTAGACTATTCAAATATTAATGTCCTTCAAATGATTATGATATTTCATATACGGACAAGATGTCTTATACTTCTACTATTGGGAGCCTAACGTATGCTATAATATATAAAGATCAGACATAACATATGTAATAGGCGTTATTAGTAGATATAAAGGTAATATAGGGAAACAACATCGAAAAGTAGTTAAATAGATTTTTAGGTATTTGTGAGGTACTGCAGACTTAACTATGTACTTTTAAAAAATAAATTTGAGTTTATATGGTTATATTAATGTTGATATGGTTGGTGATATATATGGCAGGAAAAGTACCACAAGGCATATTATTTGTTGTAGCTACAGAAGCAAGCAAGGAGAAGATATGGTTGCTATCTTTTTTAGATGAACAAGTGCATAAATTTAAAAAAGATGTGTTGCTTTATGATAACCGAAATCTTATTTATTTGGTAAAAAAATCTTATGTATCATTCTAAGATAGAGTATATATAAGTTAAGTATCATTTCATAAAATCAATTTTGAAAGATGGTGTCTTATCACTTAAAAAGACATAAAAAAGTTAAAATCCAGATGAGATGTTAACTAAGATTATGATAATCGAGAAGCTAAAGTTATGTATAACTTTATTAAGATTTTTTTGTTGCTGATTGAGGAGTCATGGTCATTGCTAGTGGAAAAAACAATTAAGATTATGAACTAGTCTCCAAGTGGAATATCGTTAAGTATGTATAAAGACCCATTAACACAAAAAGATATTTTTGGATTTTTATATATGTATTGGTCATAGGCTTTATTATGTTAAAAATGGCCACAAGTGTATTAAAATAAGTTATCTCTCTCGTAACCTACTTTTCTTTATAATGAAAAATTTTCTGTGATGAGTGCTAAGTGGATGTAACTCTTATTTATGGGTAAACTACTATAAATTGTGCATTTTTATGATTGTTTGATTTTTTCTTTCATGAATTATTATTACTTTTAAATTTAAAGGACTTAATATTTAATCCCGTCAATAAGATTTTTGAATAAAGCTCTCTGAATCTCCTTTAACATCGGGCTAGTAGTGCCTTACTCATTATTTTTAAGGTTAAGGTAGAGGCTCTTCGCGATTTATGCATATTCCTTTATGCATTTCTTTCATTATATGATTATACTTTTGGTGTCCTATGAAACACAAGTAAGGCACTGTGAAGGACCTTTTGTACAAGACTTTATCAATAATCATTTACTTGGTTGTTCAAGCTATTAGCTTTTTGCCATTATTGGTCTTTAAGGAAGAGATCATCTTTAAGGCACTTTTATTATGGGGCTTATTTATGTTTCTTTATTCTCTATTTATGCCATTACTTCTTTGTTAATAGAAGGAAACTTAAAGGTCTCATAGAAGATCTTTTATAAAGGCCCACCATTTTTGAAGTTGAGGCTTTAACTAAGATATTTGCTTGAAAATTCTTTAGTGAAGGTACTTGGTGAAAGTAATTCATTAGCTCGTTACTTGGTGAAAGTAATCATTAGCTCATCTATTTTATCTGACAGTCATTTTATCTTATCCCTTTTTGTTTCAAATTTCCTTGTACTTATTTTACTACCAGTTAGGCATTACTTTGTGCCTTTAATTTTTTAATTTACATATCTCTAGAGGATCGTACCCCTATTATTGCTATGTCAAATTCTATATTATTACTAAATGTTGAGAATTTGAAGTCGTGTATACTGTATAATCACGTTGTCCAACCTTACTAACATTACTCTAGCCCTAATGTTTGACTTATTTGAGGCTTCATCTACCCATAATTTTCATTAATGCTCTTTCAACTTGATTTCAATAATATATTCTATTGAAAAATCAATTAGAACCTTGACAGACTACCTAGGTAAGTAGTTGATGTCAAATTCACTTAATTCAATGACATATTTCACTAAGTGAACTGAGGTCATAGGGTTATGCATAATATGCTTAAGGGAAAGTTGGTACAATCTTATGGGCCTGAAAGTAAGGCTTCACTTTTCATGCTGTAGGAAAGCGAAGATTATTTGCTATAGACCATTATATTGCACGTCAATGCCTAGTATTAATCTATTGGTCTTTGCTTTTGCAATTTAGCTTTTTCTCTAATTAGGATTGCACTTATAGTACTATCAAATACCACAAAGTAGACAAATAATGTTTCTCTTATGAGAGGTTTTGAGAGCAATGATAGTGATATAAGGTATGCTTTAAGTTCTTTGAGCATCTTTTGGCATTTTACTACTGATGTAAAATTTCTTGCTTGCTTTAATGTTTTGAAAAGGAAGAACCTATTCTATTAAGTTAAAGATAAACTTACTCAATGTTGTGAGTCTGTTAGTTAAGTTTTGCACTTCCTTTTTCTTAGTGGCTACATATCAAGGATTATTTTTATCTTTTTTTAGGTTGACCTTGATCCCTCAGTTTATGATTATATAGTTAAGACATTTTCCCAAGGCTACCTCAAAGGTGCAGTCAATGGGGTTGAGCTTCATCTTGTACTATCATACTATGTAGAAAGTTTCCTTTAGGTTAATCATATCTATCTAAGCATTGTTTATTACTATCATTTTGTCAACATATACTTGGGTTCCACATGATACATTCTGAACAGATTTCATGGACTAATCTTTGATAAATGACCATTGCGCTAGTGGTAGTCATTTTATCAACTCGGGATCCTTTTCTTTTATTTATTCAAAATGACTTACAAGCATTTTAAAATCCAACGAGGATCACTTTATATCAATATGTACCTTCATCTGTGATGAAGCCATTTTTTTCTTTCATCTAAGTACATCATGTATATTATTTTCTCATTATTTATGATGGACCTTTTATCCTAAACTCTCGATGTGAGATACTACTTGATCGTTGTCTTTTCTTCATATAAGCTTTGAGGTACCCTTCACTAGTAAGGATGATAAATTTCTTTTTGGAGTTGAACACATTTTTTAGTGTCATGACCATGCTCTTTATAAAATTGACAAAAACTTAGTTATATCTTTCTTAGCTCTAGGTCCCATTGGGCAAGGTCATTTAAGGAAATATTTATCCTTAAAGTCCGTAAGGATCTCCCCCTATTAGCATTCAATAGTGAGCATTTGAATCCTTCTGTTTGATCTTCATATCTCAAAACCTTTATACATTCTGTTTCTACACTTGTCATCTATTTTTTTTTTCTTGTCTCATTTTATATGTCACTACAATAGTAACTGAGATAGTATTAGTAGCTTAAGTTTCATTTTCTTGATTTTTTTTTTGTACAACCATTACATTCTATGCCATCTCAATTATGGTTGTATATATTTTTAGGTTTGTTCACGATAAGGGACTAAAAGAAAGTGGAGGGTTATAGCCTTCTCATATAAGCCAAGGTTGTTAAGTCATCCAAGTCCTTCACTTATTATGCCTTTTTCTTGAACCATTTTTTGATATACTCCTTAAGGATTCATCATTTCCTTATTAAAGGACTCAAAGTTCACAAATGGTGTTCTTAACCTTGATTTTACTGGCAAATTAAGACACAAAAAGAGTTATAAAATGAGGAAAATAGTTAATTTTCTCAAGCTTTAGGAATGATACTAGTCTAATGCATCCTTGGTTTAGGTGATCCAATAAAACTTTCATCAGACGGTGTCTTATATCTATAACTTTTTACATTATGCACATCTTTAGATTAAAACTTCAGTTCCAGGATTACATTTGTGGCTGCTTAGTGTCTTTTAGTAGAGGCTCGCTCATGATAGCTATCAAGAATGAAGGCTCAATTTCAAGGAGTTGAAAGGATGAGGTGGTGTTGACTAGGGCTACTTACTTACTCGATCTTCTAACTCATTCATCTTCTACCATAATGGCATGGCCTCCCAACTTTCAAGGTTAGGTTAATCATGCTTCCTTTAGGTTCCTTGCGAGGGTTATTTTTTAGAAACTCGAAAGGAAAGTTTGGTCAAGGTGAGGTTCTTTGTGGAAATGATGATTTTGAGAGAGAATTTGCTCTTTTTGAGTTGATTTTTTGTTATTAAGAACTAGGTTTAGGTTTAAATCTTTTATTTGTGTTATGCGGAGTTTGTTGAAGACTCAATTTGGTTTTCAAGATTTTCAAGATAAGGATGGAGATTATTGAGTTGTTGGATAACCTATTATTGCTCAGCTAGTAATTCGATGCACTAGAGTTAGGCTTGATTTAATTTTCTAATCGAAATCCAGCTCAAGACTTTAAGGATTAGGTAAGATCGACCTTCTAACTTAAGTTTAATATGAGGATAATCATGTACATCAAAAAAATATATAAAAAAGAAATTTAAAAAGCATTTTTCTCATTTTTTTCCATCATTAAGCATATGAAGATATATAATTTTTCTTTACTTTTTAAAAAAATCTATTAAAAATTAATATTGTAAAATTGATTTTTCTTTTTAAGACCATGAGGTCTCGTGTACCAATTGAAGATATTTCCCTTTCTTTCTTTTTCGATAAAGTAACTATGCTTTTCTGGCAATATCAAACTTTCTTCTTTGGTTCAAAGTATTTGATCATATTTAATTCGATTTATTTGTTTTTATTATAATTTAAAAATAATTAATTTCAAAAGTTAGTTCATCAAATAATTTTTCTTTATAAATTGAGTTTCCTGTCATATATTTAATGTAATTTTTTCTTGAAATTATCATATAGAACGTTCAATGTATAAAAATCCACCTATTCATTATTAAGGCCATTAATCACAGTATTGATTCTATGAATTTATATTTAAGTGTATATGCAAGACTCATAATCATTGAGTCAAGTAAATCTTATATATGTCATTTATTCTATTAAATGATTACAAACTTAAAAAGTAAAGTTAAAAAGGTATTTATGAATTCAATATTTTTAAAGGGTATGTCACTGTATATTGGTAAAACCAAGAAACATGAGTTTCATTCCCCCCAAAAAAGGTATGACATCTCTATATTTAATGAAAAGTCAACTAACATCGTGATGCTATTAAATATAGTTTAATAATTAAGCATATAGTGGTAGAATTTAAGTGCATTAGTAATTTGGTTGTTGATTTTAAATGTTTACTATAATTTAACTAAAATTGTTTCAGATGCTACCATTAATTATTCAAACAATTGATAATATCAAAGGGTAACATCTTAGCTGTTAAAACCAAAACAAAATTGGAAAAAAATTATATTCTAAATTTGGAGGCTACTTTGAATTTAATTCTCTAAGGTGATAACTTCTGTGAAGATCAAGGGAGCTTAAGGATCATGGCTGTTCTTGTCCTGGCAAATTGACCTTTTTGTCTTCATAGAGAAAGGCACTTGAAGAGCTCCAAGGGAACAAGACAGAGTGCTGGAGATGGCTATCAAATCCAACCCATCATGAAAGTGATTTGTGCTCCTTCAATCACAATCAACACAAAAAATGTGAAACATATATATTTTAGGGTCATACTCAAATGATAAGGCTATTTTTGGTTTAATTTGGATGCAATCAAGTGAATAAAAAGCATAGAACCCTATTCATGTTCAACATTGAAGGGTTAGGTTTGCAAGACAATGGCTATAATTGGTTTGCATTAGATTAGGGATGCAAATTCACGGGATTAAGTGAGAATTTATTTTTATTTATTAAATTAATTTCTACTGTTATTTTAATTTTATTTAATAAAAGGGAAAAAAGTGAAAACGTACAAGAGGAATCTTCATTTAAAAGGAAGTTCTTGTTTTTACTCCATATACTCCATTAAATAACTCACCAACTTTTTAATATTCATTTTAAAATTTTAACTTAATAATTAAATAAATATTTTTACTTTAATCTTATATTTTGAAATATTTGATTTATTTTATTCTATAATTTTTTAAAAATATTTAATTTATTTTAAGAATTAATTATATTTAATGATATATATTTTATTTGAAATCTTAAATTGAATCTATAATTTATTGATATTTATAATACATCAATAATTTTATAATACATCTATAAATATTTAATTTATTTTAAGAATTAATACATCTATAATTAATTTATTTTAAAATTAACACGTTAATTTTAGACGTCATTTATATGTAATTTTAATATGTATAATATATCAATAATTTTTTAAATAATATTCATGAAGTGATAATATTTTATTAAAATTTTCTTTCATTCTTTGTGTTGCAAGAAAGTGCGAAACCTATCTTTTAATCACCCACCAGAGTCCATCTGGCATCTCCATATATGCTTCGCAAATCCGGTGTGCGAGCTGCCATCCTTCATCTCTGTTTATTCTTTCACAAAATTGGTATAAATTAGTGTTTCAGCTACCCGTCTTCAATTGACTTTGTAAAATGTTTGTAAAATGTAAACATTTTTGTTGCAATCAAACAATGAAAAAAAAAGAAATTGAAGATAAAATTTTAAAAATAAAATAATTATATCAAATCAATGTGTCATTAAAGACGCTATGAATGACTTTAAATTTACAGAAAAAAAATTTCAATCTTCGATGAGCTAAGGTATATTAAGCATGGTAATTAAATTTGGTTTTAAGTTGATACTACAGATAAGCAAATTGCAGTTTCTTTTAAGTCCAAATGAAATTTTCAAAGCTAGATCCTACAAACTTTTGGTTTCAACAAGTTGCATGATAAATTTATGATAGGTTTGTAAAGTTGATTAATTCTAATAGGTTATATCTTACTAATTTTGATAATAGATTTATTGTTTAATTTTTTGTTCAACATATAGGTTGTTGCAAGTGTACATAAAATTGATCAATTTTTTTGTTTATTTTGTTATTATTTGTGTTGCTCTATATAGTAGAGATTGCATTTAGAGAATAATTGATGTATAAATTTTTCATTCATTTATTATGATTTTGTTAATTTAGTGTTATAATTTGTTTTACTTGTGAAACAATTGCTTAAAAAGATAATTCAATTTGTTCTCGTTGTTTAATGTTAGTGTTTGATGATGTGTGTTATGGGTATCAATATAAATTTCTAGTTTTTCGTTGGCATGATCAAAGTTCTTGTCTACATGTACTTTGATTGTTCAAAAAGTATTTGAGCCAACGAATAAGGTTGAAGTTAAATTGGTTTGGTATAAACAATTGCTGAATTTGTTGGGATACAATTTGTGGTTGTTGCTGTTAGGTTATGATTGATCTTCACCTAAAAGAAAACAACAGGGTTGTATTTGCCTTAGTAATGGTCATGTTATAATTATTTCTAGTAGTTGCAGGGTTTTTCATTTTGGAAGAATGTATACTATGTAAAACTTTAATGGTTACAAATTTATTAGCTTGCTATCATGCATTTGAAGTTTTTTTTTTTTTACCTTATATATAAATGTTATGCATATTTTAAAAGTACATATATATTATAACTATGTTCAATTTTCAATGTTATCTTGATAGGATGCATTATTTTATGCATGCTGATAATTTTTGACACAAAATACAACTCTATGATATTTTTGCATATTTTCTAAATATTCATTTACTATGTGAAGCACATCTTTGTGGAAGAGTAATAATGTTATATCATTAGTGACATTGTTATTAGAAGGTGATAAATACTAGATAATATCATTATTTTTATGGCCATATTTCTTAATATACCTGCTGTGTTGAAGTAAAGTACATAATCAACAGATTAACAGAACTCTCTTTACGACCCGCATATTCATTAAGTTCCTTTTTCATTAACCTTTCATAAAATACCTGAAAATTAATAAAATTAATTAATAAAAAATAAAAAAGATACAAAAATAGTAAAAATAAATATCATTTCGACCTTGAAAAATTTTCTCTCTTAATATTTATTTTGAACTTTAATATATCTTCAAATAGACCTTAATTGATGAGAATTAGTCAAATTTAATCATTACCCAAACTAATTAAAAAATTAATCATATTTTTATTTTGAAATCTAAAAAATATCTCGAATAATTATATACTCAATTTTGAGTCAATATCTCAACTTTGAATAATTATTGACTCGTGAGCTTTCGAAAATGATTTTTTCAAATCTTTAAAGATAATTTTTCAAAAATACTTTCACTATTTAAGATTTTTTTTTTGTGATGGTAGCTTAAATTTATATATAATTTTTTACATTCATGAAAATTTTCAAGTCAAAATCATAATAGAAGATCCTAAATTTGAGTATTCTTAATTTTTAAATTTTTTAACAAAGTTCAATTTGACTATTTTCATTAATTAAGATCTGTTTAAAAATATTTTAAAGTTTAAGTTAAACATTACGAGAGAAAGTATTTTTCAAAGTTTTAAATGACATTTATGAAAAATAATAAATTAAAGAATCAACACAATTAACATACTACTAAAGCCTATTTGTTAGGCGAGACAAGATTAAGATCGAATTAATTTTATCTTAGTTCTATGTTTGGAGCTACATTAAGAATGGGATAAATTTATCCTACGATCTTTTTATCTCAAGAGAAAAGGATAAAACAATCATTTCCAATTAAGAGGGATTGAAATCAAATTCTTCCTTCCACCATGATCCTCTCTATTCATTTATGAGAAGATTTTACAATTTCTTCCTTGATTAACAAATCTAACTTTGTACAAGATTGAGGTCTACTTCTTCTCCATCAAGCAACAGTAATCTCCTCCATCAAGAAAGCCAGGATGTCTCTCTTTATCGAAAAATGTAAATATTGTCTCCTTCTCTCTCTTCACTCTATTCTACTCCATGAACAACAAATTAAAGTTATCTTTGACTAATCTAATTTTTACCCTATCAAATATCTTTTTTTTGCATTTTGTGTAATTGAGATAATATCCTTTGTTGTTGTTAGAATAGGACTAAAATAGTAGAATCTCAATTTAAAAGCTTCGAACATAAAGTTTTATTTGCTTTCTCCTTTTTTATTTGCTTATATTATGGTGGTAAATTATTTTTCTTTTTCTTTGGGTTACATCTTGTGATCTGACAAGCTCTTAAAATTTTTTGTAAATTAGTGTTTCATTTATTCATTAGTGTTATATAGAGATATTTATAGAATCTTAATGTCAATTTTTAATTTACAAAAGAATTTGTTTCTTTCCTAACTAGGCAAAAGCCTTATCTTAAATTTCTAGTTTTCATAATTTTGACATTGCTTCTCAGCTTTAGAATTATGTTTATGGTTTATTGCTATTTTTGAATCAAGATAAGAATCATAAAATCTTAATAATGTACTTTAACCGAGACCACCAATATGTAATAGATCCTTATTGTGTTATTTTATTACTAATTTTTAAAAATAATTATTCTAGTATGTGTTTTGTACATCATCACTTCAATTAAGTCATAATATAAATTTATTTGTAGAGAAAAAAGTTATACTCATAACTTGTTTGAATTCTATTTTCATTCATAGCTTCAAATATGAAAAAGATGTTAGTTAATATTTTTTAATATTTAAGACATTATGACATCCAAAGAAGTTGAGAAGTGGAGTTATGTCATCCATAAGATCTTATGTTTAAGTATAATGACAAAATTGACTTGAGAAGATTGCATTAGCCATATCTACTATAGTCACTATATTGACATGATAGAACTTTTCTTTTTTAGTGTTTATGTTTAGAAGAAAGTCCAAAAATATATTGTGAGACTATAGCTTTAAGAGATTCCAATTTTTGAAAAAAAGCCATAAATGATGAAATGGATTCTCTTTTTAACAAATAAAGCATGGGCATTGGTTGATTTAACTTATGGCTCCAAACTCATCGGATGTAAATGGATATTTAGAAGAAAAATTAATATGAGTGGTTCTCTACAAATTTTCAAAGCAAGGTTTGTAGCAAAAGGTTTTAAATAAAAGGTGGTCATTATTTTGACACCTCTGCTCCTGTAATGAGAATTACTTTAATCAAGGTGTTGTTTGCTTTAATTATTAATATATGACTTGCATGTTCAACAAATGGATGTCAAAACAACATTTTTAAATGGTGAACTAAATGAAGAGGTTTACATGGAACAACCCCAAAGACTTGTACTTCTTAAAAATGAAAATAAAGTTTACAAGTCGGTAAAATCCTTCTATGGATTAAAGCAAACTCCTTAATAGTGGTATGAAAAATTTGATTGTGTAATTCTTTCATATGACTTTAGTCATAATGGAGCAAAAAAAAAAATATTTATTCTAAATTCATTAAAGATTACAAAGCAATAATATTTCTCTATGTTGAAGAGATGCTAATCATAGGAACTACGATGCAAGGATTCAGTAATGCTAAGAAGTTTTTGATTTCTCTATTTAAAGTGAGAAGTTGATACCACATTAGGAATCAAAGTTAAGAAACATAGTGTTGGGTTTTGTTTTGTGTCGATCACATTATATAGATAAATTCCTTTCCAACTTTAATCATTTAAGAATTAAAGAGGCTAATATCGCTTTTGTTCTTTCAAATAAATTGGCAAAAAATTCGAAAAGGTCTATTAGTCAATCGAACTATGTGAGTGCTATTGGTAGTCTAACATATGCTGTGCATTGTATAAGACTTAATATTTCTTTTACTATTTGCAAACTTTCTATATTTACTAATAATCCTAGTACTGAACATTGAAGAGTTATTGGAAGAGTTTTGAAGTATCTTAAAAAGGATAAAGTCTTTTACCTTATTTTATAACTAATTTCCTTCGGTATTAGATGGTTACACAAATGCAAGTTGGATTGCTAGTATCAATGATAATAAATCAATGTGTAATTAGATTTTTACATTAAGATGAGAAGCTATATCATGGGCTTCCAAGAAACAGGCATGTATTACTCATTCCATTATGGAATATGAGTTCATTGCATTAGCAACGGTAGGCAAAGAGGTAAAATGGTTGAGAAATTTACGTTAGATATAAAATTATGGCCACAACTAATGCTAGCTATTTTTTTGTACTATGACAATCAGGCAACAGTGTCTAGGGTATTCAATAAAATTTATAACAATAGATCTAGATATATTGCCTTAAGACATGAATATATTAGACAATTGATTTTTGATAGTGTAAACATAGTCCTCTACATTAGGTCTAGTAAGAATCTAGCAACCCATTAACGAAAGGACTTTTGAGAGATATCATAAAAAGTATTACAACTATAATGAGTCTAAGACCATTCTAATTTGTCACGTATAATGAGAGCTTTACCTTTCTTATTGCTTAATTATTTCAAAGGTTTAAAAGGTAATAACAAATTATTAATGAATGTTAACAAGTATGATGATCTATATAGTACTTATGAAAAAAGATGTTGAATATAAATTATTCTTAATGACGATACGAGTTTGGATTATAACCAAGAAAATTGAAATCATAACTTTATCGGATCTTCACCTATATGAACACAATAAGTAGGGTCATTTCTATTAAAGTTTGATAATTACAACTTTTGTAAATGTTCATGAATTCAGGAGGTAGTACAAGGCCATATTATAGTGCTAAAGCTCATGGCAAATTAAGTTAGAGAAAGTAATAAGTTTTATGTGTATGATGTTTATGATCTTATCATACAGAAAATTATGATTTAAATAACCATATAACCACTGATTTCGGCAAGGTCTTGAAATGTTTATACTAATAGTAGCTTTAAGTTAAAAGACATATCCTATATGCATAAATTTTGTTTGGTTTTAATTTAGTACATCTAAGTGGGAGATTATTGGAAATATGGTTAGTAATGAACCATTTCTATAACCCACATTGCTAAAGAGAAGATTGCCACTTAGACATTTGGTGACTGTTAATTGAAGTTAAAAAAAATAAAATTAACTATTAGAATTGCCTAGCCAAATCAAAAAAATGTAACTATTGAAACTATATATCTAAACCAAAAGGTGTTTGTTCGGAGTTGTTTGTTTAAGATATCTCTTTAAAGAGTACTAAGGTATAATAAATGTTTGTGGTTATTGAAACAAAATATCTTCTTTCCTCAATTAAAGATCAAAACCATTTTTCTGAATTAGTTGTTGAGAGTTTTTTATTTTATTTTTTGTTCTTTACATTTTTTGAAAACTCTATTTGACTTTATTAAATTTTGAAAGGAATTTTTCTTGAACCCTAAAGCAAATATATTAGAGGCATAAATTCCTTAAGAACAATGATTTCACGTTCAAAACTTTTATTTTTCTTTAATTTTTCTAACTAAAAAATTAACAAAGTTTATGCTCATGTTTTTCATATATTCTCGTTATTTTTAAATAATATCAAGGTGAATATATATATATATATATATTTAAATAAACTAAATTTAAAAGAGAATTTATAAGATTTGTTACCATGAGATTTAAGGTTAACGAGAAAAGAATGAAGGAAATAGAAAGAAGTTTTACTATTCTATGATTTATAAAAAAAAATTAAATATGATTTTTAGTCTATAAAAAAAAAATACTAACGAGCTGTTGATATTCAAGCTTGGAAAGGATCGGATTGGGCCTACTTGAAAATTTATGGCCCAAGCTCGGGCTAGCCCATTACTTGATGGGCTTTTAAAATTAATGGGGCAGGTTAGACCCGCTCATTTTAAAGATATATGATCACTTTTCCATGGGCTTAATCTTTTGGGTTTCGTGTAAGTTATTTTGAGTCTTAAATAGGTTTTATTTAAATTTTATATGAGCTATTTTTAATCCTTAAACGTGTTTAATTTAAACTTTATACATGTATGTTTATGTAAGCCTAATAAAAGTATTACATGGGCTTTATATAAGTACTATTATGTTTTTATGTACAGATAAGTTAATATTTTATAAATTATATTACTTGTTAATTTTAAAATAAATGATATAAAAAAATTAAATACACATAATATTAAACAAATATTATATTTAATTAAATAAATAAAATTTTTAGAAATTGATGCATCATTACAAGATAAATACATTTCAACTAGGTTGATACCTATTCACTTATCAATCATATGCATTTCTCAATTTCATTATTTAAATAAGTACATCTTTAAATTAAAAAGATTACATAAAGTTATATTTATTACACAACTTTCAATTTTTAGAAAAACTAGTATCATTAAATTCAGCTTGATATAAATTGATATTGACTAAATGTTATGTCATCTCTTTCAATCTTACGTTGCCTTACATTTTTTTTATTCACCAATTAAATCTCAATCCTTTAAATATGTAAATGCTTCAATTATAAAATGTGTTAAAATCGTTCTTATATTTGATAAATAATGATTATAAATTAACTTAATTATAATTATAAAAATAATATTTATCAATGATTTAATTGGGTAGGCCTAAATATAACTTATTTGTTAATTTTAATGGGTTGGTCCAAATATAATTTATTTATTAATTCTAACAAGCTGATCCAAATATAACATGATTATAAACTTTTTTTAGTTTTAATTATGAGCAAGCCCAAATATGATTTGATTGTAGCTTAATGATTAACTTTAACAAGTCAACCCATTGGGCCATCCATTTTAAAATTGCAAACTCATGGTTCGACCTATTTTTCAAATGAACGATCTTAATTTGACTCTATTTATAAATGAATTAGACTATAACCCAACGGATTGAATCATAAACAGATCAACCGATAAATGATGGACCAAATGATAAGTCAGAGTTGATATTAACCTTATATTTCATTGATAAACTTCCAAAAAGGTCTTTTTTGAAATCACCCTCAATTTTATTATTTAATACTCCTATAGTTTGCTCTTTAGGCTTGGAGGCCAGCATCTTAATTTTGGCCAACTTTAGTCCTTGACTTTCCTTGGTCACTATATATAATCTCGAGAACTTGATAACCACTATGTTTAGTCTTAGAATTTACTTATATAGTGATAAATAAATATTTTTAAAATTAAAATGTTAAACTCAAATTATTAATCTAATAAATAAAACATCACTCTTTTTTTATTATAAAATTGATATCTTCCCAGTCTGTATTTTATATAAAGTTTTCATGAAGAAAGCACCTTGTAGCAGAGATTTACTTCCCCAGAATTTCACATTGATCATACAGGATAACAACAAATGCAGAGAGCATCTACTATATAAAGCTGAAAATTTTCATATCTGATGATTCTGTGCTATAGCTGTAGTTAACTTCGAAGCATACTTTGTCCGGCATGCTCATATGTTATTTTCATTATGTAGATGAACTATTTTTTATGGAAAAATTATGTTTGTTTGCTATATATACTACATGAACTTTTCAAGGCTGCATGCGCCTCGTGCACCATGACAGCCTTGTATGGCCCGCGACTTGGTAAACCCAAAAGAACCAACGGCCTTGTCTAACACATATGGCTTTGCATGCTTCAGTGTCTTGACAGCCTAAAGTTGATCTCTTCAGCCACCAGTTTAAACGTTTCCTCCACCGACAATGCCTCAGGAAGTTGATCGGAAGCTCCACTTGACTGACCCAAACAACAAGTGCAAGTGTCAAACATTTAAGGTAGAACTTCTTGTTGACCTCATGTATCATGGAGAGCTGAGTATCCTGATAAAGTATCTCAAAAACAAGAACATGTTAGGACACGGAGGTTTCTTAAACTTACATTAACATGAATCATGTAGGTGTTATGGTTTTCATTCGAAGAAATTTGAGCAGAAACCACTTCCAGGTTACGCTTTTCGAGTATATCGAAGATAGTGACCAGTAACCCTGGCTCCCTTGACGAGCAGATGCTCATGTATGCATTATTGCCGCACATGCTAACGACCACGTTGGGTGAATGCCATGTCTGGAACTTGAAGCTACCCTGAGGAAGGGGCACTGAAACTGGGTGAGGCGGGTTAGTGATCACTTTGTGATCAGTCTCTGTCGGTTGCACCGCAGATGATGAGGTTATGGCTGGCTCATTATCAGCCATTTTCGCAGTCCTGAGATTTTCTTGCTTTTGCTTTTCAAGCTCTTTGAGCGTTTTTTCAAGGGTTTTGATATATTTCACTGTTTCATCAATAATGGCGCACTTGTTTGCCTGCACGAAAATTGAAGTTTTGAGAGAGATCAGAGAGTTCATTTGTTGGGCATGAGTTTCTACAAGTTCAACAGTCATTTCTGCTTGAAAACTACATGAATCAAATCATAAAATCAAATAAGAATTCTCCTTATAAAAGAAAGGACAAATTAACTCAGATGAATTACCCAGCTCATCAAGGTTTTCTTCGGTAATTAATGTTCTCTTCTCAGACAGAAAAATTTTTAAATCGTAAAAGCAATAAAAAGAACAAGTTTCTTGCACATGTACATAAATATATATACATTTAATTTTAAATCGTGAGAAGGATATAAAAAAACATGTTTTCATATATAAAAATTCTGAATCTAGAAAAACTTTGCTAATCCAATGGGGCTTTAAATTGAATAATAAGAGGAAAATCAAGCTAGCCATATAGCCTTTGTATTTTTAAACTTTAGTTTGTTCAAAAGAAAAATAATTTCGAAACTCTAATGTCCCCTTTTATAAAATTGCTGTCAACATACCATAAAATTGAATCATACACTTTCAAAGAAATTGAAGTTCACGTACAGACATAACACATTGTCGAAATATATTTCATGAAACGGATCCTAATAATTAATCAAGAATTTAGATAGATATAGAAATAAGAGAGAACTTTGCTTCAATCTGTAAAAAAAAAATAATAAGAGAGAATTTATCTACTAATACAAATAAACCTCCTGTTTAAACCATAAATGCCATTGTCATTACCTTACGTGGAACTCCAGGAACCATAGTCTGAAGACTGGAGAACATCTTCTTATCCATTCTCTTCCTCTTTTCGCTCTCCGATCAGACCGTCTCCGCCGACGACCAGAAGGTTAGAGACAAACTGAGTATTTTCTGTCCAAAGAATGAGGGGTTTAAAGAGAGAGAGAGGATTAACTGACACTGATTTGACCTGTAGAATGCAACTAAAATCAGAGAAGTCGTTCGTTTACAAGGTTGACTTTGGTCCTAATAAATGCTAATCAATTTATTGAGTAGTATTAATAAATAATAGTAGTTAATGTTCACGTGATTACTAATATCACAACTCATAAATGTTGACTATTTAGCATTTCCCTTTTTTAATATATTTAGTGATTATGAAAATAATTAATTAAAAAATGTCCTTATTCTCATGAGAATATTCTGTATTTTATTTTTTGAAATGAAAGAATTGTATTTCTAGTCATTTGTCAGCTGCTTGTGCGGCTCAACATCAAGGTGACATGATTCCAATTTCGGCCCAACTGGTGCTGAGGGACAGAAGATAGCCTCAAGAAAGTTAAGCCGACGCCAAAAGCCTCCTCGCACCAGCCTTTGCTTCATGGGCGATAAATGGTGTCTGCACCCCTAGTTGTCGGAATGTAAACTTGGTGGAGGTATGCCTCCATTTTTTTACATATAAAAAGAGTTGTCTGTAAAAATATTATTTATTTTTATTTAAATGGATAAGCTAAAAATTCTCATTTAACAATATATACATTTATTTTGTTTATTTAATTAAATAGATAAATAATTTTATTTTTAACTTTTTATTTAAATTGATAAATCTCACAAAATTTGCACATAAAAAATTAAAACAAATTATTATTTAATTTGAAATAGACTTACATTACATTCATATCAAAATTAGTAAAATACTACAAAAGAAAAGGGATATACTTCCAAGGTTTATGTGTTTTGCTTACTTGGAAAGGTTATATGTTCAAACAAAATTGGATCGATCAAAACTCGTGACATCAAACTTGTAAGTTAGCTCAACTCGAGAATTATGGGATTAGATTACCAAATAAGCCAGTTAGCCTAAATAATTGAAGATAAACTTAGATTTTTTTAATAAATTTTATCATATTCAGCATCAAATTTTTGATATTCTCTCTACCATAACCGCCACCTAAAGATCTGTTCAGAATCCATCAAAAGGTGTCTTCAAATTAGAAGTTATCATCAAACAAAACCTAGGGATTCATTGTAAAGCCTATAAAAGGCACATGTATCCTTTTGCTACTCTTTTATTGTCCATTTAAAGACTAATTACTCAGTTAAGTGTCAAAACTATCTCTTTTACAAGGTAAGGAGAGCTTCCGAACTCATCCAGTTCAAATCGTGAGTAGTTTTAAAGTGATAACATTTGGAGTCTTTTGTGGTAACTTGAACAAAAAGCAATATCACTTTAAAAAAAAGCACCTTAAATCAAGCTTGCTCTAGTTGGAACCTTTGATCTGCCACTACCATCCAAACCTTTGATGGCTTAGTCCTTAGTGCCATGCCTACGATAACAGAAATCCATCGAGCCAAACCTTTGAAAAATTATTGGAATAGTAATGCCAATTGTCTAAATCCTAGCAAGAACAAATTGAAAAGATGCATCAGATCATCTTCGATCACCAAGAAATTAATCCAGCGCATGGGGGCACCCTGACACTCACACGAAGAGCAAGTTGAATCATTGACTGTTGGATCTCACCATCGCCCACCATTTCTTCAACCATAACTTGACAATGTCGCCAATTCCCATTTGTTATACCGCCTCCCTAACATGCCTTTGTCTAAATTCCTAATCCCATGCCTGAAGTCCTACCAATTACGGCAACCTATCTGTGATAAAAGGTTAACTAGTTGGATGATGAGTATTATCAAATAATGAAGATTGATTAACATGAAGTTATCTCCCAAAGATAAACTAATCCTTTATTCTCTTAGGCCATTGTAAAGGAATCAGTTTCAAACGTGGTTAAACACCCTCATAAACAAGGCAATGACAACTCCACCAATTCCTGGGTGCATGTCAAGCAATTCAAAGCCGCCTTATTACTGCAACAAACATCAGATATGATGCACTATAAGTTATTGCCATCATTTTTATTGGAGACACTTTGGATTGTTATCATTCCCTTAAGCTGGCCTCTATCACCACTTTTTAAAAGTTTGTCACCTTCTTGGTTACAGGATTTACTAATAAGATAGGCTATTGAATTACTAACAATGATCTTCGATCCATCTAACAGAATATAAATGAGAAACTTCAAGAGTTAGTGGAAAGATTCACCATGGAAACCCAGTAAGTCTTAAACTTGACTCATAAGGATATTTTATTAGAATAAAAAACCAAAGACAGATCAGTAGCATGTAACCTTTAATGGTTTTTTTTTTAATGATGACTGAAAAGCTAAAGACAAATGCAACTTTCCTTTACAGGGCAGAAAAAGTGACCAGGGTAGAAGTGGCATTAAAGAAGAGAGAAGCAAATGTAGCATTACTGGCCTAGCTAATTAGGTCACAACCTTGGTTTCTAAGATCGAACAATTGACCCAAAATAGGAAGTATGATCCACAGGAGGGGTGATGCCATAACAAAGAGCAAGAGAAAAGAAAACAACCTTTCATAGTCCTCAACATTAGTATACAAAAGATCTTAATGGAAATATGTGATACACAGCTCCTAAGATGGTCCGACCCGCATACTGCCCCAACCGAGGAGAAAACTTCAACAAGTACTGCTATTTTCACCGTGAATATGGCCATCATAGAACTCAAAACCCTCTTCACCACCATTGTCCTGTTCTTCTCACCTTCTATAAATCTTACTCATCCAATTTCAAAGGTAGCAATGTTGTTTGGTTATTAAGCTCTCTTACATAACAGATTATGGAAGTTAGTTCCTCATTCATCCATTTACTACTTCACCAAAAATAAATGGATTTCAAGAACAAAATGCTAGGATTATAATCATGTAGAATGAGACAATACATGTTTAGTTGCAAAAGATTTAATTAGAAGCCCGACATTGATTTCTTTGATACATCAAGTCCTATCATCAGGCTTTACATCATTTATATCTTTTTATTTATGGCTATCACTAAATGTTGTGATATCTACCATCTTGATGTATACAACACCATCCTTAATGGCACTCTCTAAGAGATTGTGAACAAAGCATGACCAAAAGGCTATGTAGATCCTTTAAAAACCATGGTTAATGCCTTTGAAAGGGACACACCTTGCTTCATAGAGGATTTCATAATTTTAGATCAAACAAAACCCTACCATATTACATCTTTAGTTACAACTTTATCTACATATTAAAATATGTTGATGACATATTAGTCACTTATAACAATAATGCTTTAATTTGTATCTTTATCTCACAACTTAATCACCGGTTCCTCCTCACAAACATGCATTTAATAAACTACTGCTTCTTATGCATCAAGGCTAGTCATTGAAATCATGGTTTATTTCTCACATAATTAAAGTATGTCGAAGACCTCTTTCTCAATGCATGGATCCACCTCTTTAAACCATGTCCTACTCCTTTATCTACTACTAAACTATTTTCTTAGTCCTCTAGGTCTCCTTTACTATATCCAAAAATTTATTACTATATCATTCGAGCTCTTCAATACCTTACACTCATCAAATCTAATAAAGTTTATAATGCAAATAAGCTCAATCAATTTATCTGTTCATCCACAGATCATCGAGAAAGCATGCAAGTATATCCTTCATTATTTTTAAGGCATAGTAAACCAAGTCTTTACTTATGATTAATCTCTATTTAGCTAATTGTTTTCTCCAACATTGACTGTTTTTGTTGCCTGATGATCAATGCTTTATGAATGGTCACTATGCCTACCTCGACAATAACCTTATCTCTTAGAGTTCTAACAATCCAATATATTATTGCTCAATCCTGAATTGAGTCAGCATATCGTGCTTTAGCACATGCAGTAGTTGAATTTACTTTGATCAAATATCTCCTCAAAGAAATTTACCTTCTCCCTAACCATTAAGTTTTTTATGAGTCTGATAATCAGTGTGTCACTACTTTCATTACCAACCTCATCTTTCATCCTCGTATTAAACACATCATTATTGATATTCACTTTGTCTATGAAAAATATACTGAATGGTTACCTCAAGATCAATTATATCTTTTCATTAGAGCAGGTAGTCACCATCTTTACTAAATCTTTCTTTATTTTCAATCTTTGAAGACTGAATTATTGGTGGAAAAGAGCTCATTTTTGTTTGTAAGGGACATTGGGGATTTAAGCCAACTAAGCCTATCAAGTTTATTGCAAGAGACCCAATAAGCTCCAAAGGTCCAATCCTAACTAGTCAAAATCAATAAAGCTAGCCCAACGATTTTCTAGCAAAAAGAAACCCAAAATAGATATAAACCCATTTCATAATGTAATAGCACATTACATTTTAATGCATTATAAGTAGGATAAAAGTTATTTACAACCTTAAAGAATATCCAAAGTTACTAAAAAAAGTCTTAAACTTTACCAAATAGATCTTGAGTATCAATTTAATTCGAAATTAAACCTCACACCTTAACGATGTCATAATGTGGAGTGAATATAGGAATATTTTTGTTTGTTCATAAGTGTCTCTGCCTAAGAAAATCAACTTTAGTTTCATGTTCATGAAAAAGAGAGAGGCTGTGTTTCAGAGAAAGAAAGCTTCAACTGAAGAAATTGGTGTGTTAACTCTAAAACTAGAAGGAGAAGTAAGGTTTAGAGAGTGAAAATAGCACAAATTATGAAGATAATATGCTATTGAAAACCAAATCGTATGATAGAGAGCAAAGCTTAAACATATGATGTTGGCTACTATTACTCTAGATGTGAGGTGAAATTGCAAATTTCATGGACTATAAGAAACTCAAGAAAAAGGTTTTAGTGCTACTGTAGAAATGAAGTATCTGCAATGTTTTCTTTTCAAAGATTTTAATTAGCTTGATGTTTATATTTTTGGTGTCAAAGAACTTAGTAATTTTATGACACATTTGTTTCATAAAATCCTTACGAAGGTTCCATATACTTTGTTAGTGATAAAGTGATTTGCAAAATGATGTGGTTTACTATGATTTGCAATTTAGTAATTGTAATTTTCTATGATCATTTAGTGTGAATGGATTATAATTCAAGTAGACAGAATTGATTTAGGGCAAACAACATTTCAAAATCTAGATTTTAACTCTAGAAATCCTCAAATCAATGGTAATAACATTGAAATTGAATGAAATATAAGGTTTAATTTGAAATAAATTAATAGTTCAAATTTCATTTGATAATTTTTTAAGTTCAAGGTTTGTTAGGCAACTTAAGCTATTCCTCATGCTTTAAGTGACTTTTACCATTATTAGTAACATGTAATTACCTATACAAATCATATAGTCATGTAAGCGAAAACCAGACATAAGTACAAAGGTTGGGCATCAAAAATTCATGTGAGTAGCCATTAATTTTTATAGAAAATCTAGTTTTTCTTTTTTAGTTGTATTTGTACTCAAAATCTATGTTTTGCTCGTAATTGTCATTTGAATCATGGATTTTTATTTTCATAAAGTTCTTGATATTATAATGATAAAAGATATTGAAAGGTATCCTTTAAAAAACTTTTCAATTGACATATATGCAACTACTCTATGCAAAACTACAATTACATGATAAATACTAAAGAAAAGCAAAAACTAAATGCATTTTTCAATTTAAATCTTGATGTATCAATTAGATCAATTGTCCATTTGATTTTATAATTTGATTTAAATTAGATAATTAATTATAAAAGAGGTGTAAAATAACCATTCGCATGAAAGATAATTTCATTTATCCTCCAACTTTAATAGCACTACCTATGTTGAATCCAAAAAATTAAGGGAATTTGTTGTTAAAATACCTTGAAAATCACTTGGAGTTTACCCCTTAATTTTAAACAATTTCTAACTCATAAATTAATTTTAATGAATTTTTGATAATTAAAATTCAAAAAATATTTTTAGTGAGAAAAAATTTTGAGAATTTTTATGATGGTAGGTTAGATATTTCTTTATAAACATGAAAAATTTTGTATTAAAATTCATTGTACAAGATTTTCTTACACCTATTATAGTATTTGCATTTTCAAACTCCTTAAATTACCCTGCTGAAATCCTCAATTTCAATAACACCATTAAAAAATTAATACAAAGATTTAAATTAAACCAAATTGAAATATCAAATGTACAATTGATCTACTTGATACTTTTGAATTTAAAATAAAAAGTGGATTAGGGAGATTTTTACACATGTATTATCAGCTCTAGACTTTATTATAAGAAAGGAGATTTCTACATATGTAAACATAAAGAGAAAGGGTGAGAGTTTTAGACTTTACTACAATAAAACGAGGGCTAGAGAGAAACAAATTATTTGTCTTACAATCTATTTACATAATGAAAAGATTTCATGCGACGATTGTAAAATGGATGCAGCTCTCAACTGATGGTGAAACACTGTAAATCATGCATTTTTATAGTTATTTAGTTTCTTTCTATATTGATTATTACTTCAGCTTTGGGAATTTGATATTTAATCCATCAACTGGGGATTTGATAGTCAAATTCCTAGCAATTGGTATCAAAGCTCCAGGTTTTGAGATTAAAAGCAATGGATAAGGAAGAAAACTCATCACATAGGATTGTTAAGTTTGATGGTAAAGATTACACATTTTGAATAATGCAAATTGAGGATTTTTTGTATAGAAAAAACTGCATGAACTACTATTGGGTAAAAGCCTGAAAAAATTTCAAAAAGCGATTGAAATCTTCTTAACAGATAGGTGATTGGGTTATTCGGTTGATACTATTAAAGAATGTTACTCACAACATCATGAAGAAGAAAAAAACTATAAGTGTGATGAAGGTGCTATCTAACATGTATGAAAAACCTTCAACGAATAACAAAGTTTTTCTCATATAGAACTTATTTCACTTGAAAATGGGTGAAAGTAACTCTATGAAAACTCATCTTGATTAATTTAATATTATTAATTATCAATTGTCTTTTGCAGAGATTGATTTTTATGATAAGGTACGGACCATGATACTTTTTGCATCACTGTCAAACAATTGGGAGTCCATGAGAGCATTAATTAGTGATTTTGTTAGGAGTTCAAAATTAAACTTCAGTGATATTCGTGATCAAATTCTTCTAAAGGAAATTTGAAGAATTGATTCAAGTAAAATATCAGTTTCAAATTTTGCTTTAAATGTTAACAATAGAAAAAGAGGAATTGACAAAAATTCTAATCACAATAAGAGAAAATCTAAGTTAAAGAATGGAAGAGGCAAATCTAGATCTGAAAGCAATTTAGAATGGTGGAACTATGAAAAAATGGGTCACATGAAGAAAGATTATCGGTCATTAAAGAAAAAAGCTAGGAACAAAGTTAATGTTACAAATGCTATCATAGAAAATGTAAATGATGCATTACTTTTGGCTATTGATAGTTCTTTTAAGTCTTGAGTTTTAGATTTTGAGGTGTCTTTTTATACCACTACATATAACAAAATATGAAGAATTATGTTGATGGTAATCATGAGAAGGTTTGTCTTATTGATGAAGAACATTTAGAGATTATTGATATGAGTGATGTTAAATTAAATATGCTAAATGAGAATATTTGAAATATTCAAAAAGTAAGACATGTGCCAAAGTTAATGAGAAATTAGATTTCTATTGAAAAATTTGATAACGAAGCACACAAGACGATTTTCAATAATAATACTTGGAAAGTTATTGAAGGTGTTATAGTTGTTGCTCAAAAAAGCAAAATTGGGATTCTTTATATAATCTTAAGTTGCAAGGATATAGCAATTTTCGTTAACGCTAGTATAAACTCTAATTTATGGTATTGTAGGCTTGGGTATATGAATGAAAAAAGGGAATGAAAGTCATGATGGAAAATGGTAACTTAGGCCATATTTGAAATCTATATAACACAGATTATGTAAAAGCTATATTTTTTGCAAACAGAAAATGGTCAACATATCTGAAGTAGGAAAAAAGTTAAAGTAGAAAAAATTAGAGTTAGTTTATACAAATGTGTGAAGGCCATCAACTGTGACATCTTTTAGAGGATTTATTTTCTTAAGAATAAATCTAATGTGTTTGATGCTTTTCAGAAACAAAAAATAATGGTTGAGAATGAGACCAACCTTAAAGTTAAGTGCTTAAGATTTGATAATAGTGAGCAATACATTAATCGAGGTTTGCTAATAATGGAATCAAGATGGAAAAGATTATTCCAGGGACACCTCAGCAAAGTAGTATTACAGAAAAATGAATAGGACATTAAATGAGTGTGGAAGAAATATGACAATTCACTCAGGGTTGCCAAGGTATTTTTGGCAGATGTAGTTAACAATATAGTCTATATAATCATTAGAAGTCCTTTAGTTCCTTTAGATTACAGAATACTTAAGGAGATTTAAAGTGGTAAAAAGGTAAACCTGTCTTTTCTAATAATATTTGATTGTCTATCTTTTGTTTATGTTAATGCTGTTGTTAGAAGTAAACTTGATCTTAAATAAAAAAAATATATATTTTTTCATTGGATATGGTGACAATGAGTTTTGTTATCATCTTTGAGATAGTCAAAACCAAAAGATTATTAGAAATAGGGATTTCATCCTCAATAAGCAAGTTCTATACAAGGATAGTTTAGGAAAGAGTCTAAAAGTAACAAATTCTAAGGTAAAAATGCTTGAAGTAGTCCACTTAAGAGATATTTTAGTGTACCAAGTTACAACAAGATATTTAGGAAGTTTAAGATGATATTGTTGAGGAAAATCAAAAAAGTATAGCCCTAAAGGTAAATCGAACTACTCTTATGATAGAAGTGAGAAGAACTTTTAGAACTGTAAGAGCACCACAAGATTTTCACTATTTTCAAACTACATCTTGTTGACTAATAACTGTGAACCAAAATGCTTTGATAAAATTTTGTAGGCTGATGAATCAATCAAGTGAAAGATGAGATGAATTTCTTAAAGAATAATTAAACATGAAAGGTGGCATAATTACCATAAGGAAAGAAAGCCTTGTAAAATAAATGAATTTACCGAATAAAAGAAAAACATGATGGTAGTAAACATGTATAAAGTAATGTTAGTAGTTAAAGGCTTTTAACAAAAGGAAGGTATTAATGCATAGAGATTTTCTCTTTAGTGGTTAAGTTAACTGCAATAAGAAAAGTGCTTGGCTTAAAGGCTGAGAAAAATTTGCATTTGTAGTAAAAAGATATAAGAATAACTTTTCTTCATGGTGATTTGGCGAACGAAATTTACACGTATCTGCCATAGGCATTTGAAGTCAAAGGTAAAGATAAAATGCTATGCAAACTTGTGAAAAGTTTGTGTAAGTCAAAACAAGCTCTTAAACAGTGGTATAAGAAGGTTGAGAACTTCATAAGTGATAATAGTTTGTTAAGGTAGCAAGCAGACCATTTTTGTTATGTCAAGAAATATGATAACTCTTACATTATATTGTTATTATATGTTAATGATATGTTGATTGCTGAAGCTAATTTTTATGAGATAGAAAAATTAAATAGTACACTTTGAGATAAGTTTAATATGAAGGATTTGAATTTTGCTAGACAAATTCTTGAGATGAGAATTACTAAAGAAGAAGGAATTCTTAAGTTATCTTAGGAAAAATACATCAAGAAAGTGCTTGCTATATTTAGAATGGATGGTGTAAAACCATTGAATATACTTTTAGCTAGTTATTTTAGACTATCCAAAAGTCAATCTCCTTCAACTGATGATACGATCGCATATATGGATAAGGTAACTTTGTATACCACAGTATATATAAGATCAAACTTAACATATACAGTGAGAGTTGTTAGTAAGTACATAAACAATCTAAAGGAATAATACTGAAGAGCAATTGAATGGATTTTTATGTATTTGAAAGGTACAACTGACTTAGCTTCATATTTCAAGAAAACAAATTTAATTTGCATGGTTATGTTGACGCTAATATGGCTAGTGATATAAATAGCAGAAAAAATACTACTGGGTATATTTACACATTCGATAGTATTGTAATTAATTGAAAGTTTAAGTTACAAAAGTTAGTTGCACTTTTTATCCCCAAAACAGAATATGTTTCACTTACAGAAGCAGGTAAAGAGATGATATGGTTATTATCTCTTTTGATTGATCTATGATGCAGGTTTGAAAAAAGTATGTTGCATTATGATAGCCAGAGTACCATTTATTTGGTAAAGAATCTTATGTATCATGCTAGGACAAAGCACATACAGGCTAGATATCACTTTATAAGATCAACTTTGAAAGATAGTATTTTATTACTTGAAAAGATACAAAGAAGTCAAAATCTAGCTAATATGTTGATTAAAGTTATGACAATTGAGAAATTGAAGTTATGTCAACTTCAATAGGATTTCTCAACTGCTGATTGAGGAGTCATGGCCATTGCAAGTGGAGAAAACAATTGAGATAATGAATTAATCTTCAAGTGAAATATTATTAATTAAGTGTCCAGAACAATTTACATAGAAGGGTATTTTAAGATTTTCACACATGTATTGTTAGCCCTAGACTTTATGATATAAAAAAGGGATTTCTATATATATAAACATAAAGAGAGATGGTGAGAATTGTAGACTTTATTATAATAAAGGGAGAGCTAGGAAAAAATAAGCTATCTTTCTTGTAATATATTTTCATAATGAAAAGGCTTCTTATGATGGCTACAAAATGAATGTAGCCCTCAATTGAATGTGAACTATTATATATCGTGTATCTTCATGATTGTTTAGTTTCTTCATATACTGATTATTATTACTTTCGAGTTTTAGAGATTTGATATTTAATCCATCTACTAGAGATTTGGTAGTCAGATTCCCAACACAAGATTTTCTTTTATATTTATCTTAAAATATTTTGTAGCCATTATAAGATATTTCAATCGATAATGTTATTTAAAAATTTATTTATATAACATGTAATTTAATAAACATTAATTAAAATGAGTAAAGAAACATCTTAATTTGATACATCTCCATTGAAGAAAAAACGGATACGTCTTCATTCTTCATTAAAGATTGCTACCTTTATTCCATTATATCATATATCCTCGTTAAAATTTAATCCAATGAGTTTTTAATATTAATGTTAGGCAATGTGAAATTATAAACATGATTGGTTATTCCTAACTTGTAAAGATTATAACATGAAAAGAAGTTTGATGCTGCCAAAACATGGTTTCTTGGGCTTGGCAATAGTAAGGCAATATAAATACTTAATTTTTGCTTAGGTTGAGCAATTCTTGATGGATTCTTAGTTGGTTGAACCTTCAAGAATAAGAAGGAAGAATATTAAGTGATCTTAGTCCATTTTAATGTTTAAGCCATGCGAGAATGCTTTTAGAAACTAATATGGATGAAAGTGTAAAAATAAGATCATAAGCAGAGCGTATTTAACCCTTTTATAAACATCTTCCCAATTGCTCCCACTCTTTTCTTAAAATTATAGGTAGGTTTTGTTGGTATATATATTGTAGACCTTTTCATGCAATAGGTAGCCTTAGTGAAATTACTTTTAGATGATGTTTTCTATTGAGTTATTCCTCTTATGGTAGATAAGATACTAAGGGAACGTACTTAGCCTTTTTTTAAACATCTTCCCAACTGTTCCCACTTTTTTCTTAAAATTATAGGTAGATTTTGTTGGTGTGTCTATTGCAGAGCTTTTCATGCAATAGGAAGCCCTAGTGAAATTATTTTTAAATGATATCTTTTGTTGAGTTATTCCTTTTATGGTAGACTAAGCCATCTTTTAAGCTGGCCATGAACTTTGGCTCAAAATTTCCTTAGATGTCTTATTTGATTAATCTCATAATATAGTTTAGATTAGTCCATCATTCTCAGTGCTTTTTTCTCCTGAATAATTATATTGAATCGATTGGGCATTTATTGGGCTTAGACCAATAATACCTACATTAAAACTAAATAGATACTTAAAATAATATCATTTCAATTTTTTAATTTTTGATAAAACATGGTCAATAGAAAAGTTTTTAATTAAAGAGGAATTTTTATAGCAATATTTTCCCATGATATCCCTAAAAACTTTATAGATTTTCTAGATATGCAGTTACATGTTATATATAAGCTAACATCATGACTACTTGATGGTTTTATTGATTAGGAGGTCTTAGAAATTACCTCAATATATTAAATTTTTTGAAAATTAATCAAATTTAAGAGATCTTTGTCACTTAAAGATATCGATCTCCTTAATCAAATATATGTATCTTTAATGCATGATTTATATGAGATTCTCATTATTAAAGGACTAAGTGTTAAAAATGACTTTCCCAAAAATTTTCATCGTTCATATAGGATAATAACAAGCGAGAATCTATTATATATATATATATATATATATATATATATATATATATAAAACTAGGTACTTCTATATATTTAGGGATCGAAAAAACAATTCAGGCTGCATGAAGGCTCTCCATACCAATTAAAACACAATGCCAATACTATTAAGATCACTCCTCAATGAACTCTGAAAAAATAGCTACATTGTCTAGTATAAGGAGCAATGATGGCTTTAACATGTTGACAACCTTAAGTTGATCTCTTCAGCTGCTAGTTTAAACATTTCCTCCGCAGATATTGCCTTTGGAAATTGATCAGAATCTCCAACCTGATCGAGAAAATCATAAAAAAATTCAAACATTTCACGTTAAGGTTCTTTATGATCTCATTTTCGTTAAATATTTAACAAAGTAGCTCAAAACAAAGAATCAGTTATGAGACTAAGTTTCATAAACTTACCTTGACATAAATCATGTACATGATATGGTGTTCATGTGATGAAATTTGAGCGTAAACTACTTCCAGGTTATGTTTTGCGAGTATGTCAAAGATAGTGACTAGTAACCCTAGCTTCCTCGATGAGCAGAGGTTGATATATGCATCATTGCCGCACATGTTGAGGACAACATTAGGCGAAAACCATGTCTGAAATTGGACCCTATCTTGAGGAAGAGGGACTGAAACTTGGTGAGGCATGTCGTTGGTCAACAAGTAATTAGTCTCTAATGGTTTGTGATGATCAACCAAGAATGCTTCGTTGGTTTTAGGTAGAGTTGATTGCATCACTGGTGTGGTTATTGCTGGTCCAATGTCAATCATTGTAGTAATCCTAAGGTTTTCTTGCTTTTGCTTTTCAAGCTCTTGGAGAGTTCCTTCAAGCGATTTGATTGAGTTTACTGTTTCATCGACAATGGTACATTTGTCTGCCTGCATAAAAATTAAAATTCAAAGAGAGAGATCACAAAGTTGCATGTCTTAGGTATAAGTCTTACGAATTCAAATTCAATCAGTTTATTTGTCATTAAACGAAACCTACATATAAGCAACAAAACTACCAATTTAATTGTGATCAAACAACAGTACTTGAACAAATAATCTCAGTTGAATTACCCAATTCAAGGTTGTAAGATAATTTGCAATTTGATTTGTATTAGCTTTAATCGAACTCATATACATATGAGATAATATATTACTTAATAGATAAAATTTTAAATTGATTAAGAAATACAAAGGATCACGTTACTAGGGAAATAAGGTTTTTCTAATTAAAAAGGAATATGAAACTAAATTTTCAAATGGATAAAATTTTAAGTCGAAAAAAATATGGTTTTCATATCAATAAATTTGAAATTGAGAAAAGGATGAAAAATAATTTGCTTTCAAATAGATAAACTTTAAATAAAAAATAAAAATGAAATAATATGTTTCTAGATAAATAAATCGAAATCAAGAAATAAATGTAACCCGATATATATATACTTTTAAATAGAGAAATGAATAGGAAATATAGTATTTTTAAATATAAATAATTTAAATGGAAACGGAATACAAAATTAGGTTGAATAATATTAATAAGAGACTTTACCATCAAAGATTAATTAATTGACATAAAACTAAAAATACAAGGACATCAAGCAAAAGTTATTAGATTTTAAAAGTAAGTGTGAGATATCAAAAAATTATGTCATAAAATCAATTCCAACAAAACAAAAGGTAAGATATCAAACTTACAAAGTTTTATTGCTTGCCAAAGTTCCTTTTTTCAGCAAGTGTTCGTAAAATACATTTCATGGAAAATAATTTTTTAAGAACGAAAAATTAAATATCTTATTTATAATTTATCTCGTGAAAGGTTTTTTCTTTCTGAACATCAGATTTCATAAAATTGATCCTCAAAAATCCAAATATCAGATACTAAACTTATAAAATTTGTGGTTGTTGAGGTTTTGGAGAATTACATTTCATAAAAAAGATTCTACACAATCAAAAAATTAAAAATTATTGCTATTGATTTTTTATTTCTGAAAGTGTCAAATAACGATAAAATATGTTTCATGAAAAAAGAAAAAAAATTAAAATATTAGATGTCATACTTACAAAATTACTCATTATAGTTTTTCTATTTTTGCAGGTGTCATATATTGATGAAATACATTTCATAAAACCAATTTTTGTAATCGAAAAACATAAATATCATATCTAAAAAAATTGTTGTTTCAAGAATTTTTTATTTTTTCATAAGCATTAGATATCAAGAGAAATCATTTTATAAAAAAGATCTCAAAAATCAAAATAATAAATATCATAGTTACAAGAATGTTGTTTGTGATTTTTTTTAAGTGTCAAATATTAGAGAAATATATTCTATAAAAATGATTCTAGAATAATAAAAAGATTAACATCAGCCTTTTGAACTTGTAATGCAAATATCAATCAAATACCCTACATAAAAATATTCCTTAATTTTGAAGAAAAAAATTAAAGATCATATTTGCAAATTTGTTATCGTAAAACTTTTTTTTTTTTTAACTAGTCTCAGATATTGAAGAAATATCTTTCATTAAACAGTCTTGAAAAATTGATAAATTAAATACAATATGAACAAAACTGATTGCTTCCTCAAGATTTTTTTTCTTTTTTTTTTTAACAATCATCATTTTAAGATAAACAAATTTAATAAAAATGAGATTAAAAAGGAAAAAAATTATATGAAAATAAAAAGATTTTTTTCTTAATGTATGAAATAAATAGGAAAGGAGAATTAGTTAGACATGCAAGGCATATCTCATTAATTTTTGGACCATAATTGTAGTATTAGTACCTTAAATGGAACTTGAGGAAGCAAAGTTTGAAGAGTTGCAAACATGTCTTTCATCTTCTTTCTCCTTTCTCTCTCCGATATTAGATGCATCTCATGCGCTGATTCACCGTCGCCGCCACCACCAAGATCGACAGGCCTTTTCATTTCCATCTTCCACGTTGCATTTCTGCCTCTCTTTTGACCCCTCTGCGCCATTGTAGTTGCCTCCATATCTACGATTAGAACTTGAATGAGTTCCTTCTATGAACCTACTTTTCTTCAATTCTTATCCTCTAAGCAACTATTCTGTTGTAATTTTAGGTGTAGTTGTAGTGTTTTAGAGAAAGATAAAGGGAGAAGGCCAAAATAGGCGTTTCTATAAGAAAAAATAAAGGTGGCAAAAGATGAGTAAGTTCAGGGAGGGAGGAGTGAGACTCATGCAACGAAACAAACAAAATACAATCATGAGAGAATGCCACTATTTTAGCATCCAAACAAAAGTAGATGCTATACCACGTTTCATTACAGGTTTTTCTTGGCAGGCCTCACACTCATTATGACTGACCAACCCTCTTTTGCCTTTAATTACAACAATGGCCTTACTTTACACTCAATCATGGCATGCCAGATTTTCAGCAACTGACACCCATAGAAAACACCAAAACCATTTGATAAAAAAGAGAAGAGGTTTGTAAATTCAAATGTGAGTTGAGATATAAACACAATTAAGTATCTAACAAAAAGTTTAATCATATTAACACCCATGTCATTGCAAAAAGAAAGATTTTCTATTGATATGATTTTTTTTTAAAAAAAATAAATCTTGTTGTTAGTCTGTAGAATTTAAGGTTGATATCAAGATAAGTATGCCAACTTTCAGTTTTCTAGAACTCTCAACTTTTTAAGACTCTTTTTCTTGATTGAACAAATTCTATCCAAAACGTACGACCATTAAAGCTATAGGTCTTATACATTCTCTATATGCAACAATTCTTTCTCTCTCGCACACAAAGAAGAAGTAACACAAGAAAGTTTTAGTTTTAAGAAATTTTATGATTGTTGGTTTAATGTAACTCATCAGGTTTTTGAAGCACAATATGATGGGCTTTCATGTAAATGGTAAAAGTCGGAGCTTTTGTTCTTATCCCAAATGCCATCATCACCATGAAACAAGGTCCCTTTAGCTAAAGTATCACTCTTTAGATCATAAAGTATCGCTAATTTCAACATTAGGATTTGATTTGCTACTATTGCTTAAAGTTCTTACATAAGTTCCATGATAGAGGGTCTTATTTCATTTTCTCTTTATTTTTGTATCATTTTCATGTTGTAAAGATAAAATAATGGTTGTTTAGGATGTTGAGAGTTGCAAATGCAAAATCTCTCCATGTAGGTGCTTATCCATCTAGAGCCCACGTTGAGAGTTTAACCTCATTGTAGCCCAGCCTAATCTCGAAGTCAACTTAGAGTCTAGACCATGTATGACTAAACCCGAGCTATTGGAGCTCGTCCCATTAAGACCCATGCTCATATCTAGCCTAACTCTCTTAAGCCAAGCTTAGCCAATGCTCAACCTTTTTTAGCTTAACTCCTTTAAGTTAAGCTCGAGAAAGACTTGAGCTTTACTTTAAATAAGACTTTATTAGGTTGATCGAGCTACCTAAGTCATGGATAGAGTCTACAAGAGAATGTCTAAAAAGGATTAAAGAAAAAGATTTAAAAAAAGAGAGAAAAATAAGAAACAAAATTTTTTAGGAAAAAAGAGTATAAATTCTCATTACTTGTATGTGTGCGATGTGATTGAAGTAATCTTTTGATGTTACTTCATAAAGTTTTGTGTGAAAAAATTTTTGTATGATTCCTTCAATTTCATTAACTCGAAAACCTTTCATCATACCTTACCTAGGTCTCGTTAGAACTCGTTTTAAAACTCTTAGATTTTTATATTTTCAATTCATTCATTGGTAAAAGAGACATGATATACAAGCAGGCTTATGGTAAAAATTTTCTATGTATTGACTTGAGAGCTTATTGAAATATTCTCCCCAAAACACTTCGAGTGAATGAGTGAATCTAAAGATAGAGTATTAAATTTTCTGTATATTAAATTCAATAAAATTACTAAGGTGATTATTGATCATATATGTTATTTATGAGAATTCTTTTATGATCTCATATTTTAATGCTTGAAAAATATATATATGAGTTTAGATGAGCAAAGGAAAAAGAATGAAGGATAATGAGTTGAGATGATGAGCATGAATTATTGCATGCTTATCCAAGAATTTGATAGAATGCATAATAGTCATATATATTGTTATATTTTCTCATATTTTTGTTGGTTGTAAATGATTAAATCTTGAATTTTGATTATATTTTTATATTTAGTAAGGTGGATTAAGGAATTCAACTAAGATGGACTCAAATTCATTATTTAAAGATGGACTAGCATTGATAATAGAAACAAAAGAAGAGAAGTCATGCCCCTTAACAGTGTCCACCAGCTACATAAAAGGGAAGGTAACATTGACAAAAGTAGTGGGACGTTTTGTAGGATGAACAAAGATAGAGTTAGAGGAATAAGTCTTCCACCTGCTCTTAATCTTCTTTTTAGCTTGCTAATAACATCTAGATTTATGTACAGAGGCATTCCAGTATCTGTACCCTAAAAAGAAAAAAAAATATTTCAATGGCAAAACAGGTTTCTAAACAAAAATAAAAAAAAAAAAAAAAGGTCAGGTAACATGAGAAAGAAAGAGAAAACCCACGAAATCACTATTAGTCTCTCGAGCTGTTAACAAAGAAGGCCCACCAATGGAGTTATGCTTAGGAGAAGTAAAAGACATGGAAATAGAAAGAGCAAGTAATAACCAGATTTGATTTACCAACTGAAAAAACATGCTCATACAAACCATCAAGAAGAGAATCAACTAACATTCACTTAACATGAACAAAACCATCAACCATAATAAACATAAGCATGGTCAAACCTAACTCACTTTTGATAGGAGGAGCGTTTCTATCCAAACAAGCCCAATTATCGCAACAAGTCCATTTAAGACCTCTGTAACTAATGAAAAAAACTCCCCCTTGTAGTTGTTAAAAATTCTACGAACACCAATCAACAACCCTTACTGTTGTCGAAAACAAGCATAAAAAACCCATTGAGCTAGTAATAGCCTTGATCATGAAAACGTTAAGGAAGACTTTTCAATCAGAAAAATGCTACATCCTATTCACACCAGCAAACATAAGAATGACATGATAAAGTAATAGCTATAGGAGGGCTATTTGCAAAGAGTAAATACCAAAATAGCCATATAACTTGAAAATTAAAGGTAAAAAGAGGAAACATAACCCTGAACTTAGCGTTTCCTTGTAAATGCTAATGGTGTTCCTTTAAGTAAAACAAGCTCTTTCCCTTATGTTAAAAGCATAAAGGATAATAGAGTTAAGGATCTTGTTGTTTACTTGGATCAAGATTTTGAGGTCACCCTTAGAGATTCAAGAAGGAATAAACACAACAACAAAATCCATCTAAAATAATAGATGGTGGAAGAACTTACCAGTATTAAGATGTTGATAAGAAAAACAAAAATAGTTTCCCAACTCATAATGAGAAAGGAAAAGACTTTAGAAAATAAAATGAGAGATTTGTTGCAAAAATGAGGAGGAAAGAAAACAAAATGGGGACCCTGATGAGCTCATCAAGTGTAAGCTTTTATGGCATGTCTCCATCGCCGTTGGATTTTAAATCAACTGTTAGGATCTTACATGGGAAACTCCAGCCCATTAATGCCTATTAAACCAAGAGGTAGGAAACAAAGGGATCTACATCACAACTCTTCACGGCATGCTTAATCTGTATTTCAAGTGAAATACTCCTTATATTTTCCTAAAAGTCAGATACCCAATTGAATCCTCTTTGATTTGGATAATGCTAATTCATGGATTAGCATTCTCCAAACCTAAAAGTGCGAAGCTTATGATATGGGTAAATTATATAACCTATTCAATAACCTATTATTTAAGGCCCAACTCCAAGGAAAATAACTTAGCTGTTATTAAGGCCAACTCCAAGGAAAATAATTTAAGTCATCATAAGCCTACTCCTTAAAAAAGACATGACCTAACCTTGTGAACTATTAACATAATTTGACCTGGCTTCCTTGAAAAGATTCACTTCAACTAGAAGAGATCGAGAAACCACTATCTTTAACCTTCATCACTTTTTATCTGCAACAACCAGTAATAGTTTTTAGGCTAAAAATAGAGGAACTTAGTGACGTACTCACGCCTATGTACTAGTATCCTCATGTGCTTCATCATGAGGATTTCCATACTCATAAAATACCAAGTGTGCACTCACAAGAAACCTTCTGGATTCAAAACCCTTAATCTTTATTTACTCTACAACTATCATCGATTTTCCCTCTCTAGCTTGTGCATCAAATGACCTCGATGGGCACACTTGTACTCTCCTCTCTCACTCTTATTGGAATCTTTCTCCGTACTTTGCTAGGATCTGGCCAACTAAAGGTCTAGTGTAGACACCAAATGTTATCACTGAGAACATTTGAAAATAAGATACACTATCAAGGTTTAGTATTCATTGGGATTGATTATGTTAGCAAGATGTCCTATCTGCTGCCTTATCTACTGTAAAGAAGACTTATTCTTTTACTTTATCAAGTAGTTGGATAAGAATAATCTTATAGTTTGATTTTTAAATTCAGATTTTAGGATATCTAAATAAGTACAACTTTAGATCGGGTTGTTTATTTTTTCTTATAAATAGGACCTTCATCAATGTAACAAAACAAGTTTTTGTAAGCCGTTCAAAGCAATTTCAAATTTCAAGAGTTATATCTGTTATTATTCCTCTTTTCTCAAAAATCCAACAAAAAAACCAACAAAGTGGTGTCAAAGCTATTATCTTGAAGGACTTGTGAGGTTGAAAAAACTCAAACATAAACCCTAAACACTTCCTACATATATCCGAAAACCAAAACTCATGCACAATGAATTCAAAAAATTCATTCACAACAATTGCACCTCCGGTGTTTGATGGAGCAAACTACTAAATATGAGCTGTTAGAATGGAAGCCTACCTTGATGCCAACAATCTGTGCAAAGCTGTTAAACAAGTATATGAAGTTTCAAAATTGCCAAACAAACCAACTGTTGCACAAATCAAGATCCAGAAAGAGAGGAACATTATTTTTAGTTGTCTCATCCACCATATTTATCAAAATAATGGCACTGAAAATAGCCAAAGAAATTTGAGGTTTTTTGAAGCAAGAATACGAAGGGAATGAAAGGATTAGAGAAATGCATGTGCTGAATTTGATTCGAGAATTTGAGATGCAAAAGATGAAGGAATCAGAAACAATCAAGGACTATTTCAACAGGCTTTTGGGTATAGTTAACAAAGTAAGACTTCTTGGTACTAATTTTTCTGATTTTAGAATTGTTCAAAAGATCCTAGTGACAATTTCTAAAAAATTTGACGCTACAATCTCATCTTTGAAAAATACTAAAGATCTATCAAGTATTACCTTGGTAGAATTTTTGAATGCACTACAGGCACAAGAACAGAGGAGGCTTATGAAGCAAGATAGATCTGTGGAAGGTGCTTTTCAAGCCAAATCACATAACAACAATGATGGCAAAAATAGCAAAAATAGTCAAGTCTTTTTACCTTGTCTTTATTGCAAAAAAAATCAATCATCCACAAAATAAGTGTTGGTGGAGACCAAATGCAAGATGTCACAAGTGCAGTCAGTTAGGGCATATGGAGAAAATTTGTAAATCCCAACAACAACAAAGAGAAGCTAAGAATGCTATTGAACAATCTAGAATGAGGAACTATTTATGGCATCATGCTTTGCTACCAACAACTACCCAGAAAGCTGGCTTATAGACAGTGGGTGCACAAACCACATGACTTATGATCAAGAAATCTTCAAAAATCTTGATAAAACTGTAATTTCTAAAGTCAAAATTGAGAATGGAGCATATCTTACAGTGAAAGGCAAAGGAACAGTGGTAATTAAAGGTCGCACAGGTTTGAGATTAATTTCAAATGTTTTATATGTTCATGAAATTAATCAAAATCTTTTGAGTATTGGTTAGCTCTTGAATAAAGGATATAGGTGCTATTTGAAGACAATCATTGCCTAATTACCGATGCACAAGGCAAAGAGATGTTTGAAGTCTCAATGAAAGGTAAAAGATTTACCTTAAGTTTGACAGAAGAGAAGCAAACTACAGTACACAAAGAAGACTTGCCTAAATTCAAGGAGGAGCTTCTTAAAGCTGTTAGTTTTCAATATGAGAAGAAAATCAAGCTTCTTTCTCAACAAAACAAAGCTTGGAAGGCTAGACAAAAACTATAGCAAGTTTACATAGATATCAAAGGATCAATGAGAACACAAATGAATACTTTGCAACAAAAGGATCTATTTGAATATGATCACAAATCAAGGAAGCAAAATGTCAAAGTATTCCAAGTTCACACTCCAAAAAGAAGTACAAAGAGGAGGAGAAATACACACAAATCTACTGTTAAACAAAAAATCAAAAATGATGACTTCCTAACAATGGTACTTTCAAAAGTTAATGTCTGCAGCAAACACAACAAGGGGGAATGTTAGCAAGATGCCTTATCTACTACCTTATCTGCTGCAAAGAAGACATATTCTTCTACTTTATCAGGTACTTGGATAAGAATAATCTTTTAGTTTGAATTTTAAATTCAGATTTTAGGATATCTATATGAGTACAACTTTAGATCTGGTTGTTTATTTTTTTCTATAAATAGGACATTCATCAATGTAATAAAGCAAGTTTTTGCAAGCCATTCAAAACAATTTCAAGTTTCAAGAGTTATATCTCTTATTATTTCTCTCCTCTCAAAAAAACCTAATAAATTCTCATAAAAATAACCAACAGGTTAAGATCAAATTAATGGTTTTTCATTGAGTTTAGCATCAATGGACTTAGTTGGGTCATTCAGCAAGGTACTAATTGGGGTCAAGAGTATAAATAACAATACAATCAGATGAAGATTGGAAATAAAGGATGAAGATTGGAATTGGAGCATATGGGCAATGATCATGTTAATTGAATGAGCTTAAATATATGCAAGTATGGAAGGGAAATGACAAGGCCATACTTGAATGATCCGGATTGAATATACTTAAAATGGCAAGGTTTGAGCTTAATATTCCTTGATAATGTTGATTAGATCAGCAATAGGGTACAATGCTAAGTATTAATTATCAAAGAAGTGAAGTAGAAAAAAAAAAAAAAGGAAGTTCAATTACTTAAAAAATTAACCAAAAGTTAGAAAGAAGATTCAAATATCCGAACATCCACAGAAAGTAATAATGTACCCAAATTACAAACGAGAGTAAAATAATAAATTGTTCTCATATATCAAAGTAGACCACCATTGAGATCAATTATAAAAAAAGAAAACAAATTCGGCATAAAGTAGGTTGATGGGAGAAGCAGAAGTTAAAGTCGTGTCCTAGTTTGCGACAAGAGCAGGGGCAGAAAAAAGTACTAATCGGAGATAACATCATCACTGATTTGGTGAAAAGTGACGTCAACCACAAAAGGTTCATATTTAATGGATGGAATGGGAACAGGATCCTTCAGAGCATTAGGCGGAGACAATATAACCCAATCAAGGTTTAGGCCGGCCAGGGTACCTAACTTTAATTTCTTCAACCAATCTCTGACGAATAAGGTAATGGAGTTGGGGTGCTTGTTGCTCCATTTTTACCAAGTATTTGAGTGACTGTCGAAAGGCTTTAATGGCATGCATATGGGTATCCTCTCAAATTCTTTTTTAACTCCACAAGGTGAAGGTCGATAAATTCGTGTTTGGTTTGGTTTGGTTTGCATTTGCATCAATATTTACTTAAGTTTATGAAAGCTTGATCTCGGTATTATCTAGTTCAGTCTCCAAATTGCTCATCAAAGACTTGAGTCTCTCAATTTTGGCAATGTGGGCATGAACTTGATTAATCACATCTTCTGCAGATTTGTTAGCAGCCTCAGCTTCCTTCATATTAAAAAGTAAGCCTCGACTACAATAATTATAGCAAGTGGTGAGATAAGAGAGAAGTTGGTCAGATTGGAAAGGAAAAATAAGAAGGATGGGAATTAACAGGTGATGCAATGATTGAGACATGCTATGATCGTGGATTACTTACCTCGTTCAAACATAAATTTGTATTGCCTAAAGAAGACTCCATTTTCCTTGCTTCGGAACTTCTCTCTGTTAGTTTTCAGGATTAACTTATTGTCAAAATCTTGGATCAATTTATGATGATTCAAACTGATGGACTCTAGGATATTCTAGTCAGGGAGGAAGATCTTTCTCACTGATAAAAGATAAGGCAGAGCTTCCATCACACCCCCACCCTATGGTTGGGATTGAATCTTGCCTGCCATGATGCATTTATGTTTTTTAGTCAATTGAGGAGTCTCTTTTCACTCTGCTTCTTCCAGTCTTGAGGTCGGGGTCCCTGTACAGGGGGCTGCTTGCGTAATCCAGAGTTGATTAGGGACAACACAATCTGGAGAGATGAAGCTAGAGCATAGCCCAAGGCCAGCTCCATCTGAGCCCACAATTGATCTTCATTTAGTTGGGAAGTTGCTGAAGTGTCACGTTTGATGAACAATGATCTGTAAAAAGAAGATAATAAGTTCAGTTGACGGAAAATATGTAACACTAAATAAAAAAAAATGAGAAAAATAAAGAAAAACCTGAGGATGACGAAGAACCATATGAAGAGCCAGATGATAATGAACTACATGGTTGAAAGTTCATAAAAGAGATAAGAGGAAGGTTTGGACATTTAAGAGTTGAAAGTCCAAGTTGTGAATGGTTGGGAGGTAAATGATCGAGAAAAGGATGATTGGGATTTTGGAAATGATCAGGATGCAAAGAGTGACTGCCAAGTAAGTTGGGTCAAAATATGTTGACAAGTGAGGTCGAATCTTCTTTAAAGAGCAAGCTTGTGATGGCTTGGACTATCCTCCTTGTAGTTAGGTCTTGATAGCGAGCTGTTGACTGTAGATTGGCCTAGTCTTTGGGCTTTGGAGTTGTTTAATGAGCCTTGATCCTCCCTTGTTGATTCAAGCTGGGCTTTTGGTATTTGGACTCTTTACTCATAATTGGTACCAAACATTTTGCTCAAAATATACCATTACTAGAGTTGCAGTTTTCTACGTCCTCTGCATGTATTAACTCTTTATCTCTCACGCACAAACAAAAAACTAACGCATGGAAGTTTAAGTTTCGAGAATTTTTATATGATTAATGGTTTATTGTAACTCATCAGGCTTTATAAGGTACAATATAATGGGAGCTTTTGCTCTGATCTCGAGTGCCAATCATCACAATGAAACTTCACCCATCAAACCATAAACTATTGTCAATTCTCACAGTGATTTGATACAATGTTTGGAAGTTCCTGCATGGATTCTCATAATTATATAATTATTCTTTTATAGGTTTTTTCTATTGTAAAATAAAAATATTGTTTTCTTGAATGTTGAAGCTGCAAATGCAAATTTTTTTATGTAAGAATATGAAAATAAATAATATTAAAAGTAAAATATTTTTTTAAATCAAATATAACTTTTAAAATGTATTTAAATAAATCTTGATTAATTAATTTTATTTAAATTAGATTTTGATTCAAAACCATTGTAAGAAATTAACTATACTTTTATTGTTGAAATACTTAAAAAACTTACATAAATAGATTTTACATTCTACATTCTATTTTAATTTTAATTTTTAAATTTAAATAATTTTTTATTAATAATTTATTTTTTATATTTTTTAATTTTTTAATAATATATATTTTAAAAAATTAATACTCTAAAATAATAATTTTCTCCTGTTATGATAATTTAAATATTTTTCATATTTATAAAAATAATTTCAAGTTAAAATTTATTATAAAAAAATTATTATTTAAATTTTTAAATTTTTAACAATATTTAATTTGAATCAAATTAACAAACTAAAATTTATATAAAAATGTTTTAAAAATCAAAATTTAACTAAAACCACAAAGTAAAAAGTTCTGCTTCAACTCAGCTAAAAAATTATTTCAGTAAAAAATTCATTTTCAATATTATCAGAGTTGTCATTTACTCTATCTATGACAAAATTGTAGCACTGAAATTTAATAAAATGTTTATAATAACTGGAACACTCATCTGCACTAACATAGTTATTGTAATACTTAGCTGCTATTCATAAAATAACCCAGAAAAAAAAAAAAAAAAACTCTCGGAACTTCTTTTTACCCTTCTCCAAGTTTTTTGAACAATCATAATAACTATATGCTTCCTAAAGTTAAAATTTAAATTCTGACTAACAATTCACTAAAAGAATTTTAAAAATAGCACAAGAAAAAAAAAATCCATACAATTTCACATTAGAACAATGTATTTATGATTTTATTTACTCAGATGGTCAGCTGGATGAGAAAGTTGCTCTTTAAAAAACCAAAAAAAAATATATATATATTCTTTAGTCCAAAACTTTTACCCAAATCTAGCAAATATTTAGTATAGCAAGAGTGTCTGTTCCCATTCACATGGGGCAGTCTGCACACTAGAATACAATGTGTAGTAGAATAGGCAGATACCTCTCTCACATGACAGAGTATACTCTACATTCCTCTTTCATGTGAGTGTGGAACCCACAGGTCTAGACAAGGAGAGACCTCTCCTTCCCAACCATTTTCATGGAACACAGACCTTCATGAATCAAATAAATGGACAGATACAATGTCACACAAACATATTTTTCTATAAACAGTAATCAGATTGAGCAGCCCGTGGGGTTGTGTTCATGTATCAGACACAGCAATAAATTACAACATCCCTCCAACACACGGAAGCTTAGCTTCACGAATTTACGTATGGCGTTAAAGAAAAAGATGAAAGAGAAACCAAGAAGATAAGAGAAATGCCAAGAAAAACTGGAAGATATTTCTTTCTCTTTATATGTAAGTCAAGGGATATCAACAGCTTTAAACCCATAATTATGTCTACTTGGTATAACTTGCACTAAAAGTTAACTACGCAGTTCCAATTATCATTTGCAGTTTCCATGGTGTTAAACAAAAGCAGCTGTTAGATATGCAGGCCTACACACCCTCTCTTGTGGATATCTCCTCGGCTAGGACATATCTGATGAGTTGTCCCCACTCTGATTCACATCTAACTGCAGCTGTGGTTTGCTATCCTGGCAAATTTCCTTCAAATTGCCAGAAAAAAAAAGGAGAAAAAACAGAGGTTGATGTCAATCCCAAAAGTTTCTGATAAATTGTGCACTAGTCATACTGAAGTTACCTCAGAGGATGTAGTGAGGTCAAAGGATCCATAGTTAGCCTGAATTGATGGTTGGAAGCCAAATGGAACTTCGAATGTAGCAATGTTTGTCGCTGAAGGTATGGCAATCGGCTGATTTGAGCTAGCACATTGGGCAGAAAGATTAAAATCAGTTTGGACTAAGTTTCCTTCAGTTGCAGAATATGTGCCTGTTCCTGGATTGGAATTCAACAGTCCACTTCCTTCATTATAGCCCATTCCCGAAGAAGGCAGTTGAAAAGGCTGCGGTACTCCTGGTAAGCACATTGGATATAAACCCAATCCATTTCTCATTGATAACATCTGTAGAATCAATCATAACAAAAAGCTTAATCATTTTCCTGTGATAACCATAATTGCTTCTCTCTGCTCAAACCAATTTTTCCAAAGGGGAGGGCATTATGAAAAAAACAACTAAAACAAACAGTATCTATGTTGACAACAAAAGACACAACCTATATTAGCAAATAATGTCACATAAATACTTGGTGGGCAAACCTTGAGAAGAGACTTAAACCATATTAGCAACATCATCTGAGTTGAATTGATTGATCTTTCTCTTGAAATTTAATAGTGTTTTGTGAGAAGACATTATGACATTAGAGAACACAAGAGTTCAAGGTAGCTGACATAAATATATAAGCTACATGCAAAGCCAGTCGCAGGTAACAGCTCATTTTCAATTGGTAGCCTGCCAAAATATGATTCTATTTGTTTCGCTTTGCAAATGATCAAAAACAGAGGATGGATGATAAAAAGGACAGATGAAATCGATATGCAGAAAATCGCCACACAAGCCAATAGCAGGGCTAAGGTTGATACACTGTCTTGGTGTTAAAAAGGCAAAAAGCAAAGCCAACAAAATTAAGAATCAAAGATATTATTAGTGCTCATTTTTAAGTAAGGAAAAGTCACATCCTAAACGAACATAGACAACTGTCAGCAGGTTCTCCAACACTGTAAGTTTTGGGAGGTCCACTTGTTCAGACATACTTAATTTTACAGTAAATGGTAATTCATGCTAGTCTTTTCCAAGAATCTGCTAGTATAAACAACTTAGCTGTTGAAACAGGCTTTCATGATGCCACAGTCAGAGTAGCATCAAAATACTTCATCACAACAAAATGAAAAGGTTTATTGAAGCCCAAATTTAGTTACTCAACACTGTTGATGGTTATATCATTTTCGTGGAAAGAGGAAAAGCTCTTTCTTTTCTAAACACCATATACAAACCAAGAAGTTAGCAACAATTACTAGAATTGCAGAACCTGATTGCAATTTCCTTTTTCCACTGACATTACTCTGGAGAGCAGAGACGGCATTAGATATCAGAATTAAGCAAAAACCTTAATCCTCACAAGAATTTGAAATACACTGGTTGCTAGAGGCTAACATTTTCAGGAACCATTCAGCATGCAAGATAGATAAAACACAGCTCAATAATTAGAGTTACTAGGGAAGGAGAAATCTCACCTGCACTTGAAGCTGAAGCTGCTTCAAGTATTCAATTGCTTCATCCAGCATCGAAGCCTTATCCGTCTATAACAAAAAAGATCAACTGAATTAGCAATCAAACAATGAATTCCCCCGCGTAAAAATCCTATTCTAAAGAATCCAATGTAGATACCTTGTTAGAATTTGGTATTAAGTTCTGTAAGGCCTTCATTTTTTCGTTAATCCTACTCCTCCTCCTCTGTGATTACAGATGAAGTACAGAAATCAAAATTACACACTTTACAATATACAACTCATATATTTGAACTAAAGCCGTGAACCAAACCTTTTCTGACAAGTTATGAACCTCTGCGGCTCTGCTCCTTTTCGATGAAGTTTTTGGGGGGATTGGATTTGACGGCACCTCAGAGGCTTCTGGCCCCTTCTAAGTTCAAGACGAGTTCACTTTCAACTCAAATTTACATAATCAAAAGAAACATCCTTTTGTTTATGCTAATAAGGAAGAAGCCAAAAGCAAAAGAGCAAAATTCTCAATCATACCATTTGTGTCGTTTTCACCTCTACAAAAGATGAGCTCTCGTATCATAGTCAATCGAGTAAAAATTGCAAAGTTTGTGAGCAAACAAACAGCATAATAGAAAAAGAAAAAGGAATCTTACTGCTTACCTCGCTGTCACAACTAAGGTCACCAGCAGAGGAGAACGTATTCTCAGTTCTCTCCTTCACATTGGTCCCAAAGTAACATCGACGATCGGAGAAATTGACACCAGAGGAAGACGAGTCAGCATCGGCTCCAGAGTTTCCTTCCCTGATTCGGCACTCCGACTCGACCTGACTGACCGATCCAGCCAACCGGCGGCGATCTCTCATCAAAATGCTACCGGAATTGGCCTCCGGCAGGGGTGGAGAAGAGAAGGAGTGAACGTATTTGGCCTTAAAGGGCATGCAAGAAGCAGAGGAAGAAGAAGAGCTGTGAAGGAATTGGTTAATGAATGTGGAGATTTCTTCGGGGTCCGGAAGAGCAGAAGCCGGAGCAGTTCCGTACAGATCCGCCATGAAAAAACCCAGAATTCAACACAACCAGAGAGAGAAAGGGAGAGTTTGAAGGAGAAGAAATAAACAAGTGGGTTTTGTTCGCATCTAGGATTCTCAGCAGAAGAACCGTCTCTGCCCGTTTTCTTTGGATTTCAGTATTGTTTTCTTTGGGGTGGTCCGTTCGGTCTCCTTTTCTGTGCTGATTTGTTAGCTTTTGCTGTTCTCATTTAAAGAGAGGTTTAAGACGGTGATGACAGAGCTCGTTGTCACCAGTGAAATACTCTCACTGTCCTTCTAATCCACTTTGATTAATCTCCCGCCTTAATTCTATTTATATTTTTTCTCTTACTTTTCGTTTAGTCCCCTTTATTTTTTCATTTTCATGTCACTTCCCCTATTTCTATTATTTTCAAATCTTCCCTAGAGAATCCCAGACACTTTTGCTTTTAAGTTTCAACTTTCCTTATTAACAATAATTATAATAAAAAATATGAGAGGATAAGATAACAAAAAAAATTTATTTCAAATAAAAAAGCATTGAGGGTTATGATCCACAACTACAGGTCTCCTTACATATATTTGGGGACGTGAACTATAATATCGAATATAAAAGGGGCGACCTTGTTATTTTTGGAGCAGTGTTAAGAGGGAGGGATTAAAGTCAAAAAGAAAGGTGGGAAAGCGTTGATGAGTTATTGTAACCAGAAAAGTCAGGTTGGGACGAGACTAGCAAGCAGCATTTATTAAGAACGCCCATCAAAAGTGACTTTCCCTGAGGTCAGTTTCGGTGCCCTTCTCGTTGAAGCCACCTTGTACCTTCCAGGGCCATTACAAAATGGGTGAGAGAGATAAATCTCTTCAGCTCTTTTCCCACAAGAAACGCATCAAAATGTTAACAGGAAACAAAGTTCAACACAACCGTGCATGAAAAGAGTGACTCAGCCAGCAATTTTGTATGGTCAGAGTTCGGCCAATAGCCGATGAGGCTACACTGGCAGAAAAAGCTTGTGGCTTTCAATCTTGATTCCCAACCAAATGAGGACTCCAAGAATAGATTTCTTTTTGTGGATTATAGAGGCCAATACCACAAAATCAACAGATGGCATTCTCAGGAGGCATATTGAATATCAATGCGATAACTGAATAAACCTATGCTGCCAATAGGCAAAATACTTGGATGGCATCATAAACTAAATGTTCATTAATAAATGAAAAAAGTTCAAAAACTAGTTTTGCTATTCTCCACTCCAGGCATTTCCAGCATCCATCGCCATCTGCTCCCCGCAATAAAATTAAAAAAAAGAAGAAAAAAGGTCTGGTTCTCAGGTGAGTTGTGCCATGGACTAGCTTCATATTAGAAGGCTAAAGCATGGCATTACCCACCAGGCTATTTGTTCCAAAGGAACTATAATAAGCAACAAACTCCCTTCCAGGGCTCTGCTCCAACAGTTGGGCTAACTGCCCTCTTTTGTCGTGCTCAAGCCCGTTGTCTTACAAATGGGGCACAAGTTTTTCCGCATCAGCCACTGTTTGATGCAGTTGGTGTGAAAATCATGCCCACATTCTAATGTTCCAAGATCTTCTCCGTCATTATATTCCTCCTGGGTGGTGCGAACAATGGTTCAAAGCAAAAGTCAGATAAGGTTACCAGGGAAACAATGCAGAAGAAAGAAATCAGTACCTGACAAATGCAGCATGGTTCTGGTTCCTGCTGAGCACCTGCAGCAACAGAATACTTCTGCTGTTTCAGGCGATTCAGTATAGCTTCTTCACTCAATCCTGTGCTGACATTTCCAATGCGCTCTTCCAGAGCTAGTAACTCCTGTAATCCCAATAACAGTATATAGTGAGAAAAATCGTCAAAACAAAAAGCCTGAATTCCCTTGGTGTGTATCTTACCTCATATGACATGTTATCTACATCAAGTCGCATATCCCTGTGCCGATCATGAATATCAGCCACGCCAAAAAATACTGACTGGTCAAGGATCATAACGTCCTGACACAAAAGAAAAAGTTCAGACATCAGAAGACACAAAACTAAATTCCTATACAGTGAAAATTCATGTTCATATCCATATGCCCACACAACTGATAAGAACCGGCTGCCAATTCCAACATAGTAATGGACTTTTTCATGATGCTAATCCCAATAACTAAAACCACATTTTCAGGAATTAAACAACTAATCTCATAGCCTAACTCATACTTTCTAAGGGCCAAACCTCTCTTCTAATACTTTTCCTCTTTATACTTGTAGGTCTGGCAATTATCATGCTCAGATTATAATCTTTACAGTCCATCAGAAAGAGCCATTCCCTTCTGGGATGAAGTAGTGTAGTGACACGATGAGTATAAGTATAACATAGTCAACTATTTGATCATCTCAATTAGCAGCCCCAAGATCACATTAAACTAATCACTGGAATCACTCATATGGATTTCAGAGGTTTGCTTTCTTGTGACAACTGATGAGAAAACCCATACTTCCAGCCTTCTTAACTAAATCCAATGCTACCAACTACCAGCAAAAAACCATTTACAGGAAGCAAATAGAAAAGGTAAGAATGTCTGTCTCCATGTAAATTAACCATGTAGAGATTAATTTGTGCCACAAGTGAAAAATCTAACCTCAAAACGCAAGCTCTCTCCCCTACGCATGAGATCCAAGACATTGCGAATCTGCTCCAGAAGAAAAAGACAATGGTAAGATCCAATTGAGTGCTTATTTAGCAAGATGACTGAGTATTGCAAACAACCAACACAACAGTAATTTGGAACATGGAAGGCCTAAGTGGTTTAGAATGCTCAAGTGTGGTATACATGCACTCTTATGATGCATTTTGAGAATAAAACTACACATAAAGAGGGAACATGCATTCTGCCTTCACCATCAGAATTTCAGATGAAATAGAACACCTTTCAAAAACAATATAGATTTCTCAGATTTGATTCAGACCAACTCAATTAACGTATTACGGTTTGTTCTATCAACAATTATATGAAGCCACACTTTTCATAGATAAGCAACTAAGGGAACAAAAGGATTGGACGGACACATGTGCCTTTCACCAGAAGTTGATATTGTCACAGACAATTAATATGCAAGAAGAAAGAAGTTCCTCTTTGCATAGATCACTGACATGATGCTACATGTGCAATGGATGACTAAAGAAGTGCATGGAGATGATTCACAATGTTAAAAGAAACCTACAAACAAGTGTGCAAGTTGAACCATAGACATGTTCTACACAATATAAGGTGCTACTTGGTCAGGTCTTCACATAAATGCTAAAGGGTTAACTAGCATCCACATGAAACATCATGTCATACAAGTATTTCAAGGGGCAAACCAGAGACAGCACAAGAACAGACCTCAGATACAACAAGCCTGCTCCTTCCTTCACTGGCAGCAGCAAGTGCTCGCAAAGAATGGGGAACTCCAAGAACACCATCTCCTTGTCTTTCCAACCATGAAGCAGACCTGGGGTATGGTTGATGATGGCCCTGGCTACTACCAGCTCCAGATGGAAGGACCATCTCTTCCGGGGAAGCAGGAGGACCCGAACGAAGGGGTGAACGATCACTGCTCTGACCTCCAGCATCAGTGCCAAGGGAAGAAAGCAATGACCGACGAACTAGTTCCGAAAATCTACGTGGATAATGTGGAGGAGGATTGGGATGAGGAACCCAGGTAGGAGCAGATGATGGCTGGACACCTGCACTTGAGGCAACCCTAGATGTAGATGCAACAATTCCAGGAATACTTATATTTCCAGCAGTTAAACTTCTATTTGTTGGATGCCGAACTGAAGTTCTCAACTCAGGCACAGGCATAAACAAAGGATTTTCTAACATGTTTCTTGCAATGTTCCTTGATCTAGTTTCCTCCCGTGGCATAGTATCTCTATCCATGGAAACGTTAGAACTTGATAAATCCCCACTTCTTGAGGTAGAGGCTCCATTCCACCTAAATGGATGCAGACTTCTTGGCAAAGCTGGAACATGGATTGCAGCATTCTGGCTTTGAGGACCCACATTATCTACAGCTGGTGCTGGCCTCAAGTCCAAAGAATTGTCAACCGGCAGAAGTCTTGATGACTGCTGCAAAGATGAAGAACTTGAATGCCTGACAACATTTCCTGCAGAAAATAAACTTGAGCTTACAGATTCTTGTTGATTTGAAGGACTGATTCTCACACGGAAATTTCTATGGGAACTCTCTACAGTTCCTGTAACTGTTGAATCAGGATTGCTTCCAGGACCCAGTCCTCTTGGACCTAGTCCCAGTCTAGGGTTCACCTCTGATGAAGAAGATATGTTTAAACCACTTCCAGTATTATAGCAAGGAGGAACAGCAGCCCATGCACTACTTTCTGCACGTTGAAAATTGCTACAGCCTCCACTAGAAGAAGACTGACCAACATTTCCTTCAAGTGCCTTTCTTTTGCAGGATGCACGGCGACCCTCAAGGGAACAGCCTGGTCTGCCACTAGTTTCCTCCACCAAATAATCAGAACCTCTGGCAGGTGAAACTCGCTCATTTTCTGACGCATTAGATTTGTAAACATTAGGATGCTCCATGACTTGATTAGCATCATCATCATCATTACCCATAAAACCCGCATTTAAGTTAAGGTTCTGAGCCACTGGACTAGCATTCAAGCATTGTGCAAATAAAGGGTTGACATTGACACTGTCATTTCGTCGGTCTTCTAAACTTAGGCCACCACTAGCACAGGCACCTGCAGAAGACGACCAACCATGCTCCGTTTTTTGCTCATCATGACTGACCTCATTTTTTGTGCCACTAGAGCTAGGTTCACCCAGGCTCCATCTAGTCAACTCCTGCTGTTCATGATAACTAGGATTCACAAATGTAATACTTGTATCATGTGGTGAAAGCATATAATCCGGCAAACGGTTATCCCCAGCATTATGAATACTATTCCAGCAGATCTGCTGATCTATAGCAGCATTGCTTGATGTAGATCCATGGTCAAAGTTTAAGGCCTCTGGCAAAGAACCAATGCTACCCCTCTGCCCTTGCATTAGGGCTAACAGTGATCTCCTTAAGAATTGGTAAAGCTTCAGAAGGAAGTTTCAATACTAACAGCAACTAACAACTTCTGGGAGACCTGACATTAGGAAACAAGAAAAGGAGCATTAAGTTTGGTTGTCAAAGCTCTACACAATGTTGCAAATGAAAAAAGTATGTATCATGAGAAATATTATCATTAACTTTCACCAAAGTCCATAGGTACCCTGAGATGCCAAGCAAGCAAGTATAAATAACACATAAAAGGAAATATAAGGGCAACCATTTCCTGCTCATGATAATTGCTTTTGCAATAGGTTAAACCACAAGGAGAGCATCTAGCTGAAGCTCATGAGTGGCTAAAGGATCTTGACCCTGTCCTCCCCCCTTATACTGTCAAAGCATCTACTAGGAACCTAATATGAAAAAATAGACATGTTTTTGGGAATTGTCTTCCATCATCTTTTCAAAGGAGTAGATCCTTGCTGTATGCATTAAATGTTAATTGGAAAACATTCTACAAAAATCATCCACTTCATTTAACATAGAATCAATATGCCAACAATTAACCACTTTCATGTAATTTTATTATATATGATCTATATTATTGTTTAAGCAGTTTGATGATTAAAGCCTGTATTTGACCCAAAAAATTCAGCTAAATTCAACAGAGAAGCAAGAGACTATTTGTAGAACTAGTGCCAGCAAAATCATGCTCGTAATAACGATGATTCATGGGTCGCAGGGCCCAGGGGGAAGGGGGGGGGGGGGGGGGGGAACTTTCACACTTTTTCAAGTTCCAGAGTTAATATATGCTTAGTAAGCTGAAAGGGTTTTCAGTTCTCAAGAAACAAATCACTGTAACAAAAACATTAGCAAAGGAAAAGCAATATAGCAGCATGTCACTCTAACTATTTTGCTCAGAAAGGGCTGCACACCATACAACTACCAGTTGCCATAACAAAGATCAAGTCGCTTACAGTTAAAAAAGATAAATAAAGAAAGAAAAACATTGTAACATCATCTCCAGCAAGATGTAGGATATACAGCAGCAATTAGCAGGAGCAATTCAGATCAACAAACCAACACATACACTACATTTACCAGCAACAGCTGTAAGAGAATCAAACTGAAATTGACCAAGATAACAACTGGAGAAGCACTACATTGAGGCTAACAAAGAGTAGGAAACACCTCATGCAATTAGGTCAAGCAGCCATATAATTTCAAGTAAACATCAGTCTCCACACAAAGTGTAAAACAGATTTTCTAACATCATGAACATCAAAAACCCCGTTACTTGAAACAATGGCTGTAAGGTAAAGAATCACAAACATCACAACCAAACTGTTAGTACTGCACCATCAAAAACATTTCGAGCGACCAAAATCACAACTAAATCACACAGCTAACAGCCAAAATATCAAAAACACAAACAACTAAAAGATAAAAGCTTTTTTATCACAGTTGGCAAGAAAAGAACTAAAAAACTAAAAATAAGGCAAAAATACAACAAAACAATTAAAGATTCAGTCAGGAATTTATATAAATATCTCCTCTACTATCTCAAGCCAAAAAAGAAAAAATCTCCAGAGTAAACAGGATAATATATAAGAAGAGAAAGAGTAAAGCCTAATATCTCTTCACAAAATCATTCTGCAGAAGTAATCTTATAAATCAAAAGGATAGTGAGAACCCAACAACAGATATTGGACAGAAAAAAAAAAAAAGCAAACAGGAAAAACTTGAAGCGCATGCAGTTTCAAAATCTTTTGTTGAAAGAAAAAAAGCTTCAAAATTTAAGCTGAAAGCACCCACCTCCGAACAGAGAAATTGCTTCACAGTTCAAAGGAAATCACAAAAAGCTCAAAGAATATGTATTAACAAGACGGACATAAATCGGAAACAATACCCAAAACATCCTATGTCACCATTAACCGATCGAGCTAAAAGGACGAGAAAATCGTCGGATATGTACGAGGAATTTACCTATCAGGCGCAAAATGCAAGACACCGATCGATCTAGGAATCTGGCCGAGAAAATCAAGGATTTAAGCCTCAAAACTCTAATAAAACAACATCTAGTTTCTCCAGAGAACTGATTTCCTTCTCTCGAGAGAAAAGAGAGAGAGAGAGAGAGAGAGAGAGAGAGAGAGAAAGGCCGAACAAACCAAAGTAGGCAAATGGGAGGAAGAGAGCTGCCTAGCCTTCGAAGGATAAATGGGAATGAGAAATGAAAATGTAGAATGAAAGAGAAGGAAAGAGAGATTAAAAGGGGACAGTAATCGGTAATTTACGAAATAGTCATAGAGAGAGAGAGAGAGAGAGGTCATAAAGAGCAGTTTCCTAACAAACAAATGGGAAAAAAATTACAAAGAAAAAATTAACAAGACATTACAACATCAACAACTAGGCAAAGGTGTCCTGTTGGGCCGCTTACCAAATGGCTCTGGTCTGGTCAGGTCTCCTATCTTTTCTTGTGGTTGTTCCTTTCATTTTTAGAGACACAATTATACTCTTCTCTCTTATCTCTCTTCCCTCCGAGAAATGAAAAGTTTACCTTCCTTTCTCTCACCAAAACAAGAAAAACAAAGCCATAAATAAACAAGTAATAGACCCGTCTCCCAATGCGCGCCGTAGGCAGAGAGACCCACCACTCTCCCCTCCACGCCAAGCACCTGCCCCCATCTTTTACCATCACATGCATCATCTCTTTCTCTCCCTTTGCACCCTCTCATTTCTTAGAGACGGAACCCACATTGTGAGTTTGAGCTGTGTGTGAGTTGTGACAAAAACAAATAATTTCTTTTCAAAAAAAAAATAAACGATCTAAACTACGAGCACACGTGGCACTGGCAAATTGGGTGGGACCCGCTCTGATGACTTAGATTTTCTCTATCTACCCGAAAAATCTTGATTGCTTTGTACTATTTTCATTTATTTTTTTTCCATTCTGTTTTTGACTATCCATTAACAGGCATGTTTCCCTTCACAAGGGTGCTGAATAAATCATCCGGGTATGTCCTGGCTCCCGATTCACCATCACCAGTGATGACCCAAAACGATGATGGGTAGCTGTCTGTGCATATTTGGGCAAAATACTATTGCCCCGTCTGAAATGAATGGGCGATGTACATTTTTGTGAAGACCAGATGCTCACAAGCTGCTTGTTACTTTGCTTCAAAGAGGTGTAAATACAAATACACAAATGACCCAAAAGTTGCCCATAATCTATGCAGCTTCTGCCCCTACTTCCTTTACATTACGTCTCTCACCGTTCACATCTCAATTGTGGGCCTCTTATTCTTGTGGCTTTGGTCCTGTTTCTTACCTTTTGCTTCCTTTTTTCCCTTTGGGTTCCCTGTTTAAACAAGTGGTTGCTTTGTTTCCCTCATTCTTATACATGAAAACCAACATAATTCATTGCGTAATGACTATCAACAAAAATATAATAAGATAATAATGGGTTAGGATGCTTCCACCGAGGCGAATATGAGAAACTTGCAAATGCTTTTGACTAGGGAAATTTAGTTTTGACAACCTAAAATGCAGCTGAAGGAAGATGCCAAAGGCTAAGGTCACCAAATCTTTTAGGTGTAAACAAGTATTTTGCTCAATATATGAATAAAACCCATTTGGGAATAACAAATTTGACTTTCGTTGCAATGACTAAACCATATGCAAGCATCATGAGAAGGCATGGGGATGGGTTTTAGGGTAACATCTGTCAAGTCATGCCAGGCATGTAGCTGCAATTATGTGCCTTTAATCTGTGCAACCTCTCGCTTTCTTATGCTTTTTTTCCCCCCTTGGAAGGTTGGTGGTGTAGTGATTGAATCAACTAGTTCTCTGGAGCAAAGTTCATGACCAAAATTGGCTCCGCAAGAACACCAAAGAAGACATCACCTTGAACAAGATCTGGCATATGAGGGATAGTGGAGGGTGAATTCGTGTGATAATGATAGTGTATACGGCGTGGTGGATGACGAGCTCATGGAAGGGAACAAGATCACCTACTATCTACCGCCATCACAACTTTCTCACAAAGTTAGAGATCAAATGGTAACAAAGCATCGAAACTGAAGAAGTGCTGTCCCAAGCCAAGATTATGAGGTCAGTCCAAGACAAAGATTATAACCATTGTACATATGTATTTCCTTTCCCTAACACAAATAGAAGAGGAGGGTTTGCAACCCAAATTCTATAAGCTGATTTCTTTTAATGCAGTACCATTAAATAATAAAAGAAAAAAAATGATCAAGAAGCACATGCTGCTGGGCAAAGTTCTTGCTGTGGCTTACCAGATTCTACCAAGGTGCAGGGAAAGAAAATGAAGAGTAGAAATAGAAACTGGGTGATTTGTGGGTTTGATCCTACCATTCGAAGCACTGATCCTCTCAACTTAACGCCTAAGAGGTGGTCCTTAAAGTGGAAAGGAATCAACAATCAGCAACGCCTCCTTTAGTATCGTTGGCTCACCAAAATCAAGCAACAGCAAGCACTAATAAGTAGTATGGGGCCATAAAACCAATATATATAGGTAGGTGATCTAAATAAAATGGATGCCACCGTGCCAGGGAGAAAAGAATATAACAATGCATTATGAACCACACATTCAAGATTCTCGGTCTTTTTTGTCGTTTTAAGGTCTTAAGGAAATCAACGGACAGAAACTTATGAGAAATTCAAAAATTCAACATATAAACAGGACACATCTAAACAATTTTTATCAGTCAAAGCAAAACATATGATAGACCATATGAAAACATCAAGTAAAATGCACATGGACTGGAACAGTCCAACCAATGAATAAAGCTAACACTAGATAATGATGCCTTTTTCCCACCATTCTGCATGTATAACACAAACGAAAAATGCATGCTTCCACAAATGAGTGGACAAAGTTTCCCTAAAACTTGCCAAAGCTCCGAGACATTCCAGTGCAGAAATTTAATATATAATTGAAGCATTTAATATCAATGTTTTAACTGGCATCAACTCTAAAAGGTTTCATTCCAACATGATAACACTTCAAATAAAACATCAATATGACATGAACTGTCAACTTTACCGGATAAATTGCATTAGAAAGATTTACCATGTAACAGTTCAACCTTAGACCCACTTTTTCTTCTCCCTACAACACATCATACAAATTTATTTGATTGCTAATCAGTCAGAAAACAAAACTACATTTAACACATTATTGACACAAAATCGATCATCACCTCATACTGCTCCACAGCATTGTAATTCAATTGCTAATCAGCCAGACAATAAAACTCATATAATGCATTTAACAAAATTCACCATCACCTCATACTATTCTGCAGCAACTATGGGCTAGGCAACAGGATGCAACGCAATATGGAAATATGATTGAAATAACTCAATATTGTCAAATTATCATTACAGATTGAAATTATTATGTTTCATCTACCAATGTAACATGTTAGTTAAAAGATTAAAGGACAGGCTAAGGAAAAGGCAAGATGACAAAGACATACGGAGGAAAATATAATTTCGGAACCATGACTCATAATTGTCTTGTCTTCCCTGCAACAAAAGAGTTCATTAAAACAGACATTAAGACAGGGTTGCCTAGGGCAGGCACTTAAAAAGTGATGAAAATTTTAAGATAATTAACAGAAGTGGCTAGGAGAAGGCCACCCTAGGACAACAGCAGAAGATCATAGGAGGTGAAGCAGCTGATTCTCAGATTTTGCTTTAAATTTTATAACCATCCAACAACAATATCTTTCTCTACGCTTCCACAGCAAAAGCATGGTGCTAGGGACAACATTGATCTGCATGTCAAACCAAGAGATAAATTCACCATACGTTTCATCAATGATATTGGTTGAAACAAACCTGCAATAACAAAAAAGAAAAACCAACACAACGACCTTGATAGACGAGGACTTGCTGCTTTTATATCCCTCTCAACTTCGCAACAAAGAGCATCTTCCTTCATTTTACATCTTTGAGAAGGTAAAATAATCAAATCCATTTGCTCTATTTCCTTGATATATAAGCCCTTCTCATTTCAGTTGGGTACATAAATCCTTCTTGTCTCTTAAGATCTCAAATAGCTTCTCTTTTTTCTTTTTCTTTCGCTACATAAACCCACTTTCTTCTTACACTCAGTACTTTAACCCCTTCTCAAATCAATTCTTTAAGGGCAAATAACTTGAATCATTGATATCCGTGTGTTTTGTAATGTTCATCCTTGATCATCACTCCACAAGATCATCTAGCTCTATAAAATCCTCCTCCAGAATAGATAGCAAAGTTCCAGCATCAGCAAACATGCCACTTTCAGTCAGCTCAGATGTCTTCACCTGCATGCCAACAACAACTCGAGGCCATGAAAAAAGTTCAAAATAACACACTATCCAAAATGATACACAAGGACACACAAACATGCATGTGCATGCGTGCACACACACACACACACAAACACATGCATGCATAGTTAGAACTTTCAACAATACCATCATAAAAGGCTCTCATTCAAATTAAGCAGATAAGGAGGGCAGAAAAAAAAAACACGGATTTTGTATCTATTTGCACAAATATGAAAAGAAAGAAAAATGAAGATAGATTTGTTTTAGAACCTTGCTTCCCAAATAAATCATAAGACACACACATCGTCAATGTTTGAAGATAGTGATAAGGAAAACGATTACATCAGCAAGCCAACTGACATGATACAACTTTCATTAGATCTTTCTTTTTTCTTTTTTTTTTAAAAATTAAACTTCCTTGGAAGGTAGCGTGTGTGTAGCAGGAACTAAAGTACTTTGAAAGCAGATTGTTGTGTGTTGAAACATTTAACATTTGAGTTTTATTCAATTCCTACAATCAGCAAGTTGACATTTAATATAAATGATACATTCTTCTGTGGTACACAAGCAGAAAGTAAGCAAAGACTACAAAATAAATTGCTTCGGTAACATAAGAAGTATACAAGAAGAATTACGAGCAGGCCTCAAACAAATGTGTATGGGTGAATCAGAGATCTATGTTTCATGTCAAAATCCAGTGATCTAAATAATAGAAGAACACAGCAAAGATAAGTTACCGGATCATTCTGTGGGACACCGGCAGGAAATTGGGAGTTGGCAATCGGAACAGAGCTAGAGGTGACATGATCATCCAGCTTCATAACCAGTCTCACTGGATATCTTGATGTATCACTTTTCCAGTCAATAGAATTGTCTTGGCAGGCTTTAGCTTCATCAACATCAGGTCCATTGTACTGAACACCAACATGGCGTACTACCGAGACATTTTCCTCCGTACAACAACTTAACAAATTCTCAGATATGCAATTCCCAGCACGAGGTTTGACAAACACTCGGCATAAGACAAAAGAAGCCTACAGATGGATAACAGTGAGCTTCAGAGGAAATAACACAATATGCAAATCAAAACCCCACCTTGAGAGCTCTTCATTAAAATGAAAGAGAAAAAATGACAAACGGGATCTCTTATCTCATAAAAAGTCATGAAAAACACAAACGGCACGTTGTTGACTGACATTTCAAAGAACAAAACGAAACAAAATCACATTATTGACCTAAGACAAGACACTTCCTCATGTCAGACGTCAGGACCATTGTTTGTCAAAGAAATTCCTAAAAACATAAGATTATAAAGTTAAAATGAACTTACATGTAGCTCTCAACTTAATGGTGACATCAACATACTTAGACACTGGCACAAGCAAGAACAACACCTCAGATGAAGTTCAACTGACAAAATGCTAGGTATGAGAATGTCAATGCAACAGCAGTGGCAAAATTACATAGCTGCATTTGAAACATTAGCCCAAGAAGACTAGAACAAATGCCGGGAACTTCTACTTTTCAGCAGAAATTAAGAGCCAAGAATAGCCGTGAATGTAGCATCTAACCAAATGCTTTAATCAACACCGGCAGAACGTTGTTGATGATGGAAAAACAGCAGCACCACATATAAAGAATGCATTTCAAACTGGTCCCATAGCATCTAGTGGTCTCCGCAATTGTTCAATAAAAGTGAAATAAGATTGGTTATACACATAACTCAGTCCACAGGCTTCCAAGCATTCGGCAAGGCAATTCATGAAATAAAAAATTTACATTTCTCACTGACTACAAAACAAAATCAATGTTCATGCACCATAATCAGCAAGCTACTGTCAAAATGCACATATTCTCAAATCTAAATAAAACATCCACAGGAATCAACAACAATATCCACAAATTGAAGAGAGACAGAGAGAGAAAGGAATAAAGAACTATAAGGGCGAGTAAATCTAAAAATTTTGGAAGAAAGAAATTCAAAGAGAGTACCTTAAGGTGATCAAGCAGGGCATACTCATACATGACCCAATCCGTCCTCAACGCGCTCTTCCGCGTCTCCCCCATATAGAAAACGAACCTCGTTCTTGTACCCACCACCAGCTTGCCTCCTGGGCCCATCACGTCCCTAACCTTCCCTCTCCTCTTCCAGTACCCTGCCTTTGTCACTCTTTTCTCTCTGCCACTGCTCTCCTTCAAAACCCTAACCGTGTAACAGTACCAGTGCCTCTTCCCCCCTCCATAACCATACGCAAAGCATGCGCTATCCGGAAGCTCGAAAGGATCGTAGTCGGACAAATTTAGCTCCTTTATCAAATCATAGCCTTTCAAATTATCAAGATTACCATCGCCGCTAACGTGACCGTTCTTCGAGGGGAGAAAATAGCAGAGGAGCTGTTCCTCGGTGGGGTAGAATCGGCAACCTACCGGGAGAAGAAACGACACCGGTTTAGCACTCCCAGCGTCTTCCATTGCTAGTCTTGCCGCATCAAGAAGACAATTCAGCTTAAGATTTTGTGGGTGGTTTTGTAGAGAGGAACGAAAGAAGCGTGCACCCGAAGTTTCTATGTTTAGAGTGACAGTGATGGAGTCCTATAGAAGAGTACGTTTTCCTTATCCGCCTGGCGTTAATATTTTTCCTCATTTTGGGGTCTGATGTTGATCTGTCTGAAGTTGGGGAGCGTACGCAAAATACGTGCACCCGCCGTGTGGAAAATTGGTGGCTGCAATGAGCTGAGCCGGCGGCTTTTTATTGGCTGACGCAGAGTATAAAGATTTGACTGTGGCATAAAAGATGGGGATCGACTTTGCTCAGCCGAAAAGTCTCTGAGCAGACATCCAGTGAATAACTTGCACATGGTTAATATTTACGCGACGTATTTATATCCGTCCGATCAAAAAACATTGAGGTTAAAGTCAAATGCGGATATGGAAACTAATAGCTCTGTAGCAACTATAAGTCTTCCACGTGTTATAAGAGCTCTCACGACGATCTATACTTGTAAAAGAGTATGAGTGTTTCGACGGTTGGCTACTGTGCTTGTGAGAGTAGGTTTCTGTACTCGCTTCAGTGGCTCCGTAGATTCTTGCCTAAGGACACGTGTTTTGCTAAATGAGAAGAGTGCTGGTTAAACATGCACGCTTCTAGTTTAAGGTTCGAAGAAAGACAGATTCGGCTGCACTATGAAAGGCAAATAAAATTAATTATAAAAAAAGAATTTTAAAGACTATAAATACTTCCTTGAAAATAAAGAAATAAATATTATTTAAAATTTTATTTTTAAATAAATTTTGATTTTTAATATTTATTCAAATAAATTTTAATATACTAATTTTATTTAAATTGATTAAATATTATTTGTAATATTTTTATTTAATAAAAAACAAAAAAAAAATTTGTACACGATAAAGGTAGATAAAGCCACACAACAATATATCCTTTTTTATTTCATCATTAATGCTTCAAATTAAAAGTTTTTGATTATCAAAATTACAACAAAAGCATATGTTTCACTTTTTTACACTGACTTTATATACATGAATTATCTTTTCTTAGTATTTGGTGTTAGTAATATAGGTATCAACATTAGAAAGCATAGGTATGTTAAACTTTTGTGATAGTCTCAAATTGTTGTTGCTTTTGATAGCATCAATTGCCATTGCTTAGTTATTTGTCATGCATGATTAACTCCCATATCATTGCACAACAAAAAATAATTAGGGTTTAAAAATGGTATTTTAAAAAAGCATGTTTATAGTTATCTTCAAATTGAGGACTTCATTTTTAAGGTTGATTTGAGATTTTTAATAATTTAGTATGATCAAAATAATTGCATGATTTGCTTTAATAATATATTTTTGTGTTTGCTGTGGTTCGTTAAGACTCATAGATGAACATTCATGTCTGACCAATAAAAAGCACTGTTTATTTTGCTTTAATTTTTGTAATTATTAATAAATGTGCAACTGACTGATAAAATATAAAAATTTAATTACTAAATATTATTTCATAGGTTATAAAAACTACTATTATTTATAGTGCGGCCTTGCCAAGTGAGTTAAATTTACTTGAATTGGTCATGTAAATTTGTAGTAGCTAATTTGTTTTATGTATAATTTGTTTTTCTCGTTCTGTCTTGTAGCTTCCAATCATCTTGTGATTTTACAGTATGATTGTATATTTTAGCTTATGCATTGTTCTTTTTTTTAAGCTTTTCTTTATAAGGTCTCATCCATACCTACTATGATGTGCCTATCAGTTTTTTTTTTTTTTATATACAAGAATTATACAATGGTACAAAAGAATCTATACTAGAAAAAAGTTAAAGTCTTAGTATCATTTTTTGCTTAACATATATATACTATATGTATAAACTTGTCCCACCAGAATACTATATATGTCACTTAAGAACTTTTTCTAATTATGCAAGGATAAACCCTTACATTTAAAGAAATAATTTCAAAAGTAAACTTTTGCTTTTGTGTCAGATATTTTTATAGAAATTTTAAAAAAAATCAAATGAAAGTTCTTGAAAGACTCAATATATTTTGCAATAAAGGTTACAACATTTGTTGAGTTCAATACCATTATGCGTAGACATAAGACTCTATGTGTGAGAGTTTATGAGTGGTTGTTTAGGATACTAGTCAAGCAATGGTTTAGGCATGCATTCTCAAGCAGCCCTAAGCATTATATGCTCTTCAATAATTTATTTGCAATATTTGATGCATGTGTTAGGAAGGCTAGGGATAAGCAAATTTTACAGTTATTAAAGGATCAAAAAAATTACTTGATGTAGAGGATCCATATTAATAGGGATCAAATACAAAAGTGTTAAAGATGGTTGTGTCCAAAAATACAAAGTTTTTTAAAGAAAATCAAGATCAGGTCTAAGAGTATCAAGTACCAAGTCAAATACTGTGAATAGCAATATGTAGTTGATTTAGCTAACGGAGTTGTAGGTGCAATAGATGAGATCTTATTGACATCCCATGCACACATGTAGTTAATGCAATTTATTATAAAAAGAAAAGACCAAAAAAGTATGTTGATACTTGCTAGCATAAAACCATAAGACTCAATTCGCTATTAGAAAGCTCCCTAGAAGACCTAAAAAATAAAGAAGAAAGGACATTGATTAAATTGCTCAAAATCGAAATAAGATGTCTAAAAAGAACTATCATATCATATGCAATCAATGTAACAAGATTGAACATAATACTTATTCATACAAAGGTCAAGTCAAACAAGTATGTTTAATTAATAATTATTAATCAAACTAGTTGTTTCTTTGTTTGTTAAAAACTAAGTGTATCAATTTATTGTTCAAAAAAAGGGCTAGGTAGTAAGAATGGCACTAAAGTAATATTGATGGGTTCAGGATACCAATGGTAACACCCGAAACAGGTAATTGTAGACAATTGAATTAAACTTATTGATATAGGTAGGTTAATTTAAATGTGTGCTTATAGAGTGGTAGCCAATCAAATACAGATGGTCTATATTTTATGGAAATAGGTGAATTAATCTTGGTTCATGAGAGTGGCAATGTATTTGTTAATTTACATTTTATTTCTTTAATCATTTCATTTTGTACCTTAAATGTTGATGTTGCTTCACTTGTTCTAAGGACAATAGTTATCAAGTGAAGTGTCAACTTCTATCGAGGGATTCATCATGAGGTAGCACAATAATCCTGCATCTGTAAATGCAACAACTGCTTAAGATATGTTCAACTCAAACGTGTTATATATATATTTGACTTGCTTGTGTTGTGTTTAATAATTTTTATATGGTGTTTTAGCCACCCACCAAGCCACTTACCTAATCGCATAGCACAGCCACATAATTACATATGTCAGCCACTCAGCCACCCAAACCAACATTAGTATCACTTAAACCATCACTTAAACCATCCAAACCTTTTTTTCAATTATTTAACGCATCATTCTAACCATACACTATTCCATTTAACCTACTAAGTTCCTAATAGACCCTAAGTAGACCCTAAGTAGACCTTAAAAAAACCCCAATAACATCCAAAACTACATTAGCTCCTTTAGTTTTTAAAGCACCAACGTCGGCCCTTGCAACAACAATGCATCCATTATCATCAAAGTTAATAGTACCATCATACAAGGTAACACTGCCTACAACAAAGAGAGTAACACCTGAAACCTACATGGCTTACATATGATTGTTTGGAATGTAATTGATAGTGGTGCAGTTCAAAATGTAATTGTGTTAAATATTTTCACTGATGTTTTGAATCTTCAATAGCATCACCAACATTTTTTATATTTAAGATTAATGCAACTTTATATTAAAATATATTTTTATTGGATATTTTCAAGAATGTTATGGAATAATTGTTTAATGTAATATAAAAAATTTTATTTACTTGCATAAGAAATTTTTTATTTAGGTTAAAATTGATATTTTCATTTTATTAGCCACACTATTTTTGGTCGTATTTTAAGTTTGTCTAACATTCAAATACAAATAGCTAATTAAATCAAAACTTATTTAACTAAGAATCAATCAAGATTCAAGCAAAATACATTCAATTTAGAATAAACAAAAACATATTTAATTAAGACTCAATCAAAATACATTCAATCAAGAATAAACCAAAACAAAGTCAACCAAGATTGATAACACAAACAAAAATCTATAATTCAATATTTAACTATTGATAACAAAAGTAGATTTTGTCCAAATATAATTAATATAATAACATTCGTTCATTGACTATATCATCAAACACATTATATATTAACTACCTACAACATCAACCTACAATATCAATTTTTTATTTCTTATTCTAATGTAGTGCAAAATCAATGTAATTAATACCATAATAGTACAGTAAGCCTCTGATAAAAAGTGAGTTGATCTTGTAACTTTCGGATCTGAATTAACAATTTTGGAATAAGTTGCATTTTTCGATTACGTATAGGGCCATCAAACCAAACAAAATAATCATAATAACTAAGTTTCTGCATCAAGCCAATATAATATATAATTAGTAGTAAGAAATCTATCAATAAACAAGATCATGTGCAAACTTAAAAGTTTTATCTGATTGAACCCCTTCTAAGAAAAAAACTTAAAAATCTAAGTACACAATAAGAAAAATAACTTTTAATGATGAAAAATATCTATCACTAAATTTTTTAGAGACAAATTTAGCGATTGATTTCATTCAGTCGCTAAAATTTTAACAATCAATTCAAATTGATCGTTAAAAATTTATTTGATGACTGATTGAAATCGATCACTAAGTTTAATATTAATTTTAAAAAACAAATTAATTAAAATTACATAAAATTCATAAAAAATTAGATAAAATTAAAAAAATACATGTTTTCTATTTTTCATAAAATAAAAATTATGTAAATGAAATCAAATATTATATTCATAAAAGAAATGACATCTAAAAATCAAGCAATGTTGGACGTGCGCTTCTCAAAAGGAGAGTCTCCATCCTATGGATGCACTTATTCATATCAACTTATCTATAAGCATTCTGCATCTCATTATCATAGTGTAAGCAATCATGCTTTCTCGCCCTACGTTCTTCATCCAATCGCTTGTCTATAGGCTTACACTCCGACTCCATACGCTCTTCTATATTTTTATATAAGAGCATATATCCTACATGGTTACCTCATCAATAGTGCATCCACTACTAGAGTTGTTGCCTAAATACCATGATCGAGCTTGGCTATTAATCCCATACACCTAATACTTCTTCTCTCAACCTACTACCTCATAATGGAGCTTAGTGTAATATATTTTAAGCATGTCCAAAGATCCCTGCTCTGACTGAGAAGTCGAGGCAACCAACTACTTGAATCGTTTCTATAATAAAGTAGTTTGTTAACTTACTCGTTAGCTAAACCAAATAGTAAAGTAAAAAAGATAACATAATTTTAATTATTTATTAAATATTAAAGAAAATTAATTGATATTTATTTGTTTGACATGCTCATCTATGAACTCATCAAGGCTAACTAGCGTGGGTCTGTTTAAAAAGCTTTATTGCAATAAAGCTTACAACTACATTCTTGTGTTTGAAAAAGAAAAAAAAATTAATTAATAATTTATATTTATAGAAGTAATTTAAATATTATATGTACTAATTGTCGATAATAGTTTTGTAATGAATATGAATCGGCACTATATCGAGAGGGACTTGACTCGGGTCCGTCTGTCTCGCTCCATCGATTGCGTGACATGGTTTTGCATTTTTATCTATACATTGATCAGTCCTATTTTATCTGTCATTGCTCTCATATAGTATCTCGAAAAAATTAAGACTTATTTCTTACCTTGAGATGGCATGCATACATCAAGTCAGCATATTGGCCTGCAGCATGAGTCTTTTAAGCAGTCTCTGTCATGCCATTTATTTTCTCATCCCATCTAAAATGTTTCTTTTTTAAAAAAGAGTTAGTATGTTAAAATGTAAATTTTTTTTTTTTATAAATAACTATATGTACTTTGAATTCTTCAAAATAAAAATCTAAAATTTTTCAAGAAACTATCCTCCATGTATACCCAGATGGATCACAAAAATCTAAAACTTTTATTTTTAGATGCTTATTAATAAAAAATTAGACAAAATTTTATCATGAAAAACTAAATTCATATTTAAATAAATTATAAGATAATAATCATACTTGTTATGCATGAAAATCAACATCTATGCATACAATCATGGAAAAAAACAATGAAAATAATAAATTCAACTCATGACTTAACTACCCATTAATCAAACTTAATGAAAATTGAGACTATTTATTTTTAAACACACATTAATTAGAGATTGATATAATCTTATTATGGAAAACTAAATTCATATTTACAAATAATCATAAGAAAATAATCGTATCCATTATGCATGAAAATCAACATTAGATGCACATAATCACAGAAAAACATCAATGAAAAAACAAATTTAGCTTAAATTACATATGATGTTCTTCTCGTAACGTCAAAACCTTCTTCCTAGGTTTTTTTTAGTCCATGAGGTATGCAATTTTACTTTTTTTGTTTTAAATTTTAATAACTATTTAAGTGAGCATAATTTTTATGATAGTCACTATTAGAAATGGTACAAAGAGGAACTTTAAACACAAACATGTTGGGTTAAAATGAATATAAATTGCATTTAACATGTTTCATTACACTAGTATGTTACATTGTGTTTACTCAATTTTTTTATGCGTGATTTAGTATGATATATAATATAAGCATATTTTAATTGCATATAATTATTTAAGTTTTTGTTAATTTATTTTTAATTTATGTCAAGATATGTGTTTTATAAAAATCAAAATTTACAATTACATGATAAAATTATTAAAAAAACATTAGTATTTTATTACAAACTACTTGAAAATTTTAAAAATGTAAAGGAGAAAAAATTACAATTAGCAATGTCAAAATTTATCAAGTGGATTGATGTTGTCTCTTGTTAGTTTTCTTGATTGTCTAAAACTTTCATCCTTGACTTGTGTGTGCGGGTTATGTTTTATAGCCCATCAACAGTTGTATTTTGCGAGGCCATTATACTAACTAGTCAATAGATGCTTCCAAAGAATGGTTTGAGGTGGTATTTCAAATGCATTGAAAGGATATCTCGCTCATGGCACATATTGGATCTATGCGTGAATCGTATAATGCACAAGGTGTTTTATTATTTAAGAAGTGACTACTTTGCAATGTGTGTGAGGCAATTGTTTGCACCATTGTTTGTTATGGGGCTTGTATTTTATGGATCTTGTCATAGGTCACTTGATATTTATAAAGCATAGTTGATTTCTCATGTGGTAAAGATCATTTATTGCTAGTGTTATCATAACATGCCTTCATATGGCCTCCTCATTTAATTTTGGGGATCATTTTGGCATATTATACTTATAAAAAGCATCACCACATGACATCTTATAAAAAAAAAATCAGCACAGGACATCTTATAAAAAAATATCACCACAATTGAAAATACCAATATTTTGCAAAACCATCTTAATTTTAATTCATAAACGAGATACTGAATTTAAATGGTCAAAAAGGGATACATTTTATAAATACATAAAAAATAAATAAAAATTTAGTATAAGTTGATGTCAACATCTTGCTTTCTTCAATGTAATAAGATAAGGGACAATTTTTTATTTGAGTGGCTGTATAAAAGTATTTACGAATATAACCATGTCAGCTAATCTATGTTTTTTTAAGCATTTTTTATCCATTTTCAAATTAATTTACCTTAATAAAGAGTGAGCAATTATATCCTTATTCATGAAGGAGAATCACAAAAATCAAAACTTAAACATCTTTTTTTCCCTCACTCTCTCATATCATGTTTATCTTTCTGCTTCACGTCTATTCTTTTCACTTAAGCTCGTTGACTTCTTTGCTTTTGTTGTTAATTGACCATCTTAAAACATCAAGAAGCCATAAAAACTATAAAAAATTGGTAAAGGTATGTTTTTAAATGGTTATTTTAGTACGAAGTTTGGATTTGGTGCTTGTTAGATACCTACGAATCAAAACATCCGGTAACATTTGATTCACCGTTGTTTTGTATTTTTGAGTTTGCTTTCTGTATGTGGAAGCTTGAATGGATGTTTTTAATGTGTTTTAAGTGATTTTATATTTTGGTTTATGAATCTTTAGCGCTGGGTACATTATGGTACTTTTTTTTCTTTGTTTTGATATTTTAAAGATAAAGAATTGGTTTGAGAATATCTACATACATCGCATATGTTAATCATTCAATTTTTGGTGTTTAGGTTTGAATTCCTTAGTTTGCATATTGATGTGCATTGTCTGATTGCTTTTGTGCCTTGATACCAAGAACCATATCATATTTGATAAAATTGTATGATTTCTGATGAAATCGTATGTTGTTTTATGAAGTCGTAGCATGTTTGATGAATTTGGATCATGTTTTCCCCTTTCATACCCTTATTGAAAAAATCATAACTAGTTTCACAGAATCGTGACTTCCTTGGCAATTTTATATTATATATATTTTTTTGTTTTATATCTATCTTTTATGTTTTGTAACATGATTCATTAAATTTTGTATCTAGTTTTATTAATTTTATAACTTTTTATGTGTTTTTTTAATTGTGGCCTCAACTTGCTTGGATTTAGACTTTTTTTTTGGGTCTAAATGTAAATAGCCAACGCTAGATCCATTTATAAGCCATATGTAATCTCCAAGGAGCTTTAGAAGCCTGGGAAGCTACTGAAGCATTGCGACAATGACATTATTTTAACTCGAAAAAGGAGAAGTTTAATACGACTTGTTTGGGCATTTTGTACATATGCATAATGATTTCAACTTCTCCAAGATGGTGCATAACCTACTACTTTAGGAGATTCAACAAAACCACGAGAATAAGATGTGGTTTAAATTTGGTGAAGGTGAGGTCCGTTTGAACAAGGAAGAATTTCACCTAATTATTGGGTATTTGGCAAGCTACCAAACACAAACAACATTAAAGTCAATCAATCTATTATCCTTATCTAATACTTTTGGGGGAAGGACAAAAGACAATGCTGCTACAATGAAATTTTGAAGATCTTAATAACCAGGTAAAGATGAGGATGTTATACATGCTGAAGGCTTCATTAAAGGCCATGACTAGCAATAACAGGTCTCCACACGATAATTCTATATGGTGGATAACTTAGAAGCATTCAACAACTTCTCATAAGATAGATGGGTATATTGCAACTCCTTAGGCGAAAGTAAACCTCATAGTGGCTAAGACAAATATCATGAATTCCCTTAAGCAAGGATGTCATGAAAAGCAAATGACGATTCTTAAATCGATCTAGCTTGCATTTCAAGGTTATGAAATTGGTGGTCGGGACTCATCTCGCACTATTTCGAACCCAATTGTCTATAAGATAACTTGTTATGATTATTTTTAGTTGATTTTATAACTTTGTTGACCAAATCATAATTAATTCACCTAAATCATGTTTTAGTTATATGAATCATAGCTAGTTCAACTATATCGTACCTTAGTTATGTTAATCGTATCTTATTCAGATATTTTATATCTTGTTTTTATTAATAGTTTAGAAATATTATGTCATAATTAGTTGTTTTTTTTTTTTTTGTAACTTAATGTGGATGATGTTACATATTTTTTCGAGGATAGTGATAAAAGGCTCAATGTCATGTTGTGATGTTTGTTATAAGGAGAAGTTAGTTGAGTCTGTTGATTCAAATGATGTTAGCATTGGTGATGAAATTGGCCTTTGTCAGGCCCATTAGAGATGAAATGGCTACTGAAAAGTCAATTGATAAGGAAGCAATGGCACATGTAAGGCCACTTGGTAAGGAGCTAAGTAACGGAGGGAAAGGTGGTTTTAAGTGAGGTTAGGATTAAAGGGAGGAAGAAGAGGTGGCGGACTTAGCAACATTGTTCTAGTTGAGGTCGACAATATGCTATGCCTATTGTTAGGACTTGTAAATGATTTAATTGCACAACCCTTTTATCGATCCTACAACGAAGAGATGTGTCAAGTCTGACCACATCATTCATGCAAAATTAGAGATATGAAGTGATATCATTGATGTGTACTCTACAATTATAAAAAGATAAGCTTAGTAAGTAATTTATGTGTGAAAGTGTGTGTATTATTATTATTATTTTTTGCATATTTCCACACCTTCTTTTTATGCTTTAACAAAAAATTGACTTACTTAATGTAATTGTGATGTCATTGTTAATCAAAATATTAATGTCAGTTGGTTTCGCATATTATAGGGCAAATATGAATGGATTGATAACTCGATAGATTGATATGAGATTTTCATAAAATAGTTTTGATATATTCGTTCTTTGATTTAAACGTTCGTATGTAGTTTTATGATTTGTAAGTTGATTTCATATTTCGTAACTTGTTATAGTATTTTGCAATAAGATTTATATTTCATAACTAGATTTCATATTTTGTATCATATCAATGTAAATAGTTTGATTTAATTTGTAATTTGTTTTGGAAATTCGCAACATGTTTTCTGAAATTCATAACTTGTTTTCGCAAATTCATAATGCCTATTCATAATTATTTTTATGCTTTCATACCATAATGGTATTATTTTGTAACATGTTTAAGTATTTTGTAGCCTATTGATGCATACTTGAGTCTTCTTGAAAGCAATAAAAGGAGTTTCCATTTGTATATGCAAAAAGAAAATTTATCTGTAACCTATTTTTTTTTATATAAGTTTATAGATTGTCGAGTATTTTGAATTTATTTTTCTTTGTTGAGTTTGTTGACAAAGTTGCATACCTAAGTTTTTTTTTTTTTCAAATTTATAGGCTTCATTCTTTTAAATACACCATGATCACGAAAGTGATCTAGTTGCAGATGGACTTCTTTTGCACTCAAATTATGAAATTCACAAGTGCATGATAGACTTTTAGATTGTGTCATGGCAAATATTATGATGGTTGTCTTGCTTGGCACACTGTGAATAAGATGAATTGATCTTTATTCTTTATTGCTTCCATTTTTAATTTATATGTTAATGTGACTATTAGTTTTATGCCACATCGGATGAGTTGTATCGGTTGGTTGTGCTTTTCGACTAGAAAAACATACAATACGAATTTTCAACTCTTACTAGATAAGAGTTAATAGTCCAAGAACAAATCTGATGGAAAAATTGCTTCAAATTCATTGTCTTTGTGTTTTTATCAAGTAGTGGGTATTTTTTACATAAGCCTAATGTGACATTGTCTATTGTTCCACTCTCATGTACATTGCACCCTAAAGTTAAGTTCCCATATCAGTTAACATAATAAATGCTTTTATACTTCTTTAATTTTTTTGTAGTTTTTTTGAATTAGTAATAATTATGTCTTTTTTACTTTTTTAAAGTGGTAACTGTAATCCTCATATATTGTATATAATAGAGTATTTACTAGCGAACAAGCCTCTAAAATACACTGATAAAGAGATGTCACAAATTAGAAAGCATATGATTCTCTACTTTTTTGTCAACTTTATTGAGGATGAGAATTGACTTTTTATTTTTATTATTTTGAATTTGCATTATACATATATATTTATATATACATTTCATATGTATAAATAATAATTCATTTATCAATGAAATGCAAATTTTATATATGTATAAATTCTTAATGCTCGTATGATTTTTGTATTCAATCTTATTATGAATTCTCAAATTAAGTAACAAAATTAATATAACCTTTTTATGATTATCCTAATTTAATTACGAAATTAGGAATAAACAATATATAATTTCAAGCACTTGTTACGGGATACACTAATCTTCTTACAATTTACCCAACCATGTCACAAAATCAGGAAAAATAAAAAAAAATAATATATAATTTTAGTAAAAAAATCATGAAATATGCATAATTTTCTTCCTATTTACTCAATTTTGTTACAAAATCAAAATTATAATATATGATTCCATTAATCTTCATAATATTTCTTTAGAAATGTGATTCAACAATATGTGATTTAAGAACTAATGTTACGAAATTAGGAAAATGCAATTTTGTTCAACAAGGCATGATGTAATAAAAAAAGTAAAAATGAAGCAGCTGCATTACCAACAGTAGTCCATTTCACTTGCTTTGTATGTGACCTCAAAACCACATAACAATCAATAATCTAACTATATAACAATTAACAATCTCAAACGGATAACAACAAAAAATTTGAAAATATATTGAACATTATAAGTTTATGATATCATCATCCATTAAAAATGAACTTGGAGGTATTTGATAAGTTCATGAATTGTGCTCGACCCCATCACATTTACGACTTTTACAATGCACTTGATAAGGCACACTCGATGATTGAGATTGGCTTGCCACATTGTGATTCTATGGGTTTGGGAATGTCAATCGATTATATTCAAACTGATCACTCTTAGAGCTATTATTTTACATGTGTTTTCCCCACCAAAAGGTATTATTTGCTTCTTTAGATGATCTATTGAGTTACAATTATTCGACAAGAATACTATAACCCTCTTAACTTCGTTAGGCACATTGCAATCAAACTTATCACCAATTAGGTAGATTAGCTCAATGAATGTTACTACAAGTTGCTTCAATTTGTAATATTTAAAGCAAAAAGTTAACGAAATCATTGTTATATTCCTTAATAAAGTGAAGATTTGTGAAGTTAGTAACAAATAATAATGAATAATAAATATCAACAATAATATAATCAATGTTACGAGGAAGTTAGTAGTTTGCACATAGTAAAATATCAGCTGAAAACTCCTTATAAGTACAAGTACGTTCCCTAAGGTTAACCACTATCTCCTAAACCTTGTGTCTGACCAAAAATACAGTCCAATCAACATTAAAATGTCATATATAATGAAGCTTTTTGTCTTTTAGTTATCAAAGTGGGCTTATTATGTTAATTATAACCTTTAAGACTTAGCTTTCTCATGTCAGTCAAAAAACCCAATGTTGCATCATATCTATAATGAATTCCAATAAAATTATGATAGGTAACTCGTGAGCAAATAGAAGGCATGAATTAGACTCTCAATAATGATGGTGGTCATGATCAGCATCTCCGAGGATAATATACGCATGACCTTTTTCGGATCTTTCCTTAATGATATAGTCAAATGCTTAAGGGTAATTAGCTTACAACTCAGTCATCAATCAATTGAATTTAGATTTTTGATGTGCCCTTGTCACATTATGAAATATATTAAACATGTCTTTCCTCTTGCATGTATTTTTTATGTCTTGGTTATATTTCAAGAATATAAACTATGAAATGAATCGGGAAATATTTTTACAGTGGCTTTTGCAATGCAAAATTAACAATCTAATATAATAACCAAGTCCTTTATAGGACCAATTACTTCTTTCAACTAGCCCAAGAATCACTTTTATGCCTTATAATTCTCTGAGTCACCACAACCAATGCCAGTGAATGTATCTGTTCATTCTTATCCTTGTATGCCACTACAAACATAATACTATGGAACCTTCCATTTAAGCGAGTGACATCGATAGTAATGATCAATCTAATCATTGAATGGAATTCCCTCAATCATTGTATAAGAGTTATAAAGAAATGCTTAAATCGATTAGTCTTACCCTACATGCATCAAGAAGTTTCAAAATCTCTTTCTTTACCACTCCATCATCAGTGGATTCAATCTACATTAGCATTGCTTGAAAAGCTTACAATCTCTCTCTAATAGTATCCTATGTATGCATATGGAAGAGCTCAACCCTTTAATGTTGACTATAATCCAACTAATAACTTTTTTATATTCTCTAAGTACTAGACTCAACTTGTTTTCTTCCAAGATAAAGAATTTATTGGAGATTATGACTGTAAAAGTCTTTTCTTATCTTAGGAAGACATACTTCAATGATCTGATAATAGTTTTAGCTCCAATTTTTATACCTACACAATAGAAAGAAAAAGTTTTGTGTGAGAAAAAGGCAACTTAACATAAGAAACATTATACTTCATATGTTGTAGTAATTTTAATTCGTGAATTGTATTTAAGAAGTCAGAATTTAACATAAACTTCTTTAAGATTTTCTGTGATCTTTCAAGAGTGAAAATCTTGTTAACTGTAACTTTTAAATTATTTTCATCACTTAAATCAAACATTTTTTGTGCTAAAGATTCAATAACATCATAAGATAGATCATTAGGATATCTCATGAAATTATAAATATTAAATTTAATAATTTCACCATCAAATTCCATTATGAGCGTACTATCATGCAAATTAATGGTTCTAGACATCTTTAGAATTTTCAACAAAATTAATGAGTTACATGAATCATCTTTCTCAATATTAAGCACATAAAAATCAACAAGAAAAATCAATCTATTTGCTTGTATTAAAACATTATCTAAAACTCCTTTAGAATACATATCAAATCTATCACCAAGTTGAATAATTACACCAGTCTTTTTAATGGTCCAGCATTCAAAGATGAATAAATGGATTATGGTATAACATTTATTGAAGCACCTAGATCTAACATTACTTTTTCAATCCTAACATTACCAGCTTTGCAAAAAATAGTAACAGGTCTTTACATTGAAGAGGTAATTTTTTTAGAGATTAGTGAAAACATTTTTTTTTCATATTGAAAAATTCATTATCTTTCAATTTCCTTTTATTGTACATAACTCTGAGAAATTTGGCATATCAAGGTACTTACTTAATCATTAAGTAAAGGAATGTTTACGTTGACCTTGCAAAAGGTAGTGAAAATCTCTTTCTCTTCCTCCTTTTTTTTTTTTGTTTTGAATTTAGATAATCTAAAAGGAAAGGGAAGAATTAGCATGAATGCTTTTGCTTGCACTTTATTAGGTCCCTTAGGCTAATTAAGCTATGCTTGAGGAACCACTTCTTTCTTAATCTTTTCTCTTGGGATGTGTTTTATGTTGGTTTTGCTAGGTTTTTCTAATTGAGTTTCATTTCTCAAGATAATTAAACGAGCATTCTGTTTTATAGGTTGATAATAGTTTGTGAAGGTAATTTTCAATAATATTTCAATCTACTCATAAAAGATGCTAGTTGACTTACTTGATACTTTAACTTTTTAATGCTTGTTCTTGTCTCTTGTTGAAATTATTATGTTTTAATTACAAGTAATTTAATAATTTTTTTAAAAGATATACTTGAAGTTGAAGAATATTATGGTAGTAGAGCTAGCAATTTAGGTTGAAAGTATTGGAATGAAGCTCTTACTCTATAACTAAAATTGAGATATACCTCAATCTTAGGTTGTATATTTTTGAATAAGGATCATAATTAGGCCTGAAAATCCTCCAAGTGCATTAGTATGCTCATAAGAATGATCTTGAAATGTTAGTTGGATAACTTTAGTGGCAACATAAATCCCACAAGCTTTAACTTGTTGCATGTTTCCTATAGCCATTTGTAGAATAAGAAAAGTTAGATTAGCTATTTGATTTTTAAAGGAAGATTTACTTACTTCATTTATCCTTTTTCAGAGATGTGATTTATTTGAATTCGAATTGTTATGACTTAACGATCATGGAAAAAATCAAGTATCTAACCTCACGAGGAGTTTTATTCACTATGGCACCTCCATTAGCTGCATACATCATTCTTCTTTCCATTGGTAGTGATCCTTCATGAAAATATTGAAATGAAAAGCTATTTAGAAATTTCATGTTAAGTACAACTTATGCATAATGATTTAAATCTTTCTTAATACTCACAAAAGGTTTCATCATCTCTCTACCTTGTCCCATATATTTCCCTTATGATGCTAGCAGTTCATGAAGGAGAAAAAAAATTTATCAAGGAATCGTTTTACCATCTTTGTCCATGTGGTCATACAACTGAAAGATAAATAAAACAACTAATCCTTAGCATTTTCGAATGGTAAGAATGAAAAAGCATGTGACTTTATATGCTCTTTAGTCATTTGATGTGGTTTCAAGCTCAAACACACCACATGGAATTTCTTTAGTCTTAACGCCACAAAACTTATGAGCAATGGATCAAACCAAGCTTCAACTCAAAGTTTACTTGTAAAATTAGGTATTGAATGCAAAGTGGCTACTGATTAATTCTAACGTAGCCAATTGTCTTAAATCTCTCTCTTTATTAGTCATATTTTGTTTTATTTCAGAATTATTAGATGAATCAACCAAATCAAGTGTAAAATTGAATCTAAAGAATAAAGATGAAAACTCTTGTTGATTGCGCACTTTAGCTTACTTCCTTAATCTTTTTGTTATATTCTCAATCTTAAAATTGTATGGAACTAGATCACTTGCACAAAAAGAATGAGGCATTAAAATAAATCTAATTAAAATTAATTCCTAGGTATGACACCAAAAATTAGTGATTGTCGAGACTAATAAATTAGATTCTTGCCAAAAAATAAATAAATTGTAGTATAAATGAGTTAAGTCGTTTTCATGAAAATTGGTTAAATTTATTTTTTTACAAATTAAAACAAAAAAATAAAAAAATAAAGTTTTAAAAATTAAAAGTAGATAAAATAAAATTAATTAAAAAAAAGATAATAATAGGATTTGGTTGGAAAAAAATCAACATAATAAAATATCAAATCAAAAGAATAATTTTAAATTTGATTTAAAAATAAATCATTAATGCAAAGATAAAATTTGTTTATACCAAATATGTTATGGTTATTGGTACAACCTAATAACTTATATTTTCTTATGTCTTCTTTAAGTAGGATATGATCCTTAATTATTTTTTTGCTAATAAATAGTCTTCGATACTATTTTATTATTTAATTTACTAACATTATTAAAAATTAAATAGACTGTCAATTCCAACCAACAAACACACATGTAAGTTTATTTAAACTAAATTATATATCTTCATAACATAATTGAAAATCATCTTTGTGATCAACTATGTTATTTATCACTTATATTAGAACAATTAAATAATTACAGATTTGAAGTTCTAATAAGTAATTTATTATCTTAATGACAGAACAAAGGACCTTTTTTTTATTACAATCAACTAAAACAATAATTATCAACAAGCACAAAAAAAAAATAAAAATATTAAAAAATAATAATTAAAATTAGTTAGATTTCAAAATTTTTGAAGAACTAAGTCCTTGATTATCTTGATTGAAAAAAATGTCTGGCAATCCATAAGAAAAGAAGAAAAACCCTAAAAAATAAAAAAAAAAATTAAGGTTGAATGTTGTTCTTTATGGAAGATACATTCTCTTTATATGAGAATTTTTAAATATAATATTCTACTTTAATCGGGACTATTAAAAATAAGATGGAGTAAAGATAAAATCTTTACAATTGTTTTTTTCTTTGAAATAAAAAATAAAGTCATGTTACTAGTATAATCCTAATACAATGAGGTGTGTTTACGTCTTATTCAAAGATATTTTTTGGTTCGTTCACACCTCCTAGAATCTAACTTTTCCTCTCCAAATCAAGTGATTTGAGTTTATCTTAGTTATATTCTTTAATCCATCTTGCTAAATATAATATAGTCAAATTTAAGATTTAATAATTTACAACCAATACATAATGAGAAAATATAATAATATATATGACTATCATGAATTCTATCATTTAATTAACATTAATGCTATAAGTTTTATTCAAATTTGAGTAATGAAATAGGTAAAAAAATGTTCCAAAATTTTTTTAAAGTTTACGTGATAAAGCATATATATGCATTCTCACCTATGATTTTAAATAGCTTTTTAGGATGTTTTCTGTCCCATCATCCTTTAGTGTTTTTTAACTTAACATGGATAAGATACATGAAATCCTTACGAGGCATGAAGAGGCAAAGTGGCCAAAATCTGATATGTGCAATTCATATGAATTTATTATTAAATATTGTTTATTATATAAAGTGTTCATTAACAATTGGATGCCTAACAAGCACTAATAGAAGGTGTATAGGATATATTGTGGATTGGGTTATAACTTTGGATAACACATCTTCGAGCTGATCACAAGGCAAGCTGAATCAATTGCCACCAACCTAAGTTTGCCTTTTTCTTCACTAATATATCAAGTACTTCAATAAAATACAGCCCTTATTGGGAAAGAGAAACTGGCAGCTCCATGGATCTTAAAAATGCCTGAAAAATGTGCAAAAGGAAGTCATGTTAATGACGTAGTTCTAAATCCAACTTCAAGTGATGACACTGAGGTTGTTCCACCAATTGACCTTTTACTACCATGTCAAGTGCAACGCGTCCTATAGTAAGTTCATCCAAAATCTACAACTAATTGCAAATTGAACTAAGAAGAATATGTAAGTAAAAGAGAAACTTTTTTGCACCAGATTAAGGCCAAGGAAACTAAGCTACTTTAGATGATCCGAGATTGCATAGTTTTAGATGAGTCAAGGTCTCATAGTCTTTAAAGATTTTGGCATTTCTTTCCGAAATTAAAGGGAAGAAATGAAGACAAAAATTAAAAGGGCGTAGTTTCTGTTTGGAATAGATCTTAAAAGACAACAGATTTTTATTGAGTTTGTTGTTGCTTTAATGTTGTACTACTAATAAATGAGAGAAGACACAGCTACTATTTTTCGAGAAGATTAAGGTACTTTAATTCTTGACTTAGCCTCTACTGTATGTTTTATCAAAATATCAAAAAGAAAATTGTTGGAGTCAATAAGTTGAGAAATGTTGATAATTTATTTGAAAAAGATATTTTAGGATATATTTTCATGAATATAATTGACAAATATCTAGAAAATGAGCTAGTAACATCGAGATATATATTACCATGAGCAAGTATCGTTGAAATTATCATGAGATGATTATTGTCATAAAGTCTAAATCAAATGTATCTTAAAGATAAAACACTATATAAATGCATTAAATCTGCTTGAAGATTATATGCATAATATTTTCATATTTAGTGAATTATTCACATCTAAACATGATCTTATGGATGTAAATTGTAAAACTGAATTACGTAAAAATCTATCTATTTCATTTATTTTATGTTTATATAACATTGAACGTATCAAGCTTCAATCGGCTTATTACTAACAATTAACTATTTTATCTATAATTATGTTGATCTTTCAAAAAATATAATATCACGTATAATAGATAATTAGTTCTCTTATATATAAAATCTAATTTTTTGTAAATAATAAATATTGAATACCACCAAAACTATTTTTTTCTTTCATTTTTCTACTATTTTCAGCAAACCTGTTTTCTATCTGTTCTTTTAAACGCCTTCATTAGGCCTCGAAATTCCCTATTAGATTATCTAAATGTACTTGAGATTGGAGACATGCTTGCGTAACTCAAGAAGGATGTGAGCCCCCGATTCCATCATCGATTAGCCTTTGCTTTTCTTCACAAAGCCGCAAATAACTCTTGGCCTGGTGGTTTATTATTTATGATCGTTGATTAGCTTCGATTTGGATGGGAATATTGTTAGAGAACAAACATTTATTGTATAAAATTTTTCATTTTTATTTTTATTTTTATTAAGTTATTTTTATTTTTTAGTTAAATTAAAAATTGATATATAATTAAATATATAATAATATTATTATAAAATAATTATATTATTAAAGATATTCTATTAAGAATTTTAAAAATAAAAATAATATTCAATATATAATTTAATTTATATAAATTATTTTATTAATTACTATCAAAAATATATATAATATTAAATTTTATTAAAAATATATTTTAAAAAATTATTAATTATAGATTAATAATATAAATTATTTTACTTTTTTAAAAATTAATATTTTAAATATTATTTGATAATATTTATTATAAAATATTATTAAAAATATTTAAAAAATTTTAATATAATATTTTAAAAATAAAAATAATATTAAAATATTTTAAAAAGTATTTTTTTGCATCATTTTGTCAAAATGATGTAATTTTTAATATGAGATATTTTATTCCTTTCCAGTCCCCTTAATGGCGAATAAGACATGGTTACCTGAAGAACACGGCTTGATAAAACTAGGAATGTAGCAGCTGATGGGATCAGGACGCAACTGACATGAACTCATCATCAGATTCAAGGGCACTCATGAACTCTGGTAAAAGGCACATCTCCAAATCTATGCTTCCCCCACCTTCGTTTCCCGGGTACGACGAGACTTTCCCATCAAACTTGTTTGCATATCCACTGCGAAGCGCCACTGCTTTCCCCATACCAAACTCGTTGCCGTACTTATTGAATCTGGGTGAGCTCCCCATCATCACACTGAGTGGATCGAAGAACCGGTGGAGCTGGTATATGAATGGAGACTTCAGCCAATCTTCCACAAACCCACGAACCCTTTTGTCAGAGTGGTTAGCGACAGCTTCGTGCAACTTCCATGCTGCCCATCCAAGATTCTGTTCTAGCAGTTCACCAGCTGTGACCGATGCTTGCACGGTCTGAATTGAGTTCCCAAAATAGTCTGGTGACAGGGGCGGTTCCAATCTTGACCTGTTATTTATAGCCAGCCTGCAACTGGTTATTTTTTCCTGTGGCAGATGGCGAGCCCTTGTTATGGATCTCCACACAAGCGCAGACAAGGACTGGAAGGAGGAAATCTTCTTGGTATTGGATTCCCCATTAGCTTTTTCTTTGAGTTTCTTGATGGATTCGGATGAGAAATGGAAGATTCTCTCTTTGACCTTGGGTGCTTCATATCTGCTGATGAACTCTTCTTCCTTTCTGAAAGGAAGGTTGATGATTGGACCACACCCATCTGGAAACCAACGCTTGTGGACTGGTGGGCGAGAGATGGGTTTGATATTTCCTTGTGCTTGAAAGATTTCGGACCAAGCATTGAAGAAATGCCAGAAAGAGGTTCCATCAACGATGCTATGATTCATGGAAACCCCTATGAAGATGCCATCAACCAACTCTGTAGCTTGAATCGAGAGCAAGGGCCTGGTATGACCATCATGGTTGAGTGCCCTGTCATGGTCAAAGAACGATTGCACAACTACTGGCACATAAGTCTGCGAGAGGATGTCAGATACTGTCATATCAAGAGCAGCATGGATAAATCTTGCTCCAGGACTGTTATTGCAGTCTACAAAGACCAAGTAAGAAGGAGGGTTTTCTCCTTTGAGAGTAGCAAGCTGGCCTGCAAGTGGGTAGAAGTGAACAAGGGTACGGGAAAGAGAGTCCTTCAACCTGTCAAGGAGAACCTTGATGAAGTCTGGTTGGTGATCTGCTTCAGGAGGCTTGACAAAGAGGAGGCCTTTCTGGATATAGTGCACAGAGAGCATGGCGAGGTCCCAGGAACTCAGATAAAAAGGCCGCTTCAACTCTTCTGCCTTGTATTTTGGTGCCACAAAGCATTCTGAAAGGTATGTAACGGTCTTAACATCCATTTGGCCTGAACTTCGGGAGCTTTCTGGTTTTCTGTGTTTTCCAGTGTTGAGATCTAATATGCAGTCTGGCCTTATGTAGGTCGCCAACTCCAAGTCTGTCTTCTTGGGTTTTCGTTTATGACTTTTTGTGTAACATTGTTTAATGAATAATTTAAGACGGTAATACATAAAGAGGATTCAATAACCTCTATATACACTTGCATAACAAGTAACTTGGAAACCCGTGTTGTGCCTCTCCATTTCTTTCTGACACCATCTTAACGAAGATAGAGAAACTCACCACCACATATTCATATCATCGCCTATATGCTTCCAAGAAGGCCTAACTCTCTTAGTAAAAGCCATTGAAGGCCATCGAGTCTGAGCAACTTACCAACCACATATTAGCCACGTTGACAAAATCAAATCAACCTCCCATCTTATGAGAACACCGTTTTCAAATTTTTCTTCCCCGGACTCCCAGCTGCTTAATTATCTTAATTGTTTCCTTTTCTTAATTATGCTGTGGCCTACCAAACCAGCACTTTAAAAAGGAAAAGAAACGGGGTTGCTTTGGACCTCTCAATTATCTAATATTTCTCTAGTTTTGACTCGATCGCTGCTCGAGGGTTGCTGTAGCCTTTGAATTTTTTATCTGATCTTATACAATCCACTTTCTTCCCCATAAAAACCACAATCAGATCTAAAGGAAAAGATAAATGAGGATCCGGTAGATTTGACAGGGTAAGCGACAGAAAGTAAGCCACAACATCACCATAAAATATGGCTAATTGCCGCTGCCCTAATATTACTGACAAGAGCCTTGCTTAATCTTTTAGGCATTAAGACTTGACACCATAGCATAATGCATCCATACCGACCCCACCTACCTGACCTCAAATAAAAAAAGCATAACAAGTAATTCTGAGTAATATCTGAAATGAAATCAGCACGCCAGTGTCCCATAATTCATGCATTCCAACCCCATCTACCCGACCTTAAAAAGAAAGCATAACAAGTCCATCTAACCGACCTCAAAAAGAAAGCATAACAAGTAATTCTAGTCATATCTGGAATGAAATCAGCACATCAGCAAACCAATGTTGGCATGATTCATCCATACGGACCCCAACCTTCCAGGCCTCAAATTGAAAGCATAACAACTAATTTTAGTCAAATCTGGAATGAAATCAGCAATCCTGTCAACACATCACTTCAATATCACAAAACCATCTTGCACATATTAAGAATCCTACATCAACACCAAATCATAACACACTTAAGTTTCAAACTCATAACCAACTACATGAGACCTAATCAAACATCCAATGAAATCTACTATCCAAGACCACAACCAAAACTCCTTTCAAGCAACCCAAGAGCCTTAAGGGACAATGTTATCATTCAGTGACAGTGATGCCAGCTGATCAGCTGGGGCCTGCTGAGCAGCAACACTCCTCAATACCTCCATGGCCTCTGCAACTTTTGCCTTGAGAGCCTCTGGTGACTCAATCAGATGCAGAACCTCAGTCTGGTCCATCTCCAGAAGCATCCCTGTAACCTTTGCTGCTGAATCACGCTCCAGTTGCTCCACTAAAGGATACAGACTTTCACCCAGCATCTGTCCAACAATCAAGAAACATAAACAAAAATGTTCTAATGCTGCCCAACTAGAAAGTAATGCACAAAAATCAAAACCAACAAGGACTTACCGTCCTTTGCTGTTCAGGAGTAGCATTTGCAAGTGCCGTAGCCAAAGCTGGTAGGGGCATCAGCTGACCCACACCATCTCGCATTGGCATGCCACCCATATCATATGGAAGGGAAAGCATGCCTCCGGCAATGCCTGGCACTGGAACTTCTGGCATGTTGCGACCAGGTGGGTAACGGTACATACGTCCCCTAGGAAGCATCTGAAACAAACAATTATATATATAAGACTCACAAAAACATAAAATAGCAAAAATAAACAGAAAAATCAGAAAAACCATTTCAACTCACAAGGAAGCATCTGAGACAAGAATTATATATATTAAGATCTCACAAACACAAAATAGAAATAGTAAACAGAAAGAACAGAAAAAACATTTCAACTCACCTGCTGCTGCATCAGTGGAACTGATTGCTGGGTCTGCTGCACAGGAGTTGCTCCACGTCGCCCCCCTGGGCGCTGACCCTGTTGTCCTTGCTGAACCAGTGGAACAAAGAAATTTGGCATTGGAGCTCCACCTGGCCTCATTCCAGGAACAAGTTGCTGCTGATACCCAAATCCAGCCTAATAATGACCATGAGAGAAACAATCATAACAACAATCCAGAGTTTTTGATTGTCATCAGACAACCCAACTTAAACAGTTGCAAAAGCTGCACTAATTTGTGTTTGAACCCAAACATCAACATAATATCTTCATAACATTAAGAAGTTAACTCCAACTTTCAATATACCATATTTTCTTAACTTATTTACGGGCAGCATGCGCCATTATTTACAAACGTTCTCATAAACAATTAAGCACTGATATTCCACGAAGGGCAAGGTTCCTAGAAAAGAGTAAAAGACTCAAAAGTGTATTCATGTGCAATAGATGTGTGTGAAGAAAGAGAGACAAAACCAATGAACTTCCATTACGAAAACTTCCAACATCATGTGAAGAAGTTGGCACAGAATGTGAAATTCCAGTTTTCATCAGTGTGGGCATAGATGAATTAAAGAAAATATACACAGTGATGTAACTAAATAACGCAAGGAAATTAATTGTCATCAGCACAAAAGCCAGCCATCTACACATCGATTCTTGCTACATAATAGAAAGGTAAAACTTAAACCATGGCACCAGAAATATAGAAATCCCAATCATTATGTCAGAGATGACAAAGTGTAGCTGCAGCCACCTTTCAAGAACAAATATCTTTCGAAATAAACAAAGAATGAATGAAACCAGCATATCAGAGCTAGGAGGATGAAACCATTCCATAGAAGAAGTGTCAAATGTTATTACTTGTGGGGGAATCATAGCAGGAGGTGCTTGCCCATATAAAAAATGTTGACTAAGACCCGGAGCACCAGGAGGGTACATTGGCATACGAGGGGCAACAGAAGGGGCCACAGCTATTGGCCTCATCTGAGAAAACTGAGCCTGCACAAATCCAATTAAAATGTTAAAACAAAAGAACCACAGAACACCATTACTGAGTGAGATATTTCATAAAAGGGATTGGGGCCATAGTGCTTTGCAGAACATCAACTTGAAAGACATTCAATTAAACAATTTAGTGGTCCCATTAACATGTATAACCATATAGACACATCATCATTCCTAACAACCATAAATATCAGGAAGAATACATGTACATATACATAAATAGGTTTAGACAGCACCCTGTGACCTAAGCACCACTATTAGTACATAAAGCGAGCATCGCAGTGGGAACAAGCATCACCGTGGCATTGGAAATCTAATGGCACAACAAAGAGCAAAGAACCTGCTCGAACAACAGAGGAAAGTATCAAACGAAAACTAAACACCCAACAAACAAATTAAAGGTCTCAACTGATCAACTCGCTTTGATGATGCAGAAACATGAGAAGTTCCTAAAGCTTGATTCACATTTGATCCAATAACGATACCTGTAGCCTAGCCCTTCTCTCTTCTTTCCGTTGCGCAAGTGCAACATAGAGTGGTTTGCTAGCAACCATCTTACCATTCATCTCAGCAAGCTGTAGATTTTTTTTTCAAAAAAAAAAGAAAAGGAAAGAGATTCATTAATTCCTGAGAACACAAAAAGAATGATGCAAATTGTCAACTTACAGCTCTAGATGCTTCTTCAGGAGTTGAGAAAGCAACAAACCCAGAACCTTTGCTCAGCCCATTAGGATCACGCATGACCTGTAGATGTTAGAGAAAAAAAAAAAAAGTAGAGTGATTAGTCATGTAACAAACAAGAATATAGAAGTTCAACATTTGCAAAAGACCAGAAAGAGCAAATTATATACCTTGCATGAGGTAATGGTACCAAACTCAGAAAACAATTCCTTAAGTTTTTCATCACCAATGCTATCATCCAAGTTCTTAACATACAAATTCAACCCTTGGAATTTGTCAGCAGTTTCCTTCAGACTTTGTTCAAATCGTCCTTTCAGTTCATATTCTCTTTCAGACTTCTTCTGAGCTTTTCCAACATACCACTCCTTGTCATCAAATTTCTTTCCATTAAGTGCCTCAACAGCATTTGCAGCATCATCCGCATTTTCAAAGTTTACAAATCCAAAACACCTTGACTTGCCATCTCCATCCCTCATCACCACTGCACTAGTAATTGGTCCATATTCACCAAAAATTTTCTTCAAATCTTCATCTGTGGTCGATTCAGAAAGATTTTTCACATAGACATTATTAAATTTTGTTTTATTCAAAGCACATTCTCTGTCCTGTCTACGAAGAAAGCGTCCAACATAGACCTGTTTATCATTAATCAACATGCCATTTAACTTATCTATAGCAATTTGAGCAGACTCCTCGTTATCAAATTGCACAAAACCATATCCTTTTGACTGGCCTGACACATCTGTAGCTATCTTGCATGAAAGAATGTTGCCAAACGAAGAAAATGTGTCATGTAACGCTTTGTGGTCAATAGCTTTGTCCAGGTTCTGCACTCATTAGAAAAAAGATGGAAGAAATACGAGGTAAGTAGCAGGCTCATCAACGAGACCAGAGGCAAGGAATAAAAACAGCACTAGCAATGAATATTTGTTCGATTGGTAGATCTCAACTGGCATGAATCAGACATCAGCACTGGCAGCAAAGAATTCTATAAATGAACACATACAGAAACCAATAAGCTGCTTAACCACCGTGTGAATTTTAAAAAAGGGAGAATAAATAACAGAAAGGAAGAATACCTTGATAAATATATTTGCAGTACCACTCTTACGAAGACTAGGATCTCGATGAGAATACATAATCCTGATGGGCTTGTTATTCAAAGGAGTGAAATTCAGGACATCCATTGCCCTTGCAGCTGTATACAATGTTAAATATACTAAATGGAATGTTATGACAATCAACATAGTCATAGATGAAGAACATCAAAGAGATTTTCATCCTTCAATAGCTCATTTGATACAAAGAACAAAATCAACAGAAGTGCACTTGCAATCACTAGACGTATAAGAAAGAACTATCACATAGGAAAAATCATACTTTTTGAAAACCCAAAAAAATTATGAACCACTGTCCATCTTGAAGAAGAAAACAAGTCTCAAAAAACCAAAGAGGTCAAAAACAATGAAAAACCTTTTGACTTCCAACCATTATGAGGCAAGTTAAGTTGAAGCAAGAACTCTTAGGCAAGGAAGGATAGGATCAAATTTTCTGGTTATCCACTCAGTGTTACCAAATGTTAAATCGGTTGATTTCCTTACTTAACAAAAAAAAAAAAAATCTACCCTTTCTTATCCACACAAATGCAAGAGCAGTGGGAAGATTCATATAATTGAAATCCTAGGACAAGGTGGACCAGAGCCTTAAGTGTCCAAAAACTGCAAAGAAACATACTTCTATCAGGTTATACAGAACTGGGGCTGCGACTCTTTAACAGGTTGGGCATGTATCCTACTGCAAGAGTCATGCCAAATCACCTTCATGCATAGGTCCAAAACAACTCAGTTTGCAAAGGATGAAATCTTAAGGTTTTAACATGATCAGTAGTCCTACTCAAATGCATATCCTTAGAAGATCATGTTTACACAGTATCAAATTAGTATAAGGCACTATCTTTGCATGACATTTTCACAAGCTACATGGTAGACTTCCTCATTAGAAACTTTAGAGCTAACATAGAATTATCCAATCAAATACAATTTATGGACACCTGATTATCATACTACTGCAAATTACTTGTATGATCAACACAAACCCTTTCTACACACTATAAAGTAGCCTCTTATAGTTTCTCCAGTCAAACATGCCAATCAGACTTCAAATTAATTCTACAAATAACAAAAAAAACCTAAAGACTATCATCAAAACATAATCACCGGAGTTACATGATAGATTTCCACATTTACCTCCCAGAGTAGTAAAGCTAAATGCAAATGTTTACTAAACTACCGACCATAATTCAAAGAGAAAAACTAACCATCTTGAGGGTTACTATAGTTGACGTAACCATAGCCTAGAGATCGACGGCTGGTCAAGTCCCTGCACACCCGAACGGACACGACCTGGGCTACCTGGCTGAACAGATCGTAGAGCTGCGAATCGGTCACATTCCAGTCAAGATCCCCAACATAAAGTGACGTCGACATGAACTGGCTGATCCCAGGACTCACAGCCACCCCGTTGGGCCCCGATACCGGCGCCTGATGCTGCACCTGAATCTGCGCCATCAAAATAAGGCAGAACCAAAGCCCTAACCCTTCAAGTCTAGAAACCTCTTCTCTCTTTTTTTTTTTCTTTTCCCCTTTTTTAATCAATTGTTTTTTTTTTTTTTGTCTCCCTGTCCTCTTGTTATTCAAACGGGAACACTAGAGAGATAACCCAAAAAAAAAAAAAAAAACAGTTTTTGAGATCCTTGACCGAAATTTGAGGAGACCAACACAGATAACAACCAAACTCTGATGAAATGATTCCTCTTCTCTACCAGAAGCCGATTTTGAATTTTGGTTTTTTTGACAATAAAAAAGGAGAGGGACGGCCAAAACTGGGATAAAATCGTCGGAGATCCGAACGGAACTGGACCGGAACACGACGGACAGAAAAAAAGTGCGGTTGAACTTTTTTTTTTGGATTTTTTATTTATAAAACAAAGAAGGTGTAGAGGAGGGCAGAACAAACTGCACCGCAACCAGCACCGAAGTAACTGTGCGGAATATATAGTCCGGTAGGAATCCTACTCTGGACTTTCCTCAGTGAATCCGGACCGTCGGATCGTGCAGCTGGCAGTTTTAGTTTGACGGCTGACAAGGTGACTGAAGGGTACAGTTATGGATGACGATGAGAGTGCTGAGTAAGGGAACACATAACGATGGAAGCGACCACGTGAGAATCGGGGCACGTGATGACACGTGGCGGCGTCACCAGATACCACGATGCCTTTTCGCCTCTTTCCTTCGCTTTCCTTTTGTTTTGCGGTGCTTTCTTGTTCTTTCTTACGTCAGTGTAAGGTAGGCCCCAGCCTAGAACTCGTTAACTGTGGCCCAAGTTTCTCAGGCTCACATCTGGCCCATGAATCATGACCTCTTGAAATTACATGACATCCAGGTAGATGTAACCATCATTTGATTCCAGATATTTAATTAATGTTTTAAATTAAAAAAAATTATAAAAAGGAAAATAAAAATCAAACTTTGAAAAGGAAACCATTGTAATTTTTTATTTTCATATGCCATACCAGATGGAATAAATCTGGAATAACTCACAGCTTTATGCATGTAAGTTGATAACTTTGCATCATTTCTGGATTCTCTTCTATCTTTGTTTATCTAATTGTCTCCTTGTTGCTTTATGCTCATGAAGAAAGTTCCCCATCTTTAGCATAAAGTCCACTACTTTGAATTTGTATCAAGCTCATGTGAATAAAATGAACATGTTAAACAACTTGTTCCTTATTCTTTATTCTTTCCTTCTAGGGTTCTTAAAACATAAGATTACATCATCCATTTCACAATATCAAGGAGTATTAAAAATGTATCAAGTACATAGAATTATTTTCTTTTGTACAATATTTAGACAAATGTATATTTGTATATACAAATTAGCAAATAATAACATTTTACATATATTATATGAAATAAAACATGAGAAAGCATTTTAAAATTATACCAAATTATATTTTATCTCTTATAAATATAATGAGTGTAAACACCTAATTTGTTCTTATTAGGATTAAGAGTTGAGATTAACTTTTCTAGAGAACAAAAAATCAAAATGAGAGGTTAGCCACATGAGACACAAGTTCGAGTTATGTCAGAACTTCAAATTTTAAACTTCAAGGCAAGATGGGATTCGAGGAGAAAATATTGATTTAGGATTGTTAAAAAAAAAAAAGTCAAGTCAGCAGTGACGAAAACATAAATAATAAAAAACTATAATAAAAAAGGGAAAGAAGTATGTTGCTGTTTACTTCTCCCTTCTCTTTTCCTCTACTTTCCTTTTAAACAACTGTGGTTTGGGGTTGATTGATATTCCCATATGCTCAAGTGGCCGAGTTCATTAGGGAGCTAAACCTCTTCCTTAAGGAGGAGGTCAACATGATTAATGCTTATGATTCATTGTTGGTTAAGGAACTTAAGCTCGTCGAGAAAAAGTTTAAGTTTCTACTAAAGATTTAGGTTACCATGCCAGTTATTACAAGCTTCCCTATTCTTATAAGGTAAGAATGTTTTACTTTTTCTTGGAATCAAGCAATAGTAAGCAAGACCTTATTATGAGTTAATTGACTATAAGGCTAGGATGTAGTAAACATCTTCACTTTGTAAGTAATACCTTCTACATAACTAAAGAATCATATGTTAGGCACTATATTCCTACTTTTGCTATCTCAGTCTATCATAGAAATAAGGCCAAAGAGGAAATTCATATAAACTTGAAGGTATTTGCCATTAAAAATGGGCTTACTGATCCTACAATTCAATACCGAACATACTTTGACTACGCATTGGACATGAGACTTATTTAAAAATTTGAATATGATACTATCAACAAGGTGGTTCTAATAGGTGAAATGAAAATTAGGGTTTGTGGCACTAATTAAAGCAATATGAAGAAAACATTCGATATGTCTCCTCGATCATAGAGAAACTTCAATAAAAAATCTGTCAGAGATGCATTTGGTTTTAGGGATGTAGACTTTGTGTCATGCACCCTTACAATATATCGAGCCATACTGATAGACTAAATGAGGACTCTTAAAGTTGGCATTCCTATTCTCTTCTAAGAGAAAATCAAGTTGTCGATATATGTTGGAGAATATGATCTTATCTGCAATTGGCCTGGTGATTCAAAATGGGTTCATACCATGGAATGGTTTAATTAGAGATGGTTTGTAGCATCTACTGAAGTACCTTTTACAGTTAATGGTATAAAATCTAGAGTGTGCCAAAAGACAAAAGAATTTGAACATTGGATCACCAGAAATGATCATAATGTTGCTTTTTAATTCCAATTAGTTGATTTGATAACCATAATTTGTTAAATTTCAATTTTGATTTAAAACCTAAACTTGTGTCAACTTTTCTTAGCACATAGATTCTTACGATAACAAATCACCTATATGCTAACAAAACTATTTGTAGATGTTACCAATCCCTTAGAATTTCAATGGTAACTAGAAGGATGTTGTATTATTCTAATGGAAATCCAGTAGCAAGGAGATCATGTATTTTGTTCAAATGTTATTCATGTTCACATGTGTTAAACAAAGACCTCGAGTTTATTATGAAGATGAATTTATTAAAATTTGACTGCAAAATTAGTAACAGATGCAAAAGTTAAGTGCATCAAATGTAAACTAAAAGAGGCAACACTAGGTTGGTATGTAAAATCTTGTTAGAGAAATAATCATGTTCATTGTGTAAAGGAAATGTGTAAATGTTTATGGGATAATGGTGACTTTCTTTTATCCTGCCTAGCAAATCCTTTAACCAAATTCCCAAAAGAAAAATCTCAAACTTTAACCTTAAAAATGACAACATAATGTAAAATAACTTTGCAAGAGTCCAGCTTTTTGAATAAGCCTAATAAATAAAGGAAGGGAATGGGTTTATGTGGATATACTTTATCTTTTGAAGGCATGTAATTATAACGACCAACGAAAAGAATGCATGCACCAAGATATTAAAGGTTCTTATGGCCAATGTGGAAGAACTAAGATGGCTCTAAATTAAAAAAAGAAATTTTTAAAGGGTTTTAATAGATATAACAATAAGGTCACAACATGTTGGAAAATAGATCTTGATAAGTGGCATACCTTCTTTGAGGTAATAATTGAGTTTGAAAAAATTTTCTTGCAGGTTCAAGAAATTGACGCAACAAAGTTAGCAATAAGAATTGATCTGCCTGGTTAAGCAGAATTAATCAACCACTTAATCTTGTTAAAAGAAAGCAAATTTAACCTATTGACACCATCTTGACATGACTGACTTGTTGACCCAAAAATGGGTGCTAAGTAGGTAACAAGGTTAAACATGTTGGATTGAAGCATTTTTTTTTATTAAACATTCTCGGAGCACATGAATCATCCGATGAAGCATGCTGAACCACAAAATTCATAAGAATTTGAGGGGATCCTACCAATTTACTTATATAAATAGTGGTTTCCAGTCAAAAGAAATGAAGGGGAGGTTGGATTCTAAAGGAAAAAAAAACTAATGAATTATCGATTGAATACTGTTCTACAGATATTTAGCTTTTAGAAGCTCTCTCAAGAGCTAAAGTGATTTGAAAACACTTTCATTCTTTAGTTTGTAGTAGAGATTGATTCAAAAAATCTAGTAGCTTTACGAAAAGCACTGTAAAAAGTTGCAAACCTTTGTTTCGTATTCGTAATAGGTGTAGTTTTGTTTCCTAGATTATATTGACTGCATTTGATCAATGGTCTTAGAATTTTTCATCATCTAAACAATAGTTGAGCATGTATCAATCTGATTGATTGAAAATATCAATGGTAGCAAAAATTATGGAATCGTAATGCTCAAAGGCTTATTTCTAGTTTGCCATTTCAATCTTAATTAATTCAAGTTCATACTATTTTTCTCTTTTCCATCCTAAATTGATGAATAGGAACAGAAAAGTTATTTAAGTGATTTGCTTTTCGAAAATCATATGAATTTTTCGATGATGTGAAAGTCTATTGTAACACGAGCGGTAATATCTTTTTCTTATTTATGCTTTGAATGAAATTTGACATACTTTTGTTTAGGGATTATGATAATGAAAATTTTAGTAGTAAATAACTCTAAACATTTTTAAAAGATGACTCTCATTTTAAAGATATGGAAGAAAAAGATTATAAAATACCCTAAGAAATTCTCAAGCAAATAGAGTAAGAAAAACAAATAAGATCTCATAAAGATAAAACTGAGATGGTTATCTTAGGAACAGGAAAAGATAAGACAGAGGTCAAAATAAGTGCCATATTAACCCCAAAATTAAAAATGAAACTGATTAAGCTATTGTAAGAATATACAAATACAGTTGCATGGTCATATAAGGACATGTTCAGGCTTGATAGAAGTAATTGGAATATCCCTTGGTCAAGCACAAGCTCACGCGGATAAAGCTGGAAGTACTAATAAAAATCAAAGAAGAGGTATAAAAGTTATTAGATGTGGGATTCATCAAAGTGGTACAATATCTAAAATGGGTTGTAAACGTTGTACCAGTACCTAAGAAAGATGGGTATGTATGAATGCGTATTAACTATAGATATTTGACTTGGACAAGCCTAAAAGATAAGTTTCTTTTACCAAGTATTGATACCTTGGTAGATAGCATAACAAGATTTGCTTTCTCTCTTTTATGGATGGTTATTTGATTTACAATCAAATAATAATAGCTCTAGAGAATATGGAAAAAAAATGACTTTCATAACAATATGAGAGGTTTTTTGCTATATAGTGATGCTATTCAGACTCAAGAATGTAGGAATAACATATGAGCGGGCGATAGTAACACTCTGATATGATGCATAAAATCTTCAAAGTGTTTGTGGATGATATGATAGTAAAATTCCACAAAAATGACAGCTATATGAAAAATCTAAGAAAGTTATTTGAGAGATTACAACAATACAAGCTAAGACTAAACCCAAATAAATGCATATATAGACTAAGATATGAAAAATTATTGGGATTTATAGTAAATGAGTGAAGGATTGAGGTAGGTCTCGATAAAGTGAAAGCCATCCAAGATTTGTCACCACCAACAATAGTAAAAAAGGTTAGAGGCTTTTCGAGCAAACTTAATCACTTATCAAGATTCATTTCTTACATGACCAATATGTGTGACCTAATATTCAAATTGTTGAAGAAATATGACCCAGGGGAATGAAATAAATAATATCGATAAACTTGTGATAAAATCAAGACATTACTTCCTCACTATTCATGTCATTAGTGCTTGGAAGCTGTTGCTATTGTATTTAACAAAGTATGAAAAGTCACTAGGATGCGTATTCTCACAGCAAGATGAATAAAGGAGGAAAGAGTATGTTATACATTATTTAAGAAAAAATTCTACTGACCATGTGGCCAATTATTCATCAATTGAAAAGACCTGTTATGTCACGGTATGGGTAATATAAAAGCTCCATCAATATTTATTAAGCCATACAATATGGATCATTGTGAAATTGGATCCCATAAAATACTTGTTTGAGAAACCCTTATTATCAAGAAGGTTAGTACGATGACAAGTATTATTATTAGAATTTGACTTGATATATGTCCCTTAGAAATCTATAAAAAGTAATGCAATTTCTCACTTACTAGTAGATCATGCTAGTAGCGACTATTAAGCACTAAGCTTCGAATTTTCTGAGGAAGATTTATTACCGATAACTAAGGAGTTAGAAGAATATAAAAGATATTGCTAAATGTATTTTAATGGAGCATCCAATATACTTGACCATGATATTGGAGTAATTCTTAAGTCTCCAAAAGGGCAATATCTTTCATTTACTACATGGCTAAATTTTATTTTAATAAATAACATGGTAGAATATGTAGCATGTATCATAAGCTTAAAAGTAGGAATTAGTAAAACAATGTCTCATCTAAAAGTATCTAGGGATTTAGCACTAGTGACATACTAGTTAAGAGGTAATTGGGTGATAAAGAATCCATAATTAGTAAAACATTATTCCTTGGTAAAAGAATTGATCATAGATTTTGAAGAACTAACATTTCACCATTTGCCAAGGGAAGAAAATCAAATGGCCAATGCTTTGTTAACTTTGGCAAACATATTTTAAGTAAATAAACATCAAAGAGTCACCGATTTATTGCTTTTTAGTCAAGGAGATGCGGCAAGAGAAACCATGGTACTACAACATATAAAGATATATAAAGGATTAGAAATATCTCAAAGATGCAACACACAGTGATAAGAGAGCGCTAAAGAGATTGACGGTAAACTTTATACTAGATGGAGACATATTGTATAAAAGAAACTTTGACCAAACTCTAGTCGGATGTGTAGATGATGCTAAGTGCTAAAATTATGAAAAAAATGCAAGAAGGATTGTGTGGCACTCATGCTAGTAGACAAAAATGGTAAAAAAAAATTTAAGAGCAAGATACTTTTGATTAGCATTGGAAAGAGACTGCATCTAATATGTAACAAAACACCATAAATGCTAAATTTATGGGGATAAGATTCATGCTCCACTATCTCCTCTTCATTTGCTGAATTTACTATTGCTTTTCTTCATGTGGGATTTTGATGTGACAGGACCAATATCCCAAAAAGTGTTAAATGGCCATTGCTTTATTGCCAAAGGCAGTATCGCCAATTGAAATACAGATTCTTTTTCTAATAATCCTAATGGAAACATAACTTAAAGAACTTAAATAAGTGAAAGCACGGTACGAGCAACTAAATTTGATTGATGAGAAAAGACTAAAAGTCATTTGCCATGGATAGTGGTACCATAGTAGATGAAAAGGGCATATTATAAGAAGGTTCATCTCAGATAGTTCAAAAAAGGAGATTTGGTGTTAAAATGCATCCCTAATAATGCTACAGACTCGAGGGGCAAATAGGCACCAAATTTGGATAGACCTTATATGGTGAAGCTTTAGAAGAGCCTTGATCTTACAAGAAATGGATAGGCGAGAACTACCTAGTCCCATAAATTCAAATATCATCAAACAATATTATGCATAAGGAGTAGATTCAATAAGGATAAAAAGGTGTCTTCCTCATTCAAGTGAGAGGAAAATAAGCATGTTAAAGTGGTCATTATTAAGAAAAACCAGACCGCTTTGATGCTTGATAGTGAGGAAGTGAATCCTTATTTTTATTCCTTATTGTATACTTGATGTTCTTACTAAAAAAAAATGTCATTGAAAGTTATATATTTTTCTTAATTATTGAATGACAAGTTGAATGCTATCTTTGAGATTTTATGATTAGCTAGTTGTTCAAAACAAATTTGCTAACAGATTGAAGATGAATTTATTAAATAATAGAAATTATAAATAAAATTGATGAAAAAAGACAATTTTTAAGAAATACAACAAGGAAAATGCAAAAAGCAAAGAGAGTAAAAAAGGAATGCATCTATTAAGAAATCCTAAATCAAAGATTTGATTTGTCATAAAAAAAACTTAGTAGGTATATTTTCAAAGCAGGACACCAAAAGTTGATTGGATCCATTACTCCTCAAAAAAGAAGAAAAAATTAGAAGAAAGACTAAGGAAAACTAAATCAAGAAAAAAAAAATAAGAGAAAATTTATGACTTAAATTCAATGGAATTAATAAGATATGCATCGAGATGACCAAGTAAGTAAGGAAATAACAACAAAGAAAAATTGAGAAAGTAATAAAAAGAAAACATGCATTACAGAGAGTAAAGAACATGAAATGAAAGTCTCAATGAAATGTCAAACATTAAAGAAGATTCCAATAAAAGACCAAAATTTTTAAAGCATCAAACGTTGAGAATGATTTCAATTGAAGATAATTTTGTAGGTTTATACGTTGAGGAAGATTTCAATGGGAGGCAAAATTTGTCAATGTTTGAATATTGAGGAAGATTGTAATAGGGGACAAATTTTTGCTTCATAACAAAGCAATTTTTAGCAAGATACCACATTGTCAAACATTCAAGGATGATTTGATGGGAGAAAAAAATCTTTAATTATCAAATGTTGAGGAACAATTTTGACAAAAAATGAGGGAATCATCCAATATTGAGGAAGAATTTCAATAGAAAATGATAGAATCAAAAGTTACTTATCATCAAATAATAAGGAAGAAGTCCTTCATAATATGAATGTAACTATCTTTCATCAAAAGTCGAGGTAGAATTCTGACAAAAGAAGATAAAACCAATTGAAAATCAAGGGGGAATTTCGACAATAACATGTTATTTATCATCATAGGATGAGGAAGAATACCATCATAAATATGATGAATAAAAACTATTTGATGTAAGTAAACATAATTGAACCTTTCATCCAACATTGAGGAAGAATTTGGTAATGGATAATAGTCTCATTTCATATAACTAATAACAAAAAAAGAAAGAAAAAAAAGAGGGAGGGAAAGAAATTTGAAAGAATAATGTGGGCAAGATTTGTATTCTCTTAGTTTTTGTTCTATTTTTGACTTTCAAAACTGAACCAAAAGGGATAATTATCGATGCCAAATTTGCCCTTACTAAACTACAAGAATTATGAGATAAATAAATACCATGTTAACATGTAGTGTGAAGAACAACAATGTCATTTTCAAGCAAACCTCAAATGCACCAATTATAGATGGATTTCAGCCTAAATATTCTAACTTTTAAGGTTTAATGAGCATACAAAAAGAGAAAACATAATGGGTTAGGAATGATATACTCAAGTGAACACATTTTAAGATTTTTCCAGGATTTATGTTACGGGACTTTTCCTTCAGTATTGGGCAAACCTCAAAAAGAATACTTACCAAGTTTTTTTTTTCAAGAGAAAATTTTCATTTTCAGAAGATACTTAACCTGAGAATAGTTGAAGGAAACCTGATTGAGCCAAAAATATCCAGGTTGACTCTCGTTGGAGGTTTTCCTAAATTGTTAACGGGGAGACTCTGCCTTCGGTATTAAGAAGGCCCCTAAAATGGTAATTACCAAAGCCTTTTAGATTGGAACTTTTCACTTCAAAGATGTGTTTGAGTATATTAAAGACCAAAATGGCATAAGTTAAGATGCGTAGGCATGATTAAGTAGAGATTGGAGATGTATCGTAGGTACACCCTCATAAAAGTAAAAGCCAACACTTAAAGATCCTGGATCATTCAATAATTGGGTGTTTAGACCCAAAAGTTTTGGTATATAATGCTAAAAAAGGAGATAGTTAATGGAAATGAAGTCAAAATAACAAAATCTAGATAACCTAAAAGAGTCTTTCCTAGACTTGAAGTATTGATACAAACAGGCTCGTTTATTTTCAAAAATTAAGGTTTGAGAATTTGAGTCTGCTCTAAAAGAAGGAACATTAGTACAAGCATAAAAGTGTCCTGAGAAGAGTAATATAAAGCCAATAAGAGGTATGCATGGATGATTAAAGGGTATGATTTACAGAGAGATCTTTCTGAAAGTACAAAGTGGATATTAAGGGTAAAGCCTTTTAAGTAAGAACATGGGAAGCCACTACAAAGTGAACTATGAGACTTGTTAACAGGATTTCCCTACACTTAACCATTCAAAAGAGGGTTTTTACATAATTAACCCCTTAAAGGAGAATCTTCCCAACTATAGGAGAGTCTAACTAGCTTTGAAAGCTATGATGAAAGTGAAGGCTTTACTTAGGTTAATGTTACTGTAACATATGAAGGTGTATGTTTAATGAGTGTTTAAGAAATTCAAGTAGATTCTACATAATTCAAAATAAAGGAAAACACATAACGAAGAAAAGAAACACCTTCATTCATGGTAAAAATTAACACAAAAAAATCCACAAAGTAATAATAATAATAATTAAAAGATTGTAATAAATGACAAAATACATTTCAAAAACCCTTTGGTTGATTTCTCTGTAGGGGTTTCCTTATTCCAACTCATTTAGAATTTAAGTCATGAGTCTGAAGGGATGAATATAAGGCTTTTGATAGGTTTTTCCCCTACTGGTGTTACCTAAAATGTGGAGGTAACCTTCAGTTCTATGGTAATAAAATTGAGGTTCAAATTAAGGTATTTTTTCTTCACCTTAGTTTTGGTATCTTTTTTTAGTTCTCAAAATACCTTATCACACTCTTCCAGAACCATTTTGTTCATTTCCTCATTCTCTTTGGAGGCTACAACATCCTCTTCCTTAGTAGCAACCAGTTATTCCAAATGCATTTCTTTTTTAGCCTCCAAAGCTGAAGTTGACACTCCAGCTTTAATTTCTTCATTTTAGTTTTAGGCATAAAAAATTCTTGTTTTGCTTAGTTTTTGTAGTGCTTAAGAGTAGTATTTCAGCTACTAGCTATGTTCTTTTTTTCTTAACTCTTCTAGGGCTTTCTTTGCTTCCTTGAATATTAACTCTATTTAGCTTTGGATTTTATATTCCCCAGCCACTAAAGATGACTCATAAATCATCTAGCAAAAGATCAAAGAATGATGTTAGAGTTAAGAGAAAATAAAGTAAAACCAAAGATGATGAACTAAATGAATATAAAAGCATATTCTTACCTTAAAAAGCAAACAAGATATTCTATCTAAATGTTAGCTCTTCCTATTAAGCAGGGTTGAAGAGGCGGTAGCAAAAGTACTCACCCATGAATGAAATTCCTAATCTTTTGACACTTGAAAGTAGAGAGCACCAATGTTGACTCTTATTAGGATGAGAAGTCAACAAAGGTCATGATCTTTAATGATGCTTTCGAGAAGTAGCAAGGCTACTATTTTGCTTTTTTTTTTTTCATGAAGTGCTAGGTGGTGTCTTCTTTGCCATCTCAGCTCCCTTATCAACTTTTCTCTTTCTCATCCTAGGCATAATGAAAATTAATGTGTAAGAAAATCATTGAATGGGTTGGTACAAGTCACTTTAAAGAAATAATGCAAATGAAAAATGAAAGTGAGCCAACTTGAAGGGGAAGAGATCTCTGGTTCCATGAAAGATATCTCTTAGTTAGGGTCTCCTATAAGGGGATCGAAAGTTAGACTAAGTGGAAGAGTTAAAAGGATAAATTGACTCTCTAGGAGAGGCTAACCCTCTAGGAAAGGCTAATTCTCTAGGTAAGGTTAACTTTGTAGTCTAGGGTCTTTCTCTAATGTACTCAAATGAACTCTATTTATCTGGGACTTTAAAAAGAATGAAGACATAAACAAGGTTCTCTAGAAAAACCCAAAAATAAGCATCCCTCCACTTCTTAACAACCTTAGGCAAATCAAAATTAAAAAATGAGGGTCTTTTAAAAGAAAAATACAAAAATGATAGGAGTTGTCCTAAGTCGCTATATTATTGATTTAGCTCAAAAAATCTAGACAAGACCAAAAGAGATAGATCATTAATATCTATACATTAGGTACAAAAGGCAACTGATATTCTTGAGGAGTTAGGGACAACTGAGAAGGCGAGAGTCTGTATCTATCACAAATTACCCTAAAGAAATATTTAGAGGAAGCTTTAATCCTTATTTAAGGCATTCTTTGAAAACACAAAGGGTGCCTAATTTATTTGACTAGACCTTTCTTCTAAAATGGATATCACTATGCTAATAGCGGTAGGTATCCTATAGGTTTTTCTAGTCTTAACTAAATCCTTATCTGTGATTGTAAAGGGGCCTATGTAATCCACAGTTAAACTCTATATATATATATATAGGGTCAAGGTAGAGTGTAAATATTAACTAAAAAAGGTGAAAAGCAGTGGAAACTCTGACCTAGATGAGGAAGAACATTCTTTGAAAGAATTTGGAAGAATCAAGGAATGACGAGATGATTTGAGTGGCATAAAATAGTGCAAAGTATAGTGAAATGATCTTAAAAGTGGAAAAAGAACTACGTTTGTAAGGATTGAGTCGTTGGGAAAGCCATTGACATAAGCCAAACTTTTCAAAAGTAATGTTGTTAACATGGCACCCACATGGCAACTGAAAGGGATATAGTGCCTTACTAATAGAATTGCTGATGTTGATAAAGCAATAAAGGAGGATAAGTGGTACTCTTGCTGACAAAGACAAGGTTTTGGTGAAGGGTGACTGTTTTTGACATGGCCATTCAAATGATACGATAGAATTTCATTAGGCCTCATTGATGATGTGGTGGAGGCAGACCAAAAAAAGGATCACTTGCTTATGTAGATCACTAATTGACATGGCGAAGCCTTATTGGGCGCTCTTACTAAGTTGGCTAACCTGTTAAGCATATAAAGGGTAGAATAACGCACTCAATTACTTGATAGATTACATGGTCCTTACTTATGACATGGCACATGCTGAATGGTTGGCACGATCTACACGGTCAATGACAGAGCTAGTGTGGCAAGTGGAGCTATTAACGTAGTAATTACGTTCGAAAGCAATATACACAATAATGCCTTTGCAACCACACGTCACTCAATTCTCCACCAAATTGACTGTAATTTAACATAAAAATTACATAAAGAAGGGCATAGAACTTAGAAAAGCTGTAAGTATAACAAGAGAAATTAAAATTAAAATTCTAAAATAATTACGCGATGTAGTAGCAAAAGAGTTTAACTTGACAGAGTTATTCTTAGATGATCTAAGGTGTAACAGGAGAAATTAATGACATTATGTACTTAAAAGAGTAAGAAACTCTTAAAATAATGTTAGATTTAGCAATGTCAACTTGAAAGAATGTGAACTTAGGGATGTTAGTGCTTGCAGATGCAAAGCTAATTGGGCGTACTGTACCCACTCGCTAATTAATATTAAAATACATTATGAAAGTTCTATAAAATAGAGGTCGAATCTTCACTTCAGAAAAGGATAGCTTCACACATACTTGAAGTAAGAATCACATGATAGAAAAAATCCTCTCAAATTCTTTCAAAGTTTACTCTGTAGTAGCTTTCATTTCTCTTTCAAATTTAGTTCTTTTGAAATTCTTGGTTCTTTGTTCAAATTTTCTTGAAGAAAAAAGAAAAGAAACATTACACAAAAAGTAGAGCCTTCAAGAGAGGTTGAATTCTTTTAGATTACTTCATATCATATTCATATTCATATTCTTTTAATAAAATTGCATTTGATTGAGTTAAAATTCATTATAGTTCTTGTTAAATTATATGCTTTTAATTTGGTTTAGTTATTTAAATGTAGTAAAAATTTTTTATGGAATTCATATCAGACATATTTTATGAACTATTATGAGTTTTCTTAAAAAACAAAGACCAATTTTTTCTTATAATAATATTAATATATTTTAAAAACCTTATTTTGGGGAAAAAAAAAAAGGTAAGCAAGTGCAAATCTCTTACTTTTCCTTATAAAATGTTTTAATGCATAAGGATGGAATTGTATAAAATCCTATGTACTTTAACCAAAATATCTTTAAAAATATTTTTATAAAATAATTTAATTGTACCAATTTTAGATATTTTGGGGATTTAATCCTTGCCCAAGCATAAATGACTCCTGAACCTAGATCTCACTTATTAAAAACTAGTTAACCTTACTTTATAATGGTATTCAATCATAATTAAAACAATTAATGGTGACTCTTTAACTTTTCTCATGCTTCGAGTTTCCCCGATTATAGTTTGTCTAACGCATGTCCATCTTGACTAGTAAATACAATCATATGAGTATTGAACTTCACCATTATATAAAGAAGGCTGAGTCAACGAATAAATCAATTAAAGATGTTGTAAATAGAGTTTTATAATTGATATTAAAATACTGAAAAATATTTTGGCCAAAATTGAAATCGATCTAGACAACGCAAAGCTTGAACCAGCTCAAATGTATGCCAAAACTGATGTAGGTTAATCATGTCATGAAAGAGTTAACATTAAAGCATTTGGATGAAGTAAAAAGGGTTCAAGAGGAATCTTGACTTAAAGTCATTGTTGAATTTAGGATGTTTAATGAATACAAGGCTGAGATCGTGGAGCAAGCATCTTGCTTATATTGACCTATCCGAAGAAAGCTTGTTGAAGAAATTAAAGGTAAGTTTTTTGAGCTTGATTTGGATTGGGTGCAAGTGGCACCTTTAATTAAAGCTTCATCATCAATCCATTCTAAAAGTTTGAGGTGTCATGAATTGAAAATACTCAAGAACTAAAACTTAAACCTACAGAAGTGGCATCAAACTAGCAAGTTCTTGTAGATACTAGTACTTTACCTCTCGAGTCAAAGTGCCTAATGTCTCTCTTAATGTTTTAGTCATAACTTCTATTCAAGACAACACTCATTGATCATAATTGTATTTCCTTTTTTTTTTTTAATCTTTTCGTATGAACTTCTTAGTTTTTTAAGAAATGTTATTCTTTAATTCAATTCTTGTCTTAGTATTTTCCTAAGCTAATATACTTGCCTTCAATCAACCTTTAACATTAATCGATAATTGAGTAAGTGATGTAACATTTTAACACTTTAACACTTAATGTTAATTCTCTGTTGAAATATACCCCTTTTTATTCATATTTGAGTATTAGAGTTTGGAAAAAGACCTCAACATAACTAATTTTACTTCATGGATCATCAATTGTCTATTTTTGAATTCTTTTCCAACAGGTTTCTTTTTTATTCTTTTCAAATCAAAAGATTTCAGGATCCAAGACATGATTCTCAACCATATTAAAATCATTGAAATGTCCTCAAATAATAATATTCTTCTTAATTTTCTATGATAGTTGTTACTTGATTTTCTTTCCTTAATGCGATTCACATCTGCCTCGAATCCCTATGGTAATAATTTTTGAAATTTTCATCCTTGAAGTGATTCATATTCGTCTTGGATTCTTATGGCAACATTTTGTTGGGATTTTCTTTCTTGACACAGTTCACATTCATTTCAAATTTCTATGATAATAGTTTTCATGCTGATAATTTCTTATGGTAACAGCTTTATGTAATGACAATTTTTTGTGATAATAGTTCTTTATGATGATAGTCTTTTATAATAACAATTCTCTATGATAATAGTTTTTTTTTTTTTTGTGATGACAACTTTTCATTAATAATAGTTTTCTATCATGATAGCTTTTCTATGAAACCATCCTTTTTATGATAATAGCTTTTCTATTATAACAACTTTTCATTAGTAATAATTTTTTATGATGACAACTTCTCTATGACAATAATTTTTTATGATGATAACTTTTTTATAATAACAACTTTTCTACAATTATAACTTTTCTATAATGATAACAACTTTTCTTGATCTATTTTCTTCAATATGGCTATCTCTCGGATAGCTTTTAAGCTCTTTGATTTTTTTTAGCATAATTCACAATCGTTAAGGTCTTGCAGCTTTCAACAAATCTTGATTTCTTTCCTCACTGTTCTTTTTTCTTGACAAAGTACTTTTCTTGCTCTAATATGATTCTCAACATCTCATTACCTTTCCTTGTTTTAATTATAATTGACAGTTTTAATATTTTTGTTCTTTCCTATAATCCACTTAGAATTTCATTTTTAGTTGCTCCTTAAGGAGTTTTCTCAATGGAAATATTTTACTTCTTTCACTAGAGATGTTTCTTTTTCTTTTTTGATTCTCTTTGTGGATTCCTCTCTTAAGGTTTCCTCCTCTGAAGATGTGCCTTTAGTTACTCCACTAAGGATGCATTGACTATTTCTTGTAGAGTACTGTATGTTTGCATGTATGCATATATGCATAATTATGCTTCTATTATCTTTATATCTTTTTATCTTTTCTTACTTGATCATTTTTGTTTTTTGATCTCTTATATATGTGTGTGTGTGTGTATGTGTGTGTATATATATTGTGATTACAACTTGCCACGTGCATAAACTTTTCCTTTAGGTAATATGGAATCTGATAACACCTTTAAGGTGTTTTTGCTTTTTGAAAAACTCTCTCTTTGTTTCTTTTCCTCTATGTGTGTGTGTGTGTTTTTTCCCTTTATTTTAGCTTTTACCATCTTTTATTAAGATGTTCCCTTTTACTATTAACTGGTTTTGCATTGCACAATCAAACATGACATTGATCCTAGTGTAATGCGATTTGAAGAGACATATTTTTAGATGTATAAAAAGGGCCAAGTGTCTTTTTTAATCAAAGATTTTTCAGATCGCTTCTATTGATTTTCTAAGGTACATGATGCAAATGACCTCATACAAGTGATGATAGATATTCAATAGGGCTTAGGGACTATTTACAAAGAAGTTAGATGAAATGTCATTCTTATAGTGTCTAATTCATCTTGACAACAACCATTTCAATTTCTCATTCCCATGGATTTACCTTCTTAAAAGAAAAAATGATTCAAACGCCTCTTTCTTGTATTGAAATTCATTTTCATGCATAATATTTCTCCATCACGTCCGAGTTAAGAGGATTTAGAAGCTCTTGTCCATCCATCTTCATTACCATCCATCTTCATTAGAATCGACGCTTCACCAAAAAATTATCTTTTTACTATGCATAAACCTTCCTAATTTGGTGCCCACTTACCCTTGGGATTAAAGACATTATCTGAAATTTTTTTCAAGAACCAAATAACTTTGTTTAAAGCTTTTAGGATGTACTTTTTTGTTATAAGTCCTTTCCATTCTTTTTTAATACATCTAATTATGACATAATGCTTTTAAAAGTTTTTCATCACTTAGTTTGAGCTGTTCATTTCTAGCTCAATTTTACCTCTTCTAATTCTATATTTTTAATATTCAGAGCAATGGTATTGCTACTTCCACAGGTAGCATAACCTATGTTCTACATATTAAGGCATATTAGGTTACCTTAGTCGATGCTCTTATTAAAGTTTTATAAGCGAACGAAGCTAATGGAAATATCTCATGACAATCTTTGAATGTTATTGTCATCTTCTATATAAGCCACTTGATATTCCTATTAGCTACTTCAATCATCCCATTGACTTTCGATTGGTGCACCAAAATTATGTCGAATTTTAAATTGCTTGTATATTTTCTCCATTACATTGTTGTTCAAATTTTAGGTATTATCTAAGATGATCCTTTTTGGTAGACCATATCTATAAATTATTTTCCCTTTTAAAAACTTGATTACCACTAATTTCGTGGCTTGTGAGAATGATCTAATTGCTGTCCACTTTGTGAAATATGAATATTAGTATAAACCTGTGTCTGTTAGGAAACTTTAGGATAATCAATCTAATCACATCGAAACCCTATATTGAAAAAGGGTATAAAGCATTCATTATGTGTAAATTAAAAGGTGGTGCATGGATTTTGTCTTTGTAAATATAACATTTATGACATTTTAAGAATGCAAAAAATATAAAAATCTTTCTAAGTAAACAAAAGCAGTGTCAGCTGAGATTTTTGCAAATGAAGTTCATCTCTTTACTTAAGGATCTTGCCTCTATTAATAAAGACTCGATGGTGGATTTTAGCATCGAATGGTAGGCATAAATGGTAGGCGGGTTATATATGCACTACTTGTTCTTCCTTCCTAGATCTTCGTCTCCACCAATTTTTCTTTCTTTGCTCTTGTAAAGCTTAATTCAATTTAACTTTTGACCACTTTTCAATTTATTTCTGTGCAGTCTGCTTCACCATTAGATTTAAATTTAATCAATCTGGGCTTTCTTATAGTTCGAAGGCTATCTCGGGGTGGGTATGTCACCCTCTTAATCCCTTGAATTTTTTCATTTGAATTTATAATTTCATGAGGTAGGCATTTGTTTTCAATGTTTCGATCATTTCCATGCAAATTTTGCCTCAAATCACACTCAATTTGATGAAGAATCAAGAAATATTGGGTCGTTAGGTCCTTTACTAGGTATTTCTTTCATAAAAGCATACTCTCACATCCGCATTCCCTTATGCCCTGTTAACATCCCTGGTAATTAGGTTGTTAATCCAGCTAACAAATATGTGTCACTTCAATTGAAACATGTCACTTGCCATGTACGTAGGTGTTATCACTCCTTTAATAAATCCTAATGTTTGTTGAATCAACAATGACACAATGCTTAATATTTTTCATCGATGTCATATATTTAGCCTAGTCAATAGGTATTTCTTGCCAAGTCATTGCATATACAAAGTCAACAAGTATTCCCTGTATTAAGATGCCACCATGTCAACACCCAATGCTACATCAGCTACCATGTTAGCAACTATTCTTAAAGGGTATATTGACCCCTTCAATGTCTCTCATAATGGTCGTTTTTCATAAATCTTGTTTTTGATATGCAAATTGACTTCATTTCCTTTAATCTTTCATGTTTCTCCTCAATCTGCTCATTATTTCACACCAAATTTCAAATTACACAATACGAAAATGGCTTTTCCCTTGTAAAAGTATTTTCTTTATTATTTTGCCTTGCTTTTGCTCGAAGGTTAATTCCGTGGGTTCTACCTATTGGTATGTTCTAAATCTTCTCTTATTTTTACATAAAATTATAGTTCTTTTTCTTCTTTTCATAGCATATACTTAAATCACCTTAATTGGATCCTTGATGAAAATGTTATGCTTAAAACATTACAATAGAGTTGCTAGTTGCTTTAGCTCAACGTCATACAATTTCAGACCATAATATACCTATGATGTCTTCATAATCTTCATTTGGTCTCAACATGAAATTTGTATTTCTCGCCATTAGCTTGCCAAATCAAGTTAAATTACCTAAATTTAAAGTGAAATGAGGAAGTTATGCTTAAAATATTACAGTAGGGTTGTTGGTTGTTTTATCTTAGTAACATGTAGTTTTAGAAAATGATATACCCTTGAGGTGTTCATAATCACTATTTAGTCTCAACAAAAAATTTATAGCTCTTTCTCTTAGTTTTTCGACTTCACTTAGGTTGCTTTAATTAAATCTCATACATGAAATTTATGGTAGGAATTCTAGATGTTCTTGTGTGAAAATACTGTAGTAAAACAAGTATACATTATGTGACTTCTAATTAAGATGTATCCTTTGGATTCTTAGAATCTTCAATCAACCTAAATGCAATATTTACACCCCTATTCCTTAGCTTTATAACTCCATTAGAATCACTTGAATTGGATCACAAGAGTAAGAGTTATGGCTTGTATTTCGAGTCTTCATAATACAGTTGGGTTATTAAACCTTATGTAGCTTCAGATCAAGGTATACCCATTATGTGTTCGAATCAACCTAAGAATAAAATTTGTAACCCTTTCTCCTAGCTTTATAATGCCACTTAAATCACTTAATTAGATTTTGAATGTGAAAGTTATGGTAGGTATTCTGAGTGAACATACTTAGGAATACTTGATATATGGAATAACCCTCTATTACTAGGAGTCCCATTTATGAACCCTCACAAACCTTTATCCTCATCTATATTTCAATATTTTAACTTGAATTCTCTTGTTTTCAATTGAATTCCATAAGTTCTCTAAAATTCTAAGCTATGTAGACTTCTCCCCCACCCCCTCCCCCCGCCGCCCCCAAAATAGCAAGCAGGAATACCTTATAAATGCATGTTCCTAACTTATCGTAGGATCAAGAGTTTCAAAAATGTTCTAAATTATTTTTAATTAAATATTTTTTATAACTCATTATTCACAGTTTTTATAAAATTATGGATAAAAAGCAATTATTTTTATATTTTTAAAAAAATTATTTTGTAACTCTTTATATGTAATTCTATAAGAATTATGGATAAAAAAGTAATTAATTATTTTTATTAGTTTTAAAAATAATCAAAAAATATATTTATAAATCAAAATTTGAAATGATAAATACTTAAAAATTTGAATTTGAATTTAATTTTTGTTTTTAACATTTAATCATTTGAATTTAAGTTAATATTTAATTTTGATATCTCAATTTTTAATTAGTATTTATTTTTTAAATGATTCAAATTTTTAGTCACTATTTAATTACCATTTTTCCAAAGCCAAAATATTTTCTTATAGATTCATATTTTTCTCTTTATATTTGAAAATATCCACAAATATTTCATACAATAAATAAAATAAACTATCACACTAATTTTTTTTTTCATACTGCACTTTTTATCAACTAGCTCAATATACTAATTCTTCTTGATACTACGTATTTTATCAACATATCAATTTCATCAATACACTTCAATGTAACATCTCAAATTTTCTTAACAAAAATTATGTGACAACATATATTATGATAGTTATTTCAATACTATTAACACATTTCAATAAAATCTAGCACATCACCACCACTATTTTCATTAGAACACACTTCAATAGTGCCAACACACTTCAATACAATCTAACATATTGCCACAACTTTTTTTTATCGTAACACATTTCAATACTACCTAACACCACCATCACTTCTTTCATTCACAACACATTTTAATATAATTTAACAAATATTCATCGCTCCTTTCGTAATAATACACTTCAACATAACACATTCTTATCGCTATTTTTAAAATATAATAAATCATAATTCTCATTCATAAAAACATCCAGTTATGTATGAAACATATGGAGCAAAATCAATTTATAAATTAACACTAGTTCAAGTACTTACAATTCTCATTCATAAAAACATCCACATCTAAAGCTATGAAACTCCTATATTTTATTGGTGGGAGCCTCAAATATTCCAACTCATCCATAAAAGACAAGATATATTTCTTTATAAGAATGGTTTTGAAGCTCTTCCATTTTATTTAGCAGATAGGAGTACATATGCCTTCAAAGTCACATGAATGTCATTTGTCCCCTATAAAACATAATCACATAAATTAATCAATATAAATCATGAGCAAATAATTAAATTTTAAATGTAAATACTTTATATTTAATAAAACATCTCGAAATTATTTCTCAAATCATACTCTTCAACTCATTAGGGATTGTATACCAGTTATTGAGCGTAATAAACACTATATGATGTATAATAACACCAATATAATTGTTCATCATTGCACCATACTTCCCAATGGGTTATCCTTTGTCATTCAATTAGACTGGTCTCTTTTCTCCCATCAATCTAAGCTTAACAACATCACGTATACTAGTACTGCCTCATTTTTTATGTTTTCATGAGTCATCAACTGACTAATATGATGAATCAATTAAATCTTCAAATTAAATACAAAAAATTAACATTATATATTTATAAAATATAAAAAGTTAATAATAAATAAAAATTGACATGTAAGGACTTAATTCATGAAGAAAAACAAATGAAATAATTATAAAGCATCTATAAAGTTAAAGATTACCCATCCAGTTAGTCAAACTCATAATCCTTCACCATTTTCCCTAGCATATGCTACCACATTGTCAAGTATTTGATCAAACAATTCAACAAATGGCAAATTGTTACAAAAAAGGGGATGTGTTCCATATTGGTGTCACCCAAATCATCTTTTTCATCATAGAATTTTGAGTTATTGACATTATAAGTGATTATTTTATGTCAATTAGATTTTCGATATAAAATATTTGTTTCACTTATGAAGGCAGTATAAATTGATCATTTTTGTGTCCAATCCAATTAAGGTCAACATAGATAACTTATAGATCATCAACTTTAACACCATTACTATTCTCAAGCCAATCACATTTGAAAATCGAGACTCTAAATATCATGTAAGCGAGCTCTCATATCTCTTGTATTATCCCATAAAATGTCATATCACCATACATTGAATTTTTATCTTTTACACTAAAAATTTACCTGGTGTTAACTATTAAAGTGACTCCATTATGTTGGTGCATGAGTTGTCACTTTCTTTTGTGTAGAAACGACAACATTGATGATGTACCTAGAATACTTGATTATTACAAATTGAGGCCCATGAGCAATCTATCGTAAAGTTGATGAGATGTTATGTCTATACATTAAAGTTGACATTAAACCTATATTAAATAGTATATTAGATAAACTATTATGGGAAAATATGGTTTAATGATGGGCAAATGTAAACATTCTTACTCGTGTACACAACTAAATAATAAATGTGAGACTATGTTATCATGCAACCATTTACGTCTTTTCGACTTCATAGGATTGTCAATAGTGAATTAGTTTACATATTTATTGCATGATAGGTATAATTTGTCAATATTTGAAATTGTCTTTGATGTGGTATAATCAATGGATTGTAAATATTACCTTATATAAGGTTAAACTTCACTTTTACTAATTAAAACAATATAAATAAGCTTGTTGAAAAAAAATTATGGTGAACTTGTTCAACACATCCACCAGCTAAAGGTCTTCTATTTTAAGGTAAATGTTCAAATACATTCTTCCTTAAAGGACTTTCAATCATATCCATATAGAATAAATAATCTACGCAAAATTCTAATGTCAAGCATATTACGGTTTTGAAAATAACCTTTTAACATTTTTGTATATCTTTTAAATGGAATATCCACTATAAAATACGCAAGACTATAAATTTCACTTCACTAACAAAGTGAACAGTTAGATGGACATAACATTAAAGAAGCTTAGAGGAAAGTGTTTCTCCAATATGCATAATGTTATCACAAGTTCACGTTAGATTCCATCTGATTTTGAAATATCTACTACCTTCTTACACAGCAAATTAAAGAACATACAAAGTCTAATTAGAGCATATTTGACATGTTTGGGCAACATCACTTATAAAGCAATAAGTAAGAGTTATCACATTATGGTACAATGCGACTTCAACTCATATAATTTTAAGTCTTCCATGGACACGAGATATTTAATATTTGAAGAATACCCCTTTGACACTTTAATTTGACTAAGCATTTATAAAATCTCCTTTTTTCGTCTTTAAAAAATGTGTACAATGCAAGTGGTAGAAATGTATAGTTATTGTGATATTGTGGTACCAATTTACACCTTAATCCCATCTTTTGATGATTCATTCTAGTAGATAACCTATTTTTAGATTTTCTTTTTTTTTTTTTTTGCAATATCAAGCAATGTACCTATAAGAACATCACACAAATTCTTTTCTATATACATGATATCAAGTACATATCTAACAAGCAGGGACTTCAGGTATAGTAAGTCAAAGAAAATTGATCTCTTCTTCCAACACTATGAAACTATAATTTCATCTATTCCATTTTTTTAGCTTTCACTATGAATTTGTCAAACCCTAACCTGGTAAAGACTTTTTCACCAATTAATGGTTGTAGAGCAACTTTAAGCTTCCCTATTAAAGGCCGTCTTTTGTTTACAATAAAGATGATATCATGGTAAGAATCCTCTATATCTAATATATGACATTTTCTTACTATATTGTAAATGAACTGCATGGGTGATCTAAATCAAAAAGCATCATCAAAATATGTACTATATGGGTCAATCATAGGATGTAAGAAGATTTGTTACAGAGCTTGATATGAGTCAAGGTTTGTTGCAGTATATTTATACTTTCCAAAAGTGGTTAATTGTATTTGTTATTATTTGCTTTCTAGTAAAGAATATTTGTTATAGAGCTTAATGCAGGTCAAAATTTACTATAATATATTTATACTTTCCAAAGTGGATCTCTGTATCACAGCTTTCTTGATATTGGGTTTCGTGGGTTTCTTGGCATGGTTCATATCAATATCTTTCTTGAATCATGGGTCTCATAAGTTCTTAACAGGGTTCATATCAGTAGGTATTAGTGCTAGTTTTAGTTTGAGGTTTGCTTATCATTTTTTAATATTTTATTTTTAATTTAGAATTAGTTCTTTCTCAGCTTAACGCAAAAAAAAAAAAAAAACCATTAAGCTTTAGATTATGTTGCCAAAATTGAAAACAATGTAAAAAGAAAAGGTAGTAGCTTTGAGTTATGTTGCAAAAGAAAAAAATAATATGAACAAAAGAAATGAAAAAGTAATAGTGTTGAGTTATGTTGAACAAAAAAAATTATGATACACAAATTAAAAAAAATGTTTGTTAAAGCAATATGGGTGATATTTTCAATTCGTCCCATTACTTGAAAATTTGAGGACAAATCTTTTTCAAAAGAGAGGAAATGATACGAACAAAAGAGCATCACCAAAAGATTAATTACATAGGCCAATTACATTACAACAAAATCGATTTTTAATGACGCTTAATAGATGACAGTTTTAACAAAAAGGTCATTAAATATGGATTAATTATGAATCGAAAATATGAGATAACGGTTTTATTATAAATCTTCACATAAATTAAACCTTTCTTATCAGATTTTATAAAACCAACGTTAAAAGAATTCATTTCACATCGATTCTTCAAACTAATGTGAAATTTAGAAAATTTAACGTCGACTTTTATGAAAACCGATGTTAAAAGACATGCATTTCATGTTAGTTTGAAGAACCAACGTGAAATTAAAGTTTTTACATTGGTTCCTTATGAACCAACGTATGAACATGGAGTTATGTAATGTGGCATATCTTATTGTCCTAAGCCTCATTTTATGTTTTTTTTTTTTTTGGTGAGTATCATTCTAGTTCTTAGTGGCCGTACTTAATTTGTAATTACACACAAGACAAATGAAAGTTACTTTTGGATGTCTAAGTTAGTTTTGGAATCACAATTGGTTAGCTAGCAAGTAAGTGATGACATTGGAGGTAGTTCATAGTTTTAATCACAAGAATACAACTCTGGAATTGGAATACTATGCAATGTCGACAATGAGACACAAGCAAAAGAATCTATAAAGTTAGACTTCATAAATTTATCAAGGTTTATCATGTTTGTCAATTTAAAATCTTAGGTACTTATTAGTTTTTATCCTTTGTTAAGATTATTTGATAAGAAAAAAAAAACTGCCTTCTAAATTTGATTCTTGCTGTTAACATATTGGTGGCTCCTATGCAGAGAAAAAAGATTTATTAATAAATATTTAATTCCAACTGCAAAATAAATGGTTGAAAATGGGTGCTTAGGGCAGATGATATATATGCTAGGCTAAGCCTCCATTGTCTCATTAAATTATGACCTGCTCACACTTTTTTAAGTTTCTAGATATACTTCCAATTTTTCTCTTTGTTTAGGTAGAGCCATGAACAGTGACAGAAAAGCCATAGTTCTTTTTTTTTTTTTTTTTTTGCAATTAAGACCTGAGAAAAAACATCAATGTTATTTTAGTCTATATATAAAAAATAAGGTGAGCATTTGATTAATTCGATCGATTCAATTTAAAAATTTTAAAAATTAAATTAATTGGATTTCATAAAAAAAATCAAAAACTGATGAAATATAAAAAATAATTGATTAAATCGAATGAATCAAAAATTTATTTAAATTTAAATTTTATATTTTTAAAAAATAAATTATTATTAACAAAATTAATTAATCATTAAAATTAAAATCTATTTTTCGATAATTAAAAATAAATTTAACTGAAAACAAATCTAAAAAATTAATTTATAAATTGATTTAAAATAAAAAATTAAAAAACCAAACCGAGTTAACCGAAATCAATTTAGTTTATTGGTTTTTTCGATTTTAACTGAATTATTCTCACTTGCAATAGGTTTGGTAGTGACATGTATCATATCGTTGCATGGATAGGATATTCTATATTACTCCCACCAACAATGTCATCTAATCGAAAAACAATTCCTAGTTTATTCCCTTTAAATTTTGTTGATAGCCGGATTAATTTGTCGTGTGACCAGACCTTTTAGCCTCTCTTATGCTTTTGCAGCAAGTTTCAAGATGGCACAATAAGCACATGAAAATTTTAAGTTTAAGGAGACTTTTGGACTTGACAACATTGGGATGACAAATCGGATTATGAACATGTTCTTCAATTCACTGTATTAGAAGATATCATAATTTAGTAATTTCTATGTTAATTTGCAGTGATTTTCAAGAAATTTTATGTTACTTATGAATAAAATGGGAAATGGTATAGATTAACCAAACTTATAGATTATGTGGGAAATTATCTTTCACGTCAATTTTTTATTTACCTAATTTATTTTTATATTTAATATGTTTAAAATTAAAGATTTAATTAAAAATAAAAATAATATTTAATATCTTCACGTTGATTCATAAGGAACCAATGTGAAATGGTATCAATTTCACATCAATTCTCTTATGAACCGACATGATAAAAAGACTTCTTTTCGTCAGTTCACTTCACTAACAAATCGATAAAAAATGATTTTTATTTAAGGATCCCGATACCTAGATTTGGTTATCGAAATCTGAGTATCAGGAACTATTTTTTTCGCTAACTATTTTCTCTTTTTCTCGTCATCCCATTTTCCTCATGTTGGTGTGCTTCTTCATCACCATTATCCTTCGTTGGTGTGCTTTCTCATCGTTCATTGATTCTCTTCTCTAGCCGATTTCCAATGAAGTGAGACGGTCTTTGATTTGTCCTCGATCCTCAACCAATCCATTTGTCGGATCCCTAACTAATCCATTCATCAGCCACCTATTTAAGTGTAACCTCTCCTATTTTTAAAGATCTATTCCTCCTTGCATAATAAATATATAAATCTTCCTCCATTTTTTTTTTTTTTGAGATCTCAAATGTTTTAATAGAGTGAGGAGAAACGTGAGTAAAGAGAGATGTACATACATATTGCCTATGAAAAGTTTAATCTATGGTGTATTTGATATTGTACTCTTTGATTTATATATGGGTATGTTACTTCTTGTGTAAGTAACTTAATTTATGGGTACTTTAATGTTTGATTTGTTCAAGTTTTTGAATGTTCAATTTGTATGATGTAAATGGGATTGTTAATTTTCAATTGGTATATGGATATATTGATATATAGATATAAGGATTTTTAATGTGTATATAAATATATGGGTATGTTAGTGTTCAATGTACATATGAGTTTCTTAAGTTTCATTATGTAAGGGTATATTAATTAGAAGCTAATTAAGTAATTAGATATTAATTTGATGGTTAGTTATAAATCAAGAAATTATATGTTAATTAATTAGTTTGTAACTAATTAATTTGACTCTAATTTGATGTTAGTTTGATAATTAATTAATTAGAGATTTTTTAATAATTAAATGTGAATTAGATTTTAATTAAATATTAATTAGATAAATAATTAATAGATGTCAAATAAATGTTATTTACATGGTACTTGAAAATGAATTAATTAAATAGATCATAATTAATTAAGTAGATGTTAAATAATTAATTAGATTTTAAATAATTAATTATATATTAGTTAGATGTTTAGATAAAATATAATTAGATGTTTCTTAGTGAATTATATATTTATTAATTAATTAGTTAGTAACTAATTAATTTGAGTTTATAATAAGATATTAGTTAGATAATTAATTAATTAATCTTATTTGATTAGAAGGGAATTAGATGTCAATTAAATATTAAGTGAATGTTAATTAAATAAATAATTAATTAAGGGAATGTTAAGTAATTAAGTACATGTTAAATAATTAATTAGATTAATTAATTAGTTAGTAACTAACTATTTTTAATTTATAATTAGATGTTAATTAGATAATTAATTAAATGAATATTTTTTAATTGATTAGATGTAAAATAATTAATTAAATTAATTCTTGTTGACTAGAGTTTAATGTCAAGTATGCATTTTAATCTTCTTTTTTGATAGATTTTTTAAAAATCCATTAACAATTATTTAAAAGTAATGTCGTAGAATGACAAAAATATTTTCATATCCTTATCACTTGATTTGATAAATAGTTTTATATTAACAATTGAAGAATAATAACTTATTACTCATTATAATTATTATTAATTAAGTTTTAGGGTATTGATTTTTAGATATCGTTTGTGAATTAATAATAAACATTCATGTGTTTCACATGTGTATTGATACAAAATATTTATTATTTCGTGAAAAATTCGCACAATATTTTCTCTGTTGTTTTTTGAGTACATATCAATAGATTTTAGTGAATATTTTGATATAAAACACTCACTCATATCTATATAAGTCTTGTACTTAGAGAATTATGAGGATATACTATCAAAATTTTTACAAAATAAAATGAACAATAATTTACATATGTTTCACATAAATGTACATCCCTATATAGAGTCCATATGCAGATCACTCACGTTATATTATCTTTATGCTTGTCATGCGATGGACATAAATATAACGATAGCCATTCCGTTGGATGAAATAATTTTTTATGTTTAAGGCACGATATATATTTGCCAAGATGATTTATAATTAAATGTTATATATATAATTTATATATAAAAGTTAAATGTTATATATAAAATTTATAATTATATATGATTGATATTTATCTTTCAGTACTATTAGGATATATGTGGTGATTCAAGCACGAAAATTGTTAAAGAAAAAATTTTAGAAGTTTCATTACTCAGGTATTATTATAATGCAGTTGAAATTTGGGTTTTTTGTTTTTTTTTAACTTTTATTTGTTAGATTGATATTTTTTTTATATAGTGTCCATGCCAACTCTCTAATATTGTGTGTGATTATTATGTTATGAAATACATGAGAGACATCATCGAAAGACAAAGTGATACAATCTTTTTTTTTTTTACAAAATAGTAAGTTGTTTCAATAATTATTTAATTAGTTAATGTGTTTGTTATTAATAACATGTGAATTTATTTATGTTTTTTTATAAGTAGAATTGAATGATAAAGCCATGTACACTAAAGCAAAAATAAATCAGTTGAGCAATTGTGACTTCACATAGTGTTATTTTAGTGATGCAATAGGAGGTCAATTTTGAGATTGCTTTCTTTTATAGATTGAAACATATTGAACATATTTTTGCATTCATTATATAAAAATTCGTTGTTCGATGAATTTCTTATATGATAATGTATTGTACATTTGCGTAATTAAATTTTGTTAGTATTAATTTGAGTAATTGAGTGAATATCTTGAATGACAATATTTCAATACATTAATTATTATGAGAGTATTATAGTGTTATTTGGTATATTATTATTATACTACAAAGTTGAGAAATGAATATGCTGATGTATATTGAAGTGTGATTTGGTAAATTATAGTTGCAATATAGAGAAGTAAAGGTATTGGTGCATATTTAAATGTAATTTGGTATATTATTATTGTACTATATAATGTTGGATGAGTGAAAGTGTTGATGTGTATTGGAGTAGTATATTATAGGTATGCAAATTAAAGTGTGTTATGTCGAAATTGGCACTAATGTTTTTGAATAGTGTATTGTTGGTATGCAAATTGAAGTGTATTTTGTTGAATGTGACGTTGATATGTTGAAATGAGGTTTGATGGTGCATCTTAATGTATATGAAGTATAATTGTTATTGATATAGAAATTGCAATACTTTAAAATTAAATTTGATGTATTAATAACGTTTTAAAATGTAATTATATATATAAAATTTGACATTATTCATATGATTTTATAGGTGAAATTGATGATTATGGTGTAATTGTTATTGTAATAACTGTAATTTGTAAATTTAGAATTCATAATGTTTTTTTAAAATTTTTAAAAATATAAATATTGCTCTACAATAATTAAAACAAAAATTTTTTAAAAAATGAAAACGTTGGATGACAATTACAAATAAAACCATCACTAAAATAATGGGCATTAGATGAGGGTTGTGTTTACAACCATCATCTAACATAATTGGATATTAGATGACAGTTTTGTAGACAATCGTCATCTAATGTAATAAGATATTAGATGATAGTTTTGTACACAACTGTCATCTAATGTAATGAGTATTAGATGGTATTTGTATTCATAACCCTCATCTTATCCAAGTTAACATTAGATGGCAATTTTACTTAAAATAATCATCTAATGTTGAATTGTATTAAATGACAATCTTCATAAAGCAACATCTAATAGTGTAACAATCGTCATTAAAAGTTATATTAGATGACAAGTTTTGCAACTGTCGTGTATTTTGCAAAGCTTTTTTCCGTTGCTTACATAGATGATACTTTTGCAACCGTCATCTTTAACTTTTTTCAACCATTATTAAAAGCATGTTTTTATTGTAATGAATTACAAGATGCAAGAAGCTACAGGGCTTGATGTGAGCGAAGATTTGTTGTAGAATGTTATGTTTCAAAAGTGATCAATAATGTCTATTATTATTTTCAAGTGTAAAATATTTCTTTTTCGATTTTAAATATTTACTTTTTACTTTTAAGATATTTACTATTAGGTTTTAGGATACTTATTTTTTGATTTTAGGGTGTAAGCTCTGTTAAAAACAAATTTGGAATGGAATAAAATATTTATAAGGTTGCTTCATCTTCCTTAATTCTTTTGAGAACATGTAAAACTTATAGGAGAGTTTGGTGGCATTCTTATTTGACTTCTCAATTGATCCATCTATAATTGATTGCGATGTTTTTATTATATCAAGGTCCTTACTTTGATATAAGCAATGGATCACGGTCATCATATAAATCTATTTTCACGATATCTTGGAGATCTATCCTAATTTTGGGTCTCACTTTCCTTTGTGAATTGTGCATTAGTCAATATCGAAGTTAGTCCCAGTCTTATATTCGTCTATCTTTTTTTAAAATATAATTTCAATTTAAAATTAATTTTTCTTTCTTTGTTCAGTAGACACACATAAAGAAAAGCCATTGAGCTTTCAATTATGCTGCCTAAAAAAAAGGAAAAAGAAAAACAATGTGGTACAATGATTAAAAAAAATCCTATTAAAGCAATATGAGTGATATTATTCAATTCGACTCATTACTTGAACATTTGATGACAAATGTTTTTCGAGAGAGAGAATGATTCGAACAAAAGAGCCTCGTTAAAAGATCTACTATATGAGCCAATCACAAAATGCAAGAAGATTTATTGTAGAACTTGATATGGGTTAACAACATTTGTTGTAGTATATTTATAGTTTTTAAAGTGATTAACAATATTTGCTATTATTTGCTTTTTAATATAGAATATTTATTTTAATTTAGAATATTTACTTTTTGAATTTAGGAGAATCACTTTCTAATTTTATGTCATCTTTTATCCTTATTTAAAAAAAAGTGCAAGCTTTGTAGAAATAACTTTGGAATTGAATAAAATATTTATGAAGTTCCTTACTTCTTTAGTTCTTTTGAGGATATGTGAACTTATTGGAGATTTCTGTGACGTTACTATTTGACTTACCGATCAATCCATTTATAATTGATTATGGCATCTTCATTATACAAAAGTTCTTACTTTGATATAAGTAATGGCTTGCAACCACAATACAAATTTATTTCTAAAAGATCTTGGAAACCTATCTTGATTTTAGGTTTCACATTTTTTTTTTTGGCGAAGTTTGCATCAATGGGTGTTCTCGACAAAGATAGGACAAGCATAATAATTTTTAACCAATAACTAGACAAATTACCATAAACGAGAAAATAATTGATTATCCATAATAAAATAGCTCTTAAGTTAAACGATTCCTTGCAATACACATCATAAACTTCCAAACTAATATCCCATAACATTTTTAGGTCTTTTATGAGTGGTGTTAAATAGATATTTATATCATTACCAGGTTATGTAAAGGCTGATATTAATAACGTTAACATCATGAAATTTCTCTTCGTTATTAACTATGATGATAAATTATAAGTCACTATAATAACTGACCCACAATTGTATCGACTGTTCAATATACTACGAGGATTGATCCTATCAGTTGAAATAACAAGCTTTAAGTTTCTTAGTTTTGATGCAAATTTTGGTCATATATTGTCAACTATTTTCTATGATGGTGTATGTGATAAGTGCCTTAACTGGCTATCGACTTCTCTTTAACTTGAATGTCATGTCAGATATTTTGATGTTTCAAAGCTCTTGAACATTCTTTTAAACCTCAGTATTGCTGGAAAGCACCGTAACACCTTAGTTAACACCCCAATCTATATCTTGTTATTGTTTTTTATAACTTTTCGTCTAGGAAGACCACAAGCTAGATGTTGAATCTCATCCTAAAACTCTTTTCGATATAATATGCAGTTATTTAGACATGTGTGAAACTTATACTCATGTCCAGTGCATTTAATGTTTTTTTTTAGGCATCATATATGGATATAGACATTTCATTATTCTTGGACAACATCTCAGATAGTAAATTTAAATGTTCACTGAAGCTTTACTTAGAACAATCGTACTTCATTTTCAAATTGTAAAATTTAAACAAAGTAGATACTTTACTGAACTTCATTGATTTTGGATATAAAGGTTTCTTAGTATCACCAAGCAAATTTATAAAGTGGTTAAGATTATCATTGTACTCTAGAAATGGCTCTTGAACCATCTCTACAATGTCATCAATTTCTTCCTCCTGCACGACCTCCCTAATCACTCTAACATTCTTAGTTGTAGAAGACCCACCAAGACATGCTTCCTAGTGCCATATCTAATTATTGTAGCTTTGATCAACTTCATTCACAAATAAACGATCTCATATCTCACATGGAATATGATATTTTATATTAGCATATTTAATGCATGGATAACAAACATGCTTAGGATTATCAGAATTCTGAACGATATATTTCATATATTAGCACATTAACTTGATTCTATCAATATCTATGTATACATGCCAACTGCTTTTCATAGGTAGGATAGTTCTATACCATTTAGAAAAGTAACATTTATGTTGAACACATGATAAATCAAAATTCATTTTATTTCATCAAAAAAATTTGGTAGTATATCCCTATAGTTCTCTAAGTACATAACTTATGTAGATATTGTTTAATATTTTTTTTAATTAAAACACCAATAAATATCCATTAATATGCACCTAAAGAACAAAGGACATGTTGCTGAAAATTTGTTATAAAATAAAATATATCACGATTTATGTATCATGTGCTACAAATAAATGTTACATTCTCAAACTGTACAAATTGGACAATCTAATAATTATAAATGAATTCCATTCAATCCGCATGTGAAACACTTGGACTATAATAAAATGTTCATTTAGAATTTTCAAACAATATCTAAGGTTATATTTACTAAGTTTAAATTGCTTACATTGTATACACAAATCAATTATTTCACTAATGGGTCAAATAAATTTTAAATATAAAATTAAATAAGTATAATATAAATGTGCATCAAATTTAAAACTAGTAAATGAAATTTGTAAAAATAATACTTATCTTAATGTTAATTCCTTAAGTTAACTTGCAATACTATTTTCTTCTAAAAAAAAAAATATAACTCACATTTAGTTAATGATATCACTGACTGTCTTATTATTAATTACAACCACTAAATCTTTGAAGTTGTAACTTTTCTAAGGAAAAAAAAAAAGTAGAATACTTTAGAAGTATAGAAAAAAAAAAGGATTGGCTTATTACATTAGCCTCTTTTAAAGACTGTTAAAATGATGTTAATATCATGAAAGGAAGAAGAATTTGTTCAAGTATCTATAAAACTTTTGTCAATGGCAAAAAAATTAACTACATTTACTAGCAAGACTCCAAGAGGAATCAACTAATTGATAATGTCATCCAAAGGTAACAACTATGATTTGATAAGGTCTCATGATCTTTGAGAGTAAATATCACTTCATACAATAAACAAACATCCTTCTACTTTAATAATCTATTTGCATCATTAAATTAGTCTCCTAAACCATACTTCGAATATGGCTAAATTGTGATCTCTAACTAAACTAAGAAAAGATCTAAAAATCAAAATATATAAAGCACGAATATAAAATGAGACATACAATGTATTTATGAGAAAATGTTATTTCATAATTCATTTCTTTCATCAATTTATCGATGACTGAACTATATGTTTGACTGGAAAAAAGATTACACTAAGAGAAACTCACAAAATGATTTGAGTGCAAGCATTTAAGATCTCTAAATATTAAGAAATTAAATGTGTTCGAATTGTTTCCAATCTTGATAAGTAAGGAGAGCATAAGATAACGATAGATATATTCAGCAATTTAGGAGGATGGATTATTATATGGGACATAAAGAAAGCAAATGCCTTGATTAAGAATAGATGAAATTAGATATTACTTTCTTTAATAAGTTATGAAGAAGTTTTAAGATTCTCTTCTAAAGTTGGAGACAGATAAAATTCTCCAAAATTGAAGCATTCAGATGATAGGTCCCAAACATGTATGGTTACTCTCATGAAGGATTCTTCTACTTAAACTTTGAAAAAAATATCCTAGACATGCATATTCTTGATCTAATTTCTCTGTGTCCTACTTATTTAACATTTCCACGAAAGATGTCACTTCAGGTAGTCCATTTCTTTTCAAGATTAACTTAACTTCACATGATAATTTTATCTTGATATCTAATCCTAAACCATCTCTTTTATCTTGTTGTATCTTTTCAAACCAATGCTGAGCTTCTTCCATATTAATTAGGATCAATGTGATCTCTATGTTCTTAGAGGATTAACTAGATTAAAAAAAATGACTTTCCAATTAATATGGGATGCAATGTAATAGCAACAAATACATCTTATTCATGTTCCATTTGAGTTCATAAGCTCTAGTTATAACCATGGCTTTACTCTAGGTTCAATATATGCTGAAGTTATGTAAGAAAAGATCAGCTTTTAATGGTTTCCAAATTGTCCCTCATTAGACTAATGAGGAACCCTAAAATATTATCATTATCGTGATGGCGAATAGTGGTCTGAGAATATAATAAATTCTAGGCTTAACTTGAGTGAAATACTTCACCAGCTTTGCAGAAGAGAGGTTTCCTCACGGAAGTATGGTTATTCATATTTCTCCAAAAAGAAAGAGCTTAGATTTAAAGGTCATGTCATGCCTTGTGATGTGTGTGAAGTTATTAACAAGTATATATTTAAGCAAAATAAATACCAAAAATACCCTTATAAAAGATAAAAGCAAAAAAAGAATTTAAACATTGGCTTGACTCACTACGTCTTTAGAACTAGAGATCTGTGTTTAATATCCAGTGCAGTCATCAATTATCACAATTGAGATTTTAACCAAAGAAACTCATAGCGTGAGAAAAATTAGGAGTCGTCACAAATCTTTTTAGGTATTGGTTAGTTGTCATCATAAAATAAAGGTAAATTGGCTTTTTCTTTTTAACACCTGGGTTCGAGAGTCAATTATACTTAGGAAAGGATTAGTACCCATGCTTTAGTACTAATTTTCTATTTAAAAAAAAATCTTTGAAAGGGTATTTTGGTAGAAGTATAAGAGATTTCACATCCATTCTACCTCTTTGTACTAAAAATGATTTTTAATAAAAAAAAATGAAATTTGCACTTGTGCATCTGTTTTTTCATCAAAATAAGATATAAAATATGATTATATATATATATATATAAGAAAATAACATTTTTTCCTTTAAAAAAAAACTAGTACTCATAACAATATTAAGTCATTGTTGATTAAATTGATAAGATCGAAACTAATGATTATAAACTAAAAACTTCACTCAATTAATCGAATTTTATTCAATTTCAAAGATCTTATCATTACATCATGAATAAATAGAGAAAAGAACGAGGAGATTACCTTCTTGAAGTGTCCTGTAACTTTGCAAAGTTTATTCCAACTCCTTCTTTAATAAATTCAAAAACTACTTTACCTTTTTTTTTTTTAAGTTTCACGAAGAAACTCTAAAAAGAACATAGAAAATACGAAGAATTTTTCCAAGCAAACTAAAGCATTTTCAACTGGGATATTTGTAAATGAAGTCTATCTCCTTGCTTTAGGATCTTGCCTCTATTTATAGGGAGTCGACGGTGCCTGTTAGCTTCAAATGATGGCGCAAATAATAGGTGGGTTACATATACAATGCTTATTCTTCCTTCTTAGATCTCTATCTCTACCGATGCTTCCTTCCTAAAATTCAATTTACTTTTAATTTTAATCTCTCCTTGATTTATCTTCCATTTTTTTTGCAATGTGTTTCATTATTAGGATTTGAATTTGATCAATTTTGGCTATTTTTATAGTTTCAAGACTATCTTGGGTTGGATAGCTTGGTACGTCATCCTCTTAATCCCTAAATTTTCCATTTAAATTTATAATTACATGAGGCATACATATCTTTAATAATTCAATTATTTTTATGTAAATTTTACTTAACATCACTCTTAGTTTGATGGAGAATCGAGCAACGACGAGTCACTAAGTCTTTTACTCGACATTCCTCTATTAGAAGGATATTGCCACATCAACAATTCTTCTTACCTTATCAATAACCTTGTTGATTGAGCAACTATTCTAGCTAACAATATGTGCCACATCAATTATGTCACTTGCAATGTAAGTAGGTATTCTTACTCCTTTAATAAATCCTTATGTTCGCTAAATCAACAATGATGCCCAATATCTTTCACCCATGTCTTATATTTAGCCTAGTCAATAAGTATTCCTTTCTTATATATAGTCTACTGGTATTCTCCCCAGTAAGATACCATATGTCAATAGCAAGTGCTACATCATCAACTATTCTTAAAGGGTATACTAACCCCACCAACACCTTTAACGTTTCTTTCAACGTCTATCTTCCCCAAATCTTATTTTTGATACCCAAATCAACTTCTTTCCTTTTATCTTTCATATTTCCCCTCTTTGTACTCATCTCACATCAAATTCAGATTACATAGTGTGCAAAAGGCTTTTGCCTTGTTGAAGTATTTATTTATTATTTTACCTTGCTTTTGCTCGCAGGCTATTCCCATGGATTTTACCAGCTAATATGTTATAAATCTTCTCTTGCTTTCAACATAAACGTTGTAGTACTTTTCCTTATTTTGTAATACCACTTGAATAAGCTTAATCAGATCCTAGATCAAAAGGTAATTCTTAAAATAGTAAAACAAGGTTGTTGGTTGCTCAACATCAAACAGGTTCAGACCATAACATACCCATGATATCTTCGTAATCTTTATTCAGTCTCAACATGATATTTATAATTTTTTCTACTAGCTTCTCAATGCAGGTTAGATCACCTTAATCTAATTTCAAATGAGGATGTTATGCTTAGAATACTACAGTATGGCTGCTGATTGTTCTATCTTAGTGTCATGTAGCTTCAAAAAATGATATACCCTTGATGTGTTCATAGCTCCATTTAGTCTTAACATAACATTTATAGCCTTTTTACTTAGCTTTTCAACACTATTTAAGTCACTATAATTGAATCTCAATGTGAAGGTAGCTATTCCAAATGTTCTTGTGTGAAAATACTATAGTAGAGTAGCTGAACATTATGTGACTTTGAATCAAGTTACCACTTTCAAGTTCTAAAAATCTTCACTTAATATTAATGCAATACCTATAGCCCTATCCTTTACCTTCATAACACTAATAGAATCATTTAAGTTGGATCACAAAAATAAGAGTTATGGCTGGTATTCCAAGTATTCATAATATAGAAAGGTTACTGAACATTATGTAGTTTTAGATTAAGGTATACCCCTGATGTGTTTGGAATCTCAGCTTGACCTCAACACAACATTTGTAGCCTTTTCTCCTAGTTTTGCAATGCCATTCAAATTACTTTGATTTGATTCCAACATGAAAGTTATAGCATATATTCTAAGTGAACATACTTTGGAATACCTGATAGAATACCTATCTATTGTAAAGAATAACCTTATGCTATTAAAAGTCCCCTTCATGAACTCTCATCAATCTTTATCCCTATCATTATTTTAATGTTTTAACTCAAACTCTTGTTTTAAATTGCATTCCATGAGTTCGCTGGAATTCTAAACAATAGAGACCTTTTTTTTCTTAAGGATAATAAGTAAGAATACCTCCCAAATGCATGTTCCTAAGCTACCTTCTAGAATTAAGAATTTTAGAAATGTTCTATAATTATTTCTTAGGGGTATGGCATACCTAAACCTGCTACTTTTTCATTTTAAGACCAGCCACTATTTTGAAAAAAGCCTTTTTACATTATTCGAGGAATGCCCTTTCTGAAAGCCTTAATCCTTTTATAGTCTTTAATTTTTTAGCTTGACTTATCTTTTTCCAAGTTGTTTTTAGGCTTGAAATCTATTTTGCCAACTTAAAATGTATCTAGAATCCAAAATTGAAATTTTTTAAGAAAAAAATTAGTCAAGAATAACCAGTTTTTCACCAGGAATAACTCAAAATGACTTATCTAAGCTATTAATTTTTCTTTTTCAAATGTACTTCTCGCTCTTGCATTTGTTGCTCATCTTAGGACTCAAAAGTTTTTATTTGAAAGAGCTCCCAGTTATTGGATATGAGCTATTTCTAATGTTAATAGCACTTTTTTGATAATAGCCTCTTAGAATAACCCTAATGACCCTTTGAATGCGTTAATATTTAAATTCTATTTGCAAATCCTTTGTTTATAACTTTAGAACATTTTAGAAGTCAAAATTTTTCACTTAAAACATTATTCAGCTGTCGGATATGGGTTATTTCTAGCACTAATAGTGCTTTCGTAGGAACTTCTAGAATAACTTTTTCTTGATCACTTTTGTAAAGTTTGACTTCTTTTATATTATGAACGACAGTTTTTATTCCATAGTGGAAGCTGCATCAGGTCTAAACATGTTATTCTGCTTCTCTTCATATAATCTAAAGGTTGCATATCATTACTGTATCTGGTTGCTTTCTTGTGCATCTTTCTTTTTTTGTTTTTTTTTTTCATGGAACATAGAAGTTTTGTGGGGACAACATTAGATGTTGATAAAGGCTTATATAAAACCCCAAAATTCCAAGTTTGAGGAAAACCCGGGAAAGCCTAAGCTAAATATTCAAAGTTTCAACATCTTTCTGATATAAAAATGATCATGTCATCCCTTGGAACTATAAGAGCCAAGCTTAGAAAAAGAATAAAATGAGCAATGTTGCTGGGCTAAGCCACATAACTCATTACGGGCGATGTTACGAGCCTACTACATCTCCCAAGATAATTATGCCCATTAAACTGGAATAGTAAAAGCTCACGAGGAATAAGGCAATAAAATAAGAAAATAAAAAATAAAAAAAAGAGATAGTACTTCCATTGAAAGAAAAAAAGAGGCTTTAATGTTTGTGAAATTCATCGATCACAATGAATATAACATGATCGATCAACTTATTAAAACTCCAACCGAAATATCTCTTCTACCTCTAATTTTCAAATCACATCAGGATGCTTTCCTAAGAGCATTGAAAAACGCTTATGTACTTGGTCGATCAAATGGAAGACTTGGTAGGATACATTATGATGCATAATTTAATATCTTTTACTAATGGATGAAATCAAACAAACAGCAGAGGTTCAACTAAGTCTCTATACATATCCACTAAGTACGTGGGCATTACAATTTCAAGTGTGCTAATCGATAACAGATCCTCCCTGAATGTGATGCCAAGGTGCACTTTTGATAAACTCCCAAGGATTTATAGACCAATCCTTTAAAATTGAACCCATGCATTATCTAATCAAATTTTAGCCAATGGACATATTTTCGTCATACAACATATTATTAGAGAACCTTAAATACGCATTGCAGGGGTAATTCCTTCCATACTCTATCAGAGAGTCTTATAGTTATGGAGGAGAAAATCATTACAGTAAAAATCGAAGATGACATGATCATAATGCTCTCAAGGAATTACCCATACATTGAAGAACTTAAAAGGGAGGAATCAGTTTTTTAAAAATTTGAATTTGTAAATGTTATGGAATACTCATGGGCTTCACAACCTCACATCTTCAAGAACATGGCCTTCTAGTTAAATCAATCGATCAAAAAAGGTTTTTAAAACACGCCAAAGGCTAGAGAAGAACCTACAAGGGGCAATACATGTCCTGAAACAACTAGAAAACAAACATTAGAAGGCTGGGCTACAAGGCTGTGAGAGCAAATAAAAAAAGATCGAAAACAAGAAGTAAAGCAAGGAGGCTGGGAGAAAAAGTTGTAAATCCAATGAACTATAGCCTTCCTCTACAAAGAATATTTCAGTCAACTACATTTTATGATGCAAATAAAGCACTAAAGGCTGAAGATTCTCTAGAAGAATAGTTAGCCTACCAATCGAAAGCTTATTATAGCAATTAAGAAATAATGAAAAAAGGGAATCATCTTCAATCATCCTAAATTTATATTATGAAAATTAAAATATTACTGAGATTGATTGAAAAATCCACGTGTACATGAATTTTTTTTAATTAATAAAAGCACATCCTTTGCTTCATTCTTTGTGTTTCTACCATTGTTCTCTAAATCCTAAAATCCTTATAACCTAAACTTAAGAGAGAAATGCATTCTCTGGTTTAGGAATCTAACAGTGAAGATCTTAAATATGTTTACCCTTAAAGTTATAACTTCTAAAGAAATTTTTGTATTCTAACGATAGGGAAGAAGAAAATGATTTACCTCTAGAGATCCTCAAGCAAATTGAATAGTAAGAAAAGAAAATAGTACCCCATGAAGAAGAAACTATAATAGTGAATATAAAGATCAAAGAAAACAAAAGAGAAATAAAGATTAGAGCCACTTTAACCTTTAAGACGAGACAAGAGTTAATAAATCTATTAAAGGAATTCTTGAATATATTTGCATGGTCATGTAAAAATATGTTGGGGTTAGATCAAAATATAGTAGAGTGAAGCCGAAAGTGCTGTTGAAAATTTTATAAAAAAAATCCAAAAGTTATTGGTTGTTGGTTTCATAATAGTTGCTAAACATCCAGAATGGGTTGCTAATGTTGTCCCTATACCTAAAAAAGATAATCATTCATAATGGGCATTGACTTCGAGATTTGAATAAAACAAGTGCCAAGGATAAGTTTTCTCTATCGAATATTGATACACTAGTGGATAACATGGCTAAATTCTCCTTATTTTAATTCATGGATGGTTATTCCGAATATAACCATATTTTGATGGCAAAAAAAGATACAGAGAAATTATATTCATAATAATGTGGGAAACATTCCTCTGTAAAGTGATGACATTCGGGGTAAAGAATGCTAGAGCTACTCATTAAAGAGCTATGGTTAAACTCTTTCATGATGTGATGCATAAGTTGATCAAACTTTATGTAGGTGATATGATCATTGCATCTAAGAGAGAAGATAATCATATTAAAAATTTGAGAAGACTCTTTGAAAGACTAAGATAGTATGAATTAAGATAAATTCCAAATAAATATACATCCGAGATTAAATCAAGAAAATTACTTGGACTTATATCAACAAAAGAGGAATTGAGATAAACTCCAATAAAAGTGAAAGCTACACAAAATCTATCTCTTCCAAAAACTATCAAGAAAGTTAGAGATTTCCTAGGTCGTTTAAACTATGTATTGGGTTCATTTCATAGTTGACCAACATATGCGACCCAATATTCTAGCTTATTAGAAAGAACAACACAAGAGAATGGAATAAGGATTGTCAAAAATCATTTAATAAAATAAAATATTATTTGACAAATCCTTTCATTTCGATGCTGCCAATACAAAAAAAAAAAATCGTTGTTCCTATATTTGATGGTACATGAAAGACCACTTGGCTACATTTTAGCACAACTAAATAAGATTAGGAAGAGAGAACATGCTATATACTATCTCAATAAGAAATTCATAAATTAAAAATTAAAATACTCATTAATAGAAAAATATACTATGCAAGGGTAGGGGCAGCTCATAAGTTACTTTAATACTTGTTAAGTTACATTATATGGATTATCACTAAGCTAGATCCAATAAAATATTTGTTCAAAAAACCTTCACTTTCAAGCAGTGCTAACCAAATATAAGTGTTACTATGAGAGTATGACTTAGTAAACATGTCACAAAAACCTAAAAAATAATGTTGTCAATTTTCTAACTCATAGGACAAGGATTATTAGCGAATTTACTTTGAGTTCTCGAATGAAGACTTAATCACAACACTAGAAGAATAGAAAGCTGAGGAAAATAATTGATGGCAACTACACTTTGATAGAATATCTAATATATGAGGGCATGACAATAGAGTTATTCTAAGATCTCTTGATAGGCGATACTATCCTTTTACAGCTCGATTGGATTTTCATTCCACGAATAATGCATTAGAATATGAGGCTTGCATCATGGGCTTAAAAGTAGCTATCAGAAGAGAAATCATGTGTTTAAAGTATATAAGGATTTTTTCCTAGTGATTTGTTAATTAAAAAAGGATTAGATGACAAAAAATTATCATTAAAATCATACTTAGTGAAGGAACTAATGAAGAATTTTCAAAGATATTAGTTTCTAGCATATCCCTAAAGAAAAAAATCAAATGGCAAATGCTTTAGCTATACTAATATTAACATTCCAAGTAAACAATCCAAAGCATGTGCTACTAATGAAGATAAGTATCAAGGAATCACTAACTTATTATGCCATTGTTGAAAAATTCACATTAAATGAGATAAAGTTAGATACGATAGACGAAACTCATTGAAGAAAATAGATTAAAACCCCTTTGCTATGAACAATTGTATCATTAAAGAATGGAAAGTGCAGACAATAAAAAAATACATTTGAAAGCATTCAAAGAATATGATCTTGTCTTGAAAAGAATTTTAGAAAATGTCATCGACTAAAAGGGCAAGTGGGGGCAAATTGGACTTGCCTTTATGTTGTGAAGAAAGCCTTGTCAGAGGGAGCATTAATATTACAAGACGGTCAAAAAATATTAAACTAAATTAACTATGATGTTGTCAAGAAATATTATGCCTGAAGGAAAGAATTAGCAGAGAAGAAAATGCCTGGTTATAACAAGATATCCGGTGAGGATAGAAAGACATTTAAAATAAGTTTCTAAAATCTAAAAAAGGCATTAACAGAAATATTAAAGCAATCACCGTTAAGAAAAACTAGATTGAGTTAAGTCTAAGTGAGCAGCTATCCCATGGTTAAAAATTTTTGTACCATTCTCTCTTCAAAACATCTATAGTTGTAAACATAAAAAGTAAACCTTTGATAAAGACCTTTGTTGGAATTGATCAGTTTTCTTTCTAAGACATATGTAAACACGTAATTTTAGCTCTAACATTGAGTTAAAAAGAGCTCAAAAATAGTATTGCCAGCTTCGAGCTCGAGGTTACATTGTTAGCTTCAAAGTTAGGATTATTTGTCAAATTCAAGGTCAAGATCTATCAAATTCAAGGTCATGATTATGTTACCAACTTCGAGATCTGGCAAGTTTAAGATCGAGGTTAAACTTCCACCCTGATGATAGGTCATGAATAGTCCACCTTAATGTTAGGCCAAAATAGCTTAATGCACATACTTCACCCCCAAACCTTATGCCATAAATGGTTTAATAAATATTTTTTTTATCTGATGTTAGTTCAAAAATCTTAATGAAAAATGAAGTAAAATATAAATTGCATGAAGAGGTAGTTATATGGTTTCAATATTAAAGTAGATAAATCCCTATTTTTAATATTTTAAGGGCGACAAGGTTGATATGAATCCCACATCCAATTCTGAGATTAGATATTAATGTCACATTAAAACATTTGGATTTAACTCTGATATTACATCAAACTTAACCCCTAATATGGTTTGCCTCAATATAACTAACCCAAATCTCACATCTAGCCATTTAGCCCTGATGTAGCTTACCTCCATTGGGTTTATTCAATATGACTAACCAAGATCTCACATCCAGACTACTTAGCCTTAATGTGGCTTACCCCAATGGGTTTAACACAATGTGGTTTACCTCGATCTCTGATCAGGATCCAAATATGTAGCTACTTGGAGAGGAAGAACCGTGAAAGCCTGAAAGGCCGATGGAAGATTTCTAATAGAACCCATACAGAGAACATTCCAACATTATGATCTCTTTTCTCTCATAATAGGCTTTTGAATTTCACGATTTGGTTAATTCCAATCTCATCTATAAAAAGCGTGCATTATTCAGTGATAAATTTTAAGGTTTTCATATTAGATTGATCGCACTATAGCTCCTCTTTCTCCGCAGTAAATTTTTGAATCTTTAGTGAACTTCATCCTAGTTTTCCTTATAAATAAACCTCTTGATCTCGAAAAAAACAACGTCAAGTCATCCCCAGATCTGAGAAATCGATGAACATTTCTTTAAATCAATCAATGAAGCATCCATTATCAATCGATCAAGGAATCCATCAATCATCAATTAAACCTACAATTTATAATCTTTCCAATTTCTGCAATCTCTTAATCTTAACAAGAAATAGATCTTCAAATCTATAAAGAAAGCCATAGCCATAGCCATAGCAACCATAGCCATATTCGTACCTCTAGTCGTCCTTACAGCCATATCTCTGCACATCTTTGCAATTAGTATAGGTGGATTTATCCACCTGCATGCCTCTACATTTGGATACCTCTGCATCTCCAAATCTCCATAAAGAAGTCATTTGCAACCTAAAGCCTCTCCTTAGGAATCGCTATTTGATAGAGAAGAAACATAAGAATTATACTAAAGGTATCACTTTTTTTGTAATTATTAAATTGCAAAAATGAATAAGGAAATGGTTATTTAGCTTTATTTTTTTGTGGATTGTTTATTAATTGATTTTGTAGTGTATTTCATATCTTTTTAAATTATTTCGAATAACAAACATTAATGAAATTCATATATCAATCTCTAAATTAGAATATATTTATTTTTTTCAAAGATCTAGTATTGATTAGATTTTGAGATTCTTGTATTAAACTACATAATAAATTTATTTTAAGATCTACCGCATTATGGTATTTCAAGGTCAACATCAAATTATCATAATCCAAAGTAGAAGATCATTTTACTTAATGGATAAGAATTCCTCGACACTTATGGAGGTGTTAATCTTTCTTCATGCCTAACTAATTTCGGATTCTAGATCTTTTAGTAAAGTAAACCATTGCTTATTCTTTTTAATGGAGTTTATCTTTTCTTTCTCAAAAGAAAAAAAAAATTCAACTAAACTTGGTGATCAATCATATCACAGAAAAGATTGGTGGTGACTCTTCAATTTTCATTAAAAAAACCAAAGGGATTTTTTCTCATGTTTGAACTCTTTGCCAAAAATTTCGGTTGTGACAGTTGGCAAATCCACTAGGAACTTTGTAGAGAGTTAAGTGAAAATTGAGTGAAACTGATTTTATCTTTTGAAATTTTAATTTTACTTTGATCCTAATCATATACTCGATCTAATGTCTGAAGTACCCGAGTTAGATTGAGAATATTTTATCTATGGTCAGGAAAGTTTCTTGTCTGTATAGTTGAATCTCTAATTGTACTCGATCTTAAGTCAAGAATTTAAATGTTTTACTATGCATACCTATAGTTAATGTTAGGTCAATAATTTTAATATGCTATATATCTATATCAGACGTCAAGTCAGGAATATTAATGTCTTTTTACTACAAATATATACTTGTTCTTTGTTTTCACTTTGTGATGAAAATTTCACACACTTACATTCATGCATATGCATAGAGCTAAATCCGAGCTTAGCATCTTATGGTGTACACCTTATTTTAAGAGGGATAAAGGGATGCAAGCATTTGAGAGATCACTTAACTTAGTATACGTTGTACACCTTATCCTGCCCAAATCTTACTTCTTGAGTTAGTATTACTATCGAGAAGCTTTTTAGTGTTTGCATCCATGATATTAATGACTGAAGGTGAAAGAAGATCTGGGGTCCTAGAGCTTTTTAGAACCTTACAGGCTTGATGTCATATCAAGCCTTGTATACAGAAATAGACATTTGTCAGCCTTATCAAGATTTTATAACCCCATCAGACCACAAATGTTGTTGAAGATTAGAAATAGAAATGTTGATTATAATCCCTATTATTTTGTTCATCTTTCATGACATCGAGAATTAAAGTGTTAAATTATCGTAAAAAACAAAAAGTTTTATTTTGGATTTGAGAATCGAAACAAGCATATTAGGAAATTGGTTCAATCTGGTATCTTGTAAAGAAGTACGACAATGGGCAGAGAATGTTAATTTTATAATGATCTAAATACTATGCATTCCCATGTCCAATTTCAAGCATACATGTTGGCTAACTCTTTAAATTAAACATAAAAGAAAATAGGTAAGGCTAAATAATATCTAGTCACCAAGAAGTACAATCTAAAATCTTGAAATGTAGATAAAGTGAAAATGGATAATCAATTAGCAAAATCATGATACTTAAGCAAACTCAACCTGAAATTCAAGTTATGCAAAAGGCCCTTAATGAAAGAATGATGAAAATCACCAAGAATTACAAAGTACAATGCAAGTTCAATCTCAACAAATGTTGACATCTCTTGGCATGCTGTTAAAAGAGAAAAACATTGTAAAAGCTAAAGCCCCTAAGAGTACATCTTTTCAAGAAACTGTCATTCCTAAACCCATGAGTCTAATTGTAGTAGAAGTGTCTTATAATCAAGAAAAGCAAATAGCAATAAAAATATCCAAGACATGAATGATTAGTTTGAGTATGAAAAAACAAAGGATATCAATGCTCTAAATCAAGAACTCTTGGTAAAAGTTGAATATAACAAAACATATGAAAGTTCTTAAGCAAAGAGCAGGAAGGAAATGAGATTAATGTAGTGGAACTCAACTTAGAATTGGATTTGGTGATACTACCTACATTCAAAGCACTCGAATTTGATAAATATAACAGGGTAGGATGTTCTCATACTCATCTAGAGATGGATTTACATAAAATGCATGGGTATGAAGCTAATCAAAAACTCTTCATTCATTACTTTCAAGATAGCTTCAAAGATGAAGCTTGAGAATGGTGGAAAGACTTAGTAAATGCTTTTCTAGTCCATTAACAACACATGGAAGGTTTAAGACCTAATCCAGTTATGCTACAGAATATGTTTAAAAGGAACAATGAAACTATTATGGAATATGCAACCTGATGGTGAGAGCTAACCGCTATAATTAGCCTGCACTCACTAAGGCAAAGTTTTCGCAGACCTTCTTGCTAACTTATGCCCCTTATTCTATTCTCAATGGTTTCCATGGCTGTAAAAAAATTCACTGAGATTATCCAAATTAACGAATTTATAGAAAATGCATTTCGAACTGGGAGACTAAATGATCCTACCGCGAGAAGAGCTCCTACAACAAAAAAGATAAAAGGAAAAATGATGCATATTGCTCAGCCAACTTTTCAGAAATGAGCAAACATGATTTTTACATAATGCCCATCACATATTGGAGTTCTTCAAACCCTAGATTTGAGCATACAAGAGGTGTCATAACGTATAGTGGCTAAATGCCTTAGTAGCAATAACAATGAAAGGAAAGACAAAACAAATAAAGGATCTTGATTCATTAGATTCCAATGGCTTACTTTGATCTACATATGCAGTCATTAGAGTAGAAGTTGGTAACACCAACATATGTCAAACCATTACAAGTTTCTTATCTTTATGGTACAACTCAACAGCAAGTTGTCAATATCATTTCAAAATAAAGGAACATGATATTAAAAATTGCCTACATTTAACTACAAGGTTCAGTCTTTAAGGAATGCAGGGTTAATAAGGTTTGAACTAGAAAATGCCAACAAATAAGAAGAAAAAGGAAAAAGAGAGAAAGGCCTAGTGAAAGACTCAGTGACAACTAGTTTATTGATAATCGAAAGATCCTAAAATTTTAGATAAGTGGGTTTGTACTTACATAGTGAACTAGTGAAACTGCTAAATGCATCTAAAGAAGATCTGAGAAAAAAATTTACAAAAATAAATAGGAATTTTCTAATATGAACTCAAAGGTTTGCTTTAAGCACTCATATTTTATTTCATTTGTGGTTAGATGGAAATGAGATGCATTTCTTTCTTATTTTTTTTTTCCTAATTAATAATAGTCTTTTATTTTTACCTTCATTCTTGTTAGTCCATGAAATTTCTTGTGTCACATGCTCATGGTTCAAGGAATCTGACGGTAAATGCCTCAAAATTTGAAATTACTAATCTAAGATTGAAAAGAAAAATTACTAAAAAAATCTTAATATTAAGGAATATGATGAAAAACATAAACTTTCATTGAAAAAAAAATAGATTATTCATGAAGAAAAACAAATCTTGGCCCACAAGAAAAAGATTAAAACAGTGAATTTAGGCACCAAAGAAAAAAATAAAGAGGTTAAAATTTGGAGAATTAATCTCTCCTTTAATAAGAGAAGCCATGATCTATTTATTGAAAAAAAAAATATGCTGATGTTTTCACTTAGTCATGCAATGGTTGGATAAAACCATCATCAAACACAAATTGCCTTTAAAACTAGATTGCCCCTTGTTCAACAGAAGTTGAAAAGAATGAAATTGAATATATTGTTAAAAATAGAAGAAGAAATTTAAAAACTTTCAAATGTTAGATCTATTGTCATAGCAACAAATCCTAAATGGGTAATCTACATTATGCTAGTTCCCAAGAAAGATGGTCAGGTACGCATATATATGGATTAGAGTGATCTAAACAAAACAAACCTAATGGATAATTTTTCTCCTTCTCATACTAACACACTGGTAGATAATATAACTAAGCACTTCTTATTTTTAGTTATGGATGGTTATTCAAGATATAACCAAATCTACGTGGCTGAAGAAGATATGAAGAAAACAACATTCATGACAATGTGGGCCACGCATTATTATAGAGTAATGCCTTTTGGTTAGAAAAATGCTAGGGCAATATCTCAAAGGATATGGTTACTTTACTACATGACATGATATATAAATCTATAGAGGTGTATGCAGATGATATGATAGCCAAGTCCAAACGAAATGAAGATCACGTTGAAGACTTAGGAAAACTCTTTAAAAGGTTAAAGCTCAGATTAAATCCTAGTAAATGCATGTTTGAAGATAAATTAAAAAATAATTGGGATTTATGTTAGTGGAAAAGGGATTCAAATAAATCCAAGCAAAATAAAGACAATTCAAAATTTACCTCCTCTAAGACCAATCAAAGAAGTGCAAGAATTCTTAGATAAAATTGCATCCTTAGATTCATTTCATAATTAACTACCACTTGTGCTCTTGTCTTTCAATTATTGTGAAAATATAATCTCGAGCAATGGAATGACAAGATAAAACTCATGCACCCTTGCTCTTTTACATGTAATGAATCATGGCTTTTTTCTATGTGGAGTCTTCACGTAATTGAGTCAATTACCCAAAAGCATCCAATGGGCACAATTTCGTTATGGTATTCATCAATTTCTTCATTAAATGGATTGAAGTAAGATCATTTGCTAAGGTGATAAAATCTATAATTAATAGATTTTTGAAAAAAGAGATTATTTGTCTGTATAGTTCACCAAAAAGAATCAGTTCAAATAACATGGTAAATTTGAGCAACAAACAAGTGGAGCAAATTTGTTCAAATTTTCGAATCAAGCATCAAAATTCTACTACTTATCGATCAAAAATAAATGAAACTATTGAAGTAACTAATAAAAACATTAAGAAGATTATTAAAAAGATGACATTAACCCATAGAGACTAGATAAAAAAAACTTCCCTTGGCTTTGTTAACTCATAGAAAAAAAATCAAAATGTCCATTGTGGCAACCCTTTATTTTTTAGTGTACAAAATGGAAACAATACTCCTTGTCGAAATAGAAATTCCTTCATTGAGTGGATTAAAAATTATTTTGAACAATTAAGTATGATAGAAAACAAAAGGTTAAAAGCTCCTGGCATGGGCAATTATATTAAAAAAGAATGAAGAGTGTTTATAGTGAGAAAGTTCACTCGAGAATTTTCATAAAAGAAGATCTAATGCTAAAAAATGTATTTAACAATGTCTCAAATCCCAAAGAAAAATGGGCACCTAATTGGAATGGATACACGATGAAAAAAGGTTTTTCAGGTAAGGATTTGATACTTGTAGAAATGGATGGTCTTGTTCTTCCGAATCCAATGAACTCAAATATTTTCAAAAAATATTATGTTTGAAATGATTAGGTAGAAAACAAAACCTAGAATGGCATATTTCAAGAAAAAAAAAGGAGATTTGTGCTAAAAATCCTAAAAAAAATGGCCTGATCATACAATGAAAGTTTCCAACGAGAGAAAAATAGACGACTATGAATCTTACTCAACTAAGATCGAATGAAAGTAAGGAATCAAAGATCACCAGTTAAGAGAGAAACTAAACATGTCATATTTTGTTTTGTGCAAAATTCTAACACTTTTGCCCCTTATTTCTCGTTCCTTTGCCTTGTCTAAAATTTCACGAATAAAGCTATCAAACATTCCCCCCCCCCCTTTATTTGTCAACCCTTTGTCTTACATATGAATAAAACTATGAATCATTTTGTCCCTTATTTCTCACTCCTTTATCTGGTGCAAAATTCCATGAATAAAATTATCAAGCATTTTTTACTCCTTATTTCTTGCCAAGAAATGAATGTGGAAATTTTCCAAATATGACGATCATGACATATGATTTGTTTAAACCAAATCTTAAAAAGTATATACCAACATTTTCTTATAAAAAAGACTGGATAAGTTGTAAAATACATGAGAAAGGGCACTTTAAGGTTTAAGAGTGGTAAAATTCAAAACAAAAAAGAAATGAATGGGAATAGTGTGTTTTCAAATGATTTTTTGATTGTTTCACTGAAGTCCACTATAATAAGGACAAACTTGCACCTAGAAAGTATGAAAGTGACCAAATTGCAAAGCTTTGCCAAAAAAAAAAAGATTTGTGCATCATGCACAAACAAACATTTGCATTATGAAAACTACTTTCTTTTGAAGCATCCTTGACAAGAGAAACTCAAATAAGAAAATGCGAAAAGCTGGCAAACTCCTCAATGAACTTAGAAAATTTTCATCCCTAGTGGAAGAAGTTTCAATTATTGAAAAATGCATTTAAGATAAAATTTTATCAATTTTTTTAAAAATCTAGATAGCTGAAGATCGTGTCGTGGATTAGTCTTGGCCAAAATCATAATAATGAGAGGAATAAGAATCTATTCCAAGTCAATTCTACCAACATTTTTATTTGTCGTATTTCACTTTTTCCTTTGTCATTCAATTGTCCTGTCTCTCTTTTTTTTTTTTTTTGTATTCTTTATCTTTTAAGTGACAGTGAAGACGTGATCTAATTAGAGTTGGGGTGGTATGTTCGCATTACAACAAAATAGCTTTTTATGCATAGTTTTAAATGGCTTTTATTCATAGTTTTAAAACTGCGGACTATGTCAATATGAACAAATGATAATTAAAATATATCATAATTTTTGAACTGTGAATAAAAGAGATAATAGTTCACAGTTCATTAAAGCTTTTATTCACAGTTCTATAACTATGAATAAAAATCATCTTAGTTTACAGTTCATTAAAAGTTATGTTCACAGTTTTAAAACTATGAACAAAACTTACCTTAGTTCACAATTTTGTTAGAATTGTGCATAAAGAGTAATTAATTATTTTTTATTATTATAAATATAATTATTTTTTTATTTTCAAATTAATCAAAAAATATTTAAAATCCAAATTTGAATTGATAAATATTTTAAAATGTTAATTATTGTTTATTTTTTTATTTTTAATGTTTAATAATTTGAATTTGAATCATTATTTATATTTTTAATAATCTTAATTTGTAATTATTATTTAAATTTTAAATAATTCAAATTTTTAATTATTATTTAATTACCATTTTTTTCAAAATCAAAATTTTTTTCCTATAAATTCACATTTGTCTCTTTACTCAAAATCAAAATTTGAAATTATCCGAAAAATATTACATACAATAAATAAAATAGTTGTCATAGTTAAAATTACCTCAACATACTACAAAAATATTTATGTAGGAAAAAATGGATCGATGCAATTTTATATTTATATATAGACAAAAAGTAAAAGGTTTCAAAATAAAGATGCAAAAAGTTACAGATTCTACCTCCTTGGTTGCTCGACATAGAACTATTATTTGCTCTATACTTTATTTATAATACAATCTTGAATATTCAACTATAAATATTTTATTTTTCTTTTACTTTAGATAATGATTTATCTCATGCTTCAATTTAGCTGCATGGTAGTTCTCATGCTATTAAGAATTTCTCTAGAAGCAAACTCAAATCAAGGTCTACAAAGCTTCTTTTTTGATCATATTCGCTGGAAAAGAGCCAAGCCAATATAGATTAATAAGAAGAAACAAAGTAATTAATTTGCTTAACAACAGAGAGATTAGAAAAGATAAAGAGTCATCCAAATTCTCAAATCATGATTAAGTCATGAAGTTTATGTCATCTTGTTCTACAACTGAAGAGCTGTACATATTATCTATAACTGATGGCAAAAGATGCACATTTTTGTCTTATATAGAACCCATAGAGCAGAATGAAAGAAAAGTAGCTGAGCTTTGTTTGACTACTAAGAAAGTGTTAAAATAAAAGATGAGAAAACAACTATGTATACCAAGTGAAAGTTAACAATAAGAAAGATAGAAAGAGAAAGAGAAAAACTATTATCAGAAGCAACATATTTAATGTCAAGATCACAGCACCAGTTACAATTGGTGTAAGTGCAACTACAAATACTTTAGACTGGGAAAAAATTAGAATAAACATAACTATACAAAAAGAGAGACATGAATAATATAGTGGAGAAATATCGTCCAAACATCCATATCTATGGGTTTTCTTTCACTCACTAACCAAATTTGATTATTATATGATTATGGTTTGTAGTTATGAATGTCTTTCTTAGAAGTTTCAGTGAAAAGTCACCTCAATTTTTTAAGTAGATTTAGACACCCTTTTTATCCCTTCAAAAAGGTCCATCTCTTTTTCTTGTATATTTTAACAACATACTAGGAACAAGCAAATAAAAGATTATTTTGTGTCATGTATTTTACCCATTAACTAGCACAAGTATGCTTTCTTCCTTTGAAAAAAAATAGGTTTCTTATAGAGTAGTTTGCTTTAGTTTCATTTAGTAAATGTAGCATACAAATACGATCTTCAAAATAAAGAAACTAAAAGCAATAAACAGAATAACTATAATTTTTGGTTATGTCAAAAAAATCCATCAAGATTTCAATCAGTTAATTTATACCTAAAAAAATCTAAAATTCATATTTGTATTTCTATAAAAACTAACATTTATCAAGAAAAATCCAACATACATACATTTTAATGCACATTAACCCAATCAGCTAGGGTTTCAAAATCAATTATCATAAGTCCATTATAAAAAATAAGACAACAAAATAATTTTGAAAGAAAAGATTAACCTTACTAAGATTAAGAGGAGATTTTGATCAACTAGATCTAAAACCCAAATGGAAGTAGAACCATACTTTCTTTCATTGTAATTAGTTAAGGCTAAGATTTTGATCTGCCAGATGTCGAACCCTAATGGTAATAGAACCACATCCAAATCTGAAATCCTGATGGAAGTAAAACCTTGCACCTAGATTTGAAACCCTCAGCATAGATTTGGAACCCCTAGCATAGATCTAAATTCCCCAACCTATATATGAAACCCCAACAGAAGTAGAACCACACCCAAATCTAAAACCTCGATGGAAATAAAACCTTGCGCCCAGATCTGAAACCCCCAACGCAGATTTAAGAGCCCAAAATATATTTGAAACCCCTAACATAGATCTAAAACCCCGATATGCATAGATCTAGAACCTCAATAAAAGTGGGACTACACCTAGATCTAGTGTTAAAAATAAAGATTATAAAAGTAAAAAAATAAAAGAATAGTAATTTCTGCATATGTTAAAAAATCCATCAAAGTTTCGATGAGCTAATTTTTTATCTAAATAGAATCAAGAAATTCATATTTATATTTCTATAAAACTAACATTTATCATTTTTAAATATAAAAATTTAATTGATAATATAGAGTAAATATTACGGTTTTATGTGACCTTTACCCTTATATTTAAAGTGTAACAAGTTTTTAAATTACACAAAATAAAGTTCAAAAGCGTTTCCATAATTTTTTTATACATTAAATAAAATTTTAATATACCATGATAAAAACTGTAAAAATGTTTGGGATTTAACATTATACATCTTTTTGATACATTTTTAAGTATACCATACTATTTTCAAAGATGTCTCCATATGGACTTGTTTATATAAAGAAGCATTTTATCTACATGCTAAATTCGAGCATAAAGCTTAACATTACATTGTGAAAGCCCTTAATTTTGATTTAAATGTTACAAAATTTTTTAGAAAATATAGTTATCTTAGTAAAATAATTGCGAAATAATGTGTATGGTAATTTCAGAATTTATAAAGTTAAACTAAAAGCATGAACAACAAATCGTGAGATATAATTTTGAGTCAAACTAATGAATGCATCTTTATGACTCCCGTTTACATTTTTACTTTATAAAATTAGATCAAGAAAGATAAGTTAATTAATACATGGTGAAATAATTTTTTCCTAATGATATTATTAAGGTTCATGATATAAGCAATAGGAAAATTCTAAACTATATAAATAATGACTCAACCATTTTATGGAAAGAGTAGCTAAACTTGAAGAGATCACTTTGGTGCTTCCACTCCATCCAAGATAGATGAATTATGGAAAGATGAGCGTGAAAATTCTAGAATCTATAAAGCCATATTGAAAGTGGCTTATGACAAGCAAATCTTGAGAAGGAATGTTGAGCAAAACCATGAGTGCATCATTATCACTCCTATTAACATCACCACCTTAGAAAGTTGAGATCAAGATGGACCGATCCATACATGGTAAAACAAGTCGTTTCTTACGATGTTGTTAAGGTTCAAGATCCAACCAATGGAAAAATTTCTCGAGTAAATAGAGAGCAACTAAAGCCTTTTGTGGAAAGTGTAGCCCAACTTAAAGAGATCACTTTAGTCTCTCAAGTCTAACTTCTTTTAGTTGGTAAGGGCTATTTTTGTTTGAAATTAAAAAAAAAAACTTAAAACAATACTTTGTTATTTTCATAATTGGCATTGTACGAAAAGCTAAATAAAAAGATTTTCCTTTTTTAATGTACATGACACTACAACAAAAATTATATTAGTTTACGCTTAATAGTTCATAGTTTTAATAACAATTGTGAACAAAAAAAGATTGGTTCACAATTATAACAAAACTGTGAATAAATGGCTATTTTATTCATAGTTTTGTTATAATTGTAAATAAAGATGGTTTAAAAAAAGACTTTTATTCAGAGTTATAGCAAAACTGTGAATAAAAGGCTACTTTATTCACGAATAAAGGTGATAAGCGTTTATTCACAGTTATACCATAATTGTGAACAAATGACCTATCTTATCACTCATTCGCTGATTTTTTTTTTTTTTTGCAAAAAGATAAAGTTATTCTTTCGCTGATTCTTTTTCTCCAAAAAGAACTTGATTAGGTAGTAACCATTAGGTATTAATTGCACTATAAAGAGAGCCTCTTAGTGTTGCCATTGAAGCTTTCAGATCTGGCAGACTAAACTTTCGGCCTTGACTATTTGCAACAAAGAAAGAATGCGATTCAGTTTCTTTTTCGGGTTTCAAATCTAGCAAATCAAATCTCCTCTTAGTCTTGGTAAGGATAATCCTTTATCTTGAAATTATATACTTGTCTTCTTGATTAGAATGGACACTCTAATGGTTGATTTTTGAACCCTAACTAATTAGGTAAAGATTAATCTGCATTAAACTGTATATATGTTGGAGACAAATGAAATATTGATTTATTAATTTAATTTAAATTAAACCTTATTAAATAATTTAAAAATTAAAAATATTCAAGTTGAATGCCTCATATAACGAATTTTGACTTAAAATTTTTTATAAACGTAAATAAATATTTAAGTTACCATCAAAAAAAGTTTTAAAATTTTTTAAATATTAAAAATATATTTTTAAAAAATTTATACTATTAAAATTTTAAAAAATTCAAAAAAAAAATAGAACTTACATAAAAAATTATTCAAATTTGGGTGATGAACCCGAAATGAAAAAAAAATTATTTAAGTTATTTTTGAAGCATTTCAATAATGAAAATGCTTTTAATTTTCTATAATTATTTGAATTTAAACCAAATTGATAGATTATGATTTAATTTTTTATTTCTTAAATATAAAAATTTAATTGATAATATAAAATAAATATCAAGATTTTATGGGAGATCGTTACCCTAAATATAAATGTATATATTTATTATTCCCAAAATGTTAGAAATGTTTCCCATGTTAAATTAAAATTCTATTTACATCAGTAAAATCTGTTTAGTACACAAATTTTCTATTAAAACAGAAAAAAATCAGAGTTATAACAGCTTATTCTCAATTGTTAACAGAACAAATTACATGCGATGGTTATTCACTTTTGAAAATAATTTATTTTAAAAATTATACCAAGAAAAAGTCAATGATTTTCTGAAGATGATTTTAATTAGGGATTTCATAATTGATTGAGAGAGGGGTTGGGTGGCCATAATATATATATATATACACAACTTACCTCATAATTTGATCATGGCAGGCAATATGGTCTGCCGGGAACTTGGGGACAACTCAATATTTAGCTCTTGACTACAAGCTCCAGCAATCACAATTTGGAAGGAAAAAAATCAGGTTTCAAAGGCCTTATTCTTTTAATTCAAATTGCATTAATTAAATCACAATATTATATATATCAAATTTTTTTTATTAATATGCATTACTTTAATTTTTTTAAAAGATTTTGACATATCATATAATAAAAATCAATAATTACGATTTTATGTATTTATTTTTATTATATTTAAAAAATTAATTATAAAAAATTATTTTTTATTAAGAAATCAACACGGACTCATTCATATTTTTTAGGTATTGCTTTCAGTGGTACTTTGGTAACTTTTGATCTATTTAATTTGTAATTAATAAGATTAAATAAGCAAGTATTGATGAAAAGTTGTGAGCTTAAAGTCCTCACTGTCAAGTTGATTAAACCCTTTTCACTTAACGAACCAACACAAATTCCCACTACTGGACAATCCCCCACAAGATCAAAGACTGAGATGTGATGGAATGGATGGATGGAAGAGGGTGGCTGGGCTAGCTTCTTCTGTGTCTTTTGGCGGGAAACGGAGGACACGAGCAAGACACCCATTTGGCCTTTTCATGGAGGTGGGGGCAGGCAGGCATTTGGGCTCTTGCTCCGATGCCAAAGTTTGAAGAGTGATTTTTAACGCACTAACACTATAGCTCGTTGAAAAAGAGAGACCAAACCCTAATGAGAAAAAGAAAGGAAGAAGAAGAAGGAGAAAGAGACGTTTAGACTTTACGAGAGAGAGAGAGAGAGAGAGTCAAGATCTTAACCCCTTTTAAGTTTGTGCAAAGCAACACCGAAGAGGGTTAAAAAACATAGGAGAAGGAAGGAGAGAAAAGCGAGCCGAAAAAGTTTGTATAGTGAGGATCTTTCAGTGCCAGCAGCGATGGGATGAATTTGTGCTAGCTTCCACTGTCATCCATTTACTCCATCAACAACAATATCGCTTTCCCCTGCACAATTGCACCCACTTTTCCCTTACACGACATGACAAATTTCTCACCCAACGATCATGCCACTCGCCCTTTCTTTTTCTCGAGAAAAAAAAAAGGGAAAAGCAAAGAGAATTACACTGTTCAACATAAAGTTGCGAGCTAAGTCTAAATGTAAATCTAGTTGGGAATATATTTCCATCAAAACAATGATGCCCTCCCTCCACTTTATTTTTTGGAGGGGCACTACCTAGCATATATGCATATACCCATCCTTTTCTATTCGATTTCCAAGCTGAAAAGGCTTCCCAGCAAAACGATAACTTAAGAGGGTATAGAAATATAAAGTCATTAGCAAAAGCGGGTGAAGATGACCCTTCCCCATCATCAATACACTTACACTCATTTCAAATCTTGTGAAACATTTACATTTTCATTGGACGTGTCTCACATGTCATGACTTCCCTCCTACCGGCACTTTAGCCCATTCACCGACCTCAACCTACATACATGTATACTTCAATTCTTTTTTAAAAAAAAGATAATAATTTAATCGAGAAAACCCAAAATCTGAAAATGTAAATTAGTTAAGTCATATTAACATTAATTAATATCATCAAGTTTATCATCTCCACATGCATACTCTTACGTTATTCTTGAAATTCCACAAATTAAATAGGAAAATTATGATAAATCATTGTAAAAACATGAGTTTGTAATAATTAAAATATTAAAACAGATAACATGATGAGTAACTCACTTGGAGTAAGGATGGTTGAAAGTTACAAACTAAGCTACAATTCGTTTGTTGTTGGTGGTATGATATTGTATGTGGATTCCTATAATACTTTTATGATGGGGCTCGTGTGTGGACCATAGACACGTGCAAATGATGGCGTTGTCTTCCCTAATGATGCATTCCCACCGCTTCTTCCACTGTCTGGGTCCCACTCCTATCATGCAATCCGACTTCTCTCTAGTGTTCCGCTCTTTTTCTTTGACCGACAAAAAACACAGAGAAACGAAATACCCCATACCCTCCTCCCAGTAGTGTTCGCCCACGTGTCGAGCAAGCATCCACCTGGCTAATCACTCGCATGGTTGTGGCTAGCTAAGCTTATTAGCTCTCATGCATTTTCTTCGTTGCCGGTCACCATTCTCTCTCTCTCTCTCTCTCTCTCTCTCTCTCTGTGTTCGTGCTATGAATGGCTATGATCCAATGAAAAATTCAAAGGCCCTGAGGGCGAGCCACGCTGCTTTTGTTGAATAATGACAGGACCCACTTTCACACTTACTACCACCTTATGTGCCAATTGATCTATCATGATTTCGATCTATTAATTAGTTATATCAAGCTAAATTTAATTTCAAAAATTAGTATTATTCTTTATATAATTGACATAGATTCATATAATTAGCTATCGGGTTTAATAGATTATTATAGATTACTATATTATAATATTTATAATTAATGATATACGATTAAGTTCTTCAATTTGGCACAATTAATTAATCCATCAACTATTCTATCAATCCACATATAAAATTTAAATTAACAAGAAATCATGTCATAAAAATAAATTACTGTCCGATTCTTTTATATTGTGCTGGAATAAACAGAAACAGATCATAATACATGATTATATATTCAAGATAAGTGAATTGGAAATAAAAGATTAGATTAGGTAGAATTATATGATCAATCGGCCCGTCCCTAGCTATGTAAGTAGGTTAACAAATAATAATGTGTTTTGTGAAAATTTGCTCTAATCTTTGTCGTGATTGAAGGGTATGCTGTAACGGGTTGTCGTATATGCATACATGAGGCCAATTAGAATTAGATGGAGGAAGCTCATAATTAATCAAGAGGATGTCAAAATTCACATCATTACCCCACGCATTGTCGTCAAGCCAGAATGACACTTGGCCCCATCAAATTTTAACCTTAAAGACATAATTAAATCATCCCAAAAAAGAAAGAGAATTAATTAAAGACATTTATAGTAACTTTTCATACTCCTCTTCCCACTTAATTAACAGCATTAACCATAAAAGTAATTAACCCTAGGTAAGAAAATGCAGCATGTAGCCCAAAGCTTAAAAAGGCAGCTGAGGGTAAACCCAACTGAGTTCCATGGAGAGAGATCAGAGAAAAGAGGTGAAGAGCTTAGAGTGAGCTGTTGGGCAATTGGATCTCCAAATATCACGCAACCTTGTCAATGTCAACATCCTAAATTGCAGTTGTAGATGTGTCACTTAAGTCTAAGTTTTGGATTTTTTGGAAAATTGAGGGTCACATCGGTCCGGCAACAAAATCTCTATAACTTGAATACTTCCGCCAGGAGAACAATCATATGCAAGAAAATTGCAACACAGCCATGCATTACAGTTGGGATTTTCTTAATTTCTTAAATTCATTTGATTTCGTCACACATCCACGTGATCTGAATATTACCCATATGAACAGAATAATCACTTAGTTTTTTTGATTGTTGATATCAGACCGGTCGCCTTGCGAGGACTCAAGAAGTCATCATGCAAGGTGGAACATGGAATCATTACCCACTCCACGTAAAAATACACGTAAATATACATGCATGATTCGACAAGAATTAAACACACAAGTGGTAGTAGGTAGAAGACCCAAAAAAAAATAAATTTTATCTTTCTTTTTTTTTTTTTTAGAGGGAGAGAGAGAGAAAAGGTAGGGTTTGCTGGCTTTGAAGTTATACATATATTAATTATACTATTTGGGAAATTGGAGCTACAGCTCCCAAAGTAGAGGGGGAATGAAAGAGATAGATGTGCGTATGGTTTTGTGCTTTGTTATTCCAAGATTCTTTTTTGCGTTATTTTCAACTGAGAAAGACGACGGCATTCACTTATATCCGTATCTTCAAAAGGAAATTAAACAGTGAGAGGGAGAGAGAGACTGTGTGTGTGTTTGCATTTTTTTGCATTTTGGGATTGGAGGAATCTTTTTCTCATTCACTTCTTCTCTCACTCTTGTTTGCTTTATAGAGATAAAGTTTGGAGAGCCACCGAAAAGCAAAGACACCTTATCATGAAAGCAAGAAAAAAATTAAGCCCTCCTTCTCGATTGGACTGCCCAACCCACACGCACATTACTCACACTCACACTCTTACCCACACGAGCTCACACAATCATCTCTCTTCCTCCTTTTTGATTTTATCAAAGATTTTCTTTTTGTAAATTAAGGAGCAAAATCACAAGTCAACCTCACCTCATCATTTGGTCTTGGTTCTTCTAAGCACCACCTCATATCCCACTCAGGCTCCTCTCCTTCTATATAACCCAGCCACTGTCTGTGTTTCGGGCTATCCTCCCATGGGAAGCATGAAGGTGCATCAGTTGGCACGTGGGTTTATTAGCTGGGAGCACGAACCCTCCCTCACGCTTGGCTGCAAGCGCCTGCGTCCTCTTGCTCCCAAGCTCACCACCACCACCACCACTACTGCTGCTGCTGTTGCCGACACTGTCACCGCTGCTTTCGATCTCAAGAGCTTCATTAGACCCGAAAGCGGCCCTAGAAAGCTTGGTTCTTCTGACGATCACAAGAGAGACTCCTCCTCCCAGGTCTCACTGATCTCCTTATATATAATTGAGTCTTTTACTCAAAAGTCCTTTCTCTCATGTTCACGAGAGATGCTTTAAGCTCGGTGATCACATAATTTGAAGTCCAAAACGTGATGACGATAACTTGAACTAACAAGAACAGACATAGAATCATACGGAAGACTTAACCAGTGGAGGAAAATTTTGGTGCAGGTGGAAACACACCCAGGAGGGACGCGGTGGAATCCGACGCAGGAGCAGATAGGGATATTGGAGATGCTATATAGAGGAGGAATGCGAACTCCAAACGCCCAACAGATAGAGCAGATCACTGCACAGCTAGGAAAGTACGGCAAGATAGAAGGGAAGAACGTGTTCTACTGGTTCCAGAACCACAAAGCACGCGAGAGGCAAAAGCAGAAGCGTAATAGCTTGGGCCTTAGCCATAGTCCACGCACCCCAACCCCCATCACAACCACTATATCCCTTGAAGCTAGGGTACGTACGTCCCCTCTATGTCTCTATATACACATGAAATTTGACTTTCCATTCACTGGAAGCTCTTTTCTTTGTAGCCATGTGTGCATTAATTAGTTTAAAAGTTGTTAGGTTAGTGGGTAGACGTCATTTCTGATTATGAGCTTAAACTTCTGGGATGAGCAGTTCCTGAACATGTATAGTTTACGTGTGATGTAGGGATCAGAGGTGGTTGAAAGAGAAGACAGTCCATACAAGAGGAAGTGTAGGAGCTGGGGATTTGAGAGCTTGGCACAAGAAAGCAAGACATGTAAAGAGGAGGAAAATAGAACTCTGGAGCTCTTCCCATTGCACCCGGAAGGCAGATGAAAGGGTTTCAAACAAAAGAAAGGAAAAAAAAAGAAGAAACAATTCGAAGTTCCAGCTTCTTTTGCTGTCCATGGAAATTAATGGTGATATCAGATCCTGCTTTCATGTCCTCTTTTTTCTTTCTTTCTTTCTTTTTCTTTCTTTGTTTCGGGAAAGAAGAAAGACAAAGTTGTCTCTTTGTACTCCCCTGCTGCTGCTTATTATTCCTGACTTGAGACCCAAACCCGTTTGTCACTCTTTATTCCATCTCTGCTGTGTCTCTGTGTGTGTTTGTGCGTGAGAGAGAGAGAGAGAGAGAGAGCCTTTTGACCAGGGCTTCTCTTTGAAACGAGAGCCCTTTTAGGTTAAAAGGAGTCACCTACGGACACTGAAGTCCACGCACCTAGTCGTTCTTGTTAAGCCTAACCCTCCATTTTTTAAGTTTGAAATGGGAAAAGAGGCACCTTCTTCTTCCCTCAGTCCTAATTTGCACCGCAGAGAAGACTTTCATGCATAAAGCTCCACCACCAACTGTTAGCTGACATGCAATATTTTCTTTTTCTAAGTTGAGTTGTTTTAATCAAATGAAATCAAAATCAAGTTAGTGTCTGGTGGGGTACTCTATCTATGATGGCATGCAGATCAGGCTTGCTCTTACCATTACCCTTTGGAGGGAAAAGATACTTCACCAAATTTTTAAACATAAAGTTAATTTCTTGCTTTAATTCCAAAAGATTGACCCAAAAAATTAAAATGATTTTTTCCCATAAACTTTTATGATCGATGAACCAGTCTATTATTATTTTGAATAATGCGGCCCTACTAAAATGACACACACAAATATAGTCATGGAAATCTAACATAATCCAATTTGTGAACGCACACAGAGCCTTTATGAATCTTTCAAATTGCATACAGTGCTTTTAATAATGTTACAAGATCACACTTTGGGAAAGAAGAATGCTAATAATGTGAATGCACTTCTTGATCGTAACTTTAGAGGCCACTGATGAATCCTAGGCTCTTTCTATAGAAGAATTAAATTATTTCTTCCCTAGCTACTCCTACGCTTTAGTAACAGTGCAAAGATATGCATCTGAAGAAGTCTATGTATGTACCACTTGAATTACATTTCAAATAATTACTTGGAGTTTTTCCTTGTAATTCAACATTAAATTCGATACAATTTGATTTAGCCTTAAAAATAGTGACTCAAATTAGTGGAAATAGGGCTGAAAAAGATTAAAGTGAAAAAAATTTTGCAAAACCAGATACCAAACCTTCGATGTATTTAAATCAATGTAGCTGTTATCAAAGTGTCAATAAGAAAAAATCTCTATATGATTTTGAAGGTTTCATCAATTCAAATCTTTCCGAACCGATTTTTGCCAGCATAAATCAAGATAATTATTAAGGTTGCACAAGAAATCATCAAATAGTTTACTATTTCTTGTGATAGTGTCTCCACAAACATTTTCTTTTTTTTTTTTTTTTCTTTTGGGTGGGTTTCATCGATCACTCAGCTCATAATTTAGTTTAGTTTGTATAATTGATTTTAATGTATTCTTTCAAAAGTTAGTTGTAGACTAATACTGAAATCATATTTCTAAAAGCAAAAGAACCACAAAAGAAGAAAAGAAAGCATGCCTGAGGAAGAAAGTAAATACGACAAAGAAAATTAAATACAATGCCGGTTTCGGCGCCTATAGGATTTAATTAATCTCTACTTAATCCATGAACTAAACACTATCTGTCCTTCAATCTCTGTAATAGATCATTTTACCGACTTAAATATCCAAGGCTTTTCTCCGTATACACAATATGAATATCGATAAAATGTGAATAAAATTAATACCATCCCCAAAGTTTATAGTTATGATTATAAACATTGCTTACTGAACTTTTTTTTTTTTTGGTTGATATTATCAAGTATGTTGATCATTTTAAACCATATTTTAATTTAGTCGTTAAATATAATTAAGCAATTAAAGTGTATAGTTGAGAAGAGATTGTCTTGTGGGGTCAAAATTGCCCCTAAAATTGAGCATACAAGAAAAGGAATATGAAGTAGCCATGTCTTGATTATTTAGGTTTTTTGATAAACCTATCATTCCATAGATGCAAACCCAAATCTATATATATGCATATTATTAAATGAAGAAAGATAATTTCATCGGCTAGCTATAGCGAACTTCATTGCTCAATGTAAATTTATGATTAGCCAATTATCTTCAGTAGCAAATACATAATTAATTTACGGTAATCATTTGTATATCTTAGGCCTAAAGCCCATATGACGGAAGTGAATTAATAATTAAATTGGGTCTATGTTGAACGGACCAACCCAAGCCTTATATTATTATTGCTCTGCCTCGGTTGTCGAACAACTGACATTTTGATCTAAATTAAGTCCCTTGCCGGTAATCCAACCTTGGCTGTGAAACATGTTCTTGGATAATGATGATTATGGGATATTAACTTTAAGTTTAATCAGCTGAAAAGGATTATGTCATGATTGTATAGCTATATGATTGTTCATTTGAGGCGAAGATGATTTTTCAAACCGTTTGCACATTAAATAGGTATTAAATAAAATATATTTTTATTTATGTACACAATAAATTAATATTTCAAATTAAATAATTTGATTTTATGTTTTTGATAAAAACCTATTAGTTAAATTATTAAGTTCTGCAAGACATATATTTTTCAAAATTAGTTTTTAATTGGATTTCCCCACATCTTATCCATTGATGCATTAGATTCCTTTATTGAATTATTGATGAGATTTTTCATATAAAATTTTAAAATTATTTTTGTAATTTATATTAATAATATAAAAATATAAAATATAAAATTTTAATTATTAATTGTGTTAAATTACTATACGCCATCATCGTCTTTTTAGAAGTTTATTACATTTTGAATCAATAGAATAAATTGGATTTAAGCTATAAATAATTGTTCTTCGTTCATGATTATAATGAGATCATTAGGTTAGCTGGCATAAAAAAATTGGAATGATTTGTATTATTTTGTAAAAATAAAAATGTTTTATTATATTAATATGATTAAAAATTAATAAAACATATTTGAAGTATTCATTTTACTTAAATTAATACATTGTCAATGTTTATTTTATTTTTTAAAAAAATCAACACTTCAAGTGGAATTTGAATCCCATAAAGAAAAGTCCTATGCCTTGCGTCTTGATCTTATTGCTCTGTAGATGCTGAAACACTTGCTACATCTCTCTCCTTCTTTACAAGATGTTATGTATCCCCCCTAATATCCCTATTTTGGTAAATTAAATTAAGTTTTTTAATCATCAATAATAAAAAAAATATTTTTATTATCAAATGTTTTATAATTTTAAAATGTAATTATAAAATATATAAAAAAATTTAATATACATATGTAGAAGAAAGTTAGGAAATCTAATCCAATAATATCAGAAAATTAGAATTTGATCTTGAAAGGCAAAGAGAAACTTGGACATCCCACCGAAGAAGAGACAAACCTTACAAATGAAGATTCCACTCCTAAGGCTTAGAAGTCAGAAAAATCTTTTGATTATTTTGTGGTTTTGGTGAATTCAACGGAACCTGCAATTGACAAGCCTTTCATGTTCCTGCCGACAGCCAAAGATGTTTGGGAAGCAGTCAAGGATACGTATCACGCGAAACAGGGCGACCGAGATATAACCTCCTACTACGAGTGGATGACGTTGTGGCAGGAGTTAGATCTCTGTTATGGTGACGTTTGGGACTGCGTGAATGATAGCGGCCGGTTTATGAAACGACAATGAGAATGACTGGTCTTTATATTTTTGGTAGGACTGAACTAAGAATTAGAAGGGTGCGAGGCCGAATTGTAGGGAAAATCCCTCTGCCTACAATTCATGAGGCCTTCTCAGAAATTCAGAGAGACGAAGCACGCCAGACTGTGATGCTTAACAGCAAATCTACTCCCTACTAACACTAACTCGAAAGGAGAAAGTTCGCCCTTTCCAACTCGGAGTTTTCAAGAGGCCGTGAAGAAGGATAAACGCTCGGAACGGCCACGGTGAGACCACTACAAATGCCCATGGCACAGGTGGAAACATGCTAGAAAATTCATGGGAAGCCTTAGAACCGGAAGAAGAAGTCTACTGGAGAAGGTTCTGCACGTCAGGCCAATGCCTCGTGCAAGAACAGCAGTCTTCTTCAAGTTTGCTTCCTATCACCAAGGAGCGGATAGACCAAATGTACACTTGAGCCTCAGAAATTCCTTCTTGTTTCATTAGCTCAAAAAGCAAAATTACCAGAAAGCTGCTCTCATTAATGTCAACTTTTGTCGTACCTGGATCATTAATTTAGGAGCAACCAGAAAATTAAGGTTGTCGATGGCTCTCTTTTAGTCCTTGCAGGAAAAGGTTCTATTGTGCTATCTCCATCACTCACTCTTCACGTTGTTTTTCATGTTCCCAGACTTCTTGTAATCTTTGTTCTGTCATCTCGTGATCAAAATTGTCAAGCTGATTTTTTCTCACCTCATTGTGTGATCCAGGATTTGATCTCGGGGAGGATGATTAGTGGTGCTAAACAGAGTGGAGGACGCCATCTCTATAATGACGGCTCTGAATCAAGACAACAATCTCAACAAATATGTTCTTGCTTTGACTCTATTTTCATTTCTAATAATGATAATATTGTGTTACGGCATTTAAGATTAGGCCACCCAAGTTTCAATATTTAAAACATTTGTTTCCTAACTTGTTTGGCAAGAAAGTTGCATCCTTTTCCATTGAATTTGCAAAATATCGCCATACATCTTTTTCTTTTCATATAAATCATCCAAATCTTTGACAATCATTCACAGTGATAGTTGGAATCCAAATAAGATATCTTCTAACACAAGATGGTTCGTTACACTTGCATATGATCAAACTCAACTTTTTTGGGTGTATTTATTGAAAGAAAAATTAGAGGTTGAAGGAGTTGTTAAAAAATTGTACAATATGATGCAGACTCAATTTCAAACTAACATACAAGTATTTAGAAGGGATAATGGAAGAGAGCATTTTAACATGATCTTGGAAAAAAAATTTCTTAAAAAATGGATAATTTATCATAGTTCTTACATCACTACACTTTAATAGAACGGTGTTACTAAAAGAAAAAATAAACATATGTTAGAAGTAACTCTTGCATTATTTTTTATAACTAATTAAAGTTTCCAAGTACTTATATAGGGAGAGATTGTTTTAACTGTTGCATACTTAATAAATAAAATGCCCTCCTTAGTTTTATAATTTCAAACTTCTTTTCAAGTTTTCACTAATTGTCTTCCAACTCCGACACTTTTTGCTTACCTATCTTTAAAAATATTTGGTTGCATAACTTTTGTTCATGAACATAGAAAATGTAGAAAATTTGAAGCTGAAGCCATAAAATTTGTTTTTGTTGGTTACTCTCTAACCCAGGAAGGTTACAAATGTTTTAACCAATATAAAAAAAAAATCATAATTGATGTCACATGTTTTGAAAAACAACCTTTTTATAAGGATATTCATCTTCAAGGAGAGAATTTTATGAAAGATTCATTTATTAACTTTGGTGATGTCTTTCTCTCAAATGATGTGTTTACTTCATAAGATTATGAGCTTAGTACCTCTGCACTTATAACAAATGATCTAGATTCATTCTTTGAAACTCCTCTCGCCATGATCGATGTTTCTTTTAAGCCTAGGCCTACAATTGAAAATCAACCTAAAAATCAAAATTCTAAAAATCAATTGTTAGAAAACAAAAATAAGTGACAACCTATTATAATGTCATTACATGATAATTCTACTAAAACAATAGGTATCTAATTCAAAGAAGGTGACTGAACTTCGAAAGGGATTATTTACTTAAGGAAGAATTATGTGAAAAAGGAAGACGAATCAGTACCACAACACAATCAAATTTTGAACTAACGACAGATCAGCAGTCTATGTTTGTTACAAGTAATTCCCTTTCTCTTCTTAACAATCAATATTAGCCTTATGATCTTAACATTTCAATATTTTTTCGTAAAGGAGTTAGATCCTGCATTAGTCATTCATTACCTAAATTTATGTCATACTCAAATTTGCCTTATCTCTTACTACTTTTACCTTCTAACTGTCCAGTGTAAAAATTCCTAAAAGTGTATAAGAAACTCTAAAAGTTTCAAAATAGAAAGAAGCAGTACTTGAAAAGATGAGAGCTCTTGAGAAGAACAATACTTGGAGTGTTGAGGCATTGGTAACTAGAAAGATTACTATAGGTTGTAAATGGGTCCAATATGAAGCACAACTCTAACCGATTAATGGAAAGAAATAAGGCTAAATTGGTGGATGAAGGATTCATTCAAAATATGGCATTGATTACTCTAAGACCTTTGCTCCTATTGTCAAGTTGAACATGGTGAAAGTAATTTTATCTATTGGTGCTAATCTTGATTAGTTGTTGAAGTAACTAAATGTACAAAATGCCTTTTTTAATGCTGACTTGAAGGAAGAAGTCTACATGGACAGTTCATCAAGCTTTGAGGAGAAATTTGGCTCAAGAGTGTGCAAACTAAAAAAAAAAAATCCTTATATGGTCTGAAACAATCTCTAAGAGCTTGGCTTGAGAAGTTCACACAATCTATTAAAAAACAAGGAGATTCTTAAGTACAAGCTGACCATACCTTGTTTTTCAAGTTCTCTTTTGAAGGAAAGATTATTGTGCTAATAGTTTATGTTATTGATATTTTTTTCGTAGGTGATGATGTGATTAAGATGAAAAGATTGAAGAAGAGTCTTGCATCAAAATTCAGGATCAAGGGTTTGGGAGCACTAAGATATTTCCTTAGCATGGAAGTTGCTCGTTTAAGGAAAGGAATTGTTGTCTCTTAATAAAAAATACATTCTTGATCTTTTGAAGGAAAGCAGGAGAAGTATTTAGATTAAGTGAGACTCCCATGGATCCCTATGTGAAGCTTTAGAAAAAAGGAAGCTTTCCCCTTGATATTGGTAGATGCCAAAATTGGTTAGGAAACTAATCGATTTATCTTGTACACGACCGAATATTACCTTCATAATCAATGTTGATATTCGATTTATGCACACACCTTATGAAGAACATCTTAAGGTAGTCTATTGAATTTTAAGATACTTGAAGTCTACTCTTGCAAAGGTCTATTTTTCAAAAAAAAAAAAAAAAAACTTATCAAAGGAGTGTTAAGGTATTTACTAATGCAGATTGTGAGTTCAGTAACTGAAAAAGATCTACTTTAAGGTATTGCACCTTCATGTGGAGAAATTTGGTTACATGGCAAAGCAAGAAGCAAAGTGTTGTTGCTAAAAGTATTATAGAGCCTGAGTTTAAGGTAATGGCTCAAAAAATTTATGAGGTATTGAGGATATATATAATCCATAAAGAACTCAAGAAAATGGTGGAACTTCCTCTAGAGTTGTATTATGACAATAAGGTTGCAATAAGTATTACTCACAATCTTGTCTAGTATAATAGACAAAGCACATTGAGATCAATTGACACTTCAATGAGAAAGCTGAAACTATTTGATTGTCATTTATGCCTTTTAGTTAGCAAACAACTGATATTCTAACTAAGCAAAGTGTAAGACCTAACTTTGAACATTTATTAAGTAAGTTGGATATGACTAACATTTATACACCAACTTGAGGGGGAATGTAGGAAAGCTAGGAAATATGATCCCGCAGTATCAAGAAATTAGAATTTGAATGTTGGAATATTTCTTTTTTTTTTTTCCTTTTTATTACCATTTCTACTCATTAATTTTATGATCTAGGTCTTATGCTTTTTTTAAAATAAAAATGAAAAGATCTTTCTTTTCTTTACGTTTTCCTTTTACTCTTTATTTTGTCATTAATTTATATTGATATATCATCTGAAATTACTTAGATTTTGACTCAAAACAATGAATTTATATACTTACAAGGCAAAGTGGCAAACTTTAATGTTTAAGTTAGTTTTTACTTTAAATAGGTCATTAAAAAAAGGATTAAAAATATTAGAGGCTTTTTTTAAGCAATAGTGCTAAGGAAGAGCAGTGGAGTAACTCCTCATTTATGGCAGATGGTGACCTTATATGATACAACCATTATGTGTAATTGCCCATGATGAGTGGATTAAAGGTGATATCGAGGCAAAGATGGTGGCAGAGTGATTTCTTGGGTCTCTAGTTAATGGATTGAGCTAGCAAGATGAGGTGACAAATTTGCTAATGTTAGGTTAGCCTAATTAACCAAGTCTAACATGGTTAAACCTAGAGACATGTGTGATGATTATTTACCAAGTAGGTAGGTGGCAATACTAACCTCTTAACTAAAACAAAAATAGCTCGAAGTGTTGGGTTGGTTATCAGCCAAACTACTTTATTAGTTTAAATTTAAAAGCTTCATTGAATATGAAGGTTTAGGCAAGATTCTAGCCCATATAAAGGCTTTGGTGAGATTTTACCCAATCTAAAGCTTAGGGACAAACTTTATCTGATTTAAAGGTTAAGGTGAAACTGTCCGATTTAAGGACTTTGTATAATCTAGTAAAACTTTATTTGATTTAAAGATAGATGGAAAATTTTAGCTGATTTGAAGGTTTTGACAAAATTTTGATGTGATCTGGGCTATATCACATAGCAGGACATTTAATGCTCTTGATGTGGTCATGGTTATGTCAGAGTGCACGATAAGATGGTCATGTCATGGTAGACCATATGTCAGCACCTTATGATGGTAGCTTGATCAAAAAGCTAAAGTAGTTTGAATGAAATTAACTTGTTTGACATTGGCTTGTCAAAATGACATGATCTTATTTTTAACCTTAGGGCTTCGCACATTGATTCAAAATTATAGCTTAAAAGGGACGAGTGGCACGCATTCACTAGCTGTGTCAAAGGCATGCCTTAAGAACGCCTCTGATGTTTTTTTGACATCATTTTTTCTCTATTGCTTTATTTCTCTTTTTCAAGAGAACACTTCAGCCAATCTCTTTTGTCCTCAACTTACTTATTTTTGACAAAAATTTTCACATTTCATAGTTAATTTCCAAAGGAATTACATGCTTATACATTCAAATCTTGGTGAGTTTTTGTTCCTAGTCTTTTTGTTCTTTCTTCTTCTATGTTTTATCAGTTCTAGCTCTTTTAGGTTTTTTAGTGTTGGCTCTTCAAGTTACTGGATTTTTTGGGCCATTATTTATCCACTGCTTATGGATGTCAAGAGTGTTGTAATTAGTAACATTACGAGGAGGAAGTTCTTGAAACTTAAAAAGGAGTATAAAATACCAGCTCAAGTAGATTTTTTTGTTAGCTTGGGCTCACAACCAACCTTGGATTCCTAGGACTAGGTGTCCTTGGGTGCATGAGGATTATATGAAGGTTGGGCTCAAGTTACCTTTTTAATTTTGCTATAGAGCAATTCTACCATACCATAAACCTAATCCCTACCCAATTTACCTCTAATAGCTAGAGATGCATAATTGTTTCTCTTCATCATGTTACAAAAGATGAGGGTAACAAACTTGAGTCTTTGGTGAGGCCTTTTTTTTTTTGTATAAAAATGCACTTAAGTTGGGACAGAGAAGAGTTTAGGCTGGTAATCTCTTAGCCTTAGAACAAATAGCATGCTATTTTACCAACCTAATGGCATTCCTTCCTCAATCAAAGGATGGAAGCATCGGTATTCTTACGTGTCCTGAAAGGGTTTGAATCCTGATACTTAACTTTGAGGAACTCTTCTTTGAAGTGCTTGTGATAATAAGGGGTTAAATCTTTGGTACCAAAATGTTTACTAACTTTTGACTCAAGAGGTTAGGTCAAGGATTAACAAAAAGTACCCTCTAGAGCCTTGTTTAACTCATTTATATTCAGAGAACTTAAATGGTGTAAGAAGTTGTAAGAGTCCCCCTCTTTCTTCATTCAGGTCTCAAGTGTTATACGAGGAACCTAAGATATAATCCTGGCATCCAGATTAAGGTCTTTCCTAGGTGTTTCAATTTCCAAACTCATAAGGTTGGCTCACTAAGGGGATTTTGCAAATTCACCTCAAGGCTTCCCTACTAAAGGTCTTAAAATTTTTTTCCTAGGCTTCACTAAGAGCCTTGTTGCAAATGCTATTAGTGTCGCAAATGCTATTAGTGACAACAATCAATAGTCAGTTTTAATCGTAGCCCACACTAAGTGGTTTGGTCTAATAGTGGTAAGGTTCTTAATTAACATTTTCACTTTTTTATGTTTTTTTATTACAATGTCATCTTTATTAGCTCGACTTTTTTAACAAGGGGTTTGACAAAAAAGAAAGTCATGCCAACATCTTTTTACTAATACCTTTATTAGTTATGGTTTTTAAACTCTCATTGTTATGTTATAAATGTGGTGATGTTAAGTAATTTATGCACTTCGACCACATGTTTAGGTGGTAGAGCATGCAAGCTCTATTAGGCATGACGTTAGCTCTCAACCCCAAGGCAAGGGCACCCTTCCCATGGCAGCCCAACCAATGATGGTGATCCCAAACATAGGAAGATAAGTTAGTGGAGAAAGGGCTTTTGTTGTCGCTAGTGTGAAAAGAACAAAGACTATGATTGGTGGGCCTATAATGAAAAGATGAAAGGCTGTCAAGGTTACAGCTATCACATTCAAGACCACTAATGAGAAGGTCGAGATAATGGTGGATTGGGCTCCAAGTGCCCAAGCTAATCGAGGCTCCATTGATGTGGCTCCCAAGACCATCCAAATTACTATTATTAGGCTTGTAAACAATATGTCAGCACATCTAGTAGCTTACACAAAATTCTACTAAATGATTTTAGAGAAAAACTGAGCTATGCTAGAAAAAATGGATAAATGCCAATTGGCATAGAAGGTGTATGTCTTTAAAGTGCAAGTAGGCATATGTTTCTTTAAGTGTGTTGGGTGAACATACTTTTGGGGACATTATTTCTTGTAATGCAACTATCTTAAATTTTTTCTTGATCGTAATTTGTATTTATTGAGCCTGATTGGCTTGCTCCTAAGTTTGTCTTTTGGGGGAATACCAGCTCTAATTCTAATGGACTAAGGGATGGTTGCCTGAGTTCCCATGATGCATTAGCAGGGCTTTAAGGTGAATACCAACTTGGTTTCCAATAAGCTGAGGTATGGTTGCCTAAGTTCACATAATGAATTGGAAGGGATGTTGACAATTGTCAATGCAATTGCCTAAGGGCTAAGCCTAGGGATTGATCGGGCTCTCTCATTATGTTTTGGCAAGGTTATTGACCATTGTCAATGTAGCTACCTAAAGGGTAATATTAGGAATTGGTCGGGCTCTCTAGATTTATCTAGGCAAGGTTGTTAATTATCATCACTATAACTACCTAAGGGACAAACCCATGATTGGTAGGAAGATTAGGAATTAGTCGACCTTCCTAGTCTTTTTTTAGGCAAGGATGCTAACTATTTTTAATGCAATTATCCAAGGGGAAAGTTCAAATTGATTGGGCTCTTTGGTTATTTTTGGGCAAGGATATTGACTATTGTGAATGCAACTATCTAAAAAAGGTAAGATCGAGATTGGTGGGGCTCCCTAATTATACTCGTTTAATGAGTTGAAGGTCATAAAAATTATAAGGAAGTAATGGTAATAAAAATTCACTCTTCATAAAAACATGGTCTTACAAACTTAAGAGAAGGCGTCAATATAAAAATTGCAAAGGTTGTAGATGATGGCTTGGATAAGGCCTTACTTGAAAAGGTTCCCAAGGAGTAAATTTCAAGCTTAATGGCGTAGATGACATTGTATGATCCTTCCCAATTCGGTGTTAGTTTGTCGACTCTAACTAACAAAGCACTAACCTCAGCTTCATATAAAATTAAGTCTTTTAGGATAAAGCTTTTAACATTAACTTTTTGTTGAAAGCTCAAGTTACTCGTCATTAAGCTATCAACACTAGAATTTATGCTTTCTTATGGAGTTCTTTGACTAAGTCAACTAGAGTTTAAAGTTTATTATTATTTTGTACTTTGTCATAATTCAAGATTTGAAATGATGGCATATTGATTTCCACTAGGATGACCGTTTTAGTATTTAAGGTCATGGCAAATAGGATTTCTCTTGTTGTAGTCCATGGCATAGTTTCATATGCCTATAATATTCGTGACAATTCTTTAGCCCATACTATTTTTTGCTTGATCTAACCTCTTTTTTAAAGCTTAAAAAATTGTATGGTTTTTTACCTTAGATTGGCTATTGCAGTAAGGATAACCCATTGAGGTGAATTTCTATTGGATGTTGAGTTCTTGGTAAGGCCTTAAGAATCTTTTGCCTTGGACTTGTTTGCAATTATTGGTAACAATAACATGTGAGATGTTGAATCTGTATATCATGTTTTATGAAATGAATTGCCAGATTCTCTCATGTACCTTCATTAAAATATTGGTTTGTTCTTCTAGATGATAAAGTATACCATCAAAAACTAAAGATCTAGCAGCCCAAGCCTTTATCTTTTTAGCTTCCATCATATTTTCTAGTAAGATTTTGTTTGTGATATATTGGATGTTAAGGTCATCCAAGTTTAAGATGATTGTAGATCAGCCAAGCTCACCACAAAGATACTTATGATGGACAGGGTTTCGAGAACTTTCCTGAAGATCCTCTTGTGCCTTAAATTGTTGAATAACGTGTTTGCATGAACATTCTCAACTCGGGGGATCTGGTCAATTTTAAAACTTTGAAATTTTGAGATTAAGTCCTTCATTCTGGCTAAGCATTAGATCATATTTTTCTCTCTGGCTTCATATTCCCTATTGACTTACTTTACTACCAACTACAAATCATTATACCTTAAATTGCTTTATTCCTTTACCTCAAACTAACTCCAACTTTGCTATCATGGCCTTATGGCCTTATATTCAACCACATTATTTTAGGTCCAGAATTTGAATTTCAAAAAGTATTTTATTATCACAACATCTAGGCCAATAAGTAGCATCTCAATCCTATTTCTTTTCTTATGTTATGATCCATCTACCCATAATGTCCATCCTTTCATGCTTTGGTCGTCTATGCAAATTTCTACATGGATTTTAACAAACAAGAATACTATGAATATCTACCCTTTTATGGATTGTTTAGGTCGATACTCCTAGTTAAACTTATTGAGTTCAATTGCTCATCTCACTAGTCTACCAAAGGTGTTAGGGCTGTATGAGATCTATTGTATCAGGAGCTTGATGTTGATTATAATCTTATAGGCTTAAAAAAATAGTCAGAGTCCATAAGCTGAGATTAAGAGAGCAAAAACTACCTTTTTTGTTAAAGAGTACCCTATTTCCTTTCTAGGATTTTTTTTATGTAATAAAATGGATTTGACTGTAATACTTTCCTAGTCATAAGATAAAGCTGATTATAGATTTTAAAAGTAGCTAGGTATAGGTAGAGAAGTTCTTTTGGGGTAGGTTTAAAGAGGAATGGCAAAAAGACTAAGTATTTTTGCCATTCCTCTTTAAACCTACCCCAAGTATTTTTTCAGTTGTTTGAAGACTTGTTGGCATTTTAAAGTCCACTTAAACTTGATTATTTGTTTTAAGGCTTTGAAAAAAGGTAAGTTTTTTTTTTTTTTCAGTAGCTCAAAAAATATACCTACTCAGGATTATAAGTCTGTTTGTCAATCATTGGAACTCAAGTACGTTTTTAGGTGTTAGCATGTCCACCATTACTTTGATATTCTTTAAGTTGGCATTGATTCCCCTAGATATAAACATGCATATCAGTAATTTCCTTGAAACAACACTAAAGATGCATTTTACCAGGTTTAAGTTCATGTTATAGTGCCTTCAGACATCGAAAGTCTCTTTTAGATTGACAACATGTCTCGTTTTATTCAGCTTTTTACTATCATGTCGCCTGTATAGGCCTTTATGTTTTGATTGATTTGACCATGAGAGACTTTGTTAACAAGACTTTAATATATGGCCCTTGCATTTTTAGACCAATCAACATGACCTAACAGCTAAAGATACCTTGGTCCATGACAAAATTAGTTTTCTCCTCATCTGTCGGACCTGTAATGATCCGATTACATCTTGACAATGCCTCCACGAAGCTTAAGAGTTAGTGTCATATGGTGTTATCGACTAGTTGATCGATCATTAGTAATGTGCATGAGTCTTTGGGACAGGGTCTTTTTTAGGTTGTAAAGTCTACAAACATCCTTCATTTTTCATTGACTTTCTTTGCCATGACCACTTTGACAAGCTAGTTTAGGTAGTGGACTTCTCTGATAAAGCTTACGATAAGAGTTTGTCTCTTTTTTCTTTAATTATTGCTTGTCTACTAATGCAAAGCTTCTTTTCTTTCATAGAATTGGTTTAAGTTTTAAGTCGACTGAAAGTTTATTGCAAATTACTCTTAAGTCTATTCCAGGTATATTTCTAAGCAAAAACATTAAGATAATCAAACAAAAGCTTGATCAACTCATCTTTTTCTTCATGGTTTAACCTAGTTACAATATAAAAGTAGTAGCCTTCCAAGATGTGGATGTGTTCTAACTCTTCCATCAACTCATCTTTCATCACCTCATTTTCTCATATCCATGTCATCCAAATGAGAAACGTTAAATCTGTCTTTTCTTTGCTTGATCCACAACATGTCTTTACTATCCCTTAGTCTCTCTTAATCTTTCCAACTCTCGCGTGGGTAAGGAAGCGCATGATAGACCTATAAATAGCTTTTATAGGTTGAAAAGCATTTAAACTAGGTCTATTAAAGACAACATTTTATGCTAAGGCTCCGTTAACCACCAACCAAGTAAAGGTTTTAATAAATTATTAGGGTTTTTTCTCGATTGTTATAGGTAGTGTTATGGACTTTTCAATCAAGATCGACTCTTCAATGAACCCATATACTGACGAAGGGTATGGTTTCAGCTCTTCCTTAGAGTGTTTCATCCTTAAGAAAGCACTTACCAAGCTCCTTATGTCTACTAAGATGCAACGCATCTGGTAACCATCCACAGAAGTATGACTATAAGAGCGGTGTTATGTGGTTCTTTTCTCTTGCACAAGATTTCAAGCTCCAAACTTCTTGAGATCAAATTGCAAGTTTGCACTTGCTGTCTCCGCAGGTCGGGTTGCTCATTATCTCATTCCTACCATTTGAGTTAGTCTTTATGAGGTTTTCTATGGTCCTATCTATAGGGATTAGGCTATTAATCTCTACTCTACCTAACTTGTGGTATAGAGATTTTTTCTCTTCTTTAGCATTTCGAATTCTCTTAGTCTTTTTCTTGATGCAAGCTTTTAAGTATTTGTTTCTAATTTGTGCTTTAATTTCTTGCTTCAATTGGATGCATTCTTCCATATCATGTCCTTATATGCAATGGAAATGACAAATTTTATTTAAATTTTCCTGAATCCATGTATCCATTGAGCGAGGCCATTAGATCAAGCGTTTATCATTGGCCACTATTAACATCAATCCTTTACTAATGTTTAATTGAGTTTAAGGTCGATATCTTCTTTCCCTTTCCTTGTCCAGTCTAAACTTCCTTTTTCTTCTCTTATAGCTTTTAGAGGCTTACTTCGTTTTTTCATTCTTTTTTTTTTTTTTTGTTGGCATTTTATTCATTGGGTTATGATAGCGCTACTAAGATAGCCACTTTGGCCTTTCTTTTCTTGAACATTTCTTCTATCAAGTTTGTTGTTGCAGCTTGGTCTAGTAAAAAGCATATGTTATCGATTTATCTATGATGACAGATTGAAAAAAGGTAGTCAATTGGAGTTCTCTTATCATTGTTGATTTGCATCTTCATTAGGTAATGTGCTTATCTGCTGGGCCATTTTCATGAATATATCTCCTTTAGGATTTTAGTCCTTTCTTCTTTCATATTTTTGATGTCATCGATGTCTCTCTATACTTTGATTTTATTAGCAAAACACATGGCTAATAGAAGCAAACTATTTGAGTGACATGATGGAGGTTGATTTGAAGGAGCGATTCCAGTCCAAAGGTTAGCGGTAAAGGTTGGAAGGAAAAGTTTGCAGCTTGTGGCATCTAAAACTCTTTGCATTAAGAATGTGTCCTTCATTCACTTCATATGGACCCAAGGGTCAGAGCCCATTAGTTATGTCTTTTTGTTTGGGATTGGTTTTAACATGATGGCCTTGGGAAAAAGGTAAGTTATCTCGATCTACTTGATAAGGTGGGAATTAGTTGGTTTCCCTATTTCGATATGCCTAGCACTTCTTAACTTCTTCCAAAACTCCGCTAATTGTAGAGCCAACTAAGTTAGCTAGAACATTCATTAGGACTTAACATGGTGATTAGTGGTTCTTGTTGCATAGGTCAAGCTTTTTTAGGGCTAGTTCGACCTCTAACAAATCGCAATTTTGTCAATTCATGATAGACATAGCAATTAGTCTGGTTTATATGAGCATTTCTTCCGACCAAACTCTAATAAGATAGGTTCGAATAGTATTTAATCGAATTTGGACAGGTTCAAGTTTAAAATTTAACACAAGAATTGGGTTAGGATTTCAACCTTTGGGCATTCCGTTACTCGAGTCCGTTTATCTAATTATATTCATGTGTTGAGTTTTTTATTTAGAATTTGATTATATTGAACTTTCAATTTGAATTTGATTATATTAGACTTTTAAATTTGAAATTCAAGCATTTATTATTAAGTTTTAATCTTTTTTTGTTTAATTAGTATAAGATTATATGATTTTTTAATTTTATTAATATTTATTAATTTATTTTAAAGTTTAATTACATTAAATAAGTAGTTCAATGAAGATTTAATAGACAAGGTACTCGTTACCCTATTAAAACCTACATATATATAAAATAAATGAATTCGGATTGGTTTAGGTAATATGCAAGTAATTATAAACATATTTAAGATAGATTCAAGTACTAAAATCAATTTTTTAAATGGGTTTGGGATGGGATCATAATCGGTTTAGGTTTCGAATTTTTTAAACAAACAAGTATCCAACTCATTGCCATCCTTAGTCTATGAAAGGTGGAGCTTTGTTCTGACTTGGCTTTAATGCAACAACGACAAACTCATCGTGTTATTGTTGTCATTTATCTTTTAACATTCTCGCCTTATCAAAATGTTGCCTTGCCCGCTACTGCTCATAAATGATGTGACGAATTTTCTCCATCTGCTTTTGTTAGAGCTCAAATTATTGCTTCTATCACTATATAACTCTATGGCGTGAATTTGATCTTTGGAGATTTGTTGATCTACCATCATCGGATTCACATCTCCAGATAACATTTTGATTGATTAAGGCACTGTATCTATTAATTATGAGTTTTTTACATTTATGATCTTGTGGAGCTATTTTTTGGGGGGTCCATGGCTTGTAGAATGAACAGTTTCAACAAACAGAGGCAAATGATATCACCAAGAATTACTTGGGTCAGACTCAAAGTTATGAATTTTGTGAACCTACAAGGCAAATTAGAAATTCCAATGCTTAAGTCAGTTTGTATTTCAAATTAATCATAAAAAAAAAAATAAAACAATTGAAGATATCAAATGCCTTTTATAGGTAGTGTTGCTAATGATGAGTTGTGGAATAACTTCTTTATGATAAGTGGTATAACTCAACCATTGTGTGTAACAGTTTATGATGGATAGATTAGAAATCGTGTCAAAAAAAAAATGACATCATAGTGATTCATTGAATGTTTAGTTAATATGTTAAGTTAACAAAGTGACGTGATAGATGTGTTGATATTAAGGTGAATCTAATCAATCAAATTTGATGTGATCAATTTTAATGATGTATATGATGATTTATTCAATTGTGGTGATATAAATATAACGTGTGTATATATATATAGGTTGATTTTTCAATGATCTTAAATACATATGGTAACTAACTTACGTTTTATTAGCAAACATATGATATTTGTGTTGCGTTGGAAATTTCGTTATGAAAAACCAAAAAAGTAACGAAAATGCTTTGTATTTCATCTGAAAGTGAAAGTTAGGGAGACACCTAATGTGAATTGCTATAAGTTGATGACGAAAAGGCTACTTTCCCGTGCAAGAAGAGTCAAATCATCTTAACTTGATCTTTTGAATTTAATGTTGTCTGTCTATGTGCATTGCACAACGTATTTGTATAACTAATCTTTCTGCCATAAATGGTGAGTATTTCAACAAGCAAGACGACAATCATGTGTTTTCTCATGCTTCTTCATGAGCACAACCATACATTTATTTAAATAGTCAAATCACATAATTAAATGTATTAAAAAGAAAAAGAAGAAGAAGCCAGTTGCAAGAATTAAAGCCATTAATAAAATGGAAAAAAAATAGCCAGTCGGAAGAAGAACTAGTTTCAATATAAATTATTGTACCCATTACCTTAATTTTCAACAATATATAAATAATTTTTTTATTTAGAGTTGCTTATTGCAGTTTCATGTATTATGAATAATTTAAATTTTTTATTAATATAAATTAAAATATTTTTATAATTTACTATATTAATATAAAAAATAAAAATGTTATAAAATCTTAATATTTACTTTGTATTATCAATCAAAAATTCATGTTTAAAAAGCGATAAATTAAATTTAAAAATTAAAAATATTCAAATTAAAAATCTTATACAAAGTATTTCTGACTTAAAATTTTTCATAAAGGTAAAAATATATTTAAGTTAACATAATAAAAGGTTTTAAAAATTTTTGAATACTAAAAATATACATTTTTTAAATTTATATTATTAAAAATTTAAAAATTCATAAAACATAAATATTATATAAAAATTATTTAAATTTAAAAAATAAACTTAAAATAAAATTAATACTTATTTGAATTATTTTTAAAATATTTTAATAATAAAAATATTTTTAATTTTTTATAATTATTTGAGTTAAAGTCTAGTTTAAATCAAGTGATATACTAAGATTTGATTTGTTATTTTTTTAACATGAAAATTTGAGTAATAAAAATAAAATAAACATTAAAATTTTATAAAATTTTTACTCAAAAATATATAACATATTAATATTTCATTAAAAGCTTTGATTATCAGATAATCTTTATCTAAATCATATATTATTATTTTTTTTTTTTTTTATGAAGAGAGAATCAAAGATCCTCTAATGTCTGAAGGCAAGGAAAACGGCAGAAGAGTGCGGACATGCTGGTGGAGACCACAGAGTACTTGGTGTTGCCCAAGTGGTGATCTCTCTCAGACTCTTGTGGGAATGAATCCAAAGTCCGTCAGATGTGAAAAGCGAAAAAAGTGGGGAAAATTGATTCAAGTGGGAATGCGCAGGCAGGACCTGCTTTTGACGCATTAGTGAAGAATTTAAAAAGGAGAGAGACCATATCGGTGTGAGTGGAATGCAAAAGCAACGGAGCAGCCATTTCAGGCTGGCTTCCAGGAGGAGAATGACACCCTGGTTCCAGCCAGGGACAACCTGGTTTTGCTTCCCTCTGCTCCTGTCTCCACTTCCAGGGGTTTTTGGCCCCTTGTTTCCCCCGGAGAAAGCGGACACTTGACATCCCCAGATTCCATTTCAAAACAAAATCCAAAACTGTGAAATTTCTGTCTGATAAATACTTCTAAAATTTTAATGGGTGACTTTCTCTATTAAAAAAATAAAGGAAAAACACCCATTTTTTAATTTTATGTAATTTAAAAAATTTAAAGAAACTGAAAGATATTACATTTTAAGAAAATTGTAAGAAGGTATGAGATATGAAAGCTTAAGGTCGGAGTTTCATGTGGAGAATCGAATAATGACGTGTTGATTAAACGTGTACTTGCTAATAATTGAAAGAATTTTTCTTTGATCCAATAATTTCTCTTCTTTGTCTTCTTGTGACCTTCATGATTGGGAATAATCTTCTAACCATTTCACCAATTTCTTCACTTTTATATCCAATTTTATCATACATATACACTACAAATGTTCCATTTACATTGCAGGACATTTATATATTTATTTTTTAAAAAAAACAAATTTCTTTTTCCCTTAAAAATTTTTTTAAAAAAAAACTAAGAATTGGATACTTATCCTACCAATAAATAAAAAAGAGAAGGTCTTAAATTTGAGATAAAAAGGATACTGATTCTCCATACATATCCTGTCCCCCAGGCCTTTTAGTCTATCCATGAAATTTATGTCCCCCAACTGTACTAAGCTTTCGTATAATTTTTTATTATATAAAATATGAAAATTTAAATTAATATAATAAAAATAGTAATTAAAAATTTTTATTTATTTTTTATTATTTATATTATCATTATAAATTGTAAAAATATTTTTTTAAACTTTTTAATCAAAAAAGTCTAGCATGACTTTAGAAGAAAAGATGATCTTTATCTTTTTAATTAAGGTGATTGAAATGAAAAGGATACATACTAAGAATATAAAATATTGATTTTTTAGTACTAACTGAATTTGTATAAATTGTACTGATATTTTTGTTTATTTAAAAATAAGTTTCGGTTATTTTAAACACATGAAAGTCAATAAATGGGCTGATGACAGTTGGAACGGCGGCACATTTTTGTGGTGAAAAAATAAAATAAAAATAAAAAAGCAACCGTCCCACAAAGCAGAGAGAAAATAAAAATTAAAAAAAAAAGAAAGAAAAGAAAATGAACAGAAGGAACGCACTCACCGCCCACCTTTCATCATTCATCAACCTCCATTGAAACAAACCGTCTCTCTCGTAATCTTCCACACCATCACCCATGACGCTGACAACCTCTCTTTCTTTCAGGACCAGTCTCTCTCTCTCTCTCTCTCTCTGTGGTGCACGTCATTAGTTTGGCTCTTGGTGCAAACCCTCTTCCTTATCTACTTCTTTTGTTTTTGTTTAAGCAACTGAAACCAGTGGATAAAGAAGAGATTAAGAGCTTCGTCGATCTTGTTAATTATTTCCATGGCTTTTCTTGGTTACCAATCGAGCTTCATAATACAGAGAAAATATGTATAGATGTGAAGAAGAAGATAATAAGAACATCATGAAGATTAAAGCTCATATGGGTATTGAGCAGATAATTAATTGCCAAACTGATTAATCTAATTAAGAGAAACTTAATCCTGCCCGATGAAACAGAAACCTTTTGATTCCATCTCCATGGACGTACGGGCACCTAACCTGGATTTACAGCAAAATCAAGAGAAGCGGAAAGGGAAAACAAGGAGAAGTATTAAGGGGTTGTTTCCCGGGACGTGGGCTTTTTTTCCTATATATGATCTTCATCTGAAGTTTCTGGATCCGGGTACTCGTTCAAATCGGGTTTCTCCGATAGTCGGCGGGAGTCGTGGGACTCGGAGGAGGGTGCATGGTGAGCAATCTGGAGGGCGTCGACTCTGGCCCCGACCTCCGTGGCCTTCTTGCGTATGGAAGCAGCAGACATGTCGTGGAGACGATGCTCGTCGTCTTCTTGAAAGACGAGTTCGGGGAAGTTGAGTCTGGCGGAAGGTCCACGAAGGTAGAAAACGGCGGTGTCGTAAGCGCGAGCGGCGGCGATAGGGGTTGAGTAGGACCCTAACCAGATCCTCGACCTCTTATTGGGTTCTCTGATCTCCGCCACCCACTTTCCCCACTTCCTCATCCTTATCCCTCTGTAAGGCTTCTCTTGCTTCCCTTGCTGCTGCCTTTGCTTCCGCTTGTTCTCGGTGCTGCTGCTGCTCGTCGTCGACGTCGAACAACACTCTCTTTCCATGATAACAAACACCCAAAATAAAAAATAAAAAAAAAAAGAGAAATCAAGAACTCTTGTAGTTGCAGGTGATGGGAGAATGAAGAATAACGAAGAACAAGAATCCAACAAGGAGATCCTCCTTATCAGTTGATTTTCCGAGAAAACTCTTAGCTCAGCAACCCCAACCCAATGGTGTTGGGTAAATATAAAAGATAAGACACACAAATGTGCGCCCGTGTCCCTTTCTGTTTCCCTGTGCTGAGTGGTGTGTATATATATAAAAAGAAAACGCAAAGGGAGAGAGAAGAAGCATTTAGTTCCCCCTTGGCTGCTAGTCTGTCGTCTGGGCACGGCCGCCACGTTGATCTTCCTTTAAGATAAAACCAAATTTGGCCGACATAATCCATCAGCTCCCATCTCTCTCTCTCTCTCTCTCTCTTCAGTTTTTTTTTTTTTTTTAAAAGAAAAACTACAAGTCTCCTTCTTCACCCCATTTTTATATTAATGTAAACCGTTGCAGGTGCATACCCTAAAATAATTGCTCTAAATTCCACGTAACCCTAACATGTGACCGCCGACGTTACCGCAAATTATTACTTATCAGCGCATAGCTTGCACTTAATTTTGATCCAATAAATTGTTATATCAAATAATGATTCAGTACCCTTTTTTTAATAATAATATAAATTTTTAATTATTATATTTTAGCCAAAGTGAAAGAAATTATGTGGGACAAGTTCGGTTTGTGGAGAAAAGAGGATTGGAGTAGAGATGATGAGAGGTTTGGGGAAAAAGGGGGGGAGGGGAGGGAGGGGTCGGTGGTGGGAAGGGGAGAGAGAGTGACTTTCCTTCCACGCAATGTAAAATTAATATATGACGGAAGAGCCATGTTGTGTTGTATTGTGTTATGCTTCAAAGTTATCAAATCAAAGCTATTGCTATGCTTTTCTTTCTTCTCTTTTTTTTTTTTTTTTTCTTTTTTGCTTTGGAAGCAGATCATTCCATTTTTAGGAAAAAATTAATGCACTTTAAATTAATATAAAAATTAAATTTTATTAATATATATTATTAAAAATTTTAAATAAAAATAAAAGTTATTTTATAATTTTATAAAAAATAAATATCATTTAAAATTTTAAAAATATTATATTTATTAATTTGTACGCTTAATTTTACATCATTTTAAACAAATTTTGATTGATAAAAATAATTAAATTAAATTTTATTAAAAATAAAATAATTTAAAATTTTAATCAGTATACAAAATATTTAAATTATCATCATAAAAGATATTGAAGTTATTTGAGTATTAATTTATTTTTTAAAAAATTATTTTAAAAATTATTCTTGATAAATGACTTGTGAGTTAAAAACTATTTAAAATTTAAAAATTAATTTAAGTTATTTTTAAAATATTTGGGTAATAAAAATATACTTAATTTTTACAGTAATTTGGATCAAAGTCATTATTTTCAATTAATCAAAAATTTGCTTAAAAATATTTTAAAATTTAATATAAAAATTAAAATATATATGCTTAAAATTTTGAAATAATATTTATTTTTTATAATAATATAAAAAATAAATTAAAATATTTAATAATAACTCAAATAAAAAAAAATTGGATCTAATTGATTTGTGTTTTTAATATTTTAATGGATCTCATTAATTAAAATTGAGAAATTAACTCAAAATTGTGAATGAGCAACACGTGTCGACATCGGTATTCCCCTTCTGTTGACTTTTTCTTTTCAGTAATAGCTTCAGCACCGTCCTAGATGGAAACGTGGATAAAAGTAGCAAGTGAGATTAATTAATTAATTAGTATAATGGGTAATTTCCACAAATTCCGTCAGTCAATTCTAACGGTCTTTATCCTCTTCAAGTCGCAACAAATTAAAAGTTGAATTGCAATCAAATGACACATCTGCCCTTTCTAAACGGCCTTATTAGATAATTTCGTTCATCCGTGACCAGGTAAGAAATCTAATTTTTATTAGGTTTTATAATCATTTACCTTTTTTTTTTCCCTATATAAAGCCTTTGTCTTTGGGTTATCTAATATAAATAATACATTCGAGATTGAATTATCTTATTCAAATAATTTAATTTTTATTATTAAAATATTTTAAAATAATTTAAATAAATTTTACTATATCCTTTAAATTAAAATAATTTTTTACTTCGCGAACTCTTTTTATAAATTTCAAACTTTTGATAAATGAAAGTATTCACAATATCAAAAAAAAATTTTAATTTTTTTATAATAATAATTTAAATATTTTTCTATATTTGTAGTTTGGTAACTTAAGATTCATTAAAAACTTCTTAAAAATTATGATTCTTTTTTTTAAAATATAAACCTCGGATCAAGTTTGATATCATTTATCAAAGAGAACAGAACATCTAACTTCAAATATTCCACATCCATGGCAAAATTCCTTAAGGGAAATTATCTTTGCGAGAATAATTCTGGATGCAGCAATTCTAAAGAAGAGAAGAAATCATCACTTAAAAACACATCATTGTCCGAGGAAATACAGCCTTAAAAGAAAAAAGAAGACAGCGAGCATAACACGAAACTAGAAAAAGTCTAGAGTTCAAAAGATCTATCTTGCAGGGCAAGAACACATAAGCAAATTGACCACTGGAATCGACTTCAATTTCCGCTGTGTTCCGCATTGAAGGATAGTGTGTAGGAAGTTGCATGGTTGACAAAAGGAACCAAAGTATCAACCAGAAACTTCAAAATCATCCAATAATGAAAAGGAAGTATTGAAGAGAAAGTTAAAGCTCACCTAATATTGAAAAGAGAGTTGTCGCCCGTGAACCTGGTGACACAGTAACATGAGTGGTCTCCCAATCCATGTGGAGAGTGTGTCACATTCCCCTTGTAATTGGTTGCACAAGCCACAACCATCCTCTTTCAGTACTGACACCAGCTTCTAATCTGGTGGGTAGCCAGAAAAATGTTGGAACCCCCAAAGGATAAAAGAACCGAAAAGAAAAAAATGAAAGAGGTGCCTCACTCTCAAGGACAATGCAAGTGTGCCTGTCTGTCTCTGTGTATGTCTGCCAAACTGGCCAACTTGGATATCAGTCGGCAACAGCATTAACAATAAACAATTCAGATAAACAATGATTAAGAGCAACAATACTCCCCTGACCTGCCTGGCTGCCTCTGCATCAAGAGTGGGAACTTCATTTCATGAAATTCCTGGCTTCATTTCCAGGCATCGCTGTGATTCCAGTTTTCCAGCTGAGATGTCCTGTGAGTGGAAGCAGAAGAAGTATATCCTGGATACCTGTTTCCTGGAAACTGTATGTCACCTTCGATCAGGTTATTGCAGATTTTCAATACAGCTATTCTTGAATTCTGCAGAAATCAAACAGTAACTCGACTGATATTAACAGATATGAGCAGATTCTAGTATTATTTGCAATACCTATTGGCAGGAAGTAGTGCAAATTGAGAAAAAAGATGTCTCATCCAAGGCCTATTCTGTAAAACTCATACTAATAGCTGATCTTTTCTTTAATGAATGGTGCGGATTTACCATAACATGTACAAGTTCATAGCAGCATCCACTTGTATCCGGTACACATTTTCAGACAACCACCATCAACACTTCTGGAAAGGTGGGTTCGGTTTCCCCCCAGTATTAAATGGATCTATCTCAAAATAATTCAATTGACCACACTATACATGTGCTACATAGTCAATATAATGATGTCATGCAGGCAAGCAAAATACTGTTGAGCCATTTAAGACAGCACTCAACTATTCAGAGACTGGAGCATTCAAAAATCACACAAAGAGAACAGGCCAAGTCCTCTGTTCCAAGTTGATATTACCTAACCAAACTAATGAACCTGACCAGCATGCTATGAACCAGAAGATTTGAAGTTCACAAGTTTCCACTAAGCTGAAAAGGACTACCTCTGGTCAGGGGCCCTGCATCCTGCAATTAGTACATCTTATGAAGCTATCTACTCATCCACTATCAGCACCGACAAAGAGCCTTTCCAAAGACCAATGAAAATGTTTTGAAGATAGGACTCCTTGACATTTCATTGGCACAAGGTGAATCATGCACATAAAAGAAAAATTAGTAGAAAGAAACAAATTCAAATAAAATAATTCTGATACACATTATCCCCACAGATTAATTTCCTCTTCCACTATCTACTTCTATCTCCTGATATAAAGTTCTAAAAGTGATTGCCCATAAGAATTGTCTCCCTCTCCCCACCACTTCTCCCACTTACAGTCTTGTCCGACAGATTCCAAACCAATCCTGTAAAGAGAGAAATGAGGTTCAGAAAGGTAAAAGGAAACAGAGGACCTGAGGAACTTGATTTGAATAGACAGCACCATATGAGCATATATGGTCCAAAATAAAAATGTTTGGTGCAGTGATAAATGAGATGTAATCCACAATTCAACAAAGAATGTGGATAATCCTCGAAGCTGAATCATGTAAGTATATTTGTGTAACGACCCTAAACAGCTTAGGAGTATTGGCCAGGGCTACTGGATAAAAGTTACAGCTGACTGCCACTTCCAAGCTAAATCAGTCCTTGAAAACAATTGAATGCTAGTAAACCATGAAAAGGGTAGGTTTAGGCACAAACCAAAATGATTGTAACTAACAATTCATGAAGAATCAGCCCAAGCTATCAGAATGTTGTTCACATTAGTGAATGTGGGCCACTGACAATTTTTCATAATTAACTTCCAGCATAAAGGCTACCAATAGGCAGTTCTGTATGAAGTTAAAATGACAAACAATGATGTACGGCATGAAAGTGCAGAACTAAAACAGTGTCCACAAGATGAGCAAGGTGAGAATACTGAGATGAGAAAGGGACTACTTGACAGAGAAAAAAAAAAAGAAAAAAAAGCTGATACAATTATTAATATCCACTAAAGCTACATTAGGGCATAAAATAAGGGAAGCTTGATTGATTAAGAAGGAAAACCATTTCACATCACTTGAATCCCATATAGCCTACCATCCACTGAATAGGCCACATTAATCGAACAACTAAATGTTCAAGAAAATCAAGAGATCAATCATTAATCATGCCTCAAATCACCACTTGACAGATGTTTTAGTTTGCCCCTTCTTTTCTCTGTCTACTGTATGACTTTCTTTTATTGAACTGTTACACAAGAAAACTTTTTGTTTACGCCATCAGTTAATAATACCATAGCAAGTAACTTAAGTCCCACCATCAGTTAATACCATAGCATGCAACTAAGTCCCACAAGATTCTCGGCAAAGCCCTAGCAAAATTATTGATCTGGGCTTAAATTTGAAGCAACCAGTGATTAGAAAATCACTTGATCATCTTTTTCTAGGATCAAATCTTCTAATTCATACTAGCAATCAGAATTTCCTTCCAACTGGAGCTTCCATTCTATTACTTCATCCAAAAGAACAGATAGCATCTTCAACTTTAACTATATCAACCTTCCTTGGCTTGCACTCTTTGCATTCTCTTTGGAATAATAAGGACCACAATAGATACACAACTCATCTATGATGTTTCTTTGGTAAGAAGCAACTCTAAAAGGTAATCCTCTAAGGACAGAGAGGGGAAGTTCAATAAAAAATTGTCAGAGGTAACCTGAATGCCCTGAAGCAATGGAAACATCAGTCCATCCCAGCAGGGTCCTGCCTTACTCTGTTTCAAGGCAGATTGAGGCAAGGATGTTTAGAATCTCTGCCTGACCTAAAAATTTTACGAATAAACCTTTACCTTATGCTTACTTACCCTTAAAAATAGAAATGCTTGACTATTTGATGGGAGTTTATGATGTATTAGAAATATCAAGTCATTTATTGCTTGAAGATAATCATTAATTTGGTTTCCCAAGAAATGCAAAGCACCACGTACTTATCTACAATGTCAAAATTTTAAGTAACACTATTTGGTGCTCCGCAGCTATGAAGACAATGAAAAAACTTATGTTTGACATTTGCTTGTCATCCATATGAAAGTAAATAACAGACCATTCAGCAATTTTTTATAAAAAAACAGTCAGACCTCCTACTGATGATTTAAATTCAATGAATTCCAGAAAATATACCATAAAGTGTTGTGCTACCTCTAACAGTGAGACACATGCTAAAATGACACTTGATAGATTGCAAGGTTCTGCTAATTCTTAGAGCTAGATACATGAGAGATTAGTTTGGACTATTGTTAATGCCAACTAATTCGAGGAAACATTCCAAGATAATCAAAGGCAGATATATATACCATGCTAGACCAGCAACATCAGCCTTCACATTTCAGTGGTTAGAGGAATCCAATCATGATATTGGAAGGATTAACACCAAATAAACAAATCTGGCAGTAAATTCTTTTCCCCGATCATAGACCAAACTATGAACACTACATATCTCCTTCAAACAATCCAGTAAATCCATGTTGTCTTTGTGACAACTGCAGCCACTCCTCTGCTAATATAATATCTTCCATTCAGGAAACTAGCTGTTTGAAGTAGCCAAACCACTTCCAAGAAGAATTGAAACAAAACCAAAGAGAAGTCAATTAACTGGCAGACATGGCGAGTGTACTAAGATCAAAAGTGTCCATCTTCCTCTTCAATTACCTCATCTTCTCCATCCTCCATCAAATAGTCTTGATTATTCAGTTCCTCCTCTATTACCCATTCTTCCTCATCCTCTTCCCCATCCGAAAACATTGATATCCTGACACCTCCGAATTCAGTCCTCCCTACAACAAGCTCATCCACCACAGTATCCAAATTACTCTCGCCATTAAAGCATGAAACTGAAAACAACCCATCATCAGACACAACATCCTCACTTCTCCAACTCTTAGGCACCAAATCTTTCTCTGTCACCTCCCCATTCTCCACACCAATCCATGGCACCCACAAATCTGCGTGCCTTCCCAGCGCCCTGCCACGATCACCCACAACCACTGTTCCCAAGTTCGCTTCCCTTGCTTTCCTCAACATCTCAGTAAAATCTTTATCATCAGAGACCAAGATCAACCAGTCAATCCCTCTGGTCATCGAGTGCTGCATCTGCCTCTTCAACGCCCAATCTGCAGCCTGCGGCTTATCCTCGACTGTCTTCACGAAAACCCCTGCTCTCCGCAGCTCGGACGCCAACCCGTATCCAACTTTTGGGGTAATCAAGTTCTTTGCTGCCTCATTGTACTTGTGATTCCCTGAAATGTACCTCTCTTTATACCTTTGCCTCTTCTTTCCCTTCAACGACTTCATTCTGTTGAGCTTCTTTTGCCTCTCTCTCTCGTGCAATTGCCTGAAATGTTTCTTCAAATCAAGATTGGTCTTGCACTTACGCCCACAAACCCGGCAGACGTAGGGATCGCTTGGTCTAAGGATTCCCTTTCTCTCAAGAATGTCCATATGCTTCCTCTCACGGCGTTCTTCAAGGACCCACTGAGGCAAATGAATGAACGCGTGGCGGTTCGCGTAAGCAGACATCTCGACAATATCCCCAAACATCTCGGCCACCTGTCTCAGTGCCATGGCCGCCTCGTACGGCGGTCCACGCGGCGGTTTGTTGTCAAGGTCCCATAGGACAACCACTTTATTCTGTTTCTGCGTGTAGATGCCTTGCTTATTCCTGACCATATCGATGTCCGAAGTTGACGCAGACGACCCAGAGCTCGATCTGATTGGACATAGCCGAGGAGCTACCTGGAGGTTTCTCGCTGACGGTCTGAATGCAAGTGATAGATTGGTGTAGTGGTTTACATTGCGTAACTTGACAGAAGAAGAGCGAGAGAAATGGGCGTCAGCCTTGTGGAGAGAGAAGAGTTTTAAAGGGATTGTATCAAAAGAATTGCAGAGACAGTTCATGGCTCTTTCATTAATGACTGATGGTGCTCCGTCCAGAGAGCGTGGAGATAACACTTGGTGACACCAAAAAAGGGTTTATTTACCATTTCCATCCCAATCTTTTTGAGCTGTTTTTGGTTCTCAGATTTTTGGAGTGCAGGGCTACAGTACGAACGGGGAGACGTCCAGATAAGCCGATACGAAGGTGACTTTTAGCTATGAACCCTTGATCTAATCCTGGCCCATCTTTCCATGGACCGACCAACTTGATCTGAGCCTTAGTCCAGAAGCCCTTGGGCTTCCTAACCTGTAAGAATCCCGGAAGGGACACTGTGATGATGAAAGTTGTAAGATCAGTGTCAGGTCATGTTTTTACTGTTTGGTAGAAGTCCCAGGATTACGAAACACGGCCAATGATTCCCTGTGAGGGGGTCCTGTCCGTAAGAGGAGAGACAGAAGAGGGTGAATGAGCTCTTACTTCAATGCATTTGCCTCCTAATTCTCCTCATCAAATGTTTCATTTTCAGGTCATGCTCCTCCTCCTTCACTTTCTCTTTTTCTTCCCACTTTTGGCTTTTCCTTTACCAAAAGCCTTTCTGCCATTGAAACCTTGGCAGGCCAACATCCATGGAGACAGACAGAGAGAGATGACTGTTTGCCAATGCAATTCATTCATCAATAGTCCATACTTCATTGCTACCCCTTTTCAGGGTCTTCGGAATCATTTCGTCATGCTTCGATTATACTGAAATGTCATTATGTTTTTATACAACTTGCTTCATATTCAGAATTAATACTTTGCAAATCTTTTAATAACTTATAATTTGATAATATGAAATTCCTTATTTTAGTTTCAATCATGTGGAGATACTATTTGCAATGACAACATTTGCAAGAGGTAACTTTTCATTTTTAAAGCATTTAGAAGTATTAAAAAAATAAATTTAACAAACAAATTAACATCAATTTCAAATAATATGAAGGTAAATATAAAAAAGATAAATTAAAGCTGTTTTCAATATCAATTTCAATTTCAGTGGCTTAATATATCTAATTTTTAATTAAATTTTAATTTATATAATTATAAAAATTAAAATTATTTTGGTTATCAAAATATTTTTAAATAAATTAAATAAATTTTACTTTCTATTTCAAGTTTATTTCTCAAAAAAAAAAAAACTATGATACTTTTTTCATGTCAAATTTTATTTCACAAAGATATTCAAATTTAATCTTTAATTTTTTAAAAATAATTTAAATTAAATCAAATTAAAGTATTAATATCCAATTAATCAAATCGATAATTTGAGGTATAATATAAAGTATGGATATGTTCAAATTTTTTTAATATTTATTTTGAAATAAAATATGAAAATGAAATCGTATTAAAAATGTAACTAAATCCACTCTCCATTGCTTTAATCAATAAAAAAGTTTGCATATCCTACTTTATCAACTACTCTATACACATCAAGTAATTGTGCTTAGTTTGCGAAATCGGAGATCTTTAATGATTTGCTTCTTTAATTATGGCAATTATCATCACAATTATAATATATGCTTTTATATATATATATATATCAATTACTTATTAAACAAGATGATTATTATATTTATTTGATGATTACTATTCTATGAATGAAATCAATGAACTTCGGTGGAGCACATCGTGCTGACCCAAAATTTCAACTGAAAAAAAAAAAAAAAAGTCTAAGCTTCTATATAAACTTATAGACACAAAAATGGCATGCCCATCTTCTAAGATTATCAACTTGTACATATGTAAAACGGCATGCCTAATGCCCGATTCCCATCTTCTAGCAAAGTTGCACGTGAATTACATTTTTTCATGGCTTTATGAATTTCATCACTTTTTTTTTAATAATATACTTTGAAAAAATAAAAATCATATTGCAAAAAATGTATAATGTCGTAACTTCAAAGTTCAAACCACAACTTATAAACATAAGCAATATAAATACTTTAAGTATACCAACTTGTAGATACATCAATGGCATGTCGCATACCAATCTTCTAAGGAAGTTGTGCCCTTCCACTAACATTGCACATGAAACACATTTTTTTCATAACTTTATTAATTTAATTACATTTTTTTATAATATGCTTAAATGATGAATAATGCTGTAAATACAAACTATAACTTATTATAAACATAAGCAACACAAATACAAGTAGGTTGATATAAAAGTTAAAGTAAATACATAAAAAAAAAACTTTGAATAATATCAATAAAAGTATGGATTGAATTAAATGATATTTCAATTAAATTCATTTTAAATTTCATGAAAAAGTTTAAAAATTGAAAATAATTAAATTAGAAATTTTTTGCATTGAATTTTGACTCAAAAATTTTCAAATATGTTAAAAAAATTCAAATCGTCATCATAATCTTTTTTAAATAGTGAAATATTTTTTAAACAATTTACATAGTAAAAAATTTTGAAAATTCATAAAAAAAATTTTGAATTGAAAATTAGTTAAATTTGAGTAATGGAATCCAGATGAAATATAAAATTTATTTAAGTAATTTCTTAGATATTTCAAAAGTAAAAATATATTTAGTTTTTCATACTCATTTAAATAAAAATCAATTTAGATGAAATTGAAAGATTAAATGTGCAATTGATACAATCCATATATCATAGTTTAGAGTTTAAAAAAAAAAAAGAATGATAATCCGTATTTAGTTCATGTTATCAAACAAATTTTGATGTTTAAAAAATTACCAATTAAACCCTAGTCTATCAATTTGAACAAAATTAAATTTTATCAAAAAATTCATAAAAGAAAATATTCAAATTGGGCATTTTATACAACAAATTTAGACTTGAAATTTTTCTCAAAGATGAAAAATATTTAAGCTACCATTACAAAAAGATTCAAAAATTTTTGAGTGTTGAAAAAAATATTTTTCTTAAATTTACACTTTTAAAATTTTAAAAAATTAAAAAATAAATTTTAATTTAAAAATTATTCAAATTTAAAACATTATTCCAAAATTAAATAAAAAATTGATATGATTTATTTTTAATATTTTTGAGCAATAAAAATATTTTTAATTTTTTTATGATCATTTGAACTAAGATATAATTTAAATCAATTTTATAAAAATTCAATTTATCACTCTTCGAATATAAAAGTTTGATTGATAATATAAACTAAACATAAAAGTTTTTTAATTAAAAAATAAATTTAGTTGAATATTATTTTTATATTTATAAAAATATCATAAGATGAGTTGATTGCCATTAAGATAAATTATTAAAGAGATTTGTTAAACAAATGAAAAGGTGGTACCAAAATCTCAAGTGTGCATCCACACCCAGCTTGGCCCTCAGAAAACTAGTGGCCTCCACCACTCAACGTGCCCCACCTTTTAGGCTAAGCCTTGGCTTGGAGATTGCTCTTCCCAAATGAGACAAAATTTCAATGTCTCACACAATTTCCTTTTAAGCAGAGATTACAATCCAAATAAAACAACTTCCCAAATTCTCTTCTTGTCAAAATAGAAAAATCCACCCATCATGACAAATTGGGAAGCAACCTTGACCCTAAAAAAAAAAAAATTCCAAAAACAGGCAGAATTTTTTATTTTTAAAATTTACCATTTCAGCTGTTTGAATTAGGGATTTATTTTTCATTATTTTTTTTAATAAACTGATTGACGAAATAATTCTTGAATGAATTTTAAAAAAAAGTATGTAAAAATATGTGTAGATATGGTTCAGACAAACAAGTACTAACCACGAATTACAAGAAGTTCATGTTCCTCTTTTTGCTGTCTTAGCCAACAAAAATTTGATGAAATCAGTGAAAGAATGAGAGCAATCCCATGGGGTTGGGTTGCTCCCTTGCGTACACAAACCAATTATCATACTTTTTCTTGTTCTCTTTTGAAAGCCCAAAAGAAGAACAAAAACGAAACCAGAAACGCGTTGTTTAATGAGGAGTGATGGTCGGTTCATATTGATTAAAGAAAGAGCAATAAATAAATAAAGAAAAAAAAAAGACGTCAATGACTTAACGCCATCTCCCACGCAAAATGCTGCCTTCTTTGCTGCCTTGGTTACACATCTCCTCTGCCTTTCTTGAACCAGTCCTAGTCCACGCCTGCCTTTTGCCGTCTCTTTCTCCTCGTACCCTTTTCTCTTTTTTCTTTAATCCTCTTTTCTCTACAAAAATTCTCTGAGAAAACTACTCTTGTTTAATACCCAGAAAATATTTCCCTGTCAAAGACTGATTAGGCTCCAACAGAGGGGCGAAGATGCTTGAGATGATACATGTAATGGCGGCGGTGTTGTCCGCCGGCGTTCTTGCACTCCTCTTGTTCTTCTTTGTAACTCGATTGTGTTGCTATAAGGCGCGCAAAGATACGGTTGAAGTGAACAGTACAAGGCTGGAGACCTTACAAGCTGGAATAGGAAAGCTTCACCAAGCGAGTCTGCATCATCAACTTAATTTCGATAGCAAGAGAAGAGTAAATAGCAGCAATTATTATGTTTTCCGACGTGGGGTTTCGACGAAACCTTTGTTCAATTGGGCTGATCATCCGTCGCTTGTTACAGACGCAGTGGAAAATGGTTGGTCGCGATTTGGTTTCACTGGGTACATGTCGTCTCCCTCCACGAGATCAGCCCTGTTGGGGTTATGCGCACCAGGTGATTATGGAAATGAGTCGGACACAGAGATAAGCTGGGAAGTGTGTCAGGGATCAGCTGATTTCATGCAGAAGATCAGGCTGAATTCTGGGTTAAAGAAGCCGAATATAAGCAATACGGATATGGGTGCTGCCTCTGTGATCCGAACAACTTTGCCTTTGCCAGGGCCTCCTCTGGGGAACTCCGCGTTCCCCCAAGAGGCCTATTTTGAGATCACAATTTTGTATTGCCGCAACAGCAGCGATGATCAAGACCCATCAGTTGGTAAGGGTAATGAGGGTGAGAAGACTAAACTAATTCCCGAGAATTTTAGCGCGAAGGTGAATTCCGATTCTGTAATTCATGTTGCCAGTAGTAATAAGATTAACAAGATGGAGGAACTGAACCTTGCGATTAAAGATCATGATGGCAAAGGCGAAGCAGTTAAGTTATCGGTGGGACTGACGGCAGGGGGTTCTCTTCCTCTGAAACTTCCTGGAAGCTATCCAGGATCCATCGGTTTCAATTCGGATGGTTCTGTCTGTCTTGATGGTAAATTCTCTCACCTTTATTCTATCTACAGTACCCTCCATGGTTACCCGTTTAAAGATCAAATTCTTGATTGTTAAAGGACTCTGAGCGGAGTCTGCAAATGAAAAGGTAGTTACAGGCAAACACTGTAGATTAAAAATGGACCGGTGACCTTCTTGATTGTTAAAAGACTCCAAGCAGAGTCTGCAAATGAAAAGGTTTTTGCGGGCAAACACTGTAGATTAGCAATGGAGAAGTGGCAACCCACTAAAGAGTATATCTCACACCTAAAAAGGTCTCCAGACATTAAAGAAAGGTTAACTGAGAAAAGGCCCACCATATGATGTGATCCTGAATTATGAATAAAGCCAGAGAATTATTCTTTTAGGCTAAGATCCTTTAATGTGCCATCCTTCATTGTATCTGAAGTAGGTATGAAGATTGACCCAAAAAATTTTTAACCAAGATTATGTAGGCTATTGCTCTATTATCTGTATTCTCATAATTTAATAGTGTGCCTTAACTTTCTCATTACTCATGGTTTCCATTCTTACAGGGATTAAGCTTGTGTTTGAATCTGAAAAGAAAGAATGGGGAAAGACAGATAAGGTTATCGGTTGTGGGTTTGATCCTAGGGAAAAGAAGGTGTTTTTCACAGTTGATTCAGAGATGGTCCATCTGATTCACTGCAAAGCTGAGGAATTTGGTACTCCTCTCTATCCAACTCTTGCAGCAAACAATGACGTTCAGGTTCTGGTTAATTTTGGACAAAGTGCCTTCAGTTATGCACCGGCTAATACACAACGAACTGCAAATCCATGCTTCATTGGCCCTCTTGTGAACTCCCCAGCTGCTGCTCTAGGCTATGAGGACAGCAAAGAGCTGTTCTCAATGGGAAGAATTGACTCCCAGTGGCTTAACAGAAGTACAACCAGAGGGTACAACAATGGCAGTAGCGCAAGAACAATGGAGTACGACGAGGAGTCTGAGGCTGATCTGTTTGAAATTGTCCTGGAAAGTTGTGGAAGATCACCTATCAGGGGATTATAGCAACAAGACATGACTGACACCTTTTTCCATGGTGTCATACAAGTTCTCTGGTTTTGGACATAAAATTGTGTGTTCTTGTGAGAATCTCCCTGGATTCTCCCCATCCAAGTACGTCAGAGTTTCAACACCACCATTATTGATCTCAGCAAGATCTATGCAAATTCAGCAGCATATGATTATCCATACTACACAGATTAGTAACAGGTTTCGTGGGAAATTGAAGACAAAGGATACATTTCTTTCATGACTGTGTTCTCCTAACTTAATGCATTCCTTTGTACATATTCAATAAAAATTTTTCATCAAGCTGTCTCTCTTTGCTGTGTGGCTTCATATTGGCTGAGGATGAATCTCTTGGGCATGCTGGTGTGATGTCTGTCTGATAGGAGACTGCAAAGTTGACTTTGTAATTAACGGAAGTCTGGGGGGAGAGAGAGAGAGAGAGAGAGAGAGAGAGAGATCACCTAACTGTCAAACAATTAAGTAAATGAGGGCGCATGCTTCTTGTGGGAATTTTCATAAGTGGATACGTCATTATCAAAGAATTGGGTCTTGGCATGACTTACTAATACCTAATCTCAAAAATAAGTAAATTTAATCACCTGGGAATTTGTCTTAAACATAATATGATAATGATGGTGGTCAATTGACAAAGTTGACCTTGTCTCAAGGTTTTACCGTTGAACTGTTAAGAAATACCTTATGGTTTTTTAATATATAAATATTTAGTAATAAAAATATTTGAATAAAAAAAATTATAATTTTTTAAATAAACATTTATGAACATAGAAAATGAATTGATATTATATTGAAATTGATCTTCAATCAACTAAAAGACATGTTTGACAACAGAAAAAAATATAAAATCAAATATATTCTAAAATTAGTTCATGTTTTATTTTTTTGAAAAATAAATAAATTTATAATAAATTCTCTAAAAGTACAATAATTAGAATATTTTAATACACATTATTAAGAGAACTAACGTAAATATTAAGATAAAAATTAAATTAGAAAATGTTAAGAGATTACAAAAAAAAACTCTTTTTCAAAATTACTTTTTTAAAAAAATTTTGTTTCTAATTTTTCATTACCTACATAATTTAAGTAAAATAGATTTTCTTTGTTCAAACTCTTTTTTAAAATTATTTTTTAATTGTTATACCTATAATAGATATAGCACCAATCACAAACAGACATGTACCATAGTATTTAATAGTCATCAAGAAACTATTTCGTTGATGTAGAAGTTAGACTAACTTGAACAAAAATATTCTTGATAGATTTGTCCATAAAGAATCTACATAAACAGGACAGTTTGACAATTACTTAAGCTCATTATTATATGGTAAGTCTTACGAATTTGAAATGGATCCAAATTATTAAAAATAACTTCTTATAACTGTTATTCAAGATTATCCAATATTTTTTCTATTGCAAAAATACTTTCAAAACAAGAAACAACTCATGTTCAAAAGGGAATATGCTTATCTTTTGCATGTAAAAAGCTAAGTATTTTCTTCCTTAAACTCTTAATACTTATTTTGATTACTAAAATACTAACTTGAGCATTATTTTTTGCAGGCCAAACTATATTTCTCCAACATTGATTTAAACCAAACGATTTTTTAGTGTCAATAATCGTGTCATCTATAGAAATTATTGAACGAAAAGCCATGCCACCCAAAAGAAACAACTTTAGTTGATCCGCAACCTCTTGGAGGAATTTGAGATCGTATACTGCCGCACAAGCATCTTATATTGTGGCTTGTAATGTAGCATTAGCCATTAAGTTATCCCTTCGACCCCAAACATTAGAACAATAATTGGAAAAACAATGCTCCTTATTTGAGGCCTAGTAAAGATAGATCGATGAGTTACTTAAGATCATTACCGACCAACAATAACAACTATAACGCAGAGATATGACTTTACCCATTTATGAACAGCAAGGATGAGTCCTCTACTATAAGATCTCATCCCTAATCAATCTCATCCAATCCTTAACCTCCCTCGAAAAGATCACCTCAAGAAACTACAGTCTTGTCATCGAATGATAAATAAGCTTTGGCCTAAGAAGCAGCCAATGCGTCAAAGATATCTTTAATATAAGTAAAAAAACTATGGTAAAAGGTTCAGTAATTGGATAAAGAGTGTCATAAAATGAAGCAACCTGATAAGCCAGACCTGGTCTTGCAACTAAAAACAAATCTTTTTTTCTCTAAGATACCATGGATGAGCCAATCGTTAAGACAAAAAACAAAAAAAAAAAAAACTATATACAAAGTTATGATGGGACTACAGACCCTTAAGTGCATGGTAAGAGGTTCAAAGATGCTTTATTTTTGTTAAGGGCTATAGATGCCACACGTTATAAGTTATTTATTTTCTCTCTTACTATAGACACCCTAAACTGGTACCATTCACTTAAACCCGACCAAATGAATTCTTTCCAAGGGCTTTTCATGTCATTGGTCACTAGATTACAAGCAAGATTGGAGACAGGCATACTAGGGTTAACCTGAGAGCTATTAGATATAGGATGGATGAAACCCCACGGGAATACCTTGAAAGGTATACTAAAGAAGCGCAACAATTCCTTAGTTTAAAAGATAAAAATGATGTGTCAATTTTCATGGCAAGGTTGCAATTGTCCCTTTTTTTTTTTTTTCATGCAGTGATGGTTGAGAAATTGAAGTTGTATGCATCCCTACTAGAAAGAGCTAAGAAGGTAGCCCAAGTTGAAAAGGCCATTGAAAAGAGAGAAGCAAAAGTCTTCTTATTAGCTTGACTAAATTATTTGGGTTAATGATATATCAAATTCCTTTAGGCTTACAAAACTAGCCCTCAGGCTCTTACATAACCACCAAAGAAAATCCATTTCGCTTAATCTATGGTGCAAATGTAATTATCCTAATGGAGACTAGAACACCAAATTTCAAAACAAAAAACTTCGATGAGGCACAAAATAATGAAACTTTAATTGCTTAATTGAATTTGATTGACAAAGCGAGAGATAAGGCTCTGGTATGGATAACAGTAACACAGGCCTGAGCTGTCAGGTATTAATAATAAAAAAGTTAGAATTTATCATTTTAGTTCAGGAAATTCAATCATACAATGAGCATCTGTGAGCATGCCACTCTAACACGCTAAGAAGTTCACCACTAATTGGGCAGGTCCTTACAAGATTAGACAAGTCATACGACTAAGTATGTACATTTTGAAAACTATGGCAGGAGAAAAATTACTAAAAACTTGGCACGTCTAGAATATAAGAAGGCTTTATATATGACTTCCTATAGCTTATTTCATCTTGTATTATCGTTAGTTTAATGGTGTTTATTTCATGATGAATTTTTTATAAGTAGTCCTCATTGAAAGTTCCATTATTCCTATCCTTTGAATATTATAATAAAATTTGAAGATATTCTATTATGATGTTTTATTGTGGTACATTTTTTGCTCTTAATTTTGCATTCAAGAACACACCCCAAGCCATATAAACTGCTAAATGTAGAATCTCCAGTCCTATCACAAGTTGGTAAGACCCACACCTAGATGAGATAATCGACAGTCTTACCACAAGTATGATAAGGCAACACCTAGATAAGATAATTGATAGCCTTGTCACGAGTATGACAAGGCCAATAATTGGAAGTAAGAGAAATCGATAGCCTTGAAACGAGTATGGTGGGCTTAGCAATTAAAAGCCAAAGCTCGCAATCGTCTCATGGCAAGGCTAATGGTTGGAAGCCAGAATTGGCATTCGATGAACTTGCTACGAGTGTGGAAGGGTGATCAATTAGTCAAAGGACAAAGTTAGTTATCTTTAGTCCAACACAAGTGTGAACACTCATACCAAGGTGAGATATTGGAATCTATAACCCTACCATGAGTATAGCAAGTCTCTTACTTAATGATAACCTATAGCTCCACCACGAGTATCGCAACGACCTTACGTGATGATATAAAAATAAATCTCCATGAAATTAGGCAACCAATATGAATGTGAAGTATAACGTAAACATTGATAGGTTAAAATTATTATTTTTTGATTGATGAAGAAAACGTACAAGGTAGAGTTCCCAAAAAAAAGAAGAACAATGTCAACAACAAAATTGGACACTTAACACATGAACATTAGAGGGTAAGGACTGAGGTAATGAATTCAAAAGTGGGAAAAAGGAAGTAGTTTCCACCTTTACAATTACATCAATATCCAAGATCTCCATAATAAGTGGATGATCTGAAACAGTCAGTTTGGTCATAGTAGTAGAGGGAAATAATGGCGTAAGAGGTAACCTATCACTCTCATCTGCCTCTTCCTGATATAAGGGCTCAATGGCTAACTAATTAAGATCTAAGCCTAGACATTTCGCCTTAAGCTCAGTCTTGATATCGGCATGCACCACCTAGTAAAAATTTAGTGCGTGCTTAGATAAGCTCTTTAAACTAGACTGACTCCCTAAAATTAGCATTGATAAAAATATAAGCCTTCTAAAGCTTCATGACATGATGATTATGATTCATGGAGGCCTATGGCTTTAACCCCTTGACCTCCTTATATAAGATTTCCAAAAATTTCTTCTTCATCATCACATAGTTCTCCAACTCCATGATTTTTAAATTTGTAGCATGTAATTTCTACTGCAACTCAGAGGCAAATTGATGGCCTCAGTGGAAACCTTCCTTATGCTGCAAGTGCTTTTCTCACCTTGATAAAAGACTGAAAAAAGCTCACCCACCTTTTGACCACCATAGTCCATTGTTACATAACCTACACCAAAATAGTAACACAACTTGATGTATATGTGTATGTCTGTAAGAGAGAAAGACAAAAAGAAACTAGTTACCTTCATTAAAGTGGCCATGACCTTATTGTGAAGATCGTTATTCTTGATCTCTCTAATGACCTCTATGTTATGTGGAAACATTAGCTTCTGACAAAAGATTGTATGCCACATTGAACTTCTAGAGTGACCTCACCTAACCCAGCTTCACCAAGGGTAAGTCATCCTCTACATAATGCAACATGCCTGGGTCTTCAAGCCTAGATGGAGTCAAACCAACCATGGCTAAGGTCTTTCCATTCCTTTTTCGAGGGTAGCACTTTTTGTCGCCAGATGGGCTGAAGATCCTTTAGCAGACCTTCTTTTTGGCACCGTTGGATAGTGATAATCACAATCGACCTCCTAAAAAATGTGTTGCTTGAGCTAGGCCTTGACATTGTGGCACTGACAGTAGAAGCTCTTTTCCTCCCCATTGGGACTTGGTTTACTCAAGTAATCGGTGACTATCGCGTTGGCGCAATAGTATGATGTCTGCCATAAACTACTAAGTGTTTGTCACAGTTAAGTTTTCAAAAAAAAAAAAAGCCCTTAGTGGGAGAAAATAAGAAAAGTCACCACCAATCTTTTTAAATCTATTTAACCACAATCATAAAGTAAGGTTTACTAGTAAAAAAGTTGAGATTTTGGATCTGAGAGTTGGTTGTGCTTGAGGAAGAAGTCACATCCTCAAAATGCTTATGATTAGTGTCATTTAAGTTTTTTTCCCTAAAAAATAATTTTTATGAGTGTTTTGATCAAAGTACTTAAAATCTCATATTTACCCGATCCTGATGCACCAAAACATTTTTTTGAAAAAAAGAAAGAGTGCTTTGCACTTGTTCACCCTTTTCTTTTCTTTTTTAAAAAAATAAAGGGTTAGAAATCATGTATCTAATTTTTTATTATAATAAAATAAAATTTTATAAAAGAATTTAATAATAAATTTTAACATGATTTAGCTATATATTAAAGAATTTAAATAGATCAAAACATATAACTTAGCAAGAAATTGAATGATAATTAACTTTTTTTAAGCAATTTTATTTAAGAAAGTGAATGTATTACAGTAGATGAATACAAGAAGTAAAATTGAATACCTTTTAAAGTCCCCTATACTTTTTTTTTGGTAGTAATCCTCCCTTCTTTAACTTGATAAACTATAGAATTTCAATGAAAATTCTTTCAAAACGAAATGAAAAATATAATGCAAACTATGAAAAATACAAAGAGAATTGTTGAGAGAAATCTAGAGAGAGTTTTTTTTTTTTTTTTTGGGTCTTGCTTAATAGCTGTATCTCTTTGTATCTATTCATGTGTTGGTGACTTTGTGTTTGTGTGTATTTTTTTGTCTGCTTGTATATGTATGACTTAATTCTTCCTTATCTGTAGCTGAAGATTTGTCTCTATTTATAGAGATTCATTGGTGTAGATTAGCATCCAATGGTGGGTGAAATAAAAAAGTGCAATGTGCCCACCAACCTTTGCTTTCAAGCTCAACAGATTCTATTTCACTTCGTGAGATCTTCCAAGGCTCTTCTTGAGTGTATTTATTGATTTTAACTTGATTTCTACACCCATGACTTCGTTTGAATGAAGTGACATTTTAATTCCATTTATTTCACTTAGATAGCTCAAGAATAAGTCTACTTAATTAATTTTCATTTTATTATTCAATTCCTTTGAACCGAAGACTTGATTCTAGTTTTTAGTTGTAATTATCAATCTTTTCATGCATTTTGCTTCTTTTTATATAATTTTTTACTTAAACTTCGCCATTTGACTGAAGAATTTGGTCTAGATAGTGTTGTAGGCTCCTTTAAATTATGTTGCCTTTGGATAGATTACCACGTTAATAGCTCTACATACCATGTGGGTGATGACTAGGCAGGCTACCTCTACTTAAACTTCGCCAAGTCAGCGCTACCTACCACATCACTTTATTTTTTCTTATTATCTTTTAAACTAATGTGGTAGTGTTGCCAAATGATATCTTGCCAAATAAATCAATAAGATAAGTGAGTGCAGCTCCACCCTTTGCCGCTTCATTAATGTTGCACCACTAGCGCTCTACCACTTGGATCGCGTTGCCACCTCAACACTACTATTAGTGGCTAGTTTGCCTTCTCAGTAGAAGCATCCTTAAATAACATTGTACCACATCATCTCCTCATTACATCTCAATAGCAATGCCCTAGCCATACCTTGCCACATCATCTTCTAATTATACCTCAACAGCAGCGCCCTTACCATACCGTGCATGTCAACTCGCCTTGCCATGTTAGTAACATCACCTTCGAAGAGTCTGTCCTTCGCAACAGTTCTTCCTTAATGATTAATCCATTCTTAAATGTTTTTTTTTTCATTTCTTTAAGTTTTCCTTACGGTCTTCCTCATCTTTATGCTTCAGATTCCACCTTTTTCTTTCTTTAATCTCCATCAACTCTTTCAAAGCGAGTCTTTTCTGTTTCCAATGAAGTCTTCTATCTCTTTAGGAAAATTTTACTCTATTTTACTATTTTCTTTTTGTTTACTCTAGCAAGTATAGAATTTGTAAATTCCTTAGTGATTACTAATAAGGATTTGGTTATGGGTAGAAGAACATACGAGATCCTTATCTTAATGAGCATGGTGATTCTAAATCCAGATGAGAGGCCTTGGTCTAAAAAGCCAAGTGTCCTTTGTGTATTTGAGGAATGTCTCAAAAGAGGCTTGAGACTTTCTCTAAACATACTACTTAAAGTAATTTTGATAAAATTATAGGATATCTTCCTTTTAATTAATACATAATTCTTAGAGAATCTTTGTTACTTTCTCTACTAGGTGTTTAGATTTAGGAATCATAGATTTATCATCATTTATCTTTTGTAAATGTTTTGAACTAAAGCAACTATAAATTAACTTAGGACACCCTTTGAAATTTTAGTATTTCTTATCAAATAGGCCCTCACTCTTTACTTTTGACCTTCCTAAAGCAGTAAAACATTAGAGATAATCATACTTTTGGTTAGAATAAAATTCCTCCTAGAATTAACCAGTGGTTTCATCTTAACTAAGAGTATAGTTTTGATGTCACTCTATGTAAGCTCTTTACCACTTCCAAGCAAATTTTGGTGAGTAGCAAGAAGACTCTGTCTATATCCATATTTTTTAGTGATTCATAGATAGCTAAAGTGCACTCTCACCTTGTATCCCAAAAGCTTCTATTGTTAACCTCTAGAGAGCTTTCCAACCCTCCTTTTACACTTTCTCCTCGAGAAGCAGACTTTCCCTTAGAGTTTAGTACAACCAATTCATCATTTAACTTCTTAATCTTCCTTCCCCTATCAAGATACCTCATCTTGAAAATGTTTCTCTATCCCTCCATAGATGAGTCAAAATCTTCATCAAGTAAGCTTATCTTATGTTGTATTATGAATTTATACTTTTGATAAACTGTTATTAACTTCTTTATTTATTTATTTAGTTTTGCATATCACTTTTTGATAATGCCTAGAGCTAGAAAAAGGAGTTTAGAAAAGGTGGCTGAGGTGGTTGAAAAGACATCTCTAAGCTCCTCCTTAAAGAAAGGTAAGATGGTAGCATTTTTTTTTTTTTTTTTTGCAAAAGGTAGGCACATAGCATATTGTGCCTTCTTGAATGGTGACTTTTGTAGATTTCTTAACAGAAGACAGCAACAGTCACCATCACTCCTCAATTTTAGAAAATCAAGAAATTTATTTTAGAAATGGTACTGCCAACCTTAACCTCTTCAAACATGAAAATGATACACCTAAAGAAGATGTCTAATCTACTCGTTAAGGTACTTTTATTTATTAACTAGCACTCTAAATTTTCCTTTTTATTGTTGACTCATAAATCTATTCTGTTTTCAAGTTATATGAGAGTTTGTGCTAATAGCAGAGGAATACAAGATTCAGAGCCATGCTGAATTTGTGTTCCAAGAAGTTGAAAAAGCTCTTGAAGAAGTTAAGGAAAGAGAAAGTTGAGCTGGCAGCAAAAATCTCCACCCCAAATAACAAAAGCAGAAAGTATACTAAGAAATCTCTATAATGAAAGCAAAGACAACAAAAAAAAAAAAAAATGAAGGTAAACTTTGAGTGGCAGTAGAAAAAGCTAAAGAAATAAAACATAGAGTGCTGTTAAGGAAGAGGTAATAACAACTTTCAAGGATAGTGAGGAGCTGAACAAATTAATATTGAAGGAATGTTGAAAAGTGTTTTAGGAAATGAGAAAAAACACTAAGGCTCAACCTTTGAGGCCATTTTAGCCCCATCTAAATTACATTTTCTAAATCCATGAGCTAGATTCTTCAAAGATTGGATAGAGACTCTACTAATCCTGAGATAAAAATTATTTAGATGTATTTTTTTTGTTTTTTTATTTAAAATTCAATGTAATATGTTTATCATATAAAATGAAGTAGACATTTTCTAACACTCTTTTATCCACTCTCTCTTTTGGATACTATTACTTAAAATACGATGAAAACCTAAAAGAACAACTAAAAACCTTAAAGTTTTATCAATCATCATAATAGATTCCCATGACGTCCTTTCAAACTTAGAGATAGGCTTTCCTTTAAGGGCATGGTAGACTTTTCTCGAGAAGAGTGTCAAAAATGCAAAATAAAAGTCTTAAGCATCAACTTTCATTAAATACAAGATTTTATTATCCTAATATTCACTTCATATCCTTAGGCAGACTCTCCCTTACTCATTTTTAGAAACTTCAGACTTTTTTCCAAGGTAAACTTTACTAGGGAAGAATGTCCAAAATCCAAAGTGATCGCCTGGAACACTTTTTTTCCTTCAGCTACTAAATCTTTAAGGTTTATTATTCAATTCCCCTTTTTAAGAAGACTTTCCCTCCATCTCCTCTATAAATTTCAGACTCTCCCCCATCATAAGTAGATTCTCTTGGTCACAAGGTAGACTATCCCTGGGATAAGTGTCAAAAAATGCAAAATATAAGACTTAACACTCTTTTCACTTCTAAATGGTCACCTATTATATTCTCCATTAGAAGTCTACTTTATCCCTTTTTCAACTCCATTTGCAAAGTCTTCCCAAAAGTGATGTTGTTGTTCTTTAGGATGCAGGGTGACAGTGGCATTTTTCTCAGTTTGTTTTTCAGTATGGGTAAAAGTTTGGGTATCAACATTGTTAGTTCCATCATAGAAAAACTCAAAACCACATGCAAATGCAAATGTTGGTCCTAACCATTTATGTTTGTCTTAAATCTATCCTTTATGTCTCCCTGATGCCGCCTACACATCAACATACCCTTTAGAATAATAAGAAAGTAAGAAACAATCAAAATTTACCAACAAGAGGTGAGATGACATTACTTGTCATCTACATCTTTTCACTCAATGAAGACTTATCATTTAAAGGAGAGAATGGGCCATGGCCTAAAGATAAATAAGCAGAGCTCATAGAGTAGAAGATATCAATCACGAGGATAGGACCCTCAAAGAGTACCTTAGGTAATGGCCAAAGGCCTCTGAGTGGGGAAGTTTAAACAGGCTGAGGTAGCACTCCGAGCAAAGAAAATTAGTGCCCTTTTCGCTTTTTTTGGTTTCTTTATTGGGCTTTCAATAAGGGAATCTTGAATTTCTAAACCAACAGCTTTGACAATTTTGGCAACTTTGTGATTACCCTTACCTTTTGACGCTTCTGATGGACTTGAGACTTCAATCGAAAGGTGATTTAGGTAACCAGGGATAAATTTTACAAAGCCATTTAGGCTCTGGATAATCTTTAACAATTCTTTAAGATCTGAGTTTAGAATACTAATAAGGGTAAAAACTCATTTAAAGAGGAAATTTTATCAAGGGCACAGGACTTAAGAACTCTTTACCTATTATAAAAGGCCTTCAAATTTGCCACCTTGCATAGAAAAAGCTCATTCTCCACTCTTTGTTTGAACTAGGCACCCCTTCCCTTTTCCCAATTTTAAAAATTGAAGAATTATGAGGGTTAAGATGCCAGTGATGCTACTTCCCTATAAATCATGGTTTATCTTCATACATAAATAATTAAACAAAACTTCAAGGTTGTCCCTTAAGCCTAGTTTTCAATAAATGACTTAGAAAGACACTATGTATCTCTAACCATTTAGCACTAATTGCATCCATGACATCTTTATCTCCCTACAAAAATATAACTAAAATTTATCCATGGGATGCCTCAGCCTAACCTCTAAGGCCCCTTCAAAAACCCATAAGTAACCTTCCTTGGACTCAAGCCGAGCAATCATTATCCCTAATTCATTACAATTTATCTCTTGTAACATCTAATGAACTATTGGCATAAACACCTAGATCAATGGTAATCTCCTTATATACCACCGTCATCTCGGTTGGATTCACACCATTACCGTTTGCCTTCGAAACTGCCTTATCACCTAAAAAGATAAAACCCAAAAAAAAAAAAAACTAGAGTAGCCTAGCAATAGGAAATTCATTAGGAAATGTAAAAGAAATGTGAAATTAGTTAAGACAAGAGGAAAAATGTAGAGGCAATAATCCAATTTTGAATGCACTTGCATATTCAATGATAGGAAGAATTAAGAGCGTAACAAGAAAAAGAAACGATGGAAAGTAGAGAAAGTGAAAAGAGTATTTAAAAAATGGAAGCATTAAAGTGATGTAAAAAGTAAGCCATTGATGGCATATAGCCTCATAATCCTCAATCAAACTGACACAATGACTTAAAGAGCAACACATGGCATTCCCATGCAAATGGGCACAAAGTTAGTAAGTCAAAAACAAAACATTACTATTTCAACATCCAACCAAACAGTTATCAGCAATGATGTCAAATTGTCACTTAACACCATACTCTTGCCAAAAATAAGTACTAGCCTGGTCAAAACAAGGCATGACTTAAGCAAAATAACATCGATGAGGGTGACTCAAAGGTTGGACTCGTTGAGGTGTTGTTAACTCAATCGGCTCGATCATGGAGTTTCCTCAACCTAAATTGCCTAAAAAGAAGAAAATGAAAGCAGTAAAGCAGAAAAAGGGGGACTCAGAAGCCACAGAGGAAGTCGATGGTGATGGAATGAGGAAAAAAACTATTGTGATTGAACATTGCAAGCAATGCAACCGATTCAATACCAGAGCTATTCCAGTGAAAAATGGTTTATAAAAGAGTATTTCTAGCATCACTATGATATTGAACCCTAAAAAAGCTACAAAAAATGATTACTCCAAAATATGAGAGGAATGTGGTAAAATATTCATTAATCTTTTAGACATGAAGCATCCTTTTAGACCGATGAAAGGAAGGAAGAGCCCTCACATTCTAGTTTGGGCACTGAAACTCAGTATCGCTCCCCAAACTCCAAAGGGCAAGTGTTATACTCATAATAGGTATGCCACTAATCATAAACAAACACATCGTTATGATCTTGAATAATCAATAAGGAAATAACACATCATTATGGAAGTCAGACCAGCTCATCAAGAATATTCTTGGTAGATCTATACACTGACAAATCTACCCGACACTAATAGATCTATCCACTAAAGAATCTATATAGATAAGGTAACTCTACGACGACTGAAGCTCATAGTTAGATGATGAATCCTAAGAACCTGGAATGAATCCCCATTATTAAGATAACTTCCTATAATCGGTATGCAAGATTCTTTGAAATCATAACAAAAATACCTCCAAAACAAGAAACTACACATATTTTAAGGAGAAGATTCGTATTTTTTGCATATAAAAGACTAAATATTTTTTTCTTAAACTTCTAATGCCTATTTTGATTACTAGAATACTAAGATGAACGTCAAAGGTATCCTCGTTTGTATGTTGAGCTATTTCTGTCTGACCTTAATTCAAATCTAACAATTTTCATGTGTCACTATCAACCAAAACCAATATAGTTTTAAGAAAATTAAATTTATTTATTTATTTGCTAATTTAATCTGATTTTTGACTAATTCTATTATTGGTCAAATTATTTTTGGATATATAACGTGGATAAGATTGATCAGTAATTTGATTTTTAATTTTTTCTTATCAAATTAGCTCGTTTGATCTTTTTAAACAATGAAAAAACCTTATTACGGGCAAGTTTTTAATTTTAAAAAGGAGCTTTCTAGATTAAAGACTTGTAAAAATATTTTAAAAGTGTACTTTTGATATTTGATGTTCACTTTCGCAATAACTATTTCATTCAAATCCAACCTTACCAATTGCTAATTTGCTGCTAATATTTGATTATTGCTCTCTAATAATAATATAGAAAAGCAGTTAACTCCTAGTGTCTTTCTTTGAATTAAAAATAATTAACTTAAGATTTAAATATGAGATGCTTTCCTTGTTTTCAAATATTTTAACACGTTTACTATTCTCTACTAATCTTTTATTGAGTCATTACAAATATTATGAGACCGTATTAATTTATAATCTATCAAAAGATACCCAAGACTAAACTCATAATTAGAAAACTTTTAACCTATTAAATTCCAAGTTTGATTCACATTATAAGTTGTTAATAGATATATAAGTATAAGAGATTAAGATAAGACTAAACTAATACCACGAATCAACCATATGGGAATCGGTTTTCCTGTTCTCTATTTTGCAGGATTGTTTAACAGGTACTCTTGTTCTGTTTACAGAAACTAGGCAGATCCTATGTTTGCTGTATTACTTTACGGCAGAACTCAAACTGATTAACCTCTCACCCATCACATAACATGCATTCTCCTTCATCTTAGCCGCAGATTCAAACCAAGAAGCTTTACAATATGCCATTCATCTCTCCTGAACCTAAGGCAGGCAAGAAAGAAAGAAGAGGAATCTGAGAAGCAACAATGGGATCAGAAGAACAGCTTCATGTCATGTTCCTTCCTTACCTGGCACCAGGCCACATGATACCCCTGGTAGATATCGCGAGGCTATTTGCTGCAAATGGCTTCAAGGTCACCATTGTCACTACCACCAACAATGCCCTTCGATTCAAAAGGTTTGTTGATCGAGATATTGAATCCGGTAGGCATATTGGATTTGAGGTTCTCCAGTTTCCTTCTGCAGAAGTTGGCCTGCCTGAAGGCTGCGATAATTTAAACTCGGCTGCCACTCCAGAAATGACAATTAAGTTGTTTCAGGCTATAGACTTGCTCCAACCACAGGTTGAGAAACTCTTCAGACAATGCCGGCCTGACTGCATTGCCTCTGATTATCTCTTCCCCTGGACTGTTGATGTTGCTGCTGAATTGGGAATACCAAGACTTGCTTTCAGTGGAAGTGGATTCTTCAATCTCTGTGTGTTTGACAGCATTGTTCGTTACAAGCCTCACAAGAATGTTGCATGGGAGACAGAATCGTTTGTTGTACCAGGCTTGCCCGACCAAGTAAAGCTCACCAGGTCACAACTACCTGATATTGTGAAAACCAGAACTGAATTCTCTGATTTGTTTGATAAGCTCAAGGAGGCTGAAAGGAAGAGCTTTGGGGTGTTGATGAACAGCTTTTATGATTTAGAGCCGGCTTATGTTGATCATTTCAGAAAAACACTGGGGATGAAGGCCTGGTGTCTAGGCCCTGTATCAGTTTTGAACAGAGACTCAGATGATAAAGCTGACACAGGAGACAAGGCTTCTATATCCAAGAATAGCTGCTTAAGCTGGCTTGATTCCAAGAAACCTAACTCTGTCATCTACATCTGTTTCGGAAGTCTGACCAGATTCAGCAAGGCTCAAATAACAGAGATTGCAGGTGCACTTGAAGAATCAAGTAACTCGTTCATTTGGGTTCTTGGGGAAAGTCACGATAACTAACAATGAAAGATACAAGGATCAGCAGCAGGACTCATGGTTACCAGAAGGATTTGAGGACAAAGCGAAGGAAAGTGATACTGGCTTGATCATAAGGGGATGGGCACCACAAGTGTTGATAATAGAGCATCCAGCCATTGGAGGTTTCTTGACTCACTGTGGCTGGAACTCAATCATGGAAGGGGTGAGCACTGGTACACCCATGGTCACATGGCCAATCTTTGCAGAGCAGTTTTACAATGAGAAACTTGTGACTCAAGTACTGAAACTTGGTGTCTCAGTGGGTAACGAGATATGGAAATTGTGGGCAACAACAGAATCACCTCTGGTAATAAACAGAGATAAGATCAAGAAAGCAGTAAATGCTGTTATGGGTGACAATGATGATGCAATGGAGATGAGAAAGAGAGCTAGACAACTTAAAGAATTGGCAAAGAAGGCTGTTGAAGAGGGAGGGTCATCTTACAATGATATGAAGACTCTCATTGAAGATATTAGATCCTACAAAACAGCTGGTGCCCAGAAATTGCAGTGACTCTGCAAATATCACACAGCTTTAATCCTGATAGCAAACCAAGCTCATTAATGATACAGTTTCCTGGGAACAGAAGAGGGGCAGGTCAAGCCGGTGTAGGAAGATTACATCATTCTATAAGACTTATTAGTGAAATTTTAACCAGGAACTACATAGGTATTCATATGCATCCATCATGAACTATACATTGCAAGAAATCGGTATTTCATGTGGGTACACTCAAATTGCAATAAGTCTACAACGGCAACCCAGATAGTGGAGGAAATTTTCTGCCATATTCACATGACCAGCCAACATTTCAGAAAGCAAAAGCAAGTCAATATTTCAGTACAAGGTCAAAGTGCCTATGCAAGTAACAATTCCAACCATACTTGGTGGGCTATGTTGTTCAAGATACACACCACAAATTATGTTTACAAATAATGGGCCATATTCACCACCACACAGCTTGGTGAAAGCACATCAACCACCTGACATTCATTCTCTGATGCCTTCCTATTCTTGCAATGATATCCACTTCTACTGTCTCCACTTAGGGACTCTATTTCAGGATATCTTATCTGATATTCAAAGCATTATTCTAATTTGCATGCCCCTATATGATAAATGAGAAATATCCAGGAAGCACATACATACCACATTGTGCATAATTTGACTCATAAAATTGCCCGCCACTGATTAAAATCAATATACAAATAACGAGCACACAAAGTACGGCTCAATTTTGTGATATTTTGGGGCTCATGGAATTGGATTGCTGTCTTAAGTACATTTGTTCATATTGAGTAATTAGACAAGTAGAAAAACTTCTGTATTTTCTCATAAACATAAACAGTCATAATACCCATCTTGGAGTCAGTATGTTTCCCAAAATTTGAATTGTTATTGGGCGGCAAGCATGACAGGAATGCATCCTTCATGACTGAACTGTACTAATAAATTGCTGTGGGTCTATCAGAGAGTTCAGATTATAAATAATGCTAAGAAACTAATAAGTTAATCATTTCAAGAAATCCTGAATGACATCAGAGATTGGGAGGATATTGCTTAGACTGCTGTCGCACCCTTCTCCTGTAATCAGTAGGATCCTGCAAAAGTAAAGGTTGTGTTACTTAAGAATATCATAATTTTTTCACTTCAAAAGCAACAACAAAAACTAGAGCAGTCGAAAATTATGGCAAGAACCTGGATGTAGAGCTGATATGCCTCAGTTTGTGCAGGATCAGCAGGATTGGGTTCATCTAGCAAATCTTGGATGCCAACTAAAATTTTTCGCTTCAAAAGCAACAACAAAAACTGGAGCAGTCGAAAATTATGGCAAGAACCTGGATGTAGAGCTGATACGCCTCAGTTTGTGCAGGATCAGCAGGATTGGGTTCATCTAGCAGATCTTGGATGCCAACTAAAATTTGCTTCACAGTGATGGCTGGTCTCCAACCCTGAAGGCGAGGGGGTGGGGAATAGAAAAATGCAGAGAACCATAAATTTATCTTATCCAATTTAGATTCTAATCAGAAAAATTAACAAGTACATGAAACAACAATACCAACTGCTTACATTGTCCTCATTGAGGATTGACAGACATACTGTTCCAGAAGGGTAGACATTAGGGTGGAAGAAACCATGGGGAAACTTGCACTTTGGGGGTTTGCTAGGGTAGTCTTCTGAGAAGTGGATAGCAAGTGGGTAGTAACCACCCTCCCAATCAGTCTGAAAACAGAAGAAGTTGATTACAATGATGCAATATACCAAAATGTTACATTCATTTAATCAAAAGGGTACACTTTCCCATATATCAGTAAAAGCTTAAAACTACTAGTTCCTTGTTCTTCTCTGTTCATGGAAAGGGAGTAGAGTGGGAGTGTTAGTTGAGCTGGTTAACTATAGATAAAAGTGGAACTAGTTTAATAGCATATCATCACAAAATCATAAGAAAACAATTTCTGAAAAGGTCAAGCTTCAGCATTCAATAAAAGGAGAGGCCGGTTTTCTAAACCATTTAGCATTATTATCTTATAGCTTTAATCACCTGTTCCCCCTTCAGGTCCTTTTATATACACAAATGAGTCCTCAATTAATTACTTGCACCTTAACCTCGATAACATCTGAAAACTTTTCCATACAGATTTAGGAATACCAGTCCGCTCTCGAAATTTGATTAAGTCAAAATTATATTTTCAAAAAGCAGTTCTCAAAGAATGAGAAAAACAAACAAGTGGATAAACAGAAAATGGAAGAATTAAACCATACGATCCAGAGCATTAGTTTTGTAATCAGAAAGGATGATTCCAAAATGACGGAAATCTGGATCCAAAAAGGCATATTCCTCTCACTATAAATTCCAAAGAAACCCAATTTTCTTATTGTCATCAACGATGATCACCCATGGATAGATGGTGGCAACAGTTTCCTCGCAGAAGAGTACAACTGAAACATTCAGAACATACAACATTCAAACTGCAAATGCATTAAAGGTTTCTACTCGTTAGCTACATGTATTTGTCCATAAACAAGCTTTCTGGTTTCTAAACAAAAGACATCAAATACTCCAGTAGATATTTGATTATCATGAGAGCTATACAATTTACTTATTTCCATCCTAGACCATATTATTAAGTGAGAGGCTGCGGTCAGTCCTCTTTATAAGCCTTGTAGAAACCACATATCAACACAGACTTAAACTACCTCACTCTATGGGTCTTGTCAGTGTAGTCATCTCCATTTGCCAGCAGAAGAGATGAGCGATTGAAAGTTGATCAAAATTAAGAAAAAGACTAATAAAAAAAGTATAATATGGCAAATTAAGAAGAAGAAAATTCCAAATTTAAGAGTTTAAAAATCCACGCTAGATTATTAGACCATGAAGATTTTTCCTTTATAGGTCATGTCCAACTCCAAGGTCGAATCCCCCCAGGGCCACTAAGTTTGTTCCTGATCGTTAGATTCATCCGTTAGTCGAAATCTCTAACCCAGATACGTCAGTTATAAAAGAAATAAAAAAGATCTCTCCCTTTATGTTCAATGATGACGACATTGGTTACTTGGTTTAACGTAAATAAGCTACCTTTTTTACATTAATTAACTCATGCCTTATCAGATGGACATTAGTTTTTCTAAAAATTTTGACCAGGGAGGATTATGAACGACTGTCTAAATGAAATATTTAAACACCAACCAAGTAACTATTATATTTCAGACAACTGCAACATTTTCTTCTAACAGATTCATGAGATAAAATTTTCATGACTTGGACAAGTGCAACAAAAGGAAAACAGTGATTAGGAGGACTAATCCCTAAGACATCAAGAAAGGCCAAATAGGGTTTTGTATTAAGTGATTTTATATTCCAGCAACAGTACTCAAGTCAGCAAAGCAAAAGAACAAACACTGAAACTAAAGCCAGCAAGTAAATCATTCCAACAGCTGAACATGAACTCCAAATCTTTGAACCAGGAAAAACAAAAAATACCCATTGGACAATCTATTCGTATAAGAAAACATTAACAAGTAATGGACAACAATGCATGTGAACTTCTTAGTGGCTCGGATAATTTGCATTGGCATCAAAACAACTAAAATATCAATATAAATTCTTCAGATATTGCTGCTGATCACTGCCATACGGAATTTGTGACAACATCATGCTCTTCAGAGGTATATCAAACATCTAATTCTTCAAAACAATATCCACAAAACTGAGTTCAAATGTTCAAAAAGTATCCATGATAACACTTTATCCTTAGTTTTCTTTTCATAACCGAAGTTACAGAAACGAGTTTAAACTCAATTGAGCCCTCCTTGCCTCAATGGAGGAACTCCTAATTACTTCCCACTGAAGAATATATCCTGAAATCCTAGTAATGGCACCTTTTAACAGCCAGCAGTTCTATATAGGAATTGGAGCCAGTACAAAAAATAATCCCAATATTCTGCAAACTCAATACTAATCAAGAAACATTTGTGAATCAGAACTGATTATCAGCAGCTAAACATAACACATTTTAAAGCTATAAAGTGCACAAAATGAATAGAACAAAATTTAAAAGCAAGTTAATGAATCCTCTACATGCTAAACCCCAACTTCCTAACTGATTTCAAAGCCATCCAAAGGATTAAACTTCCACAAAATCTCCAGAAAGTTCCCTCTTTGCTTATCAACTCTACAATTTTGTCAAAGAATCAACAATGAAACATATAATAAAGGAGAGCCCCACCAAAGAAAAAAACAGAGAACTCACCCCAGTTTTGCCAGGTATCATACACTGCCACAGCATCAGATTAGCGGAACCATCTGGAGAAGTCTCCGGCCTCGCCACAAAACCCTGACGAAGGAAAAAGATGGGGAGGGTGAAAAAAGCAAGCCGTCGAAAAACATGACAACAATTGAGTTAAGCTCAATGGAGGACCTAAACGAGTAAACAGGACAAGGACGAAATACAAATGAATAGGGAAGTACGTACATGGGGATGATTCTTACGCCAGGCTTTTCGCTCCTCTGCGAGTCGACCACGCGCAATGCCGCCTGACATGATTGTTTCGTTTGAGATGCCTTACCTCTTAGCCTCTTGGTACCTATGTAGGTTAATAGACAGTATAATATATAGATCAACAGCTCCCTCCCCGTCTGGCTCTCTCTCTCTTCTGCGTAGAGTAGGTTGGGAATTATCTGTTTTTATTAAGTAACCTATATATTAATTTATAATTTTTTTAAACTTTTAAAATTTATCAAATAAAAATTAAAATAAAATTGAGCACGCTAAAATTATATTTTTTTAGATATTTTATTCAACGATTTTCAACCAGAGTTAAAATTACTTTAAACGAATTTTATTTGGTAAATATATTCGTAATTATGTGAAAAATTCAAACTTTATTTTTCTTACCTTATGGTTATGAATTTTATCGATTGTGTAGCGGAGCTTATCGAGTGTGTAGCTTTATCTTTTGACCATATAATGTGACGTACAACGTAAAACAAATGATGTTTTATTTCATGTGTGAAGACAAGTTCAATTTTTGTGGGGTCATCATGTGGCATTTTTATTATTGTATATTATTTTATTTTGTCATATATTATTAAATAGTTATTGTGTTTTATTTTATTGTGATCATGTTTTATTATATTGTCATTGTGTTTTATCCTATTAAGATCGTGTCTTATTATGTTGTTAATGTGTTTTATTTTATTAAGATTTTGTCTTATTTTATTAGTATTGAATCTTAATATATTAGGATGATGTCTTATTTATTTGTGGGTGTGTCCCATTTTTTTATAATCATGATATAAAGTATTTTGTCATATTGTTTTATTATTTTAAAATTATGTATATTTAAGAATAAATATTATTTTAAATTTTAAATTTTGTATTTTTTTAATCAACATTTAACTTTTAAAAGGTAGACAAGCAAAGTTTTTATTTATTAATTTTATTCAAATCAAATTTTGATAAAAATAATTGTAAAAAATTAATGATATTTTCATCATTTAAAGCCTAAAAAATTATTTAAATAGACTTTAAATTCCATTTTGATTTTGTCTTTAAATTTGAATAATTTTTTATTAATGAACTATTTTTTAAGAATTTTTAAAATTTTTGATAGCATAAATTTTTTAAAAAATATTTTCAGTACTCATAAAATTTTGAATTTTTTTCTAATTGTACCTGGAATATCTTTTTACATTTATAAAAAATTTTAAATCAAAATCCTTTGTAAAAAATTTTTAATTTAAATATTTTTAATTTTTAAATTTTTGAATTGAGTTCAATTTGATCCAAATTGATAAATTAAAATTTGTTTTGAGATGTTTTAAAATCTAAAATTTGATTGAAGCGATAACAAAACTTAAAATTTAAAATGAAATTTACTTTGTATTTAAATAATTATATTTTAATTTTTATGTATTCTCTTAAATAAATGTGTCTTAGTTTTTATATTGTTTAAAATTTTTGATAAACCGTGACACTAAATGCTACTCAGTAAACTCCAAATGGTATTACTCATTATTGTTATCAGGACGAGGCTTTGAGCATCATTGATGAAAAATTCAACCAACTTAATGAAAAGTTAAACTCATTATTGATTTACTATTTTGGTTCCAACACCACTATTGATAGTAAAAAAATTATTTATTCATTTTGATTTTTTTTTTGAAAAAAAAATCTATCTTTAAGTATGATGGAACACTCTTAATTGATCATAATTTCAAATTTTTTTTATAAAATTTTAATTGAAAACTCCCATTCAATTGGATCTATAATCTAACAAACGACAGAATAATTCGAACAATATTTGCTATTCCATAAGGTACATAACATCATATTTTAAGTTAGATTGATGATAAATTATTTGTATGAAAATTAGATTCAATTTGTGCTATATTTTAAAATGATCCAATGTGTTAAATAAGCTAAGATAAAATCAAATGATTAATCCAAAAACAATTTTATTAATGATACAACAAGATTCAATGGAGACCAAAATGATATAATAAGATAGGGATTCACGAAAGTAAAATTACTAGCTAATATGGAAACTTTTGATACCAATACATGTTTTGGAGTAACCAACTTGTATTTTAATGAATCGATATTGTTACCTGAAAGAATCTTTTTGCATTCATATTTCATGAGATATGTAAATTATGATCGGTTTTAAATATCACACTTTTTAAATATAAATATAGAAGCGGCTCATACATGTAAAGGTGGGTTCATTCATTATCAGCTATTAAAAATAGAATTTTTTTTAATTAAAATTTTGTATATTTTGTTTTGTAGATAAAAATATTTATTTTTAATTTTAAGTTTCTTTTCATTTAAATTAAAAAGTTAAGGTGAACCAAAGAGGTTTATGAATGTTGCAACTTAAATATATGTAATAAATAATTATAAATAAAAATAAAGATAAATATTATGTTAAACTCTAAGTTTTATCCCTTCTCTTCGATTAAATATTTACTATTAAAACATATCTAAATAAATTTTAATATTTTATTTTTTTAAAAATTAAACTTTATTAAAAAATTTAAACATTAAAAATATTTAAATTAAAAATATTTTACAATAAATTTTGACTTATAATTTTTTAAATATGTAAATAAATATTCAAGTTATCATTATAAAAAAGTTTAAAAAATTTTTAGTGGTGAAAAATATTTTTTCTCAAAAAATATACTATTAAAATTTTGAAATTCATAAAATATAGCTGGTTAGTTGAAAAATTTTCAAATTTGAGGGATATAATTGAAACAAAGTGTAGAATCTTTTTGAATAGTTTTTAGTCATTTTAATAATAAAAAATTATTAATTTTTTATGATTATTTTGATTTAAGATTCAATTTTAAAAAAATTAATAGGTCACGATTTGTTTAGATACTTCTTGAAAGTTAAGATTGATTGAAAAAAGAGTAAAACTCAAAATTTTAACTGATATTTACTTTAAAAATAAATACTTCATTTTCATTCATGTGCAATATTTTAGCAAAGTACCACAAGTAGTTAAAAAAAAAAACTGAATCAAGCCAAATTGACTTACTTCCAAGCCCAGACGAAGTGAAAAGTATTTTCAGTTACTAATTTAAGAACCAAAGCTTATTAAAGAAAGCTTTAATGCATTAATATTGTTAGATATGAACTTTTCTATTGAGTGTTTAAAGTACGTGAGTGACCCCGCACTTACTATAATCTTCAGTAGAAAGCACATTTTCATGTCAATATTGATTGCATCAAATTCAATTTGTTCTCTGGTGAAATTAAGTTAAGCATGTAGTCACCTATGTACTCCAAATGCTCATAAGAAAGCTCATATCTCACAAGAATGATGAGTAAAAGCTTTTTATAATAAGTTTTTATTCTTAAACTTATAACCCAAAATGCTTTGCACTTCCTCAAGGCTCAGGAACGAGTCAATCTGACTTGAGTATATATATATATATATTTGGCTACTTATGATATTTACTACCTATGAATGAAAATAAAATAATTATTTTTTATTTATAACTATTTATCATATCTGCTTGGGTTATAACATCCTTGAACCTCTTTGTTACATTTTAATCTTTCAATGTAAATGAAAACAAACTTACAATTAAAAATAATTATTTTTATTTACATAACAAAATATGCAAATTTTCAGTTAAGGAAACAAATTTCTATTTTGATAATGATGAAAGGTTATACCACCCTAACATATATGAGCTGCTTTTATATTTATATTTGAAGGCTATGATTATTAAAATAAGTTATAATTTATATAATTGACAAAACATGAATACAATGAGGTCCATTACAATAAAAATATCCATTTGGTAAAATATAGATTGTATACTCAAAAACGTGAATTCACATATATGTTTCTATGTTAGCCAATGAACTTATCTTTGTGAATTATTATCTTGTTCCCTTCCAAAATAAGGAATACTAGGGAAAATTATCTTTTCGTTTATCGAAATGCCCTTAAAGATGATAAAGGCAAAGTATTATCTTCTTGTAAAAAAGTGTCATCTAATTGAACATCTAATTTTTTTTCATATGCGATCACCATATCAAAAATCGACGTAATTAGTCATTGTTTAAGGAACTATATGCATTTTCTTAGTTTTGTAGAAATGATTTCCATAGTTTCCCTCTCTTTTTGCTTACATACCCATTTTTAAAACAAAGCTCAAAGACTTTCATTTTTTTCTAAAGCACATTTCTCTAGCATAAAATATATCCATAAACATATAAACATAATATTTTTCTTTTTATGTCTATTCATTGTGTAATCCAACAAAAGGGGAATAAAAAAGCTCTAAAAATGATGGAGTATAGGTGACAGTGGAGGATAAGCTGTCCAAGCTGTCTGTGGTTTACGATTGTCTGTAACATTATTAACAATGACTGTCCACTAGCAACTTATGATGTGGATGATGAAAATGGTAATGTGGAGAACAATGTTCTGAATTAAGAGTAGATACACATAAGATAAGAATTCAAAATAATAATAATAAGCTAAAAAGAATTGAATGAAAACAAATAAATTTATGTGGTTCGCTAGTATGTCAACATCTATGCGACATAACTCTGAATATTTTTCACTAAAAAGAACTTCAAATACAATAAAAAAATATTTACACATCTTATTTTTGGAACTCTCTCCATAAAAATAGAAAACTTCATAACCTTTTGTATATAGAATACAAAAAAAAAGAATAAAATGCTTAGAATTTGGGAATTTAGAGTGAAAGAAAAAAAGATTAGATAACTATAAAGGATAACAATTACTTTTAATGGTAACTATAAAATAATGATTATCTTTAAGATAATTACTCAAAGTATTTATAAATCTCTAGATAAATATTAAAACTATATAAGGATAAGTTCAATAAAGTTTGAAATAGGAATAAGAGATTAGGATAGAAAATTTTTCACCGATATTGTTTATGGAAGTTTCATCTTTATTTATAAGAAAAAAATTAATAAATATTTTTTAATAATAATTACAATAAAAATTACCATTGACAAATATTTTAAAATTTTTTAATGGTATTTCCAATTAAAATCTATTATTAGAAAACATGAGACTTTCTACCATGAGACATAGTACCTAAGATATTTGTGTCTTCTCCACTTATGTGCTAAAAAAATTGTCCTTAATAAGATACCTATTAGTTTCACATCTTATATATTGAAGTGACACACGATCCTTTCAAAATAGTTTACCTAAGTTATTCAAACTTTTCTATTCTTTTTGAGTACAATCATCCCGATAATGTAACAAATCTTTGTCTTAAATTTCCTAAACAATCGGGATTTTAGATTCGCAATACTATCCATGCTAATGCCTACAACTAATATGGCATCCATATATAATGACAATATGATAAAACTATCATTATCATAATCATAGAAATAAGTACAACTATCAGCATCACTTCTGTTAAATCCCATGCTCATAATGAAGCCAAACAGCTTGCATTAACCATCTTCATACTTGTTGAGTCGTACAATGATTTGTTCGACCTATAAAGTAAATTCTTTATGCATTCGTTAACAAAACTTTGGGTTGAGTCATTTAAATTCCTTTATCAATATTTTCAAGCAAAAATATAGTTTTTTACATCTAACTTCTTAAGTTTAGTATCGAGTGCAACAAACAAACCCAACATAACATAAATAATATTGACATAAATGATTGGAGAAAAAATCTCATTAAAATCGATACTTGATCTTAAGCATAACCTTTCACCACTAACCAAGTCTTATATCTTTCAATATTCTAGCTAACATTTTTTTTTTAAGACCACACAATTACAATGTCAATAGCTTAGCTAGAATTTTTCACATTATCAACATCATTTGTTCATCCATGATCACTCTCCATGTTAACATCAAGTCATCATCATCTCATCTAACACGATTTTTACTTACAACATCAGTGAGAAATTAATCTTCATATGACATTACTGTAAGATTATTATAATGATTAATTATTATTAAGTTCATATTTAATCTTTCTACGATATTATTTTTGATTTTGTAATATAAATGCGTTAGATTATTGGTAAAGTCATGAAAACAAAAATTATTTTAATTAATTTCATAGCTATAGTAATATCAAAGTTCTTATCTCATGATTTATCTTCATAATACAACCAAAATGAATCATTGAGTAAAATATAAAAAATATTAAACTAAACCCACTTTTTTTAATTTAAATTTTGATGCATTGATTAAATTAAATATATTTATAATTTTTTAATTTAAATTTTAGTTTCAACAATTATGAAAAATTAAGAATAATTTAGTTAATGAAATATTTAAAAATAAATGACACATACTTTACGCTCTATTTTTAATTCATCCATTAATTTTAAATAATTTCTTACTCATGAATTTTTTTACAAATTTTCAAATTTTTGACAGTACAAAAATTTTTAAAAAATGTTTTAATATAAAAAATTTAATTTTTTATGGTAATAGTTTCAATGTTTTTTCTATTTATAAAAAAATTAAGTCAAAAATTATTGTATAAAGTCTTCTATTTGAACAAATTTTTTTTTAAAAAAATTAACGACATAATCTCAATTAAATTAAATTAAAATTTCAAATTAAAATTTATTGTATAATATTTTAATTTGAATAATCTTATAAATAAAATAAAAAAATCTGAATTAAACTAAATTAAAATATCATTTGCATAATTAATCCAATAGATACTCTGATTTATAAAATAAAAGATGAGTTTAGTTGAATTTTTTTTATATTTATCTTGTAATGAAATATATGTTGATTAATCCTGTACATTATGATTTATATCTAACTACCAATTTTTTATATTTTACTGTTCCAAAAATTTTAATTAAAATATTATATTATCTCCTTGTAGCAAATGACATAAATTATCATTCAACATGTTTGAAATTAACTGTATCATGTTTCCCTTTAATGTTAAAATATATTAAAAAAAATTATACATTAACATAAAAATAAAACGGAATTGAAAACTATACTGCTAAATACTAATTGCAATGGTTGAAAGTCTAAGATGTAGATTTACATTTTGAATAAAACTAAAGTACATAATTAACAAAAAAAAATGAACAAATGATTTCACTAATGAGTTAATGAAAAAGGAAAACAATACCCAAGAATTTAATGGGCCTTCATGACACCTTATTCTGTATCAACAAAATGCAACCCATCCTACAAAAAGGACATCTGAGCAAGAACTAAGGACACATCCCTTAAAATCAAGGGCCCATTCCTGTCAAAAACACCTAACAGAGGTAAGATTAGGGCCTTTCTACTCCCAACACCCAAGCCCAGTTTACAATGCAGCATTAAACTAATAAATTAGATTGTCAAAAGTATATTTAATTATCTTAATTATGCATAAAAGCCATGATTTCATATCACGTTATCAGAAAATTATGGCAGCTTCATAATTTAATTTCCTCCATGGGAAATCTCATGTCATGTAGCACATAGGGTATCATAACTTATAAATGGTCAATGATCTAAGGTCCAAGACTTAATGCTACCCGATAAAGAAATTTAATGGCATGCCCTTTATTGGTTTGGGAACACTATCTAACAATTTAGCCAATCATCAATGCCCACATGATGTGATTGGTGAGTAGATATTAACAAAGTGAGCATTTATCTTTGAGAAGGAAGCTGACCCACTTCCACATATACCTCTAAAGCACTGAGAGCAAGCAATGAGAGGGCAATGCTCATCATGATCACTTCCAATGTGTCACATGTTGTGTCTCCACAATCCACTGTCTTGTCCAAAAATGGGAGAGGCCTGCCCAGCCCCCTTTTCATGGGCATGTGAGGGAGGGAGCCCTTTGGAGAAATTCAAAATTGGATTGACAAAGATTGACCTAATTAAAGATGAGATTAGGGTTAGTGTAATAATTAATCCTCCTAGTCCAAGGACCGTACTTACAAATGAGTGCACTGATTAAAAAGAGGGTGAAGTGATTGGACAGTAAGCCAGTCCAAGTGAGTATGATTAGGCACTAATAAGAACAGTAAACAAAAGAGATAAGTCTCTCATGGAATGATAGAATTAAAGGGGACAGAAAGATGGGTGGGTGCAGGGTGCTTGGATAAAAAAAGTGAAAGGATTGAGAATAATTTTTGTGATGTAAAGGGGGGTAGGAGCATGTGAGGCAAAGCTTCACATGGGGGGGCTAAGAAAGAAAGAAAGAAAGCACAAGGACAAAAGCCGAGAGAAGAGTGAAAGAAACCAGAGACCAGGCAGTGAAGAAGAATAAAGAAAGCATCACCAACTTACACAAATCATTCTCTCAATTTTAGCATGATAATAAAAAGAAAAAAAGGGTATTGTTTTGGCTCCATGTAGTTGATTTTCTCTTTTCATACGGTTGTTCTTAGGGATTAATCAAAATTCTCTATTGGGTTACGCTAATTCAGACACCGAAAGCTCATCAACCATTTCTAATCCAAGGAGTACCAATATTTTTAACTTTATTTTTTGGGTTAATATAATGGGTACTTGCATGATTGAAGCAAGTTGGGGAATGGGAGCATAGGACGCAGGAAGGACCAATCCCATAACTAAATTCTGATTAGAAAGGAGGAAATATTATAGTTGTGGTTGTTGTTGTGAGCAGATAAAAGGTAAAGGAAGAAACAAGAGAAAGATTTGATGTCCTTGGGATGTTGCTTGGTGCCCATAGTTTAGATAGTGTTTTTGCCTTACCCCCAAATTGGGGAACACAACTCTGATTTTAACTTATGCCACTTTGTTTATTCCTGCATCCCCAAGAGATCATTTTAAAAACCTCTGTAAATACTCTTAAACCAAAGTAGTCCTGTGGTGTCTAACTATGTTCAAGTGATTTTTTATTTTAGTGATAAATTTTTTATATTTTTCAATTAATTATTAAAACATAAAAAAATTATTTTTATATATTGTGTAATATAATAATTTGAAAAATAGATTAAATATAAAAAATAATAATTTACAATGTGTGTATGCAATGACACAGAAACACACCCCTTATTTAATGCCAAACGAAACTAATTATAATGATATATATATGACTAATTCAATTAATAAACATGTATCTGAAATGGATAATGTATTATGTTAAAAATTTTGTTTTTTTATAAGAATATAAAATTAATAACTAAAAATCAGAATAATATTTTATAATAAAAATTTTCTTTTTTTATCTTAAAAAAGATAAAACATGTTTTTATTATATTTATTAATGATATTTTGGATAATAAATATATTGATTTAGAGAACAGAATGTTTTCTTCTCATTATTTTTCAATCTGAAGACAGATTCAGAAAGATAATATGCTAAGATGATGTATCTTTATCTTTTACTTGAAATTAGATATTTTTTTAGTTTATCTGATTATTTGAAAATCTAAAATTTCTCCTTCACATAATTTCTTAAACTTTATGAAAATTATAGCAAAACGAAATGACATTAGCTCTGTTATGACACGCAACAAGAGCATGGAAACATTTTTGGGTATGGTTGAGTTTGGTTGGGGATAAAAGAAGAAGACAATTGTGATGTCAAAGCGGTAGGTATTGTAGTCAAAAAAGTAATAATTCATTGCAACATAACATTTGAGTTGAGTTCACAGCTGCCGTTTTAGACAAAATTGTTGGGTTCCAAAGACAGGTTTCAAATGTGACAAAACAGATTAAAAGTATGTGTTGGATTAATAAAGCATCCTTGTTAGCTCAAAAAAAAAAATAACTGGGGAGTGGGGTCCGTGGCGTTGTTGCTTGCCCTGCATCCAAGCTAACGGTCGGATTGGGAAAATCGAATGAATGGAGAGTTAGGTTTCCGAAAATGAAACTTGGCATCAAATTTCTCTCCTTCTCCCCACCACCCCCCCATGCTCTTCCTTCTCAGTAAAGCAGGCAAGCCTAGTCGAGCAGTTCAGACTCTGCCTGCCGAAGCTTGCTTAACTTGCAGTCTACCGCATCATCAAAAGGTAACAGACCATAACCAGTTAGTGCTCCTCTTTTTCATTTATTTTTTGAAAGGTTCAGAAGGAAAAACAAAAGAAGAAGAAGAAGAAGAAGAAGAAGGAAGTGCGTCGGCATTGAGAACTGTAACTCAACCAGACACATTTGTCCAGACGCGAGATATTCTCATTCTTTTCAAAATCTGGTAGTCTTAGTTTCTGCAATGTCATTCGACCAGATCGGAAGTACTGACTTGATGTCTCAGCAACGGCATGAGTTTCCATACTCTCCGTTTTATTGTTGGGAAAACCTTATCACCTCTCCCATCAACACCTTTTCTTTAATGTCCTTGAAAGATCCCAATTACCCATCAAAACCTAACTAAATTATTCCCTCTGTTCATCCGTCCGGTTAATAAAAATAATTTAATTTAAAACTTAAATTTTTTATTAATTTATTTTATCATAAATTCTTTAATAACAATAAAATATAAAATTTTAAAATTATTATATTAATATAATAAAAATAAAAAGGGTAAATGTTATTTAAAACCTTAAATTTTACCCTCTCTCTCTAATTAAACCTTTACTTTTAAAAAGTATCCAAACAAGCTTTAGTATTTTAATTTTGTTAAAATTGAACTTCGTTGAAAAATTTAAATATTAAAACTATTTAATATAATAAAAATAAAAAATTAACCATTTATTTTATTAAATAATAACATGTCATCATCTCTTTAAAAATTTATGATATTAATAAAAAATTTTGGTCCCTGATTGAGATCTTTAATCTAATATTACTGTGAAGTTACACGATCAGACACTTTTATATAAATGATACGTAGGTCCCGGATTGAAAAATTGCAAAGAGTATTGATTTTTATTGATGTTGATTATTGTCCTTGTTCATCTACGTTGTTCATGTTCTTGAATCCTCCCTTTTAACGACTCAACTACGTCCCAACCACCCTAGGTTAATTAACATAAAGTTACACCTCATGCCTAGGCTGGCCATACAGTCAACAAAACAAGATCTTATAGGGTATGGGTGGATTGCTTCTTAAGATTATAACAATTTTAAAAATATTTATAGGGTAAATATTAAAAAATATTTAAATTATATTTACTTTTTATTTTGTATTTTAAAATATCCATGAAATTAATTATATATTTTAAATTTTAATTTAATTTAATCTTATAAATTTTTTAAGAAATTGATTATATTTAAATTAAAAATTTTCACGATGAATTATGATTTTAAAATTTTGTATCGATGTAAAAAATATTCAAACTATTATTAAAAAATAATTTTTAATATTTTAAAATATTTATATATTATTAAAAATTAATAAAAAATAATATATGAAAAAAATTATTTAAATTTAAAAAATAAATTTAAAATAAAATATAAAATTTATTTAAATTATTTTAAAAATACTTTTATAATATTAATATTTTTAATTTTTTAAAATTATTTGAGTCAAAATATAATTTAAATTAATAAGTTAATTCAGTTGATATATTAAAATTTAAATTAAAAATAAATTTAATTTAATTTTTTATTTTTTATTTTTATCTAAATTTATATTAAATAAATACTAAAAAAATTAATTTTCATAAGGAAATTTTTTTATTGAATAAATTAATATTTTGAATTAAATGCTGAATTTGATAAGGTTCCATTGGATTTGAACTTTGTAGGGGGAAGGCTGTTTTCGGTGTTACAGAGCACAGAGCAAGACCAAATAAAAAAATGTCTGAAAGCAAAAAAGAAAGAAAGAAGAAAAAAGAGGCATTAATTAACTGCCACAAGATGAGTGAAGGGTTGGGGGCCCACTGCTTAGGGAAGTCTGACCAAGGGAAGTGGGCTCCACCAATGTTATAATACGCTAAAAGAGCCATGTGATGGTTGCGAGACCACCAGCTGGCTGTGTCTATTGTGTGGGTCTGCCCTTTCCGTCCTCTCTCTCTTTGCTTCCCCTTACCCCTTTCACTTTCTCTTCCATCTTTCGCCTAAAGCCTCTTCTCCTCTGCCCCTAAACCAATCTCCATTCTGTCCAATTTTCTATTGCCCAAGTCAATCTATCATCATATACGTCTAAATTATCGACAGAAAAGATGATTTAATAACTAATTCCCTTTTATATGCTCTAATGTTTGCAATTATAATGCCGGAGGGCCTATTGACATAACACTCATGTATCATTAACTTGTTTCCGTATTAAAAGTGACCAAATTTTGCTTATTGGGTCATCATACGATATAAGGCGGATTACCTTTTCGATTAGTAGGATTAGAGAGAGACTCGGGTTATGTTTGGAAGGCACATGTGTAAAGTTATACCAGTAGTTGGTAATGTTGTGGTGCCACGTTTATGCATTTCTTTTTATCATATTGTATGCATAAGATAAATATTCTTTGTTAATTGAGCTTGTTTTGAACTTTTTGATAAAAAATTAAACATTATTTTTTATAATTTATAATAATAATATAGAAACAAAATGTTTGATTATTATGTAAATATTGTATATTTTTTAAATATTTATTAATTTTAAAAGAAAGTAAAGAAAAAGAAGAAGAAAAAAAAACTTGTGCTGCAAATCGTATATGATTCCAAATCACGTGGCATGTGTGCTGTGGCATCCCTTTTTTCTACCATATTCTGGGGACAATTATGAATCATAAGCATCATCGCAATACGCGGATTTCTAGTCAGAAAGAAAAGCGAAACCATGCGAGGGTAAAACCGTAAATGTTGATGACGAATACGGGAGGGGCAAAGGCCAGGTGGGGAGAGCCGTTGTGTAAGAAGAGGAGGGTAAAATGGGAAAGAGTGTCGTGAAAGTTGTTTTCTTTTTTTGGTTCTTATTACAACTGTGCGAAGGCACAGCTGGGGTGTACACTTGCAGTGAAGCCTAAGGAAAATGATAGTGGTTGTTGTCTTTGCAGTTAGTCTTCTACTTCTATGCTCTGCAGTCTGCACTCCAAGCTGTTAATTCCACTACTACCCTTTCTCTTTCTCTCTCTAAAAACCTCCGAGACAATCACATTCTCCCTCCCTCTCTCTGCAGACACAATAACCTTGTCTCAAACTCCACTCAGTTCCTGTTAGATGCTGTATCGCTTTCCTTGTCCGGAATTCTCCAATTTTCTCAGACAATGAGAACGGTTTTCTGGGGATAAGAGAAACGAAGACACGGGAAAAAAAAATTGCTTCCACGCGCATAAGCGGACACCACGTCACCCCTTTTGATTTCTCCGTTTATAAGATTGCGAATCTCTCTCGCTCTGTTCTCTTTAGCTCTTTACTATGGAAGCCGCGGGAGAAGATTGTTGTGTAAAAGTTGCAGTTCATATCAGACCACTAATCGGCGATGAGCGGCTTCAAGGTTGTAAAGATTGCGTTGCTGTTGTACCGGGGAAGCCACAGGTACAGTCACATTCCAGAATTTCGTGGTCCAGCCTTGTATTAATGTCAAAAGGCTGAGAAGTCTGGTTTAAGTGCATGCCAGTGGATGCAATTCTCTTGGCGTTGCCTCTTTATCTTTTTTGTTGGGTTAGAGTGATGTAGAGTGATGGACATTTGGAGATCTGAATCTTAGAATGCTAGTCTCTGATTGAGGATTTCCTGCTCTGTCTAGGAAATCTCAAGTGCATGTTTGACTTGGAAGACTATTCTCAGAATCTGGTTTTGGTTCACATTAATGACATCTATAGTCATTTCTATAAATGAGTTAGTTGCATGATTGGGTTTTGTAAGTACAAGGAGAGATTTTTTGGTAGAATTAAGTGGAACAGACTTGATTTCTCTATGATGTTTTTGGAGGTAAAATGATTACATTTTCTGCTATAGTGGCAAGTTAGGAATTCTATTATTTTGTTTCTCTGTTTATTTTCTGGTAAAAGGTTCCGAATCAGACTGAGTCTCATTTCTTTTGGGAAGTTCATAGATTGATTTCATTAATACAAATCTACTTCTTTTGTTCAAATTTCTTGATGTCATGTGGAGTTTTGCCTGTTTGTTTCATTGCTGTGTCTTTCATATTGTTGATATATATGCTTTATTTTGTTTTCTATTTTGAAGGACTAGATGTACACCAAACATATTAATCATGTATCTGCAGAGAAAGTTTTCTTGTGTTCCTCATTCCAATTTCTATTAGATAGATCAAGTTGACAATTTAGCTGGAAAATTTTTCTACTGGTGAAGTAGAAAAAGTTGTATTCTACCATGTGAAGTGCTCTAATTTTTTTGCTTTATGTAATGAGTGCCGATAGTGATCAGATGCAAATTGTGAGAAAGGATTCTTTTTTACAACCTAAGTGATTTGTGCCTGTAACCATGATGTTAACTATATCAGCTCTCGATGATTTTTGCGGCCCATTTTGTGAAAGTAATATGTCCAATTCATAATTCTTTATAATCATATCTTCTATGTTTATGTCACACAAATTTAAGTTCATGTTGCAATACTCTATTGCTCGGCACTTTTTTTTTCCTTTAAAATATTTTTCTAATAATAGAAAATGGTTTTGAGTATCATCAGGTACAGATTGGCACACATTCCTTTACCTTTGATCATGTTTATGGGAGCACTGGTTCTCCCTCTTCTGCTATGTATGAAGAATGTGTTACTCCCCTTGTTGACGGTTTATTCCAAGGATATAATGCTACCGTTCTTGCTTATGGTCAGGTGAAGCTTCTCACATCAGAAACTACTATGAGGTGCTAATTTCATCTTGTCTTGTGGTTAACTTTTCAATTGAATGCAGACTGGATCAGGCAAAACATATACAATGGGTACAGGCTTCAAGGATGGCTGCCAAACAGGAATAATTCCTCAAGTTATGAATGCTTTGTTCGGAAAGATTGAAACTTTAAAGCATCAAACTGAGTTTCAGCTGCATGTTTCGTTCATTGAGGTTGGTTTTGCCTTTCTGTCTTTTGTTTCCTTTTTTGCTGATAGGGATCCTTCATTGAGGTTTCTATGGTATTCTTACCCCTTCTGCACATGTTTAGCTTCTGAGCCATTTTGTTAGTATGTGAAGCATAAATATAAAATTGCAGCATATATCAGCCTTATGGATGTATTACTTTGCTTACTTTCTATTTTGGTACACGGAGCTCATTTGAGATCAAGAGGAACTACCGAGCTTATATCAACAGTAGCTGTAATTTCTTATTGTTGAGAACAAGTTAATAAAGTGTAGCCTATTGAACTCTTGTCGCATCTAGTCTGGTCTTCAGGTTTCCGGTGATCCATTATAGTCAGTTTGAAATCCTCAAAACCAAATAAACAAAGAAGGTATATTGACTGGACAAATGAGATTATCTTGACAGCATATCCTTCATCTCAGTGTAGATTTGAATCTTTATGTACATGGATATCCCTATCAATGATACACATATGACTGTCCTGGTTAACTTTTTTCAAAATGTCAGTTTCTAGTGTAATTATGCCCCAAAGATGTTTTGTATTCCTGTTATGAGTTCCTAACCAAGAAAAAATTTGATGTCAAAGATTCTAAAAGAAGAAGTACGAGATTTGCTGGATCCTTCTGCTTTGCACAAATCAGATACTGCCAATGGGCACACGGGGAAGGTAACAGTCCCCGGAAAACCACCAATACAAATTCGTGAATCATCAAATGGTGTTATTACACTGGCAGGATCTACTGAAGTTAGCGTCAGTACACTAAAAGAAATGGCTGCTTGCCTGGAGCAGGGATCATTGAGTAGGGCTACAGGAAGTACAAACATGAACAATCAGTCCAGGTTAGTTATATTTGTTTGTCTTTTTCTAAACTATTACATTTATGATTATGTAGTCTCACTCCTCTTGCATTATGGATTAGGTGCTACTTAATAATATTTTCTTAGCATATCAATTCGGGGCACATCTCTAAAATTTGATCAATCAGAATCGGTAGTGGGATATAAATTGGATAGCCTCATGTTCTCTTGTTGCATGGCAGCACCTAGGAACTCTATAGCTCATATATGAAGGGACAGGGAATGCTTGCCTTTAGGAAGGTCTGGATATAATATAGCCAAGAAAAAAAGGCTACAGATTTCAAAAATAATCATGATTCAGCTGATGCTAGAATAATTGCTTGGTGGGGCTCTTTCTTCCCTTTTTGTAACTATTTTGGGGCATTTTTTCTGTGATCTTAATTACTCTCTGGGATTATTTACATCATGCTGTCATTGTTTTGGGTTGTTGGGCATGTAACTTCAATAAAATATTACTTGTATAGATAAGCATATTCTATGATAAAATTGTTTTATATAGCGCTTGTAGAAGCCTTTCTTAAGGCTTCAGTCCAGTATTACTATTTCATTTTCAAGATTTATAGCTGCTTTTGCATTAGATGTTTTTGTCTTCTAATAAACTCTTTGCTATTTAAATTTCTCTGCCCCGTGTTGCTTGCCAATTATTGCATTGAAATGACATTTATCATTTTCTGTCGTGTATTGATGTAGTCGATCACATGCAATCTTCACCATCACCTTAGAGCAAATGCATAAGCTTCATCCAGTTTCTTCTGGAGACAGCAGTCCCAATGAGAATATGAGTGAAGAATACCTGTGTGCCAAGTTGCATTTGGTAGATCTTGCTGGATCAGAGCGAGCCAAAAGAACAGGTTCAGATGGTATGCGATTTAAGGAAGGTTAGTGAGACAACTCCGAACTTCTCGACTAAATTTGCTATTTGATCATCACATAATAATTATTTTCTCCTTTGTACAGGGGTTCACATCAATAAAGGCCTTCTTGCACTTGGTAATGTTATCAGTGCACTTGGTGATGAGAAAAAACGCAAAGAAGGTGTTCATGTTCCATATCGGGATAGTAAACTTACTAGGCTTTTGCAGGTACAACTAGTCTGAAGGGTTTGTAGCTCCCATAACTTATAGAATTTACCTTTTATATTGTGAGACAGAGAAATGAAGAAACATATTTTTGATGATAACATTTTCCTCTCCTAAAGATTTCAAAGCAATCCTTTGTTTTGCTCCAGAGTAAGGACTTAGTTCGTTTAATAGTCAGTGTTGAACTGAGATGCATTCTGCATTTACCTCATCAGTGGGACTTAGTAACTCTCTACCTAATAGGAAAGGCTTATTAAAAAGCGCTAAGTATGTGATAAAAGATTTGACTCTTTGAACTACAGTTTCATCTCAAGGATGTACTGGCGATATTTATTGAGATAAAATTATGTTTCCAAACAAAGTACTTTCCTGCATGTAGTCATTTACTTGGGTGCTTTCATTTTGATGTATTTGACTCTTATCATTTAAAAGGGTCAACAAAGAAGGTGAATGATATTTTGGACTAATGAAATGGATAAAGAACTCCACTTTTATACTTTTTGTTACATTTAAACTAGTTCTTTTTGATCTTCATTTTCATTTTAGGTTTGATCTTAGGCTGAACTTTTGTTTATTGTTAGGATTCACTTGGGGGCAACAGCAGAACTGTTATGATAGGTAACTTCAATCTGTTTCTGTTAATTCGATTGTTTTCCTTCTTTTTTTTCCCCCTAAAGAAGTCATTAATGCAACTGCTTTCTTAGGTCTATTATGCTTCCATTCTATTTCTCACAACTCATATTTGTTTATGGCATTTCTGACCTAGCTTTTTATTTTTTTTCTTTCTATTCTTTTTTAATGTATTTCTCTAAATGGTTAAACTCTTTTTATTCCTCTCCAGCATGCATTAGTCCTGCTGATATCAATGCTGAGGAAACCCTTAATACTCTTAAATATGCAAATCGTGCTCGCAATATCCAGAATAAGCCTGTTGTAAGTTCTAAAGGATTAAATCTGTCCATTCCTTTCTTTTTCTTTATGGTTTTGTCCAGAAATAGAAGATAAGTTATTTTGGTGAAAGTATCATATGAAGATATTCTGTTTTATTATTGAATAGGTCAACCGAGATCCTATGTCTAGTGAGATGCTGAAGATGCGTCAACAACTAGAGTATCTGCAAGCAGAACTTTGTGCCCGTGGGGGAGGATCTTCATCTGATGAAGTACAGGTATCTAAGTCTTATGAATTTGTGTCACTAGTTTTGCGTTGACCTAAGTTGGAAGCTTATCTCTGGGATAACTTTTGTTGGATTATTTACGAATATAATGAAACTTGTTCTGCAGGTCCTCAAGGAAAGGATTGCTTGGCTCGAAGCTGCTAATGAAGATCTTTGTCGGGAACTTCATGAGTACCGGAGCAGATGCTCTGTTGTGGAGCAACGTGAAACAGATGCTCAAGTGTGTATTAGACAATCTCTTGGAGATTTTGCTTTTGGTTACACGTGTTCTAGAGCCATTGTGGACTACTTCCTTAATTATGAGTATTTTTTATCACATAATGAAATCTGAAACTTTGTTCTTCAGGATGGCATTAACTGTTCTGTCAAAAGCGATGGGCTTAAAAGGAGCTTGCATAGTATAGAGTCGCCTGACTATCCAGTAGGGGAAACCATGATAGGTATAACTCTGAGTTTTTAGTTTCTATAAAACAGCACCTTCGTAAGTAACTTTATCTACTAATTAGGTATGTGATATCATAAGTCACTTTATCTGCTGATTAGGTATATGCTTCATTTCTGGAAGTTGCATCTATTTGTCCTCATCTATTGATATTAGCTGACATCCCCATTTTCTTTTCTTTATGTACTTTGCTCAATATCGTTCAAGTTTTCTTTAGTTGGGACATGTTATTTAGGTCATGACTTCCTATCTGAGCAGGAGATTCCAGGGAACTTGATGAAGAAGTAGCCAAAGAGTGGGAGCACAAGCTTCTGCAAAATAGTATGGATAAGGAGTTGCATGAACTCAATAGACGTTTAGAAGAGAAAGAGGTATGATGTTCGAAGTGCAGAAGATTGTTATCATGCTGCTGTTTAATTGTTTTAACAAGTGTTTCTGCAGTGTAACAAATTTTATTTTATCATTCATAATAAGCATGCAACATATTCTGGTGATTGTTTTTTATGCTAACATCTAATGCCCAAGCAGTCAGAGATGAAACTTTTTGGAGGACATGATCCAGTGGCACTAAAGCAACATTTTGGAAAGAAAATCATGGAATTAGAGGATGAAAAGAAAACTGTTCAGGTTAAGAATTAGTTTCTTGTATTTTTTGTTGACCCCTCAAAACAGTGATGTCTCATCTGCTTAGATATTTTACCGTTGCAGCAAGAAAGGGATCGTTTGCTGGCTGAAGTTGAGAATCTTGCTGCTAATTCTGATGGGCAAGCACAGAAATTGCAAGATATCCATGCCCAAAAATTAAAAACACTTGAGGCACAGGTGACAGCATGTGTGACTGAAATGTTGTTTCTTTGTTGATTGAAGAAAGGTAATGCCTCATAAGTTTTATTGAAATCTTGGACAATCTTCTCAATGTGGAAAACAGATCCTAGATCTTAAGAAAAAGCAAGAGAACCAGGTTCAGCTTTTAAAGCAGAAGCAAAAAAGTGATGACGCTGCAAAGCGATTGCAAGATGAAATTCAATCTATAAAAGCACAAAAGGTTAATCTCATTTTGATGTTTAGTATCTCTAATTCTTCGCAGTCTTAAGGTGCTAATTCAATTAATTATTTTTTGGTTGACATTGTAGGTTCAATTGCAACAGAGGATAAAACAAGAGGCAGAGCAGTTTCGACAGTGGAAAGCCTCACGAGAGAAGGAATTGTTGCAGGTGCATTACTTCTTCCCTTCTTTTGATAACAAATAGTTTGGAAAGCAATCTCCAAGGACCGGAAAGAATATCAAGCAGTTTGGCTAAGAGGATCCTTCTCGTACGCCAACAGCAAAGATGGCTTGAGAAAGTGATGTAGGACAGCTAGGAAAGTAAGAGAATTAGCTTTGGTAAAATTAGGGTTTTAGGAAGTCTAAAGAAGGAGGAAAAAGAAATAAAGCACTATATGGTCTTGAACCTCAAAAACTTAATAGCAATAGGAAATTTAAGTCCTATTAGGGATTGATTTAATTGAACTGAGAAATCTACATCTTAATGGGAACTAGTTCAAGTCTTAACACAAATTACATAACAAAAGAAAATATATCTTTCCCAAATTCAGATAAAAAGGAAACACATCATTATGATATCGGAATTTAAGCCTAGAATAGGTTTTTTTAAAATCTTTAATCGATTCTTCATGAAAAAAAAAGTTATCACGTGATCCATCTTTATGTGATAATAGCTATAGATTCTTTTCTATTCTGGAATGCTACATATTCTTCAATTGGGTATGCCTGTATTGTAATCATCAGTAAATTTTAAGTTTTTTGTTAATCATGATATGACAATGCAGTTACGGAAGGAGGGGAGGAGGAATGAGTATGAAAGGCACAAACTGCAAGCTTTAAATCAGCGGCAGAAATTGGTGAGCTAACTCTTGCTGTAATTTTCGACTAATCAATTTGTTTCGTTAAGTATAGTGAGGAAAGAATGTTAAATGCCTCATGCAAGAAAAGTTGGAAAACTGTAAGCCATCACTGTATCATTTTGCTGTTTTCTCCTCTGGGAATATTTCGCTTCCAAGAGTTGACCTCTTAACTCTCACTTTGTTCAAAGTATACTATTTTCTGAGCCAGTGTTGAATTTCAAATGTTTGATGAGGAAATCAAATTACTTTAAGAGGAAGGAAATAAACAGTAGTCACTGAGTTAGCTTTTAATGGATTCAATGTTTTTAGTAACCGAACAACTTTAGGATAGTGCTAAGGAGAAAAAGAGAGGTGAAACAAAACTTGTTACTTCCAGGCGACTGACTTATATTTAAGAAATAATGAATATTTGGTTAAACTATTTACTTTCAGGTTCTCCAGAGAAAGACAGAAGAGGCTGCAATGGCCACCAAGAGGTTAAAAGAGTTGCTGGAAGCTCGTAAATCTTCTGCCCGTGAAAACTCAGGTACGTCCAATAATTTCAACTTACAATGTGTATACACTCGACTATTATTTGCAATTTCGCATGATAAAAGGGCTACTTGTTCAACAAAAAATGAGGTTCCCTTTTGTACTACGTGATTCTAAAAGTATGCCATGTTACAGCTGCCACCAATGGGAATGCAGCAAATGGGCAGGTAAGAGTCTTTCTTTTCTCTTCCTTACTTAATTATATCTTTAATTTTTCTGACTGTCATTTTTTATATCAACTTTATTGTTGCACTTCCAGATCAATGAGAAATCCTTACAGCGTTGGCTAGATCATGAGTTGGAAGTGATGGTGAATGTGCATGAAGTTCGTTTTGAGTATGAGAAGCAAAGCCAAGTGTATGTACTAGATTCATGTTTATATAATACTTTTAATGCCTCATAGAGTTTTTTTGGCAATAAATGTATTCCATGATCGCCAGGCGGGCTGCACTGGCAGAAGAATTAGCTGTGCTGAGGCAAGTGGATGAGTTTGCTTCAAAAGGACTAAGCCCTCCAAGAGGAAAGAATGGATTTGCTAGGTATCTTGGAATATAATCTACTTTTTCATTTTTGGCTTTCACCTCCCTAATCTTTCCTTTTTGGTGATCATGGAATGATAAAAAGGGTAGCATGAAGCAGATAGAAGTAAAGTGCTTCAATTCATCCTGGTGACTTTAATCTTTGTTTTTTAAATGCTTGTTCAGGGCTTCATCCATGTCACCAAATGCAAGAATGGCCAGAATATCATCACTTGAGAACATGCTTGGCATATCATCTAATTCACTTGTGGCAATGGCTTCCCAACTATCGGAGGCCGAAGAAAGGGAGCGAGCCTTTACTAACCGTGGTCGTTGGAATCAATTGCGTTCAATGGGCGATGCAAAGAACTTGCTTCAATATATGTTCAATTCACTTGCAGAAGCAAGGTGCTTATTTTTAAGCTTTCTATCTTCACCCTTTTTGATCTAGATAAGAAAAAACATTTGCGGGTGCTTAGATTGCTGTGTGAATTTTGCAGTTTTTCAAGTACAGATGTCTGAAGACTAGAAAAAGACAAACTACAGATATGAGTTAATTCATCAAGTTCTTCATTGAAAAAGAAAGATAAGAAAACAAAAGGAAGTTTGAGGCTTGAAGTGCCTGCTAACTCTTATGATTTTGCAACATACACTGAAATTTTCAGATCATAGGGGGCAAAAAAGGATAGATCTTTGTAATTGTGGTTCCATGTAAATGCCAGGGACTCCTGCCTCTTTTTGCCATGAGACTTGGGGAATTTTCCCATATGTTGGAGCTCCTCATGACGTTTAGGAGATCCTCCTCTCCTTTATGTGCCTGATTTAAAAATTTTAAAGCATGCCTGGTACATGTCTATGCAGTTGAAGTCTCTCTCACACCATGTCAGTCTTTACTGGTGATCAGAGACCTTAAAGTTTTTGCACATGCAATATCCACCTAGTCAATAAACAAAGGAAATATATAAATGATTGAGGATAATAGGTTTTTGCAGCATACTTCTTTCTATTAGTTTGTTTTGATTTAGTTGTAATAAGTTCGTGATGAGTAGTGTACAGCTTTGTTATAAAATGTTGTCTCTTGAGCTCTAATGATCCATGTGCTTTCTGCAGGTGCCAGTTATGGGAGAAAGAAGTGGAAATCAAGGAAATGAAAGAGCAATTTAAGGAACTTGTAGGTTTATTGCGACAGAGTGAGTTAAGAAGAAAAGAGGTAGAGAAGGAGCTGAAAATGAGAGAGCAAGCTGTTGCAGTTGCATTGGCTACCCCACCTTCAGTAAGACAGTGTTTTATAGTTTTTCTTGTTGTGCATCATATAGTAATTTTAGAAATTTAGTTGGGACACTGAATGAAAGAATAGAAAATGATTTCATGCAAGCACATATTTGAATGGATTTTCACTCATGCTCACATCCTAAAATGGTCTGGTAAGATTGAAGGGCATCGGTTCAGTGAGTTTTAGGCAGCATATGCTCTCAGTTTTGCTCTCATTTCAAAGTGCGTTCAGTGACAGCCGCATAAAACATCTCTATATCAATGGACTCTCTCAATCCAAGGGGTCACACTTACAAGATTGCCTCTAAGTTTACTCACCAATCCTAATTCTCACTTCCATTTACCTTTTGTTTCTACATAGAAGTGAAGTCCAAAGCAAAATAGGAATTTTAGGTGTCATTCCAGCAGAAGATATAGGGTACTTGGATAAGCTTAGGAAGCTACGACTGATGATTACTCTCCAGATCGTACATTTTACCACTTTTTTGTTATCTTTACTTTCTGGTTAGAGCTGCTACAACTTTTTAACTCATCTGGGTGGCCGTGAACAGGGTAACTCACCCAATTCATTGAAACACTTGGCTGATGACATGTGTGGTCCCCCCTCCCCAATGTCTGTGCCGGCACAGAAGCAGCTGAAATATACACCAGGAATTGCTAATGGCTCAGTCAGAGAGTCTGCACCATTCATAGATCAATCCCGAAAGGTTAACTTCTTTCTGTTTCTTGGATGATCAAGTAAGCATCTGCCTTCCCCTCCTTCCTAAGAAGGTTAAATTGGTTTACTGCAGATGATACCCCTCAGTCAGTTGTCCATGAAGAAATTAGCAACAGTAGGACATTCTGGAAAACTGTGGAGGTGGAAGAGAAGTCATCATCAGTGGCTTATTCAATTCAAATGGAAGTGGCAGAAGCCATGGAGACTCTCTGAATGGATCAGGCACAGTGATGAAACACTCATGAGAACAAGACCCCGTCTGCAAGCTCTGCCAAAAAGAGTATAATGCTCTATGGTCACCACATTATGGTTGCCTAATGTTAATCCTTGACCTATAAGTATGATCCCAACTATGGCGCAGAGACCATAAAACCGAGTTCAGGTAATCAATCTCCTACCCTATATTCTGTTGGTTTGTTGCATTGAGCACCATGGAGTTCCTCTCATGCCTTAAATTTATGAATACAAGCCATTGAAATGTCATGATTACTACGAGCTTTTGTTACTTTAAATAATATACTATTTGGGTCTGTACTCTGTCATTGCTTACTGTATATCATTGTGAATTTCGTTGCCTTTTTCTCAATTGATGCAGTGTGGTGGGAGGCTGTTGATGAGATCTGCTTATAGCTGTCTTGGATGAGTTAATTTTTGAGTAGGTTTATACCCTTGGGAGCATTTTTCCTGTGCTTGCCATATTTGGAGCATCTTGTAAAGCAGTGTGGATGCTGCATGTGGTTTCAAAATACTTACAGAAGGTGCCAGACGAGTGAGATGGCTTTAGCTCTAGATTGACCAAGGAGTTTGTCACTCAAGCTCTCTCAGGTTTTCATATATTTTCTGTCAATAACAACACTTCGATAGAAAAATTTCTGCCACATAAATAGGAACTTGTATGGAAAGGTTGAGTTTTATTTTTCTTTGCTTTTCCCCTCCAATTGTAATTTTTCTAGTTGATATGCATTAGTGTTATATTGTGTGTAAGAAGATAGTGATTACATTGAACAATTGAATTGTGTAGCATTCTCTATTATAATAAAGCAAAAGAAAATTCTTTCCCTCATGAGCAACACTTGCACCCTGTGTAGGAATTGCATATATTCTTTCAATGCAAGAAAATGCTATCAAGTTGATTTATACATATCAGCTTTGATTATGCATGCCTCTAAACACCACTTTATGCCTAAATACTACAAAAAATTTGGTACACAAATGAAAGAAAAAAAAAAGGCATTATATGTAAAAAGTTATAAAAGCAACAGACAGCAGACTTGAAGCACCATGGCCAGAAGCATTAAGTGCGAGCATCAACATAAGGTTGCATTTACTTAATCAAAATATTATCCACATTCTTCTGAACACTACAAGATTCTAAGCTTCTCTTACAGGGGAATTAATTTTCTGTGTACTAACTGTTATCCAATGCATGACACCTAAATCACCATTTTTAAGCTCAGAGATTACAGCCGGGATACTTGACCGGAGAAAATGTTGAAATCATGAGAAAGCTATAGTCACATACAACAAAGGTACAAGAACAGCCTGCTGGTCATTAATAGAACCAATGCAGCAAGTGATCCACTCCATGTATTTGCACATCAGCCACTGGAACACCAGTATGCACAGTGTTCATCTTTGCGCTGATTACTAACAAGGCCCCCACACTGTAAACAAATAAAGCTGCTTCCATCTGAGAATGCATCTAACACAATTTGCATCCTCCCAGTTTCTGCCAGTATAGAAGTTCCATGAGCATCTGGTGCAATAGAGAAATCCCCCATGTTGGGTGCTGATGATTCAGGCCTTAAAGGCTGTGCTTCTGCAATAACACACTCAGCAAATAAAGCAGCCAGCTGATCAACAGCAGTGTTTTGTTGAAGTCTATTTCTGTACTGTTCACGGGCGCGGTTCAGGGACTGAAATACAGCGTTGTCCCCACCTTGCGTTCTCAGCGCCATCACCACCTGTTCCAAGACCAGGCATGGATTGTGAACAAGAAACTCCAACCAGTAGGAATAAATTTCGAGAAATACTCTACTGAAGCAGTTTACTTGCTTGTCCGTATTAAGTTCTTCCCAGCAAAGGATGCCAAACATCCATTATAAAGAAAGAAAGAGACCACGGTACAGATAGAAGTGCTCAAATCCACAGACCAGACGAGAAGATCAAAACATAATTTACTTTGGTCATATGTGGAAGCATGACAAAGCAACAAATTTCATCATGATTATATGGTAATAACTAAAAAGGATAGAATTCAGTTAATACCAAAAAACAAATAGCGATATGGATGTAATCCATTTTTGATAATCAGCAATAGTAAGTAGCTAATCCACAAAGACAATACTTGATTCTGAAAAAGGGTAAAGCCAAATCCAGCAAATTTGCAAAGACTTTATTGGGAAGTAACATTGTATGCCTGCTTAGCAAGGACATAATATCTTCCCCACTTCTTGCCCTGACAAGCAAATCATAAAATATATATATTAATTATATAGCATATTAGTTTGATATGAAAATAGCCAACTCAAACTTCTCATAGATATGATAAACACCAGCATGTCTGTGTTATGGCTAAAAGTACTTTGAAACAGGTCCATTCATCGTCTCACACATGTCTTATTTAACCAATAAGAGGTGAGAACTGATCACTTAATAGAGGTAGGAAGTCATAAGTAATGAAACTATAATGGAATAAAATGAATTTGTGATTCAATCAAAATGAGGAAATATCGAATTTCTCTTAGTAGTGAATGAGCTGGCAGTCTAAAGCTAGTGAAACCTATGGAAGTTGAGAAAATAAATTTGTGTACCTCAAAGCTCATCCATAATCAAAAAAATAATGAATAGTAAATAAATTGTCCAGCAAAAGGTTTACACATTGACAGCATTCGGCCAATGAGGGCAGGAAGAAATCAAGCAAGTCGTAAGATATAAATTTGTGGAAAATGTTGCATCCAAGATAATAAATAAGATAACAAATGATTGCACCAATTAAACCTACAGCATATCATCATAAACTTTATATAATCAGTTGATCAATATATATCAAATGGCTCAGCATATCTTCCAACAAATTGGCTAATAGCTGGAAACCACTCCAGAATTCAACTTGACCTGGGGTGACAGCAAGTAAACATAGTAGAGCTCATACTGATGAAAACCCTACCACTGAGTGATTGACCATTGCCAACTTATGTTTCATGCTCAGGCTTTCCCCTTAGATCCACTAGAGGAAGTACACAAATGCTAGGATCTATGACCAAATCAAATGCAGATTTGCAGAAGCATTACGCCACATTCTCTTTGTTTCCCATCAGCTCCTATTACTACTGTTCATGTTCTCTTTCAAAAGATGAGAATTATGTTAAATTGCTGTTAGTATAGACTGCTGATCTCCACATTCCTTTCATCATCCAAAAGCTTTCTCTTAGTGTCTTCCAATTGTCAAACCAAAATCCTCCTTCACAATCACATTTAAGCAACAGTCCATGAGAAATTAGCTGAATTTGAATTGCTAAAAACAAAATATATTAGCAGTTATCAGTTCCATTTCTATAAGACATGTTCAGAGTAATTTCTTTACATTAAGGGTTCACTATTCAGATTAATTGACAATTAAAGAAGACATTCAAAAGCAGACTAGAGTAAACAGACGTAAGTTTAGAAGAATCTAAAACAAGAAAAGAAAGGAACTTCTACTCTTTTGAGAGGTAGTTTAACAAGGTAAACAAGATTTAACCTTCAATTAACGGAACAGCTGATCTCTGTTGAAAACATATGTGCACAATGTGTTAAGCAACTCTTCTTAGCAGCCATTAGCAAACCCAGTAAAGATTCGTAACTCAATAAAATAAGAATAAATGGTCATTGAACTGGTCATCAAAAGCTGACCATTTTTAATTTAAAGAAAAACAAAATAAAGAATCTAGAAACAATATTATGATTGTAATTACCGCTTGGAGAGCCTGAGAGGGCTTGCCTTGATTGATAAGTTGGCGAGCCGACGCGAGAAGGTCCCTCACAGCCTCTTTGTCCTGCTGCTGCGGCTGTGTCACATCCTCGGCTTCCATCATTTCCATATCCTTACGGTCCATGACATTTGACATCAAGTTCCTCTCTTTTCCTTTTTTCAAATGAGTATATACTTAAGCATGAAGCTATTCCTGAGAAAAATTAAGAATCCATCAGAAAGATCTGGGTTCCTTTTTCGTTTTTCTTTTGCGCTTGTGGCATAATTTTGCTAGACAATTCTAGCAAATTCTGCTGAGGATACACTGCCAATTATTGAAAAATCGTGGATTGCCGGGTTTTGTTCTCTTGGGCTCTCCCGATTGGGCTGTTTTGGGTTCGTAAAATTTTCTGTTCATTTTGTGTAGGAAATATTTCATCAAAGTTAACAGCAAACAGGACCTACTGATATTCACATTATATATCTAAATTTCATACATGAATTTAGGATATTAAATTTGCACACTTGATGATGGCGCTACATCGTTTTCTCTTTTCTCTAGGATTTTAAATTGCTACAAAAAATACATTAAAAAAAACTTAGAAAGAAAGAATTAATTCATATATAAATATAATAACCTTATTCAACCCTTTTGTTACAGTAACACCAAGGGCTTAATCTCATGAATAAAATTGATATATGAAATATTTGATCAAAGTTTAAATCAATCTTGACTTACCGAAATTCATATTATATAGATATCACACTTTGCGTACCTGATTATGATGTTGGATCTTCTTCCTTTTGCTCTAGAATTCTAGGTGGCGACCAGTAAAACAGGTACATATAATAATAAATAAAAAAAACCCTAGAGAAAAGGAATTAGTTCATATATGTAACAACTATAATGGGCCCTCTTGTGACAGTTCAATTTGAGTTTTCCGACAATCTCTTAATTACATGAATAAGAGGAGATATGTCCAGCCCATATCATATAAATCATTATATGCATATTAAGCTTTTAAACCTACTTAATTAAATCAAAATGGTTAACCCATATTTTATCAAACTAAAACGCTAATCACTAATAGCAGTTCACAGCACAGACAAAATTTTTAGAATTTTTCTGCGTGGATTAATAAACCCAATGACATAATATGCATGCATATCTTTAAAGCAAATACATCAAGCCATGACATTTAAAAGAGACAAATCATAAAATGTTAGTTAACTAAGTATGCACACACATATAAACAATTTCTATTAATAAACAAAATAACGATGATTTAAAGCAACCAATGCATAATTTAAGAAAATTTATCTGTTTTAACTTTTCAAATTTAACTTATAAAACAAAATTACAATGTAAAATTCTTCATAAGCATGCCCCCAATAACTTTGAAAAACCTTATGATACTTATGTTGTGAATATGTGTTGCCAAGTAAGTTAAATTTTAAACCCCATTGTGTGCCATAGATTGTATTCACTATTCATGACTTTCATCCACATATGTGAGTAATCATTTCTTATCACTTCTTATATGTGGTTACATTAATCGCACGATAAATATTATACTTATTTTCTTTTGATATATATATAATCATCAAGAAATTAAAAATATCTTTTTTTCTCATAGATATTCAAATAAAAAATTTTACGATATCTTCTTGAGGTAATAGAACATTACTTACAATTGATTGATTTGATATTTCATATTTTTCATTAATAATTGCATCCATATTTATTAATATAATAATTTTATAGAACATAAGTAAATAAATTTGAGGATTAATTACACAAAAGAAACATGTATTTTTTTCAACATCTTAAATAGAGTTTAAAAAAATTATATCTATTTAATATTTATGTTTTTGTTTGATTCTTAATATGAAACTTTCGTTTATAGTTTTTGTTAATATTAATTAGATTACAGTAAAAAACTATCTTTTTTATATTTTATTTTATCGAACCAAAAAGTGATTTTGATTCATCTTGATGTTCTTTATGAAACTGATTTGATGGAATCAATTAGAAAGTGATTCACATTCCTCTTAAATGATTTTGATGAAACTAAAACAAGATTCACATTCATTTTTGACCATCCTATAAATGGTCAATAATGATTTCTGGGCATTGTCTGCTTTGCTAATGATGAGATGTAATTACTATCTTTTCCACAATGCGATTCACATTCGTCAAAAACTTTTACTTTTAGGTGCAATTCCTAACAAACTGTGGAGTAATTAGATTTTATCCACGACTCGATTCATAATAGTTGGAAACTGTCATCTTTCATGACGTGATTCATAATAATATAAAAGATAAAATATTATTTAGGACTTGATTCACAGCAGACCAAGGAATGATGAAATTTTTTTCACGACCTAATTCATAACAATCAAAATTTTTCACCTTCCATAATGTGATTCAGAATAGACCAAAGAATAATTAGATTTTACCCATAACCCGATTCACAATAATCAAGATTTTTCATCTTCCATGGTGTGACTCATAGCAGACTAAGAGGTAATGAGGTTTTATTCGAGTCTCGATTCATAGCAATTGGGATCTTTTTTTTATCTTTTTTATGGTCCACTAAGGACAATTTTTTTTTCTTGAAATTCATATTGATTTTGTCATTAGAATTTTCTATTGCTTTTTCCTATGGAATTTTTTTTTTTAGTTTCCTATTATAAAAAAAAGTTTGTTTTACCCCATCCCATCGAAAAAATTTTTATTGTCCTTTCCTATAAAAAAAAGTTTATTTTTTCCTTCTCATTGTGAAAAAATTTGGTTTCTTGGAAAACCTATTGTCCCCTCCTATTGAGAAATTTATTTTATTTTTTTCCCACCCAATTGAGAAAAATTTATTTATTTAACTTTATCCCTTTTTCTCCGAGAGAAATTCTATTTTGCCCAAAAATTTATTTTGTCCCCTCCCATGAAGGAAATTTAGTCATTTTATCTTTTCATATGGGGAAAAAATTATTTTGCTTTATCCTTTCTTGTTAGCAAAAGACTTTGTTTTGCTCCCTCTTGAGAGAAAATCTATTTCCTCTCCCATCAAAGAAATTTATTTATTTTGTTCCCTCTTATCAAGGAAAAATTGATTTGTTGTACTCTTTTTTCCTCGAAGATAATGTTTGTCTTGTTTTATCCTCTTTCACCAATAAATATTTTATTTTATTTTTTACATTAGGAATTTCTAATAAAACAAAAGTTATATATGCATGATGCACAAATTTTATTTTTATTATTTTCAAGTAAGGCCATACATTCTAGCCACCTTCGTATTTTTCATTTCTTGATTTTTCACAGGGTACAGGATTATTCCTTGCATAATACACTTAAGTAAATTAGTCGAAATATCTTCTAAAACACATTTCCCTTCTTTATCTTTTTACGACAAGCATGTTTTCTCAAAGGCCTTTTTCATTGTATTTTAAAAATTTATCAATTATTTCAAAAGAAAATTTTAGCATATGCTTTTTAAGATTTGGTTTAAACAACTAATTTATACAATCTGACGTTAAGAGATAATTCACATATTTTTTTCTTTAAAGAAGAAAATGAAAAAGAGGAGTGGTAAGACAAAGGTTGTTTTGAAACTTTCTTAAATGGATAATTTGGTACATAAAATTCGACTATAAAGGATTATAGTTGAAAAAACATTCATCTCGTTTAGTTTTTCTCTTGACCATGAATAACTCTAATTTTTTTCTTTTATCTTTCATTTTTCATGGTCGAATGAAAACCATAGATAACTCTTTTTCTCATCAGAAACTTTCACAAACAACTACTTTAGATCAAGTTGCCTTTCTAAGTTTTCAGTATAAATCATTTTTTTTTCTTTTCCTTTTTTTTTGAGTCTTAAACTCTTTTTTTAAGCATAATGCTTTTTTAGTAAGTTCGAGTTAACTAGATTAGAGAGGACAGGACCAACCAATTTCTACCAATATTAACTCTCTTTATGAAAAAAACCTTCTTCACAACATATAGCTCAGTCCTATTAGGGGCCTATTTTCCTCTAGGATTTGAGACATCTTCAAGTATTCTTTTTAGCACTAAATTACATTTTCTAAAAATTATCGCTATTGTAAGCTTGCTCCATTCTTCTTTGATATAACTAACTGTGGCATAGAGAATTTAACATTTTTTCTTATATTATTTAGCTATTCATATCGAGGTTTGATCAATTTTTCTTCATCTATTTAAGCTTTTTTTTTATCACTTTTAATGAATAAATTTCTATTTTCATCAGCAATACTACTTCTTTCCCATATACCAAGGAATAAGATATTGCCCAATGAAAGTTTTAATACTTATTCTATAAGTCAATAAAGTCAAAAGAAGCATATCATGCCAATTTTTATAAGTTAGTCAGTTTATTGATAGTTTTCTTGATTTTTTATTGGCTACCTCTATTGCGTTATTCTTTTTTAATTGATAAGTCATAGAATTGTAATCCTTAATCTTTAATGTAGTGCAAATCTCTTCCATTTGCTTATTATTTAGATTTGTCGCATTATCCAAAATAATCCTCTGATGGGGCCATGTCGATGTATAATATCTTTTTTTAGGAATTGATTAATTAACTGCTTGGCCGAATGGTCCTACCTCATCCACTTGATAAAATAATCGACAAATAACAAATAAATTTATGCCCATTGGATGCCTTTAAGGTGATTGGTCCAATCACATCAAATCTCCACATAGAAAAATGTTATAGTATATTTATCACATGTAATGGAGTAAGTGGGGCATGAATTTTATCTCCATAAATCCAACAGTTATGATATTTTTGTACGTATTGGATGCAATCTCTTTGTATTGTCAACCAATAGTAACCTATTCTTATTATTTAGCGTGCCACCATATAGCCATTTGCATGTGAACCATAAACTCCCTTGTGTATCTCTTTAAAGATATTTTTTACTTTTTTTTTATTAACACAACGGAGTAGAATGTAGTCAAAATTCTTTTTATATAAGTAATCTCCATCCAAGATAAAATTAACAGGTAACCTTTTCATCATGTTTTTATCGTTTTTTGTTATCTTTTTCATATAAGCTCGATTTTTTATGAACTACTTAATGTTATAAAACCAGTGTTGTCCATCCTTTTCTTTTTTTATAGCCATGCAATATGTCCGAGATTCTTTAATACTCATCTTTACGAACAATACTTCTTCTAGGCTATTGACTTGAAACATTACTGTAATAGTGGATAAGGCATCTACAATTTTGGTTGTCTTCCTTAGGAAGATAGCAAAAGGAGACCTTTTCAAAGTTTTTGAGTAGTCCTTTCATATACTGGTGATGTTTTATCAAAATAAGACATCGAGTTATCCATTCACCTTTTAATTGATAAATTATAAGGACAGAATCTCCATATATCTTTAATTTTCTTATTCTTTTCAGCATAGCAGCAGTTAATCCCAATATACATGCCTCGTACTTAGCCATATTATTAGTATCCTCAAAATTCAATCTAGCTAAAAAAGATAGTATTGTTGCTTACAGAGATCAAGACAGCCATAGTTCCCTGCCTTATGGCATTTAAAGCTCCATCAAAATACATCTGCCATTCTTATAATTCATTTGTTTTCTCTTATACATAAGTAATAAGGTCTTTCATCTGAAAAATCAAACTGTACAGGGTGATAATCTTAAGTAGCTCTATCTGCCAAAAAAGTTACTATTGCACTTCCTTTGATTGCCTTTCAGGATATATATACTAACTCATATTTCGACGATAGTTACTTGCCATCTTGCTAGTCTCCTTGATAAAGAAGGTTTTTCAAATAAATATTTAATCGGGTCGACTTTTATAATGATCCATGTAGAATGACTAAGTGCATTCATAATCAATTAATTTTTTGCTCAACTAGTATATAACTTGCTCTTTTTTACTTGTTTCATCTGACTGAGCTAGAACACATTCCAATGATCGTTCATGCACTATCAGATATAGAATTAAAGGCTTTTTCGACATGGGAGGCATTTAGATTAGTGGATTTGATAAATACTCTTTTACTTTATCAAATGTAACTTGCCATTCATCATTCCACCATTCTAGTTTATGCTTTCGCAATAACCTAAATATAAGATTACAAATGTTAGTCAATTGGAAGATAAATCTAGAGATATAATTTAACCTTCATAAAAAATTCTTGAATTTTCTTATTTTTTTTAAATGAGGTAAATTTTGTATTGCCTTTACTAAGTATAAATGGAAAATACAAGTTTCTCTAAGGGAAAGGTTGTTTATATGGTTGAAATATCATAAAAAAAATCCAATTAACGAAACTTTTAGCTAGAAGAGTGGGAGGGAATAATAAGTGTAAATGGTGTAGGAATAGTGTTGAGTTTGTCATCCATATTCTTAGAAGTTGTACCTTTGCTTGAGAGGTTTGGCAAAATCCTTTAGTTGTTGACGTTATCATTTTCAAGGAGTGGTAGCTTTTAAGATTGGTTTATTGATCATGGAGATTATAAAAACGCATTAAAATCAGATTAACCTACTTATTGGACAATTTGTTGCTTTTTTTTTAAGAAATAGAGAAATGATGAGATGTCTAATCATGCTATTATGGGTCTTAAAAAGATGAACCAGACTAAAATGGGTTATGCTATTGAGGTTTTAAATGTGTTTAAAAAGAACAAGGGTGACTTGTAGATTAGAGAGGTGAGATTACTTTTGAAAGTCAAATAAAATTTAAGATAAATATTATCATTAAATTAAAATTTAAAATTTATTTATTTATTTATATTATTTTAAAAAAATAATAAATAAAATTATTTATTGAATTAATCTTTATTACATTTATTGTAATAACTTGCACATGATTCGTTTAAAATTTATTAAATTAATTTGTTTAAAATTTAATAAAATAAATTATAATATGACTCGTACATTATTTTATAAATCAAATTTATGAATAAAATAATAAACCATATATTTTTTAAATACACCAACTCTATTCGGCCTGTGGATTACCTTGGAAACATAATTTATTAAAGCAAAATAATCAACAAATCTTATCATCAAAATATTAACAAACAACATTATAACTACTTAAAAATAATTCAGCTTCATGAACTCAACTTATTTAATAATGCTCAAGCTAATAGAAATGATTTTTTTCTCTGAAAGGGATGTTACTGAATTTAAGTCAGTAGAAAATGTAGAATCGTTTCTCTAGTTGATATTCCAATTGCAATGAACTTTATAGACTCACATGACTCGTCATTTTCTTGATTTAAAGTTGCAATGGACAACTAATTCATATTTATTCTGGTAGATGCTCTCTAGACAACATTGTGTACCTATTGACAATCTTATTGATCATCATATCATGATGAAACGTCATTTGTTTTTGGTAATTATTGCCTCTCCCATCTTGTCTGTGTATGATATTATTTTGCCTTTGTAGGAATTAGTTACTCTAATGACTCACTTTCAGCTTTTCATGACATGAAGTCACTCAACAAGTTTCAGTACACAAGACTTTTGATGACACCATGGCAGCTCAGTTCCGTGAGTATAAATATTAGCATATCTTGTCTGTGTAAGATGTTTTCCTGTTCTATTCATTTTGAATTTTTTTATAAAAAATAAAAAATTAATAATAATTGATTGAAATCCACCGTATCTCAAATAAAATCATTAAAGAGATGGCAGTAAATGCTGGCACCCACAACAATATAAGAAGAAAAATCACAAATAGGGTGAAAATAAGAGCGACCCAAAAAGCAGGCATTATAATTGTAGTCATCTATACACTCCGGATCCTTTTTTTCCTATGCATTAATCATAGTTTAGTACAATAACAATTAAGACATGACAGAATGCGAGTCCAATTCTCCATCCTCCATTAATATAGCTTCTTTAATCTCCTGTAACATCTTCAACACTTGCCACATCGTGGGCCTCTGCTCAGGGGACGTCAAGCTACATGCAATGGCCACCTCAACCAGCATTCCCAGCCGCTCATCGTCCCCACCGGCATCATCCTCTCTGCTCGACCTGACCCACTTCATCATCTCGTCCGGCACCAGCACCGGGTGCTGTGACGGAGGCTTCCCCGTCAAGAGCTCAAGCAACAGAACCCCGAATGCATAGACATCTGATTTTGACGTCGCTTGCTGATTTGAATTGCGGGTCTCTGGGGCCCTGTACGGTAAGGCATCTGGGTCAAGCTCGTCCGGCGAAGAATTGGTAGATAGGGCTGCCAGGCAGTAGTCAGCCACGCAGGCCTCGAAGTCAGGACCGAGGAGGACATTGGAGGATTTGAGATTGCCGTGGACGAGCCTCCATGCTTGGTGGATGTAGGAGAGGCCTTGAGCAACGTCCTCTGCTATTTTCAAGCATGACGTCCAGTGAAGTGGCTTTGCTCTCGTTGATCTTGAACCTGCATAGTCAATTTTTTACACGCACCAATCAGGACAACCACTACCTCAGATTTCATAGTTTCCGGGAAAATTAAATTAAGCTGTTTGGAGTAAAAGAAAGATAATGGTACTTTCCAGAAATTAAACACATAAACTAACTGACAACTTCAGTTGTTTAAGAAATGTGTCTCATTAAATTACTATAATTAAAAACTAATCAGAGGTTCCAACGTGTGTTCTGACTCGTTAGTTCTACGGACTAAATACCTTAAAATAATTTTTTAAAAAAGTGGGAAACATGATCAACTCCCGATGTTGTCAGCAATGAGATTCTTGCTGCCGGTAAGAAAACCGAGATACCGCCAGATCTGGTAGTCGCCACTCCCCAAAGAAACTCATCAGATGACAACTCTAAAATTACCATTAGGCCCCATCGCACAATCTTGAACTTTAAGATTTTTACGTGTATGTCGATGATTGGGTTTCCACCAAGGTCCCACAGACTGTGTCATTCCCGGTTGAGGGTACTTTCTTAGCACCGAGTCAACTCGATTACTGAAGTGTGACTCACTGAGTATTGACAAGCTGGAAGAAATGTGAAATGAAGCAGAGAAAAGAGGGCTTACCGTGAACGAGGGAGAACAAACTGCCATTGGGTTGATAATCGTAGATAAGTAGCCTCTCTTCCTTGGCTTGAAAATAAGCTCTGAGAGGGACTAGATTTGGGTGCCTGAGACCACCTACTGATTCCATGTGTTGCTCAAAAATTTCTCTGCTTGCACCCGTCAATCTGTTCGAATCAAGCCTTTTCACGCTGACGATCAGACGGCTGTCCAGCACCGCCTTGTAGGTCGTCCCCATTGTGCCTCTTCCAAGCAACTCCGCCGACGCTCTCATCAGCTGGTCCAGCGTATACAGCTGTGCCTCACCTGCACAGAACATCAAGTTTCCACTTTTTGCCACCTGCATTCCCTGCACTCTCTTCACCTTCTCCTCCAGCTCGTTCTCTTGCTCCAATTGGATCACGGCAGCTGCTTCCGCGGTTGCCACCGCGTCGGAAGCGATCATAGCCGTTGATTCCTTCTGGTTCTGGTCTCTTTGCTTCTTCACGGCCATGACAAAGCACAGAACGGAACCGATGAGGATGAAGACCCCGGAAGAGAATCCGATGATCACCGCAGTTCTCTTGTGCTTGTTGTTCGTATCACTTGGCCGATTCAACTCAACTCCGTGAACTTCTGCGCTCTGTCCCAGCGCCACCGTAGGAGGAGGCGGCGGCCTCCTTACCACAGGTTCCGAGGGCCCGAAGAAGGGTGGCCGCGGGTGGCACTCTCTGTGTACGATCTCGCCGCAGAGACCCGGGTTCCATGAAAAAGATGACAGACCAAAGCGCAACAGAGTAGGGGTTATGGGTATAGGACCAGTTAGGTTATTCGCTGATACGTTAAATGTTTTCAGAGAGGACTGGTTCAGCGGAGGAATGGTTCCGTTGAACCTGTTCGAGTCAAGGCGCAGATAGTATAACCGGTCTAGAGACGCTAATGCAGTGGGTATCGGGCCAGTGAGATTGTTGTAGGAGACATCAAGGGTTCTCAGTCGATGAAGGGACAAGATTGAAAGAGGGAAAGAGCCTGAGAAAGAGTTATGGTCAAGAAACAGCGATTTGAGATTAACGAGTCGAGAGACATCGGGCAGGGGTCCAGTGAGCGAGTTGTTCTGCAGACTCAGGACCCGGAGCTGGTCGAGGCGACTCAGAGAGTTGGGAGCGAAAACACCGCCAAGGTACACGCCCTCGATGACCAGTCGCACTACCCTGTACTGGAAACATGTCACTCCTTGCCATTGACAGAAATGCAAGCTGTTGTTATGAGAGAACCCAAGTTTGTTCCACACATCAGCTTTTGATTTGAATGCCAAAAGTGCAGAGGCATCAGGCGGAGGTAATGAGCTTGCCGCAGTAGGAGAGTGAGTCCTTGTCCTTGAGGAAGCAACAATGGTGCACAGTGATAGCAGAACACAAGCATTTGATAGCAAAAGCAAAAACCCACGAAGGGATTTCCTTCTCCTAAGCATTGTACAGGCAATAGACAGTGAATCTCTCTCCCTCTCCCTCTCCCTCTCCCTCTCCCTCTCACGCTCACTCTCGCTCTCACTCAGCCCTTCAGCCTCTCTCTTCTTTGTATATCATACTCAAAAGCATGATCTTGATTGGTTCTTTCAGTCTCTTTCTGGGGAAACCTTGAGAGAGAAAGAAAGAAGGAAATGGCAGTAGAAGCGGGCAGTACGTGACAAAACATGTAATAGATGAAGAGCAGCTGTCGGGCTGCAAGCTCAGAATCACGTGAAGGTAAAGAAAGAGAGTTAAAAAAAAAAAAAAAAGAGGCGTGGGCAAAGCAGAAATCAGGACTCCATTTGCATACTAGTACAGTATTTAATTCCTGTACGGTCATACAGCAGATCAGTGACTCACCTCTTTCAATTGTTGGTTGTTGCCCTTCCGAGCAAGGCCTTCTCCTCGCGCTCTCAAACCTACGAGCCCGAGACACTCTGCCGCATCTCCTTTTTTTTCACATTCTTTCCTTCTCAGATGGGCTGATTGTGTGTCACACCTGTCGCTTCCATGTCTCTCTTCTGCTGGTCTTTCTTTAAACTCTATATTATATACAGTGCGAAAGACAAAGGATTAAAAATATAAGCTTTGAAGGGCAGCCCTTGGGTTGCCTGTCCTGGAAGAAAGGGACTTTTACAGGCATCATTACCAGCTTGGAAAGAAGCATTTATGGAGTACATTCATATGCCATCCATGCAGCAGAGTAAACAAAAGGGATGATGCCCTTTTACTTGGTTGGTGTGATCATGAGGCTACCGGAATGTGAGGCACTTTACCCATATGGGAACTAATGTTTGCTCCTTGTGAGGATGACTTAATGCCGTTACTTGTTCCAACTTTCTTTAAATGAATTTGAAAGTGGAGATTGGATGAATCAAAACAGCCAAGTTGAGAGATTTGAAGATCCAGACAAAGTGACCCACTTCAGGGCTGAATGGACAGAAGGGTCCTTAGGCAATACCAGAAAGAGGCCTAATTTCTAGGGCACAGCAATGCACCTGTCTTTTGTGCCATGACCAAATGGTTGATTTGATAGAAGCCAACGGAGGAAAAAGATATAAAAGAGCTAAAATAAAAAATGAGAGTGGTCATGGACACCATTAATCAATGGTTTTGTTTCTTTTTAGAGTAGGACGGTGACGGGGCAGAGTGCCTTTGTAGTGTTAGGGCAGATAGTCCCATAGGCCGCAAGGAAAAACGAGCATAAGGGAGGGGCCAAGCAATTTGTAATTTTGTAAGATTAAAGGCTTTTGGTCTAGTTGTTGCAAACTCAGAGGAAGCAGATTATGCATAAAAATAAAAATTTAAATATAAATAATACTAACAGAAAATATGTTAAAGGGGAAAATAAGAAGACAATAAACAAAATCAGGTCGATTATATGCGTCAAATGCAGTGGAAGATACTTTTAATTAAAATAAAATTAAAAATATAACAATTTTTTTTTATTTTGAAACTTTTTCTTGAAAATAAAGAATCCTACATAGAATACATAAGAAAAAAAAAGATTTTTTGAGTTATAATGGACAAAATGAATCAAATAATTATCAAAGATAATCATCATAAATAAAGATAACTACAGAAGATGATGGTTATAATTATCAAAATTAATTATTAATCTCCAAGATAAATACCAAATTAGATAAAATAATAAGGATAAAAAAGTATAAAATAAAAAAAATAGATAAAAACAAGAGGTATTTATTATTGTCCACCTGTTTTTCTTTCTCAAAATGTGCATTAGGCATCACCTTCAGCTTTTCTTTTAATTCCCATAAAAGCTATTACACATCTTTCTTTTTTTTTTCGAAACTCATGCATTTAATTAAAAATTTAAATAATTATAAATATTAAATTTTTAGATTTTAAATCTGATAAATTCGACGCTATTATTTTTAAATTACAATAAAAATATTATGCATAATTAAAAATTATGACCTGAGTTTAACATCAATTATTATAAATTTAGTATGAGCAAATTGTATGCAAAAATTAAAAAAAAAAAAATACGACAACAAGAAAGTAAAGATGGAACCGAGAAACTTACTTAATTTGACGGTATGCCTATGTCCATAAATCTCGTATTCTTCACTAGAATGAATTTGAGATATAAGATTATTTTCTTGCCCTCAAAACTCTCTCCTTAATAACCTTATAATCTTTTTAATTGTAAAATCTACAAAAGAGGAATAAGATGCTTTGAAGTTTTTATTAGGTCAGCTCCAATGACATCATAACACCAAAATAGTGTTCAAAAAGTAGAAATCGCCCTTCAATAAAGTAGCATATTTCTTATCATAAGAATACCAAATGTCATTTTTTATTTTTTAGTCTTATTTAATTAAATATATATTATTAAACATATTTAATAGCTAAAATAAATTACTATTTAATATATAATTTAATTTATTTTTAAAAATTATTTAATATTATGGATATTATTTAATAATTATTGTTATAAAATTTTATTTAAAAATATTAATTATATCAATTTGATATAGTATGTTGAAAATGGAATAAAATTGACATTAAAAATTTTTTAAAAAATGTTTTTTAACATCAAAATAATGTTAAATTTAGTGTCCGCCATGGAAGATGCCCTTGCAACATTTGAACAACCTAGATCATATCTATCATCTCTAAAAGATAATTATAAATGATGATAATTATCTTTAAAATAATTATTTTGATAATTATTAATTTCAAAAAAATCAAACTAAATAATAATAATAGATAAAAATAAATTAAGTATAAAATAAAATCAAAAAATTAGGATTAAAAAAATATTGATTCATCCTTTTATTCCAACTGTCCAAATTATACTGTTAAATGGTCAAAAGCATGGGCACTTGCTGTAAGAAATAAGGCCATCCCCTGATCACACATTCCACATATTTCTATTGAGATAATATCATACTTTGATTCATCAAGTGATTAGGCTCATCTGTTTGTACTATAAGAAATCATTGACAATTTATTTTCTTATAATATAATTCAATATCTAAAAAAATTTATCTTCTAAAAATTATTCTATTAATTAATAAATGAAATTATTTTTAAATATATTTTAAAATTGTAAAAATATTGTATTACTAAAAATGTTTTCTTTAAAAAGATAATATGCACATATCATCAAAGTGGAGATTTCATGTGATGTCATATCATTGCTATATATAATAAATGCATTTTTGTTTGTTTTTTTTATTTTTCAAAATCAAAATTTTATTAAATAAACTAAATGTTTTGATTAAATTTAAATAATAAACACTACAGTTTTAAAGGCTTCCATGACACTGATAGAGCGGTGGTTGGCAGAAAGACTGGTAATTGACCAGAAACCCATCTGGGCTTAAGGGATATTTCTCCAGAAGGATACTGTGTCCTTGTCATGCAGACACTGAAGCAGAGGTCATGTCACTGCCACCTGATTGGGCCATATTCATTCATTTTGGAAATCAAGAAACCTCTGGGTCAATAGTTGGGCCAGAGGTATCAGACAGGGCTTGTAAACCTAAAGCCCACTGCTTTCTCTCATACTGTTGACCGACTATCCTCTATGACTTAAACAGTAGCACAGCAAAAAGCGTGGCTTGGCCACCGAGGCTGATTGTGACCAGAGATGCGAGTGCTTCGAAGCGGTCACGACACTCTTTGTTTCCTTGGGGAATCTTCTGATTATGAAATGAGGTTGACATAACATTGCATCTTTCAGCAATTGCATAGGTAGTTGATGCTTCATGCTTCCTTTGATGGTCCTCTGATCACTTTCTTAACACATCAAAGTAAGTTGCATCTGTTTCTTGTGATGATAAGTGGCACATGCACCTCTTTTTCACTCATGAATTTCGTCAAATATCTGGTCTTCACAAATTCCAGGATTGATCAATTGAGCCCTTCAAATTGTATTTGATGGCAAGGACGTTGTTACTACATTTCTCCTGTTCAATCATAAAACTCCCCGAACAGAAAACCCAACAGAGATGCAATCTTAAACTGGGTGTGGATGCCATTCTTTTTTATTTTTAAGCCAAAAAGTCAATTGTCATTTGGAAGTAGGTGAAGATGAAGGCCAATAAGAGTGGAAGCAAGTTGGCCATGAAGACTTATGAACCAGCCTGCTCCAATCAAACGTTCTTAATTCTGATCAAGACACACAGAAACCCCACTTGGATTCAGCAGCTCTCCATTAACATATAAAAAACCCCATAAAACCAATAAACAGTGACCAAATGACAAGGTTTCCCTGACTAATATCTACACTTCTCAGCCATAATTTATTCCTCAATGGGGCACTTTTTGAGCTGTCCACATGGTTGCCGCCGCACATAGGTAATGAAGTGGGTCGGTTGAATCATCTATCTTCTTCTGGTTAATTGAATTGGAGCCTCTCTTATCTATCATCACTTGTAGTGGGCAGATGGTTCTAGAATGGCAGCAGAAAGAAAGAACCCTGTTCACATTCCTATACACGGGCAAATTCTGGGACCATATTCTTACATGAAGCACGTTTCTTTAAAGACATTTTTGATTCCCACTGCCATGCTGTTTTGCCTTTGTTTTGAATAGAGGGAAACGTAGTACTCATTTGGCCTGTTTAATTAACGATCCAACATAAGTTGGTGACTGCAACACAGCAAAGAGCTTGCAAGATTCATTGAATTGGCGAGTGATAATTTATTTTCCTAATCTTGAAGGAACTGGACCAATTCGTAATGAATCATTTCACCCCACATAAGGATGTTGTTGCCCTGCGTGAAAGGGAAACAAAGGACAAAAACTACAAGGGTCTCATAAAATTTGATAAAACATGATTGGGATGATACATTCTTTTGCTGGACAAAATTGATAGCCAAAGTAACCAGAAGGTGCCATAATTAATGAGTCACATATAGCTTATGCCTGCCTGTTGTGCAGCAGAAGATGTAAAAACTCTCTTATTGCCAATTGATTTTTCCAGTGAATTTTCCCAGGCAATTGGTTATTATGCAAAGTTGTCAAAGCAACATGAAGGTCTTGGTAGACTAGCTGAAGAACCTAACAATTGCCAAAGAATGGCAAAACAACTCAACTTTTGTCATTTATATTGACTTGGGTGCAAGAACAAGTGATGATTCATAGAGTTTCTTGAAAATTCCAAGTTTCAAGTGGAATTCTATAAGTTATGCTTGTATGAGCATAGCAAGAAGATCAAGGTGAAGAAGCTGTGTGAGGAATCGATGAACCTGGATGATGGAAGCGAGGAGGCTTACAAGGAATATATGTGTAAGACCACATGAAGGGACAGGATCTTGGGTGAGCAAAGAAATTTGCACATTCAGCTATTGATCTCTGAAATGGAAGACCTGGAATGCAGTTGTTCTTAACATCAAGCACTCCTTTCCGAATTAAGGCCCTACAGAAAGGCCCCACTTGAGTAAAATAGTTATCTGACAGAGACAAGTTCACTAAGTTCTCCAGCTGACAAACCACCTCCGGCACCATTCCATACAGAAGGTTATGGGCAAAGTTAAGCTGTTCTACCTTCTCTAGACAATTCAGCGAGTAGGGCAATGGACCCGTCAACTGATTGTTGCCAACGTCGAACACTATGGCCTCTTTGAGAAGGCCTACCTCGTAAGGTATACAACCTGTGAGCTGATTGTTTAAGAAGAGAACCTCGGTTAAGCTGGAGAAAGCTTTCAGAATGCTTCTCGGGATTGGACCATTGAATTTGTTGTCAGCCAAGGTGAGATAAAGAATGTGAGTGCTGCCGATGTTATCAGGGAGGCTCATCATGAAATCGTTGTCGTTGAGGAAGAGGACGTCCAGATTCTGAGTGAATATCTGAGCAGGAACTGACCCTGTGAAGAAATTGAACCGAATATCCAGGAAGGTTAGGCTGCTCATGCCAAGAACAGCTGTGGGGAAGGGACCTGAAAACTGGTTGTTACTTATGTCAAACTCGTAGAGATAAGGAAGCTTGGCGATATTCGGTGAGATGGTACCACGGAAATTGTTGGAATTTGCATGGAAGAGCGCAATATCAGGGAGCTGATCGAGAAAGCCATCGAGGGTAGGAGCAGAAAGCTGGAAGCCATTGAAGTCGATGGAAGCAACAGCTATTGCAGACTTGTTATCTGGGGGGCTTTCACAGTAGAAACCTTGGTATTTGCAGATGTCAGAGCCTACCCAAGAATTGGTGATGCCAAGAGGATCTGATGTGATGATGGACTTGAATTCTTGGATAACCGGGTACACTACTGCGAGCCTCTGATCTGCAAATTCCAAGAGTTCTTCTACAACAGGCACAGGCGGGATTGCAGGAATGATCCTTTGCCAGGGACACAGAGGATTAATGGGCAGAAAAGGGTAGCCTTTGTTGCAGCCTTTGCCTATGTCTCTACTTCTGCTGCTAATGCCACCAAGGAGTGGTTCTACTGTTCCTCTCCTGGCTTCATTTGCAAGAGTGTTGACAATGAGACAAGTTAGGAGGATGCAGAGAGGGGAGATGCCGCTCATTTTCTCTGCTTCCAAGCACTAATGCTTCTGGTGAAGCTAACGAGAACAAGAGGCCACCAACAAGATTTGTTGCTTGTGACACAATATATATAGATATTCCTGAGTGCTGCAGCTATCATTTTATTGAATCTGAAATGTAGTTAAAGTCAAGTAACCAATGGATTCCAATTTCCATTGCCTGGTGACTGCTAGTGCAATATTGGGTCCGGCTGCTGTCATGCTTCTCTCACTTTCAATTAATTTCATGCCAGTTGTTTTTGTTCTTTTTTGTAATGTTATACCTTTTGGATACATTAGCTAAGAGAGTGACATCTGACATCCCGGCTCAAACCCAACATCAGTGTTGAGGATTTCAAAGAATTTTCATCCATTAGGTCAAAACGGATTTCATTAATGAACCAACCAATTTCCAGCATGTAGGCTCAAGAGCTTCTGTTTACAAGCCTAATCCCAGCTGAAGCGAGTCTGAATTTGGGCTTCAGTCGAGCTAAATCCAAATGAATTTCAGGACCTGCAGTCACAGTTGGGTCTCCTGCTTGCCTTGGATAATTACATCAAATTTCTATTTTTACACACTGTGGTATAGATATAAATAACAATATTGATGCCCATAAACTTAGAGTTCCTTACGTACTTAAAAGTTTATTTTCCTAGGTTTTGTTCACAAAGCTCACATTTTGGTAGACAAAAACATCAACTCGTTCTCAATCTTGAATTCTAACACACATCATTTTCACACCAAAATAAAGAGAAAACCGTTAAAGGTAGAGATTGACAATTAATCAAAGTACCTGCAGCAATCAACTGAGCAAACCATCAGTGGCGAGGTTCGACAAGAGCATGATAGCTCCAAGGAGCAGGAGCAACTTCGTCTTCCTGAGCAACAGTGGTGGTTCTCAATGAAGCCGCAGGAAGCCTACAAAGAAGAATGCTAAACGAACTCTCCCGCGAGCAACTCCTGTGCCTCGCAAAGAAACGAGCACAATCGGCTGCTGGTCTCTGAAATGGCATCCCGAAAATGCAGTTCATTCGCACGTCAAGCCTCCTCGCCCTGATCAGCCTCCTGCATTGTGGCCCTACTTGCGTGAAGTAGTTGTACGACAGTGTGAAGTTGTAAGCGTTGGGAAGCCGACAGAGGACCTCTGGTATGGTGCCGTAGAACTGGTTGTGGGCCATGTTGAGCAATGCCAGGCTTTCCAGGCACCCAAACGACTGCGGGATCGGACCGGTCAACAGGTTTGAGCCGACATCAAACACTGTGGTCTTGGTCAGGTACCCAATTTCAAAGGGTAGGCAACCAGAGAGACGGTTGCCCAAAAAGAGAACCTCTGTTAAGGTGTTCCTGGCTCGGCCTATACTACGTGGAATCGGGCCAGTGAACTTGTTGTTAGCAAGAGTGATATAGAGAGCCGGCGTGTTACCAAAATTGGTAGGGATTCTCCGAAAAAACCCGTTGTTGTTGATGAAAAGAACATCCGTATCAAGATTGAACAACTGAGGAGGAATTGACCCAGCATAGCCGTTGAACCGAAGATCCATATAGGTTAAGTTGGTGGCACCAAGGACGTTCACCGGAAAACCCCCCATAAACTTGTTGTTACTTAAGTCAAGCTCGTACAGGTACCGCATTTGATTCAGATTCCGGTTGATGACACCACTGAAGTTGTTGGAGTTGGCATGAAAGATGCCAATATCAGGCAAGTTACGTATATAGCGATAAAAGTTCAAGTTACCACCGAACATTGCACCGTTGAAGTCAATACTCAGCAGCCCTGTGATGTTCCTATCGGGCACTGTGTCGCAGTAGTAGCCTTTGAAGAGGCAGTAGTTGTTGCCGACCCAAGTTCCGGTGTAGTTAAACGGATCAGATGTGATGTTTCTCTTGAGTTCTTGGGTTATGTAGAGAATCCTCGCTCTGTTGGCCAGAGGCCCTGGGTTGTTGGGTGGTTGTCGTGGCATGAGAGACAATGAAAGTGGGTATAGCGGCGGACGGGGACGGATGCGAGGGAAAGGGCGAGGAGGAGCTGGTGGTGAAATGAGGGGGCATCTTGCAGGAGGACATGTTTGGCTGAGTCCATGCTCGAAAAACCATGAGCTCAAGAGATTGAATGTGAAAAGAAGAAAGGCATTGTGCATTGTTGGGCTTTTGTTTCCTCTCTTTTGCCGGAGAAACACGAGGAGAAGACCGAGTACGTGGTTGAACAGAAGCAGAGGGGCCTAAAAGAACTGGTTCATATTAATAACCGATTCACTAGACGTAACAGAACACACCCCACATCCAATTTCAGCATCACTACACTTTATGAGATTTTTTTTTTCATAAATCCAACTTAATAGCCAAATAATTAGATATCTATCTTGTCAAGATGATTTTAATACATCTTAACGCCATGTGAATTGGGTTGTTGATGAATATACAGGGACAGGCCAAGTTTCTCCCAATAATTGCCTGAGAGAATATCTCTTTTGACAAAGCACAGGATAAAGCAAGCAATCAAATCAATTGGGTTAAAAAGGAAGCAAAAGCAAAAGCTAAAGCAAAATGTCTTCCCAGTTTTAGTGGAAACCTTGGCAGTGCCGACCAACAAGGAAGGACACAAGTCACAAGCAAAGATGGTGGAATTTGATCTTCAGAAGCAGCTGCCTTGGCTTCATTTTTTGTTGTATTTTGCTCTTTAGTTGATTATAGTTTGCTGATTCCAAGCATAGAAATTTGCTCAGAAAATCCAAATTTCATGCTTGTTTTACTTGCTTTTAATTTGCCTTAGATGATTGAATCAAAATGATGAAACAAAGATGTATGACAACCCACAATAATAAAGTATACCCATATCTTTATATTCAGATCTCACCAAAAGAAAAATAATTTATACATTATGAACTCTCACCTAAGAGTAGAATAATTATAATAAAGTTCAAGCAGAAATGATTGCTTAAAGATGAGTGATGTTGAAGCAATTAGAATTTAGAGTGTAAGAAAGATAGATAGAAAGATGCAAAGAATTGTGTTTTTGAGTTTTAAAAAAAATATTTTTATTCAAATTAAAAAATATATTTATTACATGACAGATAAAATTGATAGTTAAAATTATGGTCGCTAAATTAGCGATTGATTAGCGACTAATAGATTTGTCGTTAATATAATAAATTTTTTTAAAAATTAATTTTATAATTATAACTAAACAAAAGAAAATAAAATAAAAATAAGATAAAATTCATAAAACAAGATAATAAATACAAAATTATATTATGTTCTTATCAAATACAATATTCATACAATAAATTACATCTAATTATTAGGTGGTGCTAGGGTGCATTTCCCAGAAGAAGAGCCTTATTCATAATAAGCTTTCTTTATAAGTGCTCCTACAACTTGATCTTGAAGTATATGTGATCATGCTCCCTCTTCTTATGCTCATTTTCCAATGTCTCTTCTAAAGTACGACGTTTCTCTTTCATTCGCTTCTCCATCAACTTATACTCTACCTCTATGCATTCTTCCATAGCTTTCATTTGACAACGCATATCCTGCATAACTACATCATCAACAAAGTATCCATTGCTAAAGTTGCCGCTTGAATATCATGATACATCCACTAACGATCTAATATACTGATGTTTCTGTTTCTCAATTAGTTTTAATTAAACTAGTTTCCAACAACTTTGCTCTTGAAAATTGCAATAATTTAAAATTTTATTATCATAAAAAATAACAATCAAATAATTTCGAGGATATATAAAAAGCACATGATTTATAATATGATTTATTTAACATTTTATGCATGTCACCCAAACTTAAAAAATACGTTGTCTTATATCATTCAGAAATGTGCACTTACATAAAGCATAATATCGTATATTTTGTAAAAAATTTGACAGCATATTCCTACAATTCTTCAAGTACGTCACATGTATAAATATGAGTTAATGTTTTTCATTGAAATACACGCTTATATCTATTAGTGCATACTCGATGAACAAAAAAAATACTGTACAAAAATTTTACAAAATAAAATGAACAATAATCTATACATATTATGCGCTGCACATAAATATTATATTTCTAAACTATATAATCTGCATAATTCAAAAATTATTAATGAATAATTTATTTCGATGCATATACAAACACGTGATCGACAATAAATATTTATTAATAATTTTCAAATGACGTATTTAAAGAATATATCTCAAGATTAACATTATTAACAACAACACTTTATGATTATCATAAAATTAATTAATTTAATTGATTAATATATAAATAAATTTTCTCAACATTAATAATAGTCATCTAAAAGTAATTATTTAATAAAAAAATAACATACTAACAACAACTAACAATTATAAATTAAAAACAAATATTAATTTATTAACATATAATTGTATCTAAATTAATAATTAACATCTAATTAACTAATGTAAATTTCATAAAATTAATTATTATCACAAATTATAATATTTAAGTAAACTATTATCTAAATCTAGCATAAACAAAATTTATTTAAAAAATAAAATTAACAACTTCAAAATTTAATCAACATAGAAGTAACTTAATCTTTATAAAATTTAATTAAATTATTTATCTCATGAAATTACAATATAATTAAACTATTATTTATCTAATCAATAACAAACTAATTTTATTTACAAATAAAATTAACAACTATAAAATTTAGTTAACATAAAACTAATTGAAATTTCATTAAAATCTAATTAAATTATTTATCTCAAATTGAATTCTAATTAAGCCATTATCTATCTAATTTGATATAAACTAAATTTTAATTAACCTATAAAATTGAAAATTACAAAATTTAATTAATACTTAAGTAATTTAAATTCCATAAAAATCTAATTAAATTATTTTCTAAATAATCTGACATAAACTAAATTTATTAAAAAATAAAATTAACAATTATAAAATTTAGTTAATATCTAACTAATTTAAATTTCATAAAAATTCAATTGAAATATTTATCTCAAATTACAACCAAATTCAACCATTACCTAAATAATATAACATAAATTAAATTTATTAAAAAATAAAATAAATACAAAAATTTACTTCCTATAATTATCAAATCTAATCATAATATTTGTATACAAGATTTTTCAATTATTAATATCATCGATAAAAATTTTCACAATTACTTGTACAAATTATTAAGTAATTTCGCATAGTGAAAAAGAAGGTAGTTATTCACAATGGAGGAAATAGAAGAGAAAATGGCACAAACCGAGAAGATAAGCGGAGAGAGAGCTATAGATATATATGAATCTGAGACAACAAGATAAATGGGGGGAAGGGAGTAGTACCCGCACGAAAGAAAAATAATTAGGAAGCTGTATAGTTAGATGTAGAGGCAGTAAGAGAAATGAGGGGAAAGAGAGTGGAGGAAAGGAAAAACATTAGGAATTTGTATAGACAGATATAGATACAGCAAGAGAATTGTGGGAAAAGGAAGTGACGTTCGCTTGAAAGGAAAAAAATTAAGACTTCAATTTATAAGGTTTTAGCAATGGTAGTAAGTGGCCATTACTAAAAATGAAATCCAGCGACCGACATCGAATCTGTCGCTGACTCGGCATCGAAAGCTATGAAGGCAAGAAACAAGCCAAGCTTTTTGATCGCCTATAGCGATTGCCAAGCATCGCTCACACGCAGTTAAGGCATGGTTGCTGCCTTCAAAGGCCATGGCTGCCTTCAATTCACAGCCATGGCAGCCTTCACAACCATGCATGGTTGCCTTTGAAGGCAGCAAGCTGGTGGCCATGCATGGCTACCTTCGAAGGCGAGTAATTTGCTATCTTCGCGGCCAGCTTGCTGCCTTAATAGCCATGCATGGCTGCCTTCGAAGGCGGCCAGCTTGCTGTCTTAACGGGGCATGCATGGCTACCTTTAAAGGCAACAAGTTGACAACCATTGCTGCCTTCAAAGGCAATGATTAAGCTGCCTTACCTGGCTACTGATTGAAGTTAGGTGGTCACTAGTTCTTTGATTAGCGATTGATGCAAATTCAATCACAAATCTGTTTCTAAGTTGATTAAAAATTAATATAAATTAAGTAAAAATAAATTTAGCATTAAAGATCATGTCTATCATTAATCTTTTATTAAACTGTTATTATGTTAAAAAATTTATTTTATGACAAATCTGTCGTTATTTTATTACTATTTAACAAGTTATTATGTTCGTCACTATATTTTATCGTTATTTTTAAATTTTTTTATAGTGACTGCTATATATTGGTAGCGTCCCTCGTCTCACTCACTTATACTAACATGCTATCTATTTTTTGATCTCATTTTCAATGGTTTTCTCAAATATATTTTACTAAGTTGAGATCAATTTGGAAACCTCCTTGAAAACCTTTTGATCGGATCTCATCAAAAACTATTCGTTTTGAGTTCAAAAATTAAAAGAGAAGATGCATGAAATGTGTGTATGATTTCTCATTTATTTGAGTAAAGCAAACTATTAAAATTTTTACTTTTGCTTCTTTACTTCATGTTTAACATTTTAAGTTTCATCATGTTGCATACCTAGCAACCTCATTAGGTCATGCGAAATAAAATTTGTTATCATCAAAATCTATGCCGTTTACCACTTAATGAAATCATGAGGTTAACATCAATGTTATTTTAGTAGTGGTGGATAGATTGAGCAAGTATTCTTACTCTTTGCCCTTATCGCACCCTTATACTGCCTTAACTATTGCTCAATTGGTTTTAGACCATATTTACAAGTTACATATCCTTCTTATCAGCATTATGTCTGATAAAGATAAAAATTTTATCCATTATTTTTGGCAAGAACTCTTTAAACTTATGGGCACTCAACTGAAGTTATCAACTACTTATCATCAAAATGAAACAGTATGCAGACAAATCCAGGATAGATCGAAGCTTTGACATTGGGGACTTGTTGTATATGAAATCACAACTTCATTGTTAGTCAACAGTGGTCAAGAGGAAAATTTTGAAGCTTTCTACTCGATTCTTTGGACCTTTTAAGATTCTGGACAAGGCAGGGGCAGTAGCTTATAAGTTGGAGTTGCTCTCTTTAGCAACAGTATCCTCACTTCAATCCTTGAGAATAAGGATTGCTTGAAGTAGAGGTATTGATGCTGTTCTAGTCAGTTTTGGTGTTAAGAGACTGATACTTACCGTTTTAATTTACTTTTTTTTAAACATCTATTATCGTTTGTTGATCATGCTTAGTGTCGCTTCAATATTACTCAATAAGAGTTGTACATCTGCCGTGGCTTGTGAACGATGACTGCGAGATTGTTAGTACCACAGTATTTCAAGATAAGACAGTTGAAATCATCACTTGTAGGGTTACAAAAAGCTCAGTTGCAACCTCCTAGAGCTAATTCTTGAAATCTGGCAATAAAATCTTGAACAAAAATCTCCCATGCAAGGATGGAGGAAACCGGTGCAAAGCAAAGCCTTACATGCAGATTTCTTCTACTGACATGGCCAAAGGCCTTGCCAGCTGGACAACTCATTAAATGACTTGGCCAAGAGCGATTGGTACACCTCATCAACTTGATCTTCTTTGAATTGCAGTTTTGAACCCAAACTGACACTTCCTTGGTTGATTTTGATTGTTGTTTTACTTGGACCATCTTCGACCTCAACAAAACATGGTCTTGATTAGAAGCTGAAAAAATTTGGAATTAAGAAGCTAAGTTAAAGAAGGTTAGCAGTGGGTAAAAATGTCATGTGACTAGACATAAACCAAAAGGTGGCATAGGTATAGTTTTTGATTGAGCTATTGCAAATGGTAAAATACTGACATATGTGATGATATAATTGAGTATTTGATTACATTTAAACCGTGAGTTTTGATTTTCATTTTCCTTTCCCTCTTCTTTTCTTTCAAGGACCGAGAAAGTCGACTTAAGAAGACTGTACATAGGGTTGCGAGTCCAATAATTCTCTGCACAAAAAAAAAAAAACGATGATTCTGTTGAAGAGGGGCCAGTGAGAGGAAAATCTTTGCTGCACTTTGGCATGTTGTGTCTAATTGTCTGAGCAAAAGCGAATGAGATTAAAGGGCAAAGTCACTTGCTTTATTCTGTCTGCTTTTCTTGATTTGAAAACAACACCTGGACTCAGTTATCGAGATTGTCTCCCAACTTTGGTGGTTGGTGTTTTGTAAGTGGGTTTATATACTACTTGAAGAAGTGAGCTCTGGATATAATGAATTACATAACTTTCTGAACATAACTGGTCTCACTTTTGAACTTAACTTAAATTTTATGGTAAATGTCAATTTGAAAAATGTTAATTTTATTTAATGACAATAGTATTTTGAGCTTGGGCCAGTCACATGTACGAAAATGCGTACATTTTATTAACATTTTCATGATGAAATTTATCATAAACATATCAGTGAACTGCAGGCCATCAAATTGCCTTACCCTTATCAGTTGTTACCCATTTCATTCATAAGAAAACTTGAAAATAAAAAAAGGGTCTTTGTTTTTTTCTAAAATGTTATCATATTGTGTCTACCAAAGCAGCTCTTGTCCTTTGGTTCTTTTTGGCACAAGCCAGAAGCTATTCTTTGGGAATATTGGGAGCTTTCATGGAGGGAAGATGAAGAGTAGCTAAAGGAAAGAATAATAGAATCCTCACTTCAATCTTTAAGAGCCACTTCTAATGTGAACAGCATGTACCTCTAATGTGAGGATTCTATTGTTCTTTCCTCAGCTAAGCAAGTCTATAACTGATAACTTTATTAGTTACTCTTATGAGCCACTTCAATCCTCACATTAGAAACACTTACAATTTTTTATACTTAATGGGTAAAGAAACAACGAATAACTTTATTTTATAAGCAAAATAAAATAACATTTTTCTAAGAAAATAAAATAACTTAAAAAAAAAAAGTATCTATAGGGTAAAAATAAAATTTAATTTAAAATTTTTAAATGACCAAATATATATATATCATCATCACATTAGCAGCAACATAGTTTCATTATAAATGAAATAATGAGGAAACTTTAGGAAAAGAATTAATAATTGATTTAAGATCAAGCTTTTAAGGGGCGCTATTTAAGCAAACATTACTCCTTTAGGTGTCAATGTTTGTAATAGTCTAAATAGGCATAAAAATAATCGAGAACAATTAGAAACTTGTGAGGTTCTTCTCCCTTTTCAAACCGAGTCTTATTCTTATAGCGAACTAATGTAGGCCTGGGAGCTGATGATTTTTGGGCCACAAATCTAAGGCCATATGTATCACAAGCAAAACAAGGCAGGGCACTCCCTTAGATTGTGGGTTGGAGGGATACCTTGTTGCTCATCCGTTTCGTCACATGAAGAAGTCAACGTAAGCTCTCTGTTTAAATAGAACTACAATAGCAAGCCTGTTAACTCTGGCTTAATGAATTCTTAGTTTTTTATCAAATTAAAAATAAATATTATCTAAATTTTTATATCTTATATTTTAATTAAATTTTAACTTTTAAAATATTTTTAAATAAATATTGATCAATTTGAATCAAATTAAATATTGTCAAAAAATTTAAAAATTTAAAATATTTAAATTAAAAATCTTGTACAATAAATTTTAATTTAAAATTTTTTATAAATATTAAAAACTATTTCACATACTATTATAAAAGAATTTTGAAATTTTTTTGAGTACTAAAAATATATTTTTTAAGAAATTATGTTATTAAAAATTTAAAAATTAATGAAAACAGTTTGTTAATCAAAATTTTTTCGAATTTAAGATGTAAAATCAAAATAAAATTTATAATCTATTTGAGTAATTTTAAAACTATTTTAATAATGAAAACATAATTAATTTGTTATAATTATTTTTATCAAGATCTAATTTGAATAAAATTAATAGATGAAAGTTTGCTTGAAAATATTTTAAAATTTAAAGTTTGATTCAAAAGAGAACATAATACTCAAAGTTTAAAATAACATTTACTTTTAATTTAATCTTTTAAGATAAATAGGTGTTATTATGGTTATTACAATGATTAAAAGGTTAAGAGAAGGAAAATTTTCTAATAAAGGTAATTTAAGCTTTTCTTTTTAATTTTAAATAAAAAATATGTCATTTCAATCAACATAAAAATTAAAATTTTAAATATTTTTATTTTAAAATAATATTAACATGTTCAATATTCATCAACATAATTTTGAAATTTAAATATGGTCATTATATTTCCTTAGAAACATTTAATTTTATTTACATATAATTTTTAAATATATTTTAATATTAAATAAAATTTATGAAATAAACAGCCTCAAAATTTATTAAAACATACTTTTTGCAGCTTAAATGAATAATGGGCTTATACTTGGCTCATATCACTTAAATAAATAATTATTTTGTAATTTATTAGTAAAACACATATTAGATCATACTATTGGATCTAATTTTCATTGGCAAAGGCATGTGTCATGAACATAACATATAAACTCAAATTTAGAGAAATACCAATAATCTCTCACTTGAACTTTATCTTTTACTGACTTATGATTAAGTATCTTTAGTTGAGCGCAATAATGTCATTTAATGATAAAAAATACCAATTAGTTTCATTAATCTCATTAATATAGGATTAAAGTGGTTCTTGTTACTATATTTATAACAAGACCAATCAATAATCATAATACCAAAGTGATTAATACATAAATCAAATATAGGTGTATAATATGAAAATTACATGAAATATAATCTACACATGTCTACTTTTAACTGGTCCATTTTATGACCCAAAAGAGTTTAAATAATTAATTTATGAGCACCACACGCTAAACAGCTAAAGTAAATCACGATTTTTATATTTCAGAGTTGTTAAAACAAAACATTTATAATATCTTTAAACCTCAGTATGTATTATAACCAAAATAATATATTATCTCATATGTCTCAATCAACTAGAAGTATAAAATAATAAATGCAAGCTCTCACTAAATGAGTACATCATCCAAAAGAAAAGCTCTCATGTGACTAACATGCTCATGAAATACCTTAAGTGACAAGTTCTTGGTGAGTGGATCGGAGATCATGGAATTGGTGCTAATATGTTTACTTAACACTTGATCATTCTGAACTTTTTCTTTCACCACTAAGAATTTGATGTCAATTTATTTAAATTTCGAAAAGTTATAATTGTTCTTGGAATTCAACTTAGTGACTTGATTATCATAGTTAATCCTTAGTGTTCTTTCAACAACATCAATAATCTACAACCTAATGATAAAGTTTGTGATCATATCACATGGTTAAGTACTTTATAGCAGACCATAAACTTTGTTCCCATGGTGAAAGTAGTTGTAAGTGTCTGTTTAACACTGTACACTATATTTGAAAGAGATACATACTTAAACATACTTGAGACTCCCTACAACAGAAGCATAAAAGAATTTATGCATCTCTTTTATCTTAAATCAAACTTTAAGGCATTGTTACAAGTTGAATTTACCACCTTTTACCACAAATGTGTCCCCAAGTGCACAATTCTGTATGTTACATCTACTAAACATCTTTTTAATATATGCCTTTTGTGATAGCCTAAGTATATCTCCTGAAGGATCACAATGGATCAGTATATCCAACATAAAAAATGCATCACCAAGATCTTTAATTTCAAAATGACTAGATAAAAACTTCTTGATGTTGTGCAATAAAGCTTTATCACTACTTGCCAGCAATATATGATCTACATAAAGCACAAGAATAATGAACTTACTCCCACTGAACTTGAGATATATACATTGATCGATAATATTTTCCTTAAAACTAAATAAAGTAATCACTCGACCAAATTTTGAGTACCACTAGAGAGATGCTTGCTTTAGATCATAAATAAACTTCTTTAACTTACAAACAAGGTCCTTTGAGTTCTTAGACTCAAAATTCTCTGATTGTATCATGTATATTGTCCCATTTATTTCTTCATTAAGAAATGCAATCATTACATTCGTTAAGTGCAACTCTAAATCACAATGAGCTATAAGTGTCATAATTACCGTAAAAGAGTCTTTCATTAAACTAGGTGATAATTTTTTTTTTTGTAATCAATGTTTTTCTTTTGAGTGAAGTCTTTCTCAAAAAGGCGAGTCATATATTTTTCAACACTGTCTTTGAAAATCACATTTGGTTTTTATAGTTATGACCAATTTGTTTTGCTTTTTAGGCAATTCTACATGGTCCTATACTCTATTATCTTCCATAGACTTCATCTCTTCGTTCATGACTTCAATTCACTTTTCCAAGTTAGGGTGTTGTTTGAATTTATGCAAAAATAAAGGATCATTTTTAATCTTGCATCAAACTCATTGCTTTTGGAGATAAAAAATATAATCATTTGAAATTATTAATATCTTTTTTCTAGTAAATCTCTTTAATGACACTTTTATTTGAGATGGTTGAGTTACTTTCTCTATCACAGGAGACAATACCTCAACTAAAATTGATGGTCTTGCCAATGTCTTAAAGGTAGTAAAGGAACGTTTCAATTCACTACATATTCTAGGTTTGCCACTCTAACAGTGTCGAGAACTTTCATATCAGTTGCAATAGTGATAATCATGGTTGGATTATTAATACCTTTTTTTTAAATATTATATCCCTCGCTTTAGTGCTCTTACAATCCTCAATGAACTTGGTATTACCTTTGTCGAGAAAAGACTTGTTTGAGGGGTCAGAGAACTTGAAACCCTTAGATGTTTCAAAATAACCTATAAAATAACAACTAATAATTCTTATATCTTATTTTCTTTCATTAAGTATATATGGTGTGGCCTCAATTGGACAACCTCATACGTATAAATGTCTAATGCAAGGCTTCTTAATTGTCCATAACTCATATGGAGTTTTTCACTACCTTAATAGGTACTCTATTTAGTAAGTAAACTGCAACCTTTGCTGCTTCACCTCATAATGGCTCTAGTAAATAAGTAACTCATCATACTTCTTACCATATCTTTTACGGTTTGGTTTCATCACTCAACTACACCATTCTGATATGGTTTACCACGTATGATATATAGGGGATTATCCCCTATTCAGCAAGGTATTTAGTAAAAAAGTCCAAGATGTTGTTCCCCGAACCTATCATATCTACCATAGTACTTACCACCATGGTTAAATCTCGTAGGCTTGATCTTCTTGCATTATTGCTTCTCAACTTAGGCTTTCAAGAGTTTGAACATGTTTAAGGATTGAGACTTCTCGTGAATAAGATACAATTAACCATAACATGAATAGTTCATCTATGAAACTAACAAAATGTGCTTGACTATTCCAAGAAGTCTTGGGGAATGACCCATAAATATCTGTATATATTAGTTCCAAGATTTCATTGCACCTTCGTTCCTTTTATCAATAGTTTTCCCTTTAATACGTTCTATGTAAATATTAGAATCTGAAATATCTAAAGGAATTTAAAAATTTCTTTTGATGTTAACCTTTTTACACATTGTTTAGATAGTGAATGTAGGAACCCTCATTTGTCAATTTTTACTTTGCACCAATTACTTGTATGCATTAGTTCATTGTCATTAAAAGTTACAATGTTCAATCTGTATAGCCTATCAATTGTGGAATCAGTACCAACTAAAATTGAATTTCTAAAAATACTAACATTTTTATTTCCAAAAGAATAATGGTAACCAAATTTATTCTAACATGAAATAGAAATCGAATTTCATCAAAAAGATGGTACAATAAAATTGTTTTTCAAATCTAGAAATGCATCAATTCCTAAATAAAGCCTAAATACAATAATGGCTTTCATCTCAGTCTTTTTTGCCATTTTCAATATACATATATTTTTCACCATTAGTTGGTTCTTGACTCTTGAGATAACTTTGCACAGTGACATTTACGTAAATAATAACATCAGTATTTATTTATCAAGTCTGATGAGGCATAAAAACTAAACAAACTTTTGAACTGACAAAGTTGAGAAGCATACATTTCTTGGCACGCCACTTGTCACCCAAAAAGTGGTTGAATGTAATGCTCTTGAATGTATTAGCATAGTTCTTATCACCTATATTCTCAAGCACAAATTAAATTTTGGACAATGTACAAGCATCAGAGTGTTTGATTATTTTTTGTAGCATTTAATCTTTATTACATGTTTTGTAAACTAGTTTTAATGAGGTTACCATTATCAATATCTAAATTTTTCACTTACTACAAATCTAGAGCAAAAATACCACTGTCACCCTAGAGCCAACTTATTTTCTATCATTCTAGGATGGTGGTCAATCACACCTAAAAAGATTACTGATAACAATTAACATTTTCTTATGCTATGGGTTTTCTTGGTTGAAACCCTGATTATGACAGTTGGTAACTCTACTAGGGACGATTAAGAAAGTCAAGCCAAAATTTTGATTTCTTTTCCTGCTTTATATTTATGCTTTATTACTTTACTTTCTTACTTGCTATGTTGTATTTGCTTTAATAATTTTTTATAACATAGCACACACCACAAAGCATAACATAAGCTCTAAACCCGAGCTTCAACCTTTTAGGAGAAATATTTATAGCCATACTTCTGACAGAAAACCTCTTGTCTGCAAAGCTAGTGAAGTATTTTACTTAGATTGAACCAACGATGAGCTAGCAATCTTGGATGTTATTCATCGCTGTGATAACAACAAAGTCTTGGCAAGCCTTGATTAGTTCGATCAAGGGAATTTGAGAATCTTTAAAAGTTTATCTTCCCTTGCATAGTTAATGCATATATTTAACCTTAGATAGAGTTATGGTTAAGGTTAGAAATTGTAAATATGACTAGAACACCCATCAATTATATTTGATGTATTGCTATGTTACTTATCATATAAATAAATTAAATCATATATTAGAAATTACAATAGGAAAAACAAAGCAACACATGGTCATCAAAGAATATAACACTTGATCTAGAGCCTAATCACAATAAAATATAGTAAAATTAAGAGAAGAGGAATATACGGATCCGATCAACTTTAGTTAACCTTACTCCATATCATTACTTTTTTGAGCTATATGATGTGTATCAGTCTTTGATGATAGATTCCTATATATAGGATAACACAGCTAGGATATTTTTCAGAATAGAAAAAAATAAAGGTTGTTCTCAATCTTGTTATGAATTTGTATTAAACAATTAGATTGGGATTGACTATAAAAAATATACAGCTCTTACCAAGTCTATAAAATCCCTCATTGACATATAGTTTCATATAAATTCTTATCATATCAATAAAAATTCTCATTCTTTTTGTATTTATTCATGCTTTAAGTTACATTTGGCATACTCTTGTTTGGACGTTTTGATAATAAAAACTTTAATAGAAATAACTGTAGATATTTTCAAGAAGATGATTCTTATTCTAAGAATGCCCTAAGATTCTTAGGTAAGTCGAGCAAGGAAAAAAGCAAATAAGCCTTCATGAGTTGAAATGGTTAGATCGAAAAACTATAGAAGAAAAAAGAAAAGGTTAAAAAAGTGACACGAAATTGAAGAATGAATTGGTTAAGTTATTGCAAGAATATGCAGATATGGAAGAAGAGTGGAACATAAATATCCCCCGGTAAAAAAAAAAAAAAGATCATTCTTAAATCATGGACATTCTTCATAGTTGAGAATCACAATATGAAAAAATGATTAGTACATCATGTTGAATGTAAATTATTTCCTGATGGGTTATCAAATCAAAGTAACTAGATGAATGAAAAACGCATTTCAATTAACTCTATAAATTTAGGGTGACACGATATGAGAATCATTTCTTGGTAAGCTCTACAAAACACCAGGTCGAATGTGAATCGTTTCCTAGTTGATACATTAGGTTGAATGTGAATTACTTTCAGATAAATTATCAAAATCAGAGTAAAAAAAAGAATGTGAATCACCTTTTAGTTAATTAGATCAATTCAATATAGCAAACAAAAAGATTAATTGCGCTGTCTACAAGGTGTCAGTGTTTGTCATCTAAAAAAAGTAAAAAAAAAAAAAGATAAAAAAAGGCCAAAAAAACAAAAAAAGAAAAAAAAAACTTTAATGGACAGAGCGATTGAAGCGACCAAAATTCTAAAAATGACCAACAACTATAAGGACTCGCACAAGATGCTATCAATAGCTTTACATGTTAGGGTAAACTCCATACTTATTGGTATATGATGCAAAAGTGGTATTGTCGATTAGATTATAGATTCTTTCTCAAGTGTACTCATGAAAACACAGCTCGAAGAAGCTGAATGATTTAAAACAAAATTGAATGGGATGAAAAAAATTAAAATTCATGGTTACTTGTACCAAAGTAGGATGCAAAAAGCATATCAGACGTCAAAGGAAGGGATGTAGTGTTGAAACACATTCCTAAAAATATCAATCAACCTAGGGGAAAATGAGCGTACTAGAGACAAATAAGCACCAAATTGGGATGGATTTTATGAAAAAAGCATTCTCTGCAAGAGATTTGATCTCACAAGAAATAAGTGGGCAAGAGCTGCTTGAATCCAAATATCAGGCAAATCTAATGAGGATAAAAGCATGCTTTATCATTTTAGTCAGAGAAAAATATGTATGTTAAAGTCATCATCATTAAGAAAAACCAAATAGAATTGATGCTCGATAGTGAGGCAGTGAATCTTTGTTTCGCTTTCTTAGCCTAAATACTTGATATTCTTATTAGAAATGAAATGTTATTCATGGTAACCTCTCTTTCTTGATAAGCTAAATATTGTTTCTGATAACTCATGATTAACTAGTTGTTCAAAACAAATTTAATAATAGGTTATACACAAATTTGTAAAATAAGAGAAATTATAAATAAAACTAAGGGAAAAGAACATCCTTTGGGAAACATGATAGAAGAAGAAAAACCAAAGTGAACGAAAGCAAAGTGCCTCTATTGAGAGAATCTTAAATCATAGATTTGACTTGATATTTTAAAACCCAATAAATATTCTTTCAAGAAGAGATGCTAAAAGTCAAAAGGATCCATTATTCTTTAGCCAAAAAAAAAAAAAAAAGAAAGGAAGAGAAAAAATAAGAAAGAAAAAATTAAGACAACTTTGATTAGTAAGTTACATACTTTGATAACCAAGCAAAAAAATATAGAAAATAAAAAAATTAATTAAAAACAAAATTTCAACACCAAAATAAAAAGGAATCCAAATAGGAAGAATTTTTTTTTTCAATGCCAAACATTGAAGAAGATTTCGATGGGGGAAAAACATTTTCGATGATGATGAATGTTAAAGTAGAATTCTAACATGAAGCAGGTTGTTCAAAGTTTGACATTGAGGATGATTTTGATGGAAGACAAGATATTTTCTTACAACATCAAAAGTCGAGGATGGTTCCAATAAGAGAAAATGTTCAAAGGGCATGCCGAGGAAAAGTATTGACAATTAGATTGTTATAAATTGAGGACATTTCCAATAGAAGATGAGATATTTCTTTACATCGTCGAAAGTGAAGGATAATTTCGATAAGAGACAATGTTTGAAAGGCACATTGAGAAAAATTTTAACAGTCAGATCATCACAAATCGAGGATGATTTTAATGAAAGATGAAATATTTTTTACAACATTGAATGTCAAGGATGGTTTCAATAGTAGAAAACATTCATAAGATATGTTGAGAAAGAATTTTGACAATCAAATCATCATAAATCAAAGATGATTTTAATGGAAGATGAGATATTTCTTTACAATATCAAAAATCGAAGATGGTTCGAATAGGAGACAGTATTTATAAGGCATATTAAGGAAGAATTTTGATTGCTAGATTGTCATAAATCGAGGATAATTCTAATGAAAGAAGTGATATTTCTTTACAATGTCGAATGTCGAAGCAATTTCGATAAAAAAAAAAATTTCATTAGACATTTTAAGAAAGAATTTCAACAACTAATTGTTAAACATCGATAATGAATCTGGTGAAAGACATGACATTTCAAAACATTTTAGCCAATATCAAATTTCAAAACTATTCTTATAGAAGAAAATTTTTGTTAGGTATGTTGAGGGAAAAATTTTGACAATCGATCATCCAACATCAAAGATGATTTCGATAAGAAATAGAAACCTTATATCGTCAAATATTAAGGAAGGATTTCAATAATAGATGATAACTGCCCAATGTCAAGGAAGAATTTCGATTGTAAACGGTAAAATTCAAATTTGACTTATTATCAAAAGGTGAGAAAGGATTTTGTCATGAGATAAAAGTAGGGAATCTTTTTATCTAAAGTCAAAGAAGAATTTTGACAAAAGGCATTTGGATCAAGAATTTTTCAATGATGAGCGACGTGTTTGTCATCAGGACAAGGAAGAATTCCATCACAAGATGAAAGCAGCAGTCTTTAGTGAAATGTTAAGGAAGAATTTTGACAGGAGACAAAAGCTGTCCAATGTCAAGGAAGAATTCTACTAATAAATGCTAAAATTCAGATTTTACTTCTCATTAGCATATGGGGAAGATTCTGTCATGAGGCGAAAGCTAGGCTCCTCTGTGAGAAGTTGAGAAAAAATTTCAATAGAAGGTGTTTATGTCAAGAATTTTTTAATGATAAGCAATGTGTTCGTTATCAAAAGATGAAAAAGAATTTCGTCTCATATGATGGATAATAGCTATCAAACAAATTTTATTTCTGTTGATTTCTTGGATAATTTACCAAAAAACACAAAAAAGAAGATTAAAAAATAAAATGGTTTGATAACTACATAAAATGGCTTGATCATTATAGTCAAATAGCTTGACAATTATCAATCCCTTGATAAAGAAATTAAAATAACATGATCATGACTATGATTTCTCTCAATTGTGATTATAATTTAACTTAAACCACTAAAACATTTTAACTTAACAATTTGGCCTGATAATGTGATTTGATTCAGCTTGATGCCATGATACTCTTAGCTCGATATTTTGGCTCGATAACATGATCCAATTTATCTTAGAAGACAGTACAACTTTAGCTTGAATAAATGACACGTGCAAAGTTTTGGTATAAAGCTAGTCATACCACATACAAGAATATTAGAAAATATATGACATTATTCAAAAAATTATTATTGTATATTTACTAATCATAAGTGGAGAATCAGAATAAATCTCACTTGTTTTTTTATTTTTTTATTCTAAAATAAAAATAAAATTACATAAATCCCACTGTGAATTTGAGATTGAAAAATGGGAGTGGCAAATCTAAACCCCTCTGTATCCTCCATTGTTTTATCCTTTCTGTTTTCATATTTATGATTTAAAATTTATTTTATTTTTATGACTTAAAATTTTATTATATTTATGGCTTAAAACTTATTTTATATTTATAACTTAAAATTTTATTGATGAATGACTATATATGTCACTTATAATTATGATGATAAGTAATATAAATTTATTACTTTTTAAAAAAATGTTATAAATTAATTAGATAAAAAATAATATTTAGTTTTTAAATTTTTTATATTTTGTAAAAATATAAATTTAAGTTATATTTATCTATTTTTATTAATATTATAATATTTATTAAAATACACAATATCATTTTGTCTCAATTAAAAATATATAAATCTACTTAAAGACTATATCAATAAATTTATAAGAATTTATTCCGACTTCGAATGCAAATGAAAATATGAATAAATAAAAGTTTGATTTTAATTTTTCGAAACAAAAGAAATTATTTATTTTGTTTTAAAAATTAAAATCAAAATTTATTTTGAATTTTTTTCATTTGAATTGTTTTATTTTATTTCAATTTTTATTCATTTTGATTTTTATCTCTTTTATTAATGTAAATAAATATATTTACATTTCAAAAACAATCAAAAATAAATGTAAATCTAGAATGATCACACAAGAAGATATATATATATATATATATATATATATATATATATATATTAAATGGTACAAATTAAATGAAAAAAAAGAAAAGATTGGGATCATGAACAAAATGAAAATGCAAAGTAAACAAAAATCAGAGAACAAAACTGAACTGGGGAAATCAAGTCAAGCTGTATCAGAACCATACAGAAACCACCAAATCGTTGACCCTTTATTGCCCTCACCCTAATTACCCTAAGGGAAGAGCCCAAATCAATTAAAGCTTGTAGTTGAACAAACTTGCCCTACTCCACAAGCTAAGTCCACTACTTCCCTTTTCAATAGATTTGGTGCGATTTATGCACATTTGACTAAATTAAGCAAATAGAAAAAAAAAAAATGAAGCACATAGTGGCATCTATCTCAGCATAGATATTTACTTAAAATCAGAATTTAGAACATTATCACCCTTAAAACGTCCACTTTGACTTTTGGTTTTTATAATATCCAATGGGTCACTAAGGAACTCCCAACCTCAATTCAAAGCTAAGTATCTTTTACAGATTCGGTGCTCTCCCACTCTGTCTCCACTGTCAACCCACCATCCACAAATTCAGAGGGTGGACTTCTATTTCAATATTAATTTACATTTATTGCTTCTAATCTATCTCTATCTTTTTAATAAATGACCTAACCAAGTAAAGATTTACTATTTCTTAGCTTCGGTCCACATTGGCAAATTGTTATTAAAGATTTACAAGAGATATGATACATATATATATTGTGACAATTAAAATATAAAAGCAAAAGTTTGACATTTAAGTTAATAAAATAAAAATAAATGATGAATAGCTAATAAAACCCTCTTGAACAAACATGCTAATCATATGTTTGACAACATGAGGCAATGAAGGTCAACCATATCATATATTGGACTTCCCTTATGTAAATATTCCCCTATTTTTAATTCTGTACATAAATCAAATCCCCCACTGAGTGGAGATAGGAACATAATAAAGTAAGGCATCCTTGCAAGATCCACTACTACCACCAAAATAAAATACATAAATATTATAAGAATATTTAATTTAATTTTTTTTAAAAAAAAGAAAGAAAAAGAGAGAACCCACTACTTGCATGAATCATGATTCAATTCCCACCAAATCCACAATCTCTACTCATTTTCCTATACCATTTTCTTAACAAAGTCTTCTCACTGCTCATTCTGAGAGACACAAAAAAGTATTATAACAAAGAAAAAGCAAACGAAGGAATCCTATATTGTCTTCACCAGCTACTGTACCCACTAAATCAATCTCCTGCTACCGTTGACCATCAGACCACCTGCACTAATTTGGTCTTCCCCATTTTTGTCTTTATCTGGAACGGCTCTGATGAAACACGGCGTGATTAAGATGATTCCAGGATCATTGCAGCAGGTGCTTCCATCACGGATCGGGTGTGGTTGTGTTCACCTTCGTAGGTTACGATCAGCATCATGGGCTCGTCCAGCGCACGCTCCACGTGTTTACGAGCTGGGCAGCCTTTGACGCTACTGCACTTGTAGTATCCCCTGAACAGGAAGGAACAAATCAGACAACTCAACCAGGGAAATAATTGAGTCAACTCGGTAACCCTACAGAGCAAGATGACAATGGAAATCATGTGGTGAACAAAACAAAAACAATTAAGAGCAACTTGGCGTTTTCGTAACTCCAGCAGGTTCTTGGTCAAAAGGGCGTACAGGTGCAGTAGAGAGAGATGAGTGAGGGACCGAGCCACAAGAGTCACATGACGGGTTAGAGATAGAAAAAATAAAAAAAAAAAGGGAAATGTGAAAGGGGCAAAAGGAGAAACAGTGGAGAACGAGTTGACTGAGGAGTGTACAACACAACAACGAACCTTGGATGAGGAGAGCCTTTGATGGGTTTCTGGCCATACTTTCTCCAGGAATAATCGTCCGGTGGAATATCAGCCATCTTGTTGCTAATTGCAGGGACCCTGATTATTCTTTTCACTCTTGATTTTCTGCCCACCCAAACACAATTTATAAGCAATCAAGAACAGTTCCAAGCAAGACTTCGAATTAGTTAAAAAAAAAAAGTTTCAATATGAAATAAGTATTAAGAATAGAAATTTGGCTAACCTTTTCTTGGAGCAATGGCACCGACCAGAAGATGAACCACACTTGAGGGCAGCATCATCCATGGAATTGCACTTCCTCTTGAGCGAGGACGATGACAAAGGGGGTTTACCAGAGGATGATACATGACATGGATTGGTGAATTGAAAGCCAGAAGATAGAGATCTCTGTACGCTCTCTGTATCCCCTGTCAAGGAGGAGATGAAAGAAGTACCAGAAATTTGAGGTGAAGTCGAGAAATTGATTGTAGCAGGCGCCTCGTTTCTCTCTGTAAATCCGTTCTTGGTCACCATGAGAGGAGTGCCGGCCTTGTTGTGGTGGTGATTGTGAGGCAGAGGAGGCAAGCGATGAACAGGTGTTGGACAATAGACCTTAAAAGCAGAAGCTTGCTCTGGAATCTGATGATTCGACACCGGTAAAGAAGCAGAAGGCCCTGGGTCTTGGGTATGTGTCTGTTGATGTTGCCGGGGTCGCTGCTGCTGCTGCTGCTGCTGCTGCTCTGGTTGTTGCTGAGGAGGAGGGTTTGTGACAGGAGCCCTTCTAAAACGAGCATGACCGGTTCTCGATCGACCCAGTAAGGAAATCATCTTCTTGAAGTTATTGACTGCTACATCTGCAACCGCCTTAATCTCCTGGGCCGGTGGGGGGTCCGAAGAGGAGGGAGACGATTCTTGATAGAGCTGTTGCTTCTCTCTCGGCTGACTCTGCGAAAGCAATCTGATAACCTCCTCGACGCCTTGAATCCCAGCAGACGCCGCCTCTCGCAGAGCATTCTCCTCCGTGTTGGCTGCCGTCGCTGCAAAACTATCGGCACCATAACCCATCATCAACTCCACCGCCATCTCTCCAAAACCATCCAAGACAACACCCTTAGATATGGATGGGTATAAATATACAAAGACCAAGAAGAGAGAAAATCTTTAAAAAGGAAAGATGATGAAGCGAGCACAAACCGAGAAAATAAATACAAAAAGGAAAAGCAGAGATGATGAGAAAAGGGGGAAGGAGAAGGGGAAGGGGAAGGGGAGGGGGAAGGGTCGAGAGTCAAACTGATGCCCTCCCAATGCAAGGCATCGTGTCGTTTATGAGGATATTGCCGTCAAACCCCCGATCCATTCGTATAACGCCACGTGTCAGGGCTTTTGTCAGGACATTGACCGCCTCTTTAAGTGCGGGTCCATGGCAACGGGATAAAACCAGTTGGAGACCGTGCAGAGATGATGCCAATGAAGGATAAAGTCAAAAGATTGAGATGAACCGTTGGATTGGTAACAGAAGAGAGAGAGAGAGAGGGTTTTAGTTGGAGACAGTGAGGTAGGGTTGACCTTTAACAGCTTTTAATGCAAAAGTCATTGAGTGCGGAGATGGGGTGTATGGGTCCGCCAGGCTCGTCTTTTACCGGACACCGGAAGCTGCGTCAAAGCGTCATCCCACAAGCGACATGGGATTCTTTCTCTCTCTTTAGTTTTTCTTCTACGGTTTTCTACTCGTGGCCCCCACCAACATTTTCCATGATCACATCTGCACCGTTCATACTTGTCGAGATCGATTCTGGTAGGAGAGGTCACACCATGCATGGACTTGTGGGGTGGTGGCCGTTGAAAAAGTTTCTCGCCAGTTACTTCATATACAGTAATGAGAAGTGAAGGAGTTTGGTCAAAACTAAACTTGATTTCAAACATTTCGCCGGAATTTGTGCGAATCAGATAATTAAGATTTTATTAATAAAAACCCACTTATCATTTCGGCTACATTAATGGAATAAATGGTTGGAACGAAGAGATCCACACGCCAAAGCAAATCGATCAGAAATGAAGGTCAACTTCACACGCTTTCTCAAGCTTCTCTGATCAAATTTCAATTAATGACCAAACAAAAAAACTGTTCACAGATTTGGCAATAGCTATGTTTCTTCTGTCTTCCTTTATCCCAATTTAAAAACAGTTTATATATAGTATTTTTTAATTTATAATAATACTATAAAAATAAAAAAACTTATTTATTTATTTTATAAAATTATCAAGTATTATATTTTTTTTTAAAATTAAACCCACTTTAAATTAATTGAAGATATAACCGAAAGTGTTTATATTGAAAAAAAAAAGTGTAATTGATACTTAACACGGTTGGAGAAAAGGAGGGAAGCTTACAAGCAAATAGCTTGACTTGGCATTTGATGAGCGACTTCATTTTGAACTTAAAGGTTGATGGGCCACATTCACATTATTAGTCATACCATATTTTTGTTACTTTTAATGGAAGAAAACCCAAAAAAAAAAAAAAAAAGCAAAAAGAAGCAAACCCTCTTTAACAAATTTTATTAAATTGAAAAGGCTAATTTTTTTTTTGTTCAATTGGGCAAGAACTGTGTTCATGAAGAGTGGGTAATCCTCCCTGATTCATGAAAGTTTTGAAATTCAAATGAGAGGTTTGACTTGAATCTATCTAATTCAAATTACCAAAAACGGAACAGGAAAACCATGGCACTGACATTTAGTGCATAGAAGTCACGTTTTCAGTAAAGTATAATAAATCTCATTAAATTGTCTTCAGTTTTTTCCTCGCAATTCCTTTTGACTTTCTGGTCGTAAGTTCTTTATTCCCGCGGTTATGAGGATATTTCTTTGTTTCAAACAAATACGTCAGAATTTTGAACAGTGTTAAAATTTATTTAATAATATAAAAAATTAAAATCTAATTAATTAATAGAATTACTAATAAATAATGGGAAATCTAAAACTGATTTCTTCTTTTGATTAATTGTCAGCATTTGAGTTATATTTCTTTTAATTTTTATTTGTAAGTATTTTATTTACATTATATTTTTTTTATAAAAATATCATAAAAATTTTAATATTTATTTTATATTATCAATTAAATTTTGATCATATTATAAAAAATAATAAATTAAATTAAATATTATTAAAAAATTTAAAAATTAAAAATATTTAAATTGAAGATTTTATATCAAAATTTTTGACTTAAAAATTTTTGTTGATGTAATAAAAATTTAAATTATTATTATAAGAAGTTTTATTTTTTAAATATATAAATATTACTGCTAAATTTTTAAAAAATTTATAAAAAATTTATGGTAAAAATTATTTTAAGGGATGAATTCAAAATGGGGTGATGGTGCTGCAGAGCTTTAGGTTTAATATTGCAAGCATATAGCTTAGCATTGTTAATAAATGATGTTTTCAAGCATCAAATGATTTTGCTAATGGTCAACTCTGTAAAATTTTCTAGGCTTAAAGGGGATCAGCCTCCTACAAATTCATTTATTGTGACACCGGCAGGTGAGCAATATGCAACTATCATCTCGCCATCAGAAATTAAATAAATTCTTTGACGCCACTAATTTCATTGGAAGAAATAAATTACATATAAAACTAGCATGCCTTTTCATAAATTCTGAAAAATGCACCATCAAATGTAAATCTTGATAAATCAAATCAAATTTATAGTTGGACAACAATGGGAGTCCCATTTAAAAATTACATCCCCACGAAAAATTCACAAGCAATTAGGTTAAAATGTCTATAAGCAAACTCTAATCAAAACATATTTTTCAAAAAAAAAATTGAAAAAGAACATGAGTTTTTTATAATAACATTTTAATCATATTATGTTATTTTATAATTTTTTATTGCATGTCAAACTAAACTTTGTTTGAAATACCCAATTAAATAAAAATATAACTTCAACAACTTGTTTACATGACCAAATTAAGATTCTCTAGTCTTGTTCAAATTAGAAAAATGGATTTTCAACATTGAAAATGTCTTAGACTTGCTTTGATCATGATGAGGAAACAAAAATTCTTATTCCATTCTATCAAGACATGGAGACCTCCACTAATTCTTATAAATTTTAATATGTCGATTTAATTAATTGAATATTTAATTTTTTTTCATTTGATCTAATTAAATTAGACTTTAACTTTAAGTGTTATGAAAAACTACTCAAATGAATTTTGTATTCTATTTTAAATTTATAATTTAATCAAAATTCGATTGAAGATTGTTTTTATGAATTTTTGATAATCCAAAATAAAAAAATATTTTCAATGTTACAATTATTTTTAAATTCTTTTTTATGGTAACTTGAACATTTTCTTTTTTTCATTTAAAAAAATTTAAGTCAAAATTTATAATACAAGATCTTCAATTTGAATAATGTAATTAAAAAATTGATCATCAAAGAATATACTTGTAAACTTGCAAAAAAAAGAAAAAAAAAAGGAGTATCAAGTTCTAACTAACATTCGTTCATGTAACTAAGTAAGGATATGTGAATAATAAAATGTGAAAAAGGAAATTATGCTACTTTTGAGGCTTATTTGATTCTTAATTTATAGATATGAAAGTACGATGTAAAATTTTTTATTTTTTATTTTAAATTTACTTAATATAAAATAAATTTTTACATAAAATCTTAAAACATATCTTATGTAATGAACTAAAACATTATTTGAAAAAATAACCATAATAAACTTTAAATCATGTATCACACCGTAACAAATCTCTAATTACAGAATTTTGGAGCCCGTTAACAATGGTTAACATTTAATAAATGGTGCAAATGGATTTTTAAATTAAATTGGTCAAACCAATCAAACTATTTTCTTCTCATAATCCTTTTTATCTTTCTTTTCCATCAATCGACATTGAGCAAAAAAAAAAAAAGATAAAAAATATACATTTTTTGATTCAGGGTTATTCTTTTGCTGGATATGAGGTTAATAAAAAGCAAGTAAAAATTGATCGGTGGTCCATTGTTACTTTTCAGATTTTGGTTAGGGTTACAAGTCAAAAGATCAAGAATATTGAAATGTTCTTGAATAATGAAGTTGTGGTTAAATAATTAATTGGTGGAGATGCTGTGAAAAAGAGAGAAAAATGTACAATGAGACTAATGAGTTTTGGTGTGACATGGAAGGAAATGTGAAGAGATTATTCAAGTTGAGAGGTATAGTTGTAAATGTCCCCCAAGACAAGCAGGTGATCGTTGTGAGCATCCTGGTGTGTTTTGCGGTCTAACATTCATAGTGCCAAATGCTTGGTTGAAGTTGATGTTTATGATTGAAGGGAAGCACCAATGGCTCTCTCACAAGAGAACCCACAATAAATCAGTTAATAGTTGGTCCTGATCACTAGCATTGGTCTCCTCTTAGTAACTCTTATTAATATTTTAATAGTTTCATATAATTCTTCCATCTTGATTACCAGAAGATCATTTCTAAATGGAAGTAATAGTAACACAAATATGAGTACCATTCATCTCTTTCTTTGAGTTTAATTCTTGATATTTTCGCTTATGTCCCAGTAGAAGATCTACTCGATGTCCCTTGAAGATATACTCAATGTTCTTTCTTTTTAGAGCTACAATGACCATATTGAGGTGTCTAAGTGACTTATCAAAGTACGTGCCTAATCAAAAAATTAGTCATGTTGGTTGATGAAGATGCAAGAATTAGAGAAGCAAAGGTAGAAGCTAAACGACCATTAACTATATACAAAATGAAAGTACTAGACAAAAATTGCACCTGTGGTATAAACATGTTCTGTTATGCATAACCCGATGTCCCTTAAAGAATGTTAAGGGTCTTTCTTTTTTTTTTTTTTTTTTGAGTTGCAATAGCTATAATAAGGTGTCTAAGTGACTTATCAAAGTATGTGCTTAATCAACAAATTAGTCATGTTGGCTAATGAAGATGCAAGAATTAAGGAAGCAAAGGTAGAAGCTCCATGACTATTAATTATGTGCAGAATGAAGGTAACTTGACAAAATCTGCACTTGTGGTATAGACATGTATTGTGCTGCATGAGGATTAATATTTGCAGTGGAGGTGGAATGCGTCCTCTGTAGTGGAGGTAATTTCATCCGTCTATACCCTAATTTGCTTTACCTTTTATATAAAAGTGTAGGGATTAGAAGGAACTTGTGTATGTTTGTTCCAAGAAGAATATCCCTTGATATTATATATTTCCTTTATAATTCTCTAAATTAGTAAGGTTCTTTCTTGCTCTCCTTGTTTGGAGAAGCTTCCCTGTGAATGTAGGCGTTTGCCAAACCATAACGTAATCCCTGTGCATTTCTTCTCCTTTCTTACTATTTTATAGTTATCAATTATTAAAATAGCTACTACTTTACTAATGAGATGGAGATTCTAGCCATGATAAAGAGCATGCTGCAAGAAGATTGGCCACTAAAAATAGATATAAAGTCCAATTTTATCTTTGAATATTAGAGTTTATGATAGTTTGGTTCTATATAGTTCATCCTAATAAAGAAAGTAGGTGATGTTGTATTTGGTAATTTCATGTTTTGTGGTTAGTAATTGTAGGGGTTACTATTTATGTTAAGAAGATTTTTAACAAGAAAGATACAATAAAGACCAGATTTTAGTAGTTATCACAAGTGTACATAGACTTATCAAGTATTGGATAGATTATGATAAAGATGATCCTAAAGTTCCTAGCATGATTCAAGGTGTTAATCATTCACACCTTTAATTTCTCGTGCTATAAGCCTTTTATTCATAGATTATAGTCATTGCAATTCATGATAATACGAGAAGATTATCTTTATGATCAACTCTGCAATCAGTTGTTAGAATCAATAGGTCTTCAAATCGTTCATTTGAAAAAATTGAAACCTTTCTTATCGGATGATCATAATACTTCTCAAAAATCGAAATTCTTGATCAATGAAGGAACAATATCACCATTTTTGTTCAATAAGATACCAAAGTGGATGATTGACTCATTCCATACTAAAAAGAATCATGGGATATCATTGAGAAATAGGAACGACCTTCAACAAAAGGGTACCTATACCCAAAACCGACACAAGTGGGTAGGTAGAGAATACTTAGGGGTGCGAGACAACTCTGTCTAAGAAACTCGGCAAAATAGCCCCGCAACTTCAAGAGAAGGGGTGCCTCATCATAAAAGGGGTCGCAGTGACTAAGCCCAAGCGACTGTTTATCAAAAACATAGGTCTTCGCAAAGTCATAAGATCATATATGGGGGCTGACGCCTATCCAATGCCAGAAGGTCAAGGAAGTTAGTGATTTGATGACAGGGGAGCCGACGACCGAAGCCCCAGTGAACGGTGGTCGTAACTATAACGGTCCTAAGGTAGTGAAATTCCTTGTCGGGTAAGTTTTGACCCATAAGAAAGGCATAACGATTTGGGCACTGTCTCAGAGAGAGGCTCGGTTAAATAGACATGTCTGTGAAGATGCAGACTGCCCACACCTAGACAAAAGACCTTATGAAGCTTCACTGTTCCCTGGGATTGGCTTTGGGCTTTTCCTGCGCAGCTTAGGTGGAAGGCGAAGAAGGCCCTAAAAGTTTGATTTCAATGTTTGAGAAATTTTGAAAAGAGAGATTTCTTGCATAAAAAGTATCTAGAATCCATGTATTCAAGCTAATAAGATACTTTCCAAGCAAGAACACTGAGAGTGGGAGGAGTAAAGAAAAAGCATACAAAGAAAGAGACAAAAGAGGAAAGTCAAAGATTTGATTTTTGTAGAAAAAGAAAGTAAAAAATGTGAAGAGAGCATGAACTATGCCTCTCTGCCTCTCAAAGTCCTTCCTTCTCTGTTATGGAAGGATGATTGTTTAATAGAAAAAGTTAGAAGAGCATAAACAAGAAATTGGTATTGAACATAGCACTAGTACACGGGTGTCTTTTCATGACAAACTCGTGGGTTCTTTTACGACGATGTTTGGGTTCATAAGGACAATGGTATTCATATTGTAGAGTTTTTAGATAAAATCCAAGATTTCATGGCCTTATTGATGATGAATGTGGTAGTGTTACATTTAGTGGGATGTTTCATAGGGTACAAAATACTTTGCTCTAAGATGGAGAATTTATGGAAGCCTTTGTGTGCTTACAAGGTTATTGATTTGAAAAATGACTATTATATGGTCATGTTTAAGAACTCATAAGAGTCTACTGATGCTTTGTTGAAAAGGTTAGACACTACCTTACTATCCAACCATGGAGCCTGTCATTTAGTATTAATGATAATAATTTAGCCTCCTTAGCAGCCAAGGTTAGATTTCCTAGCTTTTTTTTCACAATACTACCATGGAAATGTCTTACATACCTTGGCTAATATGGTTGAAAAGCCATTACATATTGATTATAATACTCAATCGGCTTAACATGCTAAATTTGCTAGGTTTTCCATTGAACTTGATTTAAGGAAACCTTTGGTCTCTCGATTCAGTATTGATCGAAGGATTTAATGTGTTGAGTATGGGGATTTACCCATAATATGTTACTGTTATGGTTGTTATGGGCATACTAGTGATATGTGCTCGTTTAAGGAGAAGGTGAATCAGGGTTCCATGGTGGTCAACTGTGGTGAGACGAGTGGTACAATGAAGGCTACAAAGGTGGAAAACTACTTAAAAAGGCAGTTGACTCTTGCTCAAGTCTTTAGATGCATGCATTTAAGAAAGGAAAAAGGACACTAATAGGCTTAATCTTAATGGTAAGAAAGGGAAAGAATAAATGATTGTTAAGGATGTTTGTGCTGGGGTACAACCTAGTATTGTCATGCAAAGTCATGTTATGTACCCAACTAATCAGGTTTCTAAGTGTCTCATGTGAAATGTTTATAGCTTTTCCTTGTTTGTTAATGTTCACAAGAGTGAACCATTTTTGATTTTGATCTATGTCCAAATGACTCTTGATCTAGGGAGCCCTACATATAATGGTGCATCATAAGGAAGTTGGTGAATGTGGCATGAATTAATGTATTACAGTGGAAAAATTTATCGGTCTCTAAGCTGTCCAAGAAGAGACTTCTGTGCATTGGAGGCCTCTTGATAGAAAGTAGTTGTTAATTTGAATGAAAGTTGAAAATCAGCTCAAAAAGTGAAAAAGTGGCGGGAAAGAATCCTTTAGGTGTTATAAGCCAGTTAAACATGCCGAAAGAGCTTATTGCAGACGTGTAAGGTTTCACCAATAAGAATAAAATGAAAGATATTGAGACTCTTAAGGGTTCTGATACTATAATAAATAAGGAACTTAATGACTGTTAAGAATAAATTTTAATAACAATTCTAATAAAACTGGCATTAAAAGTATTTTTTAATAATTTTGAAATAAATATAAAATTTTTACATATAAATTATCCAAAACCTACATATATAAAATTCTTCTTATCAATTACATCTCTTCCACATATCTGCATCTTGTACACATCGATATAATTCTCACAATATCCAAACAAAGCTTTTTTCATCAAAATTACAATGCAATATATAAATATTACACATTTCAATTAAATTTGGTCAACACATATAAGTACATAATTATCAAATATACCAATGCTTGTTCTTTCTATACAGTTCAATGAAACAACTATACTATCTTTCTTCCTTTAACATAATTACACCAAAACTTCAATAAAACAATTTTTTCTTTCTATACACTTCAATATCATTCTTACTCAAACCATCATTACTTTTTTCGTGTTTGAAAACACGTCAATATAATCCAATCTAAAAAGTAATAAAAGATGAAGAAAGAAAAAAAAAAAACTTGATCTCATAATTGAACTCTACATGTACAATACATGAGTTCAAATACACATTATCATATACAATCTTGAAAGTTCAACTATATCAATTCAATGTTGTTCATGTCTATAAGAATCTTTAAGGTTCAACTTTCTAATATGGCACTACAAAGAAACTGTCCAAGCTCTTTTCTAACTTCATCAATATCCACCAACTATATTTAACAAAAAAAATAATCAAATCAAAACTTCACTAAATTAATTATTTATCTATTTAAGATTTAACTAATATTAAATTAAGTTAATTATAAAATCAATATAAATTTGAAAAAATATACTAAATCTTACCTAAAAAAATTTATTCAAACATAAATTCATTGAACTAATATCTACTTAATTTGTCAAAATGTAAATTCATAAAGTAACATTTACTTAATTCATTAATTAATCTAAAATTTTTAAAAATTATCAAACAATAAATCATCAATATATACCCATTCATAGCTAATTTATTCATTACTAAAAAACATAAATTTCACTAATAAAAGTTTATCAAACACACTTAATGAAGAAAATCTCAAAATAATATACATTATCAATTCGTTCTTTAAATAGAAATCAAATTAAATAAAAATTGTAATAAAAGCGTCCATAAAAAAATTTCGAATCTACTAAAATCCTTACATGTTTGAATGCCAAGGATAAAGAGAAAATAAATGAATGAAAGCGAAAGGCATGGCTACTCTTTTTAAAGATTGAGAAAAATGAGAGAGGAGGAGTAAGGAAAGAGCAAAGTAGGGTTTCTTTGAAGAGGAGATGGAGAAATATGTGCAGTTGCTGCTTCGAAAGTGACAGTTGCTGCTCCGAAAGTGACTGTTGCTGCTTTTAGAGAAAAGGCGGCTAGGGCATCTCTTTAACGTCAATTTCATGGGAATTAACATTAAAAACTAATAATTCTAGCCTTTTAATGTCAATTTTAAATAAGCTGACATTAAACGCATCTTTTAATATCAAATTTCTAGGAACTAATATTAAAAATTATTAGTGATTTTTTAATGATAGTTCTTGAAAAAACTGCTATTAAATTATTGTCAAATATTATAATTTTTGTTGTAATGCAAAACTCTAATATCATTGGATTATTGATGATATGGTGTGTTTTCTCTTTAATTATTAATTTTTTAATGATTGATAATCAATTTAATTTTTCATGGAATTGACAGGGAGCTTTGAGCTTAGGGTTTTACTAAGTGTTACCTTCTTTTATGCATATTTATAGCCTTTTTTTTATGGTGTTAATGGAACCAGGCATTAGTGGTATGAAAGTAGCCAGAGTTATTCAAGCAAAGAACTATTCAAAATACTGTAAAGCTGACGTAGATGATTTTTTGAAGGGCATTTGGATCCTATGGAATGATGTTATAGATATTTATATCCTAGAAAGCTCTTGGCAATTTTTTCTTTATGAAAGTCCAAGGTTTATGTGATAAAGATTTTCTTTTCATGGTCATTTATGCTATCCTTAATCTTTCCAAGTGTATGGCCTTTTGGAAAGACATACATGATCTTGCAGTATAGGTATCTTTGATCCTTAGGTGGCAAGTGATAGTTTTTACTCCATCTTAGTAAGTGATGAGAAGGTTGGTTGCTCGAATCGTATGGTTAAGATATGTTCAAAGTTTGCTTATTGGAAGCAAAATTGTTTCATGCATGACATGGGTTTTAATGGGCCTCGTTTCACATGGATTTGGGGCTTGCTAAGTGAACATTTTGATAAATTTGTTTGTAATGATAAGGCACAAGACTACTTTAGGACCTTGATTTTTGTTTTATTAACCCGTCTTTGATGTCTAATAAGAAAAAATTGACTAGAATGATTGTTGCTTAGTATTTTTATTAAGGATTGGGGTGAGTTCGTAAAGTGTAACTGGCATTCTAATATTCTAGTGCAGTGTACTGTTATGGGTTTTATGGATCACAGCCATGCAGTGGAATGTTAAATGTTTTTCGCCACATTTTTGATTGGAAGAAAATAATTCTTACGAGGATTCGTGGTGCTAAATCAGCTGTTGAAAGGCATCGGTTAAATAATTTATCAAACCTTGAGGAGGAATTACTTGCTTTAGGAGTACCGAGTCAATTTTGGATGAAGAAGTGTTATTTTGGTGTCAAAAGGCACATAGCAATTAGGTCAAATTTAGTGATAGAAATACCTAGTATTTTCATGCATTATCAAAGTAATAATGTAGGCATGTCAATTTGAGAATGATAAATCTGACCAATAATTAATGAAGCATTGATTGTAATATTGAGGGGCCAGATGCTATAAGATTCTTTTCTTCTATTTACACCAATGATTAGTTTGTGTAATGTGACTCATAAGTTAATTACTAAAGTCATTGCAAATAGGTTAGAACACATTATGACTAAAATGGTGAGTCTTATGCAATCAACTTTTATGGAAGGGCATCATATAACAAATAATATCATTATTATCCAAGACATTCTTAGTTCTATCCTCAAGAAATAGGCGAAGACGAGACTTATGGTAATTAAAGTTGACCTTGGAAAAGCTTCTGACAACTTAATTTAGGAGTATATTTTACAAACATTAATAAATATTGGTATTCCCAGCATGTTTACTAATGTCATCATTAAGTGTATCTCGAGTGCTCTATGAAGATTTCATGGGGGAAGACTACTCCCACTTTTTATTGGACTAGAGGGATCCAACAAAAGGACCTTATGTCTTCCTACATATTTATTCTTTGCATGGAAAAACTATCTCAAGCAATTGTAATTAGAGAAAAGAGGAGGAATTGGTAGCCTTTTAAGACTTTTAGGAATGGACCTGCTTTTTTGCATATGTTTTTGTTTTAGTGAATAATCTCATGTTATTTGCTAATAAGGTGGATATGAATCATGTTAGTATTATGCAGAGTCTTTGGTGTTTTTTGTATTGACTCAGGTCATAAAATAAGCAAAGATCTTAAATTTTTTATTTCTCGCCTTATATTGATAGTAGCATGGCTAATACTATATATTATATAGCAACTTAGTTTCTAAAAAACTACTATATGGATCGATACTTTGGTGTCCCCTCAATCCATGGCAAAATTAAAAAATCTATATATAGTGGCATTTTGGAGAAAATGAAAAGAAGAGTTAATAATTGGTGTGCCAAGAAGCTTTCTCTTGCATGCCGAACCACTTTGGGCAGAGCTTCCCTTATGACTACTCTATCTTATGTCATGTAAACCTCTTTATTGCCTATTAATACATGTGATAAGATTGACAAAGAAGTTCGATATGCTTTGTTTGGTGGAATACAGATAGAGTTAGGAAGGTCAACTCAGTCTCATGGAAGACTATTTGCCAACCTAAGAAGAGAGGGGCTAGGGTATTTGATTGACTCATTCATATAATGATGTCCATCTTATCAAGCTAGCTTGGTCTTTGATGAAATATCTTGAGAATTTATGGTCTAAAATCCTTCTTCCCAAGTATAAGTGGAATATTATAGAAGTGAATAATATAAGAGTTTAGAATCCTTCCTTGATTTAGAGAGGTATTGCTTGCAATTAGGAAAGAATGTCTAAAAGAGTTAGTTAGCCCCTTATGAATTGTTAACGAGCTTGATTTTGGGTGATTCTAAATGGACCAGCCTTCAGGAGCCCTTGATTTTATATGTGCGTGGGGTTATACATGCCATTGATTTGTGTAAAAGAATGTGCGACTATATCATGGATGATGGGGGATTTGAATGGTAGAAATTTTAGCATTACTTAATTGCTCATGGCTATTAGTCATGTTGCAAGTATCAAGCCTCTTTCTTGCATGGACGATGAATATACCATCTTTTGGAATTTATCTTTAAAGTGGTAAGTTGACGGTTAAGAATGCACACACATATGCTTTTATTGAGCAGGATAATTGGAATGAATTTGGTCATGGAATAGGACTGAAGAATCAGACTCTTTCTTTAGCTTTGCAAGGGTCGCTGACCAATGTTGAACATACACAGAGGTATTTTGCGACATGTTGCTAATGAAAGCATTATTCATATGCTTTAAGGTCTGCAAACATGCTATGAGTGTGTGGTTTAAGTTGGTTCCTAGCCATTGTATTGGGGGAGCTTCTTTATTATTAGTGTTTCGAGAACTAGTTCATTGGTAATCTGATATGCCCTTAAGTTTAAAAAACTATGAGAGCATGAAATAACACTCTTCGAGTGAGTGTCAGCTCCAAATTGTAAATGGAATAAAGAAGGAAGGAAGAAGGAAACAGGAGAATGATGAGAGAGAAAACTTTTGGATTCATTTCGTACCTTTTCGCTTGTCTAACAAACTATTTATATTGTTCATAACATGCATGGTTTTGGAAAGAACCATGCAACTGTAATTTGTTATACGTAAACCCTATTAACCAATTAACAAATATAATCAACTATCCATGCTGGCTTTTTTAGAGCATATTTGGGTCTTCCTTTTTGAGCTTACTCTTGCTTTTCTACAGATTGAGTGCCTCCTTCTGATCTCACTGAGGTTGTACCATTCCCATTGGCTTAAGAAATCACCTTATCCTCAAGGTGAAAGTCAGGATAGCTATGGCAGAAGTCATGAAATGGCTCACATGTTGCACTCTTCGGGGAGCTGTCATTCCACTGAATTAAGACTTGTCGTTCCATGTTGCCCTGTTTCAACACTTGTTGAGAAGCACAAATAGCAGTAGGAAAAGATAAGGGTTTATGATGTTTTGAGTTATGTGGAAGCGAGTAAGTTTCAACATTGTCCACACCACGAAATGGCTTCAACAAGGAGATTTGAAACACTAGATGTATCTTAGATTGAGGAGGTAAATCCAATCGATACCCGAATGGTCCGATGTGTTCCAAAATAGAAAAAGACCATAATATCACCTAGCAAATTTTTGGGAAAAACGGTAAGTCACTGATAATTGCCAGTATGGCTATAAGTGAACTAACACTTTATCACCAATAGAGAATTCTAGTTCTTGTCAATGGTGATTAACCTTTCATTCCATTCGATGTTGGCTTATCGAAGATTAGCTTTTAAATAGCATAACAAAGCATCATGATCCTGGAGAAGTTCATCGAGTGCTTGAATGGAAGTAGAGTTCTTGGAATATGGTGAAATAGTTAGAGATAAACAACCGTAGAGTGCTTCAAAGGTGTGAAGGGTGTCATTTTAATGCTGCTATAGTAAGTGGAATTGTAACAAAATTCTGCCCAACCCAAATAAGACCGTGCGGTAGGACGATCATGACTAAATGCTTGGAGATACTGTTCAAGAATTCGATTGATCACCTCTGACTGACCATCTGTTTGAGGGTGGCATGCTGTGTTATGTTTCAAAGTGGTGCCACTCAATTCGAGTAATTTTCTCCAGAAGTTACTAAGAAATACGGGACCCCGATCAGAGATGATGGAACTTGGAAAACCATGGAATTTAACGATCATATTTGCAAATAGCTCGGTAACTTTGATTCCTGTAAAATTAGTGGGTGAGGCTCCAAAGTGTGCCAATTTGGTGAGGCAATCAATGACCACTAAAATCACAGTGAAACCTCGAGAAAAAGGTAAACCCATGATAAAATTCATTGTGACTGCATCCTAGACAACTAATGAAATTGATAGTGGTTGGAGTAAACTTGTAGGAGTTTGAGTGAAATACTTAGTCTGTTGAGAAACCAAACATGCAAGAATGAATTATTCCACATCTCATCTCATATGAGGCCAAAAGAAAACGGTAGAAAGCCGGATCAAGATACTTTTAACTCTAGAGTGACCGACCCAAGGTGTAGCATGAAATTCCATGTATGAGGATCATCAAGGTAATCTTTCTAAGCTTTCTCAATGTTCCTCAGTGGGAGAGTTTTAGTTAGAATTTAAGGATTTGATGAATAAGGTTACGGGCGTTTTTGAACAACTATTGATTTTCTTCTTCACTATTGGATTGAAACCTTCTATTCAGCATGAGCTGTTACTATCAAAACCTTCATCATTGATGAAAACTTTTGTCTTAGCTCCCGTGTATGAAGCTCGTATGGCAAAATCCTTACAAGACAATCCTTCATGGTCTAACTAGTCATCCAAATGCAAATACTTCCTCCCTTCATCACTTAAATCTATTACTACACCGCCCTCTTATTCCATGTCTCATATCTCATTTCCTTTATCTACCATATCTTCTTCACCAGTTAAACAATCCTCTATGCCACCGTTATTATCCACCCTTACTCCACTTGTTCGTTGACTCTTACTGACTGAACTCTATGAAAAAAGAGACAAATGTTTGTGTTATAACTATGACAAAAAATGGAGTGCATTGCATCATTGCCATAACAAGTTTTTCTTGTTGTTGGGTACAGATGATGAGGTTAGTGACATGAAAAAACTTCCACGGCTTGAAAATAAGGCACAGGATGAGCCCTTGGTGACGGGTGATATTTCCGGCCTTAATGCCTTGTTCGAACAAGCTAATCCACACTCGCTCCGTCTGCTTAGTCAGTGTGGCTCCTACAATTTTTAGGTGTTGATTGGCAGTGGCAGCATACACAATTTTATCAAGCCTCTGTTAGCTGAGCAATTGGGTTTATTGGTGCAATCCATTAATCCTTTTCGAGTTTATATTGGTAACAGTGATTTTCTTATTTGTAAATTCTTTTGTCCTTCAGTGACGTTAATTGCGCAAGGTCATGAGTTTTTGGTTGATTTATATGTCTTGCATATAAAAGGTCCGGATGTAGTTTTGGGTATTCAATGGCTACAATTGCTAGGTAAGGCGTCTCATGATTATACTGCTTTGACTATGGAATTTGTTAAGAATGGTTCAACTGTCTTCCTTAAAAGAGATCACTTTCCATTTCCTCGACAGATCTCTTTCACTCAATTACAGGCTCTTATCACTAATGAGGATGTTCACAGCTTCTTTGAGTTGCACAACCTTCACGAAACCAAGAGTCCTTCTCCTCTTTTAGAGACTATTACCTTGAATTTTTCACCTAAATTGCCATAGGCTATTATTGCCTTATTAAATAAGCATGCCTCCTTATTTCTCCCACCATAAAGCCTCCCTCCCCATCGTGTCTTTAACCATAAGATACATTTATTACCCAACTTCACCCCTATTAACGTACGCCCTTATCATTACCCTCACTACCAAAAAACTAAAATGGAGAAATTGGTTTAGGAAATGTATGATTAAGGTGTTATCAGAACCAAGTCAAAGCTTATTTTCTTCTCCGATTCTTTTTAATAAGAAGAAAGATGGCTCGTCTCGATTCTGTGTTAATTATCGGGTTTAAATGCAATCACCATAAAAGATACATTTTCCATTCCTACCATTGATGAATTATTGGATGAGTTTGGGGGTGCTACAATTTTCACTAAATTGGATCTTTGAGCTGGTTATCATCAAATTCGAGTCAATGATCGCAAAATTTATAAAACTGCATTTCGCACACATGACGGCCACTTAATCTGCAGAAAAGCAAATGTAAGCTGAAAAAAGAAGACCCAAACGTGCTCTGAAAAAGCCAGCATGGATAGTTGACTATATTTATTAAATAGTTAATGGTTGTTAAGAAGTTAAGTAATAAGGTTTACGTAGAATAAATTACAGTTGCATGGTTTCATGAACTGATAATGTTTGGCTATGCAATTGAGATTGGAGAGCTTTAACCGTAGCTAAGATATCAGATTCTGCCATGGAATGGAAAATCAATGAAAGCACTAGTTGATACGCCCTTAAGTTTAAAAACCTATGAGCGTGAAACGACACTCTTCGAGCAAGTGTCAACTCCAAATTATAGACGAAAAAAAGAAGGAAGAAAGAAATAGGAAAATGATAGGAGAAGAAACTTTCAGATTCGTTCCATACCTTTCTGCTCATCTAACAAACTATTTATACTGTTTATAACATGGATGGTTCTGGAAGGAACCATGCAACTGTAATTTGTTATATGTAAACCCTATTACTTAACTTCTTAAACCATTAACCAGTTAATAAATATAGTCAATTATCTATGCGGACTTTTTTAGAGCATATTTGAGTTTTTCTTTCTGAGTTTTTTTCTTGCTTTTTTGTAGATTGAGTGCCTCCTTTTAATCTCATTGAAGTTGTATCATAATCTTTGCAAAAAGCATTGGGCTCAACATATTGTCAATTGTCCAATTCTTTTAAAACAAGTGTGAGATTGTTTTTTAACATATTTTGTTTCTTGTTAAAAGATTAAATAGAATGATCACCAATCAAGAAACTCAAGGGAATTAAATTCTAATAAAAGTGCTATACTTTATTGTTGTCTAATAAAGACGTAATAACCATTTTTACGTGAAATAATCTCAGTTTGCATTTCTTCGTAAATAATAACTAAAACATATAAGTAATAAAGTTAAGCAACTAAAAAATATATTTTCTAGTGCAACTAATAAAAGAAAGTGAGGAAACTTATACTCCTAGATAACAAAGAAGATTTTATTCAATAAAGATTACTTAAGAAAATGTACAATTAGTTCCCAAAAAAGTAAAAATAAAAAAATAAAAATAAAAACATAAAGTGCGAACTATTTGGAAGTCATTTGATAAGTGTATGCCTCAAAGAGAAGGAAACAAAGCTATTAATAAGAGACAAAATTTAGTAAGTCATTCATTTGGATTAAACATTCTGAAATTTGATGACATTTCGAAGGGAAAAAAAATCAAAATATTTGTAAGATGATAACAATTGACATAATTTATCTTTTCTCCTTATGTTCAACTCTTAACTTGGTGCGATATTTTTTGGATCATATCACATCAATGTCATAATCAATTCTTTTTAACATACTATAAAGTTTGAAGATCATTCTTATATTTTAATTTTTTTAAACAATATTGTATCTTATCAAAAGGGTACTTATAATATATATATATATATATATATATATATATTTTTTTTTTTTCCCTGTCTTCAAAAATTCTATAATGATATTTGATTAAATGTAGCTAACTGATGAGTTAATAAATGAATTTAAACAATTTTAGTGTATTGTCCACACTTTCTCCTGACATATACAAAAACCAGAGAAACAACTCTCTATTTTACTTACTGTTTCTACTTTCTTCTTTCTTAGTTTCTTGATTCTTATGGAATTGCATGATTCTTTTTCGTAAGTTCAAAGTCTATTGTTGTTGATGGACCTTTGCGCCCTATAAATAAAGTTTTTGCCTTGATCTCTCAAGAAAAACCAAAAGAAGATGGGTATTAACACAAATAGTAGTTCTGATACTGTTAATACCATGGCGTTTGCTATCGAAAGTGGAGAAATGCAGCAAAAGATATCTGGACCATGGAATTCCATTGAGGGCAGGGAAAAAAAAAAAAAAACTTTCTGTACACACTGCAAATCCCTTTGGTCACACAATTTAAAGATGCTTCAAGTTGCATGGATATCCTCCAGATTACAAATCTAAAGGAAGAAACAAACAAAATTGACATGTTAATGCTGCATCAGTTAACTAGGCAACATTGAACAGCCATTAATCAGCTTTTGAGGTAGCTGATCAAGGAATACCGAGCAATTTTCTTCAGACACTCGACAGTGATCAATGTCGACAACCCCTAGCCATGCCCTTCCAGCATCTGGCTTCGACATCTCAGACAAAGAATGATCAAAGGGAAATTTCAACTGGTTCATATGCCGCAGGTGTTTGCCTATCACTCTCATTAAATCAAGGTTTACATTCTGCAAATCAATGGATTATGGACTTAGGGGTTACCAGACACATTTTAATAGCAGCAGCTTTTATCTCCTTAAAACCCCTTTTAAATGCCACTATCACTTTGCCAAACCATAGCAGCATTCCAGTTCAATATTCCAGTAATGTTAAGCTCAGTCCAGAATTGATACTTCACAACGTCCCGATTGTGCCACAATTCAAATTCAACTTGCTATCAGTCAGTACTTTTACAACTGAGTCTTCATTCATAATTATCTTCTTTTCTGATCATTTTGTTGTCCAGGATACGTACAGAAAGAGGATGATTGGTGGGGCTAACATATTTGAAAGTCTCTATGTCTTAGATACAACCAAACTGGGTTCTTCATCGGCTGCATATATCAAAAAGTCTCAGAATATGTGTGGACTAGTAGACTTAATTGGGCATCTGCCTCACAAAAAGCTACTTATACTACACCCCCTACTGCAACGTGATACTACTGGACACAATTATGTCCAACCACGCTATATTTGTCCTTTGGCCAAGCAAAGATGAATGTCATTTGACTCCATTTGATTTGGTGCATTGTGATATTTGGGATTATTAATCATATTTCTTCTAACATTGGTTATAGATATTTTATAATATTGGTTAATGATTGCACTCGCTTTGCATGGATATTACTTTTCAAACACTGCTCGGATGAACAAGTAGTCATTCCCAGGTTCTTCAAGTTGGTAGAAACTCAATTTCATGCCACCATTAAAGTTTTTAGGTCAGATAATGCCAAAGAACTGAGGCGCAATATATATATATATATATATATATATATATATGTGTGTGTGTGTGTGTGTGTGTGTGTATATATTTCACACCAAAGGAGTTTTCCATCAATTCCTTTATGTGGAAAGACCACAACAAAATTCAGTGGTGAAAAGAAAGCATCAACACCTCTTGAATGTAGCTCGAGCATTATATTTCCAATTTAGGATTCCTATCAAATTCTGGACAGAATGTGTCTTGACAGCAACCTCCCTTATCAACCGAAACCCTACTCCATTACTAAACCATAGGACACCATATGATCTTCTTTATAAAATTTGACATTGATTACTCTGCTTTCAAGGCTTTGGGTTGTCCAGCCTTTGCATCTAACCTAGCTGCTCACAGAACCAAGTTTGTACATCGGTCTTGCATTTGTGTATTTACTGGATACCTTTTTGCGGTAAAATGCTACAAACTCTCTATGATATCAACTCCAAGCAAGTTTTCATATCTAGATATGTAACTTTCCATGAAAGTGAATCCCTTTTCCAAGACACTGCATCAAATGAGGATCTAATTTATCCTTTCCTAGATCTAGTCTTGCCAAGTTTATCTTAGATAGATCCTTCTTATCCACCTGCAGTTCCATGTCCATCAGCATCTACCGACACAGAACATCCTTTCAGTTCTGAGAACCGACCAGTTTCTTTACATGATTACGTTCCTGTTACAATGTCTGTTGATGATGAGTCACCTGATCCACAGGATATTGCTGTTGCTCCTACATCCAATTTCTCATGGGGGCACTGCCAGAGTATCAGGGCCTTCTTCTCACTTAAGAGACTACCCCTACAATCTCCTTGCACATAGACTTGGTGATTCTAGATCAGTAAACCATCCACTACATAAGGTACTCAATTACCATTACTTTTTCGCACGTTATGAAACTTTTGTTCTTCAAATCTGTACACAAAATGAGCTTCAATACTTCCATCAAGCCATTTAGTATCCCAAATGAAGAGCAGCTATACAAGTAGAACTCAATGCCGTTGAGCAATGCTTCCAGTGACTCATCAAAATGACGGAGATAATATTGGTTTTGTGTCGTTTAAGTTAGTCAGCTTGATGAGCTTGAAAGGGAGACTTGATGGAAGGCCATGTAAGCGTCCATTTGAGTTTCACCTTTGTACACATCAGCATAGCAGAACAAACTTCATCTAAAAGGAGTAGCTCGTTCTGTTAAAGTTGTGAGAAAACAGAAAAAAAGAAGAGAGTAAGAAATTGAGAGAAATTATAGAGAATTGTTGGATTTTGTAATTCAAATCTAGTCTATCTTATCTATGAGTTTCTCAATTACTGGATATGATTACTTGAAAAAAAACTGAGTATAATTTGCTAAGGTTGTACTGAAGTTCAATTGATCATCAGCTAAGATAGATTACGTTTATAGAGAAGTTTCGGTAAAACTTGAGCATCTAATGCTAAAATTAGTAAGTCCAATTGTTTACTGTACTAACAGAGGTATCAGATTTTTGGGCAAATACCTTCCATAAATTTATTTGTTAAAATTGAGATGATGCCATTTGACAAATTTGATATTGAGAAGTTCATTTGGAAGAATGACTTTGGTATGTGAAGGCTCAAAATGAGAGCTCTCTAGAGTAGACAATGTTTTAAACAACAGACTATTATTGAATGGATAGGTACAAAATTAATCATTTTAATTTTAAATTTATTGTTATAGTTATTGATTCTATTTGTTTTAAAATCAATGATTAAATGTATTCTTTATTATTGTATTCAAAATAATATTCTGCTTTCATAAAACTATTCCCATAATATCGCACGTAAAATCTTTTACACAATTACAATTAAATGTAACACATCAAATTATCTATATATATCAATTAATCACGTCTATTTATTCGATTTGTTACTTTTTAAATATAAGAGTTTTATTGATAAGACAAGATAAACAATAGAGTTTTATAAAACTTTTATCCCAAAAAAATAAGTTCAAAAAAGTAATAATAATCAATTTTATGTTAAGTTTTTTATCTTTTATTTTTAACTTTTAAAATAATTTCAATTACATGAAATATGATCACAATACTATTCTATTCATCTCGTTTATATATATATATAGGTAAAATTGAATTTCAACTCAATTTTACACTTACATCTTATAATGCAAGAGTCTGTACTTACATATCTAGTTCAATAGTTCAAACCTCCATATATACAAGAATTAATTGATTCCTTGAATTAACAATGACTTTAGGGACAAGTGTTGGTTAAAGGATATTTTTTTAATTAAATAAATCAATAAAATACCACCTTAACATATTAATTGCAAATCTTCAAAATAACAAATATAGGATCTATTGAAGTTTAATTAGATACATATTTAGTATCTAATACTTTTAACAAGAAACTCAGCGTGGTTATCACGTTGAAGCTCTAAGCTATGCATAAATTTTATATAAAAAAAATAAAAAATAAAACCTCGTATTAGGGTGGGGTATGAGTCGAAAATCAAATGAGCCACATTGCAGTTGGTCTTTATATCTAAACTCAAAAGATAATTTCTCATATTGTGACGAGATATAATTAGACTTGACTAAGGTTCGAGTTCGGTTCGATTTTGATTTCGAACCGTCGATTCAAGGTTCATGGTTAGAATCAACTAAAATCAAAACCGTTAAGTTGCGATTTTAATTAAGGTCTAATTCGAAAGCGGTTCAGGCTCAATTTAGGTTTCGGTTTATATATGGTTTAAGTTTCGGTTCGATTTCGGTTTTGGTTTATGTTTTAATTATAAATATAATATTTTTATTTTAATTATAAATATAATATTTTTATTTTAATTATAACTTTTTAATAAAAATAAAAATAAAAATAATCATATTTTTATTAAAATATATATTTTAAAATTAAAATTAATTTTTTAATTAAAATTTTTAATATTTAAAAAATTAATTTAATTAAAAATTAAACCGAAACCGTCGATTTTGATTTCAGTTCAAAATTTACATAAACCGTAACTGAACCATTTTTAAAATAGTTTCGATTACAGTTTAAAAACTAAAACCGTTTATACCGATTTTGGTTCAATTAAAAATCTTAAGATTACAGTTCGGTTCAAAATTTAAACCGAACTACGATCAAATTTAGATATAACCCATCTTGCTAATTATTTCTCTTTTAATTATTAGAGCATATGTGTATTGTTTATTGACCCATCTTTGCTTTTACAGGTGAACTGTGACACATCTGTATTGAATTTTTCTAAAAACTTTTTATTTTTAACATGAGAGAATTGTTAGTTAATTTAAATTATAATGACTTAATTATTTATATATGTAATATCAAAACTATTTTGTTTCAAAATTTTAATAAAATTTTTTCTTATTTTTAATATTTTTAATATAATATTTAATAAATAAATATTAATATCACATTATTTTGATTCGTGTCAAAATGTAAAATCAACTGAACATATTATTTTATTAAATGCTATTTGTTGGTATTCATATGATATTTAATAACTGTTTTTACGGGTAGTTAATTTATTATATTTTGATTCATTCTGACTCATTAGTTTTGAAATGTTACAATATTTCTCATATTTTAACATATTTTACTCACATATTTTTATATTATTAAAAATATTAATCTAAATAATAGATAAAATAGTATATTATCATAAAATCATTTTTAATTTAAAAAAGTCTGCTTCTAAGGCACAAAGCTTTGAAGAAGAGGATTTTAAAATTGTCAAAATACATGTTATGATAGAAAAATATTATTTTGAAATTAATTTTAGTATTTTTTTAAATTAAATACGTAAAAAATAAATTGAGAAAAATTTTCTTATTTTTATATTTTATTATCTCAATAATATAAATACTTTTTTAAAAGTTTATTTTTTTGAATATCTATTTAATTTTAAGCATGTTTAATTTAATACTAATATTTTTATTATATTTGAATAAGTTTTTAATTAATATTTTAACATTTAAAATTTAGAATTTTTTAAAAGAGTTGCAAACTTGTTTTAATGGTGATTATAAACAATAAATTATAAAAATAATTATTTTAATAATTAGTATTTAAAATAATTATCATACATTTATTAATAATGATTATCAAACAAAAATCATTAAAAATATAATTAAAAAAATTTCATCATCAACATAGTGGTTCTGACAATTATTACTGAACAATTAATGTTAAAAATACATTTCGTTGAAATAATTTATTGATATAAATATTTAAACGTGAGTAAATATCAATGGACTTACATTAATAGTTAATATTTTAATAATAATTTTTTATCGGTTATTTGATCATAAAAATATTTGTAATGATAAATATGAGATTTCTATAATAAAATTTGGAAATTATTTTGCTTCTATAATTGATTGTTGGGTCCACTTATTAAAAGCGATCATTCCCGCGAGCCACTCCTCGCATGCTATGCCAGAGAGAAGAGATAAGTTTAGCCCAACTACCAAAGAAATTGAGGCATTAATTGTTAATGTGTGTACCATAGTGTGGCAGAACTTTTAATGGAAAATACTTTTTTGAAATTTTGGTTCCATATTTACCGCAAGGTCATATGATATCATCGCAATTATATTATAACGATAAACAATTAATAAATTTACGCATGTACCATTCTCGTAATTATATTATAATGACAAATAATTAATAAATTTACGTATATACCATTCTCATATCAATACTTAATTGAAAAGAAATAATATATTGCTTTTCATCAAGGGAAAATATGGTTATTCAAGAAACAATAAAAAAATCTTACAAATTGTGTGGAACCCTTCACTACTTTGTTATATTATAATATTTATTAAAATTGCTCTAATTTTTAAGCCAAATTTTCTTATAATATATGGTCGTATTTGATGCTCTTTGCTCCGAAGAGAAAAGAATAATAATCAAAGTGATCTTTTCTATATCTCTTTTTTTTTCTGTAACTTTTTTATATATTTATGTATGATTTTTTTAATTTTTTATTAAATATTGTGATTGTAAGAGGAAAACGACACAGAGAAAAAGACATAACGTAAATTGATAATCAAATACAAATATGAAGACAACTCATAATTATTAAAATATAAATAATTTTGATCATTTTTATGAATTTTTATTTAAGAAGATTTTTTAAAGTAAATATTTTAAATAAAATAATTTAATTATAAGTTATAAAATTAATAACATTGAAGAACTAATATTTTGGTTATGGTATCAAATTAAAACTTTTTAAAAAATTACAATAATTTTTTATCTATATATATCTTTCATTTGCAATATGGGACTTTCATCCAAGATATTTGTTGACTTTAATAACAGCTAGTCCATAATTCACCCACCAATGAGTTAGCCAATATCTTACAAGTGTGCAGAACCTTTTACTATGAGAGAATTGCTTTTCTAGTCATCCGTACAAGGGTATTTATATAAATAATTAACATTAATAATATATTTTTTTTAAACACTTTTTATACACTTGGAGATAAAATTACCGTGTACAGAAGAACATGTACAATTGCTTACTTGTCCAACTATAAAATATGAAAAGTCAAACATCTCAAACCTCTCTCTTTCCTTCTCTCTTAATTTTGGCTCTAAATTTTATCACTTAACTTATTCAGCTTCAACACTCTTCATTCGGTGTCTGTTGATTTCTTTGCTTTCATTGTAAACTAACATTTGAAGAATATCCACAAGCTACTGAATCACTAAAAAATCAATAGGGGTATGGTTTCAAACATATATTTTGCTCAAATTTCTCTAAGTTTGTTGATTATTGAATACCCACGGATGAAATCCTCCCCTCATATTCGATTCGTCGGTTTTTCAATATTTTTTGAGTTTACTCTATGGGTTTGAAAACTTTTCCAATAGTTTTTGAATTATTTTCTTTGGATTTGTTATTGGTTTTGAAATTTGCGATATTTGGGTATTAATTTTTATTTTTCTTTTGATTTATTGAAACCAAAAAAATTTTCTAGGTATATGTATAGGTATTGCATGTTTAGGTCTTCATTTTTTGGTTTGTTGGCTTCAATTTATTGGTTTAGGTGCATCTATGTGCAACGGTTCGTTACATTCGCGTCCTCTTAATAAGAATCGTATTTGGTTAATGAAATCGTAACATATTAGCTTAAATTGTAACCTGTTTTGGCAATCGTACTGGTTTTTTATGGAATCGTACTTGTTGGCTTAAATCATACCTTATTTAAAACAATCATATCATAATTTTGAAATTGTAAACTATTTTTTTTTAGGAATCATAAATTGTTTACACAAAGTTTGACATGTTTTTTTTTTTGGTCAAATGCAGATGGCAAGCAGCTCTATTTCTCATAAGCCATGTGTGATCCCCCAAAGAGTCATGAAAGACTGGGAAGATACTCAAGCACTATGACAATGATATCATCCCCACTCTAAGAAAATTTTTGGATAACTCTCAAAAGTGAAAGTTTAGAAGGACCTGCTTAAGGCATTTCCTACATTTGCACACAGAATTTAACTTATCTAGGATTATTGTCCATAATCTTCCACTTTGGGAGATTCAACAGAACTGTGAGGACGAAATGTGATTCAAACTTGGGTAGAATGAGGTTCATTTTAGCAAAGTAGAATTCTGCCTAATCACTGGATTGAAGTTTGGCAAGCTACTAGATATAGACAATATTGAAGCTAATCCATCTGGTATCCGAGCCAAATACTTTGGAGGGAGGGATAAGGTTAGTGGTAGTAGTATTAAGACGAGGTTTCTACAAAGAGACTTTGAGGAGGAAGATGACAAACTGAAGTTGGGGTTATCGTATTTGTTGAATGGGTTCATTAGAGGCCATGACCAATGGTAGTAGGTCCTGACATGGCAGTTTCATTTGGTTAACAATTTAGAAGCTTTCAACAGCTTTTCATGGGGCACATGGATCTACTGCAGCTCCTTATTGCATTTTAAAAAGGCAGTTGTAAATAAAATAATGGATGTTGATGGGGTGAGCTACAATGCTTATGGCTTCGTATGGGCACTACATGTAAGGATTTTATTTATTTATTTTTTTGAAGTTTCATTGAATTTTATATTAATCAAGTATAACTTCGATTTTCTTTTCCAAAGGTTTTTGCCTTCGAAGTGATTCCTGCTATAGGATCTAATTGTTGCTCCTACATCAATTCCTCATAAGCACACTACTAGAGTATCAAGGCCTCCTTCTTACTTAAGAGACTACCCCTTGCACATAGACTTGGTGATTCTAGATTAGTAAACCATCCATTACATAAAGTCCTCAATTGCCATTACCTTTTTGCACATTATGAAACTTTTGTTCTTCAAATCAGTACACAACATGAGCTTCACTTACTTCCATCAAGCCATTTAGTATCCAAAATAGAGAACAGTTATACAAGCAGAACTCAATATCGTTGAGCAATGCTTCCAGTGACTGATCAAAGTGAGGGATATAATATTTGTTTGGTGTCATTTAAGTTAGTAAGCTTGATGAGCTTGAAAAGGAGACTTGATGAAAGGCCATGTAAGCGTCCAGTTGAGTTTCACCTTTGTACGCATCAGCATAGCATAACAACTTCATATAAAAAAAGTAGCTCATTCTATTAAAGTTGTCAGAATACAGAAAAAAAGAGAGTAAAAAATTGAGAGAAATTATAGAGAATTGGTGAGCTTCAGGGTTGGATTTTGTAATTCAAATCTAGTCTATCTTATTTATGAGTTTCTTTGGGCAAGAGCGGTAGAAGTAGTGATGAATTTAAGCTCAAGAAGTTGTGTAAGTATTTTTTTAATTTCCTCCTATTGTATTCTTGAATTGAAGTTTGATTAGTCAATTTGCTAAATTTTTGGTTTGAAAAGATTTGTCTGTGGATTTAAGTTTTATACAGAATCAGGTAAATTCAATTATGTTAGCATATGTGAGTGATGGATTATGCTTTTATATTTGATGTACATGCTCTGTATATGACCAAATTTGATTCATCTTATAGCTACTACATTGTCATTAATTTTGATACTGACGGATGCTGTGTAGCTAGGTTCTCAATTACTGGATATGATTACTTGAAAAAAACTGAGTATAATTTGCTAAGGTTGCACTGAAGTTCAATTAATCATCAGCTAAGATAGATTAGGTTTATAGAGAAGTTTCGATAACACTTGAGCATCTAATGCTAAAATTAGTAAGTTCAATTATTTATTGTACTAATAGAGGTATCAAAGTTTTGGGCAAATGCCTTCCATAAATTTATTTGTTAAAATTGAGATGATGCCATTGGCAAGAAATTGTTTATTGATTCCATAAATTCAATTGTTTATTGTTTATTGTACTAACAAATTTGATATTGAGAAGTTCATTGGCAAGAATGACTTTGGTCTGTGAAGGCTTAAAATGAGAGCTCTCCTAATCTAGTAGACAATGTTTTAAACAACAAACTATTATTATTGAATGCATAGGTACAAAATTAATCATTTTGATTTTAAATTTATTATTATAGTCATTGATTCTATTTGTTTTAGAACCAATGATTAAATGTATTCTTTATTATTTAATTCCAAGTAATATTCTGCTTTCATAAAACTATTCTTTACACAATTGCAATTAAATGTAACACATCAAAATATCTATGTATATATGTATATCAATTAATCACGTCGACATATTCGATTTGTTATTTTTTAAATATAAAAGTTTATTAATAAAACAGGATAAACATTAGAGTTTTATAAGACTTTTATCCCAAAAAAATAAGTTCAAAAAAATAATAATGATCGATTTTATGTCAAGTTTTTTATTTTTTATTTTTAACTTTTAAAATAATTTCAATTACATGAAATATGATCACAATACTATTCTATTCATCTCGTTTATATATATATATATAGGTAAAATTGAATTTCAACTCAATTTTACACTTACATCTTATAATGCAAGAGTCTATACTTACATATCTAGTTCAATAGTTCAAACCTCCATATATACAAGAATTAATTGATTCCTTGAATTAACAATGACTTTAGCAACAAGTGTTGGTTAAAAGATATTTTTTAATTAAATAAATCAATAAAATAGCACCTTAACATATTAATTGCAAATCTTCAAAATAACAAATATAAGATCTATTGAAGTTTAATTAGATACATATTTAGTATCTAATATTTTTAACAAGAAACTCAATGTGGTTATCAAGTTAAATCTCCAAGCTATGCAAAAATTTTAAATAAAAAAATAAAAAATAAAAAATAAAACCTCATATTAGGGTGGGATATGAGTCGAAAATCAAATGAGCCACATTGTAGTCGGGCTTTATATCTAAACTTAAAAGATAGTGTCTCATATTGTGGTGGGATATAGCTCGTCTTGCTAATTATTTCACTTTTAATTATTAGAGCATGTGTGTTCTTTGCTTTTACAGGTGAATTGTGACACATCTGTGCTGAATTTTTTAAAAACTTTTTGTTTTTAATATGAGAGAATTGTTCGTTAATTTAAATTATAATGACTTAATTATTTATATATGCAATATCAAAACTATTTTGTTTCAAATTTTTAACTATGTTTTCTTATTTTTAATATTTTAAATATAATATTCAATAAATAAGTATTAATATCATATTATTTTGATTCCTGTCAAAATGTATGATCAACTGGACTTATTACTTTATTAAGTGGTATTTGTTGGTATTCATATGATATTTAATAACGGTTTTTATGGGTAATTAATTTATTATATTTTGATTTATTCTGAATCATTAGTTTTGAAACATTGCAATATTTCTCATATTTTAACATTTTTTACTCACATATCCTTATATTATTAAAAATATTCATCTACATAATAGATAAAATAGCATATTATAATAAAATTATTTTTAATTCAAAAAAGTCTGCTTCCAACGCACAAAGCTTTGAAGATGAGGCTTTTAAAATTGTCAAAATACATGTTATGATAGAAAAATATTATTTTGAAATTAATTTTAGTATTTTTTAAAATTAAATACGTAAAAAATAAATTGAGAAAATTTTTCTTATTTTTATATTTTGTTATCTCAATAATTTAAATATTTTTTTAAAAAGTTTATTTTTTGAATATATATTTAATTTTAAGCATATTTAATTTAATAATAATATTTTTCTTATATTTGAATAAGTTTTTAATTAATATTTTAACATTTAAAATTTAGAATTTTTTAAAAAGCTGCAAACTTGTTTTAATGGTGATTATAAACAATAACTTCTAAAAAAATATTTATTTTAATAATTAATATTTAAAATGATCATCATACATTTATTAATAATGATTATCAAAAAAATTGTTAAAAATATAATTAAAAAAATTTCATCATCTAGCATACTAGTTCTGACAATTGTCACTAAACAATTAATGTTAAAAATACGTTTCTTTGAGATAATTTATCGATATAAATATTTAAACGTCAATAAATATCAATGGACTTACATCAATAGTTAATATTTTAATAATAATTTCTTATCCATTATTTGATTGTAAAAATATTTGTAATGATAAATATAAGATTTCTATAATAAAACTTGGATATTATTTCGCTTCTATAATTGATTGATGGGTCCACTTATCAAAAGTGATAAGTTTAGCCCAACTACCAAAGAAATTGAGACATTAATTCTTAATGTTTGGACCATAGCGTGGCAGAACTTTTAATGGAAAATACTTTTTTAAATTTTGTTTCCATATTTACCGCAAGGTCATATGATATCATCGCAATTATATCATAATGATAAACAATTAATAAATTTACGCATATACCATTCTCATATCAATACTTAATTGAAAGGAAATAATATATTGCTTTTCATCAAAGGAAAATATGATTATTCAAGAAACAATAAAAAAATCTTACAAAATGTGTGGAACCCTTCGTTACTTTGTTATATTATAATATTCATTAAGATTGCTCTCATTTTTAAGCCAAATTTTCTTATGATACATGATCCTATTTGATGCTATTTGCTTCAAAGAGAAAAGAATAATGATCCAAGTGATTATTTCTATATCTCATCTTTTTTTTTTTGTAACTTTTTATACATTTATGTATGATTTTTTTAATCTCTTATTAAATGTTTGATTGTAAGAGGAAAATGACACGAAGAAAAAGACATGACGTAGATTGATCTTCAAATACAAATATAAAGACAACTCATAATTATTAAAATATAAATAATTTTGATCATTTATATAATTTTTTATTTAAGAATATTTTTTAAAGTAAATATTTTAAATAAAATAATTTAATTATAAGTAATAAGATTAATAATATTGAAGAACTAATATTTTGGCTATAGTATCAAATTGAAACTTTAAAAAAAAATTACAATAATTTTTTATCTACATTATCTTCGATTTGCAATATGAGACTTTCATCCAAGATATCCGTTCACTTTAATAATAGCTAGTCAATAAGTCACCTACCCATGAGTGAGCCAATATCTTACAAGTGTGCAGAACTTTTTACTATGAGAGAATTGATTTTTTAGTCGTCCATATATGGGTATTTATGTAAATAATCAACATTAATAAGGTATTTCTTTTTAACATTTTTTATACACTTTGAGATAAAATTACCATTTATAGAACATGTGCAATTACTTACTTGTCCAACTATAGAATATGAAAAGTCAAACATCTCAAACCTCTCTCTTTCTTTCTCTCCTAATTTTGGCGCTAAACTTTACCACTTAGCTTATTCAGCTTCAATACTCTTTATTCGATGTCTGTTGATTTTTTTGCTTTCATTGTAAACTAACCTTTGAAGAATATCCGCAAGCTACTGAATCACTAAAAGTCAATAGGGATATGGTTTCAAACATATATTCTGCTCAAATTTCTCTAGGTTTGTTGCTTATTGAATACCCACGGATGAAATCCTTCCCCCATATTCGATTCATCGGTTTTTTAATGTTTTTTGAGTTTACTCTGTGGGTTTGAAAACTTCTTCAATAGTTTTTGAATCATTTTCTTTGGATTTGTTATTGGTTTTGAAATTTGCGATGTTTGGGTATTATTTTTTAATTTTCTTTTGATATATTGAAACAAAAATTTTTTTTCTAGGTATATGTATAGGTATTGCATGTTTAGGTCTTCATTTTTTAGTTTGTTTGCTTCAATTTCTTGGTTTAGGTGCATCTATGTGCAACGGTTCGTCACATTCGTGACCTCTTAATAAGAATCGTATTTAGTTAATGAAATCGTAACATATTAGCTTAAATCGTAACCTGTTTTTTGTAATCATACTGGTTTTTTATGGAATCGTACCTTTTTTACTTAAATCGTACCTTGTTTGATTTAATTGTACCTTATTTGCTTAAATCGTATCTTATTTAAAACAATCGTATCATAATTTTAAAATTGTAAACTGTTTTTTTAAGAATCATAAATTGTTCACACAAATTTTGACATGTTTTTTTTGGTCAAATGCAAATTGCAAGTGACTCTATTTCTCATAAGCCAGCTGTGACCCCCAAAGAGTCGTGAAAGACTGGGAAGATACTCAAGCAATGCGACAATGATGTCATCCTTACTCTAAGAAAAATTTTAGATAACTTTTAAAAAGAGAAGTTTAGAGGGACCTGTTTAGGGCATTTCCTACATTTACACACAGAATTTAACTTACCTAGGATTATTGTCCATAATCTTCCACTTCGGAGATTCCACAGAACTGCGAGGATGAAATATGGTTCAAAATTTGGCAGAATGAGGTTTATTTTAGCAAAGTGAAATTTTGCCTACTCACTAGATTGAAGTTTGGCAAGCTACTGGATACAGACAATATTGAAGCTAATCCATCTGGTATCCTAGCCAAATACTTCAGAGGGAGAGATAAGGTTAGTGATAGTAGCATTAAGACTAGATTGCTATAAGAAGACTTTGAGGAGGAAGATGACAAACTGAAGTTAGGGTTATTGTATTTGTTGAATGGGTTCATTACAGGCCATGACCAGTGGTAGTAGGTCCTGACATGGCAGTTTCATTTGGTTAACAATTTAGAAGCTTTCAACAGCTTTTCATGGGGCATATGGATCTACTGTAACTCCTTATTGCATTTCAAGAAGGCAGTTGCAAATTAAATAATGGATGCTGATGGGGTGAGCTACAATACTTATGGTTTCGCATGGGCACTACATGTAAGGATTTATTTATTTTTTTTTTGTTTTTCTTTAAAGTTTCATTGAATTTTATATTAATCAAGTATAACTTCATTTTCCTTTTTCAAAGGTTTTTGTCTTCAAAGTGATTTCTGCTACCAACATGCATCCTAGTAAGTTGTTAAGATCTAACCTGCCATTACTAAGAATTTGTCGATGGAGGTTCCATCACAGGCCCCATAATAGAGATTGCAAGAAGATCTTCATAAATAATGTAAGTAATTTCATGCCTTTTTTTCTAGTTCATGCATTCCTTCTCCATTTCGTGCATTCGTTTTCCATTTCGTGCATTCGTTTTCCATTTCGTGCCTTCTATTTCCATTTTCGTACCTTATATTTCCATTTCGTGACTTCATTTTAAAATTTCATGACTTCTTTTTTATTTCATGACTTCATTTTTATTTCGTGCCTTAATTTTTCTATTTTGTATCTACATTTTCATTTTGTAACTTCATTTGTCATTTCCACATCTTCATTTTTATTTTGTGCCTTAATTTTTTATTTTTGTATCTTTATTATTAATTTTGTACCTTTATTTGTATTTTCAGATGGGGGCTAAGCTAAATTTGAAGCCAACTACTGTTAAGCGCTAAGCCCTATACTATGTTAGAGTTGAAGACACTGTCGTGTCGTTGCAAGCTACTGAGGCTAATCTGCCTGTTCCACGATCGATTTAGGATGACGACATCGTGGAGTCTCCTAATCAGAGCAAGGCTACAAATTTGTCATATTCTTTGTGCAAAACATATAAGGTAAGGGAGAGGACTACTATTAAAGAAGAACGAATTGTTGATGAGTCAGAGCCAGACTTGAGGGAAGGGAATATTAAGAGGGAGGCACCTTGCGCTGAAAGGATTGTACGAGATCCAGATGTTTACCATCGCCTCATTGCTATAAAGGTGAAATTTGATCTTCTCGAGACGAAGGTAAATCGCATGGATTCAAACAACGAAAGATGCCATCAGGAGCAAATGATTATCCTAAAATCTATCCAAGTCTCTCTATAAGGATATGGATTTGGTGGCTTAGACTCATCTCGAACTATGTTAAATCTAGTTCCCAATAAGGTAGTTGTGTACATATGTTTTGTGACTAATCTATTTGAACTGTATTTTTTATTTTGTGTATTATTAGTAATCATATTTTTCTTTCGTACATTATTATTTTAAAGGTGACGTCCTAATTCAGTACATTGTTTTTCATGATGTTAATGCAAAGTCTGCTGAAGAAGGTTTGGCTCATGTTGGACAATGCCATTAAACAGAAGCCACTACAAGGCCAATGGAAGAAGTTATCACTGTAGAGCCATACAATGATGATATTAGGGCTCTTGTTAGGATTTACAATGAATTACCATCTGCAGGGTCACCTAAGGGGAATTGAGTGAGCGACTTGGCTTTTGTCCATGTTAAGGCTACCGACAATGTGATGCCAGTTGTCAGGACTCATAAACGGTCAAGACAACTGTGCAGCCTATATGTCGACCTTAACATTGGGCATAAAAAAGCCAAGTCCACCCACATGATGAGTGCAAAGCTTAAAATCTCAGACAAGATCATCACTGCATTCAATGAGTTGATGAAGGGCCAATCATAGTAAGTAATTTACATATATATTGTATACTATTCATTTGAATTTCATTTTTCGCACTTTTTTCTCACACTTTCTTTTCATTTTCTTTAGTAGTGACATAGGTATTAGTCATTCAGTCAGCGTCGACTGGTTCAAAGTCTTAATTGACAATGATGAGTGGATCGATGACTCTGTAAGTTTATAATTTTTAACATTAATTCATATATTGCTTACAATTCGTGTCTTCATTTCGTACCCTGATCTCTAATTTTGTAACCAAATTAGCATTTATGTCTTCATTTTGTATTATGATTCCTAGTTTTGTAACCAAATTTTAATTCGTGACTTCATTTTGTACCCTAATTCCTAGTTTCACAATTAAATTAGAATTCATATCTTTATTTTGTACCACGATTCTTAGTTTCGTAACTAAATTATAATTCCTATCTTCATTTCGTACCCTTATTCCTTGATTTTATAACCAAATTATAATTCGTGTTTTCATTTCGTACCCTTATTCCATCATTTCGTAACTTAATTATAATTCGTGCCTCAATTTCGCATTTTGATTTAATATTTCATATCGTAATTATATTATCACTTTTCTTATGTCTCCACCAGCACATTGATGCGTATTTGCATATCCTTTAAAGAAGGCAAAGGGAGCTTCTTGAGCAATATGTATAAGATATCTGCATCTGCGATCCTTGACTCTATGTAAGTTCATTGATCATTAAGGTGATTTATTTGAATTCCTATTCAATTTGTTTGTTGACTTTGTTTTATTGTTTAAATTTATAGACAACATTTTATTATATTTACAACGAATATCAAAATGATCCAGATGCTGATTATTCTCTACTACACTCAAATTTTGAAGCACATAAATGGAAAGAAGATTTCCTGGATCATGTGCTAGGTAAATTTTTAAGTGATTGTCATGCTTGGAACATTATAAATAAGGTAACTTATCATTGGTTTTGCTTTATTAACTTTTTTTTTTCAATATTATGAGTACTCAACAATGACATTGAAACAATATTAATGTAGTTGATGGTTTCATGCCATGTTGGGGGATCTCACTGGCTCCTAGTAGTTATAGACTTGACAAAATTCTCGTTGTGTGTTTTTAACTCCTTCCGTCAAAAGATACCAACTGAGGTGCTCATTCAGCAACAAAACCCATTCAAATTTATGCTTACCAGTTATATGGCAAGTGACGGATATTTCATGCAAAAACCAAATGCCACAATGCCAAATCTCCCACTTTCATGCACATTAGAGTCGAAGAACAAGGTCCCCCAGTAAAGAAGAAGGTAAGTCTTTTTTCAAGTTTTTGTTATTATCTAAAAAATTTTCTGTTGAATGTCTTTTTTAATTTTAATTATGTTTTTTTTATAGTGGCAATTGTGGTCCTCACATGCTATATATTATGAAATATTTACTACTTAAGAATCATTTAAAATACACTGATAAGGATATGTTAGAGATTAGAAATCACATGGCAATATATGTATTTGCCAAGTCCACTGTAGATGATAATCATTAATTCATTTTTTTTATACAATGTATTTATTTTGTATATATATTTAAAAATTATATATAATATTTTTTTAATTTATTAGAAATTATACAATGTATTTATTTTGTATATACACATTTGAAAATTATATAAAACATTTTTTTGGTTAATAGAAATTATACAATGTATTTAATTTGTATATACATTTAAAAATTATATATAATATTTTTTTTGTTAACATAAATTATATTTACGTAAACAATGTGTAAGATGTACTAATCATGTTATGAGTTTTGGTCATGTATTCATTGAGTGTGTAAGATTTACTTAATCAAGTTACGAATTTTAGTCACGATTTCATTACATAAGTTTGCACGATTTACTAATCAAGTTACAAATTTTAATCACGATTTCATCATAATTATGTAAAATTTACTAATCAAGTTACGAATTTTAGTCACAATTTCATTATATAAGTTTGCACGATTTACTAATCAAGTTACGAAATTTAGTCACGATTTCATTTTATAAGTTTGCACGATTTATTTATCAAGTTACAAATTTTAGTCACGATTTTAGCATAATTATGTAAGATTTACTAATCAAGTTGCGAATTTTAGTCATGATTTCATTATATAAGTTTGCACCATTTACTAATCAAGTTATGAATTTTAGTCACATATTCATTATGAGTGTGCATGATTTACTAACCAAGTTACGAATATTAGTCACGATTTCATTGTAACTGTGCATGATTTTGCCAATGAGTTACGAATTTAATGTATGAAAATAAGATACACTCACATTATAATGATCACACAATTTATAAAATATGATTATACAATTTGCTAATCAAGTTATGATTTATGGTAAAAGCATTTTCAAAGTGTCAGTTACATTGTCAACATTACATCAATTGATCTGCATGTAACAACTGAGACCATATCATCGAAATATTATGATTTATTATAAGTCAATTGTACAATCATCTAGTAAAATTGAATTGGGAGGCATTTGATAAGTTTGTGAATTATGACCAACTCCACCATAATTATGATATTTACGATGCAATTGATTATGCACATTTGACAATTGAGAGTGGCTTACTCCATCAAAATACTATGGATTCGAGCATGTTAATCGATTGTGTCCATATTAATCGCATTTAAAGCACTTTTTTTATGAGTTCGCTCCCCACTAAAGGGTATTCTCTGCTTTTTCAGATATCTTCCTGATTTACCATTATTCGGTGGTAATACCAATACTCTTCTGACTTCCTCAGGTATATTCCAATCAGACTTATCACCAACTGGATATATCGGCTCAGCATATGCTGCTACTAGTTGATCTTGTTTGTAATAATTAGAGCAAAGAGTTATGAAATCAATATTATGTTTCCTGTAAAAAGTACACAATTTATGAAGTTAATGCAAAAAGTAACAATGAACAATGAAATTAACAAAACCATTAGTATCACTTGGAAGCTACTAATGCATGTGCACATGGCAAAAGATCACCTTGAAACTCTCTACAAGTGCAAGTACGTTCAATAAGGTTCATAAATGCCTCTTTACCTTCATACCTAATCAAAAATACGTTCCAATCAACATTTAAAGTCGTTATTTGTAATGAAAGTTTTTGTCTCTCAGTCATCAATGAATGAACCCATTCTGTGAGTTGCAACCTCCAAACCTGAACTTTTTCGAGTTGATCATAAAACAAATGTTGCATCATATCTCGAACGAATTCCAACAAAGCCATAACAGGCAACTCACGAGCAAATCAAAGACACGAATTCAAGCTCTCCGCAATATTAGTAGTCATGAGTTGATATTGTCTCCGGGAGTAATACACACGTGACTATTTTTTTGGATCTTCCTTCATGATATATTCGAAAGCCTTAGGGTGATTAGCTTGTAACTCAATCATTAATTTATTAAATTCATATTCTCGATATACTCCAACCGTACTATAAAATATCTTAGATACATCTTCTCCTTTAAATTTATTCTTTATGTTTGAGCCATATGCTAGAAACATAAACCATGACAAGAATTAGAAAAGACCTTTGTGGTGGCCTCTGTAATACCGGCATGACGATCTGATATAATAACCAAGTCTTTAACAGAACTAATTGCTTCTTTTAGCTGTCTTAAGGACCATTCCTATGCTTCATAGTTCTCTGAGTCACCATAACCAAATGCTACTGGATATATCTGCTCATTCTTATCTTTGCATGCCGCTACAAACATTACACCGTGGAACCTCTCTTTTGGGTGAGCAGCATTGATAGCAATGACCGGTCTAATTACTAAATGAAACTCCCTCAATGATTGTCCAAGAGCCACAAATAAATGCTTAAATCAATTAGTTTCATCTTCGATGCATATGTGAGCCCTAGTTCCAGCATTAACAGTTTGCAACATGTGGCAGTATAAAGGCAGTTGTTGATATGACTCAATTGGATCACCATATGTAAGAGACAATGCATACTCTTCAGCTTTGCTACATAAAATTTGAATGCCATATAGTTCTTTCATATCACTTATGATGTCTTTCAGCTTAATAATTCTAACATTGATAGACAACTTCTGAGCTATAATTTTTTCAATAATGGCAGAACTTGCTTATCGATGTTGTCGATGCAACTCTTTAACCGCGCAAGTATGTGTCAAATCACACTTTCTAATTTGAAAAAATTACCCTTGTGCAACTTTCACAGCACGAGCCTTCCATGCGTAATTTTCTTCTCTACAAGCAATCTCAAATACTGATTTGTTAGACCGAGTAACTCTAAATTCAAAGTTCTCAGTTAATGCATGTATACCCAAAATTCACTTTAACTCTTTCTTATTTGGGAAAAACTGACCTCTAGCAATATCAATCAGAGTCACTGATTCCACAATAGGAGTTGAAGCAAGACTATACAATTCAGCACCTGACACATTATATCGTCTAAAAATACCATTATTTCAATTATTATGTACTTTTGGGCATGCAATTGTGATATAAGGTGGGATAGTACATAAGTTCTCATTTAATTCTTCATTGTTGAGTTCTACTTCTAGAATGAGTTCACATTGATCTTCACTGATAGGCTGAGTAGGTTAAGTTTTCATGATTAGGTATTCACACCCAATATCATAGTCCATTCGCTTATCCAAGTTGATCTCATCGGTATGCTGAGTGTCAAGAGGAGTCTCACTATGGATGAATGGCTCAGTGCCATAAACATCTATTTAAATAGTAGGATTGCTTCCAGTACAAGAATTAAAAGGATTAACTCCTCCTAAAAGTTCACCTTCACATAAACCTTGCTTATTTTCAACAAAATTTCTCTCCACCAAACTATACTGTCATCGTGCAACATAAACTCAACATTTTCATCATTTCTTAACTCAATTTTGACAGCAGCTTTTTCAGATCTTGCTATGGTATGCAGTACAATATCAATATTAGAGAAATCAGCTTCTACATAAGATTTAACCAAATCCAACAACTGTACATATGTCAAATTCCTCAGAACAACATATCCTTTAGTTTTGATAGCTCTATCGATACACTCAAAACTTCCTCTAGACTCGAACCACTCACCATTCCAAGTTACGATTTTATCAAATAAGTCACAATTCAAAAACTTATTAAGGTTTTATGAATGTTACAAATTTCATAATGATGTTATGATAAACCAAATAAGATACGATTTTCAAACATGTATGAACTTAAGATTATGACATGATTCTTAATCAAGTTATGAAATATAAAGGAGGTCACGATATAAGTAGATACAACTAAAATCTTCACAGTTTTAAGCTACATTACAGTTTAAAAGGTATATTTATCACCCTCTTTACCCATTTAACCACGTTCTAATTTTGAAGAGAAATATATTGTCAAAAACATAAGCTTCCTCTCTGCGTAGGATAACTAGCCTTCGATTCCTTTTTGGGATCTTGATTTGATAGATCTTGGATACAAAGGTCAAAAGAAAAAAACTCAAAGAAAGAACGAAGAAAGACAGAGCTCGAGGAAAGACAAAGGCCGAAAGAGAGAAAGATTTAAAAAAGATAATGTGTTCAGACAAATCTCATGAATTTTTGAGTTCATTTAATTTTTAAGGGTATCCTTGGTATTTTATATTTAAGTGCTAAAAAAACCAAACTTAGTAAAAAAAGTTTCTTTTGCAAGAACTCAGTGGCGGGGTGCCAATTTTGGCAATTTCCTCTTTTACTATTTTGTTGTATCATAATATCCATTAAAATTGTTCTAATTTTCAAGTCACTTTTTCTTATAACATGTTCATATATTATGCCCTTTGAGAAAAGAATAATAATTCAAGTGATCTCTTTTATATCTCATTTTTTTTCTTTTTATAACTTTTTTTTCATGTTTATGCAATGATTTTTTTCTCTTATTAAATGTTGTAGTTGTAAGAGAAAAATAACACAGGAAAAAAGATATGAAATATCGAGATTAATCTTCAAACATAAATATAAAAAGATAGCTTCAAGATCAAGTGTTTATGATCATATCTTTAAGATAGTACATGTATCCAATAGCATTTACCAAAAGATTGGATACTTCATGCTCATAAATGATTTTATATCACAATTATTAAAAAAATAAATAATTTTGGTCAACTTATATGATTTTCTGTTTAAAATGATTTTTTTTTTCACTAATGAAGAAAAGCAACAATTTTAAACCTACATATGGGTTTTCCATCCATGATATATTAATCTTGAAATCTCTAGATAGATTATCCATTGGTCCGTCAAAATTGGGAGAATTCGAGATTAACTACGAGTCTCGTACAGTTGTCAAAGCACAGATCCCCTTAACTTTGTTACGTGTTGGTTTTTGTATGACTTTGTTGGATTTTTATGAGGAGAGGAAGAATAGACAAGAAAGTAGAACACTTGAAACTTGAAATTGATTGAAATTACTTACAAAGAATTTATGGAGATCCTATTTGTCGGAGAAAATAAGTAACCAAAAATGAAGATGATACTTATCTAGATATCCTAAAATCTTATTTTAAAATTCAAATTAAGAATAGTTCCTATGTAAATTCAAACTAAAAAATTATTTTTATTCATAATTTAAACTACTTGATGAAGTAAAAAAATATGTTTTCTTTGCTAAGGAGATACAGCAAATAAAGCGTTTTATTAACACTTTTCGTTACTGTTTTTGCTACATACATCAACTTGTTTCTTCAAGAATTCATATCTAATCTTTGAAAGTACCTTTGTTAGATGTTATTATTTTTGTTTTTTTCTTTTGCTGTAGATTTGGCTGTATTTCTGTTCTTTTTAGTACTTCTCTTTGGAGTTTGAACTTGAAATATTTTGACATTTTTTCTTTGATTTATAATCATATTCAAATAAAGTCCTTTGTTGGTGTTCTCATTGATCCTTTGTTATCTGTATGAACTTGTTATAATTTTTTTTTAGTTCTTCAAGCCTTGTTTTGTTAAAAAGAGAGTTTGGTTTGCTTCCCATATTGACAACTGGCATATTTAAGAAACTACTCCTTTAATTTAAGTAAGTATTTTCTAATATTATTGTTCTTCATAAAAAGTAAAGCCTTATGATGAAAGTAGCTAGCATTGTTGTCTTCTTTGCCTTCTTTGTGTCCTATACTTTGCTCTTTTTATGTCATATTCAAGGTAAACTTTTTACTTTTTATTTAAACTTTAAATGCCTTTTTGCCTTATGCATTAGAAATCAGACAATGATTATCCTTAAATAGCATTAATATTTTTTTTTTAAGAAATGATCAACATTCAAAAGATTTTGATTAATTTTAAGAATATATAAGACATTAGAACTTAATTTCAAACTTGTGCAACCTTTAGTTGCCACTATTCCTTTGCTTTTTATTGTAAGATATGTTTAATTTTCAATTCTGACTTTAGATATGGTAATTTTATCAATTTTTTTGAAGAGTTCTTGATCATAAATCATGTAGTTTGTACAACCACTATTTATAAGCTAACTTTGTGGGGAGTTACTGGTAACAAAGCATGATACCATAAACAGTTCCTCTTCCTGAGATTGTTCAATAGCATTTTTGGCTTCTCTTTATCGTTGCTATTGGGATTTGAATATTTTTTTCACGCTCCTTAACTAATTAGACTTGTAAACATCTTGCATCCAAACACTTGTTCCATGCATAATTGATTTTTTCGTAATACCAACAAGGTGAAAGCTTTGATTATTACTGATTTGGCCATTTTTGTTGTTGCTCGCAAAACTTCCAAACGTAATTTTGTTCTCTCAATTTTTATTATTTTTGTCCTCATCGTTGTTTTGTGATTTGGCTTGAAAACCACCATCCACAGATTCTTCTTGCCTTATAAGCCTTTTTTGTTTTTATGTCCATAGCATATTCCATAGTTCTTCCAAGATAATACTTAACAGATTTTTAGTGTTCTCTAAAAATGAGCTTGTAACTTCAAATTTTTCAAGAATTGTTACTAATATCTTTTGAATAATTCTAAAATAAAAAAAATCAATACAAAGAAGTCTTATTTTATTAACTATACGAAGAAGCCTATCGATATATTACTTGATTGTTTATGATTCTTTCATCTTATGCATCTCAAAGTCTCGAATCAAATGCAGCACTTGCATTCTTTTGACCTTTTCATTTCTTTTGTGCTCTTACTTTAAAGAATCTCAAATTTTCTTAATTTGTTTTTTGTGTTATTATTCTAGTAAATATGGTAAAAGACACTACTGAAAATAATGTTATTTTTACTTTTGATTTTCTTTGCTTTTTCTCCTTCTGATTTTTTATTTGTGCAAGAGTTGGATTGTTTAACAATTCTAAAACTTTATATACTTGTTGAATAGCTTTTCATAGATCATTTGCATCTGGTAGGCTTTCATTCTAACAGCCCATATTCGATAGTTTGCTTCATCAAACATTGGAGGTATAATTATTATGAATGAATTTTTTAAATTCATTGTGTGTAAGTTTTTGTTTTTAGGACATGGGCAAGAAGTGTTTAAGGATTGTTTTTAGGCTTTTTCAATTTCAAAAATTCATAAAGATATAGCTTTGATACTACTTTGTTGGTTTTAATATAACTTTCTTGGGTTTTTATGACGAGAGGAAAAATAAACAAGAAAATAAAACATTTGAATCTTGAAATTAATTAAAATTACTTTCAATAGTTTGCTTTATTACATTAATGGAGGTCTTATTTATAGGAGAAGATGAACAATCAAAAACTAAGATGATACTTATCTAGATATCCTAAAATCTGAATTCAAAATTCAAATTAAGAATTGTTTCTATCTAAATTCAAACTAAAAGATTATCTTTGCAACATTCAAAATGCTATAGAAGAATGATCTTCTTTGTTAAGGATATGCAATAAATAAAGTATTTTGTTAATATTATGGTATGCTTCATCATAGAGGATGCCACCCTTCCAACTTCTTAAGTCTACAGTAAGGAAAAAATAGCTATGGACAAATCGCCAATAATGGTTTCAAGGGAATAACGTACTAATGCAAAGTCTAAACCTCTTTATGAACTCTAGGTTGATGAAGCAGTAAGTAAAGACTAGAACGACGTTGGTATTATTCTCTTAGGGCCTCAATAGGTAAACCTTCACATGTTATGGCATCATCATTTCCTGTCTTAAACATGAAATGAAATATGAAGCCTTCTTTGCATGCTTAAGAATAGCTAAAGAGGTAAGTTTACTAAGGTGAGCACCTATAGTGACTCTTAGTTGGTTATGAATTAAGTTTTGGGAACATTTGAGGCACTCGACTTGAGAATGTTGTAATACATACAAATAGTTCAAGAGTTAACCAAAGAGAATGACGAGTTCATAATTCACAAAGTCCAAAAAAAAGATAACTCCTAGGTAGACGCTCTCTAAAAAATCATGGCCGTGAGAATAACCTAACCACTAACCCCTTTCATTAAATTCTTGACAACTCTTAGTGTCGAGTAACCCAAAGTCTTTCCCATAAACTTTCAAGTAGATTAAACAACTCCGATGATTAAACATCTCTCAGATGGCATTCCTCCCTCATGATCATAAAGAAGCTTGGAGGTTAAAAGATAAGGCCTTCAGTTATACGATGATCAATAAACAACTATATCATTAATCTCATACCTTTCCACTCTTGTGCTGCTTAGTGTTGAACAAGCAATAATATGTCCTCTTTGGAGTTCATGAAGGGATCTGCAAAATCCATATTAGGGTAAGTACTTTAGCCTACAGAGTCCTCAAGCAAGGCTATTATTAGCCCACACTATTAGAAGACGTATGCAAGTATATCCAAAAATGTGAAGTCGGCGAAAAACATGCACCTATTCCCTAGATTACTAGTAGCTCTAATCACTATGATAGATGTCTATGGTTGTTCTTGTAATGAAGAATGAACCTATTGAAACCTTTTCCTAACATCACTAGACAAAAAAAGTTCATCATCGTAGCAATCAATTATTTCATGAAATAGGTCGAGGTTAAATCCCTAACTACCATATAATAAACATAGCATGGATATTTATGTCGTAATCTATGGTTATTCTAGGTTGGGTCGGATCTACTGAACTGGCGGTATCCGAAGATACCTAAATGAGTTATGGAAGATAAATAGCTTAAATAAAAATGAAATAAAACATAAATTAAGAACAGATATGAAAATCAAACATAAATACTGAAATTGTATTGAAGAAAGTATTTTACAAAGCAACAATACTATATTGCAAACTTTAAAAACAAACATAAAACTTAAAACATAGTCTTGAAATTACAGGTTGAAGTGCGCCGTTACTAATTAACAGACGCCACTATTTGATTTGAGGGTGAATACTTATAATCTAGTATTCGTCTGATTCCTTGTCCAATATCATGAGGCTAAGGGGACTAAAGGGATGTAAGATTCAAGTTGTTGAATCTTGAAGTTTGGAGTTGGTTTCTGAAGAAGCCACTTCTGCCTTCTTCTGTCTTGAGCTTCTCCTTTTATAGTGAGGAGATCTTCTTGATTGTTCTTTTTCTTTTCTGAGTGTTGTCTTGTCTTCTCTTGAGTGGGAATCTTTCTTTTGAAGTGTCTGTCCTTGCTTTTTCTTTTTGTTGATTAGAGTGGGAATTTGATGTTTTTCTTCTTTTATCTTTGTCATTTTCTCTTGGTAGAGAGTCTTTTCTAGTCTTGTCTTGAATGTCTTGATGGAGGCCAACTCAGCTTTTCTTTTTCAAAAGAAAAAGTAATGAGTGAAGGTTGGCCACTTGTCTTTGTTGGCTGTTTTCTCCTTGCCTTTTTGCCTGTTGTTGCCAAGTGAAATGTTTTGTCTGATTTCGGGAGATTCCTTCTTATCCTTCTTACCTGATCCTTGATTGTTGCTGGATTTTGTCTGATCTATCTTGGAAAATTTCTTTTTGTTTTCTTTTCTTTTTCTCTTCTTCTCCTTTTTTTTATGGGCTTCGTCCTTAGAGCATTAATCGCATTGAGTCGATACTAGTATTTTCATCATCTTGGATGAGTATGTTGTATAGGATGTCATCAGCATCCATGAAGTCTTCTTCCCCTAGAAAAGGTAGGTTGATATGGATATGCGAAGGGCCCCAAATATTGTAAGTGCAACCTTCTACTATTAATGTCCTTTGAGTCCACCAATATAGGGAAACTCGAAGGTTTTGATGGTTCATGAGGTGTTTGTAGAAGTCTAGGTTGTTAATTTCATGAAACTCTTGAGGTGGTTGGGCCAAAAACACGTCTTGAGGGGCCAAAAACACGTCTTTTGGTGTCGGGTTGGTGTCTCTGTGAGACCATGGGTTTGAGGTATTGTGGATATTATCTTGATGAGTTCTGGACCAGTTTGTCCATATTCTATGGCCATTTGGAATCGAACTCCAAAAGGTCTAAGTTGGAGGATGTGGGTAATGATGAGTTGATCCATCATCCCATACTCATAGAGTTGGGTAATTTAAGAGGGAAACAAGTTGGTTTCTTGGCAATTTATTCAGGCCTTAAGTAACCCTGATTAGTTTGAATTTGGGTAGTGATAGGGTTCTTGAATAATGGTAACTCCATTGACTGGAAGAAGAAAATTTTGTAAAGAAATCAACTTGTTGATAAAAAAGGCCTTACAGTGTTGGGTTATGATTTCTTGGAGGCCTGGTTCACTGTCGAATAAAGTTTTGAGGGTTTCAAAAGTTTTGAGCTTGAGTCTTACTTAGCGAGCTTCATAGGTTTTATTGGTAGGCATAGGCCCTATTTTGTTGGATCTTAAGGAAGAATTTTCAAGTGCTAATTGGGTGTTTTGAGTTTTGAGTTAGGTTGCTTGCTAGGTAACTTGATCCCATTGGGATACAAACCATGATAGGGATTAACTCTGGTTTGACATTTCTTTTTTAGTTTTTTAGAGAAGAGTTTTGGCTTTTTGGAGCTTGTCTCTTAGGTTTTGATTCTCCTGCAAGATGGAAGAAACATAATCATCTGTATAGACAGATGCTTCTTGGTTAAATGTAATGATGTTTTGTTCATGAAAATAATAGCATAGGGCATTGAGAATGTATAGTCTGGTTTGAATGGTTCGGCTATTCCAAAGATGGTCTAGGAGGCATTTTTGTTGTGGATTTATTGAAATATTTGTAGGTGGCCTAAAGGCTCTTAGGTCATAAGATGGAAAAGGTTGAATTGGAATGGGCCATATTGATATGTGGTTAGTTGATCTTAGCTATTTCTGCTGCTACTAGATGTCATCTGCAAAACAGAAATTGACTATATAAATTTGAATGAAATGTTAGATGATTTTGAATGTATGCCTTAAGTATTTACACAGAAGTGGTAGATTTTTGTCAAAAAATGAGTGCCTAAAATGACACCCTGTTGGATATCTTGAACTAAGGTAAGACCAGTCTTGATTTCTGTTTCTTCTTGGACTATCTTGGCTTTGGTTAGCTTGTATCTTGTTGATAGTCTTTTGCCATTTGTACCACATAATCTTTCTCTTGTAGTTTCATTGTATTGGCTTGGGACTAATTATTCTTGAATATAGTTTTGGTTTGCTCTTGAGTCTACTAGAGCTATGGTGTTGAGGTGAAATTCGTCATTGATTACTAAAGTAATCTTGATATACCATTTCTTGATTGATTTTGTAATGGTATTGATGAATTCTTCTTTTGGCTCTTGTCTCGCTCTTAGTTCTGAGATTTCTAATTTAAGGTTTCTAACTTCTTCTTGAAGTATTTTGACCTGGATTTATAGATCTTAGATTTTTGACTCTACGGATTGGGTCTTGACTAGTGTTCTTCCTTGAGCTAAAATATCTTGTAAGTTGTAGGATTGTATATGTTGTTTTTCTTTGCTGGTGGTTATAATTTCTTTGAGTTTGACCAGATATTCTTTCCTAATATCTAGGTCTTCTATTTTGTCTATAATGTCTATTAGCAATTCCTGTTTGCTAATGACACTGATTGTTTTGTATTTGCATATGTTTTGGCTACATGTATCCTCTTGATCTGAGTGTTGTGTAGAATCTTGGGTTGAGCTAAGAAGATCATCTTCATAATCTTCTTCAGTGTCTTCTTCTAGAAGATTGATTATATGGGTTTTAATGTCCTCAGAAATATCTAATTGATTGATTCTATCTTGGATATAGTAGCTTTTTCCATAGTGCCCTATTCTGCCACACTTGCGACATCTAACTTGAGGCTTTTCTATTGTTTTCTTGGGTTTGAAAGGCTTTGTGGGTTTTTTGAATAGCCTAGTTGATTCTTTATTGGCTAGTCTTGAATATTTTGGGTAAGTCCTATTGGGTTTTTGTATAGTCTTTTTTTGACTTTTGAGGGTGCTCTAATCTTCTCATACCCGTATTAGGTACAAAAATTTCCCATTTTAACTCTACTTTAAGATAACTTAGATTTGATTTTTAACTTTAATTTGAGGTCGGTGAATAGATATAATCCTACTTGATTGATAATTGTGATTATCACTCCATAGGATAATGTATCATAAGGGATAATCCCTCTGCAGACATCCCTTAACTTTTGTCTAACCTTTTCTCTAAATAGTTTGGGTAATCCGGCTATAAAACTCTCTTTTCAAGAGGCATGATTGCTATCTAATCTTGTGTATAGTTTGGTAAGGAACATGTCCCTATACCATCTAAAATCTGATAATTTAGGACAAGTGAGATGTAATAGTATCTCGGATGTCCTTTCTTGAAAGGCAGCTGGATCTCTTATGAAATGTTTTGTAATTGCTAATATTAGTGTTTTCACTGAATTTTCTATGTATCTATCTTGAATTTGGCCATTTTGATCTTGGGCTAATTCCTTTTTGATTACTTGGAGGACTTCCATCCTATTGGTTTCTGTGAGATAATTATCCCACCAACCTTTAAGTTGTCCTGTAAATCCTACTATTAGGATTTTGGCTATCATTTGGTATGTGTTGTTTGGTTTGGTCTTGTAGACTATAATAGCCATGGTCATTTCTTGTAAGATATTGAGTATTTGATGTTCTACTAACCCATCTATGTTCCATTCATAGACAGCATCAATGTCATATCTTGATTGAGTATGGATCAACCTATCTTTCATTCTTATGTCTGGTAGGGATGGTCTTGGATAATAAGTGTTGATTTTTGGTATTGAATTTTGAATTGTGCCTATTGTTGGGGGTTCTATGCTCATTTGTTGGAATTGTTCTACTAGTGACTCTATGTCTGAGTCTACTTTTTCTACCATGTTAATTTCTTTCTTGCCTTTGTTGTCTCTTATTGTCAAGGCTTGTAGTTTGGACTCTATTTGTGCTAAAAGAATATCACTATTTTTTGTTAGAGTTGGTAGTTGCTTCCTGGGTGTATTGTAAATATTGAAAAAGGGTTTCTCTATCAGAGATTTTGAACTAAAGGGTTCTTGTTCTGATTTTGGATTTTGATTCTCTATCTTGTCTATTTGTTTGGTTATTGTATAGAGAATTTAATTGGTATAATTATTTTGTTATTGTAAACTAATAACATCTTGGTAAATTGTAGGTTTTCCTTGACTCTTGTATTCTCTAGGATTCTTGAAGGGTGAAGCTATGATGGTGCTTCCATGGTGTTCGATTTCTATTTGTTCTAAGGGAGGATATGTCCCTATGATGTCTATATTTCTGATTGTATGCCATTTTTGGGTTGTTGCACCTATGGTATTGATTTTGTCTTGAAAATGAATACCATATTCTGTCTAATTGTTGTTATATGACCATAATAGGTTTCCCTAATCTGGTCTTTTTGTGGTTTTGGAAAAGTTGTCATAAACCAATCTCTTTGTTGTTGGTTTTCTTGAGAATTGAAATCTCTTCTAAGGAGACCTTTGTCTATTTGGAATTCTTGACTGATCATGTTTAGTTGGGATTCATAATCCCTCATCTCCGAAGAAGAAGGAGAAGGATTATCATAATAAGCTCTAGTTATGGTAAGATCCTAATCTATCCTACTTTCGGATGAAATTGGAGGCCTATCTCTACCTAAGTCTGTATCTAAGTTTGAAGGTTCTGATTTGATACTTGAAACTGATGATCTTGAAGGAAGAATTTCTTCTATCCTTATCTTGGGTTCTTTCATAGAGTGGAATCTGATAAGAACATGCCCATCAGATTGTTCCTTTGTTCTTGAGATTTGAGTATTCTTGATCTCTTTTGGGGGTTAGACTCTGATAAGTTTTCAATCATCTAAAAATGTCAAATCTGACCATTTGATTAGCTTGGGTGTTATAGTATTTGCATGTTGACTGGTTGGGTGACTCTTTTGGCTTTTGGATTCAAGGTAGTTGTCATGATCTTGTAATAAATCCTATATAGAAGAGTGATACCTCTCATCTTGTCTTTGACTTTTAGGTTTTTGGTTTGAATATTGAGGGTTAACACATCTAAGATATGTCGATCTTGTAAATCTGCTGAAAAGTTTGGATAGCAATTGAAGTGTATTGGTCCATTTGCTAAGTTTGATTGGATGGTTGCTAATAATGAATTTGAAAATCTAAAATTTCTTGCATCTCTAAGATATAATAGTATTGGAATATCTAATCCCAATCTGTGTAGAGGTTTGATGGCTACTTGTATTAGCCCTATATGAAGATATCTGTAGTTTGGTAAGTGTTGACCTATTATATGTTTGTTGAATAGTTGTATTATTTGGTTTTCTGGCCTATAAAGATGGTTTTCTCTACAGTTTTGATTGAATAATCTTGTTTTAATTTAAAGTTTCCTATATGATATATAGTTTTGATATCTTGTTTCGGTATATTCCAGTTTTGTAGGTTTTATTCTATCTTAGTTATATTCATTTTTATGCTATTAACTACATCTTTTATACTTTATTGGTACTCTAAACTAGCACTAGTTGAGGTCTCTCCCTCTCCTGACCAAGTTTTAGCAGGGCGAGAACTAGAGAACAGTCTCTTCACCAATTTAAACATTTCAGAATTTAATAATAATTATATTCTATCCTAAATTCTAGTGAAACCAATTCTAGTTACTAGTCCTATTGGACGATCTTAACCTACTTTCCTTGGTTTGCACATCTCAGTCCCCGAATTTGATAACACTAGTTGCCTAATACCGGATTGGATAGCACTAGTTGCCTAACACTGGATCACATAACATTGGAGTGCCTAACACCAGATTGCATGACCTTTCTTGCCTTGAACACCCTGTTGCCCCTCCTTGGGTCTTACAGCAGGTTTACCACAGCCTTAAGGTCAAATCACCAGTAGTGATAGGCGTGTTATGGTTAAAACACCAGCAGTGATAAGCGTACTATCTTTAAAACACCAGCAGTATTAAGCGTGTTATCTTTAAAACACTAGCAGTTTCTTCAGTGTATTTACCAAATAGGGTTGGCTAAAACCTACTTCTAAGATGTCGTAACTATCTTTCACTTTGCTAAAATTTTAGAAGAATAAAACTATTACTTCAATTCGTCGTGTTAGTCCTTGGCTTTGATACCATTTGGTTAGATTGGGCGTCCCTAAAAGGTGTACCCGCAGGTGACCAACTAGGGGGGAGCCTGCACTTATATCTAAGTGCTCAGGACCCTGCTCAACCAATGTGGAAATCCCCACCACGCTCCATAGTCGTCGGTAACAACCTCCTTCATTGTGTCGGCTCAGGGTCACTCGGTGGACTTGTTCTGCTAGAGGACTTACCTTTCCCCTCCCTCGTTGTGTGGGCTTCCCCTAGTTGGTCACCCATGGGTACACCTTTTAGGGACGCCCAATCTGACCATCTGGTATCAGAGCCAAAGACTGGCACGACGAATTGAAGTAATAGTTTTATTCTTCTAAAATTTTAGCAAAGTGAAAGATAGTTACGACATCTTAGAAGTAGGTTTTAGCCAACCCTATTTGGTAAGTACACTGAAGAAACTGCTAGTGTTTTAAAGATAACACGCTTAGTACTGCTGGTGTTTTAAAGATAGTACGCTTATCACTGCTGGTGTTTTAACCATAATACGCCTATCACTACTGGTGATTTGACCTTAAGGCTGTGGTAAACCCGCTGTAAGACCCAAGGAGGGGCAACAGGGTGTTCAAGGCAAGAAAGGTCATGCAATCTGGTGTTAGGCACTCCAATGTTATGTGATCCAGTGTTAGGCAACTAGTGCTATCCAATCCAGTATTAGGCAACTAGTGTTATCAAATCCGGGGACTGAGATGTGCAAACCAAGGAAAGTAGGTTAAGATCGTCCAATAGGACTAGTAACTAGAATTGATTTCACTAGAATTTAGGATAGAATAGAATTATTATTAAATTCTGAAATGTTTAAATTGGTGAAGAGACTGTTCTCTAGTTCTCGCCCTGCTAAAACTTGGTCAGGAGAGGGAGAGACCTCAACTAGTGCTAGTTTAGAGTACCAATAAAGTATAAAAGATGTAGTTAATAGCATAGAAATGAATATAACTAAGATAAAATAAAACCTACAAAACTGGAATATACCAAAACAAGATATCAAAACTATATATCATATAGGAAACTTTAAATTAAAACAAGATTATTCAATCAAAACTATAGAGAAAACCATCTTTATAGGCCAGAAAACCAAATAATACAACTATTCAACAAACATATAATAGGTCAACACTTACCAAACTACAGATATCTTCATATAGGGCTAATACAAGTAGCCATCAAACCTCTACACATATTGGGATTAGATATTCCAATACTATTATATCTTAGAGATGCAAGAAATTTTAGATTTTCAAATTCATTATTAGCAACCATCCAATCAAACTTAGCAAATGGACCAATACACTTCAATTGCTATCCAAACTTTTCAGCAGATTTACAAGATCGACATATCTTAGATGTGTTAACCTTCAATATTCAAACCAAAAACCTAAAAGTCAAAGACAAGATGAGAGGTATCACTCTTCTATATAGGATTTATTACAAGATCATGACAACTACCTTGAATCCAAAAGCCAAAAGAGTCACCCAACCAGTCAACATGCAAATACTATAACACCCAAGCTAATCAAATGGTCAGATTTGACATTTTTAGATGATTGAAAACTTATCAGAGTCTAACCCCCAAAAGAGATCAAGAATACTCAAATCTCAAGAATAAAGGAACAATCTGATGGGCATGTTCTTATCAGATTTCACTCTATGAAAGAACCCAAGATAAGGATAGAAGAAATTCTTCCTTCAAGATCATCAGTTTCAAGTATCAAATCAGAACCTTCAAACTTAGATACAGACTTAGGTAGAGATAGGCCTCCAATTTCATCCGAAAGTAGGGTAGATTAGGATCCTACCATAACTAGAGCTTATTATGATAATCCTTCTCCTTCTTCTTCGAAGATGACGGATTATGAATCCCAACTAAACATGATCAGTCAAGAATTCCAAATAGATAAAGGTCTCCTTAGAAGAGATTTCAATTCTCAAGAAAACCAACAACAAAGAGATTGGTTTATGACAACTTTTCCAAAACCACAAAGAGACCAGATTAGGGAAACCTATTATGGTCATATAACAACAATTAGACAGAATATAAGATTCTTTTCATGGTTTCAAGAATATTGTTACAACAATAATATTGATAATCATTTTCAAGACAAAATCAATACCATAGGTACAACAACCCAAAAATGACATACAGCCAAAAATATAGACATCATAGGAACACATCCTCCCTTAGAACAAATAGAAATCCAACACCATGGAAGCACTATCATAGCTTTACCCTTCAAGAATCCAAGAGAATACAAGAGTCAAGGAGAACCTGTAATTTACCAAGATGTCATTAGTTCACAACAACAAAACAATTATACCAATCAAATTCTCCATACAATACTCAAACAAATAGACAGGATAGAGAATCAAAATCCAAAATTAGAACAAGAACCCTTTAGTTCAAAATCTCTGATAGAGAAACCCTTTTTCAAGATTTACAATACACTCAAAGAGCAACTACTAATTCTAACAAAAAATAGTGATATTCTTTTAGCACAAATAGAGTTCAAACTACAAGCCTTGATAATAGGAGACAACAAAGGTAAGAAACAAATCAACATGGTAGAAAAAGTAAACTCAAACATAAAGTCACTAGTAGAATAATTCCAAGAAATGAGCACAGAACCCCCAACAATAGGCACAATTCAAAATTCAAGACCAAAAATCAACACTTATTATCCAAGACCATCCCTACCAGACATAAGAATGAAAGATAGGTTGATCCACACTCAATTAAGATATGACACTGATACTGTCTATGAATCGAACATAGATGGATTAGCAGAACATCAAATACTCAATGTCTTACAAGAAATGACCATGGTTGCTACAGCCTACAAGATCAAACCAAACAACACAGACCAAATGATAGCCAAAATCCTAATAACAAGATTTACAGGACAACTTAAAGTTTGGTGGGATAATTATCTCACAGAAACCAACAGGATGGAAGTCCTCCAAGTAATCAAAAAGGAATTAGCCTAAGATCAAAATGGCCAAATTCAAGATAGATACATAGAAAATTCAGTGAAAACACTAATATTAGCAATTACAAAACATTTCATAAGAGATCCAGCTACCTTTCAAGAAAGGACATCCGAGATACTATTACATCTCACTTGTCCTAAATTATCAGATTTTAGATGGTATAGGGACATGTTCCTTACCAAACTATACACAAGATTAGATAGCAATCATGCCTCTTGAAAAGAGAGTTTTATAGCCGGATTACCCAAACTATTTAGAGAAAAGGTTAGACAAAAGTTAAGGGATGTCTGTAGAGGGATTATCCCTTATGATACATTATCCTATGGAGTGATAATCACAATTATCAATCAAGTAGGATTATATCTATTCACCGACCTCAAATTAAAGTTAAAAATCAAATCTAAGTTATCTTAAAGTAGAGTTAAAATGGGAAATTTTTGTACCTAATACGGGTATGAGAAGATTAGAGCACCCTCAAAAGTCAAGAAAAAGACTATACAAAAACCCAATAGGACTTACCCAAAATATTCAAGACTAGCCAATAAAGAATCAACTAGGCTATTCAAAAAACCCACAAAGCCTTTCAAACCCAAGAAAACAATAGAAAAGCCTCAAGTTAGATGTCGCAAGTGTGGCAGAATAGGGCACTATGGAAAAAACTACTATATCCAAGATAGAATCAATCAATTAGATATTTCTGAGGACATCAAAACCCATATAATCAATCTTCTAGAAGAAGACACTGAAGAAGATTATGAAGATGATCTTCTTAGCTCAACCCAAGATTCTATACAACACTCAGATCAAGAGGATACATGTAGCCAAGATATATGCAAATGCAAAACAATTAGTGTCATTAGCAAACAAGAATTGCTAATAGACATTATAGACAAAATAGAAGACCCAAATATTAGGAAAGAATATCTAATCAAACTCAAAGAAATTATAACCACCAGCAAAGAAAAACAACATATACAACCCTACAACTTACAAGATATTTTAGCTCAAGGAAGAACACTAGTCAAGACCCAATCCATAGAGTCAAAAATCCAAGATCTACAAGCCCAGGTCAAAATACTTCAAGAAGAAGTTAGAAACCTTAAATTAGAAATCTCAGAACTAAGAGCGAGACAAGAGCCAAAAGAAGAATTCATCAATACCATTACAAAATCAATTAAGAAATGGTATATCAAGATTACTTTAGTAATCAATGACGAATTTTACCTCAATACCATAGCTCTAGTAGACTCAAGAGCAGACCAAAACTGTATTCAAGAATAATTAGTCTCAAGCCAATACTATGACACTACAAGAGAGAGATTATGTGGCGCAAATGGCAAAATACTATCAACAAGATATAAGCTAACCAAAGCCAAGATAGTCCAAGAAGAAACAAAAATCAAGACTAGTTTTACCCTAGTTCAAGATATCCAACATGGAGTCATTTTAAGCACCCCTTTTTTGACAAAAATCTACCCCTTCTGGGTAAATACTCAAGGCATACATTCAAAATCATCTAACATTTCATTCAATTTTATATAGTCAATTTCTGTTTTGCAGATGACATCTAGCAGCAGCAGAAATAACCAAGATCAACCAACCACATATCAATATGACCCATTCAAATTAATCTTTTCCATCTGATGACCTAAGAGCCTTTAGGCCACCTACAAATATTTCAATAAATCCACAACAAAAATGCCTCTTAGACCATCTTTGAAATAGCCGAACCATTCAAACTAGACTATCCAGTTTCAATGCCCTATGCTATTATTTTTATGAACAGAAAATCATTACATTTAACCAAGAAGCATCTGTCTATACAGATGATTATGTTTTTCCATCTTGCAGGAGAATCAAAACCTAAGAGACAAGCTCCAAAAAGCCAAAACTCTTCTCCAAAAAACAAAAGAAGAAATGTTAAACTAGAGTCAATCCCTATCATGGTTTGTATCCTAATGGGATCAAGCTACCCAACAAGTAACCCAACTCAAAACTTAAAACACCCAATTAGCACTTGAAAATTCTTCCTTAAAATCCAACAAAATAAGGCCTATGCCTACCAACAGAACCCATGAAGCCCTCCAAGTCAGACTCAAGCTCAAATTTTTTGAAACCCTCAAACCTTTATTCGACACTGAACCAGGCCTCTAAGAAATCATAACCCAACACTATAAGGCCCTTTTTATCAACAAGTTGATTTCTTTACCAAATTTTTTTCTTCAAATATTCCTCCGGTAAATCCCAGTCAATGGAGTTACCATTATTCAAGAACCTTATCACTACCCAAATTTAAACCAAATCAGGATTACTTAAGGCCCGAATAAATTGCCAAGAAACCAACTTGTTTCCCTATCAAATTACCCAACTCTATGAGTATGGGATGATTGATCAACTCATCATTACTAACATCCTCCAACTTAGACCTTTTGGAGTTCGATTCCAAATAACCATAGAATATGGATAAACCGGTCCAGAACCCATCAAGATAATATCCACAATACCTCAAACCCATGGTCTCACAGAGACACCAGCCTAGCACCAAATATTCTTTTCGGCCTCCCAAGGCATGTTTTTGCCCAACCACCTCAAGAGTTTCATGAAATTAACAATCCAGATTTCTACAAACACCTAATGAACCATCAAAACTTTTGAGTTTCCCCATATTGGTGGACCCAAAGGACATTAATAGCAGAAGGCTGCATTTACAAGATTTGGGGCCTTTCTCATATCCATATCAACCTACCCTTTCCAGGGGAAGAAGACTTTATGGATGCCGATGACATCCCATTTAACATACCCATCCAAGATGATGACAATACTAGTATCGACTCAATGGGATCAATGCTCTAAGGACGGAGCCCATAAAAAAATGAGAAGAAGAGAAAAAGAAAACAAAACAAAAAGAAAATTTCCAAGATAGATCAGACAAAATCCAGCAACAATCAAGGATCAGGCAAGAAGGATAAGAAGGAATCTCCCGAAATCAGACAAGACTTTCCACTTGGCAATAACAGGCAAAAGGTAAGCAGAAATCAGCCAACAAAGAGAAGTGGCCAACCTTCACTCACTACTTTTTCTTTTAAAAAGAAAAAAGCTGAGTTGGCCTCCACTCAAGACATTCAAGATAAGACTCTCCATCAAGAGAAAATGACAAAGACAAAAGAAGAAAAGCATCAGATTCCCACTCCAATCAACAAAAAGGAAAAGCAAGGACGGACACTTCAAAAGAAAGATTCCCACTCAAGAGAAGAGAAGACAACACTCAGAAAAGAAAGAGAATAATCAAGAAGATCTCCTAACTATAAAAGGAGAAGCTTAAGACAGAAGAAGGCAAAAGTGGCTTCTTCGAAAACTAACTCCAAACTTCAAGATTCAATAACTTGAATCTTACATCCCTTTAATCCCCTTAGCCTCATCATATTGGGCAAGGAATCAGATGACTACTGGATTGTAAGTATTCACCCTCAAATCAAATAGTGGTGTCTGTTAATTAGTAACGGCGCACTTCAACCTGTAATTTTAAGATTTTGTTTTAAGTTTTATGTCTGTTTTTAAAGTTTGCAATATAGTGTTTTTGCTTCGTAAAACACTTTCTTTAATATAAATTTCAGTATTTATGTTTGATTTTCATATCTGTTCTTAATTTATGTTTTATTTCATTTCTATTTAAGCTATTTATCTTTCATAATTCGTTTAGGTATCTTCGGATACCGCTAGTTCAGTAAATCCGACCCAACCTAGAACAACTATAGTAATAAGGGACCTAGCAAATGGTTATGGGTAATAGCCTTCAATTTCAAGGCAATAAGTTTAAAGCTGACTATAATTACTCTAAATGAAGCAATAGTTCACAACCATGGGCCATACAAGCCAACACGCAAGTAGAGGTAACCAATAGGATCCACTTACAAGTCTTGAAGACTAGGTTGGAGTAGCCAAGGTGTCTTGGATTGAAGACCTCTATAGTATCCTGTGGGCTTACCACATGATTACTAGAACAACTATCAAGAAAACCACCTTTTTGCTCACTTTGGAATAAAAGCCGTGATAGCAATAAAAACTAGCTTAAATAGCTACTGCATCGAGCATTAAGATCAATTATGAAATTTGAAGGTTCTTCGAGCCAATATTGACCTCCTAAAAGAACAAAGGGAAAGGCCAGCATGCAAAGGGCCACCTACAGACAAACATAACAGGTGAGTTCAAATTAAACTTTTAACATTAGAGACCTTGTACTAAGAAAGACTAGCGTGCCAAATTCAAAGGAAGTCAACGATAAGCTCATGGCTAAATGGGAAGGCCCCCATCAGATATGGTTAATTGAAGGACCCACTCAGTTCGAACTACAAAAGATGGATGGTGCACTTATCCCTTGAACATGTAGTCTAAAAAATTTGAAAAAGTTTTATCCTTAGTATCTTTGCATGTGATGTACTAATCTTTCAAGTATACCAATAAAGTAAATTTTTATCAAAATACATGCATTTGCTACTCTATAAACAAGCAAAGAAGACATTGGTCAATGAAAGTTATAAAGTTAAAAAGTACACATAAGACCCCATTTCATGAAAGTTGTAAAGTTAAGGGACACCTATAAGACCTCACCCTAAGAAAGTTGTAAAGCTAAGGGCACCCATATGACCTTATCCTATGAAAGTTGTAAATCTAAAGGTCTTATATCAAACTCGATCCTATGAAAGTTGTAAAGCCAAGAGCCATTCATAAGACCCCAATTATATGATAGTTATAAAGTTAAACTCTCAAAATGGATGAAATCAATAAGAACCAAGACAAAAGCAACAACAACTAAAGAAAAGCAACAACAATTAAAATCTCATCACCACCTGAACACTTCAGAAACCTTCTCTCCAACATTTAATAGAATAAGATCTATCAAAAATAAAAATGTGTCACATTAGCCCAAAAAAGAGATAAAAAAAAGCTATCAACCAATAGGTTTTGAGGAAACAATCTTACCAACAACAATCTCATCCATGGCAACAACCTCCATCCGACTAGTTTTGTGTATTCCTTATCACATCATTAATCAATCCTTAATCTAATAAAATTAATTTTATGACAATTTATTATTAATTTATCATTAAAATTGTTCACTGTTTTAATATTATTTTATATTAATTTTAAGTGAAATATTTTGTAATAGTATAAATGTATATATAAATTATTTTAATATAAAAAGTTAAATATTATGTAGCTTCCAATTTCTGATATTAACTGATGCGTTCACTAATTAAAAGCAACCATTCCAAACCCACGCTTTGCCACAGAAAACTGACAAGTTTAGTAATTGTTGTGGTACAACTAGAGGTGACCGCGGTTCAGTTCAAACCGTTGAACCGAACCGTAACCGTTGTATTTTGAACCGAGTTCCGGTTCCGGTTTTGAACCGTAACCAAAACCATTTTAAAAATGGTTCAGTTATGGTTCATGTAAATTTTGAACCAGAATCTAAACCGACGGTTCAAAACCGATGGTTCCGGTTCGGTTTTTAATTAAATTAATTTTTAAAATATTAAAAAATTTTAATTTTAAAAATTATTAAAAATTAATTTTAAAAATTTTTAAAATAATTTTAATTTTAAAATATTTATTGCAATAAAAAAGATATGCCAACTGTAGAAAGAGTTACTGCCCTGTAGCTCCACTGTGTTGCCCCCATGGGACTGTTTTAACATTAATCTCTGAAAGGAGCTTTTTTTGGGCTTCATAGTGGTCATACCAATAAACATGACCATCAAAGAGTTTGTTTATATACCAATAAAGAAAGATAAAATCCTACGCCAGCCCTAATGGGGTAATTTCATTTTCAACTCTATCAAAAGTAATCCATCCAGATATAAGTGTTTCTGAAACATGAGCTGTCTATACATAGCCACATAATATTAAAGTCTCTGAGTTACAAGTCTAACCAACCCATCTAATCAAGAATGTAATAAGAAATGATCAAAATGTCGCTTTGACATGCTTCTGAAGAGTGAAGATGACCATATATCTGCAGTAAGCACCCAACAGCATCTGTTTTCACAAATCATCATCTTTCAATCCTATGCTTCACTTCCCTCTTGCTTTTCAAAGAATCAAAAGAAAAGTTGTTAACATCAATGAATTGAGACATAAGTTCATGAGAAAGTACTACTCCATGATAGAGTTAAGCCTGCAAAGGGCAAAGCAGAGTTCCACCTCCAATCCATACCTAATTATCATAAAAGCGGGAACCACACCACGTACAGGGCAGTAACCCTTTTTACAATTGGCAAGGAGCATCGGAATTGGGTTGCAACGGTAAGAGTGAGGTGACCATTCTCTTACACTAAATTTTTTTTTTTTTTACATAATTACACTAGTGTAAGAGATTCTTTCTCTTACACTAGTAAGATTGAGATGACAATTCAATCATCTCAATCTTATTTATCAAAGAGAAAGAGAGTAGTGTAAGAAAAAGAATCTTTTTTTCTTACACTACTCTACTATTAGTCTACTAGTGTAAGAGAAAGAGATTCTTTTTTCTCTTACACTATTCTACTATTAATATAAGAGAAGAGAATATTAGTGTAAGAGAAAGAATCTCTTTCACTTACACTACTCTACTATTAGGTTAGACTTATTAAGAAAAAGAGAATCTTTTTCACTTATTAAAATTTGAAAAAACAAAATTTGAATTTGAATTTGAATTTATTTTTGAATTATTTTTTTATTAATTTTCATCTATAAATACTCAACTTTCTTCTCTTTTTTTCACACAATTCTCACTTATAATTCTTATTCAATTCTCTCATTCAATTATTTGATTATTTCGTTTATTTCCATTCTTACTTATATTTTACTTATTAAAATTCTTTTAATTTTTTTAATTTATTTAATTATTTGTCTTTAATTATTTTAATTCTCTATTGTTAATTCATTCATTTATCTTGTTCACTTTCTCAATTATTATATATATTTTTAATTTTTATACTTAAATTCTTTTTTATCATTATTATTTTTTACAATCAATTATTTTATTTTTTATCAATCATTTTTTTTAATGGCAAGTGGTAGTTCTTCAAAAAAATCTGTCTCTTCTAAAAATAAAGGTGTTATACTCAATGAAAATATGCATCTCGATACTGATGCTTATCATGAATTTCTTCAACATCAATCTTTTGTTGAAGAAACAAACCCCAATCTTCCTTTTAGAATTTGTTTCAATTCCCCCTCATATTGATATTCAAATTCTTGATGAAAATATTAAAAAAATTCAAGAAAAACGAAAAAAAATCTGATTTGTTCGAGATTCATATGAAAAAGTTTGATAAATCGGATGGAACAAAGGTAGTTGTTTGTAATTATTGTTCAAAAGAATTTAAATTGTCAAAATCTGGAGGATATGGCACATATCAAAGGCATATTGATAGCAAACATCTTACAGAAGCTGGAAAATCAAAATCATATGGTCAGCAACAAATAGCAAGGTATGGTACTTCTAATATTCAATTATTTAATTATACAAATATAAATAATAGAGAGGAATTAGCACGAATGGTTGCTGTTGAGCACTTATCTTTTAGTTTTGGTGAAAAAGATGGTTTTATTAATTATTTTCAAAAAGCATTAAATCCTGCTGCATGTCGTGTTCCTAGATCTACTCTCACACGTACGCTTTTTGATCTTTATAAAAAAGAAAAAAAAGATTTAGTCAAATATTTTAAAAATTATCAAGGTCGTGTTTCTGTATGTGCCGATATATGGAGTGATCATTGGCAAACAGATTCTTACATGGGTTTAACTTGTCATTACATGGATAATGATTAGACAATACAAAAACGAATTCTTGCATTTAGAATTTTTGATGAGGCTCATACAGCTGATAATATATATTTAATGCTTAAAAGTATTTTTGAAGAGTACAAAATTGATAATAAAATTTTTGCAATTGGTTTTGATAATGCTTCTAATAATACTGCAGCTATTCCTCAATTAATAACTTTATGTAATCCTTACTTTGGTGGTCGATTTTTTCATCAAAGATGTGCTTGTCATGTTTTAAATTTATGTGTTCAAAGTGGGTTAAAATTACTTAATTATGCTATTGTACCTATTAAAGAAGCATTGCATTGTTTATGGAAACATCCAAAAGCGATGAAAGCGTGGGCTAAATTTTGTGTTAGTCGTGCTATGCATCCCATAAAATTTTCGCGTGATATTCCTACTCGTTGGAATTCTACATATAAATTATTTTGTGAAAGTGATGCATATAAAGAATTATTATGTGATTTTATGCGATATAATGTTAGTACTATTATTCTTCATCCTCAACAATGGAATATGTGTACAAAAATTTGTCAACTATTAAAAGTTTTTAATGATGCTACTAATTCTTTGTCGGGTATATATTATCCTACTACCAATTTATTTATTATTGAGGCTATTAATATTGTTGCTCAATTTGAGGAATGTGAAAAAGATGAAGAATTACTTAATTGTATTCAAGTTATGAAAGATAAATGGTTAGAGTATTATTTTAATATTCCAATTATATATTTGCTTGGGTTAGTATTTGATCCACATTGCAAATTAGTTCATTTGAGCGAATATTTAACCTGTTATTATAATTGTTTACAAATAGATGTAGATAATATGGTTATGATTGCAAATATTAAAAATTTATTTTATTCAATATATAATGAATATCATAGACTTTATGGTCAATCTGATAATATTAGTGTTACAGAAATTGATAATTCATCTCAAGTTTCATCATCAAAAGTTGGCAAATGATATCAATTATTGTTTCAAAAAACAAAAAAATTACGAGGTTCATCTTCATCAAGCTCAAATTCTGAGCTTGAGAATTATTTAACAACTTCATTTGAGTTTGTTGATGAAGATAATGATTTCAATATTCTGCAATGGTGGAAAGAACATGAAAGATATTTTTCAGTTTTGGCTATTATAGCCAAGTAAATTCTTGCAACACCGGTTTCTACAGTTGCTGTGGAACAAGAGTTTAGTACTGGTGGAAATGTATTGGATCAAAAGCACTCATGTTTGAGTCCGGATTCAATTCAAGCCCAAGTTTGTCTTGATTGGACAAAAGCACAATTTCGACAACAAGAAATAGATCAAGAATTAAATTATGATTTGTTGGAAAATGAAGATGCTACCGAAGGCACCGGCAGTGATTAGTAAACATCCTAATTTTCAAAAGATAAGAGAATTACGTGGACTTTGATTCCTCTAACATAAAGGTATACGTAGGCAACTTAATTCTGATAAAAATTAAGTGCAAGTCCAATTTAAATTATTTATTTTTTAATTAACTATTTAATTTGACCTTATTTAATTAAGTATTTTTATTTTATAAAAATATATCTTCATTAGATTAAGTATCTTTATTAAATTAGCCACTTAATTTAGTTCAAATATGTATAAACCGAAATTTGAATCTATTTTGAACCATCTTTGAACTAAACCTGAACCGAGCCGAAATTTAAATCGAACTTGAAGCGAACCTGAACCTGAACCTGAACCGTTTATGAACCGAAACCAAACTTGAACTTGAACCGCTTATGAACTGAAACCTGAACCGCTTTTGAACCGAACCTTAACTGAAACCGCAGCCTAACGGTTCAAGTTCCAATTCATCCTAACGGTTCGGAACCGAACCTGAACCGCGGTGAGGTCTAGGTACAACCACCAAAACGGCTCTTGGCTCCCGATATGCAGCTATGGTAATTGTCTGATGTTGACTGATGTGTCCACTGGTAACAGACAACCATGAGGGGAGCCAACTCCTCCAATGCTTTGCCACATAGAAGTAATAATGTTAGACAACGTTGTACAGCCACCAATGTCTCTTCGGTCCCACTGCATTTCAGTTTTTGTTACAATGGGTCTCAATTTGCACCTATCCTAATTGTCTGATGTTGGTTAATGCATCTTTCATTCACATCAACACTTAATTAAAAGAAAATAATACAAGTCTAATACAGAAAGTTTTTGAAATAATAATAAGTATAGATGTGCACATTACAACTTTATATTAATATTATTATTTGATTAATTGTGGAAAAATAATTGTTACAATAAAACTTTATTATTAATATTATTATTTGATTAATTTTGATAGAACTCGTAACAGCAGTACTGGAAGTAGTATAAATAGATGTCCAACCCAATTCCCTCATCAAGACAAGACAAGAAGAGCAAAGAGAAAAGAAAAATGGGTTATCAAAAATCATCCTTTGTTATGATCTTATTCATGCTAGCAACATTCACTTCATCGTTTGCTTCCGACATGTCGATTGTGGCTTACGACTTGAAGCATGAGCCAAAATCGAGCTGGAGAGCAGACGATGAGGTGATGAGCATGTTTGAGGAATGGCTTGTGAAGTATCACAAGACCTACAACGCTTTGGGAGAAAAAGAGAGGAGGTTTCAAATTTTTAAAGATAATTTGAAGTTCATTGATGAAGAAAACTCCAAAAACCTAAGCTATCAAGTTGGGTTGAATCAGTTTGCTGATTTAACAAATGAAGAGTTTGATAACATGTACTCAGGTACTAACTTTGATGATCTTGATAGTGTTTTAAATATTAGTCAAAGTAACGAGACACCGGTGAGCGCGGTTTTGCCTCGTTCAGTGGATTGGAGGGAAAAAGGTGCAGTAGTTGGAATCAAGAATCAAGGTCAATGCGGTAAGTGTTTCATAATATAGATGTTGCTCTTTGATAATTTAAATCATCTCCTTTTTTACTATGATGTGCATTCAATGTAATAATTATTGGATTTAAAATGCAGGGAGTTGCTGGGCATTTGCTGCAGTTGCTGCTGTGGAAGGATTAAATCAGATAACTACGGGGAAGTTGATCTCCCTGTCTGAGCAAGAATTGTTGGATTGCGAAAGAGTTTTCAATGGTGGATGCAAAGGTAGTTACGTACATCTCGCTTTCAACGTCATCATAAGAAACCGTGGTATTACAACTGAAAAAGATTATCCCTACACTGCTGTTCAAGGCACATGCAAACAAAATCTGGTTCGTATTTGCTCTTGAGAAGTGGATAATTAATTAGTTGTTTTATAACAATGAAATACTAGTCTCACTATTTAGTTTTTGATCTTCCACAGAGAAAAAATAAGGCTGCTAGAATTGACTTTTATAAATATGTTCCGAGAAACAATGAGAAAGCATTGCAGTCTGCTCTCGCAAAGCAACCAGTATGCGTTGGTATTGCACAAGGTTCTAGGGGAATGCAGTTCTACAAATCCGTAAGATTCTTTTCACTTTCTTGTTTAATTTTAATCAATGTGTCACATGTAACTATGATCCTATTAAGTTAAATAAAAAAATTAAAGAAAAAAAAGCATATATTTTTAAATAGATTAAGTTAATAAAATTCTATGTTTTATTTTAGTCCTCTATGTATATGGGATTTGTTTAATTGGTCGCTTTTACGTTATACTGTTTGTAAGTGTTGATCCTATTGCATATGATTTTATAACATTTTAAAATAAATTATATGTATGTGTTGACTAATCGTGATCCAATGTCATTAATCAATGAGAAGAAAATATATTCATTTGAGAAAAGAGATTGTCATCGAAATGATCCAGTCTTGATTATGCACCTAAGTTCATTATCCTTTTCCTAATGCTTCAGGGTGTATTTACGGGACAATGTGGACCAAATGTAAATCATGCTGTGACTGCTATTGGATATGGCAGAGATGGATACCTTGACTATTGGATTTTGAAGAACTCATATGGCACTGGTTGGGGAGAAAAAGGGTACATGAGATTGCACCGTAACGTAAGAGATTTTGGCGGAAAATGTGGAATAACACGGATCCCTATTTACCCTATAAAGCTCCGGGGCAGCTCAAACCCATCTGAAGACAAACCAAGTGAAGGCTACATGGCTGATTGAAACTCCAATAAGAAAACAGCAATGCGTATAAGCCCAAGACTACATGGGCGTTGTCTTGTATTATGCTTATGAGGCATATTATGAATAAAGACGTTGCTGTATGTCACTGATGTTTCTAATAAATTATGTGTTGTAATATTTTTTGCCTTGCATGACAAAAAGAGAGTGTATGTGTACTAAATGGTATGAGCTTGTTAACAAGGTCCCAATTTCCACAAAAAAAAAAAAAAAAAGATATGCACTTCTCTATTTGACAATTTTCTTATTGCTTAAAAGTAACAAAATCGGAAAAAGAAAAGTAATGAATGGTTTCTAGCAGACTTGTTAATATTGTTATCAGAACGTGCTTACCCTCCCTCAACCTACCACATTCTAAATCCAGGGGAGGCAAGCTGTGGAGGTAACAGTGAGTGGCACATAGCTAGAGGACTCAATTATTATTAGCATATTGAAGTACATGTGATCAGATATCATCCTATGGGAATGACATATGATGTATGTGGCTACCTGCAGGCATGCATTGTAATCAGACAGCAGGTTATGAGACTATCAAGAGAAGATTAATGCAAGTAAGGTGGCTATCAAGGGTACATATGGAGTACTGGGGCTGGACAAGGAAAGCCTTATCCAATAGATCCAAGCAACAACACGAAGACCTAGAGCTGAAAAAACTAAGAGGTTATGCTTTGACACGACAAGACTCTCAACATGTTCTAATAGGTATAGAACATTTGTTTGGTAATGATGCAAATGTTCTTATCGACCATGCATGGACCTGTTTATTCATTCATCAATTTTCTCAAATTTTTTCTTGCATTATGATATACCTAAATTATCCTTGTGTTTTTGATTATTGAGATCTCAATTGTTTGTAGTAGAGGAAGAGAAAGTATGCACAGTTTGCACTTCATGAATTAGACTAAAAATACTATTTCTTTGCAAATATATATATATATAAACTTGTATGCTCTATTCTGACAAAAGTTATATCGGATCATATTACTTTCAATCATATATTTATTTATTTGATCTTTCTTTTTGTTTCATAAAATCATAATTAAATTTTATTTCATATGATAAGTTTTCTATTTGACATCCAATTAATCAAACATGCAATTTAGGTTAAACTGCAGCTTCTTGATAACTGGTTAGATCCAATACTTTAACTTAAAGTCAGAGAAATTTTGTAAACAAACTTGTAGGTGATCCTAAGTTATTTATCTTAGAATTAATTTAAATGATATATTAATATAATTGATTTCTTGTATTTATTTGATATTTATATATATATATATATACATAATATTAACAAAATTATAGGCGACTTTTTCTTTTATTTTTTTTTATCTTGTCTTATCTTGTTATGGATAGAATCGAATTGAACGTCCATTTATACTAATTAATTCTGTAAAGTACTGTTTGAAATTATATCAATATTAATGCAAAAACATTTAGTGTCATCAACCCAAAAGCATCTTTTGAAGGTAGAGTTGCATGTTGCTATCTTGGAGGATAGATATCAGCATCCAAAAAACATATCTATGAAAAGTAAGTGATATATAACATATGAAATTATATTTATATATTCCAATTATTACCAGTTTGTGTCTTTTTCCTTTTTTTTTTCTTTCTTCTTTGTTGGTGATAAGTTCCCTAAGGCAGGCAACACTGACTTGGGTTGATGGGTGCATTACATTAACTACACCCACAACTACTCTGGCTAAGGATGGACCAAAGACTGGTGACATCGCCTACGGCACTGGCTGTTAGTTCAAACATTAATTTGATGCCCGGAGCCTTGCTAGGAGGGGGAGTTGCCCCGTGCTTGGACTACTTTTAATTTGTAGGCCCATCAATGGCTAACAGAGTCATTTGTTTGCACAAACCATTTACTGAATACTATTTCCTTATGGACTGTAATACAAATATGCATATCTGTAAATAAATTATATGGTAAATATATATATAAGAAAAACTCTCAAGCTAAACTCTATATATTAATTTAATTTAATTTTAAATTTATTTTTTATTTAATTAAAATTAAATTTTTATTTTAATATAACTTCGTTATTAAAATATCTTTAAAATTATTTAAATAAATTTTGTATTATATTTTAAATGAATCTCAATTAACCAAACTTATTTTTATAATATGCTATAAGCTTTGAATCCTTAATCCTTTATAATAAAAGAGTGCAATTAAGGTGGGAGGACCCTTGACTTTACGTAGTTGCATTGCACTAACTCCACCAGTCACTGGTCCCTGGCCCAAAGGTTCTCTAGTAGAATTAATTTGGTGTTCCCCCAGCAGCAGCCTGTGGCTTATGTTGCCACCACGTGATTTGCTATTTGTTTTTTAGATTAATTACATCGATAAAATATGTATTTTATTTATAATTTTAAATTAAAATTTAAAAAAAATTATATTTAAAATAAAAATTATTTAAAATTTTAAGTTTTATTCTCTTAATAATTTTGAAAATATGTTAAAATAAATTTTAACTTATTGATTTCGCTTAAACTGAAATTAGATTCAAAATAATTGTAAAAAATTAATAATTTTTATTATTAAAATAAATAAATATGACTCAATAGATTTTAAATTTTATTTTGATTTTATTTTTTAAATTTAAAAAATTTTCAACTAAACCACTAATGTTATTTAAATTTTTCAAATTTTTGATAATTTATTTTTTAAAAATATATATATTTTTAATACTAAAAAATTTTAAACATTTTTAAAATTATAGCTTGCATATTTCTTTACATATGTTAAAAAATTATAAATTAAAATTCACTGTAACATATCTCTAATTTAAATATTTTTTTTAGTGATCAATATATGATATTGTCAATTTGAGTAATAATTTTAGAAGAAATTAAGCTTGAAAACACAAGAAATTAATTCAATGTAAATTAATAAAAACATTTTGAAATTTTAAAAAAATATTTTGTCGATATATATTAAAAATTAATTAAAATTTTTAAATTAAAATAAAAAATTATATATAATTTAATTGATATATCAAAATTTAAATTATAAAACAGAGCTAATTTAAAGCTGTCTTTTTTATTTATTATATATATCCTCTTAGTTCTTGCTATACCAAAAATTTTGGTTTTATCACTCAAAAAATATGGCCTTTTCATTACTCTTTCCCCGTTTTAGTTGATTGATAGGAACCATCGAACTGCCATCTATACACATTCAATAAATTGAAATAACATAATTAATGCAATATATTTATTGCACTATTTTTTATTTAATTAGTTGAATGTACGAATTAATTTGATTATGTTAAAACACGATGATACATCATTATTTAAAACTGATTTAAAAAATTAATAATATTATTTTTAACTTTTTCTGTCACAATTTTAAATTATCTAGAATTAAACATTCCAAGTATTTCATTATTTTTATATTTAATAAATTATATAAAAATTATTAATAGAATACATATACTTTTTCAAAAAAAATTGAAAAAAAAAAAAAAAACTGAATCCAGCAGCCATAGCTTGGCTCTCATCCATGCAGGTCTTTCATGGTTAATTCCATCGTAACAAAGCATAATCCAACATTTGCAAACCCAAAATTAAAAAAAGGCGTCTTCTAGAATTTATTTTTTTCAAAAAAAATCTATTTTTCAAGTTAATTATATATGTTTATAATTAAGCTGAAAAAACTGTCTTTGTCATCATGGCATGTTTATATTTTCAATAAATTAGATAAAGCATTCTTGTTTTCATCTTAAGGAGGTAAATCAATGATTATATATTTGGAGAGATAACGTAATTGATAGCAGATCTGACGAACCAGTTACCTGTACTTATTTCAATTTAATGCACAAGAAACGTGCATCTTGAAAAATCAAAGAACCACATATGTATTGTCATTTTTCCAATTAATACTTTGGCCAGGTGCTAGGTTTGGCAGCTGGTGGCAACTACTGTGGACCTCTTGTAATTATTCCATTCACGTGCCTTACATATTCACCGTCAATTCTATACCGCCGAGTCAACCGCCATCATCCTCTTCGAATTTGTAGCATGTCGTTCTCAATGTGTACTTATGATCATCTAGCATATGCAATGTCACGTTAACACATAACAATATCAACGAATTTTCAAATACCATTGCTAACAATGTCAAATTACTAAAACTATAATAAGGTACAAATCACTATTAGTGTTTGTTAATTGATAACTGTAGTAATTTTTAGGATGATTTGTTGTTCCAATAAATTAAATTACATTTTGTTTTAATTTAGAAGGCTTACAATATATAAAGGATATAAATATCATATAAACAATTTATGTAAGTCCAAATATGTAATCAACAAAAATATTTGGCAAGTAAACTCATTAACTTACTTTGTTCATCAACGCTCTTTGTATGATATGATCTAATTTTAACAATAATCCACCCAAAATGAAGAAATATGCTATTCTAAGTAATTCGACAATTTATACCGTTGAAATTTAATCTTCATTATAGAAAGTTAATTTTTTTTTAGTTCATAATGGACAACAAGATTATGTATCTATATATGCAATTAAAATAAATTATCAATTAGTAAGAAAAAGATGGCAAATGAATTTATAGGACATACAATATTTTTTATCAGGTTGGGCTAATCTTTTTTTCATTCAAAATATGACCATATAATAAAATATGATTATATTTTCATTTTAAATATAATTTTGAATTTAAATATTTAAGATAAATAGAATAAAAAAAGTTAATAATTGTAAATTTTATATGATTCTATAACGAGTTTATGTTTAAATTATAATCATATAACCAACAAAAATTTATTTTTTATTTTTGAAAAGAAATAGAGAAAATACATTTAGTAAGATCTTTCCCTCATATAAAAGAAAACTAAACTTGCAATTCTTAAATGTAGAATTGTAAATAATTTTTATTTTAAAAATATTTTGTTTTTAGTTAACTTAATAAAATTATTTATGATAGTTCAATTCTTTAAAAAAAAAAAAGGTCCACCTAAGCTTTCATTATAATTTGCTTTTTTTTAGATTAAATTGTAATTTCACATTTATTTTATTGATATTTAGATTATAATTTCAAATAAATATAAATTAAGTCTACTAATTTATAATCTTTGAAGTCTATTTTTGGTATTGTATTGTGATTGCAAGAGAAAAACAACTCATTCACTCCGTCGTAATTATAAAAAATAAATTTTTTAATAAAAATAAATTTAAAAAATAAATACAATTTAAAATTTTAAAATTTATTATTTCTCTCCAATCAAACTTTAATTTTTAAAACATATCCAAACAATTATTGATAAATTAATTTTAGCTAAATTAGATATTAACTCAAAATAATTATGAAAAATTAATGATCTGTTTTATTATTGAAATAACTAAAAAACTACTCAAATAAATTTCACACTTCAATTATATCCCTTAAATTTGAAAAAAATTCAACTAATCAGTAATTTTTTATGATTTTTTAAAAATTTCAATGGTATATTTTCTTAAAATATTTTAGTACTAAAAATTTTTAAATTTTTTTATAATGATAATTTAAATATTTTTTATATATGTAAAAATTTACAAGTTAAAATTTGTTATAAAATATTTTTAATTTAAATATTTTTAATATTCAAATTTTGCAAATAGGATTTAATTTCAACAAAAATAAAATCTAAACTAATGGTCGCTAATGGTGAAAAGTCATTTTATGATAACTAAGTCCTCTCAATTTTTATGTTCAAATCTAATGGCCCAACAAATCCTCACAATTACACAATTTGTGGTCAGATTTAATTGAAATGTTAGATCCCTTTAAATTACTGCAGAACTAATCTAAACTTAAATCATAATAAAAGAATCATGTTTAATATTTTGATTAACATTATCGTAGATATTTCATGTCAAGTTTGATCATATAAGTTATTCTAACATACATATAATAACTAATAAAAATATGTTTTTGTTGCTCAAAATTTTGACTCAAAACTATATCACAGTATAATTTTTTAGTGAAATAATTGATTTGACGAAAACATACTTTATTTAACTGTTGATTTTAACTTAAAATTTAAGAAAATTAAAGTTTTTATTTAGCTTAAATTAAAAATAAAAAATTTAATAATTGGTGCTGTCAAGATCTGGTAAGGTTCCATAGGATTAAAGGCTCCCAACGTGTAAGAAAATAGAAAACTTTATGCTACTTGACAGTAGAAAGCGTTGGACGAATGAAAGGCCTTGCAATGCGTAAGTTAATCTTATATTTGATAGAGCAGCGGAATAACTGAAAATGATCTTGAATTGCCTTCCCTGCCTCCAATTTTTATAAAGTTAGTTGTGTCCATTTTTATCTCTCGTCATAACGGGCATGAGGATGACTGCCCATTATCACATTATATAGAGGTTGAATTCTATCATCCCACTAGCTTTGTGGATCATTAATGGATCTTTATGGTTTCATTTTTCGTTCTAGGCCTTTTTTTAGTGGGCTGGACAGTTTGATCTAAGCAAACTTATAAGAAATGGATCTGAGATAGTCTTTGCTTTATGGTCAGATCTTTTGCTCAGTTGTGGGCTGATTTTGGTAGCTCAAATCCATACGTGGGTGTATCAAAAATCGACTAAAATCCATGAGGGTATATCAATAATTGAACCGAAAATCTATTTAATTATGTGTTACCCATTTGATTTTATTATCCTATTGAATGGGCAAATCTGTGTTTGTCTTTGATAGGCTCCTTTTTTAATGTCTCTAATGAATGGCAAGTATTGGGGGGTTGGGTCCATCAAGACTATGAAGCAAGTGGGAAGACATCAACTCAATGCCTCCAGAATGTCTGCGGAAAGCTCACGAAGCCCATATCCTATTCAACAGTTGGTGTACAGAGCTTGCAGACTGGACATGGGCTTGTTGATGGTGTCAGATCAGATCAATGAGATTCCGTGATTCAGATCTGGTCAATGGAATCGTTGAGCAAACAAATGGCACCACTCCCCCATCTTTCTCCAATCTCCTTTCAGATTTGTATATTCCTATAAACAGATAGAGACATGAAAGCTAATCTCTTTATCATGACGTGTTACTTACTTCAATTTGAAGAATAAAATAAAATAAATAATAATATATTCGATGTAACATGATAAAAAAGAAAATTGACATGTGAGGTGCAAGTGTTTCCAATAATTTAGAAATAGCAGAGCAACCCAATAATTTCAACTCCACTAGTATTCATTTATTAAAATACTTATTTTATTATAAAAATAATATCTATATTCCATCATTTTTAAAACTCTCAAATAAAGTTAAACCTTATGTTGAATATAAATTTATTTAAAAAACATTTATATAAAATTTAAATATACTTTAATTTTTAAAATATTTTTTAAATAAGTAAAATATTTTAAAATTAAAAATATACATTGTGTATGGGTGAGAACTAGTGTCAAAATATATAATAACTTACACCATTTCAAGATGTCATTTTTACCATCAATTTTAAACATCATTAAATATATTTTTTTATTTTTATATAATATATATCATTAATGATGGACGTTAACAGAGACAAAATCTCTCTCATTAACATTAAGAATATTAAATATATTATCTAATTTTCAATTTTTGATATTTTCTTCTTTTATGATTTTTTGACAAATAATATAATTAAATGAAAATGGAAGTTGGTAAAGCAAAGAAGTTATCAGTATTGTAGCTTTCACAATAATATCAGATTTTCCATCAGCAGTGACTCAAATTGCTTGGGTTGCAATTAAAAGGCTGATTGGCCATTTGCAAACTTTCATGTTGTGAAGCAAACAGAAAAGTCAGTTCGTTTTTGTTTCCAGATGCACATGACATGTACCTTTCTTCCTTTTAAAGAAAACTACCCATTTCTGATTCCACTACTCTAATTACCAAAAGCTCCTTTTACCTTTGCCCTTCATATAACATTGCCATTTATGCATCATCCTCTATGTTTTGACATCTTACAATAAACACCAATTCATTCTTTCCAACTTTGGCAATTATGAAATTACCAAGAAGGGCTTTTAAGGAATGATATATTAACCAAAAATACCCACGTAGCAGATACGACACGTTTGATTCTATCAACTCACTATTTATTTTTCTATTTTAAAAAATATCAACAAAAACAGGCAACAATTATTTAAAAGACGTCAAATTTCATTGCTATCATCCCCACGTCTAAACAATTATTAAATTCTTGAAATAGAATTAAATCCACTAAATTTTTGAACGCTTCTTAATAAATAATAGCAATGGGCTGCAGACAGATTCCCTTCCCACTTGGCCCACCTTATCTTCCATTTAAGATATGTCACCATGTTACTGTGGTAGGTGTTTCTTTCCTATTCTCACTTTGTTATAATTTAATATTTCACAAAATTATTGTATTTTCCATTTTTTTATTCTAATATCAATTACAGAATATTTATATTAGTACTTCAATCACGTTGTTCTATTTAAGTAATATGAAATCGAGATCAACCTCCAATGACAAAATGAATATTTAATGAAGTTTTTACATTGAAAAAAATATTAATCTTTAAAACATTAAAAGTATTGAATTATTCAACAAGACATATCAAAATTGTTTCAGATAAATATGAAATTAATATGCAAAGAGTGAATATTTGATGGGTATGTCTCATTATTGTAACAACGCTCTTCTTATCGCCGTTGGCTTTGAGTCGGACAAGGCATCCCACCGTGATTAATTTTTTCTTTTTTATTTAAATGTCTTAAGATTTTTTAATTACTTATGAACCCACTAATTTTTGTCTAAGTCCCTCTAGATAAATAGAAGGAATTAATATATTTTCACTATTTTTTAAATATAATTTCTTTATTTAAAAAAATCAAATAAGAAAATAAATATTTTAAAAGTTTTATATTATTATTAATAAAAATTTTAGACGAAGATCCCTTTTATCTATATGATATTTAATGTAGGTTATCGAAATTTAAGTAATCATATTACTATGAAAAAAATATAGAATATCACATGATCATATAAGTGGACTTTAGCTATTATAAGATATTTGAGTCTATGACATCACATGCTACAATTATATAATAATTTGCATTTAAATACAGAGGATTTATTAAAATAGAGCATAATGTTGATAAGTATCAAAAACTTTTTTTTCCTCATATAAGATTATAAGATTATCCTTTATGAATTTTGTTCTCATGAGTTTATTCTTTGAATCATATTCAAAAATTGCTCGTGTTGCAAGAATCAAAAAGTGAGAATTATACCTCTGCTAATTGGGTTCTGATGAGGTATGACAGATGATTCCAATAAAACAAAGAAAGATGACCTTGGATGAATCCTTCGAAGTCGATCTTAGGCTCAGGTCAGAGAGGAAAATTAAAATGAAACAGTTATTGAGAGAAAGTGAGTGAATCAAGATCCTTTTGAGTTTAGGTAGACCTATATATATATATATATATATAGTCAGATGAGTGTAAGTGGAAAGATGCATACCGTTAGGTGGTGGGTGCACGTGTCTGAGATTTTCACCAAAAAGAGCAGTTGGTTTCACAGGTTAGTTACATTAGGGGATCATTTTGGCTCAAGGTTGAAGGTGAACACATCTTCATCCTTTCCAGTTAAGAGAAGTTTCTCAAAGAAGCTGGGCTGACATGGGTTAATTGGATCTAATATGAGTTCGATTCCTAGATCGAGTCAACCAATTGGGTAACTAAAGGAATAAGGTTTAGGTTTCGTTAGTGCAGCTTTTGTAGGCATGCTAGATGTGTTTGTTTTGAGTGTTTTTATGGATTCGATCCATATCATGAGCCCTCACGCTTAGGTTTGAAAATTTTTGGGCTAAGAGGTTATGATTTTACAAATTTAAGAGGATAATGAAAGAATAATCAGATACTTGTTTTATAATGGTCATAAGATCATCTTTTTGAGTTGTGGTTAGTTGTTAGGTCAATTAAATAGGATCTTTGCTAGTCATTTAATGGGGAAGAGTTCCCATTTAGCTCTTGAGCCATCAAAAGACATTGATTTAACGGTGAGGGGAGGAATGGCTATAAGAGCCTTGACTTTTTGTTTATTAACTATCTTGCCCTGTTAAAAGTTTCTTTTCATTAAACTTTCATCTCATAAGCAAAATAGTAAGATTTTTGCTTCCAAATCCCTTTAAACATTTTGTCTTTTGCCTTTCATTTGCATCTGAGTCGATGAGGGAGTCATCATTTTTTTTCCCTCTGTTAGGTCTTTTCTTTCGGTAAGTGTTCTTTTTCTTTTTCTATGCTTCTCATGGCTCATGCGGTTGGATCTATTTGTTCTCGAGTTTCATCTCAATACCTTAACACTTATCATGTTAAAAGAGGCATTTAACCTTTTGTAAACCTTTATGCCCCCAAATTATGAGAAAGAGTCTATTTCCAAATGATTGTGTATTTAGAGGTGCTTAAGTCATGAATCTACTTTCCATTTCTCCTTTCCTTTTTGAGTTCTATGAATTTTGGGTATTAGTATCTCATATATAGCTCCTTAAATTTGTTTCTTGTAATAGGATTTTTCACTATAAAGCTAGGTTTTAAAGTGTTTCCATTAGAAGTTTTTCTTTAGCTATTAGTATCATAAGTGGGTTTTCTACGTTTGCGCTCGTCAATATCAAAGTTCGCTAAGGTGCATTTAAGATATTTGATAATTAAAAGAAAGACATCTTCTTTATGAGCTAGGAGTGCTTGAATCCAATTCCATGGGGTCTTAGCATTGTTGCAGATAGTTATATTCCTTTGCTAGAGAGTGATACTGCAATAAGCTTTTATATGTCCATCTCTTCTTTTGATTATGTGAATATGCAAGCTTTAGTTGAAGATTCCATTATTGATGCTTTATATGATTGTTTTTCCCTTTTAACTTGAGCCTTTCCTTCTATTCCTGGTCCTCAACCGCTTCCCCATTTTCTTCTTCACCCCAACCCTATTCTTATGGTGAATGTTCTTTTACTAGATGACGGCCTTAAGGTATAGTCTTTTTTTTTTGTGCATATTTGTTTATATTGCTTCGATGTGCTTTACTTTCTAAGCTTTTTGTTATTTCGTGATTTGCAAAGATAGCCATGACACCTAAAGTGAATCTTAATGATGTTTGGGAAGCTCAGGCTCGAAAAGATTCTAATGATAAAAAGAAAACACACTCTCTGATGGCTATTTCAGCTCTTCTCCTAAAGAAGCCTGTTGCTTCCCTTGATGGTACACCTTCTAGGACCCCATCCTCCATATGGTCCTATCTTATTAAGGGTGACAAAGGAAAAACGGTCCAACTCCCCAAATGAAAGCTCTTACTCTGATTCCCCTAATGTTTAGTCCCTTCCCCCCCCCCCCCCCTCAAAAAAGGTGGCTAAGGTTTTTCTCATAAGAAAGGTGAAGTTTATTAAGGGAGATTGGTTTACTCTTAATTGGAACGTGCATATTTTTACTTGATAACAAATCATAAGATAACTTTTGAATTAGTTTGAGGTTTATGGTTGCCAATCGATGAGTCCTACTTACTTGCTCATAGTTCATGATGCAATATAGTCTATGGGATGTGCCACATAATGTAGGCAAGTGCCATAGTGTTTTTTCGAACCTTCTAGGGCTTTCTGCTTATGAGCCATGTTATTAATGTTTTTCCTTTGTTAGAATGGATGTAATAGTTGATGTATTTAAATGTTTCATTAAATCAATCAATTCAACCAAAAAAATAGCTAAATATTTTTCAACCTGAGAATGAGAACCTAAAAAAATAGCTTTCACCTCTAACAAAGGAGGTTAGTGATCATGATAAGGCATTGAGGGTTATAGAGGAGAAGATTACCAAACTCATGATTGATATTAGAGATACAAAGTACAAAATTAATTTAATAAAGAGCGCCTGATGTCGTATAAAGAAAAAAAAATAAAGATCTAAACACAAAGTTTCTTGTGCAAAGGAATAAGGGGATGATCTTATTAAGGAAGATTAAGAAGAGCTTGTTAGGGAGTTCAAGAAGTTTGAGGATTTTGAAAAAGAATATGCTACTTATTTGACAGAAATATATGAATAAATGCATCTAAAAATGAAATAGAAATTGTTAAGTCAATCACCAAAACTTGATATTACTTTATTAATTAGTGGAATAGTGAGTTTATGGAGTAAGAACTTACTTGTATGAAGCTTTATAGTTGATGTGCGCTATTCACTTTTGCTTATATAATATTATATTTCTTTCTTTTATGGGCAGATTGCTCTTTTTATGACATTGACATACCTTTAGGTAAGAATATGTTAATTTAAAAGCTTTATTTTGTATATTAGCTTCTCTTGATGCCTTCGCATTTATGTTACTACTCTTTATGTAAGGTATATTTTTGTTGATGTTGGTGAGAAGGATATTGTGATGGTTGCTCTACTGCTACTTAGATTGAGGGTTCTTTAGCCTCTAAGCCTATCTACAGCACTGTAAACGCTATGCCAATGCTTAAGGATCTAGTGATTCTTGATGATGTTGCAAGTGTTGCTTTGAAAGCTATTATGGATGCTACTAAGAAGTTATCTAGTGAGATGAAAACCTGCCTGAGGCATTTCTAGTTAGTGCAAAAGTTACCTAGATGTTAGGTTTCCAATGTTGATAGTTATTAGAGGAGTATTTTAAGCTCTTACTAGGATGCCCCTAGGCATATGTGTCTTTTATTGAAGACATTTTTTTTTCTTTATTTATCTTTAATTTGGGGGTCTCATGTGAGCCCTTAGGCATATATGCCTATTGATGACAATTTTGATTCTTATTTTTTGAGGTCTTAGGTGTACCTTTAGGTGTGTATGCTTATTAATGAAGGCTTTATTTCTTGTTTTTGGGATTTTATGTGTACTTTTAAAAATGCATACCTATTGATGAAGACTTCTATTCCCGTTTTTTAGGTCTTAGGAGTGCCTTTAGGCATGTATCCCTTTTGAAAATGAATTGATTTTCATTCTTTTGTTTTCTTCTTGTTTGCTTGCTTTTGCATGCTTGTGTGATGATGATTCAAACATGAACTTTTGAAAAAAAACTTATTTTATTAAAACATGAGCTATTGAAACAATTGAACAATTGATACATGGCTTATTATTCGTTAAGGGTAGAATTTTTTCATATTATTTAGACTTTAGATCCTTGGTATTGTAGTTCCATCTAGTTTCTTTAACTCAAATATAGTTGGTTGAAAACTGCATGAATTTAATAAAGAACTCTAATTAGATGCGAGTTTTTTGATAGGTTTTGTTGCAAAGATAAGAGAAAACAAGGTTTTCCTAGTAGCTGTTCTACTAGTCGTATGATAAAACCATATTTTATTTTATATATATTTTTACCTATGATTCTTTTATAATATCCAATCTTATTCTTATAGCTTATAGGATAGTTTTGTTGGTAACTTTTGCTTACCCATTGGCATGTGGATGACTTATAATGGCAATCTATTACTCTATATGGAGTTGATTATAATAAGCTCTAAACTTGGATCCTTCAAATTGAAGACCATTATTAGTAAGCATGATATTCGTTATCCCGAATCGACATACTATCGATTGTCACATGAATTTTCAAGCTTTTTTTTTTTTTTAATTGTAGTGGCCATTGGTTTGACCTTAGTCTGTTTTTTTAAAGTAGTTAATAGTTATTATCACGAACTTTTTTGGGTTGTTGGTGATGAAAAAAGGACCAAGTAGGTCCATAACCCATTGGGATAATGGCCATGGAATATTTGTTTGGAATATCAGAGTTGCCATGAGCCTTAAGAAAAGGGTATGTTTTCGATAAACTTCGCATTTTTAGACATATTTTTCAATATCTTGTTAAATAGTGGACCAATAATATCTTTGCTTTAGATTTTATGGGTTGGTGCTCTCGTTTCGATATAGGATACACAATCCTTTCTTTAACTTTTTCTAGAACATATTGTTATTCAGTTGATATCAAGCAACATAAGAAAGATAGGGTCTCTAAATAACTATCTATTAATGATAATATACTTCAAAGCTCTTTTAAAAAAAAAATTATTTGAGCTTTCTTCTAATCTTGAGGTAGGGTTTTATCATTCAAATACCTAATCATAAAAGTCATCTAATTAGCTTGGATGTTTATAGGCATAGCTTTTGGCTGCTCCATGATGGGAGCCATTAAGATTTTAGCCAAAATTGCTGCAAAATGAGCTACCTCTCATTGCTACTATCTTTGATAGAGCATTTGCATGAAAGTTATCATCACTCTGTACCTAACTGATGATAAATTCTTTAAACTTTCTTACTAATGTTTGGACCTTTTGCAAGTGTTAAATCATCCTAGATTCTTATGCTTCATACTTTCCTAAACTTGATTAGCAAGTTGTGAATCATTGTTGGCAGAAAGCCTAAGACCTTTCATTTCTTTTGCTATTCATTGGTAGAAAAGCTTCATATTTTGCTTCATTATTTAAAGTTAAAAATGCAAGCGAGATAGTGTATATGATCTCTATATCTTGAGTCAATAGTGCATTATATTGATTCTATAGCCTTCTTAACTAGCTGTTTCATTGATCCAGAGCTTTAAAGTAACTCTTTTATGGTTATTTTTGGGAGTTGTGTAAGTGAAGCTGTCCCATGACTCAAGGGCTTCTTTTGCATGGATGTTGAAGATGATTCATCCATAGTAATTGGTTATTTTGCTAAGAGGGTAAGTTTCTCTTCATGAGTTGGTTTTCTAATGATGAAGGTGGTTAAGAGTTCGATCTTGAGAGCTATTTGGGGTTGGTAGCTGATATTGAATTCTCCTAAGTCTACTAACCATTGTGCTATTCACCTAAAAGTTTTAAGCTTATAGAGTACCTAACAGAGATACTGATTGTTATAGACAGTAACAAAATAAGCTTGAAAGTAAGATTTGAACCTCCAAGCTGGATAACTAATGCATATGTGGTCTTATCTATTTTAGAATACCAAGCTTTCGTATCACTTTATTAACATAATAAACAAGATTTTGCTTCCTTATTCTTCCGTGATTAATACTGCACTTACAACTTCCTTAAAAGTTACTAGATAGAGATAAAAAATATCATTTTCTTTGGGCCGAGAAGGTAATAGTGGATTTTGGAGCTAACTCTTTAGTTGTTAGAAGTTGGCATTGAAAGGTCCATTGGAGCTCTTTAACATTCTTAAGGATTTTAAAAAGTGATAAACATCTTTCTATTAACCTGGAAATAAAATGATCGAGAGTTAAGATTTTGATGATTAACATTGGTACTTATTTTATATTTTTTTGGAGGTTCCTTATCAAAAATAACCTATATTTTCTTAGGGTATGCTTTGATGCCTCTTTCCAAAAAATTTGCTAGAGGATACGTTAAAGATGCATTTGGTGGGTTGGGCTTTATTTTGAATTGATGAAGGACGCTAAATATTTCTTAAAGGTCTTTAACATGGTTTATATACTCTTACTTTTCATAATCATATCGTCTATGTTAGCTTTCACATTTCATTTAAATTGTCGCTCAAAGACTTTGTTCACTAGTGGCTAGTAGATTATGCTAGCATTCTTGAAGTTGAATGACATGGCAATGTAATAATAAATCCAAAGTTTTGTTAGAAAGCAGTCTTTTCCACATCATGAGGATCCATATGAATATGATTATAGTTGGAATAAGTGTCCATGAAATTGAGAAGTTAATATTTGAGATGTTATCCATAAGTTAGTCAATTTTAGGAAGTGGATACTTATATTTAGAACAAGTTTTATTAAGATTGATGAAGTTAATGCACATTCACTAATTTTTGTTTGATTTTTTGATCATCATCATGTTAGAAAGCCACTCTAGGTAGTGGCTTCACGGATAAAGTTAGCTTTGAATAGTATAAAGACCTCTTTTTTTTTTTAAACAAAAAATAATTGATTGCCTTACCTTAGCAAAGTTTCTTTTTTTTATTTTACTAGTATAACTATCGGATTAACTCCTAGGTGATACATTATGACATCAAGATCTATCTTATTCATTTTTAATGTCGTTCAGGAATATTTGTCCTTATGACTATTTAAAAGGCCTATAAATTCTACCTTTTCCATCTTAGTGAGGAAACCTCTAACGCAGGTGGTTTTATGAGGTTCATTACTCTTATAACTTGGTTCTTCTTTCTTTAATCTAGGCTTGTTTAGCACGTTAGCATTATCTTGCCTTTTAATGATGTCATGTAGTAACTTTTGGCTACATGTTGATCTCTTTTAACCATTTTGACTTTTGCTACAGATGAAAACTTCATTGGAATGTGGTTTGTTGATGTGATTGCTTTCAGACTCTTTAATATGCATCTATCAATGATAAAGTTATACGCAGTGGGTGTTTTCACTAACAAGAAGGTCGTCATCACAATTGACATTCTAACAAATATTCTAATTGCTATGAGAAACTCAATGATTCTCTCGATCTGGCTCTCTTTCGCTTCGAAAGCCATAAAAGGTTGTCAAATAACCTAAAGTTGTCATGTGGCAACCTTAGCTTTTGAAAAGTCTAATAGTACAAGACATTGGCAAAGCTATTTGCATCCACTAACATTTTTTTTTTACATTGCAGTTAGCTAGGATAAGCACAAATCATCAATGCATCATCATTGTGGTTAAAACCCTTCGCAAGTCTTCATTAATGAATGTATGGGCCTTTCTGGTTCTGGTTTGTTTTCCCATCTTCTTGTGTATGCCTTTGGGAGGTTGTTCCATGACTAGATGATAATCTACTAACTAAAACATTGATGGCTCATTTATCGAGGTGTTGACTTGAATTAAGATCAATCGATGGCTATTACAAGCGCATTAGGGGTAAAAAGGACTATACGAGCTCTTTTTATTGCCTTTATTTGTCATCTCAGGTAGGTTTCCCACATGAGAAATCTATTTTGTTCTCTATTCTTTTTAGGCTTTCTTCTCTTATTTATGTAATGAAAAAGGTGATATATTCTTATCAGATTTTTTATCTCTTATTTTAAAGCTGGATAACCTTCAATATCATGATTACTAGTAACATTTTTTTTTTCATTCTTGGCAATTAGGCCGAGAGCATTCGTGGTGGTCTTCTAATCCTAAGTTCATCTTTTATCATCACGTAAACGTGTCTTCATGAGATTATTAAAACAATGTCCTTCTTTTCTTCCTCTTCAAGATCCTTTCTTCCTGGACCTTTTTTTTCTCTTTTCACGATTGCTAGAGTTTGGCATCATCTGTTTTGAACCCTTTTAGGGAGGGGCTATTTCCTGGTTCCATAAAGGCTCTAACTGTTATTTAATGTCTTTTTCTTCATTTATGTATTTTTTTACTTGGATAAGTAGGGCATCCATAGAGTTAAACAGCTTCTTGCTTAAAGCGTTATATAAGGAGCAAGGTCGCATGCCCTTTTAATGACTAAAATAGTTATCATTTGTTAAAAATTCTTGATGTTTAAGGTAGGTTTCATGAATTTATGGATAAATCCCTTAAAGGTCACCTTGTTTTTATTTTACTAGAAAAAGATTCAATTTTTGTTTTCTTTACCATGCTACTCACAAATTTGGCCAAGTAAAAGCTATCCAATGGCTTGAAAACTATTAATTGAACTTGGTTGAAGGGCAAAAAACCATGTTTCTATAGCTTTGATCAATGTCATAGGAATAATCTGCACAATATGGCATCTAGGGCTCTGTGCATGGCCATGAGGTTTAAGAACAATTTTAAATGATCTTTAGGATCCATTGTTCCATCGTAAGACTCAATGGTGAAGATAATGAACTTTGGCAAGATTGGAACATGAAGGATTTCAGTCGTAAAGTGGGACTCATAGTTCACAGAGTGTGTTGGGGTGTTAACCCTCTTTTCTGTCATCTCAATTTTTTGATTGAGACATATTATTTACTATTTGAGGGCCTAATAATCTACATCTTCAGGTGAAGGGTCATTAGAATAGGAGTTGAAAGATGTTTCAACCATATTTTACTTTTTTCTTTTGGGCAAGTCAAACTTTGTTTCGATAAATATCTCGTTTGACACTTGAATGCCTAGGGATAGGATCCTCATGTATCTCCTCCCTCGTATTTTTAAAATCTTAATGTTCTTGATCTTGAGAGGGATGTAATAGTGAGTCAAGGTAGGAAGGGTGATGTTAAAGGCATTGCTAGTCTACCATGGTTTAGACAAGGTCCGCCATTTGCTACATATGTAAATCCATGGCCATGAGGCATTCTTTAGGAGGAAGTAAGATAGAAATTTCTTGAAATCTTGGAAAAGGGAATTGAGGGGCTTAGGTTATGGTCAGGTACGTTGACATTGTAGGTTACAATATGACTGGATAATAAGGGATGATGGTCAAAATCCTTTCGAGCACATGTGGTCGAATTGAAGGAGCTCTCATCGGCATGAGGTTGTATTCTAAGGGACAGAAGAAGTTTAAACAGGTAGGATAGAAGTGATGGTGGGTACATATGATCTAGGAGAGACAGGTCACGGATTTACAGGAGCAAACATATCTACAAGCATGCTGGTAGAAGCATGGGGGATGATCGAAGGTTGAGGGAAGGATCTTGCTCGACTTAGAGTCATAACATTTTTAATGAAACTCCTCATAGATAGCGTCATTTGATGTTGCAAGAATTTGTAAACGAGAGTCGAGCCTCTACTGATCAGGTTGTTAGTAACGTATAGTGCACGATTCTTGCAAGAGAAGTACAAATGAATACGAATGTGCAATTAGGGATCATTATGATGCCCATGTTAGAGAGGCAAAATGATAAAGTAATTAAGAGAGAATGAATGAGCAACATCCCTTTGGGTTTAAGCATAATTGTTCATATATACTTAGATAAGTGTAAGAGAGAACATCTATACCATTAGGTGACGGGCACACATGAACGTGATTTTCACCAAGAGGTGCAGTTGGCTTCGTAAGTTGGTCACAGCAAAGGACCATCTTACCTTAAGATTGAAGGTGAGGGCATTTTCATCATTTTAAACTAAAAGAAGCTTCTCAAGGAAGTTAGGCGAAAAAGGGTTAATTAGATCTAATATGGGTTTAATACCAAGTCAATAAATTAGGCAAGCAAATGGAATAGGGTTTTAAGTTTGGTTAGTTTGGCTTTTTTTGGTACATTGAATGGGCTTGTTTTGGGTATTTTTGTGGATTAGCTTAAAGATCTCATTTGAACCATATCATGTTATATAAAAATATGTGATTACATTTATAAAATCATCAATATTTTTTGGGTAAATACAAAAAAAAAAAAATCCTAAACTTTGAGTACTTTCTAATTTAAACTTTATCGTTTTAATTTTTTCAATTATGCTATTGAACTTTCAATTTTGCTCAATTTTAATGACGTCATCAAATTTTTTTAACTCCATTAATGAAAATTAGGGATTTGTTAAGGGCTCTTTGGGAATATGAAATAGGTAATATCTCATTATGATCTTCATTTATTGACTAAGGCTTTTCACTCATCTATCACTCATCCCTAATCAAAGTAAACCTAAGGTTATAATCTACTTCACCAGCACACAATCTGTAAGTTCGTTGGATTTTCTAATGAATTCCTCGAACAAGTATGTTAATCAATCATTTTCTTACCCATTTAACTATCTTTTTCATTGATTTATATGTTGGCATGAGGTTTTATCATGTGTCTAAATTTTTCTTTGCATGTGCCCGAATACTCGACATTATGGTCTTAAATTTGTATTTATATATGTTAATCTTAGATCTCATTCAATATATTTTTTAATTGATGAAAATGGTGAGATTAAGGGTCTACATGCCTCAGATTTGTTGTAATTTTTTATTTTTCGTTCTAGTAGTATGTGTTAGGGCAAATGAAGATAAAAATTAATTAATCACTTTAATCGATTAGTATTTTCGATGTGCAATAATTTTAGTGTTGTTATGGCCATTACAGGTCCTTGGAACCCTTATGCATTTGCCTGTCTTTATGCCTTTTGTTTTTGTATCTATATAGTATTACTGCATGGGTATAGTGTGGACCACTGCATGGGTATCACTGTTTTGCATGCTAAAAGAATGCTATGTACGTCATATTACAACTTACGGCATCATTGAAACTTTCATTCTTTGACACTGATTCTATGGTTTCATATTTTCTTTTCTCGTTTGCACTAATGGACTTATTTTCATTCACATATCACTTGCACTATGAGGTCAATTTGTTTATATATGAAGTATTCAAACAAAGAGCTTAAGTTTGATAAGGTGGATAGCAATAAGTTTATTATTATTGAAGTGATTAATTTGCTAGAGGTAAAAATACTTAGGCTAATTTAACTGCATTTTATTATTTGTTTTTTATGAGAGCATGATAATTGATTTGGAGGAGTTGTTTTTTGATTTAGATGTTAATAGAATGCTTAATAGGATTTACATATAAACATCTTGATATATATGCATAAGAGTTCATGTCATCACAAGCTTCTACTAACCAATAATTTACTGCTAATTGTAGTAGGAAAACTATGGTTGAGACTCCTAGTCGATTTGGTGTTGTGGTAAACTTATGGTTGCCCTCATAAAAACATAAGTAATGACCTATCTGAACCATTAGTTATTAAAAGTTACAAGCAAGATTAGAATAAGTAAGATCTATTAAGGCACTAATTAATGGTGGTCAAATTATGCCTAGCAATGCCCCTATTAGATCATAAATTCTTGAATAGTTGATAATGGATGTAATTTTTAATGAACCTAATGAGTAACCTCATGAGAATAATGCTGATGTAGATAGTGATAATTTTAGTTGCCAAGTTGGATAAGAGCTTGAGGTAGATGTTGACAGTAATAAGTTGGGTGAGAATGATGAGTTGAATGACCATTAGGATGATGAGCTTGCTATAGAGGTTGGTCTAATGTGTCTTACTAATCATAATGTGGAGAAAGTTAACTCAGTAGATGGAAGGAACACAACCTCAAACAAAGGTGGTGATAATTTCCTAACCTTTGACTCATTTAACGATGATATGAGTAATGATCTACATAGTCCTAAAAACTTCGATGATGAAATGACTGGGCACACTATTGAGTTTAATGTAGATGTTGACATGGCAAACCTCGATTCAAGGTTAGTATGATATTTTCATCTCTTACTATTGTAAGGGATACATCAAGCATTATGCAGTTAAAGGAAGATATGATGTTAAGTTTGTGAAAAGTAAGTCAAATAGAATTAAGGTGGTCTATAAGAAAGGGTGTAAGTGGCACATCAATGTTTCATAAATTAGATCACAATCATCATTTGTAGTTAAAGCATACTTTTCAACTCACATATTTTACAGGTCATTTATTAACAGACGTGTCAATTCCAAATTCATTGTAAATAAGTTCACTAAGTTGTTTAGAAGAGAGCCCAACATTAAGATCCAAACTATAATGGATTTTATGAGGAAACAAATTGTGTGCAAATTTTTTAGAAGTATGTGTTCAAGGGCAAGGCAATTGGAAATCGAAAAGACCAATGGTTCAAAAAGTAGATAATATAGTAAGTTATGTGATTAATGCGAGAAGGTAAGAAATTAGAATATTCACAGTACTATTGTGGTTGATGTTGACAGAGTTTTACCAGATTCTTCACCTATTTTCAAGAGAGTCTATACTTATCTAGGTGCATATTTTCTAGATGGTTGTAGGCCTATTATCAGTATTGATGCATGCTATTTGAAGGATTTAATGCAAAGAGAATTCAGATCTATAATTGCTATCGATCCTACCAATAACACCTATCTAATAGCATATGCAGTTATTAATAGAGAAACAAGGGATAGTTAGATATGGTTCATTCAACTAATGTTGTGAGACATTGGTTTATTAGAGAGCATCGCTGACATTCATCTCAGATCAATAAAAGGTATAAGTTTCTTTTTTTTTAAATATATTTTACACATAACCAACTTAATATGAAATTGAAATTGATTAAGTTTAATTTGTAGGGGCTAGTTCCTACTTTTGAAAAGGTGGTGCTAGAATTTAACATTTGTTTTTGTGTTGGACACATGTATGTAGACTACCAAAATAATTCGAAGATAAGTTATTAAAAGACATCATGAACATTGTTACCAAAACAACCATTGAAGTAGAGTTCAATAACATGATGGATTAACTGAAGGCAGGTGACATTGCTACATATGAATGATTATATAGAATACCAATAAAGCATTGGACCATACATGCTTTTTTATCAAGGTTAGCAATGTTCCATCATTTAATACATCATGCGTAGGAAAGTATTATGATTAGACATATTACTGATATTTAAAATATATTATCTTTTATTCAGGGCAAAATGTGACATGTTGCTAACAATTTATTAGAAACATTCAATGCTTAAATTTTTATGGGTAAGAACAAATCGATAGTGCAATTATTAAAGAAGATTTAGAATTATTTAATGGAAGAATGTATGTAAATAGAGACAAGATGTCTAGATATGATGGGTTAATTTATCCAAAAATTTATGATTTTTTATAAAGAAAATAAAGGTTAGAACTAGATCTTGGTGGTCAATGTGGTCTAGGGGTATGAAGTGCCAGGTTAAGTTAGGTGACGAATAGTGTATAGTAAATTTATATGACAGAAAATCCTCATGTTATAGGTGAAAATTGTCAAGCATCCCTAGTGTTCATGTCGTATCATTAATTTTCTACGAAAAATAAGAACTTGAGTTGTATGTTGATCTATGTTATCATAAGAAGAAGACTTGTAGACATATTCGTTCCTCATTGACCATTGTAATGGATCAAATTTGTGGTCAGTGACGAGGTTAGAACCTATTCAACTATTTCCTTTAAAGAGATCATCTGGTAAGCCTAGGAAGGTGAGAAAAAAGATGAAAATGAGTATATTAACCCTTACTGAATAACGAAAAAGAATATTCATATGAAAATACAGTAAATACAAATAAGTTGGTCATAAAAAACAATCATGCAATAGTCCAATTAAGTAGGTAATTAAGTAATTTTTTTATAGCTTTGTTTGACATGAATTTTGGTATGCATGCCTTCTTATTATTGTAATTGGGGTAAAGATTAAAGACTATTGCAAGGAAGGAAGTGTTTATGGGATTCAATATCCAAACCAGTTCACTATCATAAATAACTTATTGCATTATCAAACTTTCACATTTCATAATATGATATGACTCATAGAGTTTTTATGGATTGTTTTGAAATAATGTTTCAATGTTAGGCATGGTCTTAGGTTATCAAGCCAAGGGCCACAGATGCTACATCTTATTTTGCTATTGGGATAAGAAGATGGTATTCGACTCTAACTCCCACTCTACCAAACATTACATCTCTCCATGCCCCACCACTTATTGCTCCCAATACTTGAATTCCTTATGCATTATCATAATTTACTATTCCCAATACTCAAGTTCTCCATACCCTCAAACTAGCTCCCTATGCCTCATCACCTACTATTACAAGTGTACTTAAAGCTAAACAACGACTGATAAGGCCTTATTGACCACTTATTGGTCTTAATATACCATCAGGTAGACTACTATTTAGATTTAGAAATATGAGCTCTAACCTTTTACAATTGAAACCATAATGGAAACCAATAAGTATGCCCCATACCTATTCAGAACTAGCATCCATAACACATTTACAATTAAGCCAGCCAGCATCCACTACCAAAGCACTGACATAACCATTGTCAATTGTGAACCAATTGGAATGATTATAGACTTAAGAAATGTAAAACATTTGGAGGAATGACTTTGATTATTGTATGAAGATGAATTAAATGGATTTGATTAACTTAAATTGTTAGTTGTTAGAACAAAAAATGTTGGGCATCTGGTTATTAAGATTTGGTTAGTGGTGTTTGAACAAAAGCTTTGTCGCTTTGGTTATTTAGAATTTGTTATTATTATTGGAACAAACAATGTTTTATTGTGTTTATTTATGATAAATTAGTGAACGAAATTGTTATTGCAAAATTGGTGGTCTACTTTTTCATTTTAAATAGTGAATAATATATTTTATTTGTCATTGATTGATCCTATGGTGATTATCATTGGTCATTTATTCCTGTATCACAAATAAATGAAGTACAACTTATATTTTTTATTTTGATATTAATAAAACAGTGCCAATAAGAAATCAAACGAAGTACCATTAATAAAGTAACACTAACAAAAAATCAATTGGGTACTTTTAACAAATCAAACAAGGTATCATTATGGTAAATGTCAATGACCATAAAGAAATAAAAGTATCATTAACCATCCAAATTATCACAGAAAAGCAACTTAAGGTGCATTATTCATACATCAAGATCATCAACATAAGTATACAAAAGTACCAAGATAATAATCAACTCAGTTTTGCATCAACCTAACGATAATAGCAGCTATATAAGATCTTACAGCTACGTTCTTCAAATAAAGCAATAGTGCTAAATTTACAGCCATCTTTCCCTTGGGTTGCTCCTATGTAATATAAAATTATGACAAACATAAAAATAATCCATAATGTTATCAAGAGCTGAAGATAAAATTTGACTCGATTTTGTAAATTACTGAGCCTTCCAAGTAGTGGTGGTAAAATTGTCATTCCTCAAGGGCATGTTGAGTATCAAACCTTATGAAGTAATTACAAAACTAATACTTTTACAACAAATAAAAAAATAAATGAGATGCTTGTATTAACATTTTAAGATAACGATAATGACATAAAATATTAAATCATTCCAAACTAAAAGAAGCTACTTAGTTTAACTCAAAATATAAACAAATATGCCCACTAGTTTGCAATTCCAAATAAAATTCAACATTGTATGCCATTACTTTTCAAATTTAACCAAAAAAAAAAAACCTATCTACATGATACCAATCGAACAAAAACAAAGAATCTCATAAATATACTTACATTTTCGAAACGATAATGCTCCACTTTTAAGAATACCCGAGTTCAATCAAGGAATTATTAACACACAAATACTGAAATTGAAAATCATATACAAACATCATGCTTGCCACATCCTCACAATCTTCTTCTTGGATTTCTTCTTGTCCACAAAGTGCGTAATTTCAAATGAAACCCACAATAACATAAATCTAAGTCATGAACTGACTTTTCTTTATCCATCTTTGCAATTTTAGTCAAAAGATGAATAATTTTCTATTAATCGGCCCTCAATCTTTTGCATAAAGTTGTCAATCAAAGAATAGTGAATGAATTTTAGTTGCAGTGACATACAATCCTCTCGATTTTGGTTGATAATAGTGAACACATGCTCGAGCACATTGAAGAAGATGGGTTAGTAGTAAAAATGAAGGGAAGACTATGAGATATCCATAATACGTATTCCTTGATAAAGAAAATTGACAATAATTCCCGTTAGGATTTAAATTAAGAAAAATTAAAAGTTCAATGGCATAATTCAAGAAATCAAAATGTTAAAATTTAGATTAGAATACATTAAAGTTCAAGTTTTGTTTATATATATTTACCCATATTTTTTAAGGAATATAAGATTTGATGATTTTGCTGAGTTCTATTCAATTTTTTATAAAAAAATCATCACAAATATATTTATTAATTTAAGTTTATTTGTTAAATTATGGATATCAAATTAAAGGAGATTATGAGTTATTGTTTTTTTCTGTATCGTACAGAGGCAAAGCCATTCGAGGGCTATCTCAGACTATAGCCTAAGTAAATTTTTTAAAATTATATAGTTACTATTTTACCCTTAAATTTCATTACAGTTATGTCCTTATTATTTAAACATAAAAGCACACCCTTTTTTTTATTATTATTCTTTGAAGCCCCTCATTCGTTGGCTCATTGTTCTTCCTTTTTTTTCGTTTTTGTGAGGGAAATTAACCGTCACCGAATAGCCTATGTGTATGTAACCTCTCTATTAATTCATTGAGTTAGTATCATTTAGAAGTGTTATGCATTTCTTTGTTGTTGTTCTATTATTCATTTGCGTTTATACATGAAAAGATATACAACGTAAAATATGGATTATGCAGTCATTCCAATACATATACATATTTTGTGATATGAAAGCATAGTTTTATAGTTCCAAATTATTTACCTACATGTTTTTATTATCAAAAGGCATGCTATGATCCTTAATTTCATCAAGTGATGATTTCAACATGTTATTATGGTTTCTGAAGTATACGTGGATTAAAATTAGTAACTTTTGTAAAATTACACAATCAATCAAAACATTTTGCAAAGATCGCATTCAAATTGGGTTGGTTTGCTGCAAGCTAACCACTAAGATACACATGCACAAAGAGGCTTAGTAAGATTATGCCTAATTTAATTGATATTCATGATTAGTAGTATTCTTATACCATATTGTTAGTTTGTATCTTATTTTTTTTATTAATTACTATTATAGATTAGAATGTCAAACTATTATCATCCAAGCCAAAAAAAAAAAAACATTTTATTGTTAAAAAGAAAAGATGATAAAGTATCTAGCGGTTCGAGTTTTTTCTTTTTACAATATGTTAGTATCTCAAATTCATAATGTTTTAATGAAAAGGAAACTGCGGGAATATTGATGCTCCATCAGATGTTAATACTCAGCATTATAAGTGTAATCCTGAATTACCTTTCCAATTAGGATGTATTGCATCAATAAATATAATGATGTTCGAAAGATATATGTTCAGATAAGACTATATCAGCCTACCTTAGCTCAATATCCTCAAACTCAAAGAAAAATAAGCTCGATGATTTTAAGCTTCCTAACTTGATAAATTTAAATGGCTCTAATATCAATAAAAAAAAGACAAAGCATTTTATTTTTTATTTTATTTTTTTGATAGTCATCTACTCAAGTATCAAACTTTTACGATGAAAGTTTTCAAAATTAAAAAAAGATGAGAGGTAAAATATGCTTATTTATGCAATACAAAAGAGATATTAATTCACATCATAGATTTACCATGAAGAGTTAGATGAATTTGAAATTTTCGTTCAAACATAGCGACAAAGCTATGAGTACTTTTTCTTTAGAAAAAATTTTATGGAATAGATTATGATTCAAGATTTTACTAAAGGCTATGAAATAGTTGGCATGGCAAGAATATGCTTTTAAGGTCATGAAAAGTCCATTAATTTTACTAATTGCAAGAATTTTCTCGAATTGGTAAAATTATAAACATTAATAAATAAAAGAAATTGTTATAGTTGTATTATAAAATTCTCCAACGAATGCCAAATACACATCATCTAATACTTAACAAAAGTTACAAAAAATTCTTGTTAATCAAGTATGATCGAAGATCTTGACGACATTTATGATGTTAAATTTTATATTTTTGTTGATAAAGTTATTGATGAGTCTAATAAAGAGCAGATAATAGTTATTTTAAGGTATGTTGATGTTATTAGATTAATTTGTCAACTTTTTTTTTTAAAGTTAGAAATGTTGAGGATATAAGAGCTAAATGTCTTAAAAAACAAATATGTATGTCCTCAATAGATATAACTTATCAGTTGAAGACTTGCAAGGTCAAAATGTGTAAGGTGAATGGAATCGTTTACAAGTTTTGTTCCTTGAAGATTGTCCATGTGCTTATTATGTATATTGTTTTGCACATTGACTTTAACTTATTTTAATTATCATTGCAAAAAAAAGTGCATAATATGTGGTTGTTTTTCTCAAAATTGAATTATATTGTGAACTTTATGAGTACTTATTCTAAAAAATATAGACTTGAAATTTGTTCAATAAAATGAAGTTATAGATTTGATTACTTAAAGAGAGCTTGAAATTGGTGTAAGAGCTACTCAAGTTTACACTTTTCAATGACCATAACTATTCGATGAAGTTTTTATTTTACTTTTATCAGAAGGTTAATTGACTTGTATAGTTTGATGCCTACTCTTCTTAAGAAGTAAATTAAGATTGGATCAAATAGTAGTGTATGTAAGAAAGCTAGAGGTGCTTATAAATATTTGATATCTTTTGAATTTGTGTTTCGATTATTGTTAATGAGTAAAGGATTAGGAATCTCTTAGTTATCTTTCCAAGCCTTGTAATTCAAATTTTAAGATATCCTAAATCTTTGAATTTTTGAGATATGGGTGATATGATTTCTTTGAGAGTATGATGATATTTTGTGTTAAACATGATCTAAATATACCTGATATAAATGCATGTCATATGAAAAGTACAAGATATTCTAGTTAATAGAAAGATAATATCACAATTGAACGTTACTATCACTTTAATATTTTTAATGTTGTGATACATTTTCAATTGAGAAAATTAGATAGTAAATTCTTATATAAAACAGTAGAACTTCTTACTTTTAGTATGATTTTGAGTCCTGTTGATGGTTTTAAATCATTTTAATATTTGATGATATTGTTACTCTAACTAACAATTATTATTATCTAGATTTTGACAAAGTTGAAATTAAAGATTTGAGAAAACAATTAGATCATTATCAATTTAATCTAATCAATTGTATGAAATTTTAGAACATTAATTCTTTTTCTTAATTATGTAGACTTTTCATTAAAACAAAAAGAATAAAACACTACACTTTGATTTATAAGCTCATTTTGTTTAGTATTGACTCTTCCAATTTCTATAGGATCAATGAAATGACCATTTTCAGCTACGAAGCTTGTTAAGACACTTTTCCATAACAAAATGAAACATGATTTTTTGCAAATTGTATCATCATTTGTATTGAAAAAGAAATTATTGATTTAATTGTTATAAATTCTGTCATTGATGAATTTAATAGGGTAGAAACTCTTAGAGGAAATTTAAGTTGATTAATTGTATTTTGAACAATAAAGCTTGCAGTGTCTTCTTATTTAGGTATGTATATTTATTTTCGTATTAACAACAATTTATCATATTATTATGTTTTGATAGAAAAAAATTTAGCTCACTCTAATATGAAATTATATTTTTTTAATTTATAAATATAAAAATTATTTACATAAAAAAGAATTACATTTTACTTACGATCTTAAATCGAAATTTGTAAAAAAATATATATTTATTTGATATTTAAATTTTTATTGAATTTTTAATATATTATTTTCTTTTATAATATTTATTAATATTAACGGTTTTGTATACATATGTTATATATTTATTCTTTTTATTTATATAATTATCTGAATATTTTTAAAATATTATTAAAAATAAAATATTTTTTATTTTATTTTATTTAAATATTTATATTAAATATTTTTATTAAATTTAATATAATAAAAATATTTTATTTATTTAAATATATTTTTAAAAATATTAAAATAATTATAAAATAAAAATCAGATATAAATTATTTGTATATATAAAATTATTAATATTAATAAAAATTATAATTAAAAATTTTATATTAAAATTTTAATAAAAAATACTATAATAACAAAACAATTATGTGCAACTAAGGTGGCTATGATAGATGGATGAAGCAATGTGATAAGATCCTTCGGGACCAGTAAACCAAAAATTTAAAAGAGAATCTGGGCAAAAAGTAATTTAATAAAGAAAGGGAATTGCACTACGTAACTCGCCTCTAGTGGGTCATGAGTACCGCTGAAAGCCAAAAGCCACGAAATTATTGCAAGAAAGTCTTTTTCAAGTGGGACCCACGGAAAAGACAAAAAGTGCCACTGCCCATCTTCCTCTCACCTAGTGCACCGCAAAAATCGCCAAACTACGTGGCTAAACTACATTCGCTAGTTAACCCACGCTCAAACCAACCCTAGTAAAAAAAAATTTGGATTTTCACGGGGCTAAGACCAGCGAGTGAACTTCAGATGCCAACGCGCCTCTTATTCAATAGATTTACGTCTCTGTTCATCCAATTGCATCTTCTCAGATGGTGTTCTAGTTGTACCGGTCTCTTTTTTCTGGTCTCTTTTCACCCTCTGTAATTCTTTCCTTGCATAGATCGAAAATTTAAAATCTTTTTTGATTTTTCCCTTCTTCTACTTCTTCAATCCTCACCCACCATCGTCATTTTTCTCTTTATAAACCCGCTGGCCACTCCCACCCCCTCGCCATTCTCACTTTCTCTTTTCACAGAAAGGGAAAAAAAGCCTAGACTTTTTAGTGAGAGAAACGAGATGGGTTTGCAGAGATCAACCATGGCGTTGCTCTTTCTGATGATGGTTGCTGCCTCATCGGCTGTGGACATGTCGATCATATCCTACGACTTGAAACACGAGGACAAATCGAGCTGGAGGACTGACGAAGAGGTGATGGCCATGTACGAGGCGTGGCTTGTGAAGCACGGCAAGGCATACAACGCCTTGGGCGAGAAAGAGAAGAGGTTCGAGATTTTTAAGGACAATCTCAGGTTCATCGACGACCACAACTCTGAGAACCGGACTTACAAGGTCGGGTTGAACCGGTTCGCCGATCTGACCAACGAGGAGTACCGGTCCATGTACCTGGGCGCCAAGGCTCGTGCCACTGATAACAAGAGGAAGCTCTCACAGACCAGCAACAGATACGAGCCACATCTGGGCGAGGAGCTGCCGGAGTCCGTTGATTGGAGGAAGGAAGGCGCAGTCGCTGAGGTCAAAGATCAAGGCAGCTGTGGTAAGTCCTTTGATTGTCACTTCTTTTTCCGTTTAATTACGTCTTTGACTGGTTGAATTCCAATTAATCGTCGACCAATAAACCCTAAGATTATATTGGATTTGCTTTATCGTACCTTTTCTTTTGGGTGGAAATTATATGAACTATTGAAAGGATTGGGTGCGTTTTAGAAGGAAGAAACCAGGCAGACAAGCTGCTCTGTGCTTCTAACAAATTTTTTTGGGAGACAGATTTGCCCCTGGAAAAGTGTCCCAGGAAATTTTGCTCATATTTTCTTACTTAGAGTTGGAGGGGGGGTTCTGGTATTTTGGGAAACTGTTGAGGGTATTATCGTGAAATTAAAAAAAACCAACTGTTGTGTCTGTTTCTTTGCTTTTTCCTTCTTTGTCCTTTGTCGCGAGACATTTGCTAGATGTAGTTGTCCCTGGATTCCTGATTCCCAGTTGGCTTCTTCCGTGGTTCCCACAATAACCTGCCCAGATATGCGTAACCAAATATAAATTAAAAAAAATTTAATTAAATTCCTCTCACTTAGTATCATAAGATCTGTGCTGGATGGGCCCTATGGCTGCACACACTCGATGTCTACTAGACAAAGATGCTTCGGTGCGTGGGGGCCGGCTCTTTTGCCTCCAAAATTGGCCGCATTCGGTGTTTACAGGATTCTTTAACAAAGTTTGTAGGCCCTCTTGTCTGGAAACAAAATCATTGCTAGAAATACTCATTAAGAATGAAATTTGATCCATTTGAGTTTTGATGACATAAGAAGTTAACTGTTCATCTGGCGATGAAGGGAGTTGCTGGGCGTTTTCAACAATTGCTGCTGTGGAAGGAGTAAACAAGATTGTCACAGGTGACCTAATATCGCTCTCTGAGCAGGAGTTGGTGGACTGTGACACATCATACAATGAAGGTTGCAATGGTGGTCTCATGGACTATGCTTTTGAGTTTATCATCAAGAATGGCGGTATTGACTCCGAGGAAGATTATCCTTACAAAGCTGTTGATGGAAGATGTGATCAGTACCGGGTCCGTAGCTAATCAATAAGAAAAGAAAATTTTTCATTTCATTTGAGAAAATGTTCTGACTTCGTGTTTTCTCTTCTGCAGAAAAATGCCAAGGTTGTGTCTATTGATGATTATGAAGATGTTTCAGCAAACAATGAGAAAGCATTGCAGAAGGCAGTTGCAAATCAACCAGTAAGCGTTGCCATTGAAGCTGGTGGCAGGGTGTTCCAGTTTTATGCATCAGTAAGAGCCCTTCTCTTTTCATGCTCAATTGTGATATTTTGCACTTAGGGACCTCGTCTCATGCCACATAGTGGATTTGTTACTGAAGGCAATTAGCATTGATGCATGAAGTTTTGATGGAAGTGTATTCTCTGTGCTTGTAAATTGATATGTCAGGGTATATTTACTGGAAGATGTGGAACAGCACTGGACCATGGTGTTGCTGCGGTTGGATATGGAACAGAAAAAGGTGTTGACTACTGGATTGTGAAAAACTCATGGGGCACCAGCTGGGGAGAGGAAGGCTATATAAGGATGGAGCGTAACGTAGCTGGGACCTCAACAGGAAAATGTGGAATTGCAATGGAAGCCTCTTACCCCATCAAGAAAGGCCAAAACCCCCCCAATCCTGGACCATCTCCTCCATCTCCAGTAAAGCCCCCTACTGTCTGTGATAATTATTATTCCTGTGCCGAGAGCCAGACCTGCTGCTGCATCTACCAGTTTGGAAGAACTTGCTATGCATGGGGATGCTGCCCACTTGAGGCTGCCACCTGCTGTGAAGACCACTACAGCTGCTGCCCACATGACTATCCCGTCTGCAATATTAATCAGGGAACCTGCTCACTGGTGAGAACAACAAACCTTCAACATGATTCATTCTTGTTTCAACAGATACACAGCAACTTAGCTAAGTGTTTCCATTTTGCTAGTTACGAAACTTGGTAGTCATCTAAGTTTTGCCCTCATGATGCAGAGCATTTTCTCTCTTGAAACTTTCAATAATTCAATGTGGGTGATGAACACACCACCCCCAAGAAAGAAAGAGAGAATGGAAGAATTTCTTTCTAGAAAAATATATTTCTTTTCCAGTTACTAACTTGAGTTCTTGGTGCAGAGCAAGGGCAACCCATTGACTGTGAAGGCCCTGAGGCGCACTCCTGCTATGCCATACTGGGCGCCTGGAAATGAAGGTAAAAGGAGCATTGCTTAAGCATAAACCTGCCTAGATGACAGAAGAGGGGGGGGATGCACGGTGCACCTGATGTTCCCCTTTGATTTATCATACTGCTCACAGTAGTTTCTACCATTAAAACCCCCTCAGATGGATGGTTGGATAAGGATTATTCAGAAAACTGATTATGTGTATAGCTTCTTATTTACATGTATTGCATTTGAATGGCAGAGACAGCCAATTGTTATAAACTTCAAGATCATTTGTAAATCCTTATCAGTTTAGCTGTGGCATTAATGAACTGGCTTGTTTCTTTGATGTTGCTTTAGTTTGTGCTAAGCTAGTTACCACCACCCTTCTCAGTATCCTTTAATGTCACTAACTTTTTTTTGAATAGTTTCATATCTTTGATCTCAGTCCCATTGGCTTTAAGATTCTATCTATTAGATAATTCAGGAAGGGTTTATTAAATAAACAACTATTGTTCTTCAAAGCATACTTCATATGAAAAAAAATGTCAGAATCTTCTTATGTCAACTTCTGACCCAGCCCAAAGCAAATATGCCATCGTCCTAAGATCAGTTAGGGAATCTGTCCAACTTCGAACTTTTGCTTGTAAGAAAAGCATTAGGACCACCATAGAGCAATGAGGTCAGAATCCTCTTCAAAAGTTTCTTCCTCAGTGGAAATTGTGGATAAGGGTGGCGAATCAATCCTTGTTAAGTCAACGGGTCAACCCGTCTCCAAAACGAGACCCGCCTGGCATGATCCACAAGCCCAACAGGAGAAGCCCAAGGAGCCCGCCTACACTGATCCACGGGCTCAACAGGAAAAGCCCAAATTCCAGAATCAGAAGAGAGAAGCCCAAGAAGATCGGAGCCCATGAAACAAATCAAACAGTATATCCTTGTGTACATAATACCATATTTAGAGAATTAAACCTAATGTAATCCTTACATGTATAAATACATCATATGGGGTCTCAAGGTTAATTGAGCAGCCACCATACCATTCTCAAAGAACAGAAAAATACAGAATTGTTTACAGCAGTGTTCTCTACATTCTTTTTTGGTATTAGAGCAATACAGATCCGTTACCATGGCTTCCTTTGCAAACTTCATCTCCAACACCAATGCTGCAAACAACCAGCCCTCAAAGAACTCCTTTCCCTTCTCTGCATCCCTGAGTTTCCAGTTCAGCTTTAAACTTGACAGAGAAAATTATGTTATCTGGAAAAATCAAGTCCTTGCTCTAGCCAAGGGCCACAAAATAGATGGATTTCTACTGGAAACCAAGCCCTGTCCATCAGCATACCTGTACATCACAGATGATGAAGGAAAAACAAGAGAAGAGGATAATCCAGAATATCCAGAATGGATCCAACAGGACCAACTTTTGGCAAGCTGGCTGATGTCCATCATCTCACTGGACATTCTGAGTCAAATCAAGACCGATACCATAGCACATGGTATATGGTCAGGGGTGGAGAGATTATTTGGAACCCAAATGAGGTCCAAATTCATGCAAGTGAAATCTACACTCTACTCCACAAAGAAATGATCAGCCTCAGTCACAGCATACTACAATCAACTCAAAAACATCTCAGACAGTCTAGCTATGACAGGTAATCCACTCTCAGACCTAGAATTCATTACTGCACTACTCATCGGTATTGGAAAGGACTATGATGCAGTGACCATCAACATACAATCCAGAACCGATGAACTGTCACTACAGGAAGTCCTAGCACTGCTACTAAGTCATGAACAGAGACTTGAGCAGTATAATCTAGAAACCATAAACAATGTCAATCCAGTGGCCAACATAGCAGTAAACAAAAACCACAAAAACCTTACCCCTTGGAGAAGTGGCAACTTCAATCGAGGCCGGAACAGAGGAAGAATGAATGGCTGTGGCAGAGGCAGAAACAACAACAGGCCAATCTGCCAAATCTGCACCAAACAGGGACATACCGCCTATGACTACTGGTATAGGTTTGAAGATTCTTTTCAGGCACCAAATAACAACAGCAGCAGCAATACAAACCAAAATGCATACCTTGCATCCACTGATTCCATAGCTGATCCCGCCTGGTATGCCGATAGTGGTGCCTCCAATCATGTGACCGCTGACTTGGACAACCTTTCTCTGAGAGCTGCCTACACTGGTAAACAGAAACTGGTGGTTGGTAATGGTAAAGCCCTCAATATATCTCATATTGGTCACAACACTCTCACCACACATTTGCTAAATGTCAAGTTGCATCTTAAAAACATCCTGCATGTGCCTACCATTTCCAAAAACCTTATCAGTATCTCTAAACTGATTTCTGACAATGATGTCTTTGTTGTGTTTGACAATAAACATTGCCTTGTGAAGGATCAGGTCAGCCGGAGAACACTGTTGAAAGGGAAAGCTAAAGATGGTCTCTATCTACTGCATTCCCCTGCTGTCACTGCCACCACCAGTCACACCCTCTCCAACAAGAATCACCTATTGCACACTAGACCAGTAGTTAATAAGGCAGTCCGTACTGCTAAGTCTGAGTCATGTCAAGTTAGTCTACCCTCCTGTTTCTCTAATTCTATGTCAGTGGATAATGACCTTTGGCATAGACGCCTCGGTCATCCTTCGGATTCAATAATTAGGACTCTTAAGAGATCTTGTATCACTTTTTCTAAAGTAAATGCAAGTTTTTCTTTTTGCTCAGCCTGTGCTATTGGGAAAAGCCATAACCTACCATTCAATCTCTCCCAAACTAACACAACCTCACCACTTGAACTAATCCACACAGATCTTTGGGGTCCTTCTCATGTATTATCCAGGGAAGGTTACAAATACTACATTCATTTTATTGATGATTACACTAGATACACCTGGATATACCCACTCAAAGATAAATCACAAGCACTGCCAGTTTTTGTGCATTTCAAAAAACAGATTGAAAATCTTTTAAACACAAGCATTAAAACAGTCCAGAGTGACTGGAGAGGGGGGAATACAGGTCATTCTCATCTTTCCTACATCAACAAGGAATAGGCTTTAGACATCCATGTCCACACATACATCAACAAAATGGCAAAGCTGAAAGAAAACATAAACACATCACAGAGTTAGGACTTACACTCCTCAGTCAAGCCTCACTGCCCTTACACTTCTGGTGGGAAGCCTTTGACACTGCAGTGCACTTAATCAACAGGCTGCCCACTCCCCTCCTGTCTCACAAGTCACCCATCCAGCTGCTCTTTCATAAAAACCCCGACTATAACTTTCTAAAAACATTCGGGTGCACTTGCTATCCCCACTTAAGACCCTATAATAAACACAAGATTGAGTTCAAGTCTGCTAAGTGCCTCTTCCTAGGATACAATCCTACTCACAAAGGCTATAAATGCCTACATCCCTCGGGACGTGTCTATATCACTAGGAATGTCACCTTCAATGAACTTGAATTTTCCTTCCCTACTCTCTTTCCCAATCCCCTCTCAACACCCACTAATGTCCCCATTCCTTCATCCACCTCAGTGTCAGTTCAACCTAATCCCAGTCCCTTCACTGGTGGCAGTAGTGATATACAACAGAACTCTCTGGACTCTCCTATCTCACCCTTACTGGTTTCCCCCTCTAGCCCTTCCTCCACTGCCCCTCACTCCTCACCCCCTACTACCCCTTCATCTCCAACACCTCCCCCTTCATCCCAGCCTTCCTTACCTACCCGATCAATCATACCTCTCAGACTACCTACTCACCCTATGATCACAAGAGGTATGCACTTAAAACCCTTGACTCCCTTAATTACTTCCTAGGAATTCAGGTACACTGTTCCCCTCACTGCCTATTTCTAACACAAGCCAAGTATATCAATGATCTCCTCAAATCTCACCACCTACACCTCTCCAAACCCTGTCCAACCCCTATGTCTACTGGCACACCACTGTCCCTTACATCCGGCTCTCCACTCCCACAACCTACAGTCTACAGAAAACTCATTGGCTCCCTTCAATACCTCACCCTAACCCGACCTGACATCTCCTTCTCAGTTAACAAACTAAGCCAATTCCTACATGCCCCTACCACCACTCACTGGACAGCCTGCAAACGCCTCCTCCGTTACCTCAAAGGGACTGCCAACCTCGGCCTCACATTTCAACCCTCATCCCAGTTCAAGCTCATGGCTTTTTTCGACGCCGATTGGGCTTGCTGCCCCGATGTTCGGTGTTCTATCAGTGGTCACTGCGTATTTCTCAGCAACAACATCGTTCTTGGAGCTCCAAGAAACAGAATGTCGTCGCCTGGTCTAGTACCGAATCTGAGTATCGAGCCCTAGCTCAAGCTACTGCCGAAATTAATTGGATCAAATCACTACTCAAGGAGACGAGACTCTTACCTGACTGTCCGGCCACACTCTGGTGCAATAATCAGGGCGCTGCTGCTCTTGCCGCCAACCCGGTCTTCCACTCCCGCACCAAACACATCGAGGTCGACGTCCACTTCATCCGGGACCACGTTGCCGACGGCTCGCTCAAGATCAACTACATCCCTTCCTCCGAACAGATTGCCGATGCACTCACCAAACCCCTCTCTCAACCTCAGTTTCGGGTTTTTCGGCACAAGCTTCGGGTCGATGAAGCTCCCCTCAGCTTGAGGGGGGATGTTAAGTCAACGGGTCAATCCGTCTCCAAAACGAGACCCGCCTGCCATGATCCACAAGCCCAATAGGAGAAGCCCAAGGAGCCCGCCTACACTGATCCACAGGCTCAACAGGAAAAGCCCAAATTCCAGAATCAAAAGAGAGAAGCCCAAGGAGATCGGAGCCCATGAAACAAATCAAACAGTATATCCTTGTGTACATAATACCATATTTAGAGAATTAAACCTAATGTAATCCTTACATGTATAAATACATCACATGGGGTCTCAAGGTTAATTGAGCAGCCACCATACCATTCTCAAAGAACAGAAAAATACAGAATTGTTTACAGCAGTGTTCTCTACATTCTTTCTATCCTGAATTGAACCTGAATTGTCTTGTCAGATTTCATCCCCAAGTTTTTTCTTTTTTTGGGTAAGGGTGGAGAATCAATCCTCAAACAGATAAGAAAAAGAAGAAAAGAAAACAGTCCTGCCATCAATCTATCCTTGGATGGATTGCTTTCGGTGCGGGTAGCATTATGGATATCACTACAACACAAAATTAGTAGAGCTCAGAATTGAACCTTAAGGTATATCAAATTTCTATTTTCATTGCTTTTGTTCCCTGCTGTTGTCTTTCTGCACCTTACTGACATAACCTCAGCAACAATGGTACTGTCCCTGTAAGTTCACATTCTGTCCTTGCCCAGCCTTGCTGAGTTCCTCAAAAGTGGTGCCAATGGCTCCTCTAATCATCTCATGGTCTGTCAGCATCTTAGTACTAATAGAAATACACAGGATAGCTTCTTAAGTAGATGAAATTAGAATTTGTATAGTTTCCAGCGATTTATTGTTTCATTGAAGTAGAGGCTGTGATTGACGAAAGAAGCCGAGTCCAGAACTCAGCTACTAAAGGTTTGAAACTATTTACGAGAAGTATGTCCTTGGTACCTCTTACAGACACAGAGATCCACTTTGCCTTATACGAGGGGAAGACAACTATTTCTGTTCTGTTGATATTCATCAGCAAATTAAAGTGGCACTGAAGATTGCCAATTAGAGTGGCCCTACTGGACCAGACTGCATAGCTAGAGATAACATCAGACATTTGAACTGAATGCCTGATCCACATAAAATCTCACTGACCTAAGGTGTTTAAATTAAGAGGTGGCCTGTTTGATGATTTAAGACACTCTATGCTTGACCACTGCACAGCTAGGCTGAGATGACTACTTTGCCTTGTAACAAAACAGGGCCAGTTTTCTGTCTCATCGAGTTCTACCACAGATCCAACTCATTCTCTTGGATTGCCACACACTCAATAATATCAAAAAGTTGAGATTGGGGGACCATCCATTTTGTCGGAGCCCAAATGCCAAATGTGGCATCCAACAGCTTGATCCCTAACTCAAGTCATCATTCTCCCTTCTGCCCCTCACTGGGTTTCCAGCGACCATTCTGTACAGAGCAGCAGTCGGGCCATAACCCGCATAGTGTCACTGTACTTGGCCGCCATATTGATGGACGCCTTTGTCATTGATTCACATTTGCATTCTTTAGCCTAACTTGTTTATACCAGCTTACGACAATGATTGGCTAATACCCAGATCATTGGGAGGGCTAAATTCAGATGGGTTTAAGCTCATTGAATGAAAGTGAGAACTTGTTTTCACGGATAAATACACTAAAGATATCTCAATGTTAATTTTTGTTATGATTTTATTGGGTTTTTAAGAGGAGAAAAAAATAATATAGAATACTTGAAGCTTAAAATTAATTGTAGTTTCTAAGGGCTTGTAATGACTTGCATTGATTTGTATTGACTTTGGATGGTTTACAAAAACTTGTAATAACTTGGGATGCCTTATTTTTTTACTTTGATAAAAATTTTGTTTATATGTAATTAAAATATGAAATTGTACTTACTTACATATTTTAAAGTTTAAATAAAAGATTATTTTTATTTAAATTTAAATTAAAAAGTTATTATTATCTAAAATTTAAAGTTGAAGAATATATCTTCTCGCTAACAGCTAACTACACTTCATTATACTAGTTTTGCAGACAAAAACACAAGGGTGCATGTACAAATTGACTGTGAGCAAGGTACCAACCGACCACCCAAGGCCAGCAAGAGATCGATCCATCCCTTTATGACGATAAACACAGTTTGGTTGTCCTAATTAATCAAGCTTTGCAGCACTTTCTCCCTCCCTGAAAGGCGCACATCTAAGTCCACAGCCACCTGGTCTACCAACTCTGAATTAGTGTTAATAGAATGCCGCTTTTCTTCGTGATCATCATGTAATCGACATGAGAACTCCACCTTCGCTTCAGTCTTAGCTCGCTGGATTGTATTGTTATTTATGAAAGCTGTATCGCGAGCTTCGATGTCATTGTAGGATGGAATAACAGAAGGTAGCTTTGACAGCAGAGCCCCTAGACTGCAAGACGTGGTCGGCAAAAGAGGAGGGATTGACCAAAAAGGTGATCCCGGAATTCCAGTTCGAGGGGAGTTCCAACCCAAGTTGGCGGCCTTGGCTGGGGAATCATCTGGGCTCTCGTTTAATGATCTCTTTGCTCCTTTCAATTGCCTCTTGTTGTCAGCAGAGGAAGCTACTTGTTGGGTTTCGATTATCTGGGCACTGGGTTTTAGGATGTATGGATGCTGGATAGGCAAGTATGGTCTTTGCATTGCGAAGACGCCGGGTATGCTCTGGAGGTAGCTGAATTTTCTCTGTATGCTGATCACCAGATTCAGATCTTCCAGAATCTGATGAATCGGTAATTAACAATCAATCAAGCTAATTGATACACTTTGAGAGAGAGAGAGAGAGAGAGAGAGAGAGAGACCTTATGGAATGAACCCAATTGAATAATGCCTTCCCTCACAGAGATGACGGCAATTGTCTGCAAATTGAAAGAAGTTTCGATCATTTTTCCGGCATAGTTGTCGATAATACAATTAAGTTTATCATGTAATGTTCAATTGCGGAGGAGGGGACTACAGACCTGAATGCCTGAACTAAACTGAAACTCCCATGCCTTCGGCTGCTGCATATAAGAGGGACCTTACGATAAAGACTAAAAAAAAGGAAGAAACTTGCTATACAATGAATTACTTTGAGCATAGACTCTGTACTTATTTCCTTACAGGCTCAACAGAGACATTCCATGAGGAGATGAAGGTAGGATCACTCTCATTTGGGTTTTCGCTGAACACCCATTTGTGACTATTATCTGCTGCAACTTTCCCTACTAATCTGCAGCCAGTTTCAAAGAAATTCATCTTTTAGTCTCCCCTACATTTTTTATTTAATTACCAGTTTGAACTCGTGAATGGTAGCTGGCAAATATGAGGATGATGAATCCTCACCCTTCTCCATAATTATAGACTTCGTGGGACATTTTGAAGAAGACATCAGCTCCAAACCTTCCTTTCATGCATTCACTTCCCCCACGTTCACATTCGTGGAAATCACAGAATCCATCCTCCCAAACAAGAATCCTGAAACGGGAAATCAGATAGGAAGTTAACCCAAGTTTCAATAGAATGAGATGTAAATTTGTCAGCATTTCTTCAATACCAGTTTCTTTTGTTTCCTCTGGAGCGATCAAGAGCATTGCCTCCATACTCCCACCTGAAAGAGAACAAGGTGATCGTTACAGAGTTAGTGCATTGGGAAGAAGCCATGATCACTTACCACCCTAACACTGGAAAAACCATGCTTTTGCATTTTGAGATTCTTGCTTACTTTGGGGGAGGAAAATTTCGAGGCAGTATCCTCCAAAACACTGCATAGACCCATTTCGTGGAATTGGAAGAATCTGAGGATGAACATAGGCTCCTCAATGCGTGCTGCAAGAGACAGTTAAGCATGGGAAGTCCACCTTCCATTGTCAGAACCACACATAAGGAAAGAGAGAACTTGAGTTAGCACCGGATAAAGAGTAACAGTTCATCAACAATTTAAAAGGAAGAGACCAAAGAAACAAAAGTAGCCTCGGCCAGCTGCAGACGATGCAGTGGAAAGCCCACGCTCACTAATCAATTCAATTCTAGAGTGTCCCTTTTGGTTAGTTTGATATGGGGCCAGCACATTTATGAAAGATTCAGATCAGGTAAAGGGACTTATTTGGGAGTGATTAGCCTGGTACCAGTAGGAGAGTTAGATACAGATTAAAAAAGGGGCGTGATGGGGATGGGATACATTGGAGCAGACAGACAACTCCCTTATCCTTGTAATTGTGAACCTTCTGTTTTGTGTGCTTCCTTCAGACAGAACAGTTGGTTTTTTAAGATACCTTTTTGATTAATTTCATCATCATATGAGAGAGAGTGTGCATATATATTGAAACAATAAACTATGAGAAAGAGGGTGTATATATATTGAAACAATAAACTGCAAGAGTGGCAAAAAACTTTCCTTTACATCATGGAAGTACAGTTAATAAATTTGTTAGTAAAATTTACAGATTTAGAACAATGCTAAGAGAACGATCTTAAGTTGAGCATTCTCGACCTAATGTCTAAGTATTGCCAACCCTAGATCAGGTACATACAATCAGAATCAAACTCAAATTAAAATTTCAAAGTATGAGGTCAACTCTACTTAAGTTTACATTAACTCTCAAAAAAGGTTTCGGTGAAGTCACCGGTTGTCATAACTGGACTTTTGTTGGGTGAAAAAGCCGAGTGTGAGAATTTTTTTTAATAAAATAGTCATTAACAATTTATTTTTTGTGATATGATTGATCACTAATTTATTTGAATTTTTTTTTAAGAAAAATAAATTTCATTTAAAAATAAGTAATGATATACTTTATCAGATGATTTAATATCGAGAGTGGGTTATATGTGGAGAAAGATTAGCATCTCCACAAGCACCTAGAAATTGATACTATTTAAACATAATGATTTCGTATCTTTAATTCATAAGGACATAATATTAATCCCGTGATAAAGTTATTATACAATTTTATATAAGAACCTCGGTCTGATTGACACTAGGCCTTTGATTCTTTAAAAAAAAAAAAAACCAATTTGTTTTAGAAGTTGAAAATTAAACTTCATCAAATCCTTTTTTCCTAAGGGATTTTGGAAAAACATGGAATGCATTGTAGACTAAACAACCGATAAAAGAATAGAACATAGAAGGTCATCATTTATTCAGTTTTGGAGGTTAATGACTACAAAGCAATGGTACTTTCGATGCGATTCTTATGTGATCTTTCTATTAAGATCTTGGACTTCAAGTACTGTCTCCTGATGTCTAGCTATAGAAATTCATAAATCTTGTAGAGATCTGGAGTGATTATGGCATCTACAAATAGCTGGTTAGTGGATGCTTGGTTTTTTTCTTCCTTGATTGCTTATTGACTTCTAGATGGATGGATATCTGCTCCTTTTTAGATTATTGGTTGATGCTTTAATTATCTTCCTTGGTATGAATCTTTTATTTCTCCTCTTATTAATGCCTATTTGATTAGTGAATGCCTATTCCAGACTGTCAGATGATGTCTTCTACCAAAATTAAGAGGTCTATTTATAGGAAGAAAAAAGTTAGGTTTGCCAAAGATTTGAAACTTTACTATGGAGAAAAAGGAGTTGTAGTGAGATTGATCCAATTTTGAAATTCAAAAAGCTGTCACTAGATAATGCGAGCTCTCTATAAATGAGCTTGAGATTAACCTAGTCTTAAAATTCAAAATTTTGTTATGGGATGAAAGAGATCACAATGTTGAATATTCTCTATGTGAATTCCATCAAGAGTATTCCACCAGTATTCTTGAGCCTTTATGATTCTTTCTTTCCAAGCTGTTATACATTTGCATTTCAATAAGAGGTCTGGCTAAATTATGTCGGGGTAATTTGCATTTGGGGTAATCCATATCGGGATAGTCCACCATGGCTAAAATGTGTTCATCGAGCTATACTTGACCTTATATCAGGGTAGTATGCTCAAGCTATTCCCAACCTTACATGAGGGTAATCCATGTCAAGGTAGTTCATATCAAGTAAAAATGCGTTTAATGATTTGAACCCAATCTTACATCATGGTTGTCTGCATCAGGACTAGTGTTCAAGCTATGTCCAATCTTACATCAAGGTAAAGTGTCTTTAAGATACTCCCGACCTTACGTTGGGGTATAATATGCATGATTTGTCTTGATAGCATAATCTCAATATTGAATTTGATGGACTTGATCCCTAACTTGACATAATCCTGATCTTAGGCGTAAACCTAACCTTGAAGTTGATCCATCATTTAACAAATTGAGCCCTTTATGATTTAGAGCCTAAATTAAGTGTCTATAATTATTATATAAAAAGGAGATAATTTCAGCAAAAATAATATTTAAACTCTATTTTTTATCTTCTTCTTTTCATAGGGTTTTTCTTCTTTTATCATGGATTACTAAACATTATTTTTTGTCAGAGGATAATTAAGGATTTGGTTCTTCAAGAATTATCAGATTTAACTAATTTTATTTATTTTTTTACTTCTTTATTATTTATATATCTTTTATACTTATTAAAATTATTGTTCTGGTTGATTGCAACAAAAGAGACCTGTTGTTCAATCATTAAGATCATAAATTATTAATTAAGGCTTTAAATTCGTAATTTTTTAAGTATTCTTGTATGTGATAAATAATATACTTAATTAGAAATATGGTTATCAATTTATATTATAGAGATATATAAATCTAGTTTAAATAAACCTGCATATGTGTTTGTTGGCTAGAATTGGTGATCTCTTTAATTTTTAATGTTGATGGTAAATTAAATTCTAAGATCATATTTAGTATTATTTATTAGCAAAAAAATGATTAGAGATGGTATCCTAGTTATCGAAGAGGTAAGTAGAGACAGTTTATTAAGTTATTCCAATAATCATAGCCAATTTGGTGTAGGTTAAAAAAATTTATTTTTGTATCAATGATTAATTTCTAAACAAATTCTAAAATTATTATTTGATTGGATGCTTTATCACATTGGTTTTCTTCAAATTAAATCATGTTATTGTCTTTTTTCAATTAATTTGATTTTATCTACTTTTAATTCTCAAAACCTTCTTCTCTTGATTTTACTTGTTTTAATTTGCGGCAAATAAATCTAACTAATGTCTGTGAAAATGGCCTTACTCATCTATATAACAGTTTAATTTTATTTGTTGATTTCGAGAATCATCAAGGTCTCAATTCAATCTTAAAGCCCTTGATGATCCCCTAGCCAAGGAACATATAAAGTTGGCTTAGTTGACAGATTCATGACTAAACCTGGAAAAGATGATGACTATAAAATAGTTGTTAAAGTGCTGGAAAGAAATAACAAGTGTATGATTCTTTTGTAAGAAAAGTTAGAGCCTTTTTGAGTCAAAAGAGATACTATGATTTTGATTAAGCAAGGGGCTTAAATAAAAACAGATCTCTAACTTACTATGCTTTCATCATTGAGAGAAATGTTCTAAGCTAGAAATCAACTCTTCAGCATACTGTTACATTATCTATAATACAAGAGAATATGTTGCATTAATAACAGCAACTAAGAAGGTAGTTTGGCTTAGAGGCTTTATTAATGAGTAAGTTTTAATCAAAACTCAGTGGACATGATAGAATGCATAATAATCATATATATTATTATATTTTCTCGTATTTTATTGGTTATAAATGATTAAATCTTGGATTTTGACTATGTTTTATATTTAATAGGGTGGATTGAGGAAATCAAATAAGATGGACTCAAATTCATTATTTGAAGATATAAAGTTGGATTTCTAAGAGATGTGGATGAACTAGAAGATGTCTTTGGATAAGGCGCTGAGACTCCCAATAACATTGGAATTTCACCGAACGAAGACTTTATCTTTTATTTAAAAAGTAATTGTAGAACTTTATCTTTATCTTTATCTTTAAGAGTCCTAGTTAAAATAGGTTATCATGTTTAAGGATTATTATATAAAGGGGAGGTAGTTCCTTCAAAGGAACATCCAGAGTTTATTTTTTACTTTCTTCTTTTCGTAGGTCTTTTTCTTTTCATGGATTGCTAAACATCTCTTCCAGTCAAAGGATAATCAAGGGTTTGATTCTTCAGAATTGTGAGATCTAACTGATTTTATTTGTTTTTTTATTTCTTCATTGTTTATTTATCTTCTGTGCTTATTGAAAATATTATCTTGGTTGATTGCAACAAAAAGGGCCCTTTGTTTAATCATCAAAATAATAGGTTACTATTTAGAACTTTAAATCCGTAATTGTTTAAGTGTTCTAATATAAGTAGTAAATAACATAGTTGATTACAAAAGAGGTTTTCAATTTATGTTATGAAGATAAATAATCTAGTTTAAATAAACCTACATATGTGTTTATTGGCTAGAATTGGTAGTTTTTCTAATTCTTAATGCTATTGATAAATTAAATCCTAAGATCGTATCTAGGGTTATTTATTGATAAGAGAAATAATTAGAGATCGTATCCTGGTTATCAAAGAAGTAAGGAAAAATAGGTTGTTAGGTGGTACCAACAACCATAACTAATTCAGTGAAGATTAAGAGATTTTTATCTTTGCATCAATGATCAATTCCTAAATCAAACCCGAAATTATACCTTTGACTGGATACTTTATTACATTAATTTTTCCTTTCCTGTTATTCTTATTTGATCTATTTTTTACTTCTCAAACCCCCTTTTCTTTTATTTTATTTTGCAAAAAAATAAATCTAACCAATCCTTGTGGAAACGACCTTGCTCATCTATACTACAAGTTTAATATTTTGAGCAAGAATTTAGGAATTTAATTTGTTGGTCTCGACAACCACCAGGACATTTACTTAGATTCTAAAAGTTTCATCTATTCCACAAAGAGCATTGTGCTTCATGAAATGTTAAAGCATGTAAGGAAGCTACACTTCTCAAGAGACGTGATTAAATAAGCACTAATAGTTACAAAGAAAAGTTCAACATTAGAGAACCCTATAAACATCTTAAGAAAGGTTATACCATTAGCTAGCTTAGAATTACTTTAAAATATTAAGCATATTATCATTATAATAATACCTAAGCAAGTTGGGTTCAATCTTAAGAGTTACTAACAAATTCAAAGTTAGGTGCAGATATATGAGAGTAAGTCCTAATCTGTTTAACAATTATATTACGTGATTAAATAGTTTTCATAAGGACTAAATTAGTAGATAGATAAAAATAGTTACTACATATCAAGCCTAAAGTAATGGGAGAAAAATTATTTTCTAACTATGGATAAATATGATACTTTACATTTATAACTCACTTTTTCATCATTAAGTAAATGTACAAGAAGGAGAAAGAGATTGAATGGTCTTCTTTCTTTAAGTATTTTTTGGGTGGATACTTATTGTTTAGATTCCAGATGAAACTTGATTTAAGTTTTAAGCAAGAATTGTAATTTTGAATTTTGTTAACGGTTGACTAAAGTGTTAATTTTTTGTTCCTTGGATGTATATGTTAATTTTTCTTTCTTCTTAACATGTTAATTTCTTAATTATTTCTCTTTGATTCTTTGAACAACTAATTTAAAATTAAGACAGTCTTGATCTTATCACATGGCAAGCTAAATTGTCACATTTTTATTGTAAAACAACTTACAAGTTTAATGATTTGATAGAAATTTGTGTATTTGTTGAGTTAAGGACTAATGTTGATCTGTAAAAGTAAATTCAACGAGTTGCAGAAGCCTAAGCCTTCATAAGAACATATCAAATTTTACACCATATAACCAAGTAAAAAAATACGTTCATTAACATTGCATATGGAAAATGACTCAAGTAGAAAGGTTATGATATTGCAAAAATACAATTTGCACATGCCAATCTACTACCCTACAATCATTAGAAAAGTTTATATGAATAAGTGTTTCATAACCTTCTAAAAGGTAGCCATGACATGACATTTGTAATCGGATCCTTTTAGACCAAATTGTGCTTGGTGTTGCAACTTCATTGTTACAGTGCACCCCTCGTGATACTTTACAAAGCTATGGAAGGCAAATATGAACAAGGTTTAGTTCGTATCAGCAAACCGAACGGTTTTTTAATATTTGAATTGGATTGAAACCTTAATTAATGGTTTCTTTTTCGAATCATAACCAAAATCATTATCAATATAATTTGATTACAATTTTTAAATATTTTAAACTAAAACTAAAACCAATAGTTCAAAATTAATGATTTTGATTTAGTTTTTAATTAATTTTAAAAATTAAAATTTATTCTAAAAACTTTTTCTAAACAAACTGAAAATAAAAACTAATTACTAACGATTAAAAATTAAAAGGAGTAGTAAGTGGTCACTTCACACAATCCCATTATTGACTCACTGCCTTTTTTTCCTTTTGCCTTTTCCTTCCCTTTCTTCTCGCTCCTTAGTGTAGACTCAATATTACTAAGCTACCAAGCTGCCAATTACTACATGATCAACGATCTTTGCTAGCCTACTAAGTTATTGGCTACCAGTCAACTACCTTTGACAATCATATGTTGTTGGTATCCATCTGCATGATTGCATGTAGGATGCAGCAGCAATCTTACAGTTTTTGCAATGTATAGGTCAAGCATAATATATAATATAGAGTTTTTGATTTTTTTTTTCATCCAAAATACTAGTTTTTTCTTTCATTTTTTCTCAATTCTTCACTCTCACTCACTTCTCTTTTTACTTATATTTTCATTATTTTAATTCTCTTAATTTTTTTTAATTCACTCAATTCTCCCAATTTAATTTTTTTCATTTTTAATTATTTTTTAAATTTATTATGTACTAATTTTACAATCATTTTTTTTGTCATTATTTTTCTTTTAAAAAATTCACTATTTCATTTTTTGTCATCAATTTTGTTTTTCAATAGCAAGTTGTAGTTCTTCAAGAAAATATATCTCTTTAAAAAATAAATGTCATGCATGATGAAAATATATACCTTAGCATCAATACTTATTATGAATATATTCAACATTGATATTTTGTTGAAGAAAAAAAACCTCAATCCTCCTTTTAGAATTTTTGAACTCAATTTTGAAAGTCAACAAGTGTCATGCACAATGAAAATATGTATCTTAGCTGAAGGCTTATCATGAATATATTCAACATCAATATTTTGTTGGAAAAACAGATCCCGACACTCCTTTTAGAATCTATGAACTCAATTTTGAAAGTCAAACTATTGCTCATATTAATACTCAAATTCTTAATGAAGATGATCAAAAATTCAAAAGAGGTGAAAAAGTTTGATTTTTTTTATATGAAAAATGTGGACAATCCAAATGGGACAAATGTAGTTATTTGAAATTATTGCTCCGAAAGAATCTAAGTTGTCAAAATCTAAAGTATGTGGCTCATATTGAACGCATGCAGTTATCAAACATCTTACAAAAGTTTCAAAATCAAAATCGCATAGTCAATAACATGTAACAATGTATGGTACTTCTAATAGTTACTTATTGCATTATACAAATGAAAATAATAGAAAAAATTAGCATGGATAGTTATTTTTGAGTATGTACCTTTTAGTTTTGCTGAAAATTTTGATTTTATTAATTATTGTCAAAAAGTATTAATCTATTGTATGTCAGGTTATAGATTCACTCTCATACATACACTTTTTGATTTTTTAAAAATAGAAAAAAATTCAATCAAATATTTTAAAAATTATCAATATCATGTTCTCATATGTACTGAAATATGGAGTAATCATTAGTAAACACATTTTTACATGGGTTTAACTTGTCATTATGTTGATGATGATTGGATAATATAAAATCGATTTCTTGTATTTAGAGCTTGAAAATATTTTGAAGAGTACAAAATTCATAACAAAATTTTTTCAATTGATTTTGATAATGCTTCTAACAATATCGCATCTATTTTTCAATAAGTGGCTTTATGCAATCCTTATTCGGCGGTAGATTTTTTTTATCAAGGATGTACTTAAATTTATATGTTTAAAGTGAATTAAAGTTATTTAATTATGTTATTGCACCTATTAGAGAAGTATTGTAGCATTTGTGAAAATAATCAAAAGTAGTAAAAGAATGAACCAAATTTTATTTGAGTCATGTTGTGCATCCCATGAGATTTTTACGTGATTTTCCTATTCGTTGGAACTTCACATATGAATCACTTTATGAAAGTGAGGCATATAAAGATTTATTGTGTGATTTTATATAATATAATGTTAGTATTGTTATTCTTCATCCTTAAGAACAGAATATGTGTACTGTTAAAGTTTTTAAGGATACTACTAATTTTTTATCGAGTATACATTATACTACTACTAATATATTTATTATTGAGGCTGTTAAAATTGTTGTTTAACCAGAAAAGTATGCAAAAGATGAAGAATTACTCAATTATATTCAAATCATAAAAGATAAATGGTTAGAAGATTATAATAATAATCTGACTATATATTTATTTGCATTTATGTTTGATCATTATTGCAAATTAGTTAATTTGAGTGAATATTAGTTTGCTATTATAAGTGTTTACAAATAAAAGTAAATATTATGATTATGATAGTAAATATTAAGAATTTATTTTCTTCACTATAAAATGAATATCATAAATTTTATGGTCACTTTGATAATATTAATGCTAGAGAAATTGATAACATATCTCAAGTTTCATCATTTAAAAAAAAAATTTAAAAATTACAAGGTTCATCACCATTAAGTTTAAAATAAAAGTTTAAGAATTACTTAATAACTTCTTTTGATTTTGTTGACAAAAATATTGATTTTAATATCCTAAGTCGGTGAAGGAGTATATAAAAAATATTTTTCAATTTTGGCTACATAGCCAAGCAAATTCTTGCAACGTCAGTTTTTATAACTATCGAGGAGCAATAATTTAGTATTTATGAAAACATATTGGATCAAAAACATTCATGTATGAGTTTGAATTTAATCTAAATCAAATTTATCTTGATGATTATACTATTTAGTGCAATTTTGATAACAAAAAATAAATCAAGAGTTAAATTACAATTTGTTTAAAAAATGAACAAACTACCCAAGGACATGAGCAACCAATGAAAGTTTAATTTTAAAAGGCAAAAAGAGTTACGTAACTTTAATTCCTTTAATTTCTAAGAGGATAAACAAGCAACTTAATTCTTATAAAGATTAATTGCAATTACTCATGTAATTTAAATTATTTATTTTTTAATTAGTTATTTAAATTGTATTTCATTAATTTATTCATCTTTGTTTGATAAATTTAATTAAGGATAACTATCATTTAAAATCTTAAATTTTATTCTCTCTCCCCAATCAAATCCTAATTTTTAAAACATATCCAAACAAACTTTGATATATTAATTTTATCCAAATTGAACCTTAATTTAAAATAATTATGAGAAATTAATTATTTTTTATTATTGAAATGACTAAAAATTACTCAAATAAATTTTACACTTCATTTCAATTTTATCCTTTAAATTTTAAAAAATCAACTAATCAGCTATTTTTCATAAATTTTTTAAATTTTGATAATATATTTTTTGAAAAAAAAAAGTATTTTCAATACTCAAAAAATATGAACTTTTTGATGATGATAGCTTAGATATTTTTTTGCATATGTAAAAAATTACAAGTCAAAATTTATTATAAAATATCTATAATTTGAATATCTTTAAGATTTAAATTTTTTTTGTTCGATTTGAATAAAATTAAAATATTAAAGTTTGTTTGAATATATTCTAAAAGTAAAAATTTGATTAAAAAGAAAGAATAAAATTTAAGATTTAAAATGATATTTATTTTTTAACTAAATATATAATTATTTTAATTAATATACATTTTGACTTTAAAAAATAAAAAAAATTAAATTATGCTTTGAACCAATATTTGAACTAAAATTTAAACTAACTAAAACTTAAACCGATTATTAATTGACATTGAATCTAAACCAATGTTGAATGGATATTGAACGTTAACCAATTCTAAATCACTAAACCTTAATCGAATACTAAATTTGAATTGTTTTCGAACAAAAATTTAATCGAAATTTAAACTGCTTTAATTAAAACTAAAACTTAACCATTTAAATTTTGATTCATCTTAACTTTTAAATTCAATCGAATCTAAATTGTGATCATATATTGAAAAAAAAAAAAAACCAGTTAGACAGACGAAACTCTGTCACATCTTCATGCTTTAATCTTGATAAGAGGAAAACAAAATAGAAATCAACAATAACCCAGTTTCAAATACACAGTCATGTGTCAAAATTGATTTCATCAGGAGAACTTCACCACCAAACTAAAATGGCGATTCAGCAGTAATAGGTTAAACTAACATTTACCTACCTGCAAGGGACACCCTTAAACCAAAATAGTGATCACCAAAAGATCTTTCTGGCATTCACAGATTGACAAATATTCATGACCATTATTGATTAAAGAAGCGGCTGCACAATATACCAAGTCAGCTGAAGGGATTGGTCCCCAGCAATCGTTTCCATAACTGAGAGAGCAGCACCATGAGGTAGGGTCACCATGTCGACACTCATATTTAACGCATGTTCACTATACAGTGCAGTAGACTTTGTTAATAGAAGCAATAGGAGCATGTATTTATATCCTGGAGGATCTATTACTTTTAACAGGTCATCATAAGCACTTCATTTGTACAGGTTAGCAGCTTGCTGCCCAGAATCCATTTACGTGGAAACGTTACAAGAGCTCAGCTTAGAAACCCAGCAGGTCTGTTCGACCAAACATACACAGTTGTCATTCTCGTAAAGCTGTATTCGTTCCTGCTTATGTTTAACCAAAATCCTGAATTTTCATCTGATTTTTCTACTTTCAAGTAATCTTGCAGGTATAGGTCTACAATTAATATAAAAGATTTTGTCAGATTCGATTTACAGAAAGTCAAAAACACAGTAATTGCACATGGACCACCAATACGACTTTAAGAAACAAGGGTCAGAGAAGCAGTGACATACAGGTTTCCATATTTCAACTGATTAATTAAGCCTAATGGGACAAGACACGTACAGCTGCAAGCAAATTAACTATAAAAGATATTAGTGAACTTTTCCAATCAGTTAATATGACATTGCCCTGTTGGGAAGATACATAATTGGAGAGGATATTTGGTCCAAGTTGAATAACCCCAGATGGAGATGGGGATGGTAGTGACCCGCAGCAGGGACAAGTTGGAAGCCTGAAAGTTGCAAACAGTAGAGCAAAACGACATCCCACTCTTTGTTTAAGGGAAATCCAGGGCATGGCCTACCCTTCCTTTACAATTATTGATGCCTCTTTTTTCTTCCCTCTTCTTATCTCTTTGGATAAAACATTGTAACAAGCACCTCTCATTGGTGCAACCTTATACCTTCATCTCATGTGAAAGGACATTGCCCATGTTTATGTTTATCATCAACCTTCTGCTGCAGCTTTGGTTGCAGATAAAGCCACCTTCAATGGAATATCACTCAAATCATTGACAAAAGATCACTTCTCTTTTTTCTTTTTTAGGATAATAGTATCCTTCTATTTGCATTTTGACATCTTTTGTTTTCCAATCAACAATATAGGTATTATAGAATCCCAATTAGGCAGTGCCTGAGTCTGCACTGGATATGCTTAGCCATGTGCAAGGGTGGTAAAATGGACACATGAAGTTGGGCCTTGTGAGTGACATTGAAGGGTCCAATCTCCAAAGCCTGGAGATAAAAGTGTGACAGTAGTAGGGCATTCTTGAAAAATTAATTCATCTTGGAATGCATAAATCATGAATAATTCAGATTTTTAATTTAAAAAATCAGATGTCTAACATATTCCGGCTTCAAAGATCATGAATGTATAGGTCAAATAACTCCTTTATGAGCTTGGATGATACAAACCACCATTCCACCCATCAATTCTCTCTCTTCTTGTGCGCGAGCGACTACCTTGTCTCGTCCCCTTCCTTCACCATACAAGGAGTTAAACTTCTTTTATTTACTTCATTAAGCACCATAAACAATGAAGTATCTTACTTTTATTTTCCAAGTAAATTAGTAGTACCTATAAGTGGGGACTCAGTCATGAACTTAATTGTTGTCATTTCTTATACATTTTATGATCCAGATTAGGCCCATCTTTATCGACCACAGGTTTGATATCTAAGGTGAACAACAATGAGCTGGGTCACATATGTACCTCACATGATCCATTTCATTCCTTAAAAGGGCCGCTTTTGCTCTCCGTACCATTTCCAGTGGCCCGAAGTTCCAGATCCCAGAACTAATAATTTGATACCTTATAGCTTTTCATCCCTTCTAAAATCCGAAGTGACTAGATTAAAACAATGCATACAAGGAATCCAGTTCATTTGTTCTTAAGAAAACTTGTGTAAGATGTGAGAAAGAAAGTAGGTTTTTTCTTTCAAAAACAATTATTTTAATTAAATATCCTGGTTGTGACAAATAATTTATATATGTATATATAATTTGATTTTCATTTAATATTTTATACATGTTTAAATAAATAAAAAATTTATATTATAATGAAAATATTTTTAATTTTTAAATAAAGAATACTGTATTAAAGAAGATTTAAATTTTACAAAAAGAAAATGTATCACAAGAGATACTATCATTTATAGTGATCTTGTGCTAATGAGGCTTTTGTCATCTAAGGTGAGTTATAGCTATGTTTTTCTTTTCTTTCTTTGGGAAAGAGTATAAGCCGAAACAGGAAAAGTCTGCAGTTTATTCCAGTCAGCCTCTTTCATGAGCAGTCAGTCATAAATAATACCATCAAGCTACAATTAATATTAGGATTTTTCTGCAAATGTGAATTGTTTACATGTATGTTAGGTATTGATGTTATATATCTTAAGTAATGACCATTAATTAATAGAAAGACATTTTAATTTTTGTCAAAGTATGAAATGCAAGTTGCTAAAACCAAATAAAATACATTTAGTCGCGTAAGACATGTTGCCCTGATCATGCAAGAATTATTGGATATAGCTACCACAATGCAATCACTAAAATTCTCCTGGCACACAAAGGGGTTAAAAGGTTGACCAATTTGTGTTTGGAAATTAACTTCGTCCATACAGAAAGGTACTAACAATCATCAGCAAAGTCAACACGGACGAAATTATTTTGAGCTGGCAGGTATCTTCACAGTGCGGCCGATGACTTGACTTGGCCAACTTGGAATTGGTTTAACTTTAATCCTTAGTGCTCCAATGTCAACGTTGGAGTAGGAGAATTAATAACACCCCCTTCCCCATTGCAAGTTCAAAAGTGATCACTGTTTAATTATCATCCCAAATTTATCATATTTGCTATGTGAAGAGATTTGTTTTATAATTGACTGAGCCACTTGTGCTTGAGGTCCGAACAAAAAAGTCTTGCTCAACCCTACCCAAGAAGGGTGGTGCCCTCTATCCCTATAAATGCTATTTGTGCTTCATTGTGTTGTATTCAGCTTCTGTCATAGGCAGTGCATCCATGTCGATCACTGGAATACAAGGCCTGTCTCTTGACGTCACCGGTATGCTAGCTGACCAAACCATCTAAGTTTTTCTCCTCATTCTCTTGTGTGATATAGTTTAGTTTAATTTTGCAGTTATTGGATGTTACAATTTGGAGGATAAAGAGTGGATATCAAGACAAGATCCTTATGTAAGCATTGAGTATGGAGGTGCCAAGTACAGAACCAAAACATGCACAGGTGTTTTCCTGCCTTCTGTTCACATGCTTTTAAGAGATTGCTTGATCTTTTTAGTCACCTTCCTGATTCTGAAGTGAGTTTTATCAGATGGAGGCAAGAATCCCAACTTTCAAGAGAAGTTCATTTTCGCACTCATTGAAGGGCTGCGCGAGCTGAATGTTGTGGTGTGGAATAGCCACACCCTCACAGCAGATGAACACATTGGCAGCGGAAGGTAACACGCTAACAGGATCACTCGCAAGCATAAGAAACAGGAGAAGATTGATACCCAGTTGTCTGTTTTGTTTCTTTTCCAGGGTTCAACTCCATAAAGCCCTCTCCCAAGGTTTCGATGATTCTTCTTGGCCGCTTGTCAGTAAAACTGGCAGGTTAAAATACTAGAAAACTCATTAAACAATCTTGTGCCGTTAGGATATCTTATTAGCCATTAGTTTGATAAATTCCCTTCAATATTGCAGGCACTCAGGAGAAGTTCGACTCATCCTGCACTACTCAAATGCCATTGTGATTTCAATCTTCAACTCCTCTTAATTTGTTTAGAAATTTATGAAAGAGCATTGAATAAGTTACAGACGTGACCAAATAACCATTAATGTTTCCATTGGCAATTGCAGCAAGCAAAGAAGAACGTAACTCCATCAGTGCCACATTATGCAGCACCATCTAGGACGGTGACTGATGAGGCCCGACCTTTTGGGTCCTTGCCACCGGCTTCTTACCCATATGCCACAGCCTACTCTGTACCGTCCCCTTACACGCAGTATCCTCCTGGTTCATCAACGTATCCGCAGTCTCCATGCCTTCCCACTCCTCCAGCTGGATATCCCACACAGCCATGCCAGCCACCGGCAACTTACCCTCCACAACCGTATCCGCCCCCTCCTCAGCCCTCAACATATTATCCGCCAGGTAAATCCTGATTTTCCATTTATGGGATCGTTGGATTCTTCTTCATGAGTTTTTCCATTTTTGGGAGACTCATGAAAATATTCATTGATGTCTTCTTCGCAGGTCCACCACCTGGAATCTACCCTCCACCACCTTACTGAGCTTTGGTTTCTCTGAGAAAGAAGCAGCTTATCAAGACAATTTATATATGTGCTGAACCTTTCATTGCTTCAAGCAACTATTAGCTCTTAATCGGCTTTGGCTTGTATTCTTTAAGATTGTAACTTCTAATTGGTTCTAAGTTTTTCATGTTTTACTTTGGCTCAACAAACAATCTGAGCATGTAATTTCGGGATCTGCAGTATTTTATTTCATAACATGAATATCTTAGGTATAATATCTTAGTAGGGTTCATATTATTTTATTCCATAACACTTCTTCTTAAATATAACATGATTATTAAGACCTAGCTTTGATGTAGTTCTGTTACCTCATTAAAAATCGTAAGTTTGAAAAACCTAGTGTAACAAAAACCGGTCAGAAGGGAAAAAAAAAAAAGTGCAATTTATTGAATCCTTTTCACTCCATCTTGTATGTGCATCCTTAACCTCGTAGTTTATTAATTAGCTCGCCTCATACCAATTCCATATACTAATTTTTTAAGGGTTTATATCAGTAATGATTTGGTAAATAAGCCTACAAGATTATAAAAAAATGCAAATTTATCTTACATCAACTTGTCGACTTTTTTAGAGTTCATTAGTACAGAAAATTTTTTACGAGATATGTTTATTTTTATCTCCTTCAATATATCCTCTTTCAAGTTGTGCAATATAAGCAGCATTATGTTCATGAATTATGATGGGAGAACTATTAATTGGTGTCATACAAATACTTTGAATATGCAATATAATAAATCTTAACTAAACACATTCTCCTCCAGCTTCATAGAGAGAAATAATCTCAAAGCAATGGATGGATATAGCTACTAGTATTTGTTCAGTAAAACAGGTTCATAGATTCTATCATTATAGCAGAATAAGTAGCGAGTTAGGAAGCGAGCCTTATGCAAATCAGAGTTATGTCCTGCACTAGTATTACCTTACTAATCCAAGACTAATGGTTTCCTTTGAGTAAAATAAACTGAAATCTATGGTTCCTTGGAGACGAAAAAAATATGTTAAATTTCATTCTAATATCTCCTAGTTGGCTCAAAGCTGAATTCAGCTAATAAATTTATCGAAAATGTGATATCCAGTCTTGTGTGATATTTGGTCTTATGCACTATGCCAACTACATTAAAGTCTCAATTGGATTAAGATACGGTCCGTTAGGATCGGTTTCCTTAGGTCAAATGGATCTTTATAAGGTTTAAGAGATTGTACTACCATATGGGTACTCAAAGAGTGAGATTTGTCCTTGCTAAAATGCTTAATTATTATCTTAGTAGAAGATGATAATCTAATTATCTTTATGTTCAAGCTTTAGATAAAGACAAAGTTTGGTTGTATCTAAATCTTTGACGTCAAACTCATTCCTTAGATATTCAGTAGTTTTTATAACTCTTAAAAGTTTTAATCAAATTCATGTTATTTGACATATACTATTATGATAGTAAATTTGTTTTCAAATGTTTTGATAAATACGCAAAGGCATATGAGATCAGTCTTGTATCCCTCTTTCATCAAATACTTGTTAAGGTGAGTGTATCACTTGCAATTGAATTGCTTCGACTTATACAAAAACTATCGTAATTTTATTGAGAATAAGTTAGGAAGGGTGCATGCTTTAGGCATTTTGAATCCCTTAAAATTTTTCATGTAGATATCATAATTTAATGAACCATATAGGTATGTCATCACGACATCCATAAGATGCATTTCTAACTTCTCACATACTGCCATACTGATCAAGAATCAAAATGTAATCACATCCATCAAATTAAGGTGATTACATGTCATTATAATGAATCTTAGGTCTCTAAGAAAATCTTTAGCTAATGAGTTCAGCTTTATACCTCATAGCTTTGTTTTTCTAATTTTGTTTTATATAAACACCCATTTGTATCCCATAGGCTTTAAATTTTTATAAGGTTTGAGTTATAGGCCCAAATAAATTTCGTTTAGGGAGTAAAGTCAATTCAACTTAGATTGCTTCCTCCAATTTAGGCCAGTCTTTGATGATATTCAATTATAGACTAAGGTTTATAATCATTATGCATAATTTTAAGGGCTATTAAGAATGCAAAAAAAGTCATAGATGACTATCTCATTTCAATTTAAGAGATCATTATAATAATATATGATATCTTCATATTCCCAAGATTAAATTTCTTTTCATAGGTTTCAACATTATCTAGTGTTGTTTCCTCTCTTGGAACAGCTTGCTTCAACCTAAGAGGGTAGTTTATTGATTTCTCCCCCTTCTACAATCAGTATATTGATAATTTTGATACTATTAAGGTTGTTTTAGTAAGATAAATTCAATAATCTCAAATTCACACTATACAATATGTTAATGTTCATATTTGAGAAATTTGATCAGTAAACCATAATTATAATTTGACAACGTGTTAATATCATACTATCAAATGACCCATTAAGTTTTAAATAAACTTAATTTCTCTTAGTTTCTTAATCAAACTTGGAAATCAAAATTAAATTTCAAAATGGTGAGTGATCTTGTTCAACTGGTGCATAACTTAGTTAAAAATTTAATCTTTAAATGGTCATGCTCACATTAGGATGCCTAAAACCTTCTATAAAACTAGATTAACCCACAAGTGGCTAGCATTGCATTCTTTAAGATTAAAAAACATTTGTGTTAATTACAATCTTTGAGTTTACACTGATATTAGTGATTGCTCTTAAAAACTATCTTCTTAATGTTTGGCCTTTCATTAATTTACTAAAATAACTTGCTTTCCTTAATGCCTCGTGAGATAGGTAAGACACGTGATGATTTTATCATTATAAAATTGTTAATGTAAAATAATAACCACTTAAGTTAATTAGGGAAGATAAATAGAAGACCCTTCATTGTATTCACACTAATCTCTCTCTCTTCTTGTGTGGTGCTATGAAAGTTCAAAATGCAAATAATCAAATGATATACACAACCCAAAATTTTCAAAATTCTCTTAAATATTTAATTCCAAATGTTTTATAAATTTTGCTAAATTTTAAAGTGTAGAATCAAACAATAATTAAAAAATGATAAAAAATCATTTAAAATTTTAGAATTTATTTTTTAATCAGATTTTAATTTTTAAAATGTGTTATTTTGATTTTGTTTAAATTAAACCTTAATATCTAGTGACATTTAAATTTTTATATTGAAATCTACAAAACAAAATTAAATTTATTTAAAATTTATATTTTTATTAAATTATTTATATGAGATTGCTAGATATAATTTTTGTTAATATTAACATTTTTGCGCACACACGTGGTGCTCATGTAACTTTTACTTGTGTAATTATCATAATAACTTTTTAAAATTATTAAAATAAATAAAATATTTTTTACTCTCATTCTTTTATATATTTATATTTTACACGTTTTTGCTAAATTTGATGTAAAAAATATTTTATTTATTTTGATAATATTCTAAAAGGTATTAGGGTAGTTACACAAGTAAAAATCACATGCATATAACATGTGTGTATAAACCTGTTAATATTAACAAAAATTATAGACGAAAATCTCACATTAAGAATTCAACAGAATACAAGTCTCAAATAGATGCAAATTTTTTTGTAGATATCGATTTGAGACAATATGCAAAATATATATTCCCTTGATGTAATTAACCCTAAATCAATCATTGTTATAAGGGTATTTTCATCAATCAACTAAACTCAAAACTTTATTTTTATTCTTATTTTTTGCAATTAGAACACCTGATCATCATTTTCTTAAAAAAAAAAAAAAAGAGAAATGGGAGAGAGAAAAGATAGAAAAGGGAAACAAAATTTAAAATTCATCATCGTTTACTTGTTGGAGCTTCACTTGGAGGTATAACCAAAAGGTTGAGAGTAAAACAGATATAAATTGAAGCTTAATTCTTGAGAGGACTTTGTCAATTCTTGAATTGAAACGAATTGCATATTTTATAATTTTCACATTATTTATGAATTCTTCATCACCCATCTGAAGAAGCATAATGCACTTTAAGCTTGTGCCACGAATTTCTTGGATTTTCTCATGACTTTTTCGTCGCAGTACCTTTGGTAAAGTGAATGAATGATCCTACTTAAAAGTGATAATAAAAAATCCTAAGGGTTCATTTTTTTAGGTAAAAGGTACTAAAGAAATGTAAGTTATGACAGGTGTTGTCTTAAGTATAGAGCAAAAGAAGAGCTTTATGATCTCTTAGCTACATTTAATGATGATAAGTAAAGTTTCTTTCCTTTGCATCTTTCTGTAAATATAACCTAAACACTTTTCTTGGCTAATTGATTAAGGCATTTGATTTGATTTGTAGGTTAAATTCTTCTTACATTTCTGCCCATAAAAATGCTATATTGAGTTAGCCTTTATGGTTTGCAAACCTCATCATTCATCACTTACACTGAAATTCAAGCATCCATGGTTCTTCTATGGAAATTTGCACAGGAAAACTTTTTAAAAAAACCCATTTTTCTTTTCATCAAATTGAAAAATTACTGACAACATTAAAATTATTTAGAAAAAAGTTTCAATTTGAACAAAATCAAAACATTAAAATTTGTTTGTATACGTTTTAAAATTTTTGATAAGATTGAAGAGAAAGTGTTAAATCTAAGGATGTAAATAACTTTTACCCTAGAAACAAAAAAAGGAAAAAAAAACAATAATCTTAACAATATTTCAAAGATAAAAATATTTTCTTAGGGCTCCAACTAGAATTTCCAATGGAAATTTTTATTGGAAGTCTTCGATGCATTAGGTTCAGATCTTTTTTTCTCCCTGTCACTCTTTCTCTATCATTCTTTCTCTTTTCTTCTCTCCCTTCACAAGCACTCTTTTTTGGTCATCTTGTAGCTCTTCACAAGCAACCTCTTATATTTTCTCTATTCTTAATTATTTTACCTTACAATCTTTAACAACCAAAGAAACTTTTTCTTTAATTTAAGATATCATCGGTTTTAATTTAGTAATTTAGTTCCTAATTTTTTAAGCTTTGTGTTATCTCTTTATTGATGTATGTTCCATTGCTAAGAAAAGCTAGAAGTAATGGCACATGGGTCATGTAGTTTGAGTTTTTTTTTTTTTTTTTGGGCCTATTTCTATCATTTCTTGACTGCCATAAAGAGTTTTTTTGTTTAATTGGTTTTTAATAATTTTTTTCAAGAACATAGATCTTGATTTGTAAATAATCTAAAAATAATAAAATATACTATTTTATTTAAATTTTGTTATAAGTAAACTTTTAATTTCATTATAAATAAACAAAGTCCTAAATTTATTTCTTTAAAACAAAAAAAATGTTAGAAAAAATTGACAAAAATTTAATATAATGAATAAAATATTTTAAGATAAATTTTTTTTTGTGAATTATTTATGGAAGTTTAAAAACTCTTTAATGTCTTTTTTGCTTTAAAAATACAACTAGTTTCTCATTGAAAATTCTAATGAATTATTTTTTGAAAATTCCAATGCAAAATTCAAAAACAATTGATAAATGGAATTTTTTTGTTGAAAAATTCCAAACATATTTTACCATTGGAATCCTTGCATGATCCATAATTTTATGATGACATTTTTTAATGGACACTATTGAATTTTTTTATTGAAAATTACTCTAACCGATAATTCTAATGCAATTCTTTGGTTGGTCTGTTTTACATTTTGAAATCCCAACGAAGAATATTTTTGTTGAAATTTTAGTTAAATTTGCTTTTTAAAAATTTTTCATTGGAAAAAGAGTTTTTTATGTAATGTTAATCAATTATTTTTCAATTATTTTATTAAATAAACTTTAAACTAAATAACTTTAAATTTTTTAAAATTAATGATATCCAACATGTGATAAACTAATTTTTAAATTATTTTAAATAATTTTTCTAAATGCAAACTAAATAATATGTAGCACACAAATGAAAATTTTAAAACTTCGTCTTAGACTACTCCTTCCAATCCACCTTGCCCTTTGCCTTTAGGATATTAGAATCCAATACAAAAATAAAAATAAAAAATTATAAAAAATCAACTACTTCTCCATTCTTCAACAAGAATGACAATATCAAAATCAATTCTTAATGGAAAAAATCGCAAGTATTTATATTTAAAATAAAATTATAAAAATTATATTGCAATTAAAACTCTAAATTTCAAAATTGATCACAAACATAGGTCAATTCCAAATAAGAAACCTATAACAATCTACTAGTAATTTGATGTCAAAATTTCTCGATTTTAAATGTTGCCATCTATTTGCTTTTGTCTTCTCCATCTTTGCCCAACCTACTCATTTTTACATTTAGTTCATTTACTTTTCATGATCTTCTCCACCTTCACCTTCATCTCACTCTAAAAAATCAGTTACTAGAGAACACTTTCCATCTATACATATTTCAATCTTCTTATAAGGGCAAGAAACTTTGTTTATTAGCCTTGATAAGCTAATCTAACTAGGGTCAGAAGGTGGTGAAATTGTTAGTAAAAGGGAATATTATTCTCTAGTAGAACAAGGATGAGTTCGTTGAGTGTATCCCCTTCATTCGATTTGGTTTTCATTCTGTTTTATACTCTCAGCCTCATCTGCTCTTTCTTGAGCTTTATGCCTCCTCCCTCAGCACCGCAACCACCATTCCTTATTATCTCATTAACTTTTATTGTGTTCGTGCTCCTATTAAGAGGGCAGGGGCCAAGTGCTTGGGTTAGGCTCTCGGGTTTATGGTTGGTGGGTTGAGATTGTCTTATGGGGCCGTGTATAGGATTAGGCTTGGGCCTTATGGAATTGAGCTTTGGCTAGGTCATGGCTCTATGCTAACATCTCCTCCTCTCTTCGAGGACATTGTATGACTAGAGGCACATTGTTCTTTGTATCCAAAAGATACATGGATTGAATCTCCAACATCATGATTACTAGCACACTGATCTTCGTATATCCAAGGACATTAGCACTAAGCTCTTGTGAGGGGACTAGAGCAATGTCCAAGGAGATATTTGATGTGGTGCCCTATTTGTATTTAAGGTGTCTAGCATAAAGTACAATGGAAAATGAGCCAATAATGCATCTTTTCACCTTCGACCTGTCTATGAAGTTTTCTTTTACTGAATTTATGCTGTCTATCTACATAAGGTACGATCGTGCCTTTTCCGTTGATCATTCTTTTCAAGGCATGGTTGTATCTGGGCCACAGATTTTGCCCCTTTAAAAGAAAAACCCCTTTTTCACCTTTAATCATTTTTGCTTTCAAGCGTTCCACATTTTTGAACTCTTTCTTGCTTCTCATGGGCAACTTGCCTTGTTATTTCTTCCTAAGTTTTACTATGTAGCTTTTCTTAATCTCTTTTCTCTTTTATTTTTTGTTTGGTTTTAATGAGCTCTCGTAAGGGCTTTAGTAATCTCTCAGACTGAAAGACAAGTGTCTCTTAAGAATTCGACAAGTTCATAGCTATTAAAACTTTTTCGTCTTACTGCATTAAATCCATACTTTAGAAGAATAAAATAGGGTTCTAGTGGTATAAATTTAAAATCCCTGATGTCATTACCATATTCTTTCTTCGAGAGGAAAATCATGCATGTGTCCCTCGTAGCAAGATGTTATGTTTCTATTAGGACACTTTCTCTTGTAGTTTAGGTTCCCTATGCACTTGTTCATCCAACACGTGTGCCGAGCTTACAAGATTTCCCCACTTAACTGGGCCTTAACTTGTGGAAGCTGCTGGTTAGTTTCATGCTAGTTATTCTTACCCAACAAGCCCTATCTTTTTCTCTTTGCCTCAACAAGCCCTATCTCTTTCTCTTTGCCTCTTTCTTAACCTTTTTTTTTTTTTGAAAACATCTCAGTGGTTTTGAATGGTACTACTTTTGTTCCAGTATGGGTCATGCCTTGTTTGTTGAGTCCCTTACTGTTCGAAATTAGAAGAACATGTTTTATTATATTTCTTTCCCCTGTCTAAATGCCACTTAAGGCCCATGGAAGGTTCCTCCTTCTGGGGATATGCCAACCCCTCAACTTTTCACTGAGAATCTCCATTTGTACACCATCTTACTTCCTTAGGCTGAAAACTCATAAATCTTAGGAAATAAGTTAATGAATGATCAATTTGAGAGGTATTCCATAATACTGGACCAGTCCTTTGAGGCTTACAAGGTGCCCTTTAACTCATTATCCACGACATTTAAAATAAAAGGAAGTGGTCGTATTTGGGTCGTCATTCCCAAATCAAAAGGAAAGGGGGAATGTGTTATCTCTTAAGATCATGAGATGTCGTAATGCTCTAACTGCCAAGGAGTTGCAAAGGTATGTATCATTCTCCCTCTTTGAACTTCAGTCCCTTTTTAAGTTTTGCTCATTCATTCTTTTCTTTCTTTTACTTATAATGAGTGTTATCTCAAGTTTGGATGAAAATATGATTCATCATGCCCCCTTCACTATGGATGTTGCTGTAATTAGAGAGGCCTTGTTTGACTCAAAGAAAAGTGAGCCACAATGTCCAAGGCAAGTTGATATTATTGTAGCCCTAGACAATATAATAAAATGAGGGAGGTTCGCACACCTTTGATTGCAAGTTTCTCCCTTAATGTTGTACCTCGAGCCAGTCCATTGATCTTAGGTTTGCCCTTATGGTGGTAGATATTAAGTTTTGAACTAGAAAGTTCAACCCACTGACGCTGCTTTAAATCCCTAAACGATCATGGCTTTGCTCCGCAGGATTGTTTTGGAGAGAAAGTTGAGTAGGGCTCTAAAGGGGTTCTTGTCATGAGGTCTTCGAGAATTGCATGGCTACTATGACAGTGATGAGTAATCTATTACCTAGGTGATTTCGTTTTAGCTATGACCATTAATTGCCTCCAATCCTTTATTTTTTATTGCCCAGGCTACCTAAGCTTAAATTTGGCTTACTGAAGAGCACTTAGAGTTTGAGGTGAACTCGTTTGATGTAAGTTATTTGTTACCGAGCTTGTTAGGATATTTACCTAGAATACCAATAAAATTTATTCGTTAGAAGAAAACCTTAAAATGCTAGAGGTGGAGAATATAGCCTTACAAAAGGTTGTTGCTATAGTGAAAACCCATCAAATTAAGCAGGATAATTGAAAGGCGTAGCACTCTACTACTTTAAAAAGGATGAAACTTGTACAAAAGTTAAAGGGGATGGAAGAGTACAAGGAATCCTCAAAATAGAGAGAAGACACCTACCAGTGCTCTCAAAAAATGTATAAGTTGGCTTGTTAATACATGAAAGAAGAAATTTAATTAAGTACTAGGACTTGGATCTTAGTTGCACCTACCTGAAGAAAACACGGGGCACTCCGAAAATGGTTTAGGGACTACGGAAGAGGTCGACTGGGAATCGAGTTGTAGCAATGACAATCCTGGTGCAGCCCCAACGTAGTGACTATTTCCTTTATCTTTTGAACTATCTGTTGTTTCTTATGTACCATTATATTGGTATTTAGTTAATGAGAAAAATGTTTTGGCCATTAGTTCTTTGTATCTTTCAATAGTCCTGAATTTCATTACTTTAATTACTCAGTTACATCTTATGTGCTTGGCTTGGAGGCCACATTTCCCCAAACACTCATTGTGGGGTGCCTTACCCATAGCCAACTCTTATTATGTTGCCCTAGGTTTACAGTAGGGTCTTTTTCTGAGGTGCCATAGTCGTGGTTAGATCTTATTGTATTGCCTTATATTTATCATGGAGTACTTTTTCAAAGATGTCATTTCTTCCAAAGTGTCTTGGACATAGCTAGGTCTTAGTACTTTGCCTTGTGCTTATAATAGGGTTGTTTTTCAGGGAGTTCATCTCCTCCAAAGTGCTTGGGCCATAGCAAGTCTTAACATGGTGCTTGCACCATATGTTTAGCACTTTTTTTTTATTAACAAAAAAATAGAAGGCTCCCTTCTTCAGAAGAGATGCCCCTCATTACAACATGTAACATATTCCACAGAAAAAAGGTCATAACACAAACATTAAAAAGCAACTCGTACATTGTAATAAAAGTATACTACCATGGGATTTTATCACGCATAATAGGCTTAAAGTTCTTGGCATTCTAAGATATGGACACTTTTGGTCTTCCTATCATGGCCAGTTGGTATGCTCTTAGTTTGAGGACTTTGAGCACCTTATAAGGGCCTTCCTAATTCGAGGCCATCTTACTCATTACCTTAAGGTCCAAAGCTTCCAATCTTTTCAATAACAGTTGTCCCTCAATGAAGCAATTAGACTTGACCCTCTTATTATAGTACCTTACTGTTGCTTATTAGATGGCTGCATTTTAAACTTGGGCTTGCTCTCAAAATTTTTCTCATAGATCTAACTTTGCTCGCAGCCTCTCTTTGTCGTTTTTAGTTCAAAATGCTTAATTCTCAAGCGTGGGGAGCTTGTTTCCTCTAGTATGATTGTCTCGATCCTAAAAGCTAACCAAAAAGGTGTTCTCTTAGTTGCACTTTTCTTCGTGGTGCAGTAAGCCCATAAACCCTTGAGTAAATCCTTAGCCTAACTTCACTTTGACTTTTTTAGCCTTATCTTTAACGCACAAAGTATGACTTTGTTTGACACTTTTACTTACCCATTGCTTTTATGGTGTGCCACGGATGAGATTCTATGCTTAATTCCTAGCTAGAAACACATTTTAATGTAGTGGCCTCCCTCAAATTGTTTTTCATTATCAATAATGAATTATCCTAGGGATATCGAATGTGCAAATAACTTTTTCTAGATAAAATCCCATACCTTTTGTTGAGTGATTTGTGTCATGCCTTCTGCTTTCACCAATTTGGTGAAATAGTCCACTACTATAATGGCGAATTTCTTTTATCCAAGGGTTATAAGTAAGGAACTGATTAGGTATATTCTTGACTAGATGAATGAGCATGGACAAGTTAGACTGTTTAGGTGCATGGAAGACATTCATGGAATAGTGGAGAAAAATTGGTATCTGTCGCATTTTCTCATAAATTCAAGGGCATCTGCTTTCAAAGTAGGCAAAAAAAAAAAAATCCTAGTCTTAATCATTTTTTTGTTAAAGTCGACCCTCACATGATTTTCGCATATGCCTTTGTGGACTTGTCTCATGACATAATCTTGTTCTTTTGGGGTGAAACACTTCAATATGGGTCATGTTAATGATCTTTGAGATAGTTATCGTCAATTTTATAGAAAGAAGGTGCTTTTATTCGAAGCTTTTGATCTTTAAGTGGGTAGTATTAAGTTACGTCAAACTCGAGGTACTTTTGGATAGGATTAATCCAGGATTATCTTGCCTGAACTAGGGATATTTTCATCTTCTCGATGCTTAGAAGTTCCAGTACCTCTCTAAACACATTATTGGAAGGTTTTTCTTTAAAGTTGCCTCTAAGCTTAGTCAGCGAATTAGTTTGAAAATTTACTACTCTAGGAATGTGTCGAATTAGTGACTCTTCAAAAGTAAAGCGCAACTGTTTCCTCTTGTCGAGATATTTCCCCATCCAATCATCTCTAGCATTGTATTTCCCTTCCATTTGCTTTACCAATAATAGAGAATCATTTAACACTTGGATGTGCTTCATCCTAATCTTGCATGCCAGCTTAAGTACTGTGATCATAGCTTCATACTTTGCCTTATTATTGGAGGCTTTAAATTTAATCTCCATTAGCAGTTAGATCTTTACCCCTCATGGTCCTTAGATTATAGCTCGGGCACCCTTTAGATCTTTCCTTAATGCCTCATTAACCTATATGGTCCACTCAAAATCATTTACTATAGGCTGATCATTGAGTACATTCTTTTGTCCCTGTTCTGTCTTGGACTTGTAAGTCTCTGTAAGAAAATCAGCTAAAACTTATGATTTTCTCGTAATCAGGGGATAGTACTCAATGTTGAATTCCCTTAATTTCACACTTAACTTCATCATTTGTCTAGATGTGTCTGGTTTTTGTAATATTTGCCTCAAAGGTTGATTGAACAGGACGACCATAGTATGGGCTGGGAAATAAGGCCTTAGTTTTCTAGTTGATGTGACTAACATGAACACAACTTTTTCTATCTTTGGATACCTCATTTTTGCCTCCTGTAAAATGTTGTTGGTGTATCAGAGTGGTCGGAAGGATTCATCCATTTGGCAAGTAAGAATAGTTACTATCGTTTCCTCAATTGTGGACAAATAATCATAAAGTTTCTCTCCCTAAACAAGTTTAATAAGAAAGGGGGACACCAAATATTTTTTGAATTCACTTAGGGCTTCTTGACATTTTGTAATCCATATGAACTTTTTCATTTACCTTAGCGTTTTCAAGAAAGGAAGGCATCCGTCAATGGCTTTAATGATAAACCTTCCTAGGGCGGTTATCTTCCCATTGAGACGCTGAACATCGCAGATTGATGCTAGGGTTAGTATGTTAATGATAGCCCATACTTTTTGCGGGTTAGCCTTAATTCCCCAATGTGTTATCATGAAGCCTAGAAACTTCCCTGATGCAACTTCGAAGATGCACTATTTTGGATTTAGTTTCATGCCTTATATTTTAAGGATCATGAAGGTTTCTTGCAAATCTTTTAAGCATGCTTCTTCTTCGTGGTTCTGGACGATCATGTCGTCGATGTGTTCTTTTACACTTTGTCTGATTTGTTTGCAAAAAACCTCTGTTACCACCCTTTGGTACGTGGCTTCTGTGTTTTTGAGTCCGAAAGGCATCACCTTGTAGTAAAATGTACCTACATCAGTGATCAGCAACGAGTATTTTTCATCTTTTGGGCATATCTTAATCTGGTTAAATGCGGAGAAGGCATCCATAAAGCAAAAATGAGGTGGTTGGCATGCTTCTTGCTTCATCTACTACTGATGAAGTGCCTCAAAAAAGAACGAGATAACTGTGTGAAGCTGGATACACTACTCGATTGTAAGGATACGAACTAATCCCACCTTAGTCTTGTTAGAGTGGTGGCAAACACATTACATATTATAAGCTCGGAGGCCCTATAAATTAGCATTATGCTTTGGTATCGGTCTAGGTGATCCTTCGGGTCCCCTCTTCCATTGTAGGCTTCCATCTAAGGAATCCTTAGTAGTTTGAGGACTGGTTAACCCATAATGTGAGTAGTAAAAAAGGAGTAGGAGTCATATTCATCCTAAATGTCCCCTGCCTATTCCTTGTCCAAGAGCTCTAGTTGCTCATCTAGGCAATCCGCATACTAACACGCATTGTTCCTTAGTTTGGGAGAAGGGTGTCCTTCTTTTGCTTGGTTAGATCTTTATTATGATATTTGGTTACTTGCTATGTGTTTGCTTTCCCCTTCATTAGAATCCTATGGTTCTCTATAAGCCCATCACTTTTGATTTTCTTCCAAGTTATGTATCTTATTATTCATCTCTCGCATTTGTTCTCTCAACAAAGTTAGTTGTGTAGATTGTAAGGGGTCTAAGACCCTCTTTTAGAGGAAGTGGGAGCTCCGTTAGCACCCCAACTAACGCTTGCGAGAACCTCCATGGTGGTATGTTTTCTCAACTATTGATTAGGAGAGACGCACGACTTTTTGTCAATGCTTCCCACAGATGGTGCCCATGTTATTCTTTGGTAGAACGAGAGCGAGTTCCTTTGACATATCCTCTCCTCCCATTTGGTTTTTATTCTCTTTTATACTCTCAGCATCAACTACTCTTCTTTGAGCTTTGTGCTTCCCTTTAGTTACCGCGACCACCAATCCCAGACACCACCTTTACTTTTGTTGTGCCCATGCTCCCAAGGTGTTAGGTCCAATGGTTAGGTTAGGCTCCCAAGTTTTATGGTTGATGAGTCGAAAATGTCTTGTTGGGCTCCATACAAGATTAAGCTTGGGCCTTATACAAGATTACGCTTTAATCCGATATAAGATTGGGCTTTGGTTAGGTTCTGACTCAATGTTATCAAGAAAACATACAATTGGATTTCTTGTTGCTTGTCAATGGGGACATCTAGTGTGCACAGTTAAGGTAACTCAATTGCATGGCAAGATGGATGTTTAGACCATGCCTTCGGGGCTTACGTTCTGCCTTTTGATTGAACTTAAAGAACATGTTTGGATAAAGCTAAGTATTTCTTTTTTCAAAAATGAGAGAGCCAAATTCAAATCAGAATTATCTGTCAAATTTTATAATTATTTACAATAACTCCAAATTCTCAAAAATCAAACAGAAACTGGCCAGAATGTAATCCAGGAGAAAGAAAATAGGATTTCTATAGTTTCTTGTTTAAGATAATTGGATTTGGAGAATCAAAAGAAATTTGACATTTATAGAGGACCTTGAGTTTCTTAACTCAATTTTCATAGACAAATTTTTTTTTTTTTTTTATATAATTTTTAAAATTCATTAAGTATAAATTAAGGAGGAACCGTCACGGAAAAGGAAAAGCATCTTGATTCCTTTAAATTTTCTCGTTCTAAAATGTTCAAGCACCCAAATTGGAAAGACCAAGTGGTGTATGAGCATTGATTTTAAGAACAGCCATCTAACAGAAGACATTATAGATACTGCTATCTAGAAACGTGTCTGATTAGGGCACCTAGGACTGGGTAGTCGTTTGCAGTTGGGTTTGGGTTGTGGATCCATAGAGATAGAAAGAAATAAGAGAGAAAATCCAGTGGAATGGAGTATCTGGGGATTGATTTGAGTTGCGTAATCGGATCTCTGAGGAACGGCGCGTTTCCGGAGAAAGACTGTTTGCTTCCATTGATCTCGAAGCTCCTTGGCTACTGCATCGTGGCCGCGTCCACCACGGTCAAGCTCCCACAGGTCTTATATACGAACTCTGTGTTAATCATGTAGATGAATCCGTCTTTTTCTCTGCATCTGTTATTTAAAAAACTGTGATAGGAATATTCTGGGCTTCTCGTTGAGGGTTATTTCCGTTTGTGGGAATTATTGGGAACTAGTATCAGATCTTCCTCGGTTGGCTCCCCCACCAAATTGGGTAAAAAAGAGTTTGTTATCATGAAGTCTTTGGGTGGTAATGATCGAGGTTGTGTGATTCAAAGACAGAACCGGGCTCCTCGTGAAACAACATGGGCATATAAGTTTTAAGCTTAATTATCTTGCCTCAAGTTTGGTTGAAAGCATTAGGTTCACATGATCCTTTGAGGCAATTTTAAGCGCTGATGAAGTTGCAGGGCTCAAAACTGTTAATTTTTTATGCTTGCCTTTAGTTCTTCACAGTTACTAGCCAGGAGGGCATCTCCATGTTGAATCGCAGGACCCAATTATCATTTTGGAAATTTTTTATAAAGTGAATCCTTTTATGATGTCCTTGCCTGTTATTAATCTGCTTCTCATGGCCTACAGTGGCACTTGTTAGAACATTTGTGGAAGCCTTTTGATTGAATCTGCTTTCTTGACTCTGTGATCCTAAATGTACTCATCTGCAATTGCAGATATTAAAAATTTTGCAACATAAAAGTGCCAGAGGGCTTAGCGTTGTGGGTTTTGAGCTTGAAGTGGTTGGTTATACAATTGCCCTTGCGTATTGTCTTCATAAAGGGCTACCTTTTTCAGCTTTTGGTGAAATGGCCTTCCTTTTGGTTCAAGGTAAGTTCAAAACTTATCATGTTTAACACCAATATAAGGTATCACCAGGAAGTTCCTCTGAACTGGTATACAGAGGTCTGGTTGTGATAATGGATATTTTGACAGAATAGTAGGTTAACATTGTGGGCTAGAATGTGACTGGTGTTACAGATGAGATGGTTTGAATATTTAGGAATGGCTTGTGCAATCCTGGATGGTTATCTGATATCAAAACAGAAAAAAATAAAATAAAAATCAGTCCAATGGCCCAATTCATTTTTGTGCTTTCTATGTTTTTCAGGTTCTTGTGTACAGAAAATGATTCTGAGTTGTTGCAGTCTCTTACAACCAATACCTATATCTTCTGAATAATACATAATATAGATGTTTGATGATCATTAGCACCTGGATTGAATTGATAGAAATGTTTAACCAACCAAGTGGCTCTTATATCAGACAACAAATTGAATTTTGCACTTGAAAAGCTTTATTAGAAACTTGTTCACTCTGGTTGGCATTCATTCTAATACTAAAATGAGATTTGGAAGATACATTTTGGCAAGCTGATATTACTTTTTAAAAATATCTAACTCTTTCATGTTTCTGCCTTTCTGTTGCAGCAATAATTTTAGTTGCTATAATCTACTATTATTCACAACCTGTGAAAACGACAACATGGATCAGGGCTCTACTGTATCCTGCTTGCTTGCCAAGTTACCCTCTTTTTTACCCCCTTTGTTTGACTTGATGTGATGTTGCATCCTTCAGGAATAAAGTATGGTATATCTTTCCTTAATATGATGGTATTTCAGATATTGTGCTTTGGCACCATCAGTACTAGCCGGTCGGATTGATCCCATCCTTTTTGAAGCTTTATATGTGAGTAGCAAAAATGCCCTATCTGGCATTAAACAAATCTTATCTCAGTTCATTGTTTTCTTGTATGTCTTTTTGATCCTCCCTCGTTGATGGATGATGATATAAAAAGCTTTGCATTTTAATATTTAGTACCTTTTATTCTTTTCAGTTTGAGATTGTGCAGGTCTTATGCTTACCTAATTTGCAAATCATCTGTTACAGGCATCCCAGCATGCAATATTTTTCTTTGCTAGAGTCCCCCAGATATTGAAGAACTTCAAAGTAAGTTGAGACATGAATGTTCTATTCTGAACATCAAAATTTAGAATTTTACTTGTTGAACTCCAATATGATTTATTAAGCAAATTCATGATTTTCAGAATAAGAAATATTATGGAACTTCCCTTTTCAAGTACATGCAATGAAAGTACTTTCAATTTCACATTTGATATTTAATATTTATAGCAACCTCCTTTTTTCTTTACTCATGCATGTGCATGTTATTCAGTGTAGCATATATTAACTGTTAAACTCCAGCTTCCTTTTTTCATTTTCCCCCCTGCTTAGAAGAGGAGAAAACAAACCTCTTGTCTGGTCTGACAACATGGAGAGAATGCTGCTCTAAGAAGATTATAAGCATCCACTGTTGGATGTTATACTTTTGTTAGTTGTGGAGTTTTACCAGCTTTTATTATTGATTACATCTGCACTACGGAGGTGCTTTTGCAACTGCTTCTCACTCTATTTACTAAAGATTAGCATTTCACTTGTATTGTGAACATGTGTGTGTGTGTGTGTGTGTGCGTGTGTAAAGTTTTGGTGCAATTCACTTTGAGACAATAAGAGGAATGAAACATACTGCTGTGATTTTGGTTTCCGATTATAAATCTGCTTTTCTTCTGACTTTTTTTATTTGCCTGAGTACGTATTCTTTTTCCCAAGTACTGACAACCTATTCTCTGTGCAGAACAAAAGCACTGGGGAACTCAGTTTCTTAACATGCTTCATGAATTTTGGTGGTTCCATGGGTCAGTTCACGTTGTCAATTGATAGTGGTCTTTGCTTCTGGGCAAAGTTGAACACCTATTTATCTTCTAACTTGTTCTATTTTGCAGTGAGAGTGTTTACCAGCATCCAGGAAAATGCCCCAACAAGTGGTATCCTTTTGCCATTACTTAATCATGAATAAAGATTTATTTGACAAATGTCAAAATTGCTTGAATAGCATGGAATAGTATGGATTGAGCATATCAAGTTTATTGCTTGAATAGTATGGAATAGTACGGATTGTGCATGTCAAGATTGAGAATGTCTTCTGTAGCTTAGGCTGGAGTCTGTGGTAGTGAAAATGGAATGTTCCAAAAATTTATTCTGAAATGAACAAATTTTCAACCCTCTTAAACTTCGAAGACCGATTTAAATGCTTCTGAAAAGCTTTTCAGCCAAGTTATATATAAAGTCAATTACCTTGATAGATTTTCATATTTACCTTATAGAATAAAGCCACTCCTTGGTGTTCTTTCTTGTTTTATATGCTGTGACAAATGCACTTTCTTGTTCAAAACAATTCTTCAAGTTGATGTTCCATTGAATCTACTTAAGGTGGGATTTGGTGCAAGGAATGTGAAACTAAGACCTCAGAGGAAAAACAAATCCCTGTCTTGAATAATATAATTGAACATGATGTCATAACAGTGAGATTTTTGAGTTAGATGTTTCCATGTGCCGATCCTATCTACCTTGCTAGGCTAAATGGTGCTAAGCACTTTTTTTAATATATGAATTTAATTCTCTGACCTTCTGTGCATGCCCTTTTTTACACTAATCATGCATTCTCGATTCAACCATTTTGTGCCCTACACCATACAAACACTTGTTTGCTTTTTATTATGTGTAATGTACATCCAAACTCTGGTTTACTTAACCCTTCTGTAGTTACAATGGGCTCCGCACTTGGTGTCTTGACAAATGGGACGATCCTGAGTCAAATTGTCTTATACCAGAAGTCTAGTATCCAGAAAGAAAAAAAAGTGAAATGAGGGAATAAGACCAGTTTATTCAGATGCATTGCTTGGGTAAGAGGTGCAACAGGTGGAGGCAGCAGTTGAGACAGTGCTGCCGGCCAATGTTGTATCATCTTTCTTAGAGATATACATTGGAGCTTTAACTAATCCAAATTTCACAAGGATTTTGCTAGTAGGTAGAATTGTCCTAGTCATCAGCGCATAAAGTGAAAGGCGACCTTATGTCTTTTGTGAGTTTTGATTATTCTTTAGAATTTAGTGAAAGATAATTTACTTTTGTTGTTGATTAGCTATTGGGTGTTCTTTGACATATGCCTCTGTGACAATCAGCCAGTTGCCTTATCCTCTTCTTTGTTATTTACCGCCACAGCTGCAGAGTGATATGACCCAAGGGATGGAAGACCCAAATGTTATTTTTATTCAATTATAGCTTCACTTATGGCAATCACATTAATCACATTATTTTTCTACTGTTTCTATAATCTGGCCAGATGGCAAATGGCAGTTTTTCAGACTTCTTTTTAATAGTGTAGGCCATAAAACAGTTGGCTTCTACCCTCCGAATCTAATCCAAACTACATGATGCAGAGGAAAAAAGAGGTTGCTGTGTTCATATCCAATCTGTGAAAGTAGACAGAGTACATCAAGTGGCTAATTATTCCACGTACGTCGGAGACCACGTGATAAACGGAACCAAAAAGTCAGTCTAGTTATACTTGCAGCAAGAGAGGTTAGCAATTTTGCAAGTCAAATCATGTGCAAACTTAGAATTCTTCTAAGGAATGCTGCCACAGGCATCCTTTCATCTCTCGGGCCCTTCTTACAAGTCTTGAATGGAGGGTGGATGAGACACTTTCTAGTAAATTATAATCCTGTTCAAAGCTTGTCATTTATTCAACAGGATAAAACATCTTGTTCAACAGTCCAAACCATGCTATTGGGTCATCATCAAAAGTATCCAGCTCAGCGAGCCACAATTCTTTCTGCTTGGTAAGACTTGCAAGGTGGCTGTACCTCCAGAAAAATAAAATAATTCAAAATCAACTTCATGAAAGCAATGCTCAAATTTCATTTAAACTAAGGAAGAGCATGAGACAATGATATCCACAACAAAGTCACACTAACATGCCTCAGAATTCCTCCGGCAGACATGATTCATCTCCCTTGAGGACCTCCACCCTCCTTTTTTTCCTGCTAGCCACAATCATCCTAGTTGACAAGCTCACTACATCTTCAGCTGTCTTCAAAAAAATTGTATACAAACATTAGCTGTGAATCTTCTCAAGCATTACTCATGATAACCTGTAAGCGTGACACCACTTCGCACGGAACAAGATAGTTCTCCAAATTCAAGGAAAGGCAGAAGATGTTCTGCAGTTCACATTCCCTTTAATAAATTTCAGAAACCAAAAAGGAGCTTTTGAATTCCTGATGGCAAAGCGAAAATCCTATTTCCTGCCTTGTTAATATACTTATTTCACTTCATATCATGACATTTCTCAGTGACTTTAGAATTAATGACCAGATATGAAAAAGAACCTCAGTGCAGCTCTTGAATATCTACTAAGAGAAGTTCCACACAACTTTGTAGAGCATCTGTTACACAGCAGCAGAAACACTGTTACATGGAATAACTAAAATAGTCATAGAAAAACAGTCAAGGCCAACAACAAGGTACAACTGCATCTTACGAGGGCACTGATTGTTTGATCCACACTTAACCATCATCAGGTTTGTCCCAACTACCTGAGGAGATAAAGAAGTGGGAAATGGTAAAAATTCCAGAAACATTCACTAAAAAGGATCATATAATGAAAACAAAACAATAGTTTAAGATTTAAAAAGAAAATGCAGTCTTCGCTACCAACAAGAAACAATAACAACAGATAGACATGATGGATGTATACATAGTTGTGGCTTCAGTAGGTGACAAAGCAAGAGCTCCATCACTTTAATCTGAAAGCACTATAAAATGATAAATCAAGGGGGAAACTATGATAAAGTAGATGTCTTGCTGATTGAAAGAGCAAGGCTATTTCCTCATGTTTCTGTATACAACAAAGCTACTTATTCGCATCAATACCATTTTTTCAGACAAACAAGAATTGTTCATGCAGATCTTAGTTTCTGGTCAAAAAATACATAGTTGTAGCACCAGTCACGAAAACAACCATGAACCAAACAACACACACCCAGCTAAATAATGAATTATTTAATTATACGTAAACACTCAAGATTTAATTCTAGCATATCCATAGAAGTTGACTTGGAAGTTAGGAGTTCCTTCAAGTTGCTCCTCTATCCTCGGGAAGTGACATGGGGAAACCTCTTAGTATAAATAATCTTCAGAATAGGGATAAAGTCATGGTTAACAGGTGTCTTTATATGTAAGAAGAAAAGAGTCATCAATCAACCACTTTGTCAATCTATGCAAACATTTCCATCAGATTTAGAGTGCATCTTGTTTGGTTTCCAAATGAATGGCTGATAAGCTGTAGGGGTGGACAGAGTTGTGCATGCCAAAAACTAAGAGAAACATCATCGCAATAATGGTTATATTAATTATTTTTTTGGATGGTGCAAGGGAAGAGAAACAAGAGAGTTTTTGAATGGGTGGAGACTCCCACAGAGTTGACTAAGGACCTGTGGCCTAGGGTTTTTAAACTTTGGGCAAAGTGAATTTCTTCGATTAAATAAGGAATAATATTTAGCTTACGGAAATCCTAGTTTCCAGGTAGCTAAATGTATACATATATGGGAGGCATCCCTTTGGTGCTATTTGTAATTATTATGATTTTATATAGTATTTATTTCCAATAAAAAACACTGACATATCATGCTATATAATAACTAAAAATATTGAAAACATGGAAAACAAATAGATCCAAGACTATCTTACCTTGCTCTTGGCTGAGAAAACACTGACAGCCCCAAGAAATGCACCTGACAGAAATTCCAGCCCCTATAAACAGGTGACCAAGAACACAGCATTTAGCAGTGATTCATTCACAATTTTGATGACGCCATCAACAGATGCATCATATCCTGGAAGTGCAATATCATTTTGCACAAGCAAGAGTTTTATATGTAAAGACCAATAGCATGGCCCTACAAAGAGTGTTGAATGATCAATAAGAGATCTCCGATAGATTCCACCAAAAAGACTTCACATTGAATCATGCAATGACCAAATCAACTCATGCTTCCGAGTCATAATTTTCAGTTTCTGACTTTATGTGACTAAAAACCACACACATATGCCAACTGAAATGAATTTACTAGGTTGGACACTGAAACATGGTGTGCAATCAAGGCTGTAACCAAACTGCTGTCATGCTAGGCAACAAAAATCTTAACAAACTAAATAGATGATGCAAAATTTCCATTTTAGATGGATAAAGATGCCAAAGCATGATTACTCATAACTTTCAAAGCTTTGCATTTCTCAGGTAATCACAATGAAATAACAAGGAGGTACTCACAACCCTGGATATCGGCCATATTGATCAAGCAAGAAGAGCAAGTGAGAAAGATGGTTAGCAAATCAGCACATGTAGACTCAGAAGCGGTTGACCATTTTAGCCAACATGAAACTTGGATGAACCCTTGGAAAAGATTTTACAGCTTTAAGAATGGAACATCAATTCCAATATCCAACTCATCTTCCAGAGTCAAGATGCAACCATGTCCAATGCACTGCACAGATTTGTTCACTCAGTTTCTTCTGTTTCAATGATGATTTAGGAAATTTGTGTCATACATCAACCACACTATCTTATTATTCAAATACAATTTAAGACTGGGAAAAAAAGGAAATCTTCACAACAAACATATTTCCAGTCCATCTCATGCTTAGACATCTATTAAATAGCTAACAATTACCAGTAAATTCATCCGTTTCTATCAAGAAAATCGACATTAATAGCAAACTAAGTAAGAAAATATAAGACATTCTCTAACATTGATCAACCACTCATCTACCAGCATTCAGCAACGAAATCATAAAGATACTGTATGATTTAGATAATGCATTGCCCTCATACACAATGTACTTGAGAGAGTACTTTATGAATGTTGCATAAGAATAAAAAATAAGGAAAATCTTCCTACACAGTTCAACAAAAATAAGAATTAAAAAAAAACACAAATTTAAAGTACATGTGACTGTTTCGTTATGTCAAACGCTATAGAATGACTTAAAAATGGAGGTTAGAACAACATACTCACACAAAAAGCATTCTGAAAAAAGAGCAGACAGATAGAGAGAGATCATCACTTTTTTCGACAGTGAAGATTCAATTCAAAAGGCAGTAAACAGCATACGAAAGGTAGAATTAGATACATAAACAACAGAATCAGATACTACATCACAAAATAATGAAAATGGTGCAAGACCAAGAGTGCCCCTTTGTACGTGCAACTTCCTTATCTAATTACTTCGCGAACTGCTGTTACCACTTGACCACCTTCTCAAAGTGCAGGCTACCAAACTCCTCCCACTAAAAAGCCCTAACCTTGCCTTGAATGATGTGGTTCGACTTGTACTGCTGGAGCCTATATTGGGAGCAGTAATTTGGCTGGGCATAGGAGGGAATTCAATCCCGTTGTCTTGCACCCCACCATCACTGGCACTTGCATCCGGATGTTCGGGCTCAACAGTATCTAAATTCACAGCAAGGGAACCTCTGCTTGCCCTTAACCAATCAGCACCCTCACAAGTAACTCCTCTACACTTCTTTACCTTCACTTTCACCAAATTCGGACACCCACTAGCAAGTGCTTCCATCCCATGATCTGAGACAGGGCAATTCTTGATACAGAGCTTCTTCAAGGCTATGCATTTGGCAGCAATACAAGAAATTTCTGGATCACCAACTGTATCACTGCCGCACAGTGCTAGCCGTTCTAGATTCTGACAATTTGAAGCCAACATATCCAAGCTCAGCTTTGTCGGGTTCACACCAATCAGAACCAATTCCTGCAAATTAGGACAGTGTTTGGCAACTGCAATCAATCCTTCATCACCTATTCGGTTTGCCTTCCATCCATCAATATGAAGCTTCCTCAAGAGCTTACAGCGCTCAGCCACTGAAGCAAGCCCCAAGTTTGTGCACTCAAGGGTCTTCACAAGGTGCAAAATCTCCAGATCCAAACAATTAGATACTGCAGCGAGACCAACATCGCTGACCTGAACCCTCTCAAGATGGATCTCCACCATACTCATGACCCGATCCGCAATGACTTGTAGAAGCTTATCCCAATCACCAGAGCATCTAGAAAGTTTCAAGGTCCTTAGATTCTTGGCGCCAATGATAAGCGGGCCAAAACACTGTCCATTGTAAAGCTCCTTTAAGCAAATGGTTTTGAGAGACGATGCAGCTGCACCAGGACCAATCGGTTCTGCCGCGGCTCCGTCGGCGATGCCCCGAAGCCGCTTCACTGACAACTCCTCGAGAGCCGAGCAATTGTCGAGCACGGCGTTCATGCCTCTGGCTCCAAAAGTGCAAGATCCGCAGGAGAGCTTCTTCAAGCCCTTGCAGTTTTTAGCGAAAGCCGCCATGCCTGTGTCGGTCAACTCGCGGCAAGCTCGCAGCTTGAGCCGAGTCAGGTTCCGGCACCGCAACGAGATAAGGATAAGTGCGTCATCGTCGATACTGACCATTCTACGGTCACATTTCAAGGCGAGCTTGGTGACAGCGTCGAATCGAGAAAAGAGAGAAGGGATCATAGGGAGCAGATCAGATTGAGCGTTGAGTGAGAGACGATGTCGGCTCTGCCCCTCGATCCTGAGCCAACGCCGACAGACCATTGAGCAGCGCTTCCGGTCACCGGAGCTAAGGGACTGAAAAACGCAAGCCAAGCAGTCGTCAGGCAGATCCCAGATGCAATCGGGCATTCCATCGGTGCTTTCACGAGACTCCTCGGTTTCCTCAGCTAGCATCGGGGAGATCAGAGCCGTTGATTTGCTCTTAGATCGATTACTGTGGCTGTTGTCGCGACGGCTCGTTATTGCGGCCGTCGAAACTGCCTGGCCCATCCACGAAGGTCAACAGATACGGAAGGCTGAGATATGCGGCCTCAGGTTCCTTTCCCTGCACGCTGCACCACCGTATCGGATCCTCCCCAAAGGTAGTCAGTCTTCCACCAAGTCCGTTTCCGTTGTAGCTTCAAAATCCACAGAGGCGGACCCGAAATCTGATTTCATTTGGCTTTTTCCAGCTTTTGTTCCTTGTGAAACAAAACTAATCCTTCCCAACCTGCAGAAAAGAATATCAAATAAGTAAGAGAAGAAAGCCTCCTTCCCCCTCTCACGTGCCTATCATGAGCTCTGCTTGGATTTCCCATGTCAGTCTTGCTTTTTCAAATCTCGACACCTTGATTGCGTCCAATCCGTGGACCGCCTTTTGATTACTATGCAAGCGAAACCACAGTTGCAGGACTTTGCCACGGAATCCATAAGTCAACGATGATACCTGTAGGACTCGGGATAAGCCCGTGCACCTGTCCTCTTCTGATCCCCTCCTGCTCATTTATCCTACCATTGCCTCTGACTTCCACAATAATCAAAATTTTTTTTCCCTCAATTATTACATTAAGATCCTTCAATTTAAAACGAAATCATACATTTTATTCCATCATTAATTTTTATTTAATAAAATGTTACACGGTTTGACTCTTAATTGAACATTTTCTCCTTCTCTACTTTCTTAGGTGAATCTTTATTGGATCATTTCATAGGATAAGTTATCATGGAAGATATTGTCAATTTCTTAATTTCCAAATGGTCATAATGTTGAACTTCATTACCAGATTCTACCACATGGTTGGATATTAAATTAAATTAAAATGTAATTAATTAAAAGATTATGATGGATAAGATTGCACGCCTTTTGTTTTGTTCCATTTGGATTTACATACATACATACATATATATATGTCATGGATTTAATAAGATTTGATTACCTCCCGTTGCTTTTGATGCAAAGTATGGAAACATCATTTTTGTTTGGAATTTAGTATCATGCAGACTAAAATCTCACGAGCACATCTTAGTTATGCTCATGCTTACACGAGTCCTATTTTGATTTTGCAAAAGAGGTAATTATAATAATACCTTACCTTCCTAAATCATCTCAATTAAAAAAAAAAAAAAAATTGGACATGAAGCATAATGATATCACATGAATATATTATGTCCGATTTATAGCAATGAGTTTTGATGAATCTATAAAATATTTTTGACAGTTAAATCAGTTTGTATTTTAAATAAATTATTAAAAAATAAAAAATATTTAAAAAATTTTATTAACAATTATATCAAAGTAAAGAAAGTTGTTTTTCCATTTTTAGCACCTAATAGCTTTGTATAAACACTTATTAAGGATAAATCTCTAAAAATATAGAGAAAAGGCAAATAGCCACAGAATAATTAAATGAATGCTTAACTAATAATGAGCTGAACTAATTACACCGTTTTATCTAAATTATCGTAATAAGTTTGGTGATGTATCTTTTTAAGTTAAATTTTATATAAATAAATATTAAAAATAAAAATATAATATGATTTTTTTCAAATTCATATTTATATTATATGTATTATTTGTTTTAAAATATTAATTTTTACATAATCATAATTATACATTAAAATTATTTTCATAATATTTTGTTTGCCAAAATATTAAAAGGTAATGAATGTCAATTCGAATCTTTGGAGATTTATTACCTTCCATTGGACATGTTATATTTTGATTAAATACAAATGCATTTTGAATTTAAGTTGGTCAAATTTGCTGCCATTTGAATTTTTGTATGAAAGAATTAATAATTGGGTTCTTTCACTATCATGTTCTTTAATATTCACATGGGAATATGTTATGATTTTTTATTTTAATGATGCAAAATTTAATAAGGACTTCTCCACCTCATAAAGCCATTTAATTCAATTGAGTAAATTATTCTTTACAAGGCACAGGTATATATATATCAAAAGAATAAGAAATTTTTAATATCTTTTTTAACAAATCTCCTCTATTTAATGTTGGTTATGAATAAAATATGTTAGCGGTTACTTAATTCCAGAGTTCTAAGTCATAATAAACAAAATAAAAAGGAAACTTATGAATATCGGTTATTAAAAAAATGTACCAAGGATAAATAAATATCAAACAATTATAAAAAATTAGATAAAAATTATATAAAAATTTAATGTTTAATCAATATTATTAATCAAACTTTTATATTTAAAAAATAATAAATCGAACCTTAATTATCAATTTAAATCAAATTGAATCTTATCAAAAAAATTAAGCAGATACAAATATTCAAATTAAAGATTTTATATAATAGATTTTAACTTAAAATTTTTTATAGATGTAAATATATATATATATATATATAATTATTATCACAAAAAATTTCAAAAAATTTTGAGTATTTAAAGTATTTTCAAAAATTTATTAAATAAAATTAAATAAAAAATTATTAAAATTTGAAAAATAGATTCGAAATAAAGTGAATAATTTATCTAAATGATTTTTGAAACATTTCAAGTATGAAATATACTCTTAATTTTTTATAACTATTTGATGAGTAAAATTAGTATTCGATTTATTATTCTTTAAACATGAAAATTTGATTGGTAATATAAGATAAAGATTAGGTTTTAATATCACTTTTAACAAAAAAAAAACAATTTTATTGAAAATAGAAACAAATTTTGGGTTAAAGGTTACATAAAATTTCAATATTTATTTTATGTTTCAAAAGTAACAAATTAAATTTTGATCTAATAATTTCGTTTAAATTAGATATTAATTTAAATAATTATAAAAAAATTAAAAATATTTTAGTTATTAAAATACCTCAAAATTACTTAAATAAATTACTCACCCCATTTTGTATCCATTTTTCAAACTTGAACAATTTTCTATTAAAGATCTATTTTTTGTAAATTTTTTAAAATTTTGACAATTTAAATTTAAAAATTTATATTTTCAATATTCAAAAAAATTTTAATTTTTTTTGTGATAGTAGCTTAAATATTTTTTTACATTAACAAAAATTTTCAAGTGAAAAATTAGTGTATAAGATGTCAATTTGAATATTTTTAATTTTAAATTTTTTGACGAGGTCTGATTAGTTTAAATTAATAAAACAACGTTTGATTTATTATTTTTTAAATATAAAAATTTAATTGATAATATAAAGTAAATATTAAATTTTTGTAAAACTTTTATACAAATTTTTTATATAACAAAATTATATAATTATGCAATTAGTTCATAATATATTTAAAAATACTCAAAAACAACACCTCATCTTAAATCAAAATATTTGAAATCTTTTGAATTTATGTCGCATATGTTGGTAGCATTTTATACATTAATATTTCATAAGTTTTTTAAAATAATACTTTTATATTAAGTTCCATATAAAAATATTTTTAAAGATTTTAAAATAAATAAAAAATTCATGTTTGTATGACTAAAATTTTTTTAAAAGAATAACAATGATAAGCAAATACATTTGCTACATAACCATGTCAAATAACATCTAAAAGATGTGTAAAAATATGTCAAAAAACATGTTGAAAACGTATAAAGAATATGTTGAAAATGTATAAAAAAAACATGTTGAAAGACGTGTAAAAAGATATCCAAAAACATATTGAATACATATGTAAATACGTATTGAATATGATTACATATTAATGTGTATAGTTGCATTGACTTAAAAAGGATGTAACCAATCAAATATGTAGTATTCATCAAGTCATTAGGATTGATCTAATAGTTGAAAATAAAAAGGTATGAACCAACATCAAACGATATAATCATATTGAAAAGGTACGAAAAATGCTATATAAAGACTTCATCATGGTCGTTTGTAGTCATTCAAACATTCAAGTATTCTTTAAGTAAAAAGTCTCTTATCTTCTATCATTCTCTTGCATACAAAAGTTTTCTTACTATTTACTTAATTTTTAAATATCAAAAATAATATTTTATTATTTTAAAAATTAGAATATTGATACTTAAAAGACTTGCTACCTTGTAAAGGTATTCTAAGTTTATTTTCATTAGTGTATAACATAAACAAATAAACTTAAACTTTGTTGTATCTTGAAGTCATACCCTTGTGTATCACAATTGGTAGGAGTAAATAAATTTTAAAAAAAAAGTGACATCGAAACGCGCCTTGAAGTTGTTCATATTGGTTTTCCAAATCAGTTCATGTAGCTTTTATTCTGGCATACTTTCACTAACATGCATGATAATAAGTTTTACTAAAACATAAAACTTTTTATTCTTATGTTCTGATAATATTCCTATTGCTTAAAAGTAATTATAGTGTCATTACATTAAGTTAATTTATTTTACTAATTAAATATTAATAAACGTACATTAATGATCATTAACTTTGCATCTTTTTTTAATTATATTTTTATTGTTTGAATACATTCTAAAACTAATAGTTGTATTAACTTATTTTGTAATGAAATATTAATGAAAAACATAAGAAAAAAAATTAAATTAGTACTTAATGTTAATTTATTAGCATAAAAAGAAAAATATAATAAAAAAAATATCACTTTAAAGGAAAGAAAGAAGAAAGCATACCATATAAATAACAACGTTAACGAATCAAAATAATACGTAATCGATTATCAACATGAAAAATTAAGAGATTAAACGATAAATTGATTAAGACTAGGCCAACTTTTCGTATTATAAGCTAATTTATAACATTTAATTTTTAAAAATTATGTGCCCTATTTAAATTTTTAAACAATATGCCTTTATAATAACCTAAATTTGAGTATGCAAATTGCAAATTTGAACACTAGATTAAGGTCAAAAACCTAAAGAACATGATTGTTGGACTTTTGTAAAAAAAAATGACAAAAGAAAAAAGACTCATATTTTTTAATTTGTGTTTTTGATACTAATGAATGAAAAAAATATGTTTTATCAATAAATGATACATAGACATATCGGTGTTGGTTCAATCAAAATAGCATTACTTAAGAAAGAGGTTATTGCCAGTTTAAAGGTTGATCATTAGTCAAGAATGTTAAGTTGGTATATGTGGACAAGTGAGGTTCTTACAATTGGGTTAATGAGTGCCCAAGTGACATAATTCGTTGGCCATATTGGGATGTCCAATTCTTAAGCTTCATGACTCATTTTGTAAAACCAAATTTGTATCTCATGAGTTTGAATCAAGAATTCGTTGAGGATGTACGAAGTTACTAAGAATTTGTAACTAGAATATGTGGCCTGTTGAATAATGAATCTAACAATTTTGATTTGATTTGACACATCTTATATAGTGGGAGAAGTTTGAAGATTAGAAGTTGGTAGTATAGTTATCCTTATTCTTGAAAAAAAAAAAAGGTGAATCTCATTGATTGTGAAGACTAAAGATTCTAAGAAAGAATCATGAAATGAATATAGACTATTTTATCAAACCATTATAATCATATTATTGTTTGAATGATCAAATCTTGTTTTAATTGATTCAATTTTTTATTTTTTTTAACCTGAACATAAGGAAAGAAAGTAGATCTAGGTTTTTTTTAAGCAGTAGACTAGCACAAAACTAAAGAACCATGGTTTTTTTAATTAATTTATAGTTGCTATATTCTTATTAGACTTTAAAGAGCTAAACATTTACAAAAAAAAAAAAATGGTATAAAAGCTTCTTTCGAATCAAGAAAGCTTCCAAGAAGATTCTACAACCTTTAAGAAAGACATGCACCTATACAAATCTGAATTTGACAATGACATCTACTTGAATGAAGATTGGGATTGAAAAATTCAATGACTTAAACAACTTTAGCTTTTAAAAAATCAAATTGCTTATCAGGCTTGATAATCTTAATCTGAATGTCACTATTGAAGTATAAGCTACCTTAGTTATACTTTGATGAACATAAAGCTAAAATCACAATGAAAGCATACAACAACTTCATTTTGAGTGTCAGTGACAAGATATTTCAATAAGCAACCAAACAAAAAATTACAAATAATATTTAGTTGAAGCTTGAAAATATATACATAATTTAGACTTTCTTCAGCTGACATACCTTAAAAAATAAAATTTACCCTCAAAATGCATACAGAGAAATCACTCAAGATCATTAAATGAGTTCAACGAACTTTGCTTAAACTTGAAAAATATCAAAGTGAAGTATGACGATAAAGATAAGACTCTAATGTTAGTGCACCCACTACCAAAGTCATACAAAAATTTATGAAAATTTTGAAAAATAACAAGGAACCCTAACATTACAAGATATCATTAAGGCTCTAAATGCCAAAGAATTAAGGCTAAAACTTAAGAAAAAGAGGCAGCAAGTGAAGGGTTCTTTATAAGAGGCAAAGGAGAAAAGAAAAATCAATCATTTGCTAAAGATTCTAGCAAAAGAATACAAAAGAGCCAAGAAAAGTCCAAATTAAGAAGCTTAACCACAAAATACTACTTCTGTGGTAATGCTAGGCAAATTATGAGGTTTTATAGAGAATTAAAAAAATGTAGTAAAAGTAACAAACTAAAGAGACTGATACCGTTGTGGCCAATAACTCCTTTGCAGAAGAGGATGTGTTAGTAATTTCTTAGTCCAAAATATAGATGAATGGATCTTGGACTTAACTTGCACCTCTAATATATGGCCAAAGAATGAATGGTTCTTGGATTATGCTTAAACAAATGGGTATAGAGTGATCATAAGGAATGACTAATCTTGTAATTTCAAAGGCATTGATTTCACACTTTTTAACCACAAATGAAACCACAAAATAATCAAGGAAATAAGGCATGTACCTCAAATGAAAAGGAACCTAATTTCATTGGAATCATTAATTAAAAGAATTTATCCTTGAAATCAAAAAATAGAGTCTTATTAGCCTTGAAAGAGGCCTTAGTGATGCTGAAAAGTTTAAAGGAGAATAGCCTTTGCATTCTTCAAGGATAAGGATGTCAATAATAAATTTTATGTGGGTACCCTATTTAATCAAATCCTAATAGAACAGGTGCGAAGATTACTTAAATAGGTTTGAGTGGATCTAGTTTTCAAATATAATACCCAAATCGAATTCGAGTGGGATTCAAGTTTAACCCTTAGCGTATCCACTATCCAAACCTATTTAAATAGTCAGATATAGGTGAAAGATACTTGAATTTGATACTCATTATCTAAAACCAAAATGATGTCATTTAGGTTTAGTGAGGGTTTCACTTATTCAATTACAATGTCTTAAGTCCTTACCCACCCCTTACCTTTCACTTCATCTATTAGATTTCTCTTTTGAATATAAATAATGACGACTTCTTCGAGCAATCCTTTACCCGATACACCTTTATCTCTTCATTACCTCTTTCATGTATGCTTGCATTCTTTTAAGATATGTCCTTTCATTAGAGATGTGAAACTTTGACTTGATTTCAATGACAAATTTCTGTTAGGTTTTATCATACAATGAAACCAATCTTATTGTTATTAAGTTATGATTGGGTTAAGTTATGGTTCATGTTTATTTTTCCTCTTCTACTACTATAATAGTGGCACATCATGAAATTTAATAGAAAACACATAAAGTTTGAATAAGAATCACAATTACTTTAATAATAATAAGAAACACATAAATCATGACCTAGAGAACAATAAAGAGAAAATTAACCAAAATGTAATATATAATTATTTGTGACAATAATATAGTTTTATCTTTTGAAAAAAAAAAATGGTCTCATAAGATAAAAATAGAGAAAAAAATGGTGGTGTGTGACTCACATAGACTTGTGTAGAGATTATCTATAATGGTTAATGGTCTCTTAGTCACACAACTGAAAGAAAAAGATCTTTTCATCTATAATGGTCTCTTAGTCATATTAGAGCATTTCTGCATTAAGGTCCAATTTATGTTTCTATAGAAACCTTTTTTTATTTTTTTAATATATTTTTTATTTTCTTATAATCTCGAAAATTAAGTTTAGGCTTTCTTAAATTCATAGAGGTGAGTATAAGAGAAGCTGCAAATATTTTTATCTAACTTTATAACTTCATATTAATTTCTTTAGATTACCAAAACTATGTCTTCTTTTTGAAATATAAAAAAGCCTTTCACTAGCACGTATTAACTTGTTCACCTTTAAATGAATTAACTTTTAAATTTTTCAATAACTATAGGAGTTGATTTATTTTAATTGGTAAAATTTAATTATGTTTAAGTTCAAAATGTCAACCATAGATCCCATTGAATGTGTGGAGAGTTGTAAAGGTACTTAACTATCCAAAAGTAATTTTGATGCACCAATTAATCCTTGTATTTGACCTAACCAACCTTTTCAAACATTTAAACTATTACCACTTTGAAAAAGTAGTCCTTACAAGTATGAAAAAAATTTAAGAAAAAAAAAAAGCAAACATCTTCCATTTGGGACCATTTTGATAAAACTGGTGAGGATGAAAATGACTAGGCAACTTTTTTTTTTTTAAGTTAAAGCTAAAAGCCAATAGCAAAAATGGAAGCAAGTCTTTACACAATCATTTAAAAATGTGGAAAAAAGAAAAAGAAAAAGCAACCAAGATATAACCAAAATCTTTGACAAACAAATAAAAAAAATCAGTTGATAGAAATAATGATAGGAAGGTTCAATTTGAAAACTTCACTTCTCATTAAGAAAAATCAAGAAAAGATTTCGTATGTGCAATAATCTTGCATGAACTTCCTCTCTTAACTGTAGATCATATAGGATTTTGGAACTTTATTTTTAGTCTCCAATCTCTCTTTAAGATGGTTTCTCATAACACTATCAAGAATGATATTATAAATATTTATGATATAAAATTTGAAAAGTTACTCAAAGAGTAAGAGAAGCTCAAGATCCAAATGACTATCACTATTAATGTGTGGATATCAAATCAGAAGAAAGGCTACATATCCATCACAAAACACTAAATTAATAAGTTTTGGATGCTATAAAGTTATATTTTGAGGCATATTAAATTTTTATTATTTTATATTTAAAATAATTAAATATTTTGTTCTCTTAAATTATTATTACATTATTTATTCATATTTGACAATATGCAAGTTTATTTATGTGCTAGCTCCTTATACCAAAGAAAAACTAGCAAACATTTGATGGACAATTTAGTAAAGTGGAATATTGAAACCGAGATTTCTATAATTAGGGTAAATAATCATTCTTCTAATGATGGTATGATTTCAATACTTAAAAAAAAATTATTTAGTGATATTTTATATGATGAAAAGATTTTGCATATGAGATACTATGTGCATATTTTAAATCTTATTGTGAAAGATGGGTTATCTATTATTGATAATGCACTTTTGAGAATTAAAGATGGTATAGCATTTTGGTCAGCCATTCCTCAAAGAAAGAAAAAGTTTAAAGAGATGGCTAAACAATTGAAAGTTTTATATACTAAAACATTATCTTTATATTATAAAACTCATTAAAACTCCACATTCTTTATACTTCAAATAAAAACTATGTATAATGATGTCTTTCTTAAATGAAACTAATGTACCTTCTAAGAATGATTGGGCTATGACATAAAAAATTTTTCAAAGGTTAGAATATTTTTACACTGTTACTAAGTTATTCTTAGGAAGAAAGTATCCAAATAGAATTTTTTTTTTTTTAATTTTCATTTGTTAACTAAGAAAATCTTTGATAGATATGATAGGTTATGATCATGAGATTATTAGAAAAACATTTAAGAATTTTGAGAAATATTGGAGTTTAATGCATGCAGTTTTAGGTATAGCTATTGTTTTAGACCCGAGAAACAAATTTAAAATGGTTCATTATTATTATTTTTATACATATGGTGATGATGCACCTAAAATATTTGATCAAGTTAAACAAACTTTGTATCAGTAAATATCAATCTAGGGTCAATCCAAAACAATCTCAGCTTATTAGTGTAATTCCTTCAGTTTTATTATCAAAAGGTCAAATTTCTCAAAAGAATGACTTACACAACTTGGTTGCATTTCTTAGTTCTTCTTCTAGTAGTGTTTATATGAAGAGTAAGTTGGATTATTATCTTAATGAGCTAGTTTTACTTTAGAGTCAAGAGTTTGACATTCTTAACTGGTACAAAACAAATGAGATTAAGTATCTAACATTGCAACTAATTACTAGAGATTTTTTAGTGATATTAGTGTCTACTGGCATCTGAATTTATATTTAGTACTAGTAAAAAAGTTGTTAGTATTTATCGTAGTAGGCTTCATTCAGACAATTTAAAAGCATTAATGTGTTCACAAAATTGGCTATGGGTAAGTGTTAAAGGTAGTAATAAATTGATTTAATGTTTTAACTAATTTTTAATTTAGTTTTTGCAAATATTTATACTATTATTACTTTTTTTCATGTCCTTCTTCCATAGTAGATTCTAATTGTTTATATGCAATAGAAGAAGATGTTGATTGATAATGTGTTTTTTCAAGACCTTATTACTAAGCTGTGTTGATTTGTTGAATATTTAATTCGAATTTGATTATCTTGATTATCACTAAGTTGTAATTTTTTTATTAGTAAAAAATTATATGCTTTTGAAGTTTTATTATGTTGTTTTATTAATAAAAGACTATTTTGTTATGGTCTTTTATTATTAAGTAGATACTTTTGAAGTTTTATTATGTTATTTTACTATTATTTGCTTTTGGTATTTTGCTATTAAGTTTTATTATTAAATACTTTTAAAATTTTATTACGTTGTTTTATTAATAGAAGATTATTTGGTTATTGTGTTTTATTGTTAAATTTTATTAATTAGATATTAAATAAAAATTATATATATATATATAATAAATGTATTGAAGTGGCGTTTGGTAGTATACGAATCATCATAAATGGGTTTCAAATGGATTCAGATATGAAAAATAATTTTTTGAAAAGTTCAAGACAAGTTTAGTTATGTAAAATTTAATTGAATTCAAGTTCGAAATCTTTTAAATGGGTAAGTACCTGACTCATTATCATCCCTGTTTAAGAAATGCCATAATAAGAGTTATGATAATAATTAATGAGAGTAAGCAATGAACTGCTCAATTATAGCATAAGAGATTGGACGTTACAAGTCTTTAGCAACCAAGGGTTGCTTAAGAAAGACAAAATCACCCATTGGGCTTTTATGAGTAATGCATATTAGAGAAGCAGCACATGTCGAAGTTTGTTGCTATAGTTCAGTAAAGTTCACAATGATCCTAGATTATGTACACTTAGACTAATAGGGTCCTAAAAGAATTCCAAATCATGGAGACAGCATGATAGTAGATGACTTCTTTAGCAAAGTATGTGTTTCCTTACTAGAAATTAAGGACAACTATTTTAAAATGTTCAAAAAATAAAGAGTTATGATGGAGAATTAAATAAGAAAGAAATTAAAAGCTCTTAGAACTAATAAATTTTTGTAGCTTTACAACTCCACCTTTGATAGTTACTTCAAAGAAAATAAAATTTCAACACGTGAGACTACTACAAAAACACCTTTGAAAAATGGTGTTGTGGAGAGTACGAATAAGACAATGATGGAGTGGGTGAGATGCATGTTGTTTATGACACGTAGTCATTATTATTGTTTACTTGATCAAGATATGCCCTTCCAAGATAATTAATTTAAAGAAACTAAAGGAAATATGCACTAAAAGGCCTTTCAGCTTTGATTACTTGAAAATATTTGAATGTGTAGCCTATCCATATTAAAAAGAAGACAAATTGGATAACAAGATCGTCAAAGGAGTTTTCTTAAGTTATTCAAATGGAACATAGGACCGATATTGATTTTTTGGGGCTTAGTGTAAAAATCTACATGGGATAGCAAAACTTTAAAACTAAGAAAATGAAATTCCTATTAGAAAGCTTGAGGTAATTGTTTTTGCCTATCTCAATAATGTACTTAAAATTAAAAACAATATTAATAAAATAAATGTTTATATTACAATAAGGCAACCGAATTTTAGGTCATGCACATCTACAAACCTAAAGGAAAAAATGTAAGTGGCAAACATTTACTAGGAAAATGTTGATCTTCAGCATTTTGAGAAGTAAAATCATTAATAAGGTCCTCAAAATCAAGTTTTTTCACTTTTTCATGCAAGTAAATTTTGTCAATTTCAATTTTGAAAAATTCTCCCTACTGATGTAACAGTAACCGATGTAGTTAATAAAACTCTATAAACAATTGAAACATTTGGAAAATAATTTGAAGATTTTACAAACTCAAGAACTTAAATGGTTGACTTTATCTTTAATGGTAAGTACATTTATAATGCTTACAATTCAAAAAATAAATCATCAAAATCTATATTAGATTTATCATTATGTGTTAGAGAAACTTTAAAATTAACACAACATTCACGTAATTTTTTGTCCTCCATTGAAATAACTTTGAATGTTTAAACAAAAAAATAAATAAATAATGACTTCCAAAGCTTCCAATTGTTCAAAACTACTGTTCAAAGATAAAATAGCAACATCAACTATAGCAAGGAAATAATTAATCCTAAAAAGTTTTTAGCATGTTATGAAGTTTCTTGATAGTCACTTTCATCAAATCATTTCTTCCTATGAATTGTATTCTTTTTAGAAAATATAGGATCAATATCCATTTAGATGAAATCTCTTTGGCAAATATTATAACAAATGTGAAACATTCTTCCCTATGTTTTACAAAATAAGAAAATAACCCTTTTAGAGTTTTTATTGTGACATCAATTTATGTATCTTTATATTGTAATTTCTAACCAAATTATTTTTTTTGGTAATGTTATATTATATATTCATACCTAAAAACTAAGAGAAAAAAAAAAGAAAGATGTTTATGTGAATTTAAGAGAAGGAAATAGGAAAACAAAAAAGATATCCCTAAAAGCAAAAGAAAAAAATGTTTGCTAATGATAAAAACTTTTCATTTCATTTCTTGTTAATCTAAACTTTAATTTATTTTATTTTATTTAAGTTTAAACCATTCTAAATGTTCCATTTCATTACTTTTCTTTTTTAATTCAACCCAAAAACTTATAAAATCACATAAACATATATACGTGTGCGGATCTTGAGTGGTTGCACTTGGTGCACAGGCTCAAGTCTAACCCTGATGGAGCAAATGGGTATAAATCAGCATCAAGCAAGACATTACATACAAAACCATCATAAGTAGAGATGTTGTCTTTAATGTTATATCTTAAAAATTTATGCACAGATAAGTGGAGTTTCTTTTAAAGAGAAAGATGTATAAAAGAGCTCAACATTAAAGGAGTTCATTGGAATGGAGTTCACTATAAGAAAATCTAAAAGTAATGACAGAATTTAGTGACAGACAAAATAAGTCTCTAGTTATAAAATAAAAAATTTCACTTTATCGATCAGTTAGTGACTAATTAGAGATGAAAATTAACAATCGATTAAATATTTATCGCTAATTTTAATTTTAATGAATTTATTTGGGCATATTAGTGACCCATTATTGACCAAATTAACGGTCTTTATCTAGCTACCAAAAAAATTAGTAGTTGTTTGGCTCTCGTGATTGCTAGCTTGGATAAAGTTTAACAACTTTCTGAAGGTGATCATAAGCCAACGACTGCATAGCGACTGTTACTAGGCTCTCCCAACACCAACGACTTTCGCTAGGCCATCGGTAAGGGAACCTAATGCTAGTATTAATATTTACTAAGGCCAGTGACTACCCAGTAGCAATAGCAGGGCTCTCCTAATGCCAACAATTGCCTAAGAACAGTCGTTGAAAGAGCCCAACATTGGCGCTAGCTTTTCCTAGTGACAATCGTTAGGAGAGGCCAATGTTGGCGTTGGCCATGCATGCTGCAACATGTGATAAGCCAGTGATTGCCATAAGTGGTGATCGCTAGACATTTAAAAAACTAGGGTAGCAGCCCTCGTTTTCTTTCCCTACGCGCGTTACTCCCCCTTATTTTCTCTCATTCTCTTCTCTTCTTTGCAAGTCTCCCTTTCATCTTTATGCAACTTCTCGTTTTTCTCTCTATAACTCACCTGGCCTTCACTGTCTCTCTCAAGTCTTCTCTCTTTTTGCAAAGCTCATTCCTCCAGCTAATCTCCAAGTAATCGAAGAATTTAAAATTTTTAAGAACAATAATATTCTTGATTAGATTTGATTCAATGATCTTTTGTTAGATTAGAGTATATAGAACAATTTTTGTTATATTAGATTTAATAATTTTTTATTAGATTACATTGAAATTTTTTTGTTAGATTGAATTTAATAATTTTTTATTAGATTCGATAGAATAATTTAAGTTAGATTAGATTGAAGATTTTTGGTATGATTACATAGAATAATTTGGATTAGATTAAATTCAAAAATCTTGGTTAGATTAGATTTAATAAATTTAAGTTATTTGGTTGTTAATTTTATTTGTTAATAAATTTAATTTTTGTTATATTAGTTAGATATAATAATTGAATTAGATTGTAATTAATATTTTATTTGGTAATAAATTCAATTTTTGTGCATTAGTTAGATATAGTTATTTAATTACATTTTAATTAATTTGTGATAAATAATTTAATTAATTTTTTTTGAAATATTATATCATTTAGATGTCAATTAAATTTTTAAGTTCTAAATTTAATTTGTTAATAAATTTAGTTTTTGCTGTCTATAATAGTTAGATATGATTGTTTAACATTATAATTAATTAGTGATATATAATTTGATTATTTAAAAATAATAAATTAATTAAATTTTTAAGTAATCAATTTTGTTTGTTAATAAATTAGTTTATGTTAAATTAATTATATGATAGTTTAATTAGATTACGATTGGATATAAGTAATTTGAATAGAATTTTATGAATATTACATTAATTAAGATATTAATAAAATTTAGAAGTTATTAATTTGAAACAAATTATTTAATTATATTTTGTAAGTTTGTTAATTTTATTCATTAATGAGTTTAGCTTGTTGTAGACCAGCTAATAACCAGTTAACTAGATTTTAATTAATTTAAGAAGAATTATTTCTTTAGTTTTTATGAATATTAAATTAATTACCTGTTAATTAAATTTTTAAGTTTTAAATTTTATTTGTTACTCAATTTTGTTTATATACGTTTTATTTAGTAGATAATATATTAAATCTAACTAAGAAATACTATTTAAATGTACTGTTGGAGAATTATTAGTAAACATTTATTGTCGCTGTTGTATTTACACGTACATCTAAATAAATTATTCGATAATAATTCTTGAGTTATCCAGACCAAACATTTTAGAAATGTGACATTTATGTGCAGCACATAACATGTGTAGATTGTTGTTCATTTTGTTTAATATAAATTTTGTTCAATGTCTTCATTGTTTTCTTCAGGCAGATACTAATAGACATGAGTATATATTTCGATTAAAAACACCAACTCATATCTATATATGTGATATGCTTAAAAAACTATAAGGATATGCTATCGAATTTTTTACAAAATAAAGTAAACAATGACTTAATTGTACTTCACATAAGTGTACATTTTTGAATGGTGTAGGATTACTTACCTTTGGAGTTTGGACAATATATATAGAACATTAAAAAAGTTATGCTGTAACTCATATAATTTTTATATATCCTCAAAATTTATGAAATAATGATTTTATCTAATATTTTAACTTATGGTTATAAAATTATTCATGCCTTTGGATGTTTGCTTGATAATAAGTTATCAAGTTGTTAAAAATTTTAGGGAGCAAGTTATTGGAAATAAATTTAGAACTAATATAAAACAAAAATATAAGTAGATTAAATCCTCAATCGATGTACTTCAAGTTTGCAAATGGATTATTAAATCATAAATTTTTAATTAGAATAGATCATTTATTTAATTTGCTTATAGTCAATAGATGTTAATGAATAAAGATAAGATAAAATGTCAATTCAACCAAAAAAATGTCAAAAACGTCGATGTGAGACTGTTGATGTGGTTAGATATCATTTAACGAAATACGATTTTGTACCAAAATATTATGTTTGAAATTGCCATGAGAAAAACAATGAGTGCTCTAATTCTAGAATGTGGATATTTTATGTTTCATTTATGAAAAAAATTAAAGATCCAAAAATTCTTAATGCAAAGGTGATATTGTTTATTATATTAATATAAAATATTTCATATTTTTAAATGATGTCAAATTAATTATATCTTCTTCTCTTATATTTTGATTTTGAAATTCAATGGTAATGATACATATAGCGATGAAAAAATTGATGAAGTACTTAGTGAATGGACTATGCATGTGAAATTGTTGCTTTCATAATCATGTAATATAATTTAATGCCCTCATAATCCAATCTATTGTTTACTTTGTTGTTGTTCAATTACCTTGTATACTTTGTTGATGTTAAGCTATTTTCTTGGCATTGCTATTACATAAAGTGTCGTAAAGAGTCAGAGTTATAAAAAAGTCTTAGAAAGAGATAATAGCAGTATTACATGCATTAGGGGGTGGATGAGATTCTTTTATTATTTGATTATGATGAAAAATGGTTACCAATTCATTATCAACTTTGAATGATGTTTTTGTTATTCCTTCTTTATATGTAACACTTTGTTCTAATTCCCTTGTTAGATAAAAAAAAGTAAGGCTACCAAAAAATAATAGTATGTTTCATGTTACCTCGAAACAAAGTTAGGTCATTAGTTTGAGATTTCCTCCATAATGATTTGCAAGTACTAAGCATGAGTAAACGGAAGGCAGCTAGCTTGTTAGATTTTGTTTTTTATCATGTTGGATTTTATTGGTCAAACTTGAAGGTTGTAGCTAAAAATAGATTAGACTACCATGAGGTTTATGTACATTGTTTATAGGGGTGAGGAAATTTTGGTGAAAACCGAAAAAACCAATAAATCGAATTGATTTCGGTTAATTCGATTCTATTTTTGGGTTTTCGATTACAAATTGATTTTTTTGATTTGTTTGGTTAATTTCAATTAAATTTTTTTAAACCGAATTAATCAAAAAATTGATTTTTAATTTTGATAATTAATTTTATTAATCAAATAAATAATTAATGTTAATTAATTTTATTAATTAATTATTAATAATAAAATTAATTTCATTTAATTTCTTTACTATTATTAGGTCAACTATTCTGGAGGCAATTGGGCAAAACAATCTTCTTTTTTTTCTTTCAATTTGAGAAACCCTAACCTAACCCGTCACCATGCCCATCTATCTTTCGAAGTTTTGAGAATTAGAATCGCAGCAGCCACACCCACACCATGCACGTACTCGGTAATCGATTAAACCGCTCAATCGCTTAGGCTTGATCTTTTTTCTCTCCAATTTGAATCCTCCCGATAATAATACCGTAGCCACATTGCAGCCACACCCACACCACGCACATATTCGGTAATTGATTAAACTGCTCAATCGCTTAGGCTTAATCTTCTTTCTCTCCAATTTGAATCCTCCCGATAGTAACACCGCACCCACACCACAGCCACACTTCCTCCTTTTCTTTTCTTTCAACTTAAGAAACTGTAACCTTAACCTAATCCGCGCACCGTGCAGTCGTGCCCATCTATCTTGAAGAATCAACAGCATTGCAGCCACACCGACACCACCCATATGCATTCGATATTCTCTTATGGCAAATCTTCTTTCTTTTCAATTTTAATCATTCTAGTAGTTGCATGCACTATCTTACTCTTTAATCTTTCAATTTTCAAATCTCAATTTATAACAATTACACTTAAAATTAAAAATTAGGTCATTTTTATGGATTCTCTTTTTGTATTTGGGTAAGTATTATAAATTTGTTCTATGTATCAACACTTTTTCTTTGTATATATGGTATGTATTAGCTATAACATGTAAGGCAAAACAATCCCAATGTTGAAAGTTAAAGAATTAACTTTTTTAATTCATTTTATTTTTGCTTTATATTTTCTCTTTGAATCTTTTCTTGATATGATTTAAAGTTGTTAATTATGTTTTTTTTGTAATAATTCATAATCATATTTTGAAAGGCAGTGGTATTAACTATTACTATTAAAATAAATTTTTGTGTAATGTAGTATTACTATTAAATATTTTAGAATTTTATATAACTATTGAAAAGTATTATTACTAACTACTTTTAATTGTTATTTATTTCAGTAGTTAAAAGATGTCAACCAGGAGTAATGATATATATCCTGTGCCTAATGTCACACAACTAGATTCAGTCCATCCATCATCTGCAAGTTTTAAATTGAAGAGGAAGGTGTTTAATCTCAAATCAGAAGTTTGGGAACACTTTATCAAATTTTTTGATAGACAAGGTGAGCATAAAACTAGATGTAATTATTGCGATAGGGAGTTTTTTGTTGACCCTAGAAGAAATGGAACAATTGCGTTGAAAGCTTATATAGGTACTTGTAAAAAGAGAACAAATGTTAGTATTGATTCTAGTCAAACTGAATTGGTTTTTGAATTTGGGAGAGATGGATGTTTAGGTAGTTGGAAGTTCAATCAAGATGCCAATAAAAAGAGTATAGCTTAGATGATCATTATGGATGAATTATCTTTCAAATTTGTGGATGGTAAAGGTTTTCAGCGTTGCATATTACTTGCATGTCCTAAGTTTCGTATGCCTTCACGATGGACTATAGCTAAAGATTGTTATCAGCTTTATAATGATGAAAAAGTTATACTGAAACAGTTATTAAGATCATCCAGTATAAGAGTATCTCTCACCACAGACACATGGACTTCAGTGCAAAGAATTAATTATTTATGTCTTACGACTCATTTTGTTGATAAAGACTGAAAATTGAACAAAAGAATATTAAAATTTTGCCCTATTTCTAGTCATAGAGGTGAGGTCATCGGAAAAGTCATTGAGAAATATTTGCATGATTAGGGGATTGATCAGATTTTTACTATCACAATTGATAATGCTAGTTCTAATGATGTTGCAATCTCATGCTTGAATAAAAGATTGAATAATTTAAGAATTTGCATTCAAGAAGGAAAATATCTTCATTTAAGATGCATTGCGCACATTATTAATCTCATTGTTGCAGATGGATTGAAAGAAATGAATGAGTCAATTGTACAAGTTAAAGGGGCTGTTAAATATATGAAACGATCACCTGCAAGGTTGACCAAATTTAAAGAATGTGTTTTAGTTGAAAAAATTGAAAGTAACAGTTTGTTGTGTTTAGATGTTAGCACTAGGTGGAACTTCACTTACTTGATGTTGAATGCAGCTCAAAAATTTGAGAAGGGTTTTGAGGTTTTTAATGATATTAATCCACATTATAGAAATGAGTTGATAATGGGAGATGGATTACTTGAAAAAAAGGATTGGGAAACTATTAGAAGTTGTCTTTTCTTGCAACAATTTTATGAATTAACAATCAAAGTTTCAGATTCTTCATATGTCACCTCCAATAGTTTTTTTGATGATATTTGTAATGTTTATGCTATTTTGCGTAATTGGGAAACACATTCTGATATTGAGTTAAATGCAATGGCAAAGAAAATGAAAGATAAGTTTGATAAGTATTTGGAAAATGTGAAAAAGATGAATATGCTACTTTATGTTACTCTATTCTTGATCCTAGAAAAAAGTTTGAGTTTGTTAACTTTTACTTTTTGGAAATGTATGATATGAAACAAGCTTCAATGATGACTAATAATGTGAGAAAAGCAATTGAAGAGTTGTTTGATGAGTACAAAAGAAGTTTGCAACCTCAACGTGAACAAGTTGATAAAAGTAGTCAAGTACGCCAAATTGCAGAATGAAATGAATTAGAATTAAAAAAGGAGAGACAAGTTCTTTTATCTAAGTTCAAGAGATATAAGAAAGAGATTGGAAAAGAAAAAAATAAATCAAAATCGAATAGATTTTTAAATGAAGAGGATGCAAAAGATGATGATAACTTTGATATTCTTGATTGGTGGAAACTTAATAGTCATAGGTTTCCTATTCTTTCCCATATGGCTCGTAATGTATTGGCAGCTCCTATATCTATGGTTGCTTCTGAATCTACTTTTAGCACCAGCGGACGTGTACTTGATACATATAGGAGTTCATTAATTCTTAAGCTTGTACAAGCCCTTATTTGTGCTCAAGATTGGTTATGTGGATCTCCATGTTTTGATGCCATTGAAGAAAACTTGGTAGAGCTTGAGAAACTTAATATGGGTAATTATTTTATTTATTTGATTATTTTATATTTTTTAATTATTAATCTTTATTGGATAAGCTTAATACCACTTTTTTTAATATTATATTTGATCATGTGTTTATAGATTTGTCAAAAATTGCATTGGATGCTACAATTGATTAGTGTGAAAGTGTATTGCTATTTCAAGGTAATTTTTTTTATTACTATTAGTTTTATATCTTATATAGTTGAGATTTTAGTGGTGGATTGATTTTTATTTCTTGATTTTTTTTTCTTATTGAATGATTATCATAAAAGAGAAATATTAGTTATTAAGATGTTATATGTGAAGCCTAAATATTGTTTGCATATAATCTTATCATATAATATTTTTGCAGTATTATATCAACTCATTTAGGAGGAGGTTCATTTGGATAAGTTTTTGTCATATTAATATATAAGAATGCACTTATTTCTTTTTTGACATTCTTAAACTTTTTTTTTTAACTTTTCAGCCATTTGATTAGTTAAAGACAACTTTTTTAAAGAACTAAAGCCAAAATAGAAAAAACAAGAATTACAATTTCAATAAAATATTCATTTTAATGTTGTTAATTTGTCAAATGCTAATGTATTATGCACCAGCTATATTTTGATGTAAGTTTTTTTTTTATGATTAAAAGTTTTTATATTCTAAAAATTGTTATTGATGTATAAAAATTTTTAATTTTTATATATTAGAGATGTCGATTTTTATGTTAGTATATATGAAAATGTTATTAGAGTAAAGTTTAATTATATATTTCAGCCATATGAACATATTGTTAATGATATATCATACATATTTGATTTGTAAATTGTTGTTAAGATTTAAAATAGTTTAAAAATAAAAAAATAAAATTTAAATTTAAATAAATTTTCAGTTTATTCGGTTTATTCGGTAACCGATTAAACCGATTAAAAAAATTCGGTTCGATTAATTCGGTTATCTTTTAAATTCGATCGATTTTGGTTAATTTATAAAACAAAATTCGATTAATTCGGTTTTTAAAATTTTTAGACCGAATGAACCGAATTAACTGAATGTTCACCCTTAATTATCTATTTAAAGAGATGTTTTAAGTATTTTCGTAATGATGATTAACTTTCAATAGGTAAATAATATCAATTAAATAATAAAAAAAATTAGGCATTTTAATTTTATAACGATATTTAAGATCATCATAAATCATCATATGAAACATTTATATGAATCATGAAAAACCATTATCATATTTTTTAAGCATTTTTATTTAAAATTTTAATGATAATTTTTATTACTCGTCATATATTTATGATAAAAAAATTATCACACTTCTATCATAAGCTTTAAAACTATCATAAAATATTTATGACGATGATTTCAATGTGATAAACAAGACTACCATAATTTATTTTGTACAACTATTTTTGTCTATAAAAAAACCTTTTTCGAATTAGTGTGAGTTTATAAAAGCTTATCACCTATAAAAAAAAAAAAAGTTTGCAAAATTATGTTGCATTATAATAAAGCATGTTTTGGAAGATGAAATCTTTAAAAAGATTATATATATCTTAAAAAATGTATAATTCTTAAAAAGTAATAATTTTTTTATTAATATTTTTAAAAAGACAATTCTTTGTCGAGAATGGTTCACGAAGTATTACAATATTTATATTTATGTAACTAATACAACCCCAAAAGTTATCATCAAATAAAAATATATATTTATAAATTTATTTTAAAATATTTTTAATAATTATATTAATCTAAAAATAAAAAAAGAATTCAAAAGTTAATTGATTTGATTCAATAAAAAATTCAAAGCTAAAAGTTCATAAAACTTTGATATTTATATTATATTTTTGATCATATTCTTGCAAATTGAATCTAATTTATCAATTTAGTTTAAATTGAATCTTATCCAAAAATATAAAAATTTAAAAATGTTCAAATTAAAGTTTTATATTTTTTGAGTACTAAAAAATATATTTTTAAAATTTATTATATTAAAATTTTTAAAATAATATAATTACTTAAAAAATTATAAAACTTATTGTTATGAAAGTTTGAATATTTTTTTAGAATTATAAAAAAATTTAAATTAAAATTTATTGGATAAAATTTTTAATTTGGGTACTTTAATTTTTAAATTTTTTAATCAAATTTAATTTAAATTAAATTAATAAATAATTTAAATTTATTATTTTTTATATAAGTATTTGATTGATAATATAAAATAAATATTAAAATTTTAATACATAAAAAACATAAATGAAAAAATCACATGAAGCTTATCAATCAAAATCGCAAATTATTAAATCCTTAAGTTGGTATAATAATAGTCTTGTGAGAGATACACAGGGTGAAATGGTTGAAGAATTAGATTTTAATCTCATGCTAACCCTTCAACACCAAATGGGGAACTCAATAACATGAAAATCTCTCAGCTGAAGTAAGTTAAATATCAAGAATCTTTACAATAACTTACATAAATAAAAAATATTAATCACTCACCAAAGAATTCCTTTCTTAATATCTCTCATGAACCCAGGACACAACATCCATAAAACTTATCACTTTTTTTAAATTTACTTAAATTAAAATTTTAAATATAAAATTATTTAAAAAAAAAAAAAGAAAAGAAAAGAAAAAGGGGTAGAACAAGACTTCCAACTTAAAAGACAAACCCAATTTTTTTTCTTTTATATTTCGTCTTAATCATATGATTTGGTTTCCACAGGCCGCACAAATTGAGCGGGCAGTGAGGCTTGGTGGATCAATGGACCCAACGCAGTACCCACTCAGTCCCACCACTCTAAACCTAAGTGGCTGAACCACAAGGCTTGATTCCTCACTCACTCTACTGGAGCTCACCACACGTTAATGGCCGCTCCACTCCTGCCCAGGAGCGTTCCGCTTCTGCGCCTACGCCTCCACCAGCACCGCCGGCTTGCTGCCGGAGTTCTCTCGCCGCTACGCCGGCCATGGTGTTCAGCCGTGTCCGAGTCAGCTAAGCCGGAGGAGGACGTCTTCCATTCGGATAAGACCTCCGGGGCTTTGACTGCGAAGGAGCCACCCAAGTACCCCAGGTGGGATGATCCTGATTACCGACAGTGGAGGGACAAGGAAGAGGAGATTCTTCGAGATATTGAACCCATCACCTCTCTCACCAAAGAGATTCTTCACTCTGATCGGTACTCTTTTCTCACAAGCGCACTTACTTCAAATTTACTCTGTTTTTGTGTCCATGGTCCATGAAAGTTAGGGCTAGTTTTACCTTTTTTCGGTTCTTTTGGTTGCTGGGTGAAGCTAGAGAAAAGTAGGAACTATGCCTTGAACATGAAACAAATACTAACCAGAGTCGTACATTGGTCTCTTAAGTGCTATCTGTGCTGCTTAAGCCATTGACTGTCTTTGGTGCAAATTGATGGCCATCTAGAGAATCTTGTAGCATTAGTTCCATCCTTCTTCCTTTTGATTAGAGTACTGATACTAATGTGTAACATATTTTAGTATGAATCAGTGATTACAGTTACTATATAGTTTACTCCATCAACATAATAATGAATTTACTCCCAGCTTGCTCATTTCTCCCCTTAAAAGGGGAGAATCAAGCTAATTGCAAAATCAGGCAGCTTTTTAGGCATTTCGTTGCTAAATAATTTTAGCCTTGTTATTTATGAGTTAGCAACTAACCCCTCCCTTTAACTCCTTTGCCTAATCAAATTTGACACACGGACATTACCAATTCTTTTGTTATCATGGGGAGTTCTATAGTTGAAGTTCTATGATTATATCTAATGTGCTCTCAGAGTCTTGCTCAGATTTATTTAACTATCAATGACATTAGTGTATTCTTTAGAGTTATTTCGAAGACGAAGTGTTACTAGTTGGAAAATTAGGTGGGAATCAAGGAAGGCTTTATATTTTGTTTTGTAACTTTCATCTTTTTAATGTTACTTCGGAACTATTCAGTTGAATAATGGTGACTATCTTCTATGTTCCTTTTTTTTTTCTGATAATAAAGAGGATACTGCCAACTAGTCTTTTACTGGAATCTTATCCCAAATCAGAAAATTGAAAATTGATTTGTTAGACTGGAGGTGCATACTGCAAAGGTACGGGTAGTTGGGCCAGAGCTGCTGATGTTCAGCCTTCAATTTTTCTAGGGAAATATGAAAGAAATCTGAGGAAGATATTTCTAGTTTCTAAAAGTGGTTGAAATTCTGCATTTTCAAGTGGATTCATCACTGCTGAATAAACAAAATAATTTACTTCTAGCTAATCAACTGTTTGTGTGATACTTAGAGGGAAAAAAAATAATCTCTACATTTGAGAACTCACTACATTTGTTCAACTCAAACACTTAGACAAATACGTTGTGCTCAAAGATCACAAAATTTTGGCAACACTGAGCAATTTGAAAACATTTAATTGGAGTCATTGACCCTCTTTTGACACTTTGTTCAGTTGGCAGTAGATCTCTCCTAAAGTAAATGTTAAATCAGTCACTGGGATCGGCATTATTATCATAGACCCACTTCTCTCTATTTTGTTGTTCTTGTTGCTGCCAGGTATATGGATGGTGAACGTTTAACAGTTGAAGACGAGAAAGCTATTGTAGAGAAGCTTCTTGCTTATCATCCACATTCTGAAGATAAAATTGGATGTGGACTTGACTCTATTATGGTAAGCTTCGGTCATGCAATATCTTTATCTTTTTTAGGTGAACTCATAAACTATGCCATAGATAGAGCATCTAGGTAATTTATGATATGAGCTCAAAGACAATGATATTCAATTTCTTTGCATCCTACTGCATAAATTTTGACCCATTTATATATCAAGTATAGGCCACCTTGATTATTTCTTTGGGTTTCTTTGTTCTTCTTCTCAAAATCAGTTTGTCTGAGTGCCAATTTCTTTGCCAAATAATACTAGCAATGGACGAAGCTGTGCATATAACTCTTCTGCAACATTATTTGTTCAATAATTAAACGAGTTACATGCATTATTTAATCAGAAGCTCAATAGATGTTACTGTTGCAATCTTTTTTTAATGTAAAAGTCTACGAAGCATATACTGCTTATAAAATAGATAATATTAGTTCCTGGAAGAGTATTATTAATATATAATGTTGTTAGTTCAAAACCTTGCTTTATGCTATTTAATATTGTTTGGTTTTTATGGTCATGTCAGACATTTTTGTATTGTTTTGAGTGAAAAGAAATTGCTTTGGGTGCACTCAAATTAAAATAAATGGATACATGTTCTCATATGCATCCTTGTTTGCTTAAGATTTAGCTTATATTTTTTCAGAGCGCACATGGTAGATTTATAATTGCTTCCAAAGGTGCGAAAAACATATTGAACTTGGGGATATTATCCTTTATACCCATCAGTTCATAATGCAGCCATGTTTGTCTAAGGTTGAGCTTATACTTGCTGCAAAAGATAGATTTATAATTGCTTCCAGAGGTGTGAACAATGGCTGGATGGACCTTGGGGATACTAGTTTGCCTAGTTGGAGACTGCAAAACTGAAGGGGCTGTAGAGCTAGTGGTTAAATCAAAAGCCAGTGAAAACTGATGTGGGGGAAAAAAGACAAGAAATTATAATATATTTTTGCACTTATTCAACTGAAAGTTTCGAGTAATGATTAAGAAACTGTATATGCTGATGATTATCTTATGATCGACTAAATTTACTATAACTTAATAAGTTTTGATCTAAAACTGGCCCCTACATGAAGGTTCCCCTCCTGTCTTTTGGCAAGGGGGAGCGGGGGTGTCTGTTGCTGTGGGGAGGGTTTGCTTGTTGCTTTGGAATAAGCACGATGAATATTGCATTTTACATAGAAATGGTAAATAAAGTTACATGTTTTTCTTTATTGATAGGAATGAATTTCGTGTTTATCCTTCCAGAAATGGACAGAATTTGATAATCTTACGTTTGTCATTATCGTTTCTATCAATTCAGATAATAATCTTCATTTATTTTTGGTCACAGTGAGGCTTCTTCATCCCTTTTAAACACAATGGCAAACAATTGGGGGTTACATTCAAACTTTATGTTTATTTCTTCAACTCTTTGCTCTTCTTTGTAGTGATGTCACTTAATAATTATTTGTTAACACAATTTCTATTGACTAGGCTGCATTACGTGTTTTTCTCATTAGCATTTCATGATAAATACATCTGCATCAAGTGTGACAGATAAGAACAATGTTTCACAAATTGCAAGGTGGTAGCATATGCCCTTAGTGTCATCAGGACTCAATCAGGCTGTTCTATGCTGGGCAGAATTTTAAACTGGCCTGTGTAATGATACTCAAATTAAGGTGCCCCACCTTCCTAGAGAAGTCCTTTATTCATGTAATGGCACTTAAATTTGAATTATTCTATGTCTGCATTAAGTTATGTATGGCCAACTTTGGGCTTTGCAAAACTAAGTGGAACCTCTGATTGATTTTGATGCTTGAGTGCTTCATAACAGCACTAGGTGTCGTTGCCAAATTAGCATAATTTGTGCTACTTCAACTAAGTTTTGGACCCTTTGTGTATGTCCCTTATCCTTGATGAAAAGATGGGCAATTAGATTGCAACTATTTTCATTTCATATTATTTATCTTGTGAATCCATGTATAAATCTTTTTAGACAAATTTTTTGTTCGTTTTGATTTTCGGCCTGTCTCGTCCCAGCCCCTTCCTCCCCTAGTAAGGCTTTCTTCCCTACATGAATGGACAGGAGAAACTCTAGTTGACTGATATTTGTCTCATGTCCGTTTTGTTGGTTTCTTTGTATATTTCTTTGGAGATCTGGTTTTTTGCCCACAAATAGGTGGCATGTAGATTGATAATGAACCTTTTATTTTTACCTGTATTATTGTAACACAACGTCCTCTTCGATTTCCTTTTCATTTTTTCTTCAAATTTTCTCATTCAGTTTGTTGCTAATTTGGCTTGTCTTTTTGATGAAACTGATGACCGACTTGTTGTTAGGACTGTGCCTTCAGCACAATATCTAAAATTATGATGCTTGTGTGAATAAGGAAAAATTCCATCGTGTTTTTGGTAATAAACTAATATATGTTTAAGTAATGTCATTAAGGTATGTTCTTGTTGGTTTATGAGGATTAACTAACAGTCTGTTTCACTTCTCCCTAAAAGGTCGACCGACATCCCCAATTTAGACACTCAAGGTGCCTCTTTGTTGTTAGAACGGATGGTGGATGGATAGATTTTTCCTACCAGAAGTGTCTTCGAGCATACATTCGAGATAAGTACCCATCCCATGCAGAAAGATTTATTCGAGAACATTTGAAGCGTGGCAGTGGTTAAATGTTTGACTGTGAGGCTGACAGTGATGTCTAACTATGAATTTTTTGGTGCATTAGAGGTGGTTGTGATGTTAATTTTTAAAATATTGCTGGTTTAGACAGAAAACTTGCCATTTGGTGTTAGTAATGTACACATATAGCCTAAATCTGCCCATTGTCAGATCAATTACATAACATTTGACTCCAACTTCTAGTTTGTCTATAAATGGGACAAAGAAAATGATTGGAATGAAGTTCACTTTGTTGACCTGCATGTCCATTTTCATCCACTAAATATGCTAACATGCATGTGGGAATAAGCTTTGTCTCATAGTCGTGGGACCCACCCCTGTAAATTATAGGGATTTTAAATTACTTTATCTTAGGTGCAGAATTCCGGGTGAGAACTTGTTTCACTCCTCTAGCATTGAGAATTCCTTGAAGATTGAAAAGAAAATGCTTGACTCCCATAACAAAGGAGACCGTGAGCGAGAAGTAAATTGCCCTCTGCTAGTTGGATCTCCTATTCTAAAGCAATAATGACAGTCTACTAGCATCATACGTGCTCATCAATGAAGATGAGCTCAATATCTGTTTTCTTGCTTTTACATTTGAATGCACATATCAAACTGCTTTGTCGAGGAAATTTAACTCGTTGGATCTTTACATTTTTAAAGGTGCATATGTTTACGTGGATGGAGTGGGAGAAGTTCTATCTTTTTTTTTTTCTTTTGAAAAAAATTTAAAGTGCCAGTAGGATTCTTTTCTTTCTTTCTTTTTGGCAAAGATATGATTAGATGCACTGGTCCCAGCTATTTCTCTTGGCATGGTACTGGTAATATGGCATTGGTCAAATCAAATTTTGGCTTGGAAGTGGCCATTTCCTAAGAGCAAGGACTCATTAAATTTTCTTGGCATAGCCTTGCCATGGTGGTTGTAAATGATATTAGCCAACTGTCTGCCTGAGTAGGTAATAAAAGATCCAGAACTGATGATCTTTTCTGACAAATTTTGTTGATTTGATTAGTGAACTAATTAAGTTTCTAATAGTAGCAGTCCACTGGAAGAAAATATGAGGATAGCCGTTTAGGCTGGGGAAGGACTTGTAGGAGTCAAAAGAGTCGAGGACAGCAGCATGTTATCCATTTAGGGTTTCATTAAATTGTTTCATTATTCAAAATGGTAGGAAGCCATCATTGACCAACTCTGAAATTTCTACGTGCAAAAAGTAGGTGCAGCTTATAAAGAAAAGTAGACATGGATATTTATATATGTTCTCTTCTGAGTGGTCAAACCATGCGCAGGTACAACAGGAAAGGCCCCTTCACTGGTTTATGTCTGGTTTAGCTTTTTGTAGGAGTCCAGTTTTTCAGCTAGATCAGAGGGTTGCTGACTCTCTTGCCATTTTGCCAGCTTGGAATTATTTAAAATGCCTCATTTTGAGGTGGATTGGTTAAGCTTAAAACACTACAGGATTAATCATTTATGATTCTTACTCTAGTTTGATTAGCAGATCCAGTGTGGTCAAGCACATCCATTGTCTGGATCCTGTGGGGAAGCTTAGGCCAACGCGCAGTTTAAGTTCTAGTTTAGAAATTGGAATGCTTATGCGCTTGTCATAACATATTTTGTGCCTGCAAAGCCTATGCCACTGGCTTTGCCATATTAGGTGATTGAATGGAACATGTTCCAAAGTTTGTGTTTCTATATAAAGTGCTTTATAAATAGCCAAAAACCCAAAAAAAAAAAAAAAGAGCTCTTTGTTGTTTCTGTTTGTCTTAGCTTAGTTATGCTTGAAGAATGTGCTACCCATGAGGGTATGAGCTTCACATTAAAAAAGGAGATGGAAAAACAAGCCATGGATGATATCAGAACAATAATAGCAACTTGAAATGGAGTGAGTAATAGTTATGAAAACATGAAGAGGATCCCCTGGAAATAATTTTTAACCTAATTGATAAGGTTTTAATTAAGTTGGAGTAGTATATAAGAGCTCATTAACTCAGGTGGTCAACTAGTCATAATTAGTTCTTTTTTATTTGTTCTTGGGCTGGTAAGAAAGTTTGAAACTGATTTAGGACCGAAACGATTTATCCATGCACTTGAGATAAATAGTTGATGAAGAGTTACAAAGCCAATGAAGAGTGCCTAAAAGGAGGAGGGAACGTTGCAGGTTTGTGGGTAATAAAAGGTCAACTCCTTCATCATGGTATAATTTACAACTTTGAAATCTTTAGTTGTTACAATCAATAATGTGAAAGCTCTGTAAGCTATGCTATAATTACGGGACAAAACATGATCATTAGGTCCAGACTATCTCTAGGTTGGCCCTTTAGAACTGGAGGTCCTCCCCACAGCTGGATCAACAAATCCACTGTGGACCCTACTCCTCATGCCACCTACATAATGGGTTTTCATTGTACAAACTATTGATCAGTTGAAGGGCTCTGATCCTCCTCTCAGCTTTGGTCCTTATCAGCTAAAAGATTAGGTCTCTGCCTGCAATAGTAGCTATGATTCTATGAGTTCCAAGAAAGGGCTATGCTTTCTGTGAATTGTGATTGAAATGTAATAAAACGAGCCAGACCCAGCTCTCTGTTTTGTCAAGAAAGATTGTAGTATGGGGTGATCTGACCTTGACCATTATGATGAGTCTTTGAAACATTTGATTTTTGTTTGGTTTCTATGAAATCTTTGGATTTTCTTTTCATGCAAAAAGGAAAAGATAAGAGGTTCTGCCAAATGGGTACTATGTAAAACAGTTACATCCTTTTCTCAGTTTTGGTTTGAGCTTTTGTGCAGGAGGGTTTCACTTTTGAGTGGTGGGCTGGAAGCCAGTACACCCACCACCGCCATTGTCTTCGCTTTCCTCCTCTGATTTCTACCTCTCTTCACCTGCTTGCACTAGCCTCTCTTTTAATATGCTCCTCTTTGGCACTCCTTAACTTCTTTTTTTTTTTTTTTTTGAAGATCGAGCCCGTAAAGAAGGAGAAGAAAAATAAAGAAAAAAAAGAAAAAGAAAAAGAAAAAGAAAGAAAGCAACTTGTCACAAGACAAGAACCCTACACGCGTCTCTGCTCCCTATGGTACAGTACTGAGTTTCTCATTTTGTACACAACTTCTCAAACTTACCCACTTACCCATTTCTTGCACAGCATAAAATGGCAGAACTCTGAGGAACTTGAAGACATGCGCATAAACATTTCCCTCCTTCCCTTTCTGTTTCTTCATTATAGGTAGACTTGCAGGCCTCTTTTCGTACAAAAGAGGAATTGACTTGTCCTACCCAGCCAGCTACTAACTTGCCTGCTGAAGTTCTTCCTTTCCGATTTCTCTCATGTTTCTTATCCAGCTGTTTGATCTATATGGTAAAAAAGAATGAACCCAGAAAACATAGAAAGCAATGACATTAACTATGCCTGTAAACGTTGGCCATTAACTTCCTGCCATGAAAGGAACTGCTACTAAGACTAGACTAGGCATGCAATTGCAGCATTGCTTTTCTGTTGCTTTTTGCTTAAAACGTTCCCTAATTTATAAAAGAAGGGTCATGAATTATGATGTATAACCCTTTTCTATGCCTTCCTGAAATCCCATTTGCTCTCTTCTCTTCTTTGATAAAAAAAAAAAAATTTTAAAAGGACGTAATCGGTAATGTGAGCCGACCATTGGTTTTACATGTAGCACGTTTTGGTTCTTGAATGGCATTTGGAACATAAATACGATGCACCACAGCTGTTTGCATGTGACTTGCCATCTTCTTTCATGAGGCTAAGATATATTATGTCTCGTAGCCAATCTAGATCCCCACATTTTCTCTCAAGACAAATCAATTGTCCCTGCTCCCTATCTCTCTCTCCTTATCATCCTAAATCCAAGATCTGTTCGCGCCAAATTTACATACCCCAATCTACAATAATTATCACTTCTAACATCTTTTTTATCCTTTTATTTTATCAACCTTTATGCCATAGTTTTGATTTAAACACATGCGTGAATTACATTTTAAAGAAAATAAGTCAAAGTCAAAATTAAAGACGGGTGGTAATTTGAAAGATATTTGTGGATAATTGTGAAGGCAGAGCTAATGCAAAATGGGGTTTGAAGTTGGGAACTTTTATCGTAAGACATCAATGGAGACAGGCAGCCTTGTTTAAGGCCAACCATAGATGATATATTCCAAACAATTAAATAATTCACTAAACATATTGTAATTAATTATTTCAAGAACTTAACTTTTACATATCTTCAACAGGTACTTATGATTTTTAATACATTTATGACAAACTTTAGATAAAGCTTCCCTTGTCTTTATACACCGGTTTCATATGCATGGATGCATCTTACACATTTTATTTATCGGACCGACACATGATCATAGCCGTACATTCCTAAATGTACATACTATATGGTAGAAAATGTAAATTTAAACTTTTTTAGTTCATTAATAAAGAAGGAATAAGAAAGAAAATTAAATTGTTAAATAACTTTGAATTTTTATTAGTGCAAGATCTAAAAAGAGGAATTCTTTAGAATTAGCTTTTGCTTTCTTTGCATCAAAAACTGCATCAGAAGCTGTGAGACGTTTATATAAAAATATTTAGAGTTATTGGAGAGTGTGTAGGCGCTGCTGTCCCGCCCGCGCCATTTCTGCAGCTTCCCTTTCTCTGAAACAAAATGTCAAAGTTATGGAAAATCCCAAAACAGCTTTAAATTAAAAGGGACCAGAATATGTATACTGTATAGCATGCAATGGCCCACTCCTCTACTGCTACATTCTTTAATAACCCTCCGTTCCCGTTCATCATCGTTCTTCACCACCCTCTCTGATAGCTGATGACAATTTGATCTGCTGCCAGTGGGGTCCAAGTGGCTGGGGTGGCCCACAGATCCCAGCAGGTACAACGGGTCACGTGTCGAGTAATTGTGCTGCATGGCCCATGATTCAGGTCTGGGACGATAGACACGAGACCATCCATTCGCTTGCAATACGAAAACACGGCGAGAGACCCTCGGATAAAGCACGTCTTCTTGGCTCACTCCTCAGTCCTCCCTCCTCCCTCACTCGCCTCTCCTCACCCAACGCTCTCTGCGCATTCCACAATCCAAAGCCGGAGAGAGGGAGAGATGCATCGTGCAGGGCCTTCAGGTCCGTCTCTCTCCTTCGTCTTCTTTGGTCTATCATGAACCAAGATCTCTACCTGTTGTTTTCCGAAGAAGATGGCTCAACCAAGTAATCATTCGGAATCAGATGCTCAAGAACACCAGCTGTTTCTGTTAAAGCCTAACATATTGTTCGATGCCCTCTATTGTTCGGAGGAGAATTGGGAGGAAGAAGTCAGAGAACCAGAAGAAGATCAAGAAGAGAGCTATTGCAGTAATCGAAACAATAGGCATAACCCTTTTCCTATCTTGCTAGAACAGGACCTATGCTGGGAAGATGAGGAGCTTTCGTCTTTGCTCTCCAAAGAAGAGCGAAATCAACTGCACGAAACCCTTGAAACCGACATATCCCTGTTGTCTGGAGCTCGTAGTGAGGCTGTGGACTGGATGCTCAAGGTTATCGCCCACTACTCTTTCTCTGCTCTTACTGGGCTTCTTGCTGTCAACTACCTTGATAGGTTCCTCTTTAGCTTCCATTTACAAAGAGAGAAGCCATGGATGATTCAACTAGTTGCTGTGGCTTGTCTCTCTCTTGCTGCCAAAGTGGAGGAGATCCGAGTGCCACTCTTGTTGGACCTCCAAGTATGTTTCTTTGTCAAGACTTGTTTAGGGTGTGTTTCCTTGGTCTTTGTTATCATTTTTCTCTTGATATTGTACCAACGAGGGGATCTTTTGGTTTCTGTTCAGGTGGAGGATTGTAAATACGTCTTTGAAGCCAAACAAATTCAGAGAATGGAAATTCTAGTGCTCTCCACTCTTCAATGGAAGATGAATCCTGTAACCCCCCTCTCATTTCTTGATTACATTACAAGGAGACTTGGGTTGAAGGATCATCTCTGTTGGGAATTCCTCCGTAGATGTGAGCGCATTCTCCTCTCTGTCATTTCGGGTAAGCCTCTAAAATTCTTTCTTTTCAGTAAACCCATCTTGGAGAAACCATTAGCAAACTTGAAATTGCAGATCAATTTCGGGTTTGGTTTCTGTTCTATACACTTAATCACGTTTCGTTATCTGCAGATTCTAAGTTTATGTTCTCTCTTCCTTCTGTCATGGCTACTGCTACAATGTTGCACGTTGTCACTAGTGTGGCACCGTCTCTTGCAGTGGAATACGAAAGCCAGTTATTGGGTATTCTTGGAATCGACAAGGTACCCAGATTTCCTCTTCATCAAACCTCTTTTTCACATTTGAATCTGCCATGTTCATGAAGTTACTTAAATCTGGGTTGATTAATGGATATACAGGACAAAGTAGATGACTGCTCCAAGCTGATCATGGAGTCGGCATGGAGAAGCCATGGGAGCCAATACAACAAGCGCAAGTTTGTTTCCATTCCAGACAGTCCAAACGGAGTAATGGATTTGTCTTTAAGCTCTGATAGCTCAAATGATTCGTGGGCAGTAGCATCATCGGTGTCTTCTTCACCAGAGCCTCTGGCCAAGAAGAGCAGGGTTCAGGATCAGCAACTGCAGAGGCTAAACCATGCAGCTGCAGATTTTCTCAGCATGCCTCCCTAAAGTTATTAAATTCTCTCCTTTTTCTTTCTTAATGGACTTAATAGTCTTTGTAATAATATACAACCCCCGAAATGTGTTTCAAGCAGCAAGTAAATTGCCTACCATCTCTGCAATTTTAAGCCAGTGCCTATTTGACAGGACCATGTGAGCAAGCCCTTAATGTAATCTGTCCTGATTGACATGGGCATGTATGGAGATCTGGAGCAGAGATGGTTGGCATTTTATGCCGGAAGGAAGTTAGAAGATCAACATACCAATGAAGAGCCCTTGATTAAAATTGACCTCTTGATGGACCTATGTACTTAGTTCCTCTCTTTCCCCAACATAATGTCAATTTCAGCAGCTCCCAAGAAACCAAAATCGTTTCTTCTTATTATGGTTCTCTTATTTGGCAATAATTGCAATTGGGTCTTAATTATGCAGTCCGACAACCAACATTTACATGGACAGAAGCAAGTAGCCATGTTCATGTGTGAATTCCTGGGAAAATCAGCGAGAAACATGGTGACAGAGAAAGAGTGACTGAGAACAGTAATACCAAGGTCTGTTGTTTCCATGTGGAGGTAGGAAATGTTGTCGGCCACTGGTAATCTTCAAGGGTTAATGATTCTAGTAAAGGTTTTGGCTTTGACCTCGATGGAAGAGCTTTATAATGACCTCTCAGAACCAACTAATTCAAAATTACACACATCCATAATCACCAAAATTCAAATCCTGTGTGGATTCTTGTAGCTTTCATTTTTCTTCCTATGTAGACTGGTAAGTGGGTCAAATTCCGAGGGCTTGATGATCAAATTCTAAGACACCCACATGAAAGGCTTCCATTTGCATGTGCTCTCCAGCTTTAACACAGGCCTCTCCAGATTTCTTACTAGATTGCTTAATCTAGTAATCTCATATTGGTCAGATTCAATAGTTTTCTCCAACAGTGTTAATGTCAAGATTTGGTTAGAAAACAAGTTAGTGCATTTTGACTGTTGGGACAGAAAGGTTTTGGTCTTAATGTGGCTGTTTTTGGGTAATGGATACCTTAAATATAATGAATTAAAGCATGTCAGACTTATTAGCATTCCTTTTAACACTTTGATTTCGCACATTGCTAGTCTTTTTGTGGAGAATCATTGCAAGAAATGGGAAACAGTAGTTCAGATGTCACAAGAAATCAAAACCTCCCACCAAGTTGTGTGATACGATTGTCCTGCTAGGGGGCACGCGGGGGCCGGGGGCGAGGGAAAGGAATTCAATTTTCCCGAGAAAATAAAAAGGAAAAAGACAACCCAGAAAATAAAAACAGGGGCTAAGCCCCATTACCCACATGGAGAGAAGATCAAAAGAGATTCTGGGTTGATTAGATAAACCAAAAGAAAATTAAGACAAAACGCATAAAAGTGGGAAAAGGAGAAAAGGGAGGAGGAATGTTGAAAATGGGAGACAGTGTCTTTTGATTTTTGGTTTGAGATGGTTAGATTTTGATCTTTGCTTTTGGTGGTTAGGAGTTTAGAGCGTGTAGCAGATTTCAACCAAAAGAGAAAAAAAGAGACAACGATAATATCTCCATTAATGACGATATGAGAGAGGGAAACAGAGTAGTTGGTTCCAGTGAACACTTCAACTTCTTCTCCTATTCTTTTTCTTTTTATTTTTACAGAGAGACAGAGACAGAGACAGAAACAGAGGGAAAGAAAGTCTTCTTTCATGGATTCTGGGGCCGCGTTTTATGTTTGAACTCCAGGGGCAGGGAGGCTAATGCTTTATTACCCTTTTGACCTTCTGGGCATTTACGACTTTAAACAACCTATGAGGTGGGCTTATCCCCTGCAGAAGTAACCACAGTTTACGCAACAAGTCAACTAATGCAGAAGAAAAATATCATGTTTATTAATAGGAGAACAGCAAAAACAGTAACAATTATTAAATAAAATCACAAAATTTCTCTCACATTATCCGATAAATCCTATATTAAAAAGGTCATAATTACATTTTGACCCATATGATTCCCAAATCAAACATCAAATCTTGGGTTGGTATTAATGCAAAAATCAATATAGATGACATTAAATCCTAATGAAATAGGTATAATTAATTTACACACGGTGGCACGTCAAGTTTCAACCATGTCATGGTTTAATGCATGTCAAATAGAGTTAAGAGAATAGTTATACACAAATTAGGGTTAAACAATTGCTTTGATTAGAGGGTTCATGTTAACACCCAAAGAGGCAAGCCAGTCCATCTGTCTTTCCCAATTAATTAACCCAACAACCTCTCATAAACTTGGCGGCTCAAGCTCAATTATTCGTCCCCATAACTCCCATCTTGTGGTCTCACTTTGCATAATTCATTATTGAAATAATCAATCCTAAGGCCTCAGAATTCATAAATCAGTACGTTTACGGTAGAAATACACAATTTTTGAATGTCTGTACATAAATTTGGAACGCACGTGCGAGATGATCAAGCTGTGTTTTAATTTGATAATCTTAATGAATGAAGCAATGAGTTGTATGGACATTGATGGGCTGAACTGGTCCAAATGAAGTCTGGCTGTCTGGATGCTTCTTTCTTAGCATGAACAACCGCTTGTTTTTACCGCAATTTTTCGTAGAGTAGTCAATGTTATGAGCTTACAGATTCGGGTACAATGTTTAATGAAACAGAAAGAGAAAAATGATTAACATATAACAGAAACAGTAGAACTTGGGTGGAAGAGTGATGGAGGCAGCCCCCACAGAGTACAGAGATGAATGACAACTTGAGAGGAAGGAGAGAGCTGGAAGACAGGACATCCATTTATTTCTCAGCAGATGCACATTCCATGCGTGACTGCTATTACTCTGGACGACACGCACACAGCCAAGCCAGTATTTTCTGTTCAGGTTGTGGCTGCAGGCACGAGAATCCATGGAGAAAGAGCATCCGATGGGCTTGTGGGCTGGGCTCCTGTTGTCTCTACTTAAGCTGTCGCCATCTTAGGCAATGCCAAAAAGTAATCACCCCAGCCACTGGCAGGCCATCACATTTAACAGAACCCCACCAGGCCACCGTTCTGTTTTTCTGGGTATGCCTCTGTTGTTTCATGGAGGAGTAGCTGTTAGTGAATGTGAGACAATAATCCATTATTTATAGCCAAGACATACTTCCAGGATCCGTACACGTGGTCCATTTGGGCTTTACAGATAATCCGTGGTCCAAATCTCATGATTCTTTCGTTAATTCAAATCAGAGATTTATAAATTTTTCTGGGTGAGTGAAAAGAGAGAAAACGAGAAGAATAAGATAACCCAGGCAGAAGGCGGTCCTGGTGTGAAGTAAAAGGGTTTGCAGTTGCTGATGCAGCCGAGAAAGAAACGTTTAGGCCTCAAGTTCCCCTGTTTATACAGAGAGAAAGGGACATTGCTGCGTTTGGGTGTCGCCAGGCTTTAGGGCTATTGCCCTGTAACTCCTTAAATATTGGCGGCAACCAACAGACTACGTAGGCCATATCTATATCTAATAGGGCAGCCTAGAATCTGAAACGCCTATAAGATCTTTCACAGAATTTGATTTGTCCGTTGGATTTATAGCACCAGGACGAAACTGCTGGGTTTTGGTAGCATTTGGTCAGCCAGGTCCCAGGGTAAGGTGTCCTAATTGAAATCTCCAAGTTTTCACAGAATTCACATTTCTTCTTTGATTTGCTCGTTCTGATATGATATTACAGCGAGGCGGCACTACTCTTTGTGTCTTACATTGTATGTTTCCGAATGTCTTAAAATATATTTTCCAATTCTTAAAAACAGTGTATGAAAATTACCCACTTTGCAAACTAATTGATTTTATTCGTACTGAAGACAGGGATGTAAGAAAATCTATGTAAAAGAGAGAAGCTTTTGAAATAGATCTAACAGCACCTTCTGTTGTTTAATAGCATTTGTAACACAAGGTGGGGCATGCAAAAGACTAGGTGATTTATATTTGGATGAGTTCTCCTTTTATAATGGTTTTCCAAAATGTACATTGCTGTTTTTATTGAGTAGACTGGAGTTTCTATAAGCAAGAAGGAGGTCCAGCAGAGCCAAGCTACCACAAACACAACCCACAAAGCACAAACTGAGCCACTTTTATGTAAAAGGCAAAATGGAGTCCAGATTCAATTATCAGATTCTGACCTCCCACTTTAGGGTTAAAAACCCTAAAACAAACAATATTTATAGCATGATAATGTGAAACAGCAGATGGCAATTAAATATAAAGAAACAGGCAAAAAAACTGCATAAAATATGGGCAGGATGCACTCCATTTGCATGAAGATACCGTGTCCGTGGTAGGCCGACCTATGAAATGGGATGGGCATCTGCTGAAACTTGTTAAGGATAGTGCCTACAGGCCTTTTGTTTCGTTAACAGGATCTGGGCCTGTTAGTGAGGAACAGGTTCTTGCGTAGCGTGGATCCCCGAGTGGCGAGTGGAGATCCTTGCACGTTGTTCCAGTTGTCTCATGCAAGATTCCTAAGCACTAGCTGAACAGCACTACGCAACTTGCATGGATTAAGTCCATGATTGAAGTTTCTGAGGCCCTTATCTCTTGGGTTGTTATGGGAGCGTGCATCATATTTGAAAAACCACACCCTCAAACCAACTCTTCAGACAGCTTAAAATGGGGAGGGACACACAGATTCCTTATCTTGAACCATACATGACAAAACATGACAGAGCAATATGATATCTGACTAGACTACCCATCTCATATGTCAAGGCTCTGAAATCACTGTCATAGGTTTTTCCAATTACTCCAACTTTTAATCACCCATTTTCATGTGGCTTGTGAGCTAACAACACTTAGGTTTTGATTTCATATAGGACATGTAATATACAGGGTACATAGTAGCTAGAATGTGTTTGGATGATCATCCAAAAGTCAAGTAAGTTGTGTGGTCTTTCTTTATTACTAGTATATATACCCCATTTACAAGAGCCAGATTATGTTGGAATCAAAGGATTCGACGGGGAAGATCCTTTCATCTATGCGGACATGTAAGAGAAGATTTATGAAATTACCAACCCAATAGCGTCGGTTGCTATTGTCACTCTCAGTCATGCATTAGTGGAAATGCTCACCTATATATATATATATATTAATTTTAATTATTTAATTTTAAAATAAATAAATTAATAAAAAATATAATATTTTTTAAATTATAAAAATATATTAATTTTCAATTTTTAAATTTAATTTATGTAAAAAAATTTAAATGACGATTGTTAATGATTATGATCTAAAATGTTCAATAACTATTAAGAAAGAGTACTTTAAATGAGTACTTTTTATAATTATTTTTTTATCAAGATTTTAAATATCACTATCTAAGTGATATTTTTTTAATTGTTTTAAAAGATTTTTTTATCACAAAAAAATTTATTTTATTGTAACGTGACTGTGTAAGATTTATCTCTGACCATCAAAACGACAACCAAAACCTAACCTTCCCACTGAGGAACCGAAAATGGAAAGAAAATCTTTGAGGTTGGACCTCAAAAATGTCAGGAAATAAAAACCGAGGCTCCCTTAATGGGAACTTCTGATTGAAAAATCATCCTCCGAGTTACCCTACTCTTTCAATAGTTATCTGGGTTTCCTCTTTTCACGATAATATTAACAGTTGTGTATATAAATATGATATGTATATGACTTTTACTCATGTAATTATTTAAATACTTTTTAAAAATTTTATCAAAATAAATAAAATATATTTTTCATATCAAATTTTATAAGAATATCTAAAATATAAATATCTTAATAGAATAAAAAAATATTTTATTTATTTTAATAGTATTTAAAAAAATGTTAGAGTAATTATACAAATAAAAATTATATGTATATTATTTGAATGTACAAAACTGTTAATATTAATAAAAATTATAAACAGAAGTCACAAATTAAAAATTTAATAAAAATATAAATATCAAATAAAATATGATATTTTTTCAATTTTTGATTTGAAATTATAAATAAAATATAAATTTTTAATATAATTAAATTTTTTTTATTACCAATATTTGTACCCATTACAAGATTCGGATCACATGGGATTCGGAGGATTTCACCCTCAAGATCCTTTCATCTATGGAGACATGAAAGAGAAGAGAAGATTTAGTGCTATACCGACTCTCACTCGGACATTAGTGGAATGTCCACTTGAAAATGGCTTTATGTATTTATATGTATATGAATCCAATCAGTTTTATGTGACATAGATTTTTGGGTTCTCCTTTCGTTTTATATTGAAGGCGGCTGCTCCATTTTCCATAGAAAAATCCAAAAGCTTGAGTATTTTCCATGCCCTTATTTACAAGGCAGATTATTGTAATGTTATTTATTTGATTTAATTGAGTTTATATTATTTTAAAATATATTCATAAATTAATATGTATATATTTAATTATGAATAATTCAAGCTTTTAAATCTTATCTCATTTTAAAACCATAATTTGAAGATTATTGTTTTACTAAATAATGTGTAATATTTTTTTCCTATACTTAGTAACTATATTTGTAATCACCAAACAGTTTTAAAACGTAAACTATTACAATGTCACATAAATCAACACAATGTAAAGTTTTATTCAAATAAAATTTGATATCAACATACATAAATTAATCAATTAATTTATATATTAGATATACGTGAGGAATAGAGCAACGATTTTTGATTCCTAAAGCTGTAGTTGATGGTGGATTATCATGCTGTTAATAGCTTAATTACGAAGGTTAATGAGTAGTGGAATTTGCAATTTTGATGAGGCAGCAAGGTCCGAAAAGGCCGGAGCGTGGGCCCCACCATATGTGTTATGGGCGCGTGGTTGAAGGAGCCAAAATTTGATAAGTGAATGGTGTTGTGGGCTGACAAAAGCGGAGGTAATGGGGAAGATACTCTTCGTGACATGACACAACACGTGCTGATCCGAATCTTTTGAATTGCACAACCAAAAGGCCTGTCGTCTTTCTCGTCTTATTCTTATTTGCTTAGGGGGAGAATCTTCAAGATTCCAAGAGGTTGTGGGTAGATGTGACTGCCACCAATCCGACCAGTGAGGTTAGGTTTAAGTTGCGAGCCCCTCGGTTCTCTTGCTTTACCTACTTAATGAATAGGCAATTTAAAAAGATGTACTCAGAATCTACCCTTGAATTGCAAGTGACTTTCGGTTTTAGCATGTGATTAATGGAGGAGGATGGGAATTGGGTATCAGCAATAATAATTAACAATTGAAATACATAGGCCATATCTTTTTCTTTCTCTTTTTTTTTTTCAAGTGTTATTTGCTTCAGATTTTTTATGAGTTTTTCTTTGCCTAAATAATGCTAAAAACTTGCAAATTAAAATAAAATGCTGTATGTTTATTATAAAAAATAATTATATATTGCACGATTTTTATAGACTCCATTTGTAAAAATTGTTGATGCTTGCTCATCACATTTATATGGAAAAATATCATCGACGGTTTTTAAATTGTTGTACTTATTTAACTTTAATTTTAAAACAATATTTTAAAATAAGAATTGGGTTTTATCAAACATTCTTCATATTTGAATAATTTTTAAATATTTTCTTACTTGTTCATATATATATAACATGAAAATACTATGTTTAACTAAGAGCAAGAACCTAAAAAGTAAAAGAAAAACTTCAATGCTCAAATCAATTTATTTATTATAAATGAGTCATAAAAAGAATAAGACGTACCTAAGGCTTTTTTTAGGTAGCCTTGTTGTGGATAAACAAAGAAGTATCTCGTCTTTTGTAGCAAATAGTAGTGTTAGGTATCCTTTTACTCAAAGTGAATTTGTAGGAATAGGTTAAGGAAAACGGATAGGCAGTGGTTGAATGGGTCTTTTCTGAGATTCCTTATTGTTATGGGTTGAGCTGGCTAGGTAACTTGGTAGGTCTACTAACGCTAGTTCAGTGGTATTCTTGGTTCAATGTGATGAGGAGCTGTGAGTAGTTTGCCAATTTGGATGCCATGTAGATAAATACTAAATATTACGTACATCACTTGCCCTCCTCACAAAACTAGCTTGGATGGCTAGGCTAGCTTGTGGCCAAGTTGGTTGTTGAGCAGCGTTTTAACAGTGCATTTTCCAAAATAAGGTTGGGTGAATTTTTTGCTTGATTTAAAAACTTCGGCTTGAATAACTTGGTTAGAGAACTGAGGGCTTGAGCATCTCAATCCTTGGCTTGAATACCTTAATTTGAGAACTATGGTGATTATCATGAGATTTTGAAATTTTTGTAAGTGTGGAGTCAATATGCCACGTGTAATGGTTCCTTAGTAATGGTGACATCCTTTGCGTATGTGGCAGTGTAATGAAAGATGGTGACATTGTATGTGCCACATGGGGACTATCAAAAACTGCATCAGTGACATTTGACTAGCCAAAACGATGGTGTGCAATATTTGAATATACCACTTCGTGCATTAGGTTATAATGATAACTGTGAGAGGTCATGTAGTAGTCATGCATTGGTGGCATCAAAAGAGCATGCCTTAGCGCTGCTTAAATGCTTATTTGAAATCATTTCACCTTGTTGCCTTTCTTTTTCTTCAAGATCCTCTCAAGAATTCACGTTTGACTTAACTTTCTTTTGCTTTAAATTTATCCTTTTTTTAATGATCTTTTGTAGGAATTTTTGCAATCTTTGATCGATTTTACAATTGATGTTGATTTTTACTATAGGTAAGGTTTTGGCTTCATGACCTCTTCGTTCTTGATTTTTTGTTCTTCATCTTTCTTATCCTTTTTTTTTAGGTTATGCTATCCACATTTCTAGATTTCTTGGTCTAGGATTTATGTAAATAATACTTGATTTTTGTTTTTTTACTGCTTTGGATCCCAAAAGTGCTACTTGCAGCATCATTACTTAGAGAAAGCTAGAAAAACTTAAGAAAAAACATAAAATATTCCCTCACATAGAATTAGTAATTGCTTGGCCTTACAACTCGCATTGGATTCTTACAACAAAATGTGTATGTGTATGTGTATGAAGGCTTATTAAAGCTCAAGCTTAAGCTTCTTATGTTGTTCATCTAAACTAAAATATAGCACCAGATGAACCTTAGTACTAGTCGTACCAAGTTTACCCTTAACAGTTGGAGGTATATCATTGCTATTATGATAGTGCTATAGGAGCTTGTTTTGGATGATTTTTTTCATTAGGCTATTTTTTAATCTCTATACAAAAAACACTCAAGTATGAGAGAAAACAATTTGAGTTGGTGGTACATTAGCCTAGGCTAGTAGTCTTACCATTTTTCCAGGAAAAAAAATTTCAAGTTTTGTTAAGAGATCAAAATTTGGATACTTCTATTTATCATGGAGGTGTATGAACCAAAACACCTAGATTTGAGGAACATCTCCTCAAGATGCTTATGATAAAAAAATAAAAAAGATGTGTACTTATTATATCAATGTATACCAGACCTTTGAGGAAGAGGTTGGATTAAGAATGGTGAAAAATTACCTTAAAAAGGAAAGTTTATGATTTTTGTATAAAGAAATTGTAGATAGCTTGGGCTTTTATATTAGGAGTCCTTCCCATGTTCGATCTTAGGAACCTTATAGGAATCTTAAGATCTAATCTTCATGGGGCTTCCTCACTAGGTGTCCTACATATGTCATTAAGGGCCACCTATTAAGAGCCTTACCATTCATTTTGCCATCTCAAATTATTAACCTTACAGCTAAGGGTCCTATGCATGTCATCAAGGACCCCTTATTAGGAGCCCTACTATTTATTTTGCCACCTCAAATTATCGACCTTGCAGTTCGACCTTACATTCTTTAGCATTGAATTTTAGTCATACTTCAAATTAAGCAATCTAGTCTAATCTTGATGGTAAGGTTTTCTTACTTGTGTTTTTCTTCTAAGTTTATGTTGTGATATTGACGCTATCACTCTGATTTTTTGATAAAGTGTCTGATACAAAAAAGGGGCCAGACTTGTTTTTTTGCTTACATTTATGTTTTTAGTTTTTGTTATTGATTACATTTTTTTGTTTAAAGACATTATATGACATGTTATCTAGAGGACTATAACTATTTGGCCACTATATAGGGCTAAGTGAAAGGGGTTTTGTAAGTTAAGGCTCGACCTCCAAACCTTGAGCTGGAAGGTTCTAGCCCATTGTAGTTGAGTAAGTTATTATGATGCCAACAACAAGAAAAAGAACTAGTGGAGATGCCATTGCCATTGATATTACCGTTAAGAAGTAAAAAGCCATCAGTGACGACCCATGCATTGATGAAGGCCACTGCAACTATTATTGATGTCAACCTTACAAACAAGGAGGTTGAAATAATGGCTAATTGGGCCTCGCCAAATTAAGCAAATCAGAGCTCTCTCAATGTAGTACTAGAGTAGTCCCTATCACCATTATCCTAATAGTGTTTCAACATCTTGGATGGCTTATACTCTCTTTCATCAAATAATCCTTCAGAGGAATCAAGAGAAGTTAGAGGTGACTTGACAATTCTATCATAATAATAGTTTTTTTCAATAAAAGTACTATCTAATGATATACTTAATTTTTTCAATTTATATATAAATTTAATCCTAAATTTTTCTAGTATATCTTCTCTAGCCAATTCTTTATGCATGTTAGGGAATATGAAGCATAACGACCAAAGTTATTTGTTTTTCTCAAGTGAAAATAAGTTCCACATTGGCCTTCGCAACCACTTTAGAATGACATTCATTTTTCATTTCAGTTTCTTATCCATCATTAACTTCATGATGAGTTTTGAACAAAAAGTTATCATATAAGATATCAAAAATGACACATATGTCATACCATAAGCCTTAAACTTTTCTGAATCATATTGTTTTCACTTGCGGTTGTGATAATTTCTTTTTCCTTAATAAAACTTACCTTTACTTTTTTATTTGATTTCTTTTGGAAACCTACAATTTTGAGCATAATACTTTAGTTTGCTGTAAACAAAACAACACTATGTTACCTTGTTGTTCTTTGATCTCTTGAATTTCCTTATACTTTTTTTATGATCTAAATTATTTTTTCTGTTCTTATTAAGAGAGTTTTAGGCTTATTCACGATATCGAACTTAGAAATGTCAACATAAGAATCATTATTTTTATTTTTACCCTTGATTCTTCTTCTATGTAATGATACTTCTAAATTTGTTCTAAAGAAAAATCTTCGAAAGTTTGAAGAATTTTCTATATTTCAACTCTCTAAGTTAATGGTACTTAGAAATGCCTTAGGAAAATTTTGCTTAGAGATGCCTCAAGAAGTTCAACTTCTACAACCATTGCAATCATTCGTAACTTATGCACTTAGGGAAAAACATTGTTACGCAATCATTTTAAAATCAAGATATTTTCTAGATAAAAAATTTATTAGTACTTTCTTTTGGCTTTGTGTTTAAGTCAAGTGCATTATAAATCTCCTTTATAAATGAGAATATCAATTTGAAGATTATATACAAAGTTAATAAGGTGTTAAGATTATATCGATGACATATGAGTTCGTCTTCCCAACATGTCTTTTGCTTAGCCTTCACTTCCACAGTGTCATTGTCAATCAATTCTAAAGTCAGCTTTAAACTTGGATTGAATACATAAAAGATCTTAAGAGTAGTTTTTAGGATTTTGTATTCTTCTTGCTAGTAAGCGAAGTTGTTCAAATTCCCAATTTCACCAAGTCTTGGTCATGAGTATGACAGTGGCAATAGTGGTTGTAGTATATATGATTAATACTTTAATATAATTAAAAATATAATATATGGAGACTTGAAACATGTATAGTATATTTTTTCTTAAAACATTTTGTTACCCATTCTCGGATAAGATTGCTTATTAGTTTAACTAGTAAATAGCTTTTAAAATATGATAAGTTATTTTTAAATTTTCAAAAAGTAATAATAATAATTCACGAATTAGAAAGAAATAACATTTTATTTATGGAAAAGCAAAAAATCAAGTATGTACACACACACACACACACACACACACACACACACACACACACACACACACACACACATATATATATATATATATATAAAACTTATATAAACGACTTTATAAAGAGGTTGATGCTTACTCGTTGCCTTCGTGAAGGGAAAAAAATCATTGCATTCGTTCTAATTTAAAATTTAAAACAATTTAAAATATTTTTCAAGTGATAGTTGTATGTTTTCTGAAATAATATGAACAATATCTAACTGTATTAGCTAATATTATAGTTGTGATTTAGTCAAAAATGAAGGTTTTAAGCTAGTCAAAAGTGTGACTTTGAGCAAAATCAAGTTTAAATAGGACTTTACTAATCCCAGTTTGTTGAAAGAGTAACTTTAAGTAGAATCCAAAGTTTGACTAGGTAAGAGCTAAATTGTTGATCCAAAAAGAAGCTTTAAGTATAGCTATGTTTAACTAGGACTCTTATAAAGAAAATTGAAGAGCATAGGAAGAAAGAAGTAAAACTATGTTTAACTAGGACTCTTAGAAAGCATAGGGAGAAAGGAGGACCCTAAGAGAGATCTCTTTAGTGTTTAAATTAGTGACTCGATCCATTAAGAATTAGAAAGAAAAAGAGTTGTCTAAAGTTTCATGCACTTATCCTCTATTTTTATATTTCTGTCCCCATCTATGACCTCTCTTGACAAGAGTTTATTTTGACATTTGTGACAAATTATGAGTTTTAATAAAAAATCGTTGTCTTTTTCATTAATAGGCTTAACATTCCTCGCGTATCATGGGGCTTTAATTTTTCAACTACTTTTCTCTCAAGAGGTGCATTTAGCATATTGATTGAATGTGACTATTACTGGGCCATTAGATTATGCCTTGCTCTTATTGTTAAGCTTTTTGGGTCTTTTTCATCATGAAAATTTCTTTGAGGTTATTTGCTCTGATGGTGTTATTTTCTTTGTAAGACTTGCTTTTGAAATGGTTTACTTTTAAAGGTAAGATAACTTCGTATATTTATATTTAAAGTTCTCATTTTCCTTTTTTTCTCACTAATAGTTGGCTTTATGATAACAAGGGTTTTTAGGTCCACTTTTTAGTATTATAACCTAGAGGCTTCTACAGGATCATGAGGTCACCACTTTGGCTAAGAAACTTCCATCTTGACTAGGATTTTCTTTTTGATTTTTATATGTTGTTTTTAAGACTTGTTCTTCTTCTTTAATGTGAACATTTTCAACTTTGGAGGCTTTTATGGTAGGATTTTTTTTTTTATCACATAATTATAGTATTGTTTTAGATTTTGAAATTATATGTCCTTAAAATGTCCGTTCCATCAAAGTTTTTTAAGAAAAAGGTCATTGGTTGTATTATCTTGGTGATCATTTTAATTTTAGGGCTAATTTCCTTCTCACTTTAGTTGAGGTTGATATTCTGCTTACCTAAGGATGAGATCTCTGACCTTGATACTTTCCATTTGAGAGCAATTACTTGGATATTCACTCTTTTTTATCATTTAATAATGAGATCGAGGTAAGCTTATAAGTTTTTATCATTTTTATTTTTTTCAAACTTCTTCTTCCAAAGTAAAGAAGGTTAATTTTGACTAGCATCATAACTCTAATTTCAAAAGGTAATGCATACATGGTTTCTTTCCTAACAACTTTTAAAGTTATTTTGTAAGCCCAAAATATACTTACGAGTTCTTTAATTCATTTTCCCTTGGCTTCATTTAGTATGATCTTTATAGATGTAGAGATTATTGTATTAATTACCTCTATTTAGCCATTTGCTTATGGCTGCTCCCTTAAGGTAAATTATCACACAATCTTGAACTTTTTACAATTTGATGTAAACTTTTCTATCATAAATTAGGTGGTGAGGAGCCAATGGAGCCCACCTTCTTTTGCTTGTTGTCATCATCTGCCTTTGTGTTTCTTTTGCTTTATTCAACAACTAGATAAAGTTTTCTTTTCTCTTTTCCTTTTTCATTGACATGAAGAATGAAAAAACCCTTAAGCCATCCATAACTATGGCCATTACCATCTATTGTAGGTTTCTAACTTGCAAGGCCTCTTCCTTGCATCTTCAAATATTTGCACATAGGGTTTTTGTTTGTTGTTGTTCAATGATCATGAAGTGATCATTGGAATCCTTTTGTGCTATGCTTATAATTGAATGATTAAGAAATAACTTGGTAAGATATTCAAATGAAGAGATGGAATTAGAAGGTAGCTTGGTATACTAAACTTGAGATGCTCTTCCTAGAGCTGTTCTACACAAAATAGCATATGATGTTGCCTAAACCATCAACTTTATTCTGATTTGTCAAGGTGGTTCTCTAAGTTTTCAACCCCATCATATGGCTTAATCTGAATGGAACTTAAACTTGCTCTAAAATGGCTATTTTAAGATGTTTACAGTGACGGACAGATCCACATCAACATTTTACTTATCGAGCTAGTCTATCATAGCTCTCTCTTGGACTCCCCTCTTGACCACATCGATCTTTTTGGTTCATTTGGATGATGATCCACATTATGTCTTGGTTATTGCTTGTTTTTTTTTTGTGACAGGAGTTGAAAATGAGCACATAAATAGCTTTAACTTCTTGGTCATTCTACTTAGCGTCAAGCTTATGTTGGCCTTAGTTTTTTCACACCTATTAAGGTGGGTAATGTTGACCATTTTGGCCATGACGTACAACACGATTGGCCAAGGATAACATTTGTTATTGTGCAATCACTAATAATAGTATGTTATATAGGGAATAAGTCATGAGCTATGGCATTTTCATCAACTTGAGGATTTGACCCTAAGACTTTGATATAAATTGAACTCTTAGGAAAATTGAATAGTAAGGGAAACTCTAAAGAATATATTTATGAAACTTTAACTTTGTAATTTGATCTATTGAAAATCTAAAAAAAAAAAATAAGATAAATATTATTTAAAACTCTAAATGATATTCTTTCTCCTAATTGTTATTTTGACTTTTAAACATCTCTAAACAAATCTTGATTGATAAAAAATGGTCAAATTGATTTTTTTTCAAAAAATTCAAAAATTAAAGATATTCAAATTAGGGATTTTGTACTACCAATTTTTACTCAAATTTTTTTTTATAAATGTAAAGAAATATTCAAATTATCATTGCAAAAACAAAAAAGGAGGTTTTCGAATACTAAAAATATTTTTTGAAGAATTTTTTATTCTAAAAAGTTTAAAAAACTTATAATAAACAGTTCTTAAGTTGAAAATTATTCTAAATTTAGGGATTAACTCCAATGAAATGTAAAATTTATTTGAGTTATTTTTTAAGTATTTAAACAATGATAATATGCTTAATTTTCTATAATATTTGAGTCAATGTTCAATTTGACTATTTTTCATCAATTAAGTTTTACTTGAAGACATTTTAAAGTTTAAAGTAAAGGTTAAGAGAGAAAATATTTTTTAGGATTAATTACATCAAGGGAGATGCATTTTACTTACTGTCTCAAATCGAGACCTGTAAAAAATGTATATATCTGAGACTTATATTTTTGTTATATTCTCAATGTGAAATTTTCATCTATAATTTTTGTTAATATTAGTGGTTTTATGCACACACGTAACATATATGTGACTTTTACTTGTAATTATCTCAATATCCTTTTAGAACATTATTAAAATGAACAAAATATTTTTTCTTCGCATCAAATTTAGTAAGAACATGCAAAATATAAAATATTTAAAAAGAATGAAAATAAGAAAATATTTTGTTTATTTTCATAGCATTTTAAAGGGATATTGTGATAATTATACAAGTAAAAAGCACATGTACATTTTGTATGTTGCAAAACTGTTAATAACAAAAATTATAAATGAAAGTTTCGTGTTAAAAATTTAACAAAAATATAAATTTTAAATAAATGTAATTTTTTTGTAAGTCTAGATTTGAGAATATAAATAATATACTAATGTTCTTTATGTAATTAATTTTATTTTAAAAAAATTTTAAATTATATATTTTCAAAAAATTATTTAAAATATTTGCATATTTATGCCCAATTGAATGGGTGCATTCCTTATTTTTTAATCTTTTAAGATGAGGATTTATTGCAATCTTTACTACTAGATTATGAGTTGAAATGAAAGTTCATTATCTTTCTCCTTAATAAGTTTGATAACTCCACTGGCATTCATGAGAATGGATGAATTCATTTAGTAGGCAGTGAGTTTGTTTTGTTCACAACTTAAACATATAAAATCAGTAAATGTTATTTAAAAATTTATTAATTTTTTACAATTATTTTCACTAAAATTCAATTTAGATAAAATCAATACATGAATGTTTGTTTAAAGATGTTTTAAAAGTTAAGATTTGTTTAGAAAGAAATCATAAAATTAAAGGTTTAAAATAATATTTACTTAAAATTTTATTATAATAACAATAACTTATTTGTACAGGTGTTGACCATTTGATTGGGTTTTTTTTTTCAATATATGTGATTTTGAATGTATAAATTTCATGACATTATAAAATGAAATACAATTTAATGCAATTTATTTAGTTTATTAATGTGCTTTGAAAATAAATATCAAAACATCAACCGATTATTAATTACAAATTTTCAAACATCAAATGTAATTAATTTAAGTTCTAAAATTTATAATAAGATAAAAAAGTGACCATGTCAACCAAATTGGCAATCATTTTTTTTTTAAAAAAAGACTTTTTCAGATGACGATAATGAAAAAAAAAACCTTTAACTTTTAAGCTTTTTATATAAATATGGTGGCTTTGATTTCAAATGGATTTTATTTATTTTTTTAAAAAAATTAAAAGCAATTTGTAATATTTAAATTATTACAAATTATTAATATAAAAATTTATTTTATTGAATTTAACATCATTAAGTTTAACCGATCTTCAAATTTTAATTATTTTTGTAGACATCCCTCTTTACTTTGTTTTCAGTGTCTGAAAGATACATGGGTAACCAGCAAAAGTGAAATAAAAACCCTGGCGTCGCAAGTGGCTAAGGAAGCTTTCCAGACCCGGCAATGACAGAACACGCACTGACAAAGATAGAGATACAGAGGACAACCACCTCTGCACTGTAAGGAAACATACGTGTCGCTGACGTGCCATCTGTTTCCTCTCTGGAGGGCCGATTTGGGAATTGGCACTATGTTAATTAATTACGAATGTTGATCTCAATCTTAGTCATCAGTGCTAACCAAATCCACCCAATTACCAATCTTATCGCTTTTGATCATCAAGACCAGATGACGACCGTGTGATCATGAATCCAGCTATCGTGGGAGTGGGACCCTCCGCCGCCTACCCATGTTGCCAAATAGGGCCTCTTAGTATAGGAGAGGGGGATGGGCGGTCAAATATCTAATATCTAATACGTTAGCATAAAGCTGAGAAACGTTTCGGTAGGGAAGCCATTGTGTGGTGCCTGGGGCCAATTTGGTCGCACCGTTCCATGATTTATTTTGATAAAAAGTGTACAAAAATCAAGGTCTATTTCTGTCATATTCTCTGCCTTCCGACATTGAAGCGATGAATCATATTTCACTAATCAGCCTGGCTGCCACCACAAAATCATCGGAGTTAGGAGAGTGTACTGTCAGATCGGATCCAGACAAGTTTTTTATTTTTATAAATTCAGATTAATTTTTTTAAATTAGACACTATAAATTATGATTATCATCAATCATACTGTACTCTACTCTCGATAATTTATGATCTGACGGCTCAGGCGTTGGTACGTTGTTCAATTACAATGTTCGAGAAACAAGCAACCAAGGGTAAAATGGTAAGTTTGATGGTCCTACGAAATTTAAACACGAGACGGCGCGTAGGAAACCGTGAGTGGTGTCCGTTCACGGACAAAGCTCCCAACTACACAACTAAAAAAGAAATGGAAGTAAATTCATTGTAATTAAACAAACAGATAATTTTAGAAAGAAGGCATGTCTGTTTGTTGAAATTCGAATTTTGAATGAAAAATTTTTTTTAAAAAAATATGTTTAAATTAAATTAAATTTTTATTAAAAAATTATATTAATTAATAATAATTTTTAAAAAATATATATTCACTTTAAAAAAAGAAAGTTGCCATTGAGCAAAATTTGAGTTAAGAGTAAAATAAACATCTAAAAAATAAAACATATTTAAAATGAAAATTAATTTTAAAAATTATTTTAATTAATAATGATTTATGAAAAATAAGATTAGGTATTTAAAAGAATTGAAACTGTAAAAATGACATGGTTCTATTTTATAAAATATTTTAATTTCCCCTCATTATTATAGCTTAAATTCCATAAATTTAATTTAATTATAACCGATCAGTTAAAAGTTTAGGTGAATTTTGATGTCTAAAATTAATTCAAAAAAAAAAGGAGAGGGAGTATGCGCTCAAGAGTTTAAATAACTTTTATCAAATAAAAACAAAGATAGTGGGGTTCCACGAAGGGCCTATATAAGCAGCCCATTCAGTTATGTTTTGGCAGTAAGAGAGATCTAAGCAGGAGGGCAGAGCGTGAGGGAGTTGAGGCAGAGAGGAAAAACTCAGAAAATGGGCGGGTGGGCTATAGCAGTGCATGGCGGTGCTGGTGTGGACCCAAATCTCCCAGAGGAGCGACAAGAGGAGGCCAAGAAACTCCTCGCTCGGTGCCTCAGTATAGGAATCTCTGCCCTTCGCTCTAATCGCCCTGCCATTGATGTCGTTGAACTCGTTGTATGTTACTTGCTCTTTTCCTTTTCTTCTTTCCGCTCTTACCATGTTTTTCTACTGCCCTTCTTTATCTTTTCGTTTTGTATTTTATATCAATGTTTTTGTTGCCATATGGAGAAAACAAGAGATGAAGAGATCTTTTTAACTACTATTTAATCATTCGTTTGAATTTCTTCCATTTTTTGCTCTGTCAAAAAGTTCCGATGTCATTGCCTTTGTCTTTTCATTTTGTTTCTCCTTTTTCATCTCTTTTCTTTTCACGCGAATTCAGTGGATTGCACGTTCTTTTTCTGTTGAGGAACAGATATGTTTACGGTGGCCGGGCTCATTGATTGTGGGTTTGTGGTTGTGATTTCAACGCAGGTGAGAGAACTGGAAACCGATCCTTTGTTCAACTCCGGTCGGGGGTCTGCCCTGACGGAGAAAGGAACGGTGGAGATGGAAGCGAGCATCATGGACGGGCCTAAGAGGAGATGCGGGGCCGTGTCCGGCTTAACCACTGTTAAAAACCCGATCTCTCTTGCTCGCCTTGTCATGGACAAGTCTCCCCATTCCTACCTCGCCTTCTCCGGTGCCGAGGAATTCGCCAGGCAGCAGGTCTTTACTAATTTGCCCGAAATTCTTTCTTTAACTCTCCAACAAGAAAAAACAAGAAAAATGAAAATAATTGGTCCGTCAAATTTCTCTTACATCACGTGCAAAAAATCTAGACTTTGGCGCCAAATTGCACGTGCATGCAGACATCAACTTTAACCAGATTACTCACCTCCAGTTTTTGTTTTTTCATTTAATTTATCAATATTTTAAAGAGTTCGGTTTTGTTTTTTATTCTGAATTTCAGGGAGTCGATTTAGTGGACAACGAATACTTCATTACTGAAGAAAACATAGGGATGCTCAAGTTGGCAAAAGAAGCCAACTCCATCTTGGTAAGTTGAATCATCGTCACCATTGATGACTTTTTTCCGCTTACTGTTGGGGCCACGAGATAAGCTGTCATATTTCTTTCTTTCTTTGATCAGTTTGACTACAGAATCCCAGCCGTCGGATTGGGTACATGCAGGCCCAAGGACAGCCCCTTGCAGATGAACGGGCTGCCAATCAGCGTCTACGCGCCGGAGACAGTGGGCTGCGTGGTGGTTGACAGGGAGGGCCGGTGCGCGGCGGCTACGTCCACCGGTGGGCTGATGAACAAGATGACTGGTCGCATAGGCGACTCCCCGCTGATAGGCTCTGGGACCTATGCGTGCGAGTTGTGTGGGGTGTCCTGCACTGGCGAAGGGGAAGCCATCATTCGGGGGACCCTGGCGCGGGAGGTGGCGGCGGTGATGGAGTACAAAGGGCTGGGCCTGCAGGAGGCTGTGGATTACGTGATAAAAGAAAGGCTCGACGAAGGGAAGGCGGGGCTGATTGCGGTGTCGAAGAATGGGGAAGTGGCTTGTGGGTTCAATACCACCGGCATGTTCAGGGGCTGCGCCACCGAGGAAGGGTTCATGGAGGTCAGCATTTGGGACTGAATAAAAATCATTAAGTATTAACTTAGGCAGTGGTTCAATGGGTAGTAGTAGTGCAGGGTTTGCCACTATGGTTACTTAGTGCTAATCGAGATTTCCTTCTCTCTATAATTTGCCAAGATCGTTGTTCAAAATAATGATACTTTATCCTCAGAAGTTGCCGTTTTTATCTAATAAAGATGGTGGCTTTTGTCAATCTTCTTTGATCGGCACTGCTTTTATTACCTTTCTTAATGGAAATTCAACATTTCCATCCTTCACAAATTTTATGAAACTGATTATTTTCTTTCTCTGCAACAAAAAGATGAAGATATAAACTCCCCAGTCAGTCTAGCCTCTGCCTATTTGGTGTTGCCACTTCCGGAAATTGAATCCTTTGCAGATCCAAGGGTTTTTGCCACAGCATCAGCTGCAGCAAGCAGAGACCCTTTGCCATTGCCAGAATTAATCTGTTCGGTAGTCAGATGAACAATTTCCACCTTTTGCTTTGTGGGTTCTTTGTCCTCTCCCGCAGGTGATCTGTAATCTACTGTCTCCACCTTGGTTTCTATGGCTCCTTCTTCATTAATTTCTTCAGTTCCCTGTCCAACAGAGACTAGAAGTCAGCACCCATACAAATAAATCTACACAATCTAACAAAATGCAGAGTTTCTACTTTTGACATGTTCATATTGTCACAATTGGATGCTCTCAAACAATCAAACTGTGTCTTTAAACCCCTGGTGGTATGTTATACAAACCCAAAATTTATAGAAGCCCATCTCGACAGGGCTGCAGGCTGAACAGTGGACACGTTTGGCATGAGGTGGCGACTCTCTCGCATTTGGCATGAGGTGGCGACTCTCTCGCATTTGGTATGAGGTGGCTACCCTCCTGCGCGTCCACGTATCCTGTAAGCCTCACTTGTAGATTAGAATAACACAAACGGCACACAATTTAGAGAACCACCCAAGGTGCTTTTAGCTAGAACATAAAAGATTCATCCAACAATTTGATTTATTACAACACCATGTTAGAATACAAAAGGGAGATCATAAAGCCTAAGAGGCAATTTATCTCAATACCGAGTCATTTAATGTCCAAAATGATTATTCTGTAGGATAATGTCAAGACAATTTCTTGAGTTATTTATCTCCAAGACATTCAAAATTGGGTGTAAGATAGACTAGATTATAACTTGAGGAAAACAAACTCTTCTAGGGCTGGTATCTCCCCAATTTTCTTTAATGCTTCTCTGCTGGGTTCCTCATCAACACCAATGGTCATTACGGCCTGCTTTCGTGGAGCAATCCTTCCAACACTCATGAAGTTGACATTCACATTCTCCTCACCAAGGATGGTTCCCACCTTTCCAATGATACCAGGTTCATCAACCTGCCTACACAGTATGAGGCTGCCTTCCAAGCTCACATCAACACCAAAGGATCCTACCCTTGTCAGATGGGGTTTTCCATCATTCACTCTTCCCTCCACTGTAATCTCACCAGAGTCTGAAATGGCACTGGCAAAGCTAGATTCTACATTTGCAATTTTAACCTGAATAAACTCAAGTGGATTCTCAGGTGAACCATCCAACAGAATGCGCTCTTCTGTTATCCTCAGTCCCCTCTGTTTAGCTATGAAGTCGGCATTTACCAAGTTCACAAAAACACTGGATAGAGGCTCAATTAGACCCTTTGTAATCATAGCTCGAAGAAGTCGCGTGTCAAGATCATCAGGACTTCTTGCAGAAGCATAACACACCTTTACTGATCTTATGCCACTTCCACCAGCAACAAGTTGTACAGCCAGTCTGCTAAGCTTCTCTGCTAGAGCAACAAATGGTGCCAGTTCCGATAAAACCTGAGGTCATGGAACTATCAAGTTAAATCAATCTGCTCACTGATGAAAAATAAATGGATCAGAAAAGCTCATGAGCCACCAGCTAATGCGTCATGGTCAGAGTCAGACTTACAATAATGACTAAGTTGAGGGTTTAGATAATTAAAAACTTCAGAAGTGCACAACATAACAAGGCTTGTGTATCTTAAATAATTAAAAACTTCAGAAAGGACACCAACGTCTATCACAACAAGGCTTAAAAATCTTAAAAGGACACTACTGTCTATCATGTCTCTAACAAGTTTTACATAAATTGGCATTAAAAAGTTGTACCTGAAATAATGAATCGGAAGGATTAATAGAGAACTTGTCACTGACAAGTTTTACATAGATTGGCATACATAAAAGATTACATGAAAAAAGGATTGAGGTATCAATAGAGAATTTGGGAAAGACATCATCAGGAAAAAGAAGAGTAAAGGAAAGAACATGTCTCTGTTAGCTACTAGCAAGTTGTTACGAACTTTTTCCAGTCTACTCTAAGATAAAACATTAACAGTCATCAGGAGAAAAGTTTATAAATCAAAACTTCACCACAGTGTATAAAAGTAGTACATATCTAAAAGGAACATAGTCATGACCTAATACCTCCGCAGGAACCATGGGTGCATTTACAGCAGTAGCAGCAAGTTCTCCTTTCAGAGCCCCAATGACGGCTTCTGCTATTTCAAGGGCTACCCCCTCCTAATGATGGAAACCAGCATTATTAGGCTGAAGAACTGAAAATGAGACTTGGAGAAGCAGCCAAAGCAGATAATCAAGCTTACCTGTGCCTCCATAGTGCTCGCACCAAGATGAGGAGTTACAGTTACGTTTTCATGGAGCACCAACTTGCTGTCTTTCGGTGGTGGCTCCTCTGTGAAGACATCAAGTGCTGCCTGCACCAGTATGAATACCATAAAATCCTCCCTTCTCATGAAACAGATGAAGTAACAAGGATTTGGTCATTGAGAACAGAACCTGAGCAACAATTCCAGCATTCAGGGCTCTTAGCAGAGCTTCTTCATCTATCACACCACCACGAGCAACATTGACAATCCGAACACCTCTCTTCATCTTAGAAAACGCCTCATCATTGAACATTTTCAATGTAGTAGGGGTAAGGGGCATGTGCAGGGATATAAAGTCAGCACTTGATATGGCTTCATCAAAGGTTAGCAAATCCACACCTATGGCACGGGCACGGTCTGCAGGGGCATATGGATCATGGGTAATCACATGCATGCCAAGTCCCTTGGCACGTCGGGCAACTTCAGAACCAACCTTGCCAAACCCCATCACAGCAAGTGTTTTTCCCACAAGTGATACTCCCACATATTTATTTCTCTGCCACTTCCCTGATATACCAAATCCCACCAAAGAAAAGACTTCAGTAGAGCCATTAAGAAAAAATATGATACCCAGGTTATCACATGAAAATGTGAACTAACATGTTGAGATGCTCATTTCTCTAAATCTCGAAAAAGTTTAATTCATGACAATCTCTTTCAGTAAGTGAAAAGGTTAGAAACGCGCGCTTATCCTGTTACAGGAGAAAACAAGGACAGTTCTCTTCTCTGGAAATTGATTACAAGAATACAAACATGCTCTGACAATATGGACAGACGAGCCCAGCAACCTACTTCATCAGAAGCCCTTACACCACGGATTGCCTAGACGATTCAAAATGTTCATTCTCTTTTACAAGTTTGAATATACAGCCAATTAATTACCAAAACCAAATTGAAGAATGGAAGATTAAAGTTAAACAATTGAACAAAACTTGCGGAAGTTTCCTTGAAAAATCAAATTAAAGTAAAGCAGAAGAATAGCTCGAAAAAACGCCACAATGAGAACCTAATAATCAAACCGGAGAAATGACAATTAGACAACCGAAACGAACCAGCTTTAACAGAAGCATCAGCTTGAGCAATATTCCGCGCCATAGCCGTAAGCAACGCAATCCCATGCTCTGCAGCAGCGATCGTATTTGCCGTAGGCGCATTCACGACAAGGCACCCATGTTCAGTAGCAGCCGACAAATCAACATTGTCAATCCCAACACCAGCCCGACCCACAACCTTAAGCCGGCCACCAGAGTACTCGAACACCTCACGGGTGACCTTGGTGCCGCTCCTCACGATCAAGGCGTCGCAGAGGGAGATCTTGGTGTAGAGCTCCTCAGGGCTCAAATTGTATGAGCAATCCACATTAGCGAAGCTCTTCAGGAGATTGAGGCCAGCTTCTCCAAGCTTCTCGGCGACGAGGACGGTGGGTTTTGCATCCACCATTGTGGCAAAAACGACAGAGGATTTGGTGGGTCTGCGCAGGCGAGGGAAGATTAACGGTGCTGCAGGGAGGAAAGAGGAAAACCTCCATGAGACAGAGGAGATTGGCGCTCTAGTTGGAGATGGAGTGAACAGGAGGGTCCAAGAAGAAGCAGTAGCCGCCATGGCTACCATGTTCTTCTCTCTCTCTCCCTCTCTCCCTCTCGTTGTCGTTCTCTTACTCTCCTCTCTGTATCTGGGGTCAGAGTAGCAACTTGCAAGACTGGAGCATTTGGGTTTTCCACTAAACAGATATGCCGTCGATAATTGGGGCTCTTACGATTTCTCATTTTTATTGGGCCAAAATGCTAAAAGCATAACTCAAATGGATTAGATTTTTTATCCATTTGGAAGATTAGCTGTTAATATCGTTTGTTCTTCTTGGCTGCATGTTCTGTTTGTACTTTAGACAATCAACATTAAACTATTATATAGTTAGATATTCTTCTGATCGTAAGATCTAACCCAAATTCATGCTCACTTGACTGCCCTATAATAATGGCCAAGGCAAATGGCTTTGCCATTTCTGCTTCATAATAGAATGGGATCAAAATGTAAGAAGTTACGCAGATTAAAAGCTATGCAATTTATGCAAGGTAAATTAGTAATATATATTTTTTAAAATTTTATGCAAATCTGATGCACAGAAGAGGGAAAAACATTTTGAGTATTTTTAGCTTGATGTATATTTTAACTTTGATATTTACATATAAGTAATTTGTTTTAAAATTTTAATTTAATAATAATTTAATTTTTATCTTAAATGTTGTAAATATAGCTAAAAGAAATGTGCAAAAGAATAATAATTTAAATAATAAATAATATCAATAAAAAATACACCAAAAAATGAAGAAAGAATAAACAAAATTATGAGGTTCAGTAGTATGCTTACATACAAAGGGTGCAACACAAAATATTGTTTCATTAAAATAAAATTATAGATACAATGAAAAAATTGCTCTTTTATTCTTAGAACCTTCTCAATAAAAATATGAAACCTCTAACTTTTTTAATTTGTAAAATACACAATTGAAGAATGAAATAATATTTTATATGGGGATAAAATCATATTTGATATAATAATATGAGATTATGATAAAAATAAAGATGAGACTTGTTTTTCATTTTTTAAGAAAAATTCTTCAAAATTGCTGCCCCAAACATTACCATTATTTAATTATCTACAAGTGTAAAAAAAGTTTGACTTGAATAACCTCTTTTCTTCTAACAGACTTCATCGGCAATTTGCTACATTGTCGTCAATATAAATTCCTTAAAAGTGAGAATTAACCTTTTTTTTTTATGTACTGGAGTCAAATGTTATAGTAGATAGTGAAACTATATATGGAACAACACCACCGATTATAGAGAATATAGCAATAATAAATATGAAACCTCTAACTTTTTTAATTTGTAAAATACACAATACAAGAATGAAATGCTTTGAACTTCTTACTCTCCATCATCTCTAAAGATAACTATAAAATATGATAATTATTTTTAAGATAATTATTAATTTAATTATTAATCTCCAAGATAAATATTAAACTAAATAAAAATAATAATACATGAAAATAAAATTATATTTAATATAAAAATATGAGATTATGATAGAAATAAAGATGAGCCTTGTTTTTCATTCTTTAAAAAAAACTCTTCGAAATTGTTGTCTCAAATGTTATCATTATTTAATTATCTACAAGCGTAAAAAAAGTTTCAATTGAATAACCTCTTTTTTTCTAACAGGCTTCATCAGCAATTTGTTACGTTGTCGTCGATATAAATTCTTTAAAAGTAAAAATTATTTTTTTTTTATACTTAAGCTAAATTTTGTAGTCAATGGTGAAACAATATATGGAACAACATCACCGATTATAGGGAATATAACAATAATAAAATTTACCTTATTAATATTCACAAATACTAGTAACCCAAAAAATCTTGGCTACTATGATGCAATGCAACCTATTGTAGTACCTAAAAATAAATCACTTTATGGCTATCCAATGATCTTTACACTAATTAACCATAAACTAATTAATTACTTCCACTACTAATGCAATATCGGGTTTGTAAATGTCATGGCATTATAAAAAGAAGCTATTTATTGTAAATTTTTCTATTAAAAAAAAAAAACACTTCTTGCCTGCCCCTAGAAAGAGAAGATAATGATGATTCAGTGGTGCTTTTAAATTGGTAGCACCGAAAAAGTAATTATAAAATTCTAAGTTACTGATAAAGATTTTTTTTTCAAAATTACAGATTTTTAATTAAAAAAATTGAAATTATTAATTTAAGTTATTTTTAAAATTACCCTTTGTCTAGACTCCTTAAAAAGATCACAGGATCTGTGAATTATAGGTGAAAACAAAAATTGATCTTCTCACTTCTCTTTTATAATTGCTCTGTTGGGATGCTGTTTCATTTTCCAACCCTTCAGTAAAACAAATTAATCATCCAGAAAATATCAACTTTTTTTTCTTTGAATTGGTTGACAATTAAGAAAATATTAGATCACAACATAATTCAATTCATAAGCTTTGCCATTAGTATTGCAATTTTTATTTAAAAACTAAAATTAAAAAAATTAATCAAACAGGACCTTGCACAGCTAGGTTTTGCCTGGACATTCTGAAACGCATCGGGTCTTTGGGTCCCATATAGAGGAGAATAGTGATCTGTTATTGATGAACCATTTAACTGACATATTCTAAATTAAAACCCTTTAGAATGGAGTACATAAATCATCCTTTGGTATCATCAACTAATGATATCAATGACTTGGGTGTCATAAATCAATCTAACGGGTCAAGAGGGTCCAGACAGATGCTAACAGCGGAGCAACCACGAGGCTAAAAACAAGCCGCGAGGGCTTTGCTGCAGCATTACTGATGGTGCGTATGGGAGTGGGCAGAGACTGAAGAAAGGCATCAGCGAGCATCTGCCCCAACCGAACCTGAGCCGGCGTGGTGAGGTGCAGCCCATCTGGTTCCAGCGGCAGTCCCTTCGCATCAACAGAAACCACGTTCGCGATGTCTGTTCCCAACTGGGCTTGCCTCACAGTGTCCATGTAAGGTCCCATTCCTGATGCTAGAGCCACCTACCAAAATCGATGAGCATGTAGGTTCATGTGAAATGTTGCGAACTGGGTTCCAACGGGATTGACGATCAAACCCAGAAAAAAGGTTGAAGAAAGAACCTTTGCAGATTAATCGAATTAGAGAGGGGGAAGGGGGGGAGGAAGAAAGGAAGAGAAACCCACCTGGATTATAGGAAGAGTTGGGGCCTGCAGATCAGCACGTAAATCAGTGAAAAACTCCACTAATCTGGTCTTGTACAGATCGGCATCTTCTTTGGTGACAGCGTCACTTTCCCCTTGGTACCAGAGAACCGCTCTATAAACGCCACTGCTCTGCAGAGCCACCTGAGCCCTCCTCACCAGCTGCTCGTAAAGGAAGCCGCCCTTCTTCCACTCGCTTATATTAGTCCCACCGAACGCGCACGGGACGAGACCCACCGGACCGAACCTCGGATCCCTGGTGAGGATCGCATTGGCGAAGGGCATCCCTGGCCCAATCCCGTTGGTCTTGGTCACATCAATGTCGGCGTGGAGTGGCTCGTGGGCTACAACCCAGTAGAGGTCCGCGCTCAGGCGGAGGATTGACGGGTTGGGTTGGCTCTGGGGAGGGACAACACCGTCCCAGTTGGTGTTGTGGGTGACGGTGTCGTTACTTACCCCTCCCCGACCGGCCATGTTGCTCTGTCCAGCAAGGATAAACACATTGATTCTGTTCTGCGACAAACTCTGAGACTTGAGTGGAGAAGTGTGAGCAAGAAGGAGCAAGCAGAGGATCTGCAGGATGACATCCATGGGGGACTTGATCTCCGGTACCTTGCGGCTCTATGTGGCAAAAGCGATGGAGGGTCCTCTCGCTTTGTCACAGAATCTACCTCCAAGGCATCTTTGAAAGCAAGATTGGTTGCTTGTGATGTGGTCTACGGCACATCTTGGCATTCTAAACTTCTAATCCATTCAACTAGGAGTTTCTTCCAATGCTAACATCCCAAGAGGCTTTACCAATTAGTGATACCAAGAACTGTTCACAGATTAGCACTTGGATCAAAGAATGTAACAATCTCGTGATGTTCAATTAACTTATCACATGTTTTTAAAAAATATTTGTACTCTCATCTTATGTTTAACTGAAATAGTTTATTTAGTCTTTAAAAATTATATTATCAATGTAATCATCATTTGTCACTGTCCCCTTCTGTTAATTAGGATTCAGCTTTGCTGGCGAGCTAACCAATCATAGAGAGAAGAGCTGCATGCGGCCAAAGCTATTGATTTTGAGCAAAATATTTTGGGGATGAGAAGACGAACAATCTGTCAGTAGGCATGATCGGCTGGTTGTTTGACTGCTGGTTTCATCTGTTGGTTGGGTCTCTCTGTTCAGGCTGAAGGTTCCAAGTGATGACAAAAGCCTAAAACAAATTGAGGTCCATTTGCTTTTTCAGGCCAACCAGATTTCATAGCCCAATCAATTAAGCCCTTATGATTGAATCAGATATTTTCGAGCTTGTGGACAACAAACACCAAAGAAATTGAAAACCGTAATGTTCAAGTTGAACTCGATTTCAACTAATTTTCATGAATATTAGCTTTCCACGGATACAAAGCTAACTTATTTAATTTAGTCAAGTTCAAATTCGGAGATCAATCAGATATTTTGAGCACAACGGACGAAGTCTAACTAAGCCTCTGGGGGAGTCAAAATAGAACTCTAAGAGCAAGTCTAATCCAGCACTAAGTCATCAATTTGACCATGAAAATTAGAAAAAAAAAAAACGTTTTAAGAAAAACCATGTTACCCGTTTTTTCTTTTTTTGGCATCAGGCATTACACTATTTGATAATTTTTTAAAAAATAATTTTTATTATATTATTTAATATTAATACTTTTTCTAACTTCTAATTAATTTGACCATGTTAGTTGCATGAGGTTGAATTGAGAAAAAATAATTTTTATCCTAATCTTATGTTTGGTATAGGAATAGGATTGGGAGAAACTTATCCCGTATCCTTTTTATCTCATTAAAAAGAAATAATTTTATCTCTTTAAATTTGTGAATTAAAATTATCCCGTAAAGTGATTAATTGAATTAATGCATAAGTTTTACTTAAAAATTTTATTTTAAATTAATATAAACATATTTTAAAAAATTAAACAAAAAATTAAAATTATATATATTATTTAATTGATTATAACACAATTTAAACCTGTTATAAACATTATATTGTATTACTTTAATTTAATTTTTAAGCTATTTTAAATTAATCTAACTTGTTTTAAAGATATTAACAGATTAAATATATGTATATAATTTTAGTTATCACTCATATTTATAGAATTCATTTATAATCATATTTTTAAATGAAAAGATAGTAATTAAATAATAAAAAAATTAAAAATTTTAACTAAAAAATTATTATATTTTTCAATTAATTAATATATAATTTAGATTTTTTATTATTATTTTTAATATCAAAATAGTTTAAAATAAATCAAAATTAATTTTAATCTTATCTTATATTACACTTAATGCATCACATTATTAATGAAATTCTTATTCAATCTAATCTAATCTAATCCAATTTTATTTCATCATAATAATCTAATCGTGTACTTAAAGTTAATTTTTTTATAAATAATTAAATATATAAATTATATTATTATAAAAAATTATATTAATGTAAAAGTTGTAAATGATATTAAAATTCACTAAAAGAAAATTTAAAAATAATGACAAAATTTAACAACATGTAAATTCAGTCTTTAAATGATGACATATTACTAACAAAATTACTATAAAATAATAAAAAAAATCACTTTACCGATTGACTAGTGATAGACAAGTGACAAAAATTAACAATCGATAAAATATCTGTCACTAAATTTAATTTTAATTAATTTATATTACTATTTTATATATATTAATGACTCATTAGTGATCAAAATTATTGATCTCTATATCTGGCTACCAAAAAATTGGCAGCGGCTTGGCCATGATGCTAGCGATCGGAAGGAGTGAAAAAGCACACGGAGTTGGAGCGTAAGAGCAATTGGATGAGGAGTGTAGGGCGATATAGCGTGATCGATTATACTATAAGAGCGAGAAACAAGAAGCTTACAAAAAAAAATTGATATGAATAAATGCATTCGTACGATCGAGGTTTTTTTTTTGAAGGTGCAATTTTATCACCGTTTGATTTTTAAATTTTTTTATGAACAAAATATTTGATTTTATTTATGTAATTTTTATTTTATAAAAAAGAGAAAATATGTTTTATTTATTTTTTATTTTACGTAATTTATTTTTCATAAATTTTTATAAAATTTTAAATTAATTATACTTTTTAAATTAATATTAAACTTAGCGATCAATTCCAATCAATAGCTAACTAAATTTTTAATGACCGTTTCGAACCATCACTAATTAAAATTTTAGCAATTGATTCCAATCAGTCTATTAAATCGATTACTAAACTCGTCACTACCCCACAGCGACTTAGAGATGAACTTCAAAATCGATAGCAATTTTATTTGACGACAATCATATTTACTACCCACAAAATCTGTCACTAAAAAATTTAATGACACATTTTTTACTTTAGTAATGGATAAAAATTAATTTTTTTGTCATGATTTTGAAGAAACTTTATATAAAACTTTAATATTTAATCTATATTACCAATCAAACTTTTACGCTCAAAAAGTAATAAATCAAATTTTAATTTATCAATTTGATTTAAATTAGATTTTAACTCAAATAACTATAAAAAAACTAAAAATATATTCATTGTTAAAACGTCTTAAAAATTATTTAAATAAATTTTTTAAATTTAAATAATTTTTTATGCAAGATAAATCTATTTTTTGTAAGATTTTAAAAATTTGATAATACATATTTTAAAATATATATTTTCAGTACTTATAAATTTTTGAAACTTTTTGTGATGGTAGTTTTAATATTTCTTTATATTTATAAAAAAATCAAGTCAAAATTTTTTTATAAAATTTTAATTTGAATATCTCAATTTTTAAAATTTTTAAAAAAATTTAATTTATTTCAAATTGATAGATAAGAGTTTGAATTATCGTTTTTTAAATATAAGAGTTTGATTGATAATATAATGTAAAAATAAAGATTTTACGAAACTTTATCTTTCAATTTTTTTGTAAAAATATATATAAATATTGTTAAGCAACTTTCACAATAACAACAAAATAAAAATAAAGAGAAATAGAGAGAATTGGTACATTATTGATATTCAAAAGAACATATTATAATAATAAGATAGACGCCTTTATATAGGCAAGCACTTTAGAGTATCTATCTTTTTTCTTTAAAGTATCTGAAGTTTTTAATGCGAGGCATTTAATTAGTATCGTATTCTTTAATTAATATAAAATATCTCAAATATAATATTTAAGTGAGATTTATATTATTTATGATTAAATATGATAATAAAAAATAATTTTAATATAAATTATAATTATAATTAAACCACTCCAACAATAATAAGCTAACCTTAAAACTATTATATTAGATGTAAGAATCACATCTTTACTTCTTTTTAAATCACTAAAATAAATCAATTAAAAAATTAAATTAATTAATTAATATTATAAAAATTATTTATTAATAATTATATAATATTATTTAAAATACTATATAATATTAATTAATATAAATAAGTTAAATATTTTTCTAAAATAAAATTAAAATATTTTTGAAAAATATTTTTATCAAAATAATATTAAAAAAATAAAAATGATCTAAGAGTCAAATTCGGTGGGCTCATAACTTAGTAAAGTTTTAAAAGGACCATGCTGTGTGAATTAACTCCATATAGGAGAGTGACATCAACAGGATACAGACTCTAAAACCACACGAGAAAACAGGATAACATTTTTGTTAAAATTATAATTTATTTTATTAAAAATAATATATGATACTATTAACTTAAGTTATTTTTTAAAAAATTATTATGAGGTTCATTTTATTTTACAGGTATTTTACAATTTAAATTCAAAGACTTTTATAAAAATATAATATATAATTATTTATATATTTTATAAAAGATAAACATTTATGGTTTTGACAAAATACCCTCTTGAATTTTCAGTCAAATTTTTTTGGCGCACAACTTTGAATTGGAAGCACACAATCATCCAGGCCACCGGCTCCTGTGAATTCATTCTCCTCCAAGTGAAGCTTGCCCAAGAAAATCTCTCATAGTTTGAAAAATATCAGGTACCCTGCAGGGCACGCGGATACCAACTGGTACTGGTGCTGCCCACCGAGCCGCCAGCCTGATTGTGAACCAAAGAACACCACAAGTATTTCTTGCTTACAAGTCTGACTTATGATGCACTAATTTAATAGGTCACACCAAATAAATGCTAACCCCCTTGACCTTAATGGGTAGCAGAGCAAGTGGATCCGATTAAATCATTCGCTTTAATTGTGTGTTATTTATCGAATATTATATGATTAAATCTAACACGAAGGCCTTGTTAGTTGTAATCCACTTGGGATATTAATTTGTAAGTGCTTCGATAGAGATGTTTATGATCCGACACAAATGAAAAATTAGGTTACAAATCAACAAGTTGGACCATTCACAAGGTCCTGTTCATCCATTTTCGGCCAATTTTGACTTTGTTGAGTAGTCAATTCTTAAAGGGGACCATGTTTAGTTAAAGCTCAGACTAAAGAATTGACATGAAAATCATGTCATGGGTATTCATTCATTTCTTTAATTCTTGCTCTCGAGCTCTAATGTATGGTCATCTTGCTTAACATTAGAGGAGAAGGTGCTTACCTTTTGAGCTGTATCCATGCGTGACGAAACGAGTGAAAGTGCTACATAACAGAACCAAATTAAAAATGGAGAAGAGTGACTTGGGCATCAAAAAGTGGGAAATGCATGGAATTTGTATGTGCTAATGGTCAACATTCTACCACATTTGGAGAGGGGCGGTTGCATTGTGGATTGGCGTTTTTCACGTTGGAGGCTTTCGGTTTTGTTGTTACGAATTAAATGGTAAGTCATAATTTTATATGGGAGGAAGAATGAATGATAATGACCAAAAACTAATTTCATGGATAGAGAAGTTGGGTAGCTTGGTTTATCAATTAGAAGGCATATAGATTTTTAAAGCATTCTAACATATGATTTAATTGCGTGGCTAAAACGCAAATTTAGATGTTTTAATTTTCAGAAGAAAACGTCCCATTATTTGGATGATGATTGGCTTCAGTGTGGAAAGACCATTATCCATTAATTGAATATTCCAAGGAAGACTAAATAATAAAAAAAACCACTAAGGGTAGAGCAACAATTCAATCCAAACTTTTCTTAGACATTGACATGAACATAGAGAGGGACCTGAAGTGTTGTGACTTGTTGGGCGGCCCAAGTGATTCCATGTCATTTTGGATATTGCAATAAAAGTTAATAAATTAATTTTTATACCTATTATTATAACTTATAAGAATCATAATAATGTGTCTCTCCATTTTTTTAATTAAAAAAAGCCACAAACTTTTCACCCATATTAGTAATAATTTGATTGCAATTTAATATTATGATTAATTGAATCAAACAAGAAAAAACAGTCTTATGTTAGACCTCTTATTCATTTCACTTCCCGTGGGGAAAGAAAACAACTATGAGTTACGTGTCTTTTAGTGAAGTTAAAAAATGGATAATCTTTAAAAAAGTTTTTTATGTAGATATAAAGAGGAGAGGAGGAATATATGCTACGATTGCCTGCTTTGGCTCTCAAAAACCTTTTTTTTTTTTTCAGGCAATAACAAGTTGATATAAATTTTTTTTTTGATTTAATTAGACATTGATTATTTTTTACTATTTATTTTAGTTTTTTTTTATACAAAGTCTACCATTTTTTAATATCAGACCCAGAACTATAAATACTAATGATTCATATCGTATGAAGTCTCGTTAGATGTTATTGAAAGAGTAATTTCTAAGCTCAAAACAAAGATGAGCTCTCTTCAAGAGAAGGCTTAACGACTCCCTACTGTCAAGATAAGTATTGCTAGCCTCACGAAGCATTTTACAAAAATAATGAAAGTTTAAAAGGAGACATCACGTGAAGTAGCCGCTTTGGGTTGTCAACATTCTAGTAAATCGATAGTGCCCATTTAGGGTGCTGAAGTTTCTTCGGCGTTGGGGGTAGGAACATCAGCAAATCTGATAAGGAGTAAATCTTTTTCTTAAGTAACAGATGGTTTTCAGGAGATCAAAAATTGCTTTGAAATTAGACCACGTAAATTAAAGCTTTTGACTTTTGACAGGAACAACCTCGATGGTTGGATTTTGAAGGTTGAGCGTTATTTCGCTCTTAATCGACTCACATCGGCTAAGAAGGTTGAGTTTGTCATCATTTGCTTTAAGGGTGACGCACTATTGTGATACCAATATGAGACTCATTTGTTGCCGATTTTAAGCTGGGAAGAGATGCAGAATTTGTTAAGATATAGGTTTCATCCATCTCATGAAGGTTTTCCGTGCCTAAAGTTTTTGGCCTTTAAAAAAAAAACGGTGTGGCCAATTACCGTCCAAAATTTGAAATGCTAATGGCATGCTTAGAGAGTACGCTATCGCTAGAGATTATGGAGTTGATGTTTTAGAATAGCTTAAAAAGGAGATTCAGACATAATAATCCCTTTTTAAGTCCAATAAGCTTTATAAAATTATGGACATGACCCAAAAGATTGAAAAACATAGTGGGCTTTGGAAGAAATGGGGTAGGATTAAGAATAATAAAATAAATCCAAATGGGTATTTTGCTTCTCCTAAAACACACTCTCTTAACAACGAAAAATCAATCTCTAAAAAGCAGATTACGAAGGTGAGCTGCCATTTCAAAATCTTTTCGATGTGAATTATAACGATCGTGAGTAAGGAGTGTTCTATAAATATGATGAGAATTTTCACTCGGGTCATTGCTGCAAGAATCACGAGCTCCAAGTTTTGATGTTCAGATGAAGAGGATAAATCTGTTTAAGATTTAGACAATATTAAAGAGATGGAACCAAAAGAATCTGACGAGATCAAAAGAGTGGAAGTCACCCTAAATTTAATAGTTGGTTTTTACTGAACCCTATACTTGATGGTGTCAGGTGCTATTAACAATAAACAAGTCATAGTCCTTCTTGATGGAGGTGCCATTCATAATTGTTTATCTAATATTGTAATTACTGAGCTTAAAATGCATATTTCTCCAATTACTAGATTTGGAGTTCATCTAAGGAATAAAAATTATGTTCTGACTAAAGGGGTGTGTCACGAGTATTATTGTTTTTTCAAAACATTGATATTTTAGAGGATTTCATTTTTATAAATTTAGGCAGTACATGTGTAATATTAGGGGTTAAATGGCTTAGCACTTTTGGGTGGAACATACATCAATTATCACACTCACATAATGAAATTTAAGGTTGGGGAAAACACATTGCTTTAAAAGGGGATCCTTCCTTAAGGCATTTTATTATTTCTCTAAAGTCTATGGTTTGGATGCTTAACAAAGAGTGCAGCGTATTTAATACAAGGGAACTCTACAATAGTAGAAGAAGATATGCCTATTTCCAATATTCCATCAGTATTATAAAATATTTTACTTGAATTCAAACAAGTGTTTCAATTACCTCAAGAATTGCCCATTTGCAGAGGCAAAAGGCATGCAATTATTTTGAAAAAGGGCACCAACCCAATCAGTGTTAGACCATTTTGTTATCCTCAATCTTTAAAAAATGAAAATGAAAAGCTAGTAGCAGATATGTTGGCAGCAAGGGTTATTCAACCTAGTACCATCTTTTTTTCCAATCCAATGTTATTGGTCAAGAAAAAATATGGTAGTTGGCAATTTTATGTAGATTATAAAGCACTTAATCATGCTATAGCTCTTGATCAGTCTTTCATTCCTATCATTGAGGAACTCTTAGATGAATTGAGTGGTGCCATAATCTTCTTCAAATTAGATTTGAAGTCAGGATACTATTAGATAAGGGTGTTTGTTGAGGATGTGCTAAAAACAGCTTTTCGGACACATGAAAGGCACTATGAATTCTTGGTTATGCCATTTGGTTTAACCAATGCTTCGATAACTTTTCAGCCCCTAATGAATGAAATATTTAAACCATATCTCTGCTGCTCTATATTGGTGTTTTTTTTTTATATATACATAACATACCCATATAAATCTTCAATGGAGCAAAAGGAGCATTTGTCCACGACCTTACGTGTGCTGCTTTAACACTAGCTATATGTCAACTATAAAAAGTATGTTTTAGGCAGCAATAACTTGGGTATCATCATCACATGATTTCAAAAAAAGGAGTAGTAATTGATCCTTCTAAAATTCAAGTTATGCTTTCTTGGTCGCAGCTTACTAATTTGCAAGCTTTGTGTTGTTTTGGGCCTTACAAGATATTATCGTAAATTTGTGACAAATTATGGCCTTATTGCATAACCTCTTACTAATCAACTTCGTAAAGATAATTTTTGCTAGAATGAGGTAGCCATTCGTGCATTTGGGCAGCTCAAGTTTGCCCTATCCTTAATGCCAATCTTAACCTTGCCAAATTTTTCTCAAATATTTCTTGTAAAGACTAGTGCTTCTGGCTATAGAATAGGTGTCGTCTTGATGCAAAATGAGAAAACAATAGCTTATGTCAGCCAAGCCCTCAATAAACGAGCTTAACTAAAATATATTTATGATAAGGAGTTAATGGCTATTGTTTTTGTAATGCCAAAGTAAAGGCCTTATTTAATAGGGGAAAGTTTATTATTTATACAAACCAGTATAGTTTTAAGTACTTGATAGAATAGTGTCTGGTCAGTCAGGCATATTGAAAATGGATGATTAAATTGTTGGGATATGACTTTGAAATACGCTATAAACTAGGGGCTAATAACACAATTGCTTATGCTCTCTCTTGTGTACCCAATCGAGCCTCTCTTGCTATTATAATTTCTTCTTAATGGTTGGATTAGGATATCTTACAGTAGGAATTGGCTGCTGACCCTTTTGCTCCTTAGATTTTAAGTAATTTCACTTTAGGACAACAAACAACGCTAGGATTCTTTTTGGTTGAAGAAAAATTATTATACAAAAACAGGTTAGTTGTCTTTAAGAACTCATCTCTTATACTTGTTTTACTTCATGAATATCATGCTTCTCTAATTAGAGGTCATTTTAGAGAGGTAAAGACCTACAAAAAGTTAGTTGTAGATGTGTACTAGGTCAAAATGAAGAAAACGGTCTCTGATTTTTTTGCTACTTATGATGGTTGTCAAAAAAAATAAAACTTTAGCCATGTCACTTGTAGGTTACTGTATCCTCTATAGTTGCTACATAAAGTGTTAAAGGATCTTTCCATGGATTTCATTGAAGGCCTGTTAAAATCTGAGGGTTTTAATACTATTATGGTAGTAGTGGATTGTCTTAGCAAATATACTCACTTTATTCCACTTCGTCATCCTTATAATGCTCATACATTAGCTGAAAAATTCATTTATTATGTGGTCGAACTTCATGGAATTCTCTGTTTTGTTGTTTCTGACAGGGATAAGGTTTTTCTAAGTAAATTCTAGAAAGAATTATTTTAGTTACTGGGCACTATATTGCAGTGTAACACAGTTTACCATCCATAGACAAATGGTGAGATAGTTGTAGTGAACAAATGCTTAGAAACTTATCTACGTTGTTTCACTTCAAGGCAACCATGTAGCTAGAATAAATGGTTAATATGGGCTAAATATTAGTATAACTTAAGTTTCTACATAACCACTGGTTTTACTGCTTTCAAAATACTATATTGTCGTGATCCTTTTTCTTTAATTAGTTTATAAAGTTGGGTCTGTTGTTGTTTTTGTTGTGGATATTATTTTAGAATAACAAGTGCCCTTCTTAATGACCTTAAGATGCGCTTGTTATGTGCTCAATAACGGATGAAATTTCAAGCAGATAAACATTATCGAGAGATCACTTTTAAGATGGATGAATGAGTATTTGTCAAATTAAAACCTTATAGATAAAAAAGCTTGTTGCCTAAAGGAATGAGAAGCTATATACTCGCTTTTATGGACCATTTAAAGTTATGGTCAGGGTTGAAAACGTTGCTTGTGAGCTTGCTTTACCTTATTCCTCATCAGTGCATTTAATATTTCATGTCTCTTAATTAAAAAAAAATTGCTCGAGTTGCACTTTTGTCATCTCTTCTTCCACTGCAAATTAATGCAAATATGGAGCTTATTGTTCAGTCAAAAATCATGATGAAAATGAGATTAGGTTCTAATAAGGGCAATGATGATACTGAATTTCTTATTAAATGGAAGGATTTGATAGAGTTTGAGGCTACTTTGGAGCATTTCGATGTATTTGCTACCAGCTTTTAATGTCACCTCTTCTTCCACTGTAAATTAACGCAAATATGGAGCTTATTGCTCAGTCGAAAATCGTGTTGAAAATGAGATTAAATTTCAATAAGGGCAATGGTAATACTGAAGTTCTTATTAAATGGAAGGATTTGGGAGCATTTCGATGTAATTTGTTACCAATTTTAAAATTTTCACCTTGAAGAAAGGTGATTGTTTGGGTGACTGAGTATTGTTAGAGCCTCCATTCATATCACTTACACTGAAAGGAAGAACAGAGTTAAGAGTGATGAGTTTTTAGTAAAGAGTAAAAAAAGATAATCCTTAAAAACATTTGTTATGTAGATATAAATAATAATAATAAAAAAAAACATATGCTTTGTACGAGCTCTTAGTCTTTGATAGAGTACAGATCTCTCCAGAACCTACTTGATTGTTTCTTTCAAACAATAACAGGTTGATATAACATTTTTTTGGCTTAGTTGACATTGATTATTTCTTACCGGCAATTTTAGTTTTCTTTTATGCAGGGTCTACCATCCTATCAAATGCTTAATTTTGGTCGCTCAAGATCTTAAACATGCTTCAGGGCTGGTGTTGACCGTCCAATGGCCGATCGGTGGAGGAGGACTTGACTTGGCTAGCAGTAAGTGAGTGACAGTAAGGGAGACAATAACAGTTAAAACGCAGCGTACGACGTGAGGACACATGGCTCTAAAGCGTCAGGTGGATTGATGGATGGAAATGAATGCAGCGGAAAATCATGGTTTAAGTAGGACCCAGTCACGAATCCCGATGACATGATTTTCTTCGGTACTCAGTGTGGGCCAAGTGCGTTATAGCTGGCAACTATTCACGTACCATAAAACGCTGCGGTTAGGTCCGTTAAAGTCGCTGCCTTGCCACGTCACTCCTTAAACGACAAAACCCCCCGTCCCCTACCCCACTCTAGCCCATCAGACGTGGCGCAAGACAGAACATACGATGATTAGGGCTATAACCTAGTTGGAGCGTGTTGCTAATCATTCATGTGTCTACGTGGCACTTCGTGGGTCCCATATTTTATGAGAAATTTGAGACTCGAATATCACGCGCCAATAATTCAGGAGAGAGATCAGTGAACACCGGCAACAAGTTAACATCAACTTTTGGTCAATAGCCACGTTTATGTATAAGAAACTGGAAACTCTATTTTGTGTTAATGTATTAATTAATTTTTATATTTCTAATGCTTTGTCAATATGGGATTATGTTTATAAATCCAATAATTATTTTTTGAACAAAAATAATGAACTCCAATCAATTGTTCATTAAATATAAATCTTCTATTTTATTTTAACGGCTGCCTTTTTACATTCATCCCATTACCTTACTCTTCATAATTATCTTTTTTTTATCTCACGTAATCATGGAATATGAAACATGTCCCGATTCCCACGGCTTTGGTTTCTGTATTAGTATTCATGTAATTTCCGTTCCCTACATTTATTTGAGACTATTTTTATTCAGACATCTCCAAAAATTGGGTATCAAAGAACTACTTTACAATTGTTGGGTCCAACTTGCAAAGTTTGAAAAACATAACGCAAGCGGTAGACAAGCCTATGACATCTTTAATCAGTTGGTTCAATAAAACATGGAATTATACAAAACCTTTATTACATGTTTCAAATAATTTAAAACACTGGGTCCTTTATCGTGACCTATGTGTATATTAAATCACGACAATTGACTAAGAATCCTGAATCTCGGCATCCCTTAGGTGGATTTTAACGCGGTGGACTGTTTAATATGCTATGTACATTCAACTGACTAGCTAGACAGAATGCATTATTCAAATCCTAAATCTTTGATCATTTTATTCTCTAGTCCATGGTACATCTTTTTCAGCTTTTTTCCTGCGCCGATCTCTTCATTTTTATCACATTAATGCCCACTTGCAGCTTATATTTAATTTTGGTTTAGGGCAGTCTAAAGAATAATCTTTTTAAGTATTAAAAACCAAAAGCTGGGGTTGGAGGAAACGTCCTTGCTGCTTCGGTAGCATGTGCGCCAATCAACTTGATTTAATTTTGAATTTTACGTTATCATCCGTATTTTTGGTGTACTTAAAAATAAACTTTCTGAAAAGCCTCACTGACACTGCCATGCCATTGTCCCATAAAAAAGACCACTCGCATTTAGGCTACAATTGCCAGAATCCTAAGCATGAATTTGCTGCAAAAAGGCAAGCCAAGGGCCAAGCCATTTTCTATTTTTTTTAAAAAAAATTTATAAAGTTTATGTGATTTTTGTTTGTGAAAATTGATATATAATGCAAAAAATTACGGAAGGGTACTTGGGGTAAATGAGGCGTGCACGTGCGGATGAAAGGGGTCACGTGATGGAGCGTTTGCATGAATATCTGCTGTACGGCTAAAGGACAGAGTTTGGTAAAAAGACGAAGAGATATGAACGCGCGTTCTGGCACGTGAGAGTTGTTGTAGTATGGACCCAGGGGTGTTCTCGACAGCTGTCTCCCGGGTAACCGTTGCATGCTTTGAAGATTTCGGTTTCTGTTTTTATTGCTTTTTTTTCTCTTCGTTGTTTTCCGTTTTTTCCGTTTGTCTTTCCCCAAACATGTCCTCACGCGCATCCCCGCGTGAGTCTGTCCAAGACATAGCTCAAACTAAAATTTCCATTCATAAGAAGAAACAAGCACAAACTTAAGCAAACCGCCGGAAATCTAACAAAACTGGGAGAGGTAACACCGTAATTAAATGAAAATTTTGAAAAAAAAAAGAGAGGGCAATATAGTAATTAAGAGGAGTTGAGGACGGTGGAGCGGGTTATTAAGAGGGAGACTGGCACGTGGCGGTGGGGGTTGGGGAAGGGAGGTAGGCCGTTAGGGTGGTGGGCATTGACAGGCTGGACTGACACCAATTTGCTGTACCGTTTTGTCTTCGTCTCTCCGATTCTGCTACTCAAAGTTTTGTCGTTTAGTGAGCCAGCTCACACGCTTCCGTGCGTCCTTTCTCTCTTGTCATTCAAAAATTAAAATCTCTTTCGTGCTCTACAGCCTGGCTTAGTCATACTAGCCCAGCCGTACGCTTCACTTCTCTCTTTCCAAATTCCACCCCCCCTTTAAACAAAAAAAAAAAATATATATTTATTTTCTCTCGACAAAGATAAGATAACTATCTCTTTCTTCTCTCACTTAAAAACAGCTTAACGTGTTGTAATTATCTTCCAAAACAGTTATTTAACCTTCCCGCATTTAACTTCTGCGGTTTTTTACTCTTTTTCTAAAACTGAAATTTCGTTATCGTTAAGTGGGTGATCGCGATTGTGGGTCCCATTATCTACTGCTCTTGATGTGGTCTCCTTCTGTGAACTTCACGGTTCTGGATTTTGGTAACCGCACGTAATCCTGTTTTCATTTTGGCAATCTTATATAAATATATGGAGGAGGGGAGGTGGTGGTCGCACGTGTAGCTGGATAGCTGAGCAGGTGACGCGTGTCGTTTGACAGCTGTATGCTAGTAACTGCCTTACCTGGAAGGATCCTCCCAATCTCAACGGCTTATGACCGGTCACTGCTACCGGTTCAACCAGTCATCCTTATCTCCTCATATATATGTACATATATATATTTATACCCCTCGCTCTTACCTTCATTCTCTTCTCAGAACTAAGGTGCAGGCTACAGCCTCCACCAATCTCTCCTCCATCGCTCCCACCTAATAAGCCAGGAGAACCTCCTGTGTACAAAAAAGAAAAAAAGGGGGAATTATACAACTTCTATTCTCTAGATTGTTTTTAAATTGAATCCTAGATATCATCTAGAGATAGCCAGCTTAGGTGATGGCTTCTGCTAAAAAGGAGGTGGATCGGATCAAGGGTCCATGGAGCCCTGAGGAAGATGAAGCCTTGCAGAGACTGGTGCATACCTACGGACCCAGAAACTGGTCACTCATCAGCAAGTCGATCCCTGGTCGATCGGGCAAGTCTTGCCGCTTGCGGTGGTGCAATCAACTCTCGCCCGAGGTCGAGCACCGCCCTTTTACGCCAGAGGAGGACGACACCATCATCAGGGCCCACGCCCGATTCGGGAACAAGTGGGCCACCATCGCACGACTCCTCAATGGCCGCACCGATAACGCCATAAAGAACCACTGGAACTCCACCCTTAAGAGGAAATGCCCCTCCATAACCGAAGGTCTAAATGATCACTGCCAAGCCCAGCAGCAGCCATTAAAAAGGTCGGCTAGTCTTGGTACTAATGGATCGGGTCTATACTTAAACCCGAGTAGCCCATCCGGATCCGATTTGAGCGATTCGAGTTTGCCCGGTGTCCCCGCCTCTCCGGTGTACAGGCCCTTAACGAGAACTGGGTCGCTTCTCCCTTCTAGTCAGCATATGGAAACAGCCTCGTCGACGACTACGGACCCGCTTACCTCACTCAGCCTTTCGCCGCCCGGATCCGACCCCTGCGAGGTCTCGAACCACTTGTCCGTATCCAACCAAGCTATGAACCCGACACATATGGTTAAGCCCCGGGTGGCGCCGGCAGTACTCCCACCACCACCTCCTGTACAGCTGCAGCAAGCTTCTGGACAAGCACAGAGTCAGGGCGAGTTTGGGTACGAGAAGCAGTTTTTCAGTGCGGAGTTTTTGGCGGTGATGCAAGAGATGATTAGAAAGGAAGTAAGGAACTACATGGCCGGGATCGAGCAGAACGGGCTCTGCTTGCAGAGCGATGCTATCAGGAACGCTGTGGTGAAGCGAATTGGGATTAGCAAGATTGACTAGACAATCAGAGTAGTCATTAGCGATGATAATGATCATAGGTCATGATATAATCTAAAATCAGTTGGTCCAGCAAGGAATCGGAGATAGAGCAAGAAAGCAGAGGCCGAGTGTGAAAACCAGTTATCAACAAATTTGGGGACTTCCGTTTTTTCTTTTTTCCTTTTAGTTCGTTTTTGGTTTTATACAAATAATAATTTTGGTAGTGTACAGAAGGATAGAATGGGGAAGGTGGCTGTCTAAGAGGGTTTTGTTGGGGAGAAAGAAAGAAAGGAGGTAGCCTGGAAGAAGAAAATCTGAGAAACATTTTCCTTTTGAATATAAACCCTAATGGGAAAACAAAAGATATGAACTCCTTTTCAACGGACTCTTGTTTTCTGTTATTCCTGAGAAAATTACTCAAAGGTAAGAGATCCACCCACCGGGTTTGTTCGATGTCGATAGACAGGATTCAACTGCTTCTGTATGCATTTGTACAAATGAAGCAAAATTCAGATACAGAACATTTTCAGTTATGGAGGTAGGAACAGAAAAAGCATCAATCAATCATTTTGTTTGATAGTTTAGGTTGTTAGTTGGAGCTCTGAGGAAGGACCATTTAGACATGTGGGAAATTTTCCTGGAAAATTAGCCCATGAAGTTGCAGTTATGGATTCAGCTTCTCATCAGACCAGAAAGAGACTTGGAAGGAAGAATCCAAGTAGTTAAGGGACCACCTAGCCTCTTCTCTGTTAGATAATCCAGGCCTCTCTGGTGGTCGATCACTTCCCCGAAATAATCCAGGCCCCTCTGGTAAGAGAAAACAAAGAAAACTCTCCCCACTTGATAGGTTCACTGGTTGCGTATCCTTCAATTCACTGCCATTGTTCTTGGAGTTTTAGATCCAAATTACTTGCAGACTGAATGAAAGAATTACCCATTTGCAGAAAAGTAGGAGTTGATAAGAATTTTTTTTGTTTAATTGTCCATCATGTGATGATATTTATGCCTTGATCATTGACTGTATAGTGATGCAGGACTCAACAAGATAACATAAAGAAAACAAATGAGTCCGTCTCTGAATTGAGCTCACTATGGTTGTTGACTTGTTGCCTCAACTAAAAATATAGTTGCCAGAGAATTTTAGATTATATGGGAAATCAAGTGGTTCAATATCTGTAGTGGATGATGGCGGATGGGAACTTTTTTTCTCGTCTTATAGAACATAAATCTTCTTGGACATCTTTGAAAGCTCAAATTTAAACTGTTGGGTAGAGAGATACTTTATGCTTATAAAGCTCATGTGTTGGTAGCATGTATAGGTGATATTTATCAATGAGAGGAGGAATACTTGAATTACTGGCCTGTCGTTTAAGTCAACATTTGATGCTTTTATTTTTTAAAAATATCAATCAAGTGTACGTCACAGATAGCAAGGAAGATTCGGCAGATTTTGTTGGTTGTGGTTCTACTGTAATTAGAATATTATTGCAATTGACACGACAGATGAGTTTGCTTGTTCGGCGTTGGTTTCTATGGCAAGCGGTGCCTGCCAGCTTAGTTTGCTGCTACTCCACCGCCACTGCTTTCTTGCCGTGCTACTCTTCCAATCCCTTAGAATCTTAGCATATTATTATTATTATTTTATTAAAACAATCTCTTTATTTTCTTTTTTTTTTGGAATCAAAATATGTACCTAAACTAGGAGCTCACAATAAGCCTTGGATTCGAACAAAATAAATAAGGGGGAAAACATGATAGAGCTTACTGAGGATAACTGGAAGATCAGCTTTGAAGTTCTTGTGATTCGTGCACATGTTTGGTTCGTAAAAATAAAATAAAAAATAAAATAAATATTTTTTAAAAAATATAAAAATAAATGTTATTATATTTAATTTATTAAAATTAAATATAATATAAATTTATTTTTATGTGTTTGATTTATTAAAAAATAAGATGATAAAATAATTGAAATAAATTTAAAAAATTAATATATTTTTAATCAAATTAATTATAATTTAATTAAATTTTTATTAAAATAATATTAATTAATATATATTTTATAATAATAAATTATTATAAAAATAATGTTAATTAAATAATATATTAATAATTATTTTTTATTTTAACTATTAATATTATAAAAATAAAATTAATATTTTAATAATAATAATAATTTTTATTTTTTAAAATTATTTTTTTAAAAATAAAGTTTTTATATATATATATGTATATATAATAGTAATTTAAGAATTTTATCAAAGGTACATGACAATAAAGAAAATGTAATCATTCTTTATTTTCAAGCTATTTCAAAAATTTATTTCGAAATAATTATTTTAAATTTTTAAAGAATAAAAATTTTTTAAAAAATTATAATTCTTTAATAAACATGAATCAAAATATTTAAAAAATAATTCTATATGAAACAAGATAGAAAAAAATTTAGTATTCTTACAAATTAAAGATACTATAAAAATATTATTTTTAATTATAAATACTTTGAAATTAGTATTGTAGTATTAATATTATAAATCATTTTGTCACTTTAATGATAAAAGACAAATAACTCAAGAGACCAAGAAGCAGTCTCTGTCAAAAAGGGGTGAAGGAGCTCGTGTCATAAAGATGAGCCTATGGCTTCAGAGGAACAATCACGTGCTTCACCATACATAGCATTTTTTTTTTTTGCATTTTTTTTGGTAACCTTGGGATATGAACTCTCAGATATTACTACTTTGCTAAAATTGAGAATGATTTTGTCATTAGTTACTTCGATTCAAATATCATGTTAAAAAATTCCTTATGTTTCATTCATTCATAAATAAAAAAAAAATTATTTTAATTAATTATAATATTTTTTTATAATTTTGAGTTATTCACTCTAAATAATATTTATTTGTAGATTAATTATTATGTTGTTGTAGAGAATGCTAGATCTTTGTTTTTCTCGTATCTCTTGTTTTTAGGAGGCCTTCACTCCTCCAAGCTTATATTTAGGGATTTGAATTATTTGATCACATTATCAAGAAAGTTTATGTAAAGTTTTTGAGAGCTTAACTCAATAGATTGTTGGTTCTCTCTAAAGAACTAGTATCATTGGTAGACGTAGGAAAACTTCTCCCCCAACCTTTTCCTTTAATTGTGAAACCAAAATATTATGGCCCATCACTAAATCCATCTCTAGGATCGTAATATTTTGATATCAAAGAAAGTGGTTATGAGAGATCGACTTTAATAACGATTAGTATAATTAGTATAATTATTTTGAGAAAAATGGGTTGCCAATCTTGCAAGACAAATAAAACAAGGAACAATCACTGCTTGTTTGGATGTACTCATAAAGAAGCTATCGGTTTTGAAACTTTTCACTATCAAAATAGCCATAGTTATATAAGAGTTACAAGCTTAAAAGATCCACAATTCTTAAATTTTCAAAGCTGGACTTCTTGCACTTTGAGGGACTTGATCCATCGGGATGGTAGAACAAATATGAACACTTTTTTCTACCATTAACTTGAAGAGGATAAGGTGGGATTAACATTTTATTACCTAGAAGGAATTGCTCAATTATGGTTTCTCATGATAACAACATATATTCCTTAACTCAGAAGGATTCAAACAATGATACAATTTGTGATTTGGTCCACCAATTAGAAGTCACAAATTAGAAGAATTGACAAAATTAAGACAAACCAAATCTGTAGCGAATTATCAAGAGAAATTCAAGTAACTAGCCTTTCAAGCCGGTACTTTCACTCGACCGCAAAAAATAAAACTCCATATCAGTGGCCTAATTGGTTAACATTTTATCACATAGAAGGAATTGATCAGTTATGGTTCCTTAAGATAAAAACAAACATTCTGTGACTCTCACAGTGAGAACTTAAACAAAAATATAATTTGCGGTTTGGTCCACTACTAGAAGTCATTAATTAGGAGAATTAGTGAAATTAAGACAAAAAAAATCCATATCAAATTATTAAGAGAAATTTGAGCAATTAGCCTCTCATGCCAATACTTTCACCTAACCATAGAAAATAAAATGTTAATGGCATCACAATCGACTTTTTGATGAAAGCTCGATGTGAATTTTTTTTTTTTTAGAAACTCTTTTGGTTTTGATAAATAAAGAAAAATAAGAAGTCACTATTAATCTTTTTTATAATGTGATTGTTCACTAGTTTTATCTTATAATTTTTATTTTTTCGACAAAAAAAAAACATGAGCCATTTGAAAATAGATAATGGTTCACTTCACCAAAAATCTAAGATCGAAAGTCAGTTACACGTAGGGAAGGATTATTACCGCTACAAGCGCCCAAGAATTGGTATCATTTAAGTAAAATGATTTGTATTTTGAATTGTAATAATTTGGTATTAATCAGAAAATATAATTAACAAATAAATATATACAATATATATAAACAAGGCGAGATTAGCCTTCGCTTAATTTTTAAGGAGAAAAGCCACATCAAACTAAAGAAAGAAAATTTTCTTATTTCTCATGTTTGGGCATGAAATACTTAGTCCATCGTTAGGTCCCATTGTGACAACCTTTAAAATTGATTAGAAAAATCTAATAAGATGAGAAATAGATAATGCTTCACAAGAAGACCATGGGAATTATTAATTTGGCAAATGATGAGTAAAAAAAATTAAAATTATGTTATCCCATTCTTTGAAACAAGAGTTGATTGAATGTCTACTTGATCATATAAAGATATACTAGGATTAAATCGTAGCATTATAAAGCATAAGTTATCCTTAAATTTGATATGTCGTTTAAGAAGAATGAAGCCTGAGATTTTGTAAAAATCAAAGAGGAAGTTCAAAAGCTATTAGACGTAAGATTTATAGTGGTCGTAAAATACCATGAATGGATTTCAAATATAGTGCCTACACCATAGAAAGTATACTTTTAAGCATGTGCATTAATTATAGAGATCTAAATCAGACAAGTGTTGAAGGTAATTTTTCACTACCTCACATAGATATCTTGGTAGATAATACTACTAAGCACTACTAGAAAATCTCAAAGTAACAATAGAAATTAGTGACAGACCTAATCAATCGCTAGATAATGAGAGATTAATAATAAAATTATTAAAAAAATTAAAAATTTCACTTATCGACTTATTAGTGGCATACTAGTAACATAATTTAACAACAAATAAAAATTCAATCATTAAATTTATTTAATTAATTGATATTATTTTTTTAAAATTCGATGATAGATGAGAATTCGATCACTAAAGTTAAGAAAAATAACAAATTAGTGACTGATTGAGGAAGTGGAGAATGAAGAGGAAGAGGAAGAGGAAAAGGATGAGGATGAGGATGATGATTAATTAGTTATTTTTTAAAATTAAATTTCATGTTTGAATTAATATATATGTATTGATTTTGATATTTCATAAATACTAGATCAATTATTTAAAATAATTCATTTTATAAAATGTGTATTAATCTAGTTATTCATTGTGTATTTTCATTATGCATTTCAGGGGGTTTTATTTCAATTTTTAGGGGAGACTTTGCTGAATTTTTTATAAAAATTTACCTGTCGAATTAACTTAGTTTATTAACTTTATCAATATGATTAGATGAGAGGTTGAGGGAGACAAGGTGCCTTCAGAGGGAGAGGTAGCTCTAGATGGAGAGATGACTCTGAAGAGAGATCCATGATTAGCATCTTCATTTGCACATCCCTAGGATGAAGAGGAGGACAAAAGTGCACCATCTCCACATGGAGTATTTATGTCATTAGATGGGTTCACTCGCTTTATTTTAAGTTCTCTTGGCTTTGCTGCCACTAAGATGTCCAACTTAAGAAGTTTACAGAGTACATGTAGACAACATATTTATGTAGCCAATGACACATAAGTATTTATAATTATTGTTTTTGATACTCGTATCATTATCTTTACAAATTTACTTCATATTTTTTTATAACTTTATTTATTGTCTTATTCGATGAGTTTGAGCCTTTGCATTAATGCTCAGTGAAGATTTATAAGATCTTTTAAGAGATACTTGACCCATATAGGTCTATGTAGAAAGTGATTTTTTGAGAAAATAAAGATTTTTATTATGAAGAATTCAAGGTACATGTCACTATTTGTCAAAAAAAAAATATATATATTACATGTTACCATACTTACTAGTCATCTATTTTGTTATAAAAATATTTCACATATATTTGTCATGCAGTTGACTAGACTACTTAGAAGATTCTCATTCCCATGCATAAAATAATAGTCATGATCTACTGGGAATACACATTTTTTAGGAATTCTAGAGCCAAACCTAACGCTTAGTGAGAGAATCCATTGTCTTCAAATTCCATTAAGAATGAACCTTTTTTCTTGGTCAACAATAAGAATCACAGGAAGAGGCTACCTAACACATCATAATACCCTTGTCTTGAGGCTTACTTGGGACCTAGCATGCCATGATAATGACTTCTTTGGTGGATAAATGAGTAGGAAATTGACATGCCGTGACCTTGATCTTGGTTGCGATCTTGATTATGCACTGATAAAGGTCTCGTTCTGTTTACGAATAAGTTGACCTAAAATATTTTTTTATCACAATAAGGACTTGGTTTGATTGATTTACCTCATTACAATGTTGTGATCTATACAATAGGAAATGAAAGGTTGAGTATACAGAAGATTTATTGCAGATTATAAAGTTAAGAGGAAAAGTAAAGATAAGAAATAAGTTAAGACCTAAAATAAAGCGTTGAAAAGACTTAGTGGACATGCTCTTGGTCCTGAAATAGGTAATGGAGTCGGGAATTGGTTCTGAAGGCTGAGGATTTGGAATAGGTTTAAGAGTTAGTATAAAGATAAAGACTCTAGCCTATGAGCAAGATCGGGATCAAGTTCATGAAAATTTGAGGGGTTAGGACCATGAACATGGTAGTAAGGATGAAAAAAAAGATTCAAGATCTAATAAAGGCAAACGATTAAGATCAAGAATGAGGCCTAGGCCTATTTGAGCTAGTTTTAGTCTTACTTTCATATTCTAAATTAAGATTTGGGTTGAGTTTAGATGCATAAGTCATTTGAAAAAAGTAAACCCTCCCTGGATCTATAGACTTTAACTATCTTTGCCACTATGAAATAGGTATTGATGTTATCCATTTCAGAATGTTCCTTAATTAAAGGTATTATAATAGCCTAAAACTTGTTCACTTATTACTAATTTCTTATCATATTTCTTGTTGATTCTAATCAATCATTCTAATCTAGGTTTATTCCATCCCATGAAACCCAAAAAAAGAAAAAAAAATTGTTTCTCAATCCTTGTTAGAAGAGGCAACTGTTAAGGAAAAGTAGTGGGCTTATCATGCTAAAATACCAAAATGTGTTTTGCTGATCCTGCTCATCTTTGTTTTGTTAGATCTTAAAGCACTTATTGAATATGGCTATTTACATAGTTCTGCATTTAATTTCTAAGCATTTTGCCATAAAGGAGACTAGGCATCTTTAAGTACTTGGTAAAGTTATGACGGGGAAAAATCAAGGAGCTTATAAATGTTAAGGAAGAATGATGAAAAGGTAAACTCTAACCTCCTTTAAGGCAGTTTTTGAAGATACAAAGGCAACCATGGTGATGAGTTCATGGTCGATTGGTCTTTAAAGGTATTTCTAGCCTAATAGACTCTAGAAAGGAAAATGCATCTTTGACCTAAGCTAGTTAAGCATAAGCATAAATGGAAGAATCTTCAAACCCCATGATTAAACCTAGATTAGTGAATAATCTAAGAATAGATTTCAGAAGAATAAACTTACCAAGGAGAACTAAAGTCGAAAGGTTGAAGGAGATTCATAAATCGCAATTGCCAATTTGAAGAGAAAAAAGAGAAAATAAAAGTTCAAAATATAAAGAGTAAAGTACAAAGAAATGGGGTTTAAATTAAGATATGATGGGAAGCCAAAAGAAAAAGTGAAAGGAATTAGCGATACCTAGCTTAAGACCTAAAGGACTTTCTTGATCCCAAATATTAATAAGAAAATGCAAGGTAAAATGAATTTAATATGTCAGAGCTATAATCGATTTAAAAAACTATTTTGTTTTAGTAGTGGAATGCTAAGCTAGAATAAGCTTGATCTTGACCTAATCATTAATTTGATCATGATCAATGATCATGGTCCAATATTTATCATGTTTAGAGGAAAAAGACAAGTATGGCAAAACATATCCTGATCTAGTTTATTGATAAATCTTAATGAGTATTAATGATTATAGCATGATTTAATCCTAATGCTAGAGCATAAAGCAAAATAAGTCAGAACATGTTACAATTTATTTATTGTTTAATCTTAACCATAGATGATAATCGAGATTCTAACCATAAGTTTTTGACGATATGAGCTAAATTAGACTATATCTTTTAATGGGATGATTTGACCATAGGTTGGGTATCTAAACACAAAACTAAATGAAGTTTGATGAGGAGGCTATTAAGATGATCATATTTATGTTGAAGACTAATATAGTTCTTATCAAAGCTCGACCTAATCATATGATTTGGCCTAATTATGTGATGTTGATCATGATCGCTCAACTAAGGGGTTTGATAGGAAAACAATGAAAGAAAAAACTTTGACCTAGTTGAGGATGCGAGATTAGGTCCCAATAACTCCTCAACCAAACTAATGAATGGGGATTAAGGTACGACAGTGGTGGCATGAACGGGTCACAATTTAGGCCCCTCTAAGATCCTAACTGTTTTATGGGCTAAGATTTACCCTTTACTGAAAGAAAATCTCAAAAGTATACATATGAAAGGATGTAGAAACATTCGTAGAATATAGAAGGAAGAGTATGCATAAATGTGTGCAAAACACCTAAAGACGCTTCTTATGCACAAAGGTCCCCTATTCAACCTGCATGTTATGGAGTGGCAGGATGGCGTCAAAAATCTTTTATAGTTAGGAGAACACAAAAGGAGAAAAGCATATGGAACTTTTTACCTTTGGATCATTTTGCATTTTTTTTAGCATTCTCTTTAGGATTTTATAATTACTTTTAAGAGTAAGAGAGTTCTAGATAAACACTCTACTGGTTTTTAGATTTGTATTTTGAGGTTTGTGGTTGATTGTTTTGAAGAAAGTTGCAAGGCTTTTGTTTAGCTAATCAATAGGTGTAGCTTTCTTTATCAATTTACAAATGTACTTATCATTTAGTTTAATCATGTGATTAGGTGAAAACTCAAATGTGTTGTTTGACTCATTCCTAAAATAACATCAATACATCAAGAAGATTCTAATGAATAAGTGTTGGGATTACTTGCATTACTTGCTTTTTTCATTTTTCTTTGAATCTTAGTCATTTCTGCAACTTTGTTTGGCTTTCTTTGTGTTTAAAATAATGATTTATAAGTTGAGGTTTGGTTGCTTGATCAGACTCAACAATGAGTGTTCTATGAAGTTTCAAAAACCTGTTTGGTCATTATGCACTTATAAAATTGGTAGTTAGTAATCTTGAATCTATTTGGCTACTCTCTACTATATAGAGTCGATCAGTAACATCATATCTATTTTGACCAAAACTACATGATAAAATATTTATGTTTAGGCTAATGATAAATTTAGACAAGATTTCTCTTTTGTTTGATAAATCTGTTTATGTGAGTCAAATCTAATCAATAAGTTGTGATTAAACACAAATTAATAGATTTGTGAAGACTTGTCAGATAAGCATGTCGTTGTATTTATCATATTCTACCTAAATAAAAGAATCTAATCAGGATAATGAAAACAAAAAAAAAAATAATTAATTGATTAATGGTGATTCGAATTAGTGGCTTTTTTCTTTATATATCCTGATGAGAAATCCTTATTATTATTTTAGAAATAATGTAATATTTGGCTCAAATCTGCTTTGTTTCTTTGTAATTAGATAAATAGAATAGATGCGGTATAAGTTTCCACATTTTTTTAGTTTTAACATAAACCGTTCACTGCATTTGCTTTTCCCTTAATTTGATGATAAAAAACCATGTGATGGCGATACTTTTTCATTCTCTCAAAAATGTTTTCAAGGTGTATGTAACGAAACTATGGTGAAATTTTTTGTATTTTCCTAAAATACCACCACATACATACATACATCAATTACAAATAAAGAATAAATATTAAATCCTAATTTTATTTTAAATATAAAAAATATTTAATTTAATATACCAATTATGAGCATTATGGATGTGATAATTATTTTCTACACGTAATTGACTTTCGAATTTATTTCTTTGAAAAGTTAGATTAAATTCTTTAATTTTTCATTTTTCATTTTTTAAAAATAATTGTAATCCCGATGATTAATCATACTATATAAAAAATTAATAGTAAATCCACTTGTTTTACTTTCAAATCAAAAGTACCATTGTGATAATATCTACATCAACTTTTTAACATTAAATGTAGATATTATATAATAAAATACGTGAGAAACATAATCACATACATAACAATAAAGTCTCATACTCGAAAAAAGTAAGTTTTTGAATAATTATTTGTGTAACTAACTTTTCTATTTTTCATATATACCACTAATAGAGATTGATAATTTATGAAATATCATGTTAGACACAAATCTTAGATAAAAGTATAAGAATTATGTTTCTAATTTTGTAAAAATATGATAGATTTATTAGTAATTATAAGTATTTGTATTTAAACTTATATTGTAAAAATAAAATTAATTCATACATTAATTTTGCTCATGGGTTTAATAAATAATTAGATTTATTTTTTCCCTTTAAATGAGAATTATGACTAATTAGAATTTAAAATTATCATAAAAGTGTTTTACGTTAAAGTGTGTTGCGATGAAAATGTGTTGCATTGTACATTAAAGTATATTTGTTAATATTGAAGTTATTATATATTGTAATGTAACTTTTTCAACAAAGTTGGAATGTTTGATAATTATAAATGTTATTTTAAATTAATCTGTTAATAAAACATCAAAATTTTAAAAATAATGATAATAAAATTAGTTATTGATCGTTAATAAATAATTTTATCATTTCAATTTTAACTTTTGATTATATTTTTTCAAAATAAAATAATAATTAAAATAAAAAATAATTATTATAGAATATTTTAAAATTGATAATTAAAAATTATTAATAACAATATTAAATAAAAATCAGAAAAATAATTAAAAATAACAAAAATATAAAATAAAAAATATGAGAAGTCAAATATTTGTTGGTTGTTGATAGTTTCACAATTGATAATATAAGTCTTAATAAATGGTGGATTATTTTATTTTTTATTTATTAAAAATTATTTATAAAAGTGTCAATAAATGATCGACTATTTCAATTTTTATTCACAATTTTAAAATAATAAATAAAAATATTAATGAACTAATAATTATTTTATTTTTTATTGACTATTAGAAAATCATAAACTATTCTTATTCATTTTTATTAACACTAAGATAACAAGCATCTTTAAAATCGTGAACAAAAGAAATCCTTTTTAATAATCAACAAAATATATTTTATAGTAGTTAACTCATTTCCTAGTGCTCTTCATGCACCTTGGTCTTGGTGTAGCTTGTGAGTGTAGGATTGTTCCAGTTCATCCTTTGTCTATGCAGGTTTAGACTTGTAATCCAAATTTTTGAGATAAGATGTCCGCCCATTGTTATCTGCTACTCTTCCGTGGATCACAGTTTGTAAAACATTGGGATATGAACACGCTGCATCCCAAAATCAATGCGGATACTCTTTGTTGGCTGTAAAAGTTTTGGTTGTTAGTGGAACCCCTCCTGAGCAACTTCGAGAGACCAAAATCAGCAACTTTTGGCTGGTAATTAGCGTCCAGCAGTATGTCCTGAGATCAACAGCGCAGTGCAGAACCCTTCGGGGACACTCTTCATGCAGATAAGCTCGGCATTTTGCAGTACCCACAGCGATTTTGTACCTCTTCTGCCAATCAAGTGCATTAGGCAGGAGGTCCTCTGCTGAGCTTCTATTCTCAATGTACACCAAAAGCCTGTGCTTTCCTTCAGCTCAGTATCCACACATCTGAATCAAGTTCATGTGGTTAAGCCTGTACATGTACTTTTCTTCCCTTCTTGTGATAAGTTCTGTCTAGCTGTTGTATCAGTTGATGGAAGCAATTGAATTGAAATGCTTTAGCAGGCTCCTTGAAGGAAGAGCCAGCAGATTTTGGAAGTTTGAAAATAAACGTTCCACGCTAATCTGCAGAATGATGTCCATTCAGCAATTCTTTCTTCAGGTAACAGCTGTAAGCACCATCTTTCTCTATAAACCGGCAGTGGAACCGTTAGCAGCAAAACTCCAGGCATTTCTTCTCACACATTTCAAAGGTTCAGTTTCTAAACATCCGAAAATTGTAGCCGTAAACATCAAAATGAGGGGGTTCGATGAAGCTCACTTCATGATCATCGCGTGATTGTTCGAATTCTGTTTCACATCCGTGAGTCCAACCAGTCTGGACTTCAATCTCAAACCCTGGCAGACACGAGCACTTGCGGCCTGAACCTGCTGGATCGTAACTACATACACTGTTTGGTCCGCATGCACTGTGAGTCCTACATGATTTGGACATGGCTTGCCATGTCACAGAGCAGGCTCCCGTGCCCTCGCCAAGACTATATAACCTCGGATTACCATCAAAATCCAGGCTCAACCTTCTTTGAGGCCCTAAACCATAGTCAGCTGAATGAAACTCCACTCCGTCTGATGACATAAAACGGCCTAATGAATCAAACACAGCAGTATTGCTGTCATTGTACCTTGATCTGTCGCCTTCATCATCCATGAGCCAAGGGTCTGGTCAGTAAATGCTGGACGTCTCAGGACCATCTAGGTTCTGAGTGCAGCTGTGCAAAAGACCTTGATCCAGGTCTCAGAAAGAGCGAAGCCAGTTCGGTACTAAGTTGGTTGGTCAATAACTGCATTCAACGAAATTAATTTGGTATTGTGGTTATTGAAAATTCAGATGTTCATAACGTGAGGCATTTGAACTCTGTCCTCTCACTCTTGTTGCCGCAGCTATAATTAACTGACAAAAATTCTGATGTAGACAGATATGTTCACTGGTAAAAAAGACAGGTCCTTTGATTAAAGCATAAGATGAGGGAGACAACTTCTTACAAATTGTCTCTGAGGTTATATGTACTGACAGTAGAAAGATATAATCAATCAAATTATAAAAATGGATTTAAATTGCATTTCAATGTTATGGATGCAAATCAGTATATAAGATAAATTTTATTTTCAATTTTTGACTTTTGTTTTCTTTTCAATCCAATCTTCATTTTTAAAAAATTATGATTTATTAATTTAATTCAAATTAGATCTTATTCAAAAATAAAAAATTAATCATATTTTCATTATTGAAATGCGTTACAAGTTACTCAAATAAATTTAACTTTATTTGAATTTTATTTTTTAAATTTAAATAAGTTTTAACTAATGAGATACTTTTTAATGAATTTTTAAAATTTTTGATAATATAAATTTTTAAAAAATATTTTTAATATTCAAAAAAATTTTAAATTTTTTTATGATAACAGCTTAAATATTTTTTCATGTCTTTGAAATATTTTAAGTCAAAATTCAATATAAAAAGTGTTCAATTTGATTATTTTTAATAAAATTTAATTAATAAATTTAAATTTGTTTTGAAGATTTTTTAAAATTAGAATTTTTTAAAAAGAAAGAGTAAAATTTAAGATTTTCAAATATAACTATTTTAAAATATATAAGTTAATAAATTTATAAATGAAAACACAACTCGAGTAAAAAATAATATACATAGATGAAATTCAAGTTGAAAAGATATAAAGAATTATTATCAAAATGGTGAATCTGCTAAATTTTTATATTTAATTATTTGATAAAACTATAATATTGATTTTTTAAAAATTCAAACTTTTTCTACCTAAATATTTTTTTCTTTTCTTTTTCTTTTGAAAAGAACAACATTATGGATTTGGTCCAACTTGCAGAATGGGTTACCCAACTTTCAAGACGGAATCATAAAGCTTTATTAGAGGCAAGTAGGATTGTCCATTGGGTCAAACTTGTCCATTGGCTTGCTTTAGTCTAACCTCTAGGATTGGGTTTATTGACAAAGCTTTTGGTGAACTTGGGCTGAGTTAAAATATGATTATTGATTTCAATTTTAATTTGAATATGTTTATTTGCTGTTTTATGTATTTTCAATTATTGTCTATGATCATATGTATTTAATTTAATTTAATAGCATGTTTTTTTATTGTATAAAGTTTGGATGTCCTAATTAATATTAAATAATTATTTTTTAATTTAGTTTAATTTAAATTTTATAAAAAAATAAAAAATTAAAGATATTTAAATTAGAGATGTTGTAAAACAAAATTTTTATTTGAAATTTTGTACAAACATAAAGAAGCATTCAAATTATCATTATAAAAAATTTTGAAATGTTTTGATTACTGATTTTTTATTAAAAAAATTATATTGTGAAAAGTTAAAAAAATTCATAAAAAAATAATTTGTGAGTGCAAAATTATTTAAATTTGAGTTGCTGATTTTAAATAGAGTGTAGAATTATATTTGAGTTATTTTTTTAGGTATTTCAACTATAAAATACTTTTAATGTTTTATAGTTGTTTTGAACTAATATTTAATTTAGATCACATTGATATTTCTAAGTCAAAATTGAATCAAATTAAAGTTCAAAGTTCAAACTAAAAAGTATTAAGTTTAGTTTTTTTTATTTATCTTTTTTAATAAATATTTATATGATTATAAAAGTTATATAAAATCTTAATATTTATCTTATATTACTAATCAGTTTTTTGTATTTAAAAAGTGATAAATCAAATCTTAATTTATCAATTTAATCTGAATTGGATCTTAACTTAAATTATTAAAAATTAAAAATATTTTTATTATTGAAATGCCTCAAAAATGATTCAAATGACTTCTTTACTCTATTTCAACATCATTCCTCATATTTGAATAATTGTTAATATAGAATCTATTTTTTAAATTTTTTTAAAATTTTTGTCAGTGAAAATTTAACAAAGTATGTTTTTAATAATCAAACTTTTTGTGAGAGTGGCTTGAATATTTTTTTTTATATTTGTGAAAAATTTTAAGTCAAAATTTAGTATACAAGACTTTAATTTGAATGCTTTAATTTTTAAATTTTTTGATAAAATTTAATTTAATGTAGATTGATAAATCAAAGTTGAAGTCATTATTTTTTAAGCATAAGAATTTAATTAGAAACGTAAGATAAAAATAATGATTTTATTGGGTATTTACCCAATTTTATAAGTTATTTTTTTAAACAAATGTAATGTGCTTTTATATTTTCAAAGTAACATGATGTTTTAATAAATGATTTATGTTATCAATTTAAAATTGATTATACTTCTTCTAAATGATGTTGGGAATTCGAAAAGCTTGCAAAAAGAAAAATTTTTGGCTTCAAGTCAGTACTTAAGTATTTAAGAAACATTAAAAGTGTAAATGAATGATACTTTGTGTCTTTTATTGCTGACATAAGAGATAGTTTAGGCCTAATGGAAGCATATTCTTGATTGTTTTATGCACATGATTTGGGAGTTTCTATTTTAGTGTTTTCTTAGATATCATGTGAAATTTTGGGTTAGATACAGTATCTATGAAGATATAGATGTGCTGAATCAAGATTAAGTGGGCATAGTGGTGCCGCAGGTAAGTTAGTTTGATTAAAGTAACAATTTTTTATTGGTTGGATTAGTTTTGACCTATATATTACTTGCATGTCTAAGAGTTTGACAAATTGCTTGGAGTTGGGCGCTAGTAAAGTCCTAATCTGAGCCTTGTGTGTTTAGAAGTGTTTTGGAGAATGTTCCTCAAGCTGTAAAATGATGATGATCCTATGCCTTGCCAGAACAATGTTGGCTTGGCCAATATTTGATATATTGCTTAAAATAACATCATTTGTGTTTGACTTTCTACATTAATGTCTCTTTAAAAGTGGTTCATCACATGTCAGGTGTAAATTACTGATGTCAGAGTTAGGTGCCTTTTGAGAGAAAATACATCATTTTTATTTTACTTCAACCCTTTTGCTTCTTTTTGTTCTTTCCTCTCTCTCTCTCTCTAATTGTGCATCAATTTTTGTACTTTGGGGTATGGCTTTGGATCTTTAGTGATTTCAAATGCATTAAGCTTTTTATTTGATTGATTGCTCTGTATGTTGATCTACAAGTGAGTTCTCCAATAACTTTTTTGTTTTGGTTATTCTTTTTCCTTTGTTGCTTTTGATTTTTGCTTGATATGAGTCAGGAAAAGTATGCTATAATGGAAAAAAACCTCTTTTGTGGTAGATGATAGTAGGTTAGGAAGGATTAAGATTGATTTTCACATCTTTGATACTATAAAGTTAATCGTAGGTCAGCCACAAGATAAACTTTTGATTCTTAAGCTAGACTACTTGTGTGTGTTTAAGGGAGCCTTAAAGGGAGGGCTTAGGCTACCTATTCATAGTTTTCATCTCTATTTTATAAAGAGCTTAATGTTTTCCAAACCTAAATAGTCTCAAACTATTGGTGATACTTGCTAGCCAATATGATTGTGTTACGATGTGCGACTTTGATTGTTGCTTGTTAGAAGTTTTCTTCCACTTTTTTTTTACCTTAAGAAGACAACTAAAATGGTATAAGGGTTGCATTATTAGTATATTAGCCCTTGTAGTAAGTGCATTTTGAAGCTTAGAGGTATCCCTTTTTCTAACTTTATGTGAAGTGGGATAAATTATTAGCTCTACATCAGGTGTAGATAAGCCTTCATCTTAAGTTGTAGCTTAAACATGCCCTTTTAAAGACTTTAAGGAGTTGTTGGATATTATTTTGGAATGAGAAAAAGAGTGAAAGGTATCCAAATACCTTATCATAGAAAAGCTAAGTGAGATGTACCTTAATAGCCAAGTCAAACCTACACTTCAGCTAAATCTTGAGGCTTTTAGCTTTACTTTCAAAATCTCACCTATCTGGTCACTTAACTTGTTAACTTTTTTTTTTTTTTTCATAATCTTGCAACCTTAAAAGGAAGAGGATTTTGTAAAGGAAAGTTAGATGTGCGAGACAACTTCACCTTCTTAGGTTGTTATGAGGAATTGTTAATGTTTTTAACTCCTTTGAGGCTCTTTAGGTAGTGGGACTGGTGGCGTTGATATTGAGGCGAGTGTAACACGTGCTAGAGGTGGTGCAAGCCTACATTCTTTTATTATGATTGAGGAAGAGGGATCCGTTGAAGATTCTGCTTGTTTTTCATAATAAAAAGGTTGGCTCTAAGTGCTAAATGACATGCTACTACTCAGAGATGGTCCTCACATCTACTCAAACTACTTCTATAAGGCCTCAAACATTCGATAATGTCATTCAAGTTATTGCTCGAAGTTTTAAACCTAATGGATGGAGACAGAATTCTCCTTAAGAGATTCAATAACAGTGAAACCATGTCCACCAATTAAATTTCTTCTTGTTCCAATTCAATTCAATATGTTGCTTCTAGGAATCATAGCATTTTGCTTTATTCTTCATAGATAATATCAAATGTTATCACTTCAAAATTAAATTGACTTTTCTATGTAAGATGGGAGCTTGGAATGTAATATTTATTCTCTCATTGCACTCACATACTATGATTACAGGCACACATGTAGTCATATATATGCATTGATATGTGTTTAAATATGTAAACTATATACTTAATGCTTATTAAGCATTACTACATATAGGTCAAATAAATTCTTAAAAATTATTGTCAAAATTTAAAAGTATGTAATATATGTTATAAATTACATAAATTGTAAAGAAGTAAAATAAAATTTTATAAAAACTAAAAGATGATAAGATAAAGTGAGATGCTAAGTAGATGCATGAGACTAACAGACCTAGCAATTTTACTAAAACCTTAAAATATACTAATAGACAATAATCATCTCACTCTTTTTTTTTCCCTTAAAAATCATATCTCTATAAATTAAATAAAATCTCTCTAGCTACACTTCTTTTATATGAAATTTAAAGAAAATAAAGACAAAAAAAAAACTAAAGAAGGAAGAACTAGACAAGCAAATTGACAAATTGAGTTAAAGTGACTTGAACTAACTTAAAAGTAAGTAAAATAAGTTAGAATTTTATGATTACTTTTTATTTTCATCCTCTTGTGTGATTAATTGATCTATATAATGAGTGAAGACATGATTTTTGAGCTATGTATAAAGGTTATGGTTTGAGATTTATTGAAGAATATAAAAGAACCATGGTTTTAGGGTAGCAATTTGGCAAAATGTAAAACACGAACTTGTAAATAAAGAGCTAAACTAAATGATAACAAAACGACTTAGTTAAATAAAAAGAAATAGAAAAGTCATGGCTTGATTACTAAAGCTAAAGATATGAGATATTCTACATAAAAAAATAAAATTTAGTAAAGTGCTAACTTAATTAGCTTTAAAAAGAAAATTTGGTTTAGACCTAAATGATTCATTTCAATATAAGGAATATAAAGTGATAAATTAGTTGTGCATGAAAAAGAAGTAAACTTGAACGTAAGAATAAGAACTTTGCTTAAGTATAAGAACTAAATGAAATGAAGTTAAAAGATAAGAATTCAACTTAAGTTCATCTGTCATACATGATTATACTTGTAAATATCATAATAATATATCTTACATACTTATAGGATATTTACAAGGTAAAAAAAGGTAAATAGAAGAAATTTTACATAGAAGCTAAAATTTTTAAAGCTACAAGAGGTAAATATAAGCAAATAATATAGTTGAATCTGTAAAAAGAGAATGTATATTTGAGTTATGAAATAGATTGCCTTGAATTGTTATTTAAACATTTCAAAGTATGTTGGATTTGTTGGATGAGCACTTGCATAACTAAATAAAAAGGGGATAAACAAGGACTTAAGCTATGTAATTCTATATATGATACGAGATATTCCATTAACTAAGAGTTGATATAGAATTACTTTCTTTGGCTATGAGCATATGAGACAGAACTACACAGATATGATTATGATCTTATTGATTAATATATCACATAAAATTTTCAAAGCATTTGCTTATTTTGTAGCCACAACATGAAAAAAAAAAATGAAATTGCATATCATTTACATATGTTAACTATACTTGATTTTTATAAGTGAAGAGAATATGCTTAGTAATAAATTGTGATTTGGATAATATGCTTGACATGATTTATTGTTATGATATGTTTATAGTTACTTAGTTGTGATTCACTAAACCATAAACAAATCTTCACATTAGTGAAGTTAAAAAGCAAAGTCCTCAACGAACTCTAAAAACTATATGGAGCACAAGTAGACTGCAGATCCTCTTTTACGTTCTTTCCTCTTGAGCACTTCTCATATTTTGTAAATTAACTTACTTGTACAATGTATGAATGTTGACTTCTTTCATATGAAACACATTTCAAATGCCACATGTTTGTGGCATTTGCATGAAAAAAATGATAATCCTTTACAGTGATATGACATGATATAATGTAATAAATGCTCTATATATATATATGACAAGATATGATGCGACAGATGCTCTATATATAAAAGTTTTTTTTAATAAAAAACTTACAAAAAAATTTTAATTTAAGTTAATATCTCGATATTTAATGAGATATTAAAAATATAAATTGATGATACTTATGCCTTTTATAGGCATTGTAGGAGATACTTTAACCAAATAGTAGCGAATTCTTAATTTATAAGCATGCAATTTAAAATTTTTTATTTTGCAATTATCTCAAAAATCATAAAAAAAATTTAAATTGAATAAAGTAATTATAAATATATGAATGCGTAGAATTCAAAATAAGCTACCAATCTCACTAAATTTGAATTCAACTAACATGATGATTTCATTGAGTTCGAGTTAAGTTAATCAAGGATGTTATGTTTAGGGGAGAGCATTGGATTAATTCGGTTAATTTGGTTTGAAAATTTTAAAAATCAAATTAACCAAATTCTTTTATAAATTAACTAAAAGCAACCGAATTTAAAAGATAATCGAATTAATGAACCAAATTTTTTTAATCAGTTACCGAATAAACCGAAAGTTTATTTAGGTTTAAATTTTATATTTTATACTTTTAAACTATTTTAAATCTTAAATAATAATTTACGAATCAAATGTATATGATATATCATTAACAACCTATTTATATGGATGAAATATATAATTAAACTTTACTCTAATAACATCTTTATATATACTTACATAAAAATCAACATCTTTAATATATAAAAATTAAAAATTTTATATATCAATAACAATTTTTAGAATATAAAAAACTTCTAATCAGAAAAGAAAAATTATTTTACATCAAAATAAAGCTGGTACATAATACATTAACATTTAACAAATCAATAATATTAAAGGAAACATTTCATGAGAGTTCCAATCTTTGTTTTTTCTGTTTTACCTTTAGTTCCTTAAAATAGTTTTCTTCAACTAATCAAATGGCTAGAAAGCCAAAAATAAAATAAAATAAAATAATAAGTGTAAGAATGTCAAAAAAGAAATTAGTGCATTCTTATACATTATCAATGATAAAAACTTACCCAATCGAAACTCCTCCTAAATCAGTTAATATGGTACTGCAAAAATATTATATGATAATATTATATTCAAACAATGTTTAGACTTCACATATAACATCTTAATAACTAATATTTCTCTTTTACTATAAATCAATCAATAAAGAAAAAGAAAATCAAAAAGTAAAGATCAATCCACCACTAAAATCTCAACTATGTGGGATATTAAACTAATAGTAATAAAAAAAATTACCTTGAAATAGCAAGACACTTTCACATTAATCGATTGTAGCATCCAATACAATTTTTGACAAATCTATAAACATATAATCAAATTTGCTATTAAAAAAAGTGGTATTAAGCTTATTCAATAAAGATTAATAATTGAAAAAAATAAAATAATTACTCATACCAAGTTTCTCAAGCTCTACCAAGTCCTCATCAATTCATCGAAACATGAAGATCTACGTGATCAATCTTCAGCGCAAATAAGGGCTTGTACAAGCTTAGGAGTCAATGAACTCCTATATACATTAAGTACACGTCCGTCAGTTCTAAAAGCAGATTCAAAAGCAATTGTAGATATAGGAGCTTCTAATATATCATGAGCCATATGGAAAAGAATGAGAAACCTATGACTATTAAGTTTTCACAAATTAAGAATATCAAAGTTATTATCATATTTTACATCATCTTCACTCAAAATCTATCCAATTTTAATTTATTTTCTTTTTTTTCAATCTATTTCTTATATCTCTTGAACTTAGACAAAAAAACTTGTCTTTATTTTTCCAATTTTAATTCATTTCTCTCTATAATTTGGCTCACTTGACTGCTTTCACCAACTTATTTACGTTGAGGTTGCAAACTTCTTTTATACTCATTAAACAACTCTTCAATTGCTTTTCTCACATTACTAGTCATCACTTAAGCTTGTTCCATATCATACATTTTCAAAAAGGAAAAGTTGACAAGCTCAAGCTTTTTTCTAGAATTAAGAATAGAAGCAACATAAAGTAGCATATTTATTTTCTCCACATTTCTTCAATACTTATCAAACTTATCTTTTATTTATTATTATTTTTTTGCCATTGTATTTAACTCAATATTAAAATGTGTTTTTCAATTGTGTAAAGTAGCATAAACATTACAAATATCATCAAGAAAATTATTGGAGGCGACTTATGAAAAACCTAAAACTTTGATTGTGAGTTCATTAAATTATTGCAAGAAAAGACAAAACCTCTTAATAGTTTCTTAATTTTTTTTCAGGCAACCCATCTCCTATTATCAACACATTTCTATAATGTGGATCAACACCATCAAAAATCTCAAAAGCCTTCTTAAATTTTTGAGCTGTATCAAACATCAAATAAGTGGAGTTCCACCTATTGCTAACATCCAAACACAACAAACTTTTACTTTCAATTTTTTTTTAACTAAAACACATTCTTTAAATTTATCCAACCTTGCAGGTGATTGTTTCACATATTTTACAGCCCCTTTAACACATGCAATTAACTCATTCATTTCTTTCAATCCATCTGTAACAATAAGATTAAGAATGTGTGCAATGTATCTTAAATGAAGATATTTTCCTTTTTTTGAATGTAAGTTCCTAAATTATTCAATCTTTTCTTCAAGCATGAGATTGCAACATCATTAGAACCAGTATTATCAACTATAATAGTAAAAACCTGATCAATTCCCCAATCACGCAAACATTTCTCAATGACTTTTTCGATGACCTCACCTTTATGACTAAAAATAAGACAAAAGTTTAATATTTTTTTGTTTAATTTTCAGTCTTTATCAACAAAATAAGCCGTAAGACATAAATAATTAATTCTTTGCATTGAAGTTTATATATTTATGGTGAGAGATACTCTTACACTAGATGATCTTATTAACTATTTTAGTTCAACTTTTTCATCATTATAAAGCTGATAACAATCTCTACCTATAGTTCATCGTGAAGGCATACGAAACTTAGGACATGCAAGTGACATGTGACGTCGAAAACCTTTACCATCCTTAAATTTGAAAGACAATTCATCCATATTGATCATCTCAGCTATACCCTTTCTGATGGCCTCTTGATTAAACTTCTAACTACTTAAAAATCTATCTTTCCTAGATTCGAAAACCAATTCAGTTTAACTAGAATCAACATTAACATTTATTCTCTTCTTTCAAGTACCCACATGAGCTTTTAATGCAGTTGTTCTATTTCTTCTAGGATCAACAAAAAACTCTCTATCATAATAATTACATCTAGCTTTATGTTCACCTTGTTTATCAAAAAATTTAGTGAAGTTATTCCCAAACTTCTGATCTGGGCCTAAAAGCTTTCTTCTTCAATTTAGAGCATACAGATGATAGATGGACTGAATCTGGTTGTGTGGCATTAGGTATAGGATCTATATCATTACTCCTAGTTGACATCTTTTAACTTCTGAAATAAATAAACAATTAAAAGCAGTTAGCAATAATACTTTTCAATAGTTAGATAAGATTTTAAAACATTTTAGTAGTAATACCACATTACACAAAAATTTATTTCAGTAATAATAGTTAATACCACTGCATTTCAAAATATGATTATGAATTATTAGAAAAAAAACATATTTACAACTTTACATTACATTTAGAAAAGATTCAAAAAAAAAATAAAGCAAAAATAAAACGAATTAAAAAAATAAATTCTCTAGTTTTCAACACTGGGATTGTTTTGTCTTATATGTTATAGCTATATACATACCACATATATAAAGAAAAAAATGATAACATAGAGAATAAATTTATGATACTTACCTAAATACAAAAAAAAAAAAAAAATTCACAAAGATGACTTAATTTTTAATTTTAAGTGTGGTTGTTATGAATTAGGATTTGAAAAATTAAAAGATTAAAGAGATGAGATAATGTATGCTACTACTAAGAGGATTAAAATTGGAAATAAAGAAGATGAGGCATAAGGGAATATCGAATGCATATGCATGGCGTTACCGCGTGGGTGTGGCTGCAATGCTACTATTGAAAGGATTGAAATTGGAAAGAAAAAATATAAGGCCTAAGAGAATACCAATTACCAAATGCATATGCATGGCATGGGTGTGACTGTGATGTGGTTGGTTCCCCAAGATAGAAAGGCACGTTGCACAGATTAGGTTAGTACTTCTCCAATTGAAAGAAAAGAAATGAAGGAAGTGTGGCTGCGATGTTACCATTGAGAGGATTAAAATTGGAAAGAAAAAAGATGTGGAAGCGAATATCGATTATCGAATACATATGTGTGGCGTGGGTGTGGGTGTGGCTGTGGCACGGTTGATTTTCCAAACATAGATGGGCACGATGCACAAATTAGGTTACGACTTCTCAAGTTGAAAGAAAAGAAAAGAAAAAATTTTGCCTCACTGTGATTGCTTATATAGTATGAATAAGTGGTTTTAGTAAAGAGATTAAAAAGAAAAAAATTATTATTAATAATCAATTAATAAAATTAATTAAACAATAAATTAATATTAGCTAATTAATTAATTAAATAAATTAAAATTCAATTTTTTGATTTATTCGATTTAAAAAAATTTTACTTGAAACTAATTAAAAAAATTAAAAAAATTAATTTATAAATTAATTTATAGCCGAAAACCAAAAACACCAAACCGGATTACCCGAATTTTGCTCACCCTTAGTTATGTTTCATCTTTTGATTAATTCAAACCAATTGGCATGAAGTGACATTTTTTTATCTAGTGGATTCATTTTGATTAATATATTAAGTTTTGTATCTTTGTATCTTTGCTCCATTTGCGGAACCTAATTTGTTGAATGACAGATAGAAAAAGATGCTCACATAATTAATCAAATTAGACTCCTTCTATAGTGTTTGGATTATTATATTCATAACCTTATTTGGATTCTTTATTTTCTCTATTATTATGTTTTGGGTTTAAGTCCATTATCAGGTATTGTGGAACCAGCCCTCCGAGCTTACCCATCTTCTCATCCAATCTTTCGTCTTGGATGAACTCCGTTGACTAGAAAAAGACAACGACGCCACGGTCCCCGCAGCTCAGTATTCAACTCGGGCGATGCCACGCATCGCTTAATCTCTTGCCAACATATTCCCTGGTGGAAAATATTTGCCTTTTGCCGCTAAAGCATCAAGAACAAGACTATTCAGGCGCAGTTGGCGATTTGTCCTAACGCGCCTGCCTGCATGCCAACTTTGACTGATGGCTTTGAGTTGGGCCCAGAGTCTATCTTTTAACAAATAGGATAATGCTTGGTTGCATTTCTTTATTAATCTTTTGGACAAACGTTCTCGATTTGCCTCCGTTAAACAATTAACAGTAGCTTTCTTTGCTAACAGAACCAGAGGCTCATGTAAAGTCGTTCGCTAATGGGTCTCTCGGCGTTCTTATTGGTTTTTTCCCTGCTGCAGATCCTCTCTTTATCTTCATCTACAGCATTTGATACTCTGCAAGAAGGGTCGTCTCTGTCCGTTGAGAAATCAACTGATAGCTTGGTGTCGGAGAATGGTGCTTTCTCCGCCGGATTTTTCCCCGTTGGGGATAACGCCTTCTGCTTTGCCATATGGACTGCCAAATCCTGGAACCGCACCGTGGTCTGGATGGCGAATCGCGACCAACCCGTCAATGGAAAAGGCTCCAAGCTCTCTTTGCTGAAAAGCGGCAATCTTAAATTGAAAGATGGGGTTCGAAGAACCTTATGGGCAACGGAGACTACCTCAGCTTCCACGGTGCATTTACGCCTCCTCAACAATGGGAATCTTGTTCTTCAGACCAATTCGGAAAGTAAAGTGTTGTGGCAAAGCTTTGACTCACCTACAGATACCCTCCTTATTGGACAGGAGTTGACCAAAGACAGATACCTTACCTCCTCAAGAAGCAAGAGCAACTATTCTACTGGTAACTATAAGCTTTACTTTGACAATGATAACGTACTGCGCCTTCTTTACAGCATTCCCGAGACCACCAGCGTCTACTGGCCAGACCCGTGGCTCATGCCTTGGCAAGCTGGAAGATCTACATACAACAACAGCAGAGTAGCAGTTCTCAACTCCTCAGGTTACTTCTTATCATCTGACGATTACAAGGTCTCAGCAGCCGATTTTGGCCTGGAGATTCTTAGACGATTGACACTTGATCCTGATGGTAATCTTCGGTTGTACAGCCTCGATAGGGGGAGTAGAACTTGGGCTGTTTCATGGCAAGCCATCTCTCAACCCTGCAAGATTCATGGCATTTGTGGACCTAATAGCATGTGCAGTTATGACCCCATTGTGGGAAGGACGTGCTCTTGCTTTCCTGGATTCAAGATCAACAACCCTGCTGATTGGTCTAGGGGGTGCGACCCAGAATTCGAATTATCCTGTGACAATAGCACTTTTGATTTTAAGCAACTCAGTCATGCTGAATCCTTTGGCTTCGACAAAGATGGTTTTTCCAACGCCACTTTAGTGAAATGTAAGAAGACGTGCTCGGAGATGTGCAGTTGCAAAGCATTCGCATTTAAATTTGATGAGACCAGTGGTTATCAATGTTACCCAAAGACAAGATTGTTTAACGGATTCGTTTCACCCAGTTTTGGTGGAGACTTGTATATCAAATTACCAAGAGCTAATCTCAAGTCTGTCAAGGAGGTCCACAAAGGATCTCCTCCAGATTGCCCAGGTGAAATCGCTCTGCCACTGAACAGAACATATGAAAAGGCGCGTCAAAGTTGGTCCTTGAAGTTTTTGCTTTGGTTTGCTATTGCGGTGGCAGGTGTTGAGATGACCTGTGTAGCTCTGGTGTGTTGTTTCTTGTTTGAAACTGATGGAGACTCCAAAGCTGCGGCGGAAGGATACGCTTATGCCGCAACAGGATTCAAAAAGTATACTTATTCTCAACTGAAAAAGGCAACACGTGGTTTCAGTGAAGAAATTGGTAGAGGAGGAGGAGGCGTGGTATATAAAGGAGTGTTACCTGATCATGGAACTGCAGCAATTAAGTGCCTCAACGAAGCTAATCAAGGAGAAGGAGAATTCCTTGCAGAAGTAAGCACCATTGGGAGGCTTAACCACATGAACCTGATAGAAATGTGGGGCTATTGTGCAGAGGGAAAACACAGGCTTCTGGTTTATGAGTACATGGAGCATGGATCTTTAGCAGACAACCTGGCTTTTAATGCACTCAACTGGGAGAAGAGGTATAACATTGCTGTGGGCACTGCAAAAGGATTGGCTTATTTGCATGAAGAGTGCCTAGAGTGGATTCTACACTGTGATATAAAGCCACAAAACATCTTATTAGATTCTGACTACCAGCCAAAGGTGGCAGATTTTGGCTTGTCTAAGTTGCTCAACAGGGGCGTGCTCAATAGCTCGAGCTTTTCGAGGATAAGAGGAACGAGGGGATACATGGCTCCCGAGTGGGTTTACAATCTCCCAATCAACTCCAAAGTAGATGTGTATAGCTATGGGATTGTGGTGTTAGAGATGGTAACCGGTAAGAGTCCTGTAGGTTTCCACTCCATTGATGGTGGAGGGGTGAAAGAGAATGGAAGACTTGTCCCTTGGGTGAAGGAGAAGATGAATGGGGCTGCAACACGAGGTTCCTGGGTGGAAGAGATTGTAGACCCCTTGATTGGCAATGAATATAATGCGAATAAGATGGAACGTCTGGTTAGAGTGGCATTGCAATGTGTAGAAGAAGACAAGGATATGAGACCAACCATGAGTCAAGTGGTAGAGATGCTTCAGAGCGATGAGGCCAAATTTTCCAAGATTCTTTCTGCACATTTAGAGAAGATGGTCTAGCTTCAGCCGCCAGTGTAAGAAGACCTTGTGCTTAGATTTGTAGCTATGGCAGGTTTGGTTATCACCTTTTCTTGCCTAGTTGCTTCTTGTGCTGGGTATATATATGTTTGTGCCTTTGTGGCAGGTTTTGGCTTGTCACTCTCGTTTTTAATGGAAATTTACACATCAAAATTTCAATTTCAAGGTCCTGTCTTATGTTTGTTCCTGGTTCAAACATTATTAATGCGTTCAGCCCAGCGTAATCCCTCCTAAGGTTAACTAATGATGATTTTCATCGCACATCAGCATGTCAACTAATCAGTCTCATGGAGGATCTCGCATCTTTGTTTTCCTCTAGACCATCCAGAGCCACTACAGGTGGAACTTCCATCTTAGCAGAATCATATTCGCTGCAAGATTGCTGTACTACAGCAATCTCTTCCCCATGATGCGATAGCTGTAGCCCCTTATTTTTATCCGTCAGCCAGGTGAAAATCTTATGCTGAGAGATGGCTTGCCATGAAACAGCCCAACCTAAGATATGACTGTAGCTCTTTTAGCAAGAGATTTTGCGGAAGACAAAAATCGATTATGAGAAAGATTGATTAATATAAAAGCAGAAACCATTCCTGTCGACAAAGTAAAAGCTACCCAAGAAAACAACCATTAGTGCAACTAAAACATCAGTCGGATTCTCCCGCGGAAAAGAACATTGGACCCTTCAGTCAATCTCTAAAACTTGCGGAGCAAGAAATCCGAATCGATAAAAACAGATACGGAACAAGGAAAATTGGTACCCATGTACAATTTCACAATGAAGACTCACTTAGGGTGGGCTAATAATGCTAGTTGTACCATAGTTACCGCAATGAATTCTTCAACAGCGCTAGTAGACTGACAACTGAAAACTTCGTGGCAGTTTACCTGATGACCTACTGCACCTGAAAACTTCGTATCAGTTTACCAGATGATATGCTCTGGACTGTTGTCTCAACGTGTCAGCAATTAATTTTATTGGGTGTCTAAACACCAAATTGCATTGAGACGTACTAAGAAATCACCCACCATCGGAGGCAGCCAGCTAAGCACTCTTCTGTTTGATTGGCACATAAGAAACCACCGATTAAATTGACTTAGGTCACCCCATCACAATATGATCAAAATTGGTCAACACTCCCAGCCACCAAGGGTAATGTTAGCTTCAGTTGATTACTTGGTCAGGCCCAATATGACAAGTGCTTTCCCAAATTTATGGTACTTCAACCAAACCCATCTTGGTCATTCCTAGATAGTTCGAAGAATGAGCCATTTTGGGATAGCTCACACCACCACAACCCAAAGTTTATCCGACACTATCCGACACAATACAAAAGCCAATTGTTCCATGAAAATTATGTGCTATATCATGTGGTTGATCCAGACCAAAAAAGGAACAGCAACATCACTGAACCATTTAAACAAGTGGTCAGACAGTGTTAAGATAACATGCAACCATCTTGTTCGCTAACCTCACATTCTCAGTCCAGTAGGAGAGGTGGAGGCAAATATTTTCCCCTTGACAGCTGAAGAAGTGCTGCATTAGATGTTCTGGCATGTAATTTCTGGTAGAACTTTTTCTTGTTCTTAAGCCAGGTTGTGATAATTTAACCCTCTCACAGACTTTACAAACAAATGTCACCAATAGCTTCTTACATGTAGATTAATCTGACAGTTACTATAGTCAGGCGAGTACAGACACAGTTCCAAAGGTTTCTGGCTAGGAAACAGCATGTATTAAAATTGTGGATCACCAAAATCTCTGCTTCTACTGTAGTGTGTATAACTGACACCACTCAATCATCTCCTTTGTTTGTGCTTGTTTCAACTCCTGCCACATGGTAAGTCGAAAGAAAAAATGCAGTCTGATTCTTCTGCAGGAACCTGCACTAGGGAAATGTAAATGCATCAACCAAAGTATGATAATACAGGAAAGATCTTCTACTGATTTGATTTATCTTGATATTTTTAAAAAATATTGATAGGTGAAAATTACACAAAACAAACAGATAAGATTTGTTTAATTTACCCTTTTTTTACTACAAAAATAAGTCTACTATCTTCTTTTCAAAGCTTTAGAATTAGTGAAATCAGCAAATGAACTAATTCTATTATCATGTTAACTACGGATATTCCATTCATATATATATATATTTTTTTAAAAAAACTACTTTAAAAACTGTAACTGAAGCATATCTATCACTTCTATCATATTTTTCTTTTGCCTTCTTGCCTCAAATTAAAAATGGAAGAAATGAAGGGTAGGATTCACTTTGGTGGGATCACAACTATGGGTTTACTAGTTGGATTCAGCAAACTTTGTTTGACTTAATTTCCAGCACCAACTCAGAAAAATAAGTTCCTCAATAAAAATTTCACTATAAGCATCTTTACTTTTAAGGCCATCAATTTTCTTATAAGCATTTAATTTAACTTCGGAAGCATATGACCACTTATCACAAAGAATGGGGAAAAAAAAATGAGAAAGAAGAAGATAGCAAGCACATGTTGTGTCAATAATACCAAATAAAATCATAAGGATGGAAAGGTTTCATACTTGAGAAAGTCGACAAATTTTTGCTGCAACTCTGTCAAAGTCTCCTCTTCAATGTTAATATGGACCAATATCTCAGGCAACTTTACTGAAAAATGCCAGAAAAACTTAATTAGCGGCTATAGACTAAGTAAAGTAGCTGGAATTGCAGAACTCTAAATAGGGGATTCTCATCAATAATTGCAATTGATTACGCAGAGTTATCAGCCACATCTGAGGTCCAACAGCAGCGTTAAACTATCATGCTATACTTTACATCTATTTTCTATAGTAAATTATCCACAACAAAAGCATCTTCGACAACATTATAAGGCAATCCATCTTTATAAGGACTACAGAAGATTTATTCCCCCCCCCAAAAAAAAAGCGGTATGTTTTAAAAAAGAAATTAAAATTTCACAGCTAGACCTATTGGTACTGAATAGACTAACGCAGGCAATGACAATAACATATAGTCACTGCTTCCTAACATGAAAACAAGGAGCAGTATTGGTTTAACATGTCATGCTTTCATGGACATACGTACCAAAGAGGCGTAATAGATGCTCAGCACCATATACAGTTGATGGGGAGACATCTTCTGAAATCATGTCTTCATATTGTTGACGCTCACTTTTGTACAGAAGCATCACAGGCAGTGCTTTGTTGAAGTAAGACTGCAAACCTTTCACAACTTCCCCAATAGAGTCAGCCACCCTACTACATCCACGAAGTTATGTCCCATATAAGACATTGACAATGTGCCTCAAGATATTTTATTTTTGATAAGAGAAAAAAATCAAAAGATCATCAAGGGTTGCCACCCCACTAAACAGTAACTGTAAAACTATATAATAATAATAATAAGACCAAATTCATGCCAACAATTGTCATTCAAGTTAAATTTCCCAACTACGGCCTTCCTACATAATAAACTACTCTTTTTCCACCATAACACTTGGCAACTACTTGTTATGAAGTGCTCTTACTAAAGAGAAGGATTTTAATGCAACTCATCTCTAAAAATTGCCTCATCACCCCATCTTACTAAGTGACACTATACCCGTAGGCATGCTTCCTTAAAGGAGTCTCTTTCGAAGTATCCTCCAACCTCAAAGCTATATCCCTTGGAAACTTTTATTGTTAGCACATGGCAAACCATACATCTTGAGCCTCGGAAACATTTGAGGGAGTTCACAATATCCACAATTTCCCCTTTCTTCCCCGTGTCCACTGGGAGATATCAAACTTGTCAGAACATGTTTTATAGAACTGGAACACATGCACCCCTTGACCAAAAAAAAAAAAAAAAGTTGAAAATGAATCTCTTTCATTGTGGCTCAAGCTCCAAATTAATCATCCTCTATAATTGCCTGACAACATGACCATATGAAACAAATGAAGAAACATATTCCAACAAGTAAATTTTCAGAGGGTCATGTGCAGGCACTGAGTGGAAAAATAGTCAATAGCAATTGTAGATTGCAAGACTCCACAAGTATCATCCTTGATACAAAGGACTGGCATAATCCACAAAAAGTGATCTTAGAGAATAATAGAGTTTGACAACTTGTTTATTATGCAGTGCTTTCTGCAAATTCTGGACTGCCAAACATCTTGAAATTCGCAAGCCAGGAAGAAAAATATCTAACTAAAAGGCGGGGCAACTCCGTACCTGCCATCTTTTTTTGACCTATAATCAAGATACTTTTTCAATATGGTATCCACATTTGGAGAACGAGGCAGTTTAACAAGCTGGCAAGAAAATCATTAAGATGAGCCACAGTTAGCATTGAAAAGTATGAATGACAACACAAAGTACACATCAAAGCAATGAGACACTAGTTAAGCTTCGTCAGTCATTCACAATATATAATTAGTGAGGAAAAATGAGAAACAACAGAACCTATTGACACATTGACAACTAAAAGGCACAAAGCCTGAACCTTATATGCTGCAGACACAGTTGCAATAACATGCTTGACTGCAGCAATATTCTATCTTAATCAAACCTCAACAAGACATGTTCCCCTAAATCCCTATTCCCCTTGCAAGCTATCCCAAGGAGAAGGCAGTGTTCAGTTCCCTTGGAAACGGAAAAGCTATGGTGCCTCCCAAGGTAGCCTTCCTTACTTGGGAGGCAGTAAGGAAAAAGCCTGATAGTGGACAACTTGAAAAGGAGAAGGAAAACTATGGCGAATAGGTCCTACCTGTGTAAAAAAACAAGAGGAAACAGCCTATCACATATTTTTAGGGTGTACTTGGACTGCCTAGTTGGAGAGAGTCTGGGCTTTGTTGGGGCTGTCTTGGGCCGTTTCGGGATCTATTGGAGAGAAGTTGGTGGCTTGGACAGGACAGCAGGCTGATAAAGAGAAGGGGAAAATGATCAATATGATGCCTCATCTGATTTTGTGGATAACTTGGCATAAAAGGAATGGAAGGGCATTCGAAAACTTCGAAACTCCAATGGCTAGGATTAGGGAATCTTGGGTCTGTATACTAAAGGATTGGGCAAAGGACACTTCTATTGTAAATGAGGAGGATTTGCTAGAGTTCTGACAGCTCTTGACATCTAAAAACTAACTATTAAACGTAAAGGCTTGCACCCCCTTGATGCAATGTGAATAACACATGTAACTATTTTGTTCCTGCTCAAAGAAAACAATGCCATGGTACAAGAAAATTTCAGATTCTCAAATTTCATTCTGCATGCAAGAGCATTCTATTCATTGTACTGCTAGTCATAAATGCTGTAATAATTAGCTACAGGTTCATTACAACATGAAACGAAACAAGAGATAGTAATTATGAGGAAATGAGAAGAAAGAGCAGAAATAGTCAGTGTGATAAAAGAGAAGTTCCCAACAGTACAAACAATTTCAAATATCACAGATACGAATTTCATAATAGCATAGAAAATGCCTACCTTTCCCAGATGAGTAATGAAATCACAATCATCAACTAATTGCTTCTTTAGATTTTGTGGAATTTGGAGATTGACAAGCTTTTCTAAGGATGCATCACTCTTTTCCTACAGTTGACAAACAATAGACTTTTCTCAGCTGAATGAATGCTAGGAAATTCATGGATTTAGACAGAGATGAGCTGAAAAATGCTTCAAGTAACAACAAGAGCTTGCCTTATTGAAAGAGTCACTCTTTCGCTTCTTACCCCTTGCAACTGCAGATAACCATCAGAAAGCCTTAAAAAAGATAAACTAAAAGAACCATATACTCAGCCAAAGTGAATTAAATTATCCAGACGGTTGCAATCAGCAGGAAAAGTTCCTACTTAGTGGATAGCAACTGTCTATTGGTGGCAGGAATTACTACTCCGTGTCGGTAATGGATTTTTGTTGTACATGTATGTGTGTGGGTATATTTCCTTGACAGAGTAAATATTATCAAAATATAGCATTGCAAACATAATGGTTCTATATCCAAATTGCAAGTGAGGTTAAAAAAAAAAAAAAGAATAAAACCTTATTTAACCCCTAACTCACCCTCAGCCCTATGCAACAGAGAGTAAACAAAATCACTAGAGCCAGCTACATATAGTCATCCATTTGACAAATGTACAGAAAAATTAGTCAATTCTTTTAAGAACACAGCCTTGCATCAAAATCAAACATATAAAACCAATGGAAGAGCATAGCATTTAGTCTGTAAGGGCATAAGAAAAAGCTGTTTAAGTTGTTTTCCCAGAAGATCTCAATTCGGAATGTTATTCTGCAGTACCCATTTTCTTCTCAATTATCATGTTCTACTTTCATAATCAACATCAAATAGAGATATTATCATATAAATATGTGTGTGCCTGTGTGTGTATGTGTATCAACGAAATTGCAGACTTAGCTACAATTGATATGCACCCCTGACTGCAAGACAGAATCTAAAACTGCATTAACAGCTCGCAAAATGGAGATGATGAAAGCCAACTCATAATCATTTGAATGACAATATTAACTGATCCTCCTCGATCTACCTCTTATTTCATCCCATATGTTTCATGCTGTTTATGTGCAACTGGGAATAAGATTTGGCTTGTGGTTGTCTCAACAATCATTCCTTTCCAGCCACACCAAACCACCCTTACCTAGAACATCAGAGAAACCCTTGAAGACATCACCTCTATAAACTTGTCTATTCATGTGACACCACAATCCACATCACAAGTACATGCCACCTTTCATGCTTACACATGTTGGTCAACTTTCTAGAAGAGCATATGGTCATCCTCTAGTTCCACAAAGGATATTCCATATGATTCATCAATTTTGATCATCATCCCCATCCTACATAATAGACATTTATTCAAAAGCTTAACTTTCCACTTTATCGCATAATATGAGGCTATTTTCTATTACTCAATCAATTAAGAACAGAGGATGCTTTTCCACCAGTAGATTAACATGCAAGCAATTGTTATAAAATTATGAATCTAGAAACTTGGATCACAATCAACTAGAAACAACCTTTTCTTTTTCTTCACTTTCCTTTGCATGTTAAAGTCAAACAAAATGAATTCAAACAAGCAAGAGAATAAAATCTAACCACTGAAGCTTCTTGGTTTCATCTGCAATGAATGCACTGACTTTCTATTCTTGTCTATCTCCTTCTTTCTATTGAGAGCCTGCTGTTTCTGGATATTCTCATCCGTATGTTTCATCAACCGATCCACACCTACCCATTCATCCCAGCTGTTGGAAAAAAACAGAATCTCGAGATATTAAGCCATTACTAATTCTTAAAGCTTAAGCATATTCCTTTCCTCTAATTAATTTGGCAACCTCCATTTCAAACTCCAAAGAAAAACATATCAAAATGCACAGATATTAAAGTGGACTAGAGATATCATCTGAAATGGCCTAATAGTTATCCAAAAAGGCAAAAGAAAATCAAACACGTGATACAAATGCATGCAAAAAAAAGTTCATGCTTGAACGACCAATGTGTAGCAAGTTTTAGAAAGCAGCATACATGAAATAAAAACTAAAGCAAAGCACAACTAATCTGTAGAAGACCTTTTTTTCCTAAAACAACTTGCCTCTCTCATAATAAAACCACAAATTGATTTTCAAAAACTTTCTGTAACATCAGTAATGGAAATGAGAAGTTGTACTCACTTTTTGTTCCACCCCTGCAAAACAGAAGATATTATACCATCAAGATGCTATAATAGGGATGGTATTCTACCACAAACCAAGCAACTCAAAGTTTAATGAACACAACAATTTAGATATCAATAAGGAGCCACCACAACAATGTAGAACAGCAGTAGACATCCACAAAAAATAAACTTTTAAAAATAAAGATTAGAAAAGAAGACACTTACAAGGTAATGAACGAAGTATCTCCACTCCTTCATATAATATTCAACTTTCCTCACCTTTCAAATAAAACATATACCATTGGAGATAGACTGTTAACTTCCAAGAAACTGAACAAAACTCCAAAAGTAACACATAGAAACAGTCGCAATTACTGGAAAACAACTCTTATCTCTACATTAAATAAATGAAACAGGTGGTAGCACGATTGCATGAAGCCTCAGCATTTCCTCTATATCCAGAAGAAGAATTTAAAGTCTAGGGCGAAAAACTAAACGTGACTTGTAAGACAAAACGAATGAAATTAGTCCAAAATATGCACAACAAAAAAAAAAAATCTACGTCATTGGGTTATGATAAGCGAGGAGTTTCTTTGATTTGAATTTGCTCGCTATTATTTTCTGTCCGAATATTTTTTACGAGCTTCGAAAAGAAAATAAGGGAAAAAAGAGTACCTTGGCCGGGTAAATGTGAAAGTTATGAGAAGCGAGGACTTTTTCGCCTTCAGAGAAAGGACTGGAATCGAGAGAAGGAGCCAAGTCCTCGTCGGTCTCGGTTTCGGAGTCGGAGTCAGTCCTTGTAGCGGGGCAGTCCGACTCTGTGGCAGAATCGTCATTTAAAGCGGCGTTTGAGCTACCCATTTTTGAGAGGATTCAGGCCGGTTATGGCAGTTCCGGTTCGTTATCGAGGGTGCATAAATTCCGGTGAGGTCGAAGTACCCGAACTTTAACTGGGATCTATATAATTTATAAATACGCCTAAGGTCTACGAACACGCGCCGAGTAATTATTAGGCAAGAGCCCGAAAGGATAATTGTGCTGCCCAAATCCCTTACGGTTTTGTGTCTGATGCGTTGAGGTTGACCGTGTCCTTTTTGACCAACTGAGTGAAGCCACGTGTTTGCACATTTACTCCCTTAGGCTCCTTATACAAGCCGAATGAAAATATGAGGCCCATGTTAGAATGGGCCTAAAGTATCCGCCTATGAAAAACAATGGGCCAAAATGTGGACCCCCTTTTGTGTTCGATATTTAATATTTAAAAACTTTATATTTCTTTCCAATTTTTTAAATATATAATATTTAATTTAAATTTAGTTTTTTATTTAAAAACACAAGGGGAAGTGAGAAAATATTGATGATCCCTTAGGTTTCCACTGATGATAGGATGTCTTAAGTTGACCTATATGGAACCTAGATAGGCACCTGTTGAGCACATGAGCGCAGGAAATGTTGCTGGTTTAGATGATATTATGTCAATGCCTGCCGGTCTACGTTATTCAGAAATCTTACCTAGATTGGATAAAATTTTTTTACTGATGTGATATTTATGTTGAATATTTTAACAAAAAATTATAAAAATATTTTAATAATTTAAAATATTAATATAAAAATAAATAAATAATTTAAATTATTAAATTATTAAGATTATAGTTTTATTAAGGCTGAATACAATTGATAAAAAATATCGATCCATATGGATTATAGCGAAGCATTTATGATCAAGCAGTGCACAAAAATCTTTATGGACTATGGAAGATATGATTACCACTGTTTATTGCCCTTAACAATATCTCACCAATATTCTATACATGTTCATTTTCTGTGACTCGAACCATATAGTACCAATGTTCATATCATAACTCAGTGCATAATTGGAAATCCAGCCATACTTCAGACATATGTCACTTCTGCTTACAATCCATGACACCTTTCTGTAACAAGAACATGAAAAATAAAAAATAAAAAATAAAACATGTAGCAACTTAAGTTGCTATATATTAATAAGAAGGAAGAGTCTTGGGATAATAAATGAGACATCACAAGGACTTAGTGGCCGTCACCGGGGCTAGGTCCGGAGGCCTTCATCCCTTGCAGGGCATGAGCATCATCAGCAGCGAAGGGATGACCATTTCCAGGGCTTGGACCGCCAGTTTTGATGCCTTTGATGTACAACCCATCGAAGAAGATCTCAAATCCTTTGCCGACAGAAGTGTGGGATTCAGCGAGAGGGCGAGCTTCTGAAACGTAAACAGAAGAGCTCAAAAGGAATAGCAACAGAAGCAAGCAGAGAGAGTAGTCGACTCTTACAGCCATTTGGATCGGATAGCAGGAAATGCTTGGTTTCTGAATGAGACTCTGCTTTGAAACTGAGCTAATGCTTCTGCCTTTTATATATACACGAGGTTGGTGCATGCCGATGCCACGCAGCAAGTAAGTAATATGATGGGACTTGCCATTTGACTACAGAAACAAAGGGGATGGGATCGGCGGTGCATTCAAACACACATGGGTGGGTTTGAGAGGTTGACGCCACCTCTATGTTTTCCTTTTCAAGGTATCAAGACGTGACTTTATATAAAGAAGAATGAATGTGATACTACAGAAGTCAACAAAAGTACTCCAAGTTTTAGAGTATCCAATTCCATATAGGATGTTATTGTTTTGATCTATATATGTTATAGCAGACTCCATCATAATTTTAATACATATTTATTGATATATATGTAGGTATTTAGCAGTTTGCAAAACAGTTTTCAAGCCATAGCATTTATAAAATTTAAATATGATTTATGACAGTAAAAAAATTAAGAAATTGATTCATTTATTTTTATAATGTTTATAGATATTATTTTGAAATTAAACTTCTTTGGGGAGGGAATTAATTTACTATTAATAAATAATATTTTGCTTTACGTAATTATGTACGTGTATATACATAATTTGCAAAAAAGAAATAAAGTGTATAAACATATAAAATGGATAAGGTCTTAAAGAAGAAATAAAGTATACTTGCATATTAAATCGATAAGATATGATCTGCTTGAAAATGACATCATTCGTGTGTTTATGTTATAAGTTAAGGGCATGGAATTACTCAGAAGTAATGGCTTAGAGATACTGTAATGACTACAATATGATGCAAATTAAGATCAAAACTATACTAATTAATCACCGAATGATGTGTCTTTTCATGGAGGGTGCCCCGTGCTGTTTCCCTTCGACTGTTTACATTTGAATCTGAATCTTGCAGTATTGCAGACGGAAAATTAAAATTCGTCGTTGATCAATCTGTTCAATTCAATCCACGTGCTCCAACGAGTATATTCAGGTGCAAATGGTTAGGTATTTTTGGACCAGATATAATGCCTGTGAACTTGATCGTCTCCAAGAATCTAAATTTGGACCTGTTTTCTTTTTTCATCTAATAGTAAGCTTGAAAGTTTATCATACATGGAATCAAGAAAACACATAAAAGAAGGGGATGAGGCTGTCCCTTTTTTCATCCATGGAGATCAAAATTGAACCGACTTTGTCCATGTATTAATTATGTAGACCAAAAAAATATATATATATCTTACGAATAAGCCAGAGTAATTTGCCATGGTTTCAGATAAGCCAAAATAATAGTGACAAATATATATATATATACACATGAGAGCTGGATCGGGTGCTAAAGAGGGATTTGCAAGGCTTGTCTATCCATTCAAAATGGGCGTGCAGTCAGGGTAATATTGACCCAAAAATAGAAATCTCAGTTGTGATTTGCCTTGCTGATTTTACATTTCATGTTAGGAATCCAGGAGGAAGTTTCATTGCGTTATAGGATAATTAGAATTCTTTAAGGAATATACTTCTTGCTATAAATTGAATCCACCAAAAGAGGAGCAGGAAGTACACCGCCCAGTTTCGGGATTTCCATATGGTTGAGGAAGCAGCGATTCTTGAACAACCATGGATTCACAAGCGACCTTCCTAAGTGGAAAACAGACATTCTTTGCTGGCAAATGGAGATTCATGTTAAATGAAAACGTCATTGATGATTCCAGTTGACATCATCGTCGCCCGAGTAAACTAGAAATAAGAAGAGCAAATGTGCAGGCCCTTTTGGAACCTTGGATGTTACTGTTTTAATGCACATAATTGAGTCTGCTAAGACAAGATCATAACCATAACCAAGCGGCCCAAACATGAAAGGTAAGAATGCCAAAAGGCGAAGCCAGCCTTATGCATACAAAAGAACAAGGCAGGCCTTGTTTGGATAATGACTATCCATTTCACAACTATGGCACTACCCCCTCTCTCAGGTTACTCTTGGCTCTGTCTCTTACAATCTGGCCTCTGAAAGAGACCAGAAAGCGTGGGGGCACTATTGGACATTAATCACAACTGTACTCTTTTGTTTCTGTCTGTTTGTGTTTATTCTGCAACCGCATCCGCACCTACCAATCAGACCCCATATGCCAACCTCTTCCCTCTTCCTGCGAACCCACAGATCAAACACCAATTTCTCCAGCGCCAATGACGCAACAAAGTTCAAGAAAATTCAACAAATGTTAAACCTCAGGGTCCTTGGATTTTCACATAATTAATTATGCACAAATTTAGCAAACAGGGGGATCGTTATACAACAATAAGGATACAGATCCAATTAGCAAAACCCAGATTAGACAAAGGAAAAAAAAAAAGGGAAGGGGGGGCAAGGGGTGCACAGGAGAAGAATCCGAATCCAAATCTCACAATAAAAGTGGAAAAGAAACAGAAAATACAGATAACTAAAGCAAAAAGTAGTCGAAGATCCGTATAATTAGTCCGTTTATCTGCCTCTGTTACCGAAATTCATCTTCTCATAGTACCTAATCGAAAGCAGAGACAGCGAGAGGTGAACCTCGTCTTTCCCCCACCGAGCTGGCGGCTTAGACCCGATCTTGTGCGTAAAAGGAGACCAAGACGACGACGCCGAGGATGACGTCGACGAGGACCCAGATGAAGATGACGACGATTGAGGCTTCGAGAGTGGCCACAGGTAAAGAGAGTGGAGCCGACGGAAGCCACCGAGCGCAAGGACCACGAACCTCAGCTGCTGGTTGCCACAGCCGATGTTGGCCCAGTGCCTGGTGCAGATCAGCTCCCAGAGCCGCTCGTCCTGCGCCGTTCTGTGCCAAAGCTTGCTGACACAAGCGGCCATAGCCAGCGTCCTCGCATCCACGTGTTTCAACACCTCGAACAGCAAGTTTTCATCCAGATTCACGAACCCACTTTCCCTGATTTCCTCATCTGCGAACTCCTCTTCTTCCCTCTTCACTTTCTTCATCTTCCTGTCCACTCCATCCAGCGGAGCATCACTCACCGTACGCTTCATACCCAACTCTCCCTCCTGATCCGCGAAAGAAACTATGAAATTGGGGAAGTAAATTCGAATTGCAGGGAAATGATGGAACTAATTGTGGGGAATTGTGATTTGGTTGGAAGTGAAAGGTGGAAATAGACGAGGGTTGGAGGAAGTGGTGGGGTGGTGGGTACATGGGGTAATGAAACCGGGCCTGGGTGGGTCTTTGATGCTTATCGAAGACGACAAGATGTGAAGTGAATGCGCTTCGATTCGTTTTTTTTTTTTTTTTTCTCTTTTTCTGAGGCAGGGGTTGAATTGACGAGTTTGGCCTGAGTTGGCCTTTTTGTTTTATTATCATTATAATAATATTATTTGTATGTATATGTTCTCTGGTACGGTGTCGTTTGTTTTGTTTTCTTTAGCCAGTGGAGTCAATACCTCTGGGAATCTGGCTTATACCCTGTTTTTAAAATTTTTAATTTTTTCAAAGAATGCCGAAGTAGTGTGCTTTGCCAGAAACTGTCTCGATTAAGTGATGTTTACACTGTCAGAAAAACCGAATTGACGTCATTCACCAATGCCCATTCAATAGCGCGTGGATTATACGCACGTTGCTTCCCATTTTCCACCCACTTCTTTCTCTCAAAATTTGTTGTTTTCATTTTGTTAATTTCTTACTACAGACAGAATCTCTTTAAAAAATAATCCGCCGATATGATTTGAATCAATATTTTTAAATGATTATCTTGTCCAATTCAGATACTTATAATCAAACAAGTTCAAAACATTCATTTGTTAGTCAATTACGCTCGTGTAATCACGCGCTGCAATCGGTTGTAGCGCTTTTGTTCTTATGAAGAGGAAAGTTATTGACACTCAAATGATGCCCTTTACCCTTTTCAAATAGTACCAAAAATTTATCTCACTTAACTGCAGATATTTTACTAAGACAACACCAATTTGACAATTCCTTTTTTCTTTTGTTTTTACTCCTTGTTTATAGGATCCTTAACTGCTTTGTTTGGTTACGAGGAAACAGCTATCCCGAAAACGAACCAGGTATTCAGTAGAGGATTTGAGGTCTCCAGGAGTAATTAAAAACTCGTTGTCTTTGGCCTTGTCTGTCAGAATTTGCCCTGCAAAGCCTTGCGTGGCCGAGGATGACGCTCCAAGTCTCTGCAGCCAATCCCTTCTTTTGCTTACTCTACCACAGAACTAGGCTTTGTAATTTAGCGTCAAAATGGGCTCTTGGCTCTTGCTTCTTGACAGTTGACCCTCTGATCTTCATCAGACTCTGCCATCCCGTGTGCTTTGGAACAGAGTCCCGTTGAATTTTCTTGCCATCTTTTCTTCTTTATGCGTGGGATTCTCGTTCTGTGTTATGTTTAGATCTGGATATCTTAGTCAAAGGACACATGATCTAACTCCTTTATGATCATAAATCATGTTATTGATCAACCATCTAAAATAATCTAATATAAATGATATGATGTATTTTTAATTTATATTAAGTTATAAATATTATTTTAATAAAAAAATTTCCACAATTTAAAATTATAAAAAATCAATATTTAATATATTAAATATTTTTATTAATATAAAATTTAGAAATTCTTCTATTTGCACAAGGAATTGTTTCTAACATTACCATTTTTTGCAAATGAAATTACAATGGCATCCTTAAACATAAGTCTGAATTGTTTACAAATAGTCAAATTTTCTCTGTCTCTTTGTTTAAGGTCACTTCTAACTTGTTTGATGGACTCTGTCCACATTCATTTACTTTTCACGTTACTCCTTCCGAGTCGACTCAGACATAACTTCAAAATTTTTTAATTTTGTTCACACCATGCAAGATGATGCTATAACGAAAATAATTATTATTATAAAAATTATAATAAATAATAATAATTTAATAATAATTATTCAAAAAATTATCATTAAAAGTTTTTTTTAATACTTTTAATGATATTTCTTCTAAAATTATCATTAAAAATAAGATTTTTAATGTCAATAATAATAAATTGAAGTTAAAAGTTATTCTTTCATACCAGTTCAATAAGAAGTAGCGTTGAAAGACCATCCTTGGATCTTTTAATGCCAGTTCTTGAAGAACTGGTGTTAAAGGCCTAAATCAAAAAGACTACTGGGGCTTTTAACTCCAGTTCTTCTAGAATTGGCATTAAAGGCCTTCACTCACATAACCAGCCCTAAGATAGAGATAGTTTTTAATATCCTTTCACGCCAATTTTGTCATAACTAGCGTGAAAGGCTGTGTCCCTTAATGCCAGTTTTGATAGAACTAGAGTTAAAGGTTGTCTAGCCTTTATTTAAGTAGTTAGGGATCCTTAATTTGTCTCCAAATCTCGTCAGCAACGAGGCGCATAATTTTTACTCTCCTTCATCCTTCTTCTCTTTGCTCTCTATTTAAAAGTAGTTAGACCAACTACTAGTAGTGGCATTGCCTCTCTTTGACCCTTTTTCTCTTTACTCTCCATCCAAAAGTAGCTAGGCTAGCTGCTAGCAGCTATACTTCTTCTTTATGGTCTTTTTCTCTTTGGTCTTTGTCCAAAAACAGCTAAACTAGCTACTAGCATGGCAAGCAATGCCTTTCTTTTAATCTTCACTTTTTTACTCTCCGTCCAGAAATAACTAGGCTAGCTGCTGACAGTCGTACTTCTTCTCTCCAACCCTCTCCTCTCTAAACTAGCTGTTGGCATGGCAATCGCGCTGTCTCTTTTTTGGCCTTCTCTTCTTTGCTTTTCATCTAGAATTAACTAGGCCAGCACTTATAGCCGTACTTTTTCTTTTCGATCCTCTCCTCTTTGGTCTTTGTCCAAAAGTAGCTAGATCAGCTGCTAGCATGACAGCTGCACTGCCTCTCTTTCAGCCTTCTTTTTTTTGCTTTTCGTTCAGAAGTAGCTAGGCCAACTGGTAGTCATACTTCTTTTCTTCAGCCATCTCCTCTTTGGTCTTTGTCCAAAAATAGCTAGAATAACTGTTGACATAGCAGCCGCGCTACCTCTCTTCTAGCCTTTTCCTCTTTACTCTCCATTCAGAAGTAGTTAGGCCAGCTATTGGCAGTCGCACTGCCTCTCATCGATCCTCTTATCGCACCAACACGTGCACTTCAAATTAAGAGTTACAAGTCAAGATCATGAATAATAATATAATCATAAACTAATAAGATATAAATAAACAAGATCATGTTTTATTGACTTGTGTTTCATTTGTTAATTTTTCAAGCATGGATTCTACAATCTAGTGAAACTTGAGAAGCTCATTCATGTCTTTTGTCTAGAAAGCACTAATGACGGATTTCAGCTTTGTGATAGCTTTTGCGTACTTTTGAACATCTTTTCCAATCTGCTAGAAGTACGCTGATTTGCAGACAAGCAAAATGGCGAACTAATCAGTCACATATGGATACCTTTCTTTCTTCTTGTTGTCATTTGTTAATAATTCTTTGCTTTATGCATACCTCTTTTGTCATCTTCATAAAAGTATCAGTCATTCCTTGCTTCACACCAGCAACGCCCTTTCCAACTTCACATTTTCTCCCATTAGCTAATTTCCATCTAAACCACGACCTTTTACCTTTTCCTTGAGAATACGGTACAAATTTCTCATTTGACTTGATTTCTTCAATTTAGTGCTTGCTTATTTAGGGCGTAAGGATCTTCTTGTATCTAAAGAAGGTGGTGGAAGGGCGACTCCATTTACAAGCGGCATCGGTGGTTGAGGAATGGCTCCATTCGCAAGTGACAATGGTGGTGTTGGAGGAGCGATTCCTTTTGCAAACGGCATTGGTGGTCGAGGAATGGTTCCATTTGTAAGTGGCATTGGTAGTGGTGGAGGAGTGGCTCTTTTTGCAAGTGGAATTAGTGGTGGAATAGGAGCAATTCCATTTATAAGTGGCATTGGTGGTGGCGGTGGTGATGCTGAAACTTTTAGAGTACTATAAGTGGTAGCGTAATAGGTATGGCAAATGACGTATTGGATGATGATGGTGGTGGTGGCGACACAAGCACCAATGACACTATTGTTGGTGTTGCATGTGTCTTTGACATTAGTGGTGGTGGTGGAACTAATGGCACTGCTCCTACTAGATTTGGCTGCGAAACTGAAGGTAGGGGTACAGGTGCAGGTGATGATATTGGTTTCATTGACTTAGGCTGTAACACAAGGGGTAAAGGTGGAAGTTATGGTACTATTGCCCCTATATTCACGGCAGTGATGGTGCAAGTGTTTATGGAAATGGATCCCCATTTTTCTGTTGAAACATGAGGGCTAATAGTGGAGGTGGGATATCTGTTTGCTCTTTCCTTGCTCCCTTATCTTTCATTGTCTCAATCATCATAAAGAGCAACCGTACTCTTTCCATATATTCCTTGGTCTTTGGCATTCAAATATATGTGAGTATTTCTGCATAGATTCAAAATTTTTTATAAAATTTATATTTCACAATTTTTATTTAATTTAGTTAATTTGGTTTGTAAAATGTATTAAAAATGTATATTATTTTGAGAAGTTCTTTATTAAGTATGTTTGGTAAATTTTTATTGATGAAATTTGAGTTTTTTTATAAGTATATTTGGATGAATATATTTGGTATGAATGAGTATACATTGATAAATTTATTATTTGATAATTATTAATATTTTTAGATTAATTGATAAATTAATTAGATATTAATTATATTTATTAAGATTTTAATTGCATATTGTGAAAAATTATATTGATGTATATAGTTGATGTGAAAAAGATAAATAATTTCATATATGCAGGTTTTGACTAATTTGAAAAAAAAATTTGTATTTATTTTAAAATTAATAAAAAAATATACTTTTAATGACAGTTCTATCGTAACTGTTGTTAAAAGAGACCTTTAATGATATGAACAAATATGACAATTCTACAACTGTCATTAAAAATCATTTTTAACTGTCATTAAAACTGTTATTTGTAACAGTGAATCAAATATATTTCATAATGTGATTTTTATTAATTGTATCTCAACTTAAAATAATGTTTTTTTAATTTTTCGATTTGAATTTTGGACCCATAAGTTTGATATATTTTTTAAAAAATTTTAAGGGTATTTTAACTCTATATTCAACTTATTGAAAAAACTAAACAAATAAAAAAAAATTGTGGTTTGGTTTACGTTGTAATACATAAAATGTGGTCAAGAAAGATATATGAATCTTCGAATTTGGAAAACTTGTTGTTACTAATGTTTTATGCTTACAAGCTCTCTTTTTTATTTATTGTCCAACCCCTTATATTTATCACTTGTTTTTTTTTTTTTTTTAATATAAGAAGATGCTACCTGCTTCCTTTTCTCCTGCTTATTGCTAGTCTAAGTGACCATGCTTGCTTAACTCTGAATAGTAGCCTATTGGACCCTCTCCAATTAAGAAGATAAAACATTAAAAAAATAGCGACCCGTTTTGGTGTTTTACTCTTCAACAAAATGGGAAAACCATCTTTTCAATTTGGTATTACTACAGCGCAGCAACAAATGATGCTCCATTTTAATGTTTTTCTCTTCAATAAAATAAGCCATCTCTTTTATTTAGTATTGTTACAGTGAGTACCAAATATGGTGGAAATACTGTAGCAATATTAATTTTTTTTATTTTTATCTAAATATATTTTTAATAAATAACTTGATATACATTATATTATTTCAAAAAAATTATATTATTAAAATATCTCATCATAAACTTTAAAATAAGATTAATATTTAATTTAATTTATTTAATTTATTAATATTAATTAAATATTTAATTAATAATAATAAATTAAATAAATAGTTATTTAAAATAAAGTAAGTATTTTAAAATAAATTAATTAATATTATATGTTATTTATTGATAATTATTATCTACATTATTAAAATAATATTTGTAACATCATTTTAATTTAAATGAATTAGAGATGAAAAATTTTTTATGTTAAAATATTTTAAAAAAATTCTCCTTTAACACTAAAATAATATTAAATTTGGTTTGCAAGGTTGGAGATGGCATTAAGTCATGCTTAGTTCCTTCATGGATGCATGTTTACCAGAAGTGATACCTTTGGTTAGATAGACAAATTTATCTAAATCTCATCTTTGGTGTGAGGATGGAATTAGGATAAACTTACCCCATTTTTTTTATTTTATTAAAAAGAAAAAAATTATTTTCTTAAATTAGTAGGATAAAATTATTCTTAATTTTGAAGTGATTGATTAAATTAATAAATGACATTAAATTTTACTTTATATCATTAACATAACAAAATTAAATATATATATTTTAAATTAATATAAAAATATTTTTAAAATTTTAATAAAAAACTAAAATTGTATATGTTTTAATTAACTATAATATAATCTAAACTTGTCATAACCATTACATTGATATTACTTTACATCAAACTAATTTAAATTAATTTAATTTATTTTAAAAATATTAATATTATTGATTAAATATTTATGATCAATTTTTACTTGTTAGTGGTATTTATAAATTCATTTTGTAGTCATATATTTTAAGTGAAAAGATAATAAAATATACTTAAAAAATTGAGAAGAGGTTTAAATTAAAAAATAAAAAATATTATATTTATGAATTAATTACTATATAATTTAAATTTGTATATATTATTATTTTTAATCTCAAAATATTTTAAAATAAATTAAAATTTATTTTAATCTTATTTTATGATACAACAAAAATATTATTATATTAATATAATCCATATCCCATCTAATACAATTTTATCAGATCATATCTATTAGTTCTTCTTTCTATCCATTAATGTTTGGCGATTTAAAATCCATTTGGCCTTTTTATTGAATTGTTTGCGGGACGATAATGACAATGTGCAACTACTACAAAAATAGGTTATCATGATGGTTTCCAAAGCATTGTTATATTCATCGTCATAAAAAATTTATTATAATTTTTAAAAATTGGGATGATTTTTATTATGGTTTTTTTTTAATCGTCACAAGATTATGGTGATTTTTTAAAAAAATTTTATAAAAAAATCGCTATAACATTATGGCGATGCTTAAACACCCTCATTAGAAAATAATTATAATAACAATTATTAAAAATAATAAAAGAATCATTTTTAAATTGTGACTTTTAAAAAAAAAGCATGATCAAATGAGTAAAAAAAATACAAACACGAGATTGAATGCAAATGAGTAAATATGTATTCAAAACTTGCTTTATATGTAATTTTATGATACTTACGATACTGTTAATACCAACAGAATTAGATATCACGATCATCTAAATGGTCATACTCTTAAATGAACACCGAATTATACATTTCCCTACAAATTAGCAATCAACTGTTTAGTTAAGAAGTGAAAACAAAGTGAAGACTGATTTATTTGATGAGATGCAGTGGCAGTAGAAAATGAAAACAATGGAGATAGCTCATTCGTAAGGTCTGGAGCAATCAAGTGAGCTAATAAAGTGGGTGGTAGGACCGAACCCACACTGTCACAGCTATCCGAAGACGTAGCCTTGCTGCCCAGATTCCAAGCAATATATTCGATGATCGCTGCTGAAAGTGACGTTTTCGGCTGGCTTTACTTTTTCACGCATCTTTGTGATCTCAATCTTCTCCAAACTTTTGGTTCTACTATGTCAATGAGGACAGCCCAACATGCTCCTTCCCACTAAAGATTTATCACTTTACTTGAAAGATAGTAGAAATAATTGAAAGGGGCACTGTTGGTATATGGTCTTGCGACCATCCACCTCTATCCGATTCAATTCGGTGGAACTAGAGCCAGCCCAGTTAAAGAAAAGGCCTATTCCAAGAAGTTCAGACCATTTTGATCAATGGGGGTAGAGCTCAGATACAGTGGTTAGGACCACTCACTCAGCCCAGTGGGCTGCAATTACTACCATTCCTGGTTAATTAGTGGAGCCATTATTGTTGGGTATAGCTTAAGTTGTCTCGGCAACGAAGCAAAAAGGTGTGTCACTAGTTGTGAAGTGAAGAATAAGTGTGGGTGAAATGAAATCCAAGGAAGATGAGATATGAGATGGAGACAGACAAACTGTTGCTATCAAGGTTCGCAAATGAATTGGAAACTTACACTAAAAATTGAATCTTATTAGATTTTTCTGCTATTTTTTTTAATGCCGTCTAAAGTTTATATGAACCATTTAATATCGTGTTATCTTATAAATGAATATGTAAAATCATCATAAATTAAGTTGAAGAAACAAGTAATATCATGGTAACGGCATGATGATTGAAATAATGATGTTCAGTAATCGATATGAGATGAATACAATCATTCACAAAATGGAAGATTAACTAAAGACGTAGTTATGAAAGAGTAGAACTACAAACACCTTAGCATTTTGATATGGAACTGAGTACAAAGAGGATTAACTAATCAATTGATGACCAATGCCTCCTTTGCTAGGGCCAGAATATGCTCGAGCCATCTTGAACTTTCTAAAGGAAGCAGGAGAAAGCGAAGGTCCGAGAAGCCTGGAGGCCTGCACTTCTGCGGACCAAGAGAGAAGAAGGATGAAGACAACGATGAAGAAGAAATTTATGAGGGAAAAAGAGATTGTACAACGAGGATGATTCATTGTATTCTTTGTATGATTGATTGTTGTAGGCTTGCAAGCGTTGTGGGTGAGAAAGCGTGCAAGTTTGTCGGAGAAGGACGGGCTTGCTCTTGGTGGTATAAATAGAGGAAAGAATGAAGGGACACGTCTCAAAACTTTTCAAGCAGTTGATGATCGTGTATGGTAGGCCTACCATGTTAGATAAAACTTCATAGATTTGGGTTCTCAGTTTTATATTTGCATATGTTTATATACATGTGGTAAGGCAAATCAAGATTAAAATATGATTAAGGAATTTGAGAAACTTCCTAATCATCGAATTTTTAGATAACTACTAATTCTCTGAGCCCGTGAATGAGGGAAGATGTCAACGGCATGTGCCCCGTGGAACACAGTGTGTGAAACTGCAAAATCCACGGTTGTCAAACCAGCAAATTCCGACTTGGTTGGCTTCTGCCGGTTGTTTCGTGGAAGGGATTATTGCTGCTTGTATATTTACACAGCAGCTTCAATGCAAAATTTGGAGGCTAGTGGAAAATGGCTAAAGGGTTCCATTAGAATATAATTCTTGAAGCTTATATTGACTTCTCAAGCAATTGTTTTATTGGGCACAAGACTCAGGCTGCAGAACTAAATGCAGATTCGTCATGAAGTAAGATTCAATGGCTAATCACGGCTTGTGGCGTATGCCTAGGATGATTAGAAATGGATTATATTATGCATTGCAGGACTTAACAGACATTCCAAAGCCTAACAACTTGGAGATACTAAAAAGAGAAAAAGATCAAACTGCAATATATTGGAGCAACAATAAGTGTGAAATAATTTTTGTCACGTATGTTTATACACGAAAGTATGATACATATTTTTGCTTTATTTCTTGTGACCGGTGCGAGTCAAAGAGCTTGATAGTCAATGGATACAAGTTGCTCTCGTGGGGTTAATTAGGAGGTGCATAGATGACATCCCAAAAGAGACGCTCCTATGATCATGTTGATTGTGATGTTGTCCTTATCTAGCTAGTTGATCTTGTTGTAAATATTGCTTTGTGCAATTCACATTTTAATCTTGGGAGATGATCCATGTGATCGGAGATGAGATATGAATAGTGTATATGATTGATGGTTATGCGGAGTCCAAGTAAGCGTGCCACATGAGGCATTAATTTTCAAATTGAATAAGGAAATTTGACTATAAGCCATTCGTGAAACCAAAATTCTAATCACCCATGTGGCGAGGTGCCAAATGCGGAAGAAATTAAGGTTGGTGTGCTCATGATCAAATTATTAGCAAAGAAAAGTTTTGTATAACTTTATTTGTTAAATGCTTTTGTCTCATGTGGTAAACCCTAATCTTACCGATCCACTTCAAAGAACAGATAGAGAAAGATGGAGAATAAATCAACTGGTTTTGATTGCGTCAATTTACTTTCATTTGTTATTAGATTTTCTTCATCGAACTAACAAAAAAACAAAATCATTTCTTTTCTTCAATTTTCTATCACTTACTTTCTGTCATTTTCGCTTGTTCTCACAATAATTAAGCATTATTAGTCTTGTATTGCAAAAGGAGACATGGAACCATAGAACATGGCCTCGGTGAATTAGTAAGACATTAAATAAACTATATCCATCCACATAAATTAAATCAGTAATTCTTGGTCAGTGTCAACTTAATTAACAAAGACAATATTCATTTAATTTTGTGAGAGTTAATGGATTCACTATATAATTCTTGGTCCACACGCAATTGTTCTTGGTCTGACAGTGGTATAAATCTTGAAGGGTCTAAACACACCCACGAAAATGGTCTGCATAATGCCTTAATGATATTTAATCTCCAAGAAACTCACCGATATAGAAATCCTGCAGGACCCATCTTTTTCTTTACTCTGCTGACGGTGTCTAATAGTCACTGCTACGTGATGGCCAGGACATGATCTACAGTATTACTCCGTACAGCAAGCAAGAAACTTTACAGGTCTCACATTATATAATTATTAGTCTATGTATTGCTCTATGGTTCAAAAGCAAGACCTGGTTAATTTTCATCTTCATGCCAACTTGTTCAACATCTGTAAATGCATAAGCTTATATAGTATAATAATGGAATATAAAATATAATAGATTTCAACAATAGTATTAGAAGATCAGATTGAGACCCACAAGCCAGTTCTTCTCCCTCATTAATTGCCCTAAAATTACGAGATTTCAATGTCTTTAATTTCTTCTTCATTGTAGCTTATCTGTACCTGTGGTTTTCACCCTACTTGCACACGTGCTATCGACTTTCAACTCTCTTATTCTCCAAGACAGCTTTTAACATATAAAGTCAGAAGCAATTAAAGTGATTTTTTTGCATTAAATGCGAGGCGTACGTAAATCGTTATACTTTGTTAAGATATACAGCAATGAGGAAGCTGGCTAGCTAGGGAATCACCTGTAGGCAAGTAGTGGCAGCATGTTTTTGGAGATGGAAACATTTTCAACGACATGCCTCTCTCTTACGTTTGAAAATATGGAACGTCTCTTTGAAATGTCAGTGTAATCATTTCTTTGAAAAGGTAATGCTAACGCCGACAACTCATTAAGCTCTTAACAATTTTAAACAGATTCTGGCAAAGAGCATAGCAGCTAGATTTTAGTGTTAATTTGATCAGCTAATTTAATTATTGGTTTTGTTTCTGATCAATTGCTGACGATAGCTGGAGGAATTTTGTTTTTCTGATATTGAAACCGTGTTTATGTTCATTTTTCAAACCTGCTTCAACCTTGTACACCGACTTTATTACTCGGACAGACAGTTCAACTGTCATCACTTCTTTTTAAACAACAAGCGAAGAATTTTCTCAGGAAACAGAGACGGGAAAATAGAGTGTCAATGGTACATATAGTGTAAGTATCTCAGCTCATTGAGTTATTATTTTGGCACGAACCCGTAATAAAAAGCATCAATTTCATGAAATAAAAGTGACTATAAAAGGAAGAAATTAATAAAAAGGAAAAAAAGAGAGCACCGCGTATTCATAAAAGATGTAGACAGAGAAGCTGCATGTGACAAACCGTGTGAATCCGGGGATCCGGAACCAGTCTGGGCTGAAGGTGTGCATGCAATAAAGATGGCAGTAAAGCAATTCGACATCGTTTAGCTACGACGGCTTTCGTGTTCTCGCTTTCTTTGCGACTTCAGGGGGTACGTGAGATTTAGCACGTACTACAAAGTCAAATTGAAGCAGCAGATACAAATTTTCAAAGTAAAAGGGCTGAATTCCTCTCCGCCAATCACACCTCTTCCACGTACTTCCTGACGTTAGCTACCGTTTTGTCTTCACAAAGAAAACCCAGAAAAGTAAGAATTGACAAAAGAGGGAGGCTGAGTCAAACAATCCTGTATCGGACCCACTTCGCTTTCCTCGCCACGCTCACCACCGTCCGCCCCAAGCAAGTCCTTAGTCTCTATATATATATGTGGGTGCAGGCGACTGGTATGCAAGCCCCGCAAGCAGAAGAGCAACTTCATTGTAAGCAACATTTCACACAGAGAGAGAGATAGATCAAAGAGAGAAAGCCAGAGAAGTAATTGAAGATAGAGACGATGTCAACGATGAAGAACAACTCAACAGGATCAATGAAGCGTGTCTGGTTTGTGTTGGGTCTAATCGTGCTGGTCGTGTCAACCCAGTTGAGTGTCGTCCATTGCAGAGCCCTTCGATCAACGACCAAAGACGTGGTTGCTGGATCCGAGCAAGTAGATGGGAGTGAATCTGGTAGCGTCCCTTCAGTCGCTGTCTCTGCTAATGATAACTCGAGCACTCGTCCTTCATTGAGGAGCTTGGCATTTAGGTTAGCCTCTGGACCTAGCAAAAAAGGTCCAGGCCATTAGAACTTTTGTCTTTGTTTTTCTGGGTTTTAATTGTTTCTTATAGCCTTAGGATTCTTTTGTTCCTTTGTAAGATGAAATCAATACGTGTACTCTCAATGTCCTCATTGATGAAAATGAACTGACACACAGTTTTCAATTCCATCAGCCAACCAATTATCTTCTTCTGGCTATATTTTTGTTGGGTTAAACTTTAAACTTCAAATACATAACGGATTATTAACTGGGTATATCGCAATATTAATCATCCAAATGCGGAAGCTCCTCTCTCTCTCTCTCTCTCTCTCTCTCTCTCTCACTCTCTGTGTAGCCTGTTCTGTATTTAGAAGAAGCTAATAGAAATCCAACCAAACTGCACGGAAGTCAAAAAGAAGATCACAGAGCATGGAAAGGCAGATATTCCCTTACCAATTAAAATGTTGAAGACACCTGCAATCACCTGCCCCAAGTTGACTACATTGCCACATACTTATCAATTGATTCTCTTCTGCTAATGTTCGTTTGATCTTCATGGGCACTTAAAACCCTTTGTCTAAAAATGGCACATGTTTACCTTTCCTTCTCTTTTTTCAAACAAGAACCCACTTAAGCACAAAATTCACTCCATTTTTAATATAAATTTAATCCTTAATACAAAATTTAAAGTATCTCAATTTACACTATTCATTTTCCTGACCCCTTTTTATTATTGAAGCAAAAACTAGTCTTTTTGGAGCAAATAATTTTATGTACGAGCTAATGTATCATTATTTCCAGTTGATAGATACAATAAATAAGAAACATGAATTAAATAACACAACACTATAAAATGTTTTTGTCGTGTATAATGGCACATAATTTCATTAAATTCATAGTATAACAAAAAGGATAAAAAAAGAAGAAATTCCTCTACCAAAAAATTACCAATTGAATAAAATATTAATCAACTTGATACCAAATGTTGCACGAGGATAACATTGTCTATGTATGTTAATTTTTTTAATTTTCAGGAATCAAAACTAAATTCATGCTATAATCTAAGCCTGTTGATGCATTAATTAAAATATAAAACAGACCATAATGAGTAATTTCTTGAAACTCAATGCTATAATTAAAACTACGATGTATTAATTCTGTTAACCCTTGTTAGATTTAATTCAATTTCACCAACTAAATGAGTGCAAGAAATATGACTTCCAGTTTTCCAACCAAAGACAGCATACCAGTCTTGTGAAGCTCATGGAAATTGAGTGGAGACACAATAAATTAATCACCTGCATGCTTGTTGGCCAAACTTTCCAAAACAACTTGGTTTTTTCTTCTTTACCATGTCCGCTGAGCTCTAGTGCATATGCTTCGTTTGAATTCTACGACAGAAGAATCATTCTGGTCAAAAATACTGCACAACTGCATATGGAAGTCATGAAAATTTATACGAAAGATTGAATGAGCAAAGAAGCAAACAAGCAGAGCCTGCCGAAAGCTTAGTAGTTCATGTGAACGTGGTAGGCCGTAGGCCATAGCTCCGTATAGAGCATTGATGCTACCACCCACCCAGCTGGAGGACGATGACAACCACAAAATGGTCAAGCAGCTCGGCCTTTTTAGCTTCAACTAAATAATTGCAATTTGAAGAACAAAATGCCTTTTTATTGAGGCTACAGCCTTTTGGGTATTACCGTTTCTGGATTATTTTCCACAATTTAGTAGAATAGCTAAATTGATCGTACCATAAGATGGAGAAATTACAGTGTTTAAGAAGACATTTATGGTTAAGAAAAACATTGCAAACTTCAACTCTTATTTGCCAATCAGTGGCTGGGCACAATGTGAAACCCCAATCGCGGGCAGGAATTGAAAAATAAATGCTGTTGACTTAAAACATTCAGAAAATGACCATGGCCAGCAAACAAATCAATGGTCAAGTTATGGGTTTTCTAAAACTATGATAAGAATTGTGTCAGCAGCACCTGCAACATTCCTAATCTACATCCAACAATTCTAGGGTTAACAAAGAAGTCATTTTTAAGCCCATGAAATTCACCTTCCTCAAGCCTGCGTCCTTGAAATTCTGGGGCAAAGAAATGTTCAGAATAATAAACTAATCCAGCCAGGTAAAATTAAAAGCATCACATTGATAATGACAAAACGTAGAAGGCATCCATTCCAGAGCCTACACATGTGAGCAGCTTCAAGTTATTGTACTCTAAAAACTTTCATCATTTTGATGTAAAAATAATATTTTTAAAAATATTTTAACAGTAAGTTTTTGCTTTCATATATGTATCAAAACAGCATAATCAATATTTTAAATAATTTTTTATAAGAAATATTATTTACTTTTTAAAAATTAAAATTATTTTAATTATTAATTTATAATTAATCTTTTTTAAAATATATTATTTATATAAAAATTTAATATCATATATAATTTTAATATTAATAAAATATTTAATTAATAAAATAATTTTAATTATATATTAAATATTAATTTTATTTTAACATTTTATTAAAATATTTTAATAATATAATTACTTATGATAATATAATTTATATATTTAATTATATATTAAAAATGTAATGTGATTAAATAAAAATAAAAATAAAAAAATTGATGCAATGAATAATATTGTATTAAATATTATGCAATAATAATTGCATCAATTTGATGTTTTCAAAATTATCAATGAAGATTTTTTTTTTTTTAAATATCAACTTGATGCTTTGGAGCTGAAGATGATTTATGGGAGCTACTGTGAAATCAGAACTGGAAATAGCTTTTCATTTCAACAATATAGCAGGCTTACCACAATAACTAAAATGTCGAAATTAGATTGTAGATATTAGTGAAGATTGTGAGACCAGAGGCTCATATAGAACAAGGTTAGCCTCTTCCCAAATGTTCCACAAAATGAGAGGCAGATAAAAGGGGCCAAAATTATGAGCATGTTTGAGTTAAATCACATTAACTTTGCAGGTGATTTTAACCTGAATCTGACATGGACATGCACCCTCTTCGTGATAAGTATCCTATGTGAAGAACAATCATGGCCTCAGCGCCAGAAAAAAAAAAAAAAATTAAAGAAGTGGGTCTGGGTAAGGGTTGAAGACTTCCAGGGAGCCCAGGAGAGTGATATCAATTGCAATGTCCAGGTCTCCAAGGCAGTAACAGGATATGTTTAAGTGAGATGTGACAATATGGTAAGACTATACACAAACCTGTTATCCAAAAGCTTAAAGGCAAGAAATAAATACTAATAGCATCCATATCGTCTAAAGCAACAATCATTCAAGCAGCAGTATAGAGAGTCGAACGCTTGCTACGTGTGTAGACATTATCAGCCAGCAAGGACATTTCAGCTAATTATAAAGCCAGATCTCACATGAATCAGCTGGAAACTTCAAGCCAATTGAAGATTACCTCAGTCGAAAAGGGAACCTACTTTTATTCCCCCCCAACATAAATTATGGCTATGATCAAGAATGTCAACTTACTCCGCACAAGATGGAAACTAATATGTAAATAAGTTGGCAAACACATTCAAAGCATTAGCAGCCTAGGGCTATAATATTATTTAAAAATTTCCGAATTCTTGATATAAACTAATTTTTCGGCCATTCCAAGCATTAGCAGCTCAGGAATATAATGTTACTATAAACATTCATGATTTCTTGAATGAAAACCAGTTTCTTTCCATGAGAAAAACCTAGTAAGAGAGCTAAGATATAAACAAAATATAACTACAGTTACTACCATTACCTTGAGTAGTCAGCCGATTCCCACTGTGCTATTCATTTCATCCTACAAACCAGTGGAAGGTGAAATTCCTGACAAAAGTTATCCATATGCTGTGTATGAAACTGCCCGAGTAATGAGGAAGCACATCAGCCCAATCAGTTAAAAGGAAGCAGATGAGCTCAATCAGGCAATGTGTTCTTTTTCACAAAATGCACTAACAATGCATCATTATGAGGATTGAGAATGCACTTTAAAACATTCATCTATTTACAAGAGAGAAAGCAGGGCCACTGAATTTCCTAGATGAACACAAAGCTGGGCAAGACAGTTCTGTGCAACTGTAGCCAAAGTCATCACTCAAATCAATTCGAAGTAAAGGAAGATTGATAAGGAACACCATCCGAATCCATTATACAAGTTCAAATAGAATCCAAGACGACTGGCAGCAACAGCCCCTTGTCCAGAGAGGAATTTACTAGAGAAGATATTCCATGAAGATATAATTTCCATTGCAATTATACTAAGTTTTATGTTTAGCCTTTTTTCTTCTAGGATATAAAAGTTGACTTTACCCCTATTACGGAAGTAGCATTCCAAGCTCTAGATTGTCAATGCAGGTGACATTCATTTCCTACATATTGATACAACAGCGGATGCATGCCAGAGTTGGTGTTGAGCACAAGTCCAGAAGAAACCTACCAATAAAAGTGGAAATCAAATACATACTAGTCTCGATTGGGTAGAGGCATCTTTAAGTTTTTTCCTCATACAAGTAATACTAATACAAGAAAAACAACTAAATTGGAAAGTCAATAAGTAGAAACATCAGAACCACAATTTTATTTTACTTTTCTAAATTCCCACAAAGAGGTAAAGGAACTTATGACCCGTGGTACAAAACCATAGTATGAACAAAAAGAACAAACTTTTACAGGGATGTGAGACTTGTCATAAGATAAACAAGGAATTAGGAAAAGGGGTAGAGGGTTAATTTTGTGATCAAGAATCTGTTATGCACGCACAAGATCAAATCAAATCAAAGCAAACATCATTCTTTGTTTTTACCAACTCTGTATCCATAGTGGTGGCTTAGTCCTATCTTCATTAACATATATGCATAGTGCTGTTGGAAGAAAAGCCGCATGTATTTGGGAGCTTTTTCAAATAATAAAAATCAATATGGAAAACCCCACCCACTTGCTCCAGAAAGGAATTTAAGAAATGATAAAGTCAATATAGGAAAAATAAGAAAAAGAAAATGCAAGGCCAAAACAAAGTTTATATCATAGCAAGCAGAATTTATGGTCCCAATACTAAACTTCCCTCATTTGACATTGTTGAAACAATATAGTTCATAGAATCGTCTATAACTTTATACACCAGAAATTTGAATTTTCTAGCTTGAAACAAGTAATCTGAGTACATTGCACTTGATCAATAACCAAAAAGGAATTAGATTGGCAATCAACTGATCTTAAAGCACATCAGTTAGACTTCTAGGTTCTAAAAACCTTTCTATCCTCCACTTGCATGATTTCTCATATAATGTAGCATTATATGCAAAACCATCATCTCTATCTCTCTGTCCCTATGTCTCTCTTACTTACAAACATGTCAACATACAAAATTTAAGGCTAGAGAGATCAAAAAGAAAGGAGCTAACAAAACCAAGTACACACACATGATAACGCCAGGATTTATATCAAGCAAGAGTACAAACCGTGACAGGATAAATTTGCACCAATTCAGACCCACTTCTGTGTAGAAAATTAAAAAAAAAAAAAGAATTTCAAGTAACCTACACTATTCAATCACAAATATATATTCCAATCAGCCAGATAATCTATGAATAAAACAATTGCAAAGTGCATTACAGAGGGAAAAAAACCATATCAACCTCAAACTCTAAATATTAATGTTAAGAACTGTTATTATAATATAAAAACAACAAATCCACGGTATAAAAACAGATCTCAACAGTAGCAGCATAACCTAGCATACAATATGAATCTAAAGAAAATCCCTACATAAGAGAGAGGAATCCACCAAACTCAAGCCTCAGCCTCGACAGAATCAGAAATGACATCCTCCTTAGCAGTAACCGTGTGCTCTGCGCCAGGACATGCACTGGCATCCACCGAGTCAGCGGCAGGTGTAGAGGCGGCGGCAGCAGCTCGGGACTTGACGGACTCGAGCATGCGCTTGCTGATCTCCTTAGAGTAGACCTGGAGAATCTCGATCCCGTCATCCTCAGCGGACGATGTGGCGGCAGCCACGCCGAAGGCCTCCTCCTCGATGGCGCGGGCGGCAGCGGCGGCCTCGTCCTGGGGAAGGGTGCCGTAGCGATTTGAGAGAATGGAGGGCGTGGAGAGGGTCTCAATGAGGCGCGTGATCACGGCATCGCGCGTGCGCTGCGTCGGTGGCCATATGCGGAGGGAGACGTTGCTGGGCTTCTTCGCATCCTCCTCCATTTTAGGTCGGGGAGCTTGAGCTTGGGCTTGTGTTTGGGTTTCCGCTTCCTGTGATTCAGGCGGTGGTGCGGGGGCGGCGGTTTCGGTGTCCGACATTTCGACTTCTATCTCTTCTTCTGGGCTCTCTTCGGGAAGGGATTTCGATCTCAGAGGGGGATTCGTGGGGACGATTGAAATATCTGGAAGATGTTGGGGCTGTGGGCCGCTTGTAGGTGAAAGGAGTGATGGGTTACTTTTGGATTGAAGTTATTATTCAATGGGATTTACAATAGGGGCATTATTGTCAGTCTGTATCTTTTTGTTTTTATTTCTAGACATAAATATGAAACCGCTAATTCTATTGAGAACCAAAGAATAAAAAACATCGGAGCTACGATGTCATAGGATGAGGCTTGGGTTTGAGGATCTTTCCCTCATCCTCGCATCAAGATACATCATGGTGAAAGGAGCGCGTTGGGTAAGCAAATGCTTATGCAAAGCAAATGCAGGAGACATGATTAAAAATCAGTCTCTTTTCTCGTAGTAACAAAAAGCATCGATGAGTTTGGGATATCATAATGCCAAAACAGAAACTCACGAATAAATTTATAATAACATATTTAATTTGTAAGAATATTAATTTTTTTATTTTATTTTATATAAAATTATTTTTTTACATTTAATTTATTTTTATCAAAAAATTATAATTTTTTGAGAAATTATTATTTTTTAAAAATTTAAAATAATTATTTTGAAGTGAACTCTCAAAATAGCTATTCCGTGAAAACAAAAAATAGTTATAATTTTTATATTCTTAGTGTGCCTTTAAAAAAGTTATCAAATTCCTACAGTATATATATATCTAATTATAACTTTACCTTTCCTCTTTCTCAATCTATCATTCTTTTCTTATCTTTCTCTCCACTATGAGTGTGCCCTAATCTTATCAACCTTTCATCATTTCAACTCAACAACATTCGAGCTTTTAGGTATTTTTTTTTTTTCATTTGAAGCATTTTTATATTATTTTGTGTTTGTGATGTTATATTAGAATTTCAAATGCATTAAAATTAAAAGTTAATTTAAGATTCATAATCAAAATATGTGTTTTGTTTAGGTATCACTGTAGATTGTTTTTTTATTTCTTTTAGTTTTAAATGTTACATATGTATTCATATACTGAAAGCATAGGTGAAATGGCTAGATTCATGCCTAAAGCGTCTCTCTACTTTTTTTGATATCATCTCCTACCTACTCACAATGAGGTCACCATTAAACTTTCACTTCAATTTTCTATTATATTCCCATTGTAAAGCCCTTGTTCTTTATAATACTTAATCATTTCTCATAAGTACTCTTAAATTTTATTAATTTATTTTTTCTTATATCTTGTAAGTAAAGACATCATATAGGAAAAAGATATTATTCATGAAATTTTGAAGAGTGAAAAGAAATAGAAAGAGATAAAACATTTGATTGATATTCTTTTTAGTGCCTTCCATAATTCTTCTCACTTGTGTGTAGTAAGTGTTAAAACATCTTTAATGATTTCTAATATTTGTGTTGATTATATTTATTTATTTAGTATCTTTGAAGTTTTTTCTCAATATATTACTTGATTGGTTAGAATTATATTGGTAAAAGTGTTCTATTGATCTTTGTTTAGATTTGAATTTGATGTAAGTTTTACATATGTAAGGTGCAATTTTGAGAATGGATTACTTAACATCTTTCATATTAAAATGCATGCCTTTCTCAATGTTTTCTATTTTAATTTCACATTAATTTTCCCCTTTTATGTGTGCATACTATGTTGGTGATATCTTTTGCTATAAAGGCTTTTTGCCATGTGACATTGATAGGTTGTAACTTTTTCTGTGCACAATAACTCTTTTGTTGAATAAAACTGAACTTTATATATTTACCCATCTTGCAGTGATGACTTGTTTAAGTTTAAGTAGAAATGCCAAAGGAGAACAAAGATTATAGTTGCCTTGATAGTGTGGTTAAAGATGTGTGTTGTTGTTAGTTTTTGAGTTTGTTGGCGACATCATCATCTTTACATTCTCATAGACTAAAATGTATATCTTATTCCTTAGATTGATATGCAAAACAAGATTATATTAGGTGACTTGTATATGATAATGACGAGTAATGTATTTCACAAGTTAGAATGAATAGAGTTACTTTTTTTTAAACTACGTGAAATGATAGAAAACATTAGAAGGTTAAGATCGACAAGAAATATGCTTATAAATGAACAAGTAGCAAAATTTTTATATATTATTTCTCATCATCTTAAGAATCGAGTTATTAGACACAATTTTCAAAGTTTAGGTGAGACAGTTAGTCGATACTTTCATAATGTATTAACTGTTGTGATGCATTTGCAAGATCACTTATTTAGAGAACCTGAGCTTATTCTAACAAACTTTACAGATAACTAGTGGAAGTGGTTTAAGGTAAATTTTATATCCTATTACTCTCTTAACTATATATATAATATATTGTATATCAAACGATATTTCTTACAAAACTATTTCAATTGTGGAATTGTTTAGGTGCTCTAGATGGAACGTATATCAAGGTTAAGGTGCCAAATGCAGATAAGCCTTCATACTGAACTCGTAAAGGTGACATTGCAATAAATACATTAGGTGTATGTACACCTGATTTATAATTTATTTATGTTCTTCCTAGATAGGAAGGACCTGTAGCTGATGACAGGGTTTTTCGAGATGCAATTACTAGGAGGCATAGACTTAAAGTACCTCATGGTAATTTTAAATGACAATACAAAGAAACTTTTAAATATTTTCTATAACCCTTTAAGTTAAATAAATAACTTATATAGTGTTTATTATATAGGTTGTTATTACCTCGTTGACGCATGGTATACAAATTATGGGAGCTTTTTTGCACCTTTTAAGGGTCAAAGGTATTATTTGAATGAATGACGTCAAGGTCATCAACCAACCACTCATGAAAATTTTTTCAATATGAAACATACAGCTGCTCAGAATGTAATTGAAAGATGCTTTGGGTTATTAAAAATTAAGTGAAGTATCCTTAGGAGTCTATTTTTTTATTTGATTAAGATACATAATCGGATTATTGTAGCTTGTTGTTTACTTCATAATTTTATAAGGAAGGAGATGAGTATTAACCTTGTTGAAGTTGATGGGAATGACCATCTTTATATTAACATAGTAGTTGAGGAGGATTCAGTAATTGTTAGTTACCCAAATGATGCTTGAAGTAATTGGAGATTAGAATTAGCTAACCAAATGTTTCATGGGTAGCAAACTTCCAGTCAAAATGAAGATTAAATTTATTATATTGTAGTTTGTTTCTTATTGGAATTTTTTGTTTTGTTTTATTTTTGGATATGTTAATTGTTATTTTAAGTATACTTTTATCATACAGATAAAACTTGATATTTTCTCATGTAAAACTACTTTAATTATGTTCGTTTTTTTTTTACTGTGCTTGGTGTATGGTAGAATGCCAAAGGCTACTTCAACCTTACTTGTTGAGTTTTAAAGTTCAAAACGAACAAACAAGAAGTGAACTTTTAAAGAGAATATTGCATTAGTATCATGTATGGTTGACTTACACAACATCGAAACACATAATGCAGTTACCGACTTTAAAGTTGGTTATTTATTAGAGCTTAAAAGAATGATAGAAAGAAAATTGCCAAATGCAGATATTAAAGGGAAACCTAACATGGAATGTAGGATTAAGACTTTTAAAAAAGATTAAAGTATTATATTTAATACGGTGCAAGGGAATTGTACTAGTGGTTTTGGATAGGATAGTCAAAAAAATATGGTCATTGATGAAGATTCGATATGGGACACATACTTAATTATAAGTATCTTTTATGAATTTATTTTCATCACTTCTATAATCATTTTTTTCTTATTAATGCAATTAATATCAAGTATTTTTTTATTTCTTATCTTTAGAGTTACAAAGATGCTGCCCCATTTAGAACAAAGTCATATTGCTTTTATAATGAGCTTTCTATGATTTATGCTAAGGATCGAGCAATGGGGCAAGATGCACAAACTACTACAGATATCCTTAAGAAAATCACTTTATATAAGAATATTGGGTTAAATCAAGGTATTAGAGAAAAAGCTCCAGTTGATCTTAGTTTAGATGACACGGATATTTTAAGTATTTAACCTCAAACATCATCATAAAAAACAAAGCGAAAGGCAAATGAAATTGATAATTCAATTATTAATGCTGTAACATTATTAGCTAATAAGATAACTGAGATGGGAAAAAAAGTTAAGCAATAGTATTAGGAATGAAATGATACTCTAACAGAAAGTTCAAGAATTAGATGGAGCATTATGTGAGATTGATGGATTGATAGAAGATGAAAAGGATATTACTTTAAGCAAAATCCCTAATCATCTAAGCCAAATGCTTATGTTTTTTAGTCTTCTACCTAGTGGAAGACTTGGGTAGGTGAGAAGGTTTCTTTCTACCCATTGAACATTATTATTGTCATATGATTTTGTGGCTAGTTAAGATGGATAGAAAGTTTCTTTTTGTTTAAGAACTTAAGTTCGTTACGGCTTGACCTTTGTTATTAAAAAGGATCTCTTTCGAACAATTGGTATGCTTTTCTTTCATTGTTAAAGAGAATACTATTTGCTAGTTAATGTGTATTTTCTTTTCTATTATATATGTCTTAGATGGTTAATGTTTTATATAAATTGATGGAATGATGTATTTGATAATTTATTCATAGCATTACTTAAAGTGTATTAAGAAAAAGTGACCGATACTTGCAGTTTGTTTTCTCTTTAAGCATGACCCCTAGTTGTCTTTATTAATTATAAGAAGTAGGTTTGGAAACAAAATTTTTGATTTGAGGATGAAGACCTCGATACTTCTATCGAGTTTGAGATTTTTGCTCTGGTTACTTATTCAAGAATACTAGAATTTAGCCATTATATGACTTTTCTTTTGCCAAAAAAACTAGTGGTACAAATGTAATGATTCTTGGATCACTAAAGTTGATGAAGGTGTAATGAGAGCATTACAGGTTTGGATGTTTTTCTTATGTGTAGAAAAGGCTTTTCTCTGAAGTGAATGAAGATTTCAGCTGCCTCACAACTTTCTTATACATGGACCTACCTCTTTCAATTGCTAGTTGTTGCTAATGCAAATGTTTCACTTCAATGTGAACTGAGAGTTACTGGTGATGAATTAGCTTTGCAGCATGTCAATTGCATACATTGGGGGCAAATCCTTCATTGGTCATGTATTTTTCTTAGGAGCAAAGGAAGGCAATCTGTCCTGGTCTAGTTGTTTCAGCAATGGTTTGTTTTGAACACTAGTTAGTAATGCTTACATGTGTCATACCATATAGAAGAAAGTGACATTTTAATGAAAATTTCTTCAAATTATATTATTCCAAAATTTTTGTTTTAACTTGTTGCTTAGGGATCTTTACATGCAGCATTAGTGGATGCCGTAACACCTCATGTCCCCATACTCAGGACCAGCATGTATGGAAAGGTCTTATTTAACAATAGTTTGAAGGAAAACGTTATAAGTATGTTCTGTGACACTATTTTCATAAGCCAATGTACATTAAGTCTAACCTCGTTTGATAAAGGCGTTTCTTGGAGCAGGGCAAATTATAGCTTCATTGGTTGCAAAAATGATATAAATTCTATGATAAACAGGTGAGGAAAAAAGTTTTCAACTAAGCATTATGGCTGGGATTTTTAACATCTTTTTGAGGAATGAAGATCGAGTATTAATTCTCATTTTGGACTAAGAGAAAATTTTTGCATAACACGAAGATCAGTTGTTTGTAGATTGGTACATATGTCTCATTTTGAGTAAAAAAATAAAATAGTATGAAGTTTGTAAAGTTCTTTAAAGCTTTTGAGGGATTATGGCATCACTGGTCTTCTAAGTTAAACTCAAAGCTACTTGTTAAAATATTTTTATATATGTGCCAGCCAGTTGTTCTTTTTTTGTAAAATTTGTAATTTACTTTGACTTATCATGGGCAAGGTCTATAACAATGTCACATACTCCAAAACTTTAGATAGGATATCAACATAATGCTATAACTTAATTTTTGTGACATGATTAGTTACTTAGAAATATTAATGGCTTAAACTCCCATTGGAAGTGCTCAACATAGAATATGTCCTATATTCTTTACCAGAATTGCAACAAACATTTAGATTAAGAGGATTGTGCAGCTAAAGCTGAAAACGAAAGGAAAAATAAAGGAGCTCAAGTAAGAACATCTATAAACCTTATAAATTTAGGAAGAAATTACTCATAAAACATTTTGATTAGATAAAAAATTGAAACTTTAATGCCACCTATTGAATTCTTTGAATCTCACCCTCAACTAAAGCTATGAACAACAATCATACACATGAAATTAATTATTTGTACATAAATGGTTCAGCTGGTACCTAGCTTCTCTAAAGCTCATGTGAAATCATTTTCCAAAACAAATTTAAAAACTAGTTCTTGTTGAACAAACCAAATAATTATTTAAAGGCATTAATGGCATTGTAGTTGATAAATGATGGCTTAGACTCCCATTGAAAGTGCTTAATATAGAACATGTCATGTATTCTCTACCAAAATTACAACAAGCATCCAGATTAAGAGGATTATGTTGCTGAAGCTGAAAACAAAAAGAAAAACAAAGTAGCTCAAGTAAAAACATCTATAGACCTTATGAATCCATGAAATTCTAACAGATTTTTGTTTATTAAATCTTTTGCTAACAAAATTCATTACTTTGATCTGTTATTTTAGACTTTTTGATTTCTAATTGCTATAGCTTTTTTTGAATTATTTTATTGTTATTTTTTAAAATTTTGTTTGCATGTGGAAAATGTAATAAAGGAAAACAAAAAGAGCTGAATGATGATGCTAGCTTAGTTTCACTGCTTACATGTTTCATTGTTCACTTTCAAGGGCCATACCCATGTAGTCGAAAACAACCCCATAACCATTTCTCTTGTGGACCCTCATGTAACTCTTTAGTCTCTACGGCTCCCTTCTTTTTTGTGCAGCTCACGGCATTGTATGGTTCTCCATTCTCACTTTTCTTCAGATTCTTTTCTCTGGTTGGTTTCTAGGAAAATCTAGAAAACAAATGAAATACTGAAATTTAAACTATGCATCCTTCATCAACTGACAAAGTTCATGTTGAAATATTTATGGGGGAATTCATATTAAAGGTCTTTCTGAGATTTCAAGTTTGCTATAAGTAGAGTTGGTCCCCTCAGATTCTGCATTATTATGCATCATTTGCATCTTATGAATGAACTTTCTTTTCCTTTCTTCTTAAACCCACGTTATTCTCCCATGAATCTTGGGGATTTTTGAATTAAATCCATATTATTGCTCATAATTTCTTTCCATATCCCATGATTATCTATCAAAATAAGTGATGAATGTTTTGGATGTTTGAGGAGCTATAATTGATCTTTCCTTTGATGATACATAAGCCAATTATGCAAAATTACAGTAACATATATATTACCAATGAGCTTACTTTCTATTGCCAAAGCTTCATTCGTACTTGTAATTCTAATAGCATTGATCATGCCATAATTATTTGGGATGCTTGCATATTTCATTTTATAAATTTTTTGGCTCCTCATGTGAACTCATCATTTTGAATAATAATTCTAACTTGGAGAGTCCAGATTTTTTGAAACATTAGAGATATAATTGGACTCAAATGTGGCATATACTATATTGGCCAATTCTATATGTTCTTTCATTTTATAATTTCAAAGTCAATTGTCAGTTTCATGAAGGCTATTACTAATTCATCCTAATAAGCTAACTTGGAAATCTCTGCCTAGAGATATACTAGTTTGGCCTTTTAGGATAGCATTTTAGTCGAGCATTGACCTCTAAATTATAACAGCCAAAAGATGGCACTTCCTTTTCTCAAGTCAATTAGGTAATCTATCTCCTTTGTCTGGCATGTAATGAAAGAAAGGATATTCTTTTTCCTTCTGTAGGGAAAGAGAAAACTAGATGATGGTCGAGCAACAAAGATGAAATGACTTGGATTAGTTTTTATAGTCTTCTTAAGGTGTTACCGAGTTTTATGTTGATAGATTAAGTTAGAAGATAGGCTTTCCAAATTAAAGACAAAAGACGAGGTTGAACACTATTTCTTTTGATGTTATGGAATTACAAAAGTTCTTTATTGATGAGAAAGAGTTAAAAGTACTGAATTATATATAATTATCTTCCTAAGATAGCTGCTATCATGCATGACATTTGATATTAATATTAAAGATAATGTTGCTTTTATGGCATTAATATTAATTGATATTAATTTAATTAAAGGGTATATTAGTATTTTATACTTATTCCAATTGTTTTCCTATCTCATTATTTAATGAATTAAACACTTGAAAATTAATTCCTGCTTTATTCTATTCCATTATACCAAACATAATAATAATTATTCTGTTCCATTTCTTGTATTTTCTATTCCATAAAATATTTATTTTATTCCCTTTTTATTCTTTTTTATAAACCAAACATGCTATCAGTTCGCTCAAGAATCAAGCTAGCATTAGTCATTGGTGGTGTGCAGAGATGTAATGATAGAGGCATAGAGCGAAATCCAATGGCCAAGTTTGGCATGGACGATGAGTCTAGCAAACAAAGAATGTCTTATAATCAAAGACATGATCATTCCTTTGAGAAAAACTAAAGATACAATTAAGAGAAGGAAAGAAATGCTTATATATGACTTAGGTAGAGCCCTAATAGGAGAAAGAATTAGCTAAAGTCTTAAAAGAAATCTATTCTCTTAAGCTTATTACCAAAAGTCATAACAAGAAAAGAACTTTGACTCAACCTTAAAGAAATGTCTCAGTGTGACAGGATAGTGACTTAAAAAAGAGTCCTAATGGGAGAAGGACCTTGCCTATCTTTGAATGAGATTACTAACTTAAGTAGTGATCTGTGTGATCCAATTTGATTAGCAAAGAGTCTTAGAAATTATGGACACTAAAAAGAGTGATTAAATACGACAATCCCATGTAATATCATAAACAGAGAGATTAGGTTCCATTGTAAATACATTGAGAAAAACGCAACTCAACTTTATTGTTGAGAAATAAAATAGCTTCGAGTCTTTGGGATGGTCTTAACAAGCTTGCCCATTGTAATAAGTTTCCTTTATCCTTAATAAAGGTTGAGAAAGGTTACTTGTAAATATTTTCACCTCATTTGCTTGCTTTATTAACATTTTTTTTATTCCATAATTGTCATTTTCCATTGGTCGCGTAGAAGAGTTGGCGAGGTGGACATGCCTAGCGCCATTATTGGTTGTGCATATTTAGTAACTAGAGGTATGATAATTTGGTATCAAAATGTATTTTCAATCACTACTTTTGTTCAAACTCACAATGGATCATATTATTTCAGAAAGCTTCACAGTTAAAAGGAGCGAGCTAATATAGGAATGCATTACTTGGTTGAAGGAAATCATTAGTGCTTTGTCAAAAAGATCAACAAAGTACATTGGTTGAGTAAGCTGAGGCAACCAAACAATGATAGTCCTTGATGAAAGAGAACATGGTGACACTTTATGAAGACTGTGAGAAGTCTTGAGGCCAAAATTGGATTACTGAAAAGAGTAATCTATGCCCTTGCAACAAGGACAGAGCCTATTATGACTAAGTTAAAGGTGTTGAAACCGAAGCCATTCTCTGAGAAGTAAAAGCAGAGCCTACTATGACTAAATTGAAGGTGTAAAAACCAATGCCTTTTTCTAGGGTGAAGAACACCAATGATTTGGAGAAGTTCTTTTGGGATATGGGGTAGCACTTTAAAGCTGCTCAAGTATTCACAAATGAGTAGGTAATGATTATTACGATATATTTAACTAATGATTTTAAGTTATAATGGTGTACACATATGCGAGATAACACTAACACGAAGTGACCTACTATTGATTTATGGAAAACACTATAAAAGAAATTAAAAGAGCAATACTTGCCATGTAACACATCGTTCATGACTCGAGAACAACTCAAATGCCTAAGAAGATATGGTCATTGCGTAATTTTTTATGAATGAATTTGGTTCCCTGATTCTTGACATCGAAATCATGTTAGAGGAGGACCATTGTTGAACATCATGTCTGGCTTATAGCCATGGGCTCAAGCAGATCTGAGAAGTAAAGTGTTAAAGATTTGTCCTCAACCTTTTCCACTATTGATAGTTTAATTGATTACAAATTATATGAGTAGCACTTTGGATAAGGAAAGCGAGAAATAAGGGAAGGCTAGGAAAGATACTAAAAAGTCCAATGACAAGGGTAAGAAAAAGAAAGTACATAGAGTCTAGCAAGCCTCGTAGTTTATTCCTTTTGAAGAAAAAATAGAAGAATGTGGTCTAAAGGGATTATTTCTTATGCAATGGAACGCCCTAAGTGTGTGACTGTCCTCGTAAAGAGAAGTTATTGATGCTCATAGCAAAGGATTCTTCTAAGGAAGATAGGGAGAGGCCCTAACTTGGGTGAACTTTATTTAGATGTTGAATGGGATCACACCCAAGAGTTAATAAAAAGAGTTAATTATGTCTCGATAAAGATAAACAAGAAGGATGTGATGGTTATATTGGATACGATAGCTACCAACTATTTCATTATGAAAAAAAAAAGTAAGAAAGCTTGAGCTTAAGCTTTCCTTAACCTCAGTTAGGTTCAAAGCAATGAATATGGAGGTAAAGTTAATATGTGAAGCTACCACTAGGACTTTTGATGTGGGCAATTGAAAAAATGATTCCAACTTTATGATAACCCGATTGGATGATTTGGATTTAGTTCTTCAAACAAGCAAAGGCATTAGTGATTTCTCACTTGGGTGGACTACTTGTGACAGATGAACGTGCTCTAAGCTTAAGTAAAATCGAATTAGTAAGTGAGCTAATAATATACAAGAAGCAGGTTGGGGCATAATCTACGAAGTATTATAAGTTGGGACTATGAAAGGGTGGAGTAATGATGGTAGAAATGTTATTTGAGACAAAGTTTAACTAAGTAGCAAAGGTGCTTGACAATTATGTTAAAGTTTTTAAGGAATTTAGGACACTATGCCATGGGAGCTTCCCAAATATTACCTTTCAGGAAAAATGTTCTTTAGAAAATACAGTTACTACCTGATGCTAAACGCTTACCCAAGATTGTATTAAATGCCCCATTTGAAGTTGGCAGAAGTATGAAAGTAATTGAATCACTTATTAGAAGTTGACTTCATCTAGCGACCCAATGCCCTTTTTGGTGCACCGTGCTATTATAATTAAAGTAAGATAGCTCACCACGGATGCGCATTGACTATAAAACATTGAACAAGAGCATAATTAAAAACAAATATATGATGTTGAATATTGTTGACCTATTCGATTGACTTTCGAGGGCTAAGTATTTTATAAACTTAGACGCCTACCCAGCATTATATTAAATGCCCCCTTTGAAGTTGGCAAAAGTACGAAAGCAATTGAATGACTTGTTAGAAGTTGACTTCATCTAGTCATCCAAAGCCTTTTATAGTGCACTGTGCTATTACAATGAAAGTAAGATAGCTCACTATGGATGCGCATTGACTATAAAACATTGAACAAGAGCACAATTAAAAACAAATATCTAATGTTAAATGTTGTTAACCTATTTGATTAACTTTCAAAGGCCAAGTATTTCACAAACCTACATTTACGGTGAAGCTACTAACAAGTTAGAATAATTGAAAAGGATAAGGCAAGGACCACATGTGTCATAATGTATGGCTTTTACAAGTTTCTGATAATGCAATTAGGATTGACTAACGCACTTACTGCTTTTTATAACCTTATGAATGATGTATTATTTAAGTTCTTAGGTAAGTTTGTATTAGTCTATATTGATGACATTGTGATCTATAATGAGTCTATGAACAATTAAGTAAGCATTTAAAAGAAGTCTTGATGTAGTTAAAAGAGTACCAACTATACATTAAGAAGAAAAAAAATGTGAGTATTATAGTCAAGAACTGCCATTTTTGGGACACTGGTTCGAGCAAGAATAAGTACGAATGAATGTAAGAAAAATAAAGGCCATCGTTGAATGGTTAACCCTTTCGAAAGTGGTGGAGTTATAATCATTCTTAGAGTTTGTGAACTAGTGTTAGTGGTTCATAAAAAGATATGAAGTAAAAGCAATCCTTTGATGGATCTATTAAAAAGGGATAGCTCGTAGGATAGATGGAGGAATTGATCAAGCTTTCGAAGGATTAAAATAAGCAGTAGTCTCAAAACCAATGTTGTCCCTAGCAAATTTTAAAAAGCAATCAAGGTAGTCATAGGTGCCTCTAATTAGGTAATCGAGGTGTGTTATTGCAGAATAGCCGTTTAGTAGCATTTGAGAGTCAAAAACTCAAAGACACTGAACATCGTTATGACCCACAATAAAGAAATGATAATTATTGTCCATTGCCTTGAAATATGGCAACAATACTTACTTGGGACAAAATTTAAAATAATAATGAATAACATTGCTAACACCTATTTTTGCTAAAAAAAATCATTGAAGCATTCAAGGTGGCAAGAATTTCTTGTCAGGTTTGATTTCATTAGGAAGCATCAATCATGAAAGTAGAATATGGTCATTGATGCGCTAAGTCATAGGAAGTTCAAAGCTAAATGGTTGCTTTAACGGGTGTCAACAGTGATTTTCTTGATTAAGTTAAATCGGTAGCGGGGAATGATACTGAATATGCCCAACTCATGTGAGATGTAAGTGAGGGCTTCATCTAAAGGTACTAGATCAAATGTGGGTTGTTTTATGCTTAAGGAGGCAATTTGTTTATGCCTAAAACTAGTGGGTTTTGAAAATAGATGCTGATTAAAACAAATGGCCCACAATGGGCAGGTCATCTTAAGGTCAAGAGGATGTTATCAAAGACGTTACTGAGAATTTTTCAAGTATTTAGTAGTTGACTATCGTGAGTGTTAAACAAGGATTAAGTAAAATGGAACTTGCAAACAAAAATATTAGATCAGGGTTATAGCCAAGCAGCTAGGATGGCCTTCGACACCTAAATTAGTAGTGATTTTAATAAGGTTTCATGATAGATATTTCAGTTTGTCCGAATCATACCTTGAGTCATTCTTTTATACATGCATCAAGCGTATGC